>CM028129.1:1098600000-1099850000 GCA_016271365.2 Neoceratodus forsteri | reverse complement strand
CCCCCCCCCCGGCCGGCCCTTCAGCGACCCGAGCTCGTTCCTGAAACTGGGTCTCTGGTGTCGCAAGTGGAAATCCAACCGCTCCGCCGACGGGCCAGCTATTTATGTATTTGTAATGATCTTTTTAGATTGAACAATAAAACGAACTGAACTAGAATACAAATATAGACAAGTCAATACATTCAATCAGTATCACAACATTGATACAATATTTTTAGACTTAAATAATCATTTGCTAGACTTTTAAAAACTGAGATTGTGTTAACATCCCTTATCTTTGCTGGGAGGGAGTTATAGTACAATGGACCTTTATTCAGACAAGATCTCTGACTATGAGATTTTTTAAAACAGGGGAAAATATATTGTCTAAATGGGGCTGATCTGGTATCACAGGAGTAAAGATTTGTCCTAAATAAGTCCGAAATCCTTTTAGAGAGTAAAGGCAAATAATGTTTGTGCATTAACATAATCACATTTGATTTGAACCCATCATCCAAAGACAAGAAGCCAGCAGCAGAAAATAAATTGCAGTGATGGATGTACCTTGGTTAATTCGTAATAAATCTGCATATACTGTTATAGGCCACTCTCAACCTTGAAATAGCAGTATCACTGGCAACATAATAATAACTCCATAACATACCATAGAGAACAGGAAGCTACTGGCTAAAAGTTTCCTGGACTCTGGGGAAAGACAGTTCCTGATCCTGAAAAGGGCACCCAACCGCTGGTGGACCTTCTTAATTACTGATTCAATATGACATTCAGAGGTCAAGGCCTCCTCAATGTCTATACCAAGGTACTTAAAACTACTCGCTTGCTCCAATTGATTACTGTTAGCATCACATATAACTTTTTCTAAAGGCCTAACCATCATTGGACCTGCAAATATCATATATGTCTTTTTTTGGTATTGAGGATCATCTTTTTATTTCTTAACCATACCTGGAGTGAGATAAAGTCAATTTGTACTTGGTCAGTAACTTTGTTTACATCTGGATTAATGTTTATTATTGCCACGTCATCCGCGTACAGAATTACCTCGGAGTACTTGCAAGATGCTGGTAAGGAATTCAAAAATAACGTAAATAAAAGAGGATCCAAAATGGATCCTTGCAGTACTCCACAATGTATGGTTAAAGGGTCAGATGAACATCCAGATACAGAAGTCATTTCATATCTTTCTGAAAGATAACTTGAAAATCAATTGATGGTATCAGCTGAAAAATGACTTTCAATCAATGTTTCTAACAGCAAGGAGTGGTCTACCAAATTGAAAGCCTTGGTGAGGTCAACAAAAATTCCTGCTGCAAAATGTCCTTTATCGATGGCTCTCTGGATGCTGCTTGTTAACCTCACCAAGGCTGTCATCATGCTGTGTTTGGTCCTTGAACCATGCTGTGTGTCTGATATTATATTATAGTCCTCCAAGAAGGCTGTAACCTGGTCAAAACTTATTTGCTCAAATATTTTGGAAAGAGGCGACAATAAGGAAATAGGCCTATAATTGACCACGTCATCCCTATTTCCATTTTTCAAAATTGGTCTTATTGTAGCCAGTTTCCATTTTGTAGGAAATATACTGTACTTAAGAGAATGGTCAAACAACAGAGAAATTGGTTTGGATAGTTCATAAATTGTCAGTTTACGTATTTTAAAACCAAGCCCATCCACACCAACATTAGGGCTGGGATTGTATGTACAGTATTAACATATTTATAAACGATGCTGGGGGTGATAAAATGAAAATAAAATTTTGGATTGTTGGTCACCTTTGAACTCTTATTTCCCAAACAAGACGTATCAGTGGATGGCTGGGGCCTAGACTTCTTTAAGTTTCCAAAATATTCATTAAACATTTCAGAGCTTTACTTGGGATCATTTATCACTTCTTGTTCCCTTCTTAGGGCTGAAATTTCTGTTTTGTTTTCCTTTCTAAGAAGGGAATTAAGGGTTGCTCATATATTTTTTGGATTGCCCAGATCATTTTGTTGCTTTTCTCTGAGACTGCCTTGGTCAGGTTCACAAAGCCTATAGGGGTTTTGAGAAAGGTTTGATGATTGGGGCAGTGTTTGTGGACCTGACCAAGGCATTTGACTTGATAGATTATGATCTTGTCTGCTCTAAGTTGATTGAGTTGGGGTTTTCTGAGGCTTATGTTTCCTGGGTTGGGAATTATTTATCTAACCGGTCACAGTTTGTTAATATTGAGTCTGTTGCTTCAATTATTTCTCAAATTCAATGTGGTGTTCCCCGGGTCCATTTTGGGCCCCTTTGTTGTTTTCTCTTTTTGTTAATCAGCTTCCCCAATTTTGTAATCATTGTGAATCTATTCTTTATGTGGATGACTTGATTCTTTTTTTTCAATCTAAGTCTTTAGTTGAGTTATCAGAAGCATTGGAAAAAGATTTTTTGGATGTTTGTCATTGGTTCTCCAATAATTCCTTGGTACTTAATTCTCAAATAACTATATCAATGATGTTTGGCATGCCCTCCATGCTTAGAGATAACCCCAGTTTATCTTTACAGGATTTACAGGGTAGTTTGATTGAGCAAGTTTATCAATTTAAGTACTTGGGGCTTTTACTGGACCCAGGGTTGACTTTTTCTTTACAAATACATTCAATTACCAGTACCTTTAATCGAAAACTGGGTTTATTATTCAAATGTAGCTCCTATTTCTCATTTGAGGTTTGTAAATCTATTGCAATGGGTACATTATTACCACACTTTGACTATGTTTCTAGTTTATACCTTAACCTGAGAACGAAAGAACTTCATGCTTTAACTGTCTCCTGCAATAATACTTGCTGGTTTGTTTTATCAATACTAGTTCAGTCACATCATTGTGACTTATATCAACAGTTGGGCTGGCTGTCTCCTGGTTCCAGAACTGAGTATTTCTTTGGTTGTGTTATATTTGAATGTATTTTTTTCCAAGTCCTTGTTTCCTTTATATGATCTGATTAAGTGTTGCTCTGTTCTTTCAAGTTTATGTTCTAATGGTATTGTGCTTAATACTGTCTTATCTAAACTTAAGATTGGGTCACGTGTTTTTTCAATAGCTGCTTCTTTTTATTAAAATGCCTTACCTTTAGCAGTATGTCAGTCCACCTCTGTTTTGAGTTTCAAGGAAAAACTGAAACAATATTTATTACTCAAATCTGTATGTAAATGTTTTGTGCATAATTTTTGTGTATATTTTATACGTAATGTATTGTTTTGTTTGTTGTTCTCCTGGGTCGAAAATGAAAAAGGGTCCTAGGTCCATTGTCCTTACCCAGTTAACAAATGAATAAAACAAAAAAATTAAAAATTAGTTTACTTTTGCTTTTTAATTTTCTGATTTACACTTATTACACCAATATGTAAAATCAGTAGGAGATTGGGGCTCTCTACCATCCTTATAAGTTTTCCAGGCCCTGTCTCTTTTCTTTTTATTTGTTTAAGCAAATCAGAGGTAACTCATTCCTTTTTTTGAGACCGTATTCTCATTTTTTTCTTAGGGATATATTTCCACTTCCCCGAGTGGACTAGCTCAACGACGAACCACTGAGCCCAGACCTGGATGGGGCCAATGCCCTGGTCCCACTGTGCATCTGACATTCTCTTTCCTGCTGGCCTCCTCTACCCACCAAACAGCCCCCATTAAATACTACCCCTTGGGCACTAGCTCCGCCTGACCAGCGGGCGGGCCAGCCCCAACCTCCCAAAAAAGGGCAAACAGGGTGGAGAAGATTACAATAATAAGCATCCCCAAAAGGGGGTGCTTACACAAACAAAACGGAACTGTGCCAGAATGTTCTGCAGCCCTCCATGTCTCCTCAGAGGGTTGGGGACAGGTTGAAAGGAAGCTGATTAGGCCCCAGGGACATTTTGTGAGTAGTCAGAGAGGGGACACATAGTTGCTAAGGCATTTTGTAGGGTCAGGTAGCATTTGCCTCCTCTGCTGCCTCTCTGCACTGTGGAGCCTGTGATGGGAATGGCACATGTGAGTGCTGTCCCTGCCCCCTTGCCCACCCCGGTCCCATCCAAGCACAGTGTTCTGTGGTAAACTCAAGGATCAGGGTCAGAGTGGGTACCAGTGCCTTTTATGCATGCCAAAAGATGTCCTACACATGCAGAGATGGAACCCCGCAGCCGTAAAAGCCTCTATGTGCTCACGGAGAGCAGCACACAACTTTGTGAATCAGACCCTTTGTAATGATATCACAGTACTACAATAACAAATTATAGTCCAAGGCATGAATTACTTCTACATCCCTTAATAGGTTAATGCATTAGCAGCAGGTTTTGTCTCTGACAGGAGTTTGTTGACAATGGGCTCCAAGACGGCCATCAGCACGGTTTTGTATCGGGCAGATCCTACCAGACAAATCTAGTCGAGTACTACTTCTGGGTTACCAGGGAGCTGGACAGGGGTCATGCAGTGGACGTCCTATATTTGGACTACAGCAAGGCCTTTGACTTGGTGCCGCATGAGAGGCTGGGGGGAAAATTGGAATACATTGGGGTGGGGACATAAATGGTCAACTGGATCACCAACTGGCTGAGGGGTAGGCAGCAAAGGGAGGTGGTGGTGGGGGAACTCTTATCACAAGGGACATTACGAGTGGGGTGCCCTAGGGTTCAGTACTGGGACCGATGCTGTTCGGGATATTTATAGCCAATATCTCAAACGGGATCCAGAGTAGGATCAGTGTGTTCACAGACAATACTAAGATCGGTGCAGTGGTAGATGACATAGAGGGGTGGAGGGGGCTGCAGCAAGACCTGACCAAACTACAGGAATGGTCGGAGACATGGCAGTTGGGGTTCAACGCCATGAAGTACTAGGTACTGTACTTTGGAGCAAGGAACCAGGGGAGGAAATATCAGTTGGGAGGGGCACAGTTGTAAAGTACAGTGGAGGAAAAGAATCTAGGGGTACTAATAACGGGGAGTATGAATCACTCAGCTCAGTGCAGGAAGACAGCTGTAAAGGTAAACAAGATGCTGGGGTGCATAGTGAGGGAAATCTCCTCCAGGCACAGAGAAGTGATCCTACCCCTGTACATGTCACTGGTCAGGCTGCACCTGGAATACTGCGTGCAGTACTGGTGGCCATTCCTGAAGAAGGACATCAGATTGCTGGAGGGAATGCAGTGTAAGGCAACGAATATGATACAGGGACTTGAGGGGAAAATCCTATGAGAAGAGGCTGGGAGAGCTGCAAATGTATTCTATGGAGGAGAGGAGGGATAGTGGTGATATGATCAAAACCTTTAAGTACCTAAACGGTATTAACAGGATTAATACAGAAGGGATTCTTCAGATCAGAAGAGTGAGAGACACAAAAGGGCATCGGCTGAGATTGGGGGGGGGTTCAGGAAGGAAATCAGGAGACACTTTTTCACAGAAGGGGTGGTAGATAAGTGGAACACTCTGCCCAAGGAGATGGTATTGTGTAGAACGGTGGGAGGATTTAAGAGAGGGTGGGACAGAGTGAGGGGGGTTATGAGGATGGGAGGGAGGGTGGGGCAGCTGCAGGATGAGGGGCTAGCGCAACGAGCAGACTCAATAGATCGCGAGGCCTGTTTCTGCTGGTGTTTCGTATGTTCATATGATTCTTTGGGTGTACTGGTGCTGTAGCAAAAAGAAACCACTGCCTATCACTAGGACTCAAAACTGTTTCCAAAATAGTATATGTCAGCTGTTCTACTGTCAAGCGTGTATGTTGTCTATGGAAAAATGGTTTAAAAAAACGTAATTATTATTGACTTTTAAACTGGCTGATGCTGTGGTTATTCCACATTGATCAGTGCAGTAGAATGAACAATATAAAACATATTTATTTGTTTAGTTGTTTATTTCAAAGGTTTTGCCAGAAAAAACATACTGAGCTGGTAGCAACTTGTTTCCAGACGCATCCTGGAGGTAAGGGGGTAGGCGAGAACAGTAACAGTATAACAAGGTGAGGGAAGTAGAATAAATAAAAAATTGTGCAAAAGGCAGATACTAGGTGCAGGGGAACAGAACAGAGTATGGGGTATGGGAGGACTGCCCTAGTGCAGATGTGGAGCATAGGGAAAGTAGAGGCTGAGGGTGGTGGAGAGCAACTCAAGACACAGAAACAAATGCAGAAGCATGTTGTGAAGTCACAGACAAGAGGTTTTAAAGAGTAGAGGGAGGAGACAGATTGGAAAGTCAGGGGAGAAAATGACCACAGTTTCGGAAAGCGGAAATAGAAGGCAGCTTGACCTATGGTGGATTACACTGGAGGAAGTAGAAGGGAGTGAGAGCCAGAGTTGTGAAGGGAATATGAGGCAGAAGGCATGATGAAAAGGAGCCAAGCCAGAATTTGGAGATAAAGGAAGTACAATGGGCAAGACGCCTGGCATGGAGGGAGAGGGAGTAGAGGAGGGCTATGGTGGATGATGGGGACAATCCAGGGCAAATCAGCAAAAAGAGTGAAAGCAGGTGTTCAGTCTGGCAAGGGTGGACTTGGAACAGAAATGTATACAATGTCACCCTAGTTGAAGATGGGGAGGATCTTCCTGAGACACTCTCACTGCTGGCAGGAAGATGGACACCTGCTTTATTCCGATGACATGCACCAAGTTTATGGTAGAGCTCCTGGTGGAAGGCATCCATAAACTGAGAAACTGAGGTGTCAGACCAGCCAAACCACAAGGTATTTAAAGGAGTCTACACCCTCATCATCAAGAGTGTGGAAGGAGGGAAGGGTAATAGTCCAGTACTTCCTCGCTTACATTTGCAGTTCAAAACAATGAAACATTCTGCTTTGCAATAGCGATCTTGGCCACCACACTTGTTACACATTATCTCATGGTATATGATAGGGCATCTTTGAATCTTGAATCAAGCTTCTTATTTATGGTCATACCTGGAAATTAGCTGTATCTAAGTGTGTTTTTTCCTGGACAGTCATTTTAAATAAATGCACTGATGGCTTTTTGCATAATTTTACAATTAAAAAGCAGTTGTAACCCGGGCGCCACCTCCCAACAGGCTACTACACCTGCCTGCTGCCTTAAATGCAGGTTGAGAGGCATGGGTTTGGATTTAACTAGCACATGGGTCTCAGTATCAGTAATAATGCTATTTGTGTGGTGCTTCCACCCAGGGAATTCTTTAAGTGGGTTAGATGATAAGCTAGCACAACTCTCTCGGAAGTTATACCTACCCACAGCCCCAATCAGTGGTCCCACACATGGAGTTTCCCAACACACTTTACTTTGCAATCAGTTATACAAATATTGGTGAGTGCTAATAATATGCTGACTGTTACTACTCTTACCAACAGTGTTCAGACCTCCGGGATACACCTTGTGCACCTGTGAAGGAAGACGTGCAGCAACAATAAGACACTTCTTGGTCTGTATCTTGACCCAGCCCTCAGTAATACCATGCTCAGGAATCAGTTTAACATTCAAACAGCTAACTGATTTATTAGGGGATTTGAGCAGGAGATGGGCATTTAGATCAGTAGTTACTGCAAAGAAATGATTAAACTTTGGTGGTAAATTGACAATCACATACATTCAACCCTTGACTCATTTTAGTCTCTGCCCTCTGGGTACCCAGGGTCTAAGATGCTGCAGGCCTGAATGTTGCCATGGGTAGGCCGGCGTTGCAGCTGGTTGGGGCCCTTAAACAAATAAATGATTATTGATTATTTTACTGCTGACTGTAGCCACACTCACAAGATCTTTGACTCAAAAGAAATTGAAATCCTCAGGCCCGATGGCCTGCAAAACAGTTCTAAACCACAACTATGACTTGTAAAGTAAATCAGATGGCAAATACTGTTCATTTGGTGTTGCGTGGTAAAACCTTGTTGTGCTCACTGCACCAGGACCTTGAATGCTGGGCTGATTTCCAGGCTAGTTCCTCTCGAGGATTGGCTTGCTGGCTGATGGCTGCAGATCTCTTCTTTCTGAACTAGGACGAGGCACAGGGACCAGGGCTTGCATGACTCACCCCCATGTCCAGACCTTGTCCCCTAGGATGGCTGCAACCTGTGATGACCTTCTCCACAGGAGCTGACTCGCTCAACTGGCCTCTCAGCAGCTTTCGTAAAACAGCAGCAGTTTCTCAGTAAAGATGTTTGGCATCACAGGCTTTAACTTTAAGATAGACTTAGATAGGCTGCCCAGCTTACCCTCTTGCAAACTGCAGTCATGGAATTGTAAGCTGGTAAACAGAAATTTAGGTCTTCCCTTTTTAACAAGCAGGATGGAGACAATGAAGGTAGCCCTCAGGCTTCAGTTCTCGGCCACAGTCTCTGATATAACCAAGCCTTTCTCTTACACACAGTTTGGGGCCTCTCAAATACTCTGACCCCCCTTTCAATCTGGATAGTTTGCTCTGGGGGAAATCACTCCTTATCTCCTGGTTGGAGACATTTAAACAGTCTGCTATCATGGCAGTCCCAATGACTCAGCAAAGTTCAGGCTGAGGAAAGGCAAAGCAGGCCTCTCCTCACAATCCCTGAGCTGATGAACAGAGCCTCCTCACAACACAAAAGCTCACTCCAGACTGAACTGTTTAGCCATTTCATTCGACTCAAGGGAAAAATAATACTGCAATCTGGTTGGCTGCCCAAGCTGTCAGTCAGAGTTCCAGGGTCCTGATTGGTTAAAATGGGTACCAAGCACACAGTTCTCAGTTTATCCCAGTAGCCATAGTAAAAGTACCCCTCTAGGACTCCTTGAGTTCCTATTGGTCCAAAAGCGGGGTCAAAGTACCATCATGGCAGCTGTATGAGCAGAATATACACTGTCCCAATATTAAAGTTTGTTTTAAACTAACAGCTCAACTTTTAGAAATAAACAGTTACAGCATTCAATAGACCAGCATCCATACTTGTAGGCGACTATACGATGGAACTTATTGGGGTGCAGCCTGGCCAGTCACAAGCTTCATTTCCCTGGACCCAGCACAGGCTATACACCATAAACAGAGGCTGAAACTCTTAAAGGTGCAACATGGTGGCATAAATTCGCACACTCATGAGGGAACCAGGAATACAGCAGCACTTTGCATCAGGATTTACTATTTACATCACTGGACTGGCCAGGCTCTTAATGGCAGAGCACCAGCTGAGAGCCTTCCAGGCAAGGAACACTGCAGTGTTCAAAAGAGGTGATTCAAGGTAAGCCCACCATTTTGGGGGGTGGGCTACACAGTAAAGACTCTGCTTAAAAAAGGCACTGAAATCACTGTGCAACCCTCTGGACTGCCTCAAATAATAGGCCCTATGCTTCATGTGATATTGGCCCCACATGCCATGATACATGTCACATAGGACTGAGTTGCACACATCCAGGGAGTTCATCAAACACCCGCAGATGCCCATACAGCCCTCGCCGACTGCACTGCTCTTCCAAGTCCTGACAGTGTTTTAGCATGTGCAGCTGGGTTGCTGGAGGGGGCTGGGCTGGCAGAGCATGGTATACATTAAGCCATTTGCTGTCTGTAGGCCTGGTGTCCGGAGGGGCAGTTACGCCAGCCACAGGGTTGCTGTACCCTGTACACTCCCCCGACACCAGTAAATAGGTCCCCAGTCTAGACCTTCTGCTACAGACCTCAGCCCTACTCCCTTCCATGGTAGGCTGGGGTGAGAATATCTACTGCATAGCACAGTTCTGTTTCTTTTTTTAAAATGGCACCTATATCTGCAGGGAGATGGTAGTACTTACACAGACTGCTGTATCCCACGATACCCTGCTCCCACAGAGCAGGAAATCTACTCTGGGATTGGCCCGTGCTTCTGAATGGAAACCTGGTGTCTGTCCCAAGTCTTTTCCTCTGGCTGTTCCCTCCCCTTGCATGGAGCTATGTGCCCACTCATTGGGCAACTATGGATAGTGCATCCTGGCTCCACATGCTTGCTAGGGACCAGCACATGGATGTGCTACTCAGTATATGCCTTTTCTGGCATCTACCAGGTCTTCTCTCTCCTTCTTTTCTTCCTGGTCCTGTCCCCCTTGCAGGGTTCTCTGTCATCCTGAAGGGGTATAGATCCTGGTTCCCTTTCTTCTACCCCTCTTCCTTTCCCTCACTTTCTAATTCTGACCCCCTTGCAGGGTTCTCTGCATCCAGAAGGGGTATAGATATAGATGGTCTCTCTCTCTTTTCCCCCTCTCCCTTTCCCCTCACTTTCAAATCCATCTCCCACCCACTTCCCTATCCCTTTCCTCCCCTCCTGTTCCTCTGCCCCTTTCTTCTCTTCCTCCCCACTCACTTTCTCTCCCCTCCCTTTCTGCCTGTTCCTGTCCCTCTTGCAAGGTCCTCAGCATCCTGAAGGGGTTAGAACTTAGCTGTCCCTCTCTCTCCCTCTTCCATCCCCCACCTTCTACCCCTTGCCTGTCCACTTCCCCACTTGTCTTATAACTGCTTTCCCTTGGGTATACAATAGCACTTCGAATCGTGTGCTCAGCCTACTACTTCTACTACTTCAAATGTTATCTATCCTCTAACTTTTACTCTACTGGATCACCTGCTCTTGGGTTGTTGCAGTGTACACTATATCCGTACATGGTTTTGTTTACCCTGGCTGGTTGGTCTGGGTTATTTCAGCTCCGTAATTGTACTACACTGTTTTGTTTTAGTAACTGTACTTGTATTGCTCTGTTATTGCTATATATTAGCCTGTGCTCCCAATTCTTGTACCTTCCCCCACCCTACCCAGAATGTTTCTGGAAATGAGCTGTTTACAGCTCATGTTGTCTTTCCTTGAGAAACATTTTCCAAATAATAAAATAAACAGATTGCACAAAGGGCACTATTTCTTTTATACACACAGTCATTATAATGGGCAGAGGAGTTGGTGTTTTGTAATATATATATATATTATTGTACAATATAATGGCACTGCCATGCTCACACCCTTTTAAAAATGAGATGATGGAGTTGAAGAATGAATACTTAGCCTGTACAGTGATATCTTTTTTTTTTTTTGTGCCTGGCTCCTTACCTCCTTCTGGAGGTCCCGGTCTCCCCACTCCACTCGCCACTCCTCCTTTTTTCCCAGACTTACCCCCCTGTGCAGGGCCACCGGGCAGATACCCCCTCCCCAAGGAAACACAGTCTGTAAGCCCTGGTTTGCCCTCCCAGGGTGGGGCCATGGGAGTGGGATCCCCCCCCCCCTTGGCAGACCTTGTTTTTTGCGATGGAAGCAGCGGCAGAGGCGGGGGTCGTCATTAGCAGGTTGGCATTCTTTTGCAGGAGTTGTTCCTGGTGGTGGGGACATGCAATGATGCCAGCATCTGCCCCACCCCCAAACGTGTGACACCGTCCACAATGGTACCCCCAGCCTCCGCCAGAGGTCCGCATAACACTGGACACTCTCCCCAGAGAAGGAGAACAGTCCCTGGGATGCTGAGTCCTTCTCCCCCCAGCTGTCCCGCCAGTTCCCATGTCTGCTTCCAAACCCAGGATGTTGGCGCCACAGTCAGATGCCTTGCCACTGAGCTGACGAGCTGGCCTGTACAGTGATATCTACTTTAAGGAACAAAAAATACAAAATGTTATACCACATAATACAGTAAGGGATAAATGTATACAACCGCTTCACAATGGCTGTAAGATAAGATTATCATGGGCACGGAGCAAATCAGTAGGCACTACAATAAATATAACATAGCTGTTGTGTAGCATTTGTTCATGGTTGCAATATACAGTACTGGCACTTGAAGGTTGGTGCTTCTAACAGGTTTAGCAGGGAGTCCTTGAATGTAAATCAAAGGTTTTTATACTCAACTCCAACATGTTGCTACTAACTTATTAAAAAGCTAACAATAAGGGTCTTTTATTTTATTTATTTATTTATTAGCTTTTGGTAACCAGGTAAGTACATTAGGCATTAGTCCTGACGATTTTCAAGCACGACCCAGGAGGGTACAGTAACAGTCTATGACGATCAACAAGAACAGATACAAACAGTTGTCAGTTACAGGCCTGCAAACGGCCAGGTGAATAAATTCATACAAGAAATTGAACAGATACAAAATGGTCAGAAAGAATACCAATAGTGACCACCTCAGAGAGAGTCACAGTGTTACAACAAGCAGTAACCATCCACGCAGGGATGGAAAAATAGTACATTTGATATAGTCAGACAATACAGTTCGGTTAAGGAAACCCAGAGGAACTGGGAAGGGAAGGCAGGAAGCAGAGTTCATGGGGGTTAGGTACATACACGGGAGTCAAGTGCTTGAAAGTGGGAAAAAGTGCAGATTTAAAGGCAGTGTGAGATGAGGAGCCTTTTAAAGTGGCCGGCAAAGTGTTCCAGAATTTGGGGGTGAAATGGGAGAAAGCTTTTTCCCCCATTTTGGTTGAGCAGTGGGGGACAGAGAACAGGTGCGAGTTAGAGGACCTCAGAGTACGGGACTGAATCATGGGGTAAGCATGGCCCCAATGCAGTAAGGGCAGGGGGGATCTGTTTATGGAGTCAATAAAACAACCCAGAGAGAAGGAACGCTGGGCATTAGGGGACAGCCAGTTCAACATGGAGCATAGTATGCAATGGTGGGTAAGGCGAGGAACAGAGAGTGCAAATCTGCAGATGTTGTTATATGTGGTGTCCCAGTGATGGAGGATACCCACATTGGCATGAGAGAGAATAGGGAGAGCATACAGAAGTCTGGGAAGCAGTATGCCCCGTGCTACAGAGATTCTGGCAGTAGGAGTTAGGGAATGACGCACACGGTAGGAAGCTCCTAACTTGATGTTAACTGACTTGCAAACCAGATTTATGTGCAAAGAGAAATCAAGGACAGGACCAAGAGTCACACCTAGGTATTTGAAGGAGCTACTAGACTTGATTACCGATCCATCACAGCTAACCACGTAGAGCTTGGTAGCCTCAGCAGAGACTTTCCTAGTGGACCCAAAAAGCATGGCCTGGGTCTTAGGTAGGTTGAGTAGGAGTGAGTTGGAGGAGAGCCAGAGTGAAATCTGTTGGAATGCAAAAGAGAGGTGAGAGTTAATGTCCGGGACAGAACGAGAGGCAGCATAGAGTACTAGGTCGTCAGCATACATGATGGACAGTGGGGAAAGGATGAGGAAGTGTCATTGATGAAGATGGAAAAGAGTAGAGGTCCCAGAATGGAGCCTTGAGGTACGACACAGTAGATAGTAGCAGGGAATGAGAGAACTTTGCCAAAGGAGATGGATTGGGATCGATTAGTGAGATAGCTACTGAACCATGATAGGGTGGGTCCAGAGGCGCCTAAAGAATGTAGTTTATGCAGGAGCAGAGGATGGTTTACCAGGTCAAATGCCTTGGTGAGATCTATGAACACTGCACCAGTGAGTAAACCATTGTCCATGCTGGACTTTACCTCACTGGTGAGTAAAGTGAGGACAGTGGTGGTGCTATGTCCTGCCCTGAAACCATGTTGGACTGGTGACTGAAGATTAAAGTTCAATAGATGAGTTGAGACCTGGCAATGAATAAGTTTCTCTTAAGATCTTACTGAGGGTTGGTAGTAAGGCTATGGGCCGATAATTAGCAAGGACTTTAGGGTCACCTTTTTTGAAGACAGGAATAACCCTGGCAGCCTTCCAGGCTGCAGGCACCATTGACGTGTGCTTTCATTTTGGCAAAACGAATCCATATTCCGACATGCCTGACAGGGTGGATAGAATAAGGAGAGATCTGCAGAAGCTCAAAAATTGGTCAAGGGAATGGCAATTAAGATTTAATGCAAAGAAATGTAAAATAAAACTCTGGAGCAACATATCAGCTGAAGGGGAAGATATAGAATGCTCCAAGCAGGAAAGGGACCAAAGAGTCCTCATCTCTGATGACCTAAAAGTAGGGAGTCAGTGCCACAAGGCAGCAGGTAAAGCAAACAGGATGCTTGGATGCATAGGCAGGGGTATGTGTGGGTAGGACAGTAGTGTGGTGGGTAGGTAACTGTCTGGGCAGCAGGACACAGAGGGTGGTGATAAATGGCTGTCACTCCACAGAGGGAAGAGTGACCAGTGGGGTACCACAGGGATCAGTGCTGGGACTGGTCCTATTCAACATCTTCATCAGTGACATTGCACAGGACCTAGAAGGCAGAATTTCCCTATTCACTGATGACACAAAACTCTGTAACAGAGTAGACACACCAGAGGGTGTAGATAGAATGAGAAGGGACCTGCAGAAACGTGAAGAATGGTCAGGGGTTTGGCAGCTAAAATTCAATGCAAAGAAGTGCAAGATAATGCATATGGGGCACAAAAACCCTGGCACAATGTATCAATTGGGGAGTGAGGATATAGCATGCCCAAGTAGGAAAGGATCTTGGGGTTATCATCTCTGATGACCTCAGAGTAAGAAACAATATGCGACAAGGCAGCAGTTAAAGCAAATAGGATGCTGGGATGCATAGGCAGGGCATCACCAGCAGGAAAAGGAGGTCATAATTCCACTATACAAGACACTAGTGAAGGCCCCACCTGGAGTACAGTGTACAGTTCTGGAGACCTTACTGACGTAAGGACAGACAGGGTAGAGAAGGCTCAGAGGAGGCAACGAAGATGGTACATGGATTGCATCATAAGTCCTATGAGGACAGGTTGAAGGAATTGAATATGTACTCCCTGGAGAAGAGGAGGGAGAGAGGGGATATGATAGAGACATACAAGTATCCTACAGGGAGGAATAGGATGCAGGAATACACTATTTTTAAGTGAAAAAGATGTTCCAGGACTAGAAGGCATGGGATGAAGTTGGAAAGAGGACGATTCAGAGGAAAGATGAGGAAGAATTTCTTCACAGAACCGGTGGTGGATAAGTGGAACATCCTGTCAGAGGAAGTGGTGGGGGCTGAAACAATCACAGGATTTAAGAATTCATGGGATAGACATAAAGGAATTCTGGAGGCCAGGGGTAAGGGGCAACAGACTTCTAGGAAAACATAAAGTGAACTTACAAGCTCAAATGGGCAGACTGGGTGGGCTGTAGGCCCTTATCTGCCGATACTGTCTATGTATCTATGTATCTATGTATCACCAGCAGGAAAATAGAGGTCATAATTCCACTATACAAGACATTAGTAATGTCTCACCTCTAGTACAGTGTCCGGTTCTGGAGGTCCTACCTACGTAAGGACATAGACAGGGTGGAGGCAGTACAGAGGAGGGCAGCCAAGATGGTGCAAGGTTTACATCACAAAACCAATGAGAACAGGCTGCAGGACTTAAATATGCACTGCCTGAAGGGGGGGGGATACGATTTAGACATACAAGTACCTCATGGGGAGGAACAAGGTGGAGGAAAATACAATTTTTCATCGAAAAAGAGGATTATGGACTAAAGGACATGGGATTAAGCTGGAGGGATGAAGATTCAGAGGAAACGTGAGGAAGTATTTCTTCATGAAGAGGGTGGTGGAACAATGGAACACCCTGCTGGAGGAGGCAGTAGGGGCAGAAACAATTACAGGATTTAAGAGTTTATGTGATAGTCATAGGAGGATCCTGGTAGTTGGGATGGGGGACAACCAAATATTAGGAAAGCTTGAAGAACTAAAGCTACTGTAAGTACTACAAATGGGCAGACTAGGTGGGCCAGAGGCCCTTATCTGCTGTCACTATCTATGGGGCCTATGCATGACTGGGCAGGAATTAGGTGCCAGAGACACATACCCACCCCGCGTAGCTCCACGGCCCTGGACAGGCACAGGGTGCATGGTATTCATTACCGTATGCACCCACAGGGAGCCTGTCCATGGCACACAGGAATCTGCAGGGCAGCCGGGGGTGGGGTAGTAGACCCAGGCAGATGCCTGTCCTGGGTCCCTGAGTGGAAATCTTGTGCAGCACGATGTGGATCTGAGTGCGAGAATGGCCCTGCAGGCACTGGATTTGCACGGACAGCCCCTGTGGCCAGCAGCACCAGCACAGTGCACACATGTCCCCCTGCCCCATGCCTGATGGTACCCCTCCCCACGCCTGACAATACCCCCCCACATAAATCTGCTTCAACCCTGAGTGGGCAGTCAGACCCCCCCAGCAGAGTGGTGCCCAGTCCCCATAATGCCAAAGCATCCCCCTCAACATGTGGCAACCCATCCTCCCTGTATCCAGGTGATAGACCACCCACCACCTGACACACATCTGGCCATACCCTGTCAGTGCATACCATACCCCTGACCTCTGGCAATGGGCCACCCGTGCCCTATGTGCACACTCCAGACACCCACCACCCAACATGTGGCAGCCCATTCCTGTGAAGTGCATCCAACCCCCAACATACAGAGGTGCCCCATGACCCCCCGACCCCTGGCCCAGAACTCCTGCTGCAGCATTGGTGGCCATTGGCTGCCCCCGTGGAACAGCAACCCCCAGGCCCTGTACTTCCTGTTGGTGCTGCCAGCTCTGGGCGACCAGCAGCACAGCCCCCTCTCACACCACCTCAGCCGCCGGCTGTCAGCTGATGCTGGGAGCAGTGCTATATATAAGCAGCACCCCCAGCATCAGTTGGTCAGCTGATGGCAAAGGAGGTGTGCAGGGCTGGCTGCTGTTGGTCTTCCGGTGCTATGGCACCTACTGGAAGGTCTGGAGGAGGTGTTGTCAGTGCAGCAGAGGGGCACTGACTATCACTGCAGGGGCGGGGATGGTGGTGATCAGTCGTATGGGGGTCGAGTGGTCCTGCCATATGTGCCGGGCATGGGGATTCACTGCAGGCAGGGGAGGAGGGATAACATTACCATCACTGGGGCCGGGCATCTGTATGTGGTGGGGTGGTGCCATATACATATCAGGGGCTGAGGCACCACTGTGAGTTGGAGGGTGATTCAGTATACTTCCTCGGGTGTGGGTCACCTGTGTGTGCTGGGGGGTGGGTGCCAGTTGCCTCCACGGGTGGGGGCATGGCTGTGTGTGTTGGGTGGATCCAGACAGGTGCTGGTGGGCTGTGTGCATAGGGCTCGGCACGTAGGGCACTTACAACAGGATTCCCCTGATGAAACAGGCACCCTCCTACACCTCCCAGTACACAGCACTACTCGCCTTGGTGCATGGCGCATAGTGCTGGCACATCCCCGCCTGCCCCTGGCACATTGCTGTCCATGCAGCTGAGGGATCGGCTGCGTAGGGGCTGTGCACCCCATTTCGTGCATCCCAAGCGGGGGCACAATGGGTGCAGAGTGGCTACATGCCATGGATATGCAGCACGTAGGCAATCTGCACATTTGTGTATAGGCCCCAAAGTATCTATGTAACTGGAAGAGTAGTTAAAAACTACAAACAACAATGAAAATCATGTGTGGTGTGCAAATTTCCTATAAAAAACACATTAGTTATCTAATGTGCATATCAAACCAATACAGGTATTTGACTGGAAATGTGTTCAAAACTTTTGAACTTGCTAAGCTGGGTAGAGAGTATGTGGATTTCTGCTGTGCAGGTTCTCCCATTCCTGATTCAAATGGATGTTGACTTCAGAACTCTATTTTTAAGCAGTTTCAGCCTGCCTCTGTCCATTTCTGGCGACTGTGTTTCCCTTAAAGAGATTCACCCTTTTATGTTTTTGAATTGTGCAATGTATTGTGGCGTCTTACCTCCACAAAATGCTATCTGTGTATATATATGTTTTTTTCAACTTTGTTTCCTCCAGTCACCGGTACTTGCTGGGTATCTCTCTGGTGGGGGATCTCCTAGATGTTGCCTCCACCACCCGGCCTGCCCTTTCCCCGACTGACAAATTGGGTGCTGGGTCTTCCCTCTCCCAGGGGGGTTGAGAGAGGCGGGGTAACAGAGAGTCAAGTCGGGATTGGGACCGGCATTGGGCATGTGGGCTGCCACCGCATGAGTCCCCTGCCATCGCCTCCCAAAGCTCCGTGGTTTTTCTCCTTGCTTGGTTACATTCCCCCTGAGGTGCGGACATGCAATGATGTCTGCACCGAGGGCGGGCCATCAGCAGACGTCTGCTGTTACCTCACCCCTGTTAGTGTCATGCTACTGCATTGCCCCTGGTCTCCACCGGGTGCTGCAGCAGAGTGGCACAACCCCAATCCCCACCCCAGGACAGGAGGGCAGTCCTCCGGATGCTCAATCCTCTCCTCCCCCACAGACCCCCGATGACCCAAGTCCGTTTCTAAACCTGGGTCACCAGTGTGGCATGAGGTGTGGTTTCCAGCACCTCAGCTCTCAGCACCACTGGGCAGCCATTGTCTGTGTATATCTTAATCATTTTTTTTTGCTATTTTACAAGTGGAAGGGATCGTAAATTTGCTTAGCCGGATCTCTTCCACTTCTTAGTTGACCACGCCGCCCCTGATCTGCCCCCGCACTCAGGCATGTAATAACGTGCACCCAGGAAGAGTATGGGGACATGCCCCATTAAAATCAATGGGGTCAATTTTAAGTACATTTGCATGGACAAATATGGACAGATGGAGAGAAATTAATGACACCGGTCAACTAACAAGGGCCTTGTTAGTCGACCAGTTCCTTGATTGCTCTTCATCCGGCCATATTTGTCCATAAAAATGTATGTAAAACTGACCCCATTGATTTTAATCAGCTGCATCCCCACACCCTCCCTGAGCACTATATGCCTGAGTGCGAGAGCAGGTCAGGGACGGCGCGATCAACTGGGAAGTGGAAGGGATCTTGAGGAACAAAGTTACTATTCCTTCCACTTGCAAAATACCAAAGAAAATTTAATAAGATATACATGGATGGCATTTCATGGAAGTAAGGCACCACAATATGTGGTGCAATTCAAAAGCTTGGTGAATCTCTTTAATGAGCCAGAGCCTCCATTTTATCTGTGAGAGTATAAGCAACAGAGATTTCCCTGGTAAGCAGGTAAAGATAGGAGGGGGACTTTTCATGATCAGCAAAACAGCACTAGTTATGAAAAGTCTGAGCTTTATTTTTTGTTTCATTTGTGTATGTATATAAGGATAGGGTTATGATCATGGAAACAACATTTAATTAATTTGTTTTGTTTTAATTTATGGGAGTTTTATTTCAGGGCCTAGTTTTAGTGAGTAAAGGTGGCAGCCATGTTTGTAATGGCAGTTCTGGATGCAGGCAGACTGATTTGTAAATTCTGTGATGTGGCTACTATCATGTACCAGTCTGAAGGTGTGTAATTATGATGACGTAATTGTGCACCATGTCCCAGTCTGAAGGTGTGTAATTAAGATGACATAATTGTACACATTGGAGAACCAGTTAGTCAATCAGGTGGCTTCATTTTTCTTAACCATTTTATAATTTCTCATAATCCTGTTTGAAGAAGGTCCATTTTAGAACCAATTCATCTCAAAAAAAGACATGCTGAAATCTGTGGTGGTCTTATGTTCTGCCTTCATTACCTGTATGTCTCTTTGACTACTGTACAATTATAAATGAGGATTTTTAGACATTTGCTTTTTGTTTTTAGAAAACAGAAACTATAGCATTAGTTCAGTTATGATAATGTGCAATATTTTGTCACTGCTGCAATATTTAGTAGAACGTAATTCTCTCTGTTAACTTTGTTTTGCTGACTGCACTGTGTTTATCTGGTCCTTTATTATCTGTAGGGTGCAACACTGTTTAGAGTGCAGCATTCATTATAATTGCAGACCAGATGGAAAAAGAATAAAGGGCACAAAGGTGTCTCAGTTTGAAGAAACTAACCTTATCTCCCAGCACGCATCCTGCAAAGCAGAGATAGATTTGTGCACTCACGAACAGGGTAGGGCTGTGATGAGGCCACAACTCATGTGCTGCCTAGATACAGTACCTCTGGATGTCTCTGATAGGTTAACATGAGTCACTATGACTTGTGCATGAAGTGCAAACATAAGAGCTATGAAACTGTTCTGATGACATTTCCAGTGCTTGCTTGTAGAGCGAAATCAGACCCAACCAGTTTTGCAAAGTATAAGTGCTGCAATTTTTCATTTTGAATTATAATGTGAATTTCAACTTTGTAAATAAAAGATGTTGAGAATCTCACTGGACATTTCAGTGATTTTTTTTTGAACTCTATAAAAACTGTTTCATATAGTACAGTACAAACAACGTATAACATGCAACAGGACAACAGTAGCTGCATATATGACAGTACGGGTGATTTAAAAACAGTAATTGATGGAGGGTTATAGATTCGAGTTAATTAAAGCTTCAGGTACAATGCCAGTTATGACACAATCAGTATAGTGAGGAGCAATCTATCAGGCATGCACACATCCAGTTGTGGAACATAATGTGTTCTATGAGCCATAATATAGAGCACCCAATGTCTCCAAAATTTATCAGACCTGTGGTTCAGCTGGGCGGTGATTTTCTCCATTCTATGTATTGATATTATTAGATTCTGTCATAGGTATAATGTAGGGATGGAGGCACTGAGCCAGTTTTTGTGATTGTCTTCTTGGCACTCAGAAGGCATATTCAGTAGCTTCCAGGTGGGGGGAGTGCGTAAAGCATGGGGCAAGTCTGAAACTAAGAACAGATGGTTAGTCAGCTGTATCTGTTGGCCAAATAATTCTAAACTTTTTTTCCCTAGGTCCGTAATAAAAGGCTGTAAAGTGAGGCACGGCCAAAACACATGGCCATTTGTGGCTGGACTGATCTCACAATTTCAGCTAGAGCCAATCCCCCCGGTACTTGGGCTGTATTGCAGGGGTGCGGAAATATCAAATTGTAACCTTCAGTGAAAATTCCTTCCATATATGCGAACTGGTTACTGAGTGCGTATAACTCAAGTGTCTGTCCCAGTCTTTGTCCTCAGCATGGATTGCAAGATCTCCCTCCCAAACTTTCTTAACTGAGTCCTCACTGTCTGCACTTACAGTAAATGTGCCAATGCGTCATACAGATAAGAAATCATACAGGAAGGGGGGTTACCTTCTAGAGTCATCTGTAAGACTTCCACAATTTTTGGAAGGGTTTCCCTGCCTGGTGTATGGGATAGAAACTGCCTTAGGAAGTCTGTCACCTGCATATAGTGGAACCTGTCCTAGGATCAGAGGGAGAATTGTGCCTGGAGCTTCAGAAATGGCCTAAGACTGCCCTCTAAGAGGAAATGAGCAACCAGATGAATACCCAGTCTCTCCTTGTGTCTGTATACATAATTTAGTGTGGCTGAAAGAAAGGTAGCTAAGTAAGGGAGGGAGGGAGTATAAAAAACACCTGTCTGGCTGCAGCGTGACATTACCCAGAACTGTCTGCCAAGCTCCAAGCACACTGCTGGTAAAAGGGTTAGTTGTGATGTTTGCAAGAGGAGGGGGTGGGTGTGTTAGTAAAACTCTGTTCAAGTCCTGAAGATCTTCCTCGCATGATTCAATAGTTTTCTAATGCAACTTATAATCACAAGCCAGTCAATAAAAAATAGTATGTAGCTGTGTCATTGTATGATACAGTGTCAGATGAGGGAGGGCTAACCCCCACCAACCACTTGGGGAGCTGAAAAAAAATAAATCTGATACAGGGTTTCCTCCCATACCATATGTACCTAGAAACTTATTTGTTCAAAGTCCTAAAATAAATTTAGGGAAGTGATCACCAGAAGGGTTTGTAACAATTTTTTTTTTTTTGTCGATCTGGCCAAGGCCTTCGACACCATCTCTCACTCCCTTCTCCTTGACTCACTCCCGGCAGCTGGCCTATCTCCCTCCACCACAAACTGGTTCAAGGTCTACCTTATTGGCAGAACCCAATCAGTTAAGATCTTGGATGCCACTTCCCCTTCCCTCCCAATTAGCACTGGCATCCCCCAGGGCTCTGTATTAGGGCACCTCCTATTCTCCATCTTCTTAAATGAGCTTCCCTCTGTTTGCTCCCTGTCCTCCGCTATACATATGTATGCAGATGATACAGTCCTGTATGCATCTGGCTCCTTTCCTGCTGAGGTTACAACCAGCTTACAGTAAGACTTCAACAAGGTTCAGCTCTAGTTTGCTAACCATTGATGTTTCCTCAACGCC
Source organism: Neoceratodus forsteri (assembly GCA_016271365.2). NCBI lineage: Eukaryota > Metazoa > Chordata > Ceratodontiformes > Ceratodontidae > Neoceratodus > Neoceratodus forsteri. Next base: position 1,099,828,068 of record CM028129.1, on the reverse strand, counting down.
AAGAAGACTGTCTCCATGACCTTTGGCACTAGGCAATGCATCATACAGATAAGAGATCATATGGGAAGGCTCTCTAGGCTTCCATCCCTACCCACCTTTCACACCCTTGATGGGATTTTACTTGAGGACACATCCTCCTTCAGGAACTTAGGTGTTTGGTGGACCAGCACCTAAACTTCTCTGGACATATTGACGCCATCCAGAAAAAAATGTGACCCAAACTTGGTGCCCTGTTCAGGAACCATAGTTGTATTTCTCCTATGGCTAGGCATGAACTTGTTCAGAAGATGATACTGCCCATTTTCAATTACTGTGACGTAGTCTATGGTGCTTCCCCTAAGTCCTCCCTGGCCAGACTGGACACCCTCTTCAATTCCTTCAACCACTTTGCCCTGGATGACCCCCCTCGCACCCACTACTGCGATCTTTATCGTGCCCTATCCTTCCTCTGTCTTACAAATAGACGACTCTCCCACTGTGCTAAATTCACCGCCAAGCACTGGTTGGGTGAGTTCCCTTCCTACCTTACCTCCTCCTTTATAACAAGCCCCCCATCATCCCATTCCCTTAGAGCAACCGACTCCCACACCCTGGTAGTCCCCTGCAGATCCACCCCAGTTGGCCAATCCGGTTACTCTCACCGCCTCCCAAAAATTTGGGATTCCTTCCCCCCTCAAATCCATCACTTATCCTCCACCTACTCCATCAGCTTTGCCCTCAATAATTACCTTGCAACTAGCTGCTTCTGCCATGTCCCTCCCTAATTCCCTTCTCTGAGCCCTGGATAAACCCTACTCCTCTACTGTCACCTTCATTTTACCCTGTGCACTCACCCTCCCAAAATTTCTAGCTCTCCTCCCCTTCCTCCAAATTGCTCCCCCTTACTGGCCTCCCTTGATCTCTCACAGGATGTAAGGGGACCCCGAATGCTCCCCATGGGTCCATGCATCCTGATGGACTATTGATTATGCCCCATCCCCTCCAAAGGTGTGAATTCTCTCCCCCTCAAGGGTTCAATTCTCACTCTCTCCCTCTCCTATCACTCTTTTAATCCTATCTACTGACCTTCCCCAACCCCTGACAGGGTACCCGGCATCCTGAAGGGTCCTCTTTTGGGCTGGATCCTATTCCCCCTTCTAGCATTTAAGTCACACCTCCTCCTTCTCTTTCTCCTCCCTCTTTAATCCCTATAGCCTTATCCCCTTTCTCTCTTGGACACTGCCTATGCCCTTCTCTCTGGTCCCCCCAATCCCCTTGTAGGGTTCCTCGCATCCTGAAGGGGTCTCCAGGGACATGACTCTTCCCCCTCCTCCACCTCAACCTTTCCTCTCCTTCCCCCTTCTCTTTCACGTAAGCACTTGTTTACTTATTAACCCGGCATTTATTATTGTCCACTCTTTCTACATATTATGCACAACACTCTTTTAACACTATTTGTAACACCTGCCTTACAACTGTATGTTAATGTTGATCTTGTAACTTGAATGTAACTTGAACTTGACTCTTCCCCCTCCCACCACCTTACCCCTCCCTCTCCTTTCTCCCCTTTTCTTTCATGTAAGCACTTGTTTACTGATTAACCCAGCACTTATTGTCCACTCTTCTACCTATAATGTGCAACACTGTTGTAATACTGCTTTTAACTCCTGCCTTACAATTGTATGTTAATGTTGATCTTGTAACTTAAATGTTTAATGTCTCACTCCTGTTGTACCCCTTCCCCCAAGGTCACACCAGGAGATAAGCGACTTGTATCTTCCTGGTGAAACAATTCAATAAATAAATAAGTAGAAGGTCCTAGGCAAAAAGATTCATGTCAACCGTGTCTATTTGTTGCATTAAGGAGAGGGGCTAGTTTCTCCAATCTATCATATCTGCCATGACCTGCTGTAATAAGGGGTCATAATTTAGAGAGACCAATTTGGTGTGGTCCAGCATGAGCTGTACTCCCAGATATTTTAAGGATGGGAGAGCCCATCGAAAGGCATACGTGGCCCTAATAAAAGAAGGGGGGTATAGTTCAGTCAGAGTACCTCTGTTTTATTAATGTTTAACTTGTACCTTTGCTAAGTTGCCAAAATCCATGAGGGTTTCCACAGATAGGGTAACCCCATCTCCAGATGGACTAAGTAAACCAGCAGATCATCAGCATACAAGGTCAACTTCAGCTGCATTATTCCCAATACTATCCCCTGAATATCTGCAATTTGCCATAGGGCTTGTGCTAGTGGTTCCAGATAGATGACAAACAGTAGAGATTAAAGAGGACACCCTGTCTGATGCCCCAGAATAATGGAAATGGGGTGGAGATATGTTCTTTCACTTTTACGTATGCCTTAGAACTGTCAAAATGTGTTTAATATAAGAGTTCTAAACTGCCAAGAAAATCCCATCTTCCCTGACGTGGCTGCCAGAAAAGGCCATGCCACCCAGTCGAAAGCGTTCTCTGCATCCAGGCTGAGTAACAAAAAGATAGATTCAAGCAGGTGGCATTATAAAGGACATGAAGGGTCCTGTTAATATTGTACTACATTTGTCTGGCTGTCATAAAGTCTGTCTGGTCACTATTAATGATATGTGGTAGGATTTTGTCTAACTGTTTCTCTATGACTGAAGCCCATCTTCTTGAAGTTGTGTTAACAGGGAGTGCTTTGAAACAACTGAGAGCTGCATGGGAGATACTATATTGGACTAGAAATCTGCAACAAATCTCACTCTTGCTTAATGTACATCTGAGGGAGGTCTTCCTTACTTTACAGTCTTACATTGGTATTGCTTTGTGTTTAATTATTTTAGGTTTTAAATCAGGAAGGGGGTTTTCAAAACTGCTTATCTTGTGAGTAACTTCAGAAGGGTTGAAATAACTGCATATTTGATTTTCCTTTGTGGGTAACTTAACTGGACTGTCTACTAGTATTCTGTGACAGTTTGCATCAAAATATTTTGAAATAATTTACTGGTAGTGGCTGTTTACTTCTAATAGCAAAGGCTACAGTTTGTAATTTGAAGCCAGACAGAGCCTCAGGTGGGGGAAGTTGTCTTTGCTAGTCAGGGAGGCATGCATCATAGCCAATTGTTTTGGTGGAACATTCCAGCATTGATCAATTACTATAAACTACTGGTGTGATCCAGGTTCAGATCCAGGTGTTGGTTGAATTACTGTAAAGAAGGGCAGTACTCCCCAGGGTGGTGGAGCAGTGGTGTGTTTGATTGTTTCTAACAGTCACTGGTGGTTGTGGACTACCCAACCACCCTTTCCCTCACTCCACCTGCCCCGGGTGTGGCATTTCCTTTATAGCCAAAGTTCTGACATCACTTCCTCAACAGGTCTTGGGACAGGACTGTCATATTCTTAATAACTCAGCAAGTGCATAAAGGGTAAGTACACACCAAAATATATATATAAAAAAAAATTATATATTACATATTGTAAGCAAGAGAGACATGTGGGGAGTGGTGCAATGCACTGGCTGTGGGGCAGCAGTTTTCGGGAAACATTCTGAACCCGCGCTTGCTCCCCTATTTGCAGGCAACTGTCAGCTCTGAGGGAGGCAGTTGCCCATCTCCAGTCTCAACTGGCAAGGACTATGGAGGCCTCCCCCACCCAAAGAGTACCAGTGCCACAACCACTGCCACAGAGGTTGCCAAGTGTGAGGAGCAGTTGGACCACAGTGGGTTCTGGGAGGCTGAGGGTGGTGGAACAGAGGTGAATCCCTCTAGTTGTACCTCTTCACAAATCATATGCCAGTATGGCAGAGCATGGTTCCTCTATGATGACACCCTCAGTGGAGACCAATAAGAATGCTGGGGACATCCACAAGGGAGACCCACAAAAGGGTGGCAAGGGACACCACAGGGGAAGGAAACAGCTTCTGGTAGGGGACTCAGTTGTTGGGGGGTAGAACTGGAAAGGGAGGGGAGAGGGAAGTAAGGTGCCTGCCTGGTGCCAAGGCTTGGAGGGACAGGAAGTGAATCCTCAGGATTGCAGAAGCAGCATCACAACAGGGCTTTGGCTTTATTGGGGACTGGGGGTCCACCTGGAGAGATGAAGGTTTGTACTGGCACGATGGTCTGCATCTGTCCAGGAAGGGAACCAAGCTCCTAGGTGATAGGTTTACATGCTTCCTTGGCAAGCTTTTAAACTAGCTAAGGGGGGAGATGCTGATAGGAAGCAGGAAATGTCAAGCCTCCCCCCACAAAACATGGCAGGTAGTAAGGTAAACACTGAGGTACAGAGGTTGACAGAGGGCTGTACAGGGGTAAATGGAGAAATAGACAAAGGATATAAGAGCAGGGATGGGGGAAAAAAGGATAAAGCCAACATTATATGGAGGGCAATGAGTACCAATGCCTGTAGTCTGGGAAACAGCTTCCTGAGCTAGAAGCCCTGATGGAAGAGGAACACTTGGATATTGTGGCAGTCACAGAAACATGGTACATGGAGAACCTTGACTGGGATGTCTACATACCAGGGTACACAATCTACAGAAGGGACAGGGAGGGTAAAAGAGGAGGTGGAGTAGCTCTCTACATAAGGGAAGGGATCAAAGCTACATAACTAAAAAGTAAAGGGGAGGACAAGAGGCACTGTGGGTTACCTTGGAGACAGGAAATGGCATCACAATCTGCACAGGGGTTGTATACAGACCCCCATCTCAAGGGGAGGAAATGGACAAGAAAATGATAGAGGACATTCTCAAAATGGCTGAAAAAGGGGAGATACTGTTGATGGGGGACCTGAATATGCCAGTTGTTAACTGGACAACATGTACTGCAGCCACATCCAAGAGCAGGGTCATTCTCGATGCCCTACAGGGGGCATGCCTTAGATAGTTAGTGTTGGAACCCACTCAGGAGGGAGCAATATTAGACCTGGTACTCTCAAATGGAGAGAGGATCACAGATTTAGAAGTCAGTAGCCATCTGGGAGCAAGTGACCAACACACAGTGTGGTTCACAATAAGCACAACCATGGAGAAAAGCTATACAAAAACAAGGATATTGGACTTTAGAAGGGCTGACTTTGGCAAAATGGGCGAGTGCCTAAGGAATGCACTAACAAATGGGCAGGAAGGAGGGGTGGAAGAACAATGGAGAAAAATCAAAACTGCCATCATGGAGGCAACAAGCCTTTGTGTGAAACAAATAAAGAAAACAAAATGGAGTAAAAAACCACTATGGTTCTCAAAAGAGGTGGCAGGGAAGGTTAAGGAGAAAAAGGCTGCATTCAAAAAGTACAAGGAATCACAGAAGGAGCATGCTAGGGAACTGTATCAATTAAAGCAGAAAGAAGTGGGGAAGGCAGTCAGAATAGCAAAGGCCCAAACTGAGGAAAAGATAGCCAACTCAGTTAAGAAGGAGGACAAAACCTTTTATAGGTACATTAGGGAGCATAGAAAGGTTAAGGGAGGGATAGTGAAGATTAATAAAGGAGAGGTGAGGTGGGCAGAGGGAGACAGTGAAAAGGCAGAGATACTGAATAAATACTTCTGCTCAGTATTCACAAAAGAAGAAGAGGAGGAGTTACCTAAACCAAACAATAGAAGCACTCTGGGTAGGGGGGTTGACACCAGTCCATTTACAGAAGAAAGAGTCCTGAAAGAACTCCTAAAACTCAAGGTGGACAAAGCAATGGGGCCTGATGGGATTCATCCCAGAATCCTAAAAGAACTAAGGGGGGACCAGTGACACCACTGACCACACTTTTAACAAATCATGGGAGGATGGGGTGGTACCTGAGGCCTGGAGGAGGGCAGATGTGATTCCCCTTCACAAAAATGGGAGCAAGGCAGAAGCAGGAAACTACAGACCTGTTAGTTTGACCTCATTGGTAGGGAGAATGATGGAATCACTTCTGAAAGAAAGAATTGTGGATTACCTAGAGGTCAGCGGGGCACAGGACCCAAAGCAGCATGGATTCACATCGGGAAGGTCATGTCAGACAAATCTAATTGATTTCTTTGACTGGGTGACCAAAGTAATAGACCAGGGAGGGGCTGTGGATATGGCCTACCTAGACTTTAGCAAGGCATTTGACACAGTCCGCACAAAGATTAATAATCAAGTTAGCCAGCCTGGGAGTGGGTCCCAGGGTGGTAGCGTGGGTAGAAAACTGGCTGCTCAACAGGACATAGAAGGTAATAGTGAATGGAACTCATTCCGAAGAAAGGGGAGTTACTAGTGGAGTACCTCAGGGCTCAGTACTGGGTCCAGTCCTCTTTAACGTCTTTATAGGTGACATTGCAGAGGGTCTGGAAGGAAAGGTATGCTTCTTTGCAGATGACAGAAAGATCTGTAACAGAGTTGATACACAAGGTGGGGGATAGAAAGGATGAGAAGGGACTTGGCAAAGTTGGAGGAATGGTCAGATGTATGGCAACTTAGATTCAATGCAAAGAAGTGCAAAGTAATGCACCTGGGAAACAAAAACCCAGAAGAAGAGTACACAATGGCAGGGGAGGTACTAACAACAACAATAATGGAAAGGGACCTGGGGGTAATCATATCAGATGACCCGAAGGTGGGTAAGCAATGTGAAAGTCAGTAAGGAGAGCTGGGGGATACTGGGATGCATAGGGAGGGGCATCACAAGTAGAAAAAGGGAAGTGGTTATCCCTCTGTACAGACAGTTGGTGAGACCCCATCTGGAGTACTGCGTGCAGTTTTGGAGACCCCATCTATGCAAGGACATAGATAGGATGGAAGCAGTCCGGAGGAGGGCAACTAAAATGGTGCAGGGTCTGAATCAGAAACCATATGAAGAGAGACTGAGAGAGCTTAATGTGTAGACCCTTGATGAAAGGAGGGACAGGGGGACATGACAGAAACTTTCAAGTACCTCAAGGGAATCAACAAAGTCCAGGAGGGTAGCATCTTTCAGAAAAAGAGATGTGCAAGAGCAAGGGGGCACAATTTAAAGATAGAGGGGGGATGACTCAGGGGTAATGTGAGGAAATTCTTTTTCACGGAGAGAGTGGTGGACACATGGAACCGCCTTCCTGGGGAGGTTGTGGGGTCTAAAACAGTGGGGGAATTCAAACATGCATGGGACAGACATAAGGCAATTATAGTGGGGGATTGCAGGAAGTAGGCTGTTGGTTAATTAGAACCTGCAGCTCATCCAATAGGTAGGGAAATGGGCAGACTAGGTGGGCCAGGTGGTCCTTATCTGCCGTCAAAGTCTATGTTTCTATGTTTCTATGAATAATTTATAAACGATATTTAGTACAGATATAGGCCTGTATGATGCACACTGAATTTTAACCTTTCTCAGTTTGGGTATCACTGAGATTGTGGCAAAATTCCAGTTTGGCAGTATCTGTCCCCTTCCATCACATCCCAGCATGTTAAAAGAGAGGGCAGAAGCAGGTTACCAAAATTTTTAAAACTATCACACATATACCCATCAGGGCTGGGGCTTTTCCCAATTTTGAGATTTTTAATAACTAAGTCCAGTGCTTCTGATTGTATTGGTGTCTAAAAGTGCCACATGTTTCTGGGACAGCAGGGGTAGTTTCAAAAGGTCTAAGTACACTTTAATGTCATGCACCAAGGCTGTGTTGTCGGAGGCATAAAGGTGGTGATAATATGTCTTGAAGGCTGCCCAAATGTCTGGGGGAGGGGGTTGAAAGCATATTCCCAGAGGAGGAGGAGGGGGAATGGATTTGAAATAATTATCATCTGCCCAACTCACTGCCTAATCCAACATGCCATGGTTTTAGATGCATGGAAGCTCCCTTTATAGAACTTCTGTTTAAAATAGTGAAGAGTCATCTCTGTCTTAGCATCCAGAATTTCCTGAATTCTCTGCATAGTGGCTGTCAAAAAGGCAGCAATATCTCAATTCCCCCTTAGACTGTTGCTCTTGGAGATCTTTGATTTGAGTTTGTAGGCAGTCTGAGATGCTTTATAGTGTGCAAAAAATTTTATAATCCCCCCCCGAACCATTTTGACCATGTCCAGTAATACTCTCTCTCTGTCACCCCATCTGTCTATTATCCTCAGTAATATGTGCTATCTTCTCTTTAACCATTTCTCTAAAGGTAGGGAGGTTGAGCAAAAAGTTATTGAAACACCAGAGAGTTTCTCCCTGGTGGGGACTCCAATCTAGTATCAGAATTGGGGGGGCATAATCTAATAACAGGATAGGTAGGAGCCTACAGTCTGATACCAAATGGTGATGTTCCTTGGTGATATGGCAGTGGTTGATACGGGCGTATATATTGCATGGGGCAGAATAGTGAGTACAACTCTTAACATGGGGGTGTAGCACTAGCTAGGTATTTAAGAAATGCCATCCCTGCTTTCTGTGCCCCTGTTTCCCATGGGGGTGATGGATTAGTGGTGTTCTTGTTGTTAAATATCATATTGTAGTCTTCCCCCCATTGTCAGGACCCCTCTTGGAGCTCCATCACTTTTCTGAAAAGGGAACACAATGTGGGTGCATCATAGAGCTGTGTGGAATATAAAATTCCACCCACAGAATGCCTGTGCAATGGCCATTCTGATTCTGTGGAATTGCGTGGAATTCGCATGACAATTCTGTGGAATTTTGCCAAATTTAACATTTCAGTTATTTCACTCTAATTTTAAAAGTGCACATCCAACTGACACCAAATATGGTAAGTGGATAGCTAGTTGTACCAAATTTCAGAGTTGTAGATTGGTAGAAAGGGGCAGAGTTATGGGTGGTCAAACATTTAATCAAAATTTAATTTCCAGTTATTTTGAAATTTTAAAATTTCTTATCCACATTTCCCCACAGTTTCACAATTCAGAGAAACATACAACATGGGTATGTGCACCATGTTTCAAGTCTCAAACTTCAAAGGGGCAAGGGGGCTGAGTTATAGGTAGGCAAACATTTTGCCAACATTTAGACTTCTGTTATTTTAGTATAATTTTGATAGCATTAATTTTATTTATTTATTTAGTTAGTTTTTGTTGACCGGGTAAGTGCACTAGACAAATCCTGCCTATTTTCAGGCACGACCCAGGGGAGGGGGAAGGAGATACAGATGAATGCCAACTGACCTTGAACCAGATTAGGCTGTTGGTGGTATTTTTAGTGAATGAGGGAAATTTGGCCAGGACACCAGGGAAATTCCCCTGCTCTTTTCGATAAGTGCCATGGGATCTTTAACATCCACCTGAACTACCACCAATCCAGGCAGATGGAACCTCGGTTTAACGTCTCATCCAAAAGACTGCACCTCAGAAGTGCAGCACCCCTCTCATGCTGCACTACAGTGTCAGTACTGGGATATTAACCCAAGTGCCAGATGTGGGAACCGAACCCACAGCCCTCTGATCTCCTGGCCTCAGAGGCGAGTGTGTAACCTACTGAGCCACTGACACTATTTTATAACATTTTACAGGTATACAGGTTATCACAACATTTATATATGTATGTAGTTTCAGATTTCTAGCTGCAAATGGGACTGAGTTATAGCCTGCCAGATATGTTGCCAAATTTTAAATTTCAGTTATTTCCTTCTAGGTTCAAAACAACATATCCAAATTTAACCAGATTTGAAACAATTAAACTACTGTACAACATGGTCATTTTTAACAAAGTTCATATTTACAGCTTTAAATGGTACTGAATTAAAATTAGTCAAACTTTCACAATGTTTTAGAATCAAATTTGTTCAATAATGTAAATGCAAATTTATAAACCCCTGAATCTTTAAAAGTAGAGAATGCAATGCCATTAAATTTAATAAGTTCTTAGTCCTTACAAGGAGACTGTGTGTATCAGTTTTATTACTTGCATGCTGTCAGAAATTGCAAAATAACATCTGTACTTAGAGTTAAATTCCATGAGTCTTTTATGAAAATTGTGGAAGTTCATGAAAATGCCATACAACTGGAATTTACTAATTTCACTCAGCCTTATCTTAGATGCATAGTTTCACCAAGAAATTGACAGCTGAGCTGGGTAGCACACCAGTGGGAGACCCCCCTTCAAGTTGGGGCAAGGAAGCAGAGTGTCAACACTTCCAACCTGATTGTAGGATATATAAGGATTACACTTAGTAAACTGATGATCCAGGGAGCCTGACATACTGAAGGTGCAAGCATGGGACTTAGAGGTACTCAAAAATATGTAGTGGGAGAAGAAAATGTCTAGGGCACCAGGAAGGAAGAATTCTGGCTATTCCAACAGGAAAGGTTGATAGAAAACAGAGTGTGTGACTCTCATGTTAATTTATTGTTTTTTTCTTTCCCTGTAAATTTAAAACTGCTTAACCAATTTATGCAGTTGTGTTAGACACCAGGATACACTGACATCGGATATGCATGTAAAATGTTGAGTCTATGCCTGCAAGAACAGAGACGTTACAAACATCCACATTTTTGAGAGTTTTCACACATTTTTGCAAATGTTTGCATAGTAAAATTGTGAACCTCTGTAACTGTATATAACTATATACACAGAGAGGGTGGTTGAGGCCTGGAATAATCTACCAGAGGAAGTGGTAGGGGCAGAATTGGTGGCAGGATTCAAGAGGGCATGGGACAAAAGGGGTTGGCAAGTAAGGGGGAAGGGGAGGTCCTGTGACATAGGTAATGAGTGGGGGGACAGACTCGATGGGCCAGAGTATCCTTTTCTGCCACCAGATTTCTATGATTCTATTAACTTAAAAATCTCTAATCCAATTCTCTCTATGTTTTTGATGAGTCTATAACCATTACAAAATGTTTATTTGTGCTAATTTACACATATCTAGCATCAAAGGTGCCTGAGTTATATGCAGATAAACTTTTCATGAAAATTCCCGAAAAAAAATAAAATGATAGACTTTGAGCATGTATAATTTTGCACTCTAATGTCATGAAATTTGGCACATTTTTAGAACACCTATCATCAGGTAATCACACCAAATTTAAGATCTACGTCCCAATAGATGGCTATAGATGGCTAAGTTATATGCAGATAAAATATTTCATGAAATTTCCCACAAAAAAATAAAATTACAGGCTTTAAGCCCCTATATCTTTCAGACAATGCATCCTAATCTCATGATATTTGGCATGCTATTAGACCTCATCCCAGCCAGCAAGCATGCCACATTGCAGAGCTCTATCTCAATAGATGGCCAAGTTATGATCAAATTAATACATTTAAAAAATCAATGAAATTTCATCAAAATTCCATGAATTCTGAATTTTCTCATTCCACACAGCTCTAGTGGATCAGTCCCTGGTGGGAGATAGAGGCTCACCAGTGTGACTGTGGTACCCAGCTAACTACCTGTAAGGAGTGCCAACCTACCATGGGGATCAATGTATTTCATTGCAGATTGTGAAAGGGGGTGCATGCTTAGGGACAGGAATAGTGCCTCTTCTCTTTTCCTTTTGAAATGCAGAGACCACCACATACAAATAACCACATTTCTCCAGTTTGATATGTTCCTCTTTGCTGAGATGAGTTTCTTGGAGGAGCACAAAAGTGGGCCATTGCCTTTTTTTTTTTTTAACCTTCTCTTTATAAGCCTCCTTTCTCTTGCCCTTGGACTCTCTCCGGTGAGACTTGCGACGCAATCCTGGTCCACCCGCCTGAAGTTCCAGTCTCACCTCTCAGCTGCCAGATACTCCTGCTCACTCTCCTGACTTCCCCGGCCCCCGGATCTAAGCACCCTGGGACGGAACCGCCGACTACTCCTGGTGACCTTTCTGCAGTCTAGACAGATTGCCAGGGAGTGAGAGGAGCACCAAAAATGGACTGTGAATCCGGCATTGGGCCCTGGTCCACACCATCACCTACCAAAGGCAAGGGTCTTTTCTGTTTTTTATGGTTTCCCCCAGAGCATGGCGTGCAGTGATGCCTGCGCAGGCATGCTGCTGGCATCTGCCATACTCAACCCCTTACTGCGCTGGCCCATGTAAGTCCTCTGATCTCCATTGGGAGCCACTTAAGTGCCGAGTGAAACCCACAACCCACCCTGGGAGAGGAGAGCTGTCCTACAGATGCTCAATCCTCTCCCTCCCCAGCTGACACCCAGCTTCCTGAGTTCATTCCCGAACCCAGGTCGTGGTGTGGCATGAGGTAGGGCATCCAGTGCCTCAACCCTCAGTGCCACCGGGCTGGCTGGGCCATTGTTGCTTCTTAATGTATGCCAGCACTTTTGATCACTTGATCAGGTTATTCTCTTCACATTATGTGAGTACCTATAAGTTTGTTAGTCTAGGCCATAACAAAGATTCAAAAGATTCAGAAGAGAGAGAGTTCAGTAATGAATCCACTGACAGACATAGGGAAGGTGCCATACCTGGGACAGTGAGCAACATGGTGAAAAGTCAGCCAGCGTCCAGTGAATAGACATAGAAGGACATTCCAGTAAACCTTTACAAAGGCATGACTAGAACTGATGTACTGAGCAGTTGTAACAAAACTTATATGGGGATCCTTAATAAGTACCCATTTCCACAATGCAGTTAGAACAAAGAAACAACAAGAACATATGCAGACTGCAACAAGAAAACATAGATGAAGTATTAACAGGAATAAAAAACAAGTATGGCTTCCAAGGCAGTAGCATTAAAACAGTGACCCTCTATTGGGCTGAGATTGAGAGGCAGAAGTACTCCTGTACTCAGCAGAGAGGTAGGGTGACTCACACATGGGGGTCAGGCCTCCTAACCTAAGTCCTTGAAAAATCTGGGGTATGAGGTGCAGAGAGACAGGATTGGACCAGCACCAGGGGCCCAAAGAACAGCCAGAGCACAAGGAGACTGGGCTAAAGCAAGGAGGAGACATGTACGGACTGGTTCACTGTGCAAGGCAGAAGAAGGTGCATAATTGATGAGCCAAGACCTTCTGAGAATAACACAAAGAGCAGAGCTAGTGGTGTGTAGATGGAGTATGTCTAGCACTGCCAGGCACCGCTGGGTGCATCTAATAGGAAACTTAAGTGATCCAAAGTAACCACTGCTGCCTAGTGCATACTAATACTAGCAAGGGGTGAATCCTAATGAACCATGAGAGGGCTATGCATGGGCTGTGGGTAAAGAAGCCTGCCCTGCCTTGTTACAGAAAGGACAAGGAGGAAAGCGTCAAGGGCATGTAACTATAATTGGCTTCGGCAGTGTAATTTTCAGGATAGTGCTGGAGTACAGACACGGTTGAACTTGCTCCATTATCGTGCTCCCAGTCCCTCTTGAAATGGTATCCCTACTAATATTTTTCTAATTTAACAAAGAGCATTAGAGCCGTCTACATTGAATTCCTCAGTATCATGATGAAATAAGGCCTGATAAATTAGCATTACCTTCGATTAGGTGCTTCCCATTTGATTCTCTACTGAAATGACCACATTGGATGTGGCACAGCCACGTTTGAGATTCCTGCTTGGTGTTCTGGAGCCTTGGGGCTGAGACAGTGGCAGTAAAAGACCCTGCTGATATCTGAATCCAGCCTTTATAATTTTGAAGACACTTTGTGGTGGATTTATAGCTAGAGGTACACATCTGGAAGAAGCCACTGAACAGCAGTTTTGAAAATGTTCAGAAAGCCTTTTCAAATGGTTGGTGTCCAGACACAGACTCCCTGCATTAATTTTGTGAGTGTCCAACTTTACAGATTTCTTTGTTGCTCTCCTGCTGATTCATGCCTCCTAAGAAGGAACAAAGAAACGTGAGGGAGAAGGTGAAACATTTAGAAACTATTGAAAAGAAAACAAAATCCATAGCAAAGGGAAAAAAGTCAGAACGGCTTACTAAATCTCAGAAGAAAAAAAAACTGCTCGCAGACCTTAGAGATGCTATTGAAGTTTCACCTACAGATAATTCAAAATTAAACATTTTCTTTCAGACCCTGAGCCTTTATTTTCTACACTGCTAAATCAAGTCATTTCTCCATTGCCAGTTACTCCTAATTCACCACCTAATTTCATAAGCTTCACAGAGGGGAGAGGAAGGAGACTGTATGAATCTTCAGCTTCCCATGAAAGACAAATCAAGTTTCTGCCCTGACTCTTCCAAAAACTCTAAGCTACCATTTAACATTTAACACTCTAACAGAGGCTAAAATAAATACAAAGGATAAAGCCACCTTTTCACCTTCTCCGACACCCCCCGCCGAAGTTGAACCTAATATTATTAAAGCTCTGTCACTTATCTCTGCTAATGTCAGTCAGCCCGGTTCAAAAGTCAAAATTTCAGAGCAACAAAACCAAGAAGACACTGGCACACCGAAATTCAATATGTTCAACCATGAAGAGAAGTTGGATAATATCCCTAAGACATCTCATGTTAATTCCCCTTTATACAATAGGGGTGAGACATTTTGCAATGTGATAAAAAATGCATATTCTCACTCCCATTATATAAATCAGTACTAACGTATGCACAGATTCTACTCTTGACATATACCTATACTGTGCATGCATCACAACCCAATTTATCACTACCTGATATGTCACCAACCTCATGATAATTTCCTTATCTTCATGGGCTAAAATATTGATAGGTTATATTGCTTTTATAAAAGACAAATTCACAATCATGGATATTCTCACTAATGAAGTCAAAGAAATAAAAAATGATGTTTCAGAAATGGATTCTCAGCTGATGTCCTTGCTAAAAAGGGTTCCTGAATCAGAACAAAGAGGCACTGATCTGGAAGACTGATAGCTGATCAACGGCAAACCCCAAGACATGAAACTTTACTACATGACCTACAAGCCAAACTCTCTGATTTTGAAATTAAAGTAAGAAGAAAGAATATAGGGGTCCTAGGAGTCCCTGAAACATGGGGGCAACATTCTTCATTAAAAGAAATAATGCTGGAAATGTTGGCAACATTGTTTAAATGGAAAGAAAAAGCCAAGTGAATATAGACATTGATGGGATACACAGAGCCTTAAGAAGCAAACCTAAAGATGGACAACCCCCTAAGCCAATAATAACTGCAACACTTTTTAAATCAGAGAACAATAACAACAAAAAAAGATTTCCTTTAAAAGGTGTGACCATTAGTTTTTTCATGATCTTCCACGAGACACTGTTAACAATAGGAAGAAATATGACTGCATATGGAATGCTTTATGGAAAAAGGGATGTACATCTTCATTATTGATTCCCTCCAAATCACATGTGCTTAGTGACAAACAATACTTTTTTGATAATGCTCAGCAGGCTCAGACGAGATTACTTTCTCTCATCCCAGAACTGTACAGGAAGTTTGATGGACTTCCAGTAATCCTTCTTAATGTTTTGGTTTGATTACAGCTAATTTTAGCATCCTGTGTAATACCTTTTTGATCCCAGCTATCATTACCACTCTATAACTTCTTGTCTAACCCTCTCAACTCTCTTTTTGATTTAAATCATGTTCTTTAGAAATAAAGAGTTTTGAATGTACTTTTCTTAGACTCTAAAGGCTCAATTTTCAAAGGGTGATACAGGGCTTGCATCAAACCCTGCGTCAACTCCGTTGTTTGGCACAGCTGAACCAAACTCCTTTGATGCAGCTGTGCTGAAGTTTTGTATATCGGGAGCAGTTGCGACAGTTTCCACACTTTATGGCAGTTTGCACCAAAGATTTGGTGCAAGTCCCATGAAAAGGATCCCCCAGATGGTACAAGTTAGACCAGGGGAAGCTGGTCTACCTCGTGGCATTGGGCACACAGGGATGAAAATCTCAATCGGTGCTGAGAGAATGCCGCAAACCCTCTGCGCCATATGATCGGTGGACTAGGGACTTGCGGCATTCTCAGGGCTTTTGAAAACTCGGAGCTTAGACTCTAAAAACTGGGATGGGCTGGAATTTTTGAGGTGGGTAATGGGCAGATGGCATTCAGCCAAAAACTGAGTAGCGCGTTACTTCCATAAGATGGAAGTACTTGAAAGATTCTCCTTTTTCACATCATTTTTTTTTTTGTTGTTTCACATTTTCTAGTTTGATTTATTAAACGATGCCATGGTTATTTTACTTGTTAATTTTAGGTATTCTTACTTATGATTATGCCATAAAAGATACAAACTAATATAAGGGAATTAATGTGTGTGTGTATATATATATATATATATATATATATATACACATATACATATACATATATATATTTATGTGTGTGTGTGTGTGTGTATATATATATTTTTTTTTTCAATTATTAAAGCTCATTTCTTTAACCATAACATAATCATGATGGCTTATTTGACTAATAAAAAAGGGGAGGGGGGAATCACATGGCTAGTTGAGGACGGCAAGGTGATACAGGAGTATGGGCAAAAGGCTGCCATCCTGAATGACTACTTTTGCTCAGTATTCACTAAGGAAGACTGCAAGTCTGGAGAGCGGCATCAGCGTGAACACTAAGGGAGTCCCAGAAATAAGACATCTATTGCTTACTAGCGATACGGTCCTGAAAGGGCTGGCAGCCCTTAAGATAGATGAGGCCCCAGGACCAGATGGGTTGCATCAGAGGACACTTATGGAATTAGCAGCACAGCTGGCTGAACCACTGGCTGGGCTGTTCACCAGCTCACGTAAGTCTGGGGAAGTTCCAAGGAATTGGAAAATGGCAGATGTTGTACCATTTCATTGGGGGTGGGAATAGGGAGCAACCAGGAAACAGCAAGCCTGTCAGTCTGACCTCTATATTGGGGAAACTAATGGTATCACTAATCAAAGAGGACCTTGTAGACTACCTGGACAGCAATGGACTCCAGGACAGAAAACAGAATGATTTTGTAGCAGGAAGGTCTAGTCAGACTAACCTGATAGTTTTCTTTGATTGGGTGACAAAGGAAGTAGACAAGGGCCATGATGTGGACCTGCTGTACTTTGACTTCAGCAAGGCTTTTTATTCGGTACTGTACAAGAGGTTGCTCAAAAAGATGGAGGTCCTGGGTGCAGCTAAAATAGTAGTGAACTGGGTGGGTAGTTAGTGATGAGGGAGGCAGCAAAGGGTTGTGGTTAATGGGGTTAAATCAGAGGAGGGGGAAGTTATGAACGGGGTTCCACAGGGATCTGCCCTTGGTCCGGTACTCTTCAGCATATTCTTTAGTGATACAGGTGAAAGAATCTGTGGCAGGTTGTGTCTCTTCGTGAATGACACAAAACTATTTGGGAGGGTGGATAGTGATGAGGGAATAAAAGATATGCAGAAGGGTCTACAAAAGCTAGAAGGGAGGTCAGAGGTCTGGCAGTTAAAATCCAATGCCAAAAAGTGCAAGGTAATACATCTAGGGAAACAGAACCCCAAGACAGAGTACTGGATGGATGGGGTGAGACTAAGCACTACAAAACAGGAATGGGATCTTGGGGTTATCATCAGTAGCTCCCTTAAACAAATGAGCCAGTGCAACAGGGCCTGTAGCAAGGCTAACAGGATCCTGGGATGTATTGGGAGGGGTATTGATAGCAGAAGAAAGGAGGTAATACTCCCCCTTTACAGATCCCTAGTGAGGCCTCACATGGAGTACTATGCCTAGTTCTGAAGTCCTCACCTCAGAAAGAACAAGGATAGATTGGAGACAGTGCAGCTCAGAGTAACATAAATGATTCAGGGCCAGCAGGGCAGATCCTATGAAGAGTGCCTCAAGGCACTAAATATGTATGTACTTACTTGAAACCAAAAGGGAGAAGAGAGATATGATAAAGACCATCAAATTCCTTAAAGAGCTAGTGTAATCAAAACAGACAGACAGGAAAATAATACAAATCTGAAGAAGTAGTCAGTTGTAACTTTTTATTTCTGAAACATTTTTCTTTTTCCTTTTGCACATTAGAAAGTTTTTGATGTGATAATGTTGTGTTAGATATGTGGAACAGCTCTTAGCCTGCCAGTAGACATATCTATCTCTAAAGGACAAAGAATCTCTATGTGTAAGCACTGAGGTAATGGTTATCCCAAAGGGCATTTGGCCGGGAAGCCAAGTTTCAAAGAAATACAAAATCACACATGCCCCCACTATGCAAAACATCATGGGCTGCATATGCAGATCACCACAGAATATTATGCTGGTTCAATTTTAAGCAGAAATGCATGGTGCCAAAAGGCCTCTCACACAGTTTGCAAAGGGTGCCAACCACTACATCATCAGCACTGTGATCTCACTGACAGTGACATCACAAGTGACTGACTTGGCAGGCACCGAGTTGCTGTTCCTAAGTAGCAGTGATTTCACAGTTAGTGAGGTCTCAAAGTTGATGATGTAGTGTGGAGGGATAGAGATAGATATATCAGCTGCCAGGCAGAGTGCTGCCCCACATATCACACCTACTATTTCAATTCAGTTTTATTTATATAGCGCTATTCACATTGATCATAGCGCTTAACAGTTAAAAACTCAATAAATATCATATTAAAACATACATTTCAACCAATCATCCTGCAGTAAAATTAATAATCTAAAAAAGCCAGGTTGAACAAGTGCACTTTTAGAGCAGTTTTAAAACTCTCCATGGTTAGGCACTTATGTATCCAATGAGGTAGAGAGTTCCACAGGGTAGGGGCCACGAATAAAAAGGCTCAGGTCCCAGATGTCTTCAGCCAGACCCTGGGAACTTCTAGCAATCTGTCGGTGGAGCAGAGTGGTCGGTGGGGGCAGCAGGGATGCAGGAGCTCTTGCAGGTAACTCAGCCCCTGTCTGACATCAGGTAAACAATCTTCTAATTAACCAAAGGGAAAAGGAAAAGTACCTCAGGTATAAAAGGTAATGATTGAATGCTTTTAAAAGCTAATACTAGTTTAGGCAGTACACTAGCTCTTTAAAAGGAATTAATAAAGTGAACTGTGTTGAATTATTTAGCCTGAATACCAACTTGCAGTCCCATGGTCATGAATGGAAACTAACAGGTGGAAGATTCTGGAGGTATGTGAGGAAATACTTCTTTATGGAAAGGATGGTGTAATCTTGGAACAGTCTGTTAGCTGAGATGCTGGGTACGAAAACAGTCAGGGGATTTAAGCAGGCATGGGACAGAATAAAGGGATTGGTGGTTGCCTGGGTGACAGGGCCAGGGAGGAGAATGTAGTAGTAGTGGTATAGTAAAAGTTTATTGTTCAACACAAGATTATTACATTACAGATCAGCTTACTTACGTATAAAATCTTTCAGAAGCATATCATTTAAAAACATAAATATATTAGCATTTACAGACCTAACATACATACTAGATACATAAGTCATTTTATATTTAAAACTTTCTCATTCCCTTGCCCTATCAGCTAGTATAATACTGAATATAATTATAATTTCAACTAATTATATATCAATTCCCTTCACTGTTACAATCCATAGTTTACAGTATACTTTCCTAACTATTATAATTGCACACTTTCTTCTTTTCACTTTTGCAATATTTATAAAATAGCTTGCCAAACACTTACCTGTAAATACATCTTCAGTAGTAAACAAAATTCTAGTCAGCAGCACTTTGTCCACACCTAAGCAATCCATATCAGTTTGTTTGAATAACGTTTTCAGTAAATATTCATGATTTGACTGATACCACTTACTTGACCAAAGAACATGCATCAGGTCCACTGGATCACCAATTTCACAATTACAGTTGGGAGATTTATTATTAAGTTTATTGTATCTAGCCAAAGTACATTGCTATCGAACAGCTCAAATTTATACCTAGTGAACGTTACATCTTAGTGTTTGATCAGTTTACATTTCCAAATAATATTGGGACTCAAAGCTTTCATTATTGTTTGCATACCATTTTGAAAACCTTGAGTCCCTAATTGCTTGTTTATCTATTTCCATCCGATAATCTTTGATTTTCCTGTTAATAAATCAGAAATATTGTTTACTTATCGGTATATTATCATTATAATATCTTAATAAGTAGGATAGTTCATATTTTACCATTAGGTCCTGTACTGTTTTATACCAGCTAGATGTAAAACATTTCCTTCTCATCCAATCTTCTTTCTCCACTAGGCACTTCTTTGCCAGCCTTTCTGGAGAAAGCCTAGTTAGCCTAATCCAAAAGTAAAATTTTTTGGTATCAAACAGTGCATTTATATTATCCAAACCCAACTCAGTTCTCAGGTATACAGAAGGAAACAAGTGACCAACAGTCAGATTTTCCCTCAACACCTTATAGATCGGGACCATCAATTGCTCTCTCTGATTACTGTCCCAAATTTCGGCACCATAGTTCAACTGTGCTAGATACTTCATTTTATTGCTTCTAACAGAGGTTTTATTGATAAACCTCCATAGGCATAATTAAACTTTTCCAATTCAAAAGTTGTGTTTTTTAAGTTTTTTCAAGATTTTACTAACACACATAATCCATTTTTCCTTTGCTGTAAATGTAATGCCTAAGTATATGTATATGTTAACTACCAGTAGTTTATTATCACCAAGGACCCAACTTCTGTATTGTTCCAAGGAGGAGAATGTGGATAGGATGGGAAGGGTTAGTACGCTGGAGGAATGATCAGTTCCAGGGAAGGTTCTAGGAATTATAAGGATCATGGGCAGACTGGGTGGACCCCTTGTTTTTTTCTGCCATTGTTGTCTGTGCTTCTGTGTTTCTAAGCTAGACCTGGCTGGAGTTGCATCTCTTAATGTTAATGGTTTAAATAATTATAACAAAATGAAATACAATCTTAACATATGCTAAACAGATTAATATAAACATATTTTCACTACAGGAAACTTTTTTGTCACAAAAATCATTCTAAATGGTTACAGAAATCTTGGGTTAAACAGATTCATGTCTCTCCTAGCACTAATAATAGCAGAGGGTTGCTGTGTTGCTTGCAAATGGGATATACTTTAAATTGCTGGAGAAAATTTTAGACAAAGATGGTAGATACATATTAATTAAAGGTATTCTAATTGGTACAGAAGTTTTAATTGGCACAGTGTACACACCCTTTCTTGAATATAATAATTTTTTGAATAATCTGGGTACTGCAGTAGCAAAAATATATACTAATTAATGCTAATTGTTGGAGACTAATGTTTTAGAAAACCCAACTTTGCATAAGTCATCATATGCATCATTGGAAGCCCAAAGAACTTCTGCTATAGTTAATGAATTTATTACCTTTTTTTTATTTTTTATTTTTTTATTTATTTAACCAGGTATAGCATACTAAGCTGAAAGCTTTTTTACAGGAGCAACCTGGGAGCACAAGGAGGTTAAGTGACTTGCTCAGAGTCACACAGTATGCAAGTGGAAGCTGTGGGATTCAAATTTCATTTTTTAATCTTTTTTATTTTGCTGTAATTCAGCCTTAAGGGTTCTATTAGAAGGATCATTTAGTAATTCTAATTGAAGTGTTTAATTTCCTTTTCCAGCATTTTTTGAAAATGATGCGTTTATTTTAATTTGGTATGTAATAATCTGGGCTCTTAAATAAGCTTTAAATGCAAACCATTTATGTTTAAAAGAAATATTAGGTGAGTTATTAAATTCCCAGTACTCAGTGATTTTATGTTTCATTATGTTGTGAATTCAGATTTAAAAAGAAGAGTATTCCTTTTCCAGCATTTTTTGAAAATGATGTCTTTGTTTATTTTAATTTGGTATGTAATAATCTGGGCTCTTCAATAACTTCCCACAGTTTGACTAATATTTGGAGAGTACATAATCCAGATTTAAGAGCATATACCTATAGATCCAAGCAATTTGACGTCCAGTCTCACTTAGAGTTTTTTTTAATAAATAAACCTTGTTGCTCTGATTTCAAAAACCCTTTAATACATACAATTTACTTATTAGACCATGCATTGATATCTCAGTCCTGGTTGCCTACTCCAGACAGAATTATGCAACCCCAATGGAGATTCAATAACACTCTTCTTTTTAAATCTGAATTCACAACGTAATGAAACATAAAATCACTGAGTACTGGGAATTTAATAACTCACCTAATATTTCTTTTAAACATAAATGGTTTGCATTTAAAGCTTATTTAAGAGCCCAGATTATTACATACCAAATTAAAATAAACAAAGACATCATTTTCAAAAAATGCTGGAAGAGGAAATTAAACACTTCAATTAGAATTACTAAATGATCCTTCTAATAGCACGCTTAAGGCTGAATTACAGCAAAAAAAATGATTAATAAATGAAATTTTGATAAATGAAATGCATTCCAATTTATTAAAAATCAAAAAGAAACTATATTTTCATAGAGATATGAGTAGCTGTGTGTTAGCATATGCTGTAAAAAGAAAAAAAAAGAAAATTTTAATATCCACTTCTAAAAATACCCTAGTGATTAAGATATTGTTAACATATTTCACAATTACTTTATTACCATCTATCATAGAGACCACTCTCCAAACATAACCAGTATCCATAATTATTTAAATCAGAACTGTTTGACATCCTTAGATATTAGTAACCAACCTTTTTCAGAAGATGAAACTATGACCGCCATCAAATCACTGAAAAATAATTCATCCAGATGGTCTTACTTCAGAATGTTTTATTTTTTTTCTCAATAGAACTACTTCCTGGTTTTTCACTTCTTTTTCAAGAAATGTTCACCACAAATACTATCCATGAATCTCTTTTCTATCCTCATAATCTTGATACATAAACAAAATAAAGTTAATTATTCTCCTGATAGTTATAGACCAAATCGCCTTTCTTAATATCAATTATAAAATTATTACCAAGTTGATAAGTTTGAGACTTTAACCCCACATCCCTAATATTATACACATGGAACAATGTGGTTTTCTAAAAGTTCAAATGATATTTGATGCATTTGAGAGAGTTCAGGCTATCTTTTCTTTACTCTATCAACCCGGAGAAAGAGAGAATTGCAATGGCCTTAGATGCCACTAAGGCATTCAATTTCTAATCATGGCAGTTTGTTTCCAGGTTTATTAAACTGGGGCAATCCATCTGTCCTTCATTAAGCTAATTTATAGTGTCCCCACTGCTTCTTCAAAGATAAATAAATGTATATCTACCCCTATATCCTTACATAATGGTGTCCACCAGGGGGTGCTCTCTCTTCCCCATTTTGTTTGTTCTATGACTTTAACCATTATTGAATGCTCTTAGAAATAACTCACAAATTATGGGCATCATGATGGGAATGGATCTTGTTAAACTGAATGGTTATGCAGATGGTGTTAAGCTATTGTTGTTAGACTCTGAAGTTTTGGTACCTAATGTTTTGGAAGTGATAGGCAGATTCTCTCAGCTAGCAGGTTATGAATTAAATCAAGCCATAGCAGTTGCTAAGGCAGTTATATTACCAATTACCCCATCATCCAATTCCACTCTTACAGTACTTCACCCAGTGCAAGTTTCTAAACAAATAAAATATCTGGACTTAATGATAACTAATTCTAGATAAAGTACTAATCAAATAACTACTCAAAGAATCTATAATAAATTGGCAAGTAGCCTGGGGGCTGGGAGACTCTATCTCTCCATGGGGCAAAACTGAAGCTATAAAAATAATGGCAGTGCCACATTTATTATTCCTGTACCACACTTTATTTGGCCAAATCAGTTTACAATGGTTTGATCAAGTTAAAAGGATTTTTTATTAAATTTCTATAGAGAGGAGAATCACCTAGAATTGCATGGAAAAACTCAATCTTGTTAAGGAATGTTGGAGGTATGGGTTGTCCTGACCATTTTTCATATTACATATAGCAGTTAAAATGAAAATGGCCTGACAATGGTCAATACCTAATAATAAAAGAAGAAATTTAGAGGGATTATATAGTGTATGGGTAAGGTGTATTGTGCACTGATTTCAATCAAAACACAGTCTTGTTGTACCATCAATGTGGCATCAGGATGATGTTGTACCATCCTGAGCATGTCATCATGATGATACAACAGCTTGGAATGTCATAACATGCCACAGTGTAAATCTCTATCAGCCATTATCTGTTTCATTGCCGACAACTTTTAAAAATCTCTTAACAGCTAGTTGTGATCAGAAAGGAGCATTTGCGATGACAGCCATTGTATAAAATATTGGTGATGTTTCAGATCATAAAAGATTTGTCCTGGACCAGCCAAACAAGCAGACCATAAAAAAAAACAAAAACAGACAGATGTAAATTCATGAATTACCTTTTGCTCCTTTTTTCTAACAGGTACCTGCCAGCTCAGATTCCAGTTAGCTCTCTTCCTAACAATTATTTACCCTCAACTGTACGCAGTATCATCATGATACTTTGCCACTCCATGTCACATGTTGTTCCCAGATGACCTGAAACCAACAGTTTTGCCCACTGCATCAATTTATTAGTTTTTTTTTTTCGGTGTTAACCAGTTATGTAAGCAGTTGCTAGTTAAAAGTTAAATCATTGTTCTGTGTGCCAGTATTTTAAGTACCAAAATAAAAAGTTCATTAAGATGTTCAACCATCTCCTCCTTCAGTTTCCAAATGCAAGGTAAGGGGTATGGTGTAGTTCTTGAGGGGGGTGGAGGATGGCACAGCGGAGAAGTGTGCACTGATATTTTATTTCACAACTTGCTCAATCTAAAAAAATGGTATGTGTTGCCCATACACTATATAAGACAATGTATGGGCAACAGTTAACAGCATCACTGCATACACTTCTCATGGTTGCCCTGACAACCATAGACCTCTCGAGCTGCACTCTCCAGGTCTATCAGGTTGTTATGACAACCACTCGAAGTGTACACAGCATTGTTGTTAACTGTTGCCCATACATAATCCTCTACATAATACATTTCCATGAAGAGGAGACTGATGAGCACAATTATCAATTGCTCCCCTCTAACTCTTGCCAAGAGATCATTCAGCACCTTAACAAGAGTGATCATGGTGCTGTTCCAAGGTTAAAAATCAGACTAGAATGACTCATAGATGTCACAGTGCTTCAGTTGGGCCTGAACTGTAGCTCCACCACCTTCTCAAGCACCATTCCCAAAAGGGACTCTTGAAAAAGCACAAGACTATATGAAACCTCACGGTGTGGGTGCGATGGTATGTTTGTGGCTGTGATAAGGCATATGCTTAATGGCTTCTACTTAATAAATATTATTTTTCCAAAGAAGAAAAATGTGTGTCTTTGGACTGTACAAAGGGGTGAGTACATGAAACGTTTGTCCATGAAGTTGTGCATTTAGCACACCACACTCCTGAGAGCCTGATGTCTTATTTTTGTAAATGTTCCCAAAAGTGGACTCTCCAGGTGTAAAAATGATTTGTTTTGTTTTTTGAAGAGGGGCCTTATCACCTCTCTTTTCAGAAGAACTAGGAAACCACGCTTTTGAAGAGAACACTCAATGATCGCAGTAAACACTGGACCAAGGATGTCCCAACAGTCAGCTAACAGTTGGATCCACACAGAGGGTTCAGGGTACAGTAGGTGGGTCACAGTCCAGCAACCAGCTTGAACACCAGTTCAACAGAAACTGGCAGAAAGTCCACCCATAGTACCAGAATGGCCTCAGCAACACCACTTTAAACACTGCTGATCATTGCCTGATCACCTAAGGATATAAGAGCAGGATAAGGAGAAAGATTGGGGGGGGTGTAGCCCTCTTATGTCTGGCAGGGCATAGTGGCTGTGAAGGACTAATACTTCAGGGGACAGAAAGGGGAAATTGAGTCACTGTGAGTTCACCTAATGGTGATTCAGAGAAGTAAATTTGGGTGGGGTGATCTATAGACCACCAGGACAAGGGGAATAGAGAGATACAAAGCATGGGGGAAAGTTGATAAGGTGAGTGGAGAGGTGGAAAATGGGGTGTTTGGTGATCTGTACTTGCCAGACATTGACTGGAACATTCTTGATTTGTGCTCATCAGCTTGAAGATGGTGAGTGGAGTGAGGGTAGGGGAGTCAAGGGCGTCCAGCATCCATAACTCCATTTGGTTCAGGCAGGCCCTTGGTACCAGAACTCCAAAACTATAAGTACTGTGTCCCACAGTCCTGGGCAGAGTGCTGGTGAATGACTTCCACCAAGATTCAAATAACTAAAGCTCACCAGTACTCCTGAGCAAGGAGTTCATTAGGAAACTCCAATGAAGGGTTGTACACAGTTGATCTTTACAGAAATTAAAGCATTTATTGGGGACAATTCCCCTTGCATAGAACAAAGAAGTGTACAAACAAACACAATGCAACACAAGTCCATGTTACCAATACCCCCTGCTGGTAACACAGACTAGTGTTATGTTGTGTTTGTTTGTACATTTCCTTGTTCTATGCAAGGGGAATTGCCCCCAGTAAACACTTTAATTTCTGTAAAGATCAAATGTGTAGAGCCTTCATTGCAGTTTCCTAACAAACCCCTTGCTCTGGAGTGCTGGTGAGCTTTAGTTATTAGACCCTTGGTACCAGAATGCCACTTTAAAAAAAAACCTGAAGTGCTAGATATCAGAAGAGATGACTTCAACCAGATGAGGAAGCTGCTCTGAGACAAATTGACCAGGGTTGGCAGCGTCAGAGATGTAGAGAAAAGATGGGATGGGGGTAATCAGGGGGACCAGTCTCAAAGCAATAAAGATATGCACTAGAATTGTTGCAAAATGGAACAGGTACAAGAGACCAATATAGTTCTTGGAAAGGGTAAGGGAAGTAATGAAGGTCAAGAAAAAAGGTTATCACTAGGTACAAGGAAAAGCAGGGGAGAAGAATAGGGAGAGTAACAAATGAGAGTTAGGAATTCACCAGTTACATACATAACACTGGATCAAGAACTCCTGGTTGGGGCAACCTTCATTGACCTCATCAAGGCCTTTGATATGGTAAACCACTCACTCCTCAATGACCAACATAAAGTCACTGGCCTCTCCCCGGACACATCCAAGTGGTTCACCAGTTATCTTACTAACTGATCTCAGCAAGTAAAAAGTGAGGACGTCCTCTCAGACAGTAGACCCTTTCACCCAAGGGTCCCACAAGGTTCCATCCTGGGTCTACTACTAGTCAGTATCTTTATAAACAAGCTTCCCAACTCCTGTCAGGGCTATATTCTTCTTCTATACACAGATGATGCCGTTATCTTCACTAGACACCCCCACCCAACGCACCTTCAGGAGCAACTCCAACTAAGCTTTACGACTGTTGAAAAATGGTTTACTGATCATAAGCTCATAATGAGCTATAAAAAAAACAAGACCATGATGTTCACCAACAAACACAGTCAGCATAAGAGCTTCCAACTTACCATTAAAAATGATGTGGGTTCCACCATGGAGCTAGTACAGCAATTCAAGTACCTGGGAATTACCCTTGACTCTACCCTATCCTGCACACAGCATATAGACAGTACAGCAAAAGCCATAAACAGGAAGATCAGTATGCTGTACAGACATAAGCAAAACCTAACACAGGAAGTGCTACAACTAGCCATATTTAGTTCTGTAGCCTCCCTAGCTGACTATGAAATGGTCATCTATGGATCAGCTATGAACACTGTCCTACGACGCATTAAAACAGCTCTCAATAAAGCCTGATGCCTTCTTACAGGTACTGCACGTCAGACACATATGTATGACCTTTATTCCCAGGCTAACTGGTTATAGTTTGCTAGTAGGCGCAGATACCAAACTGCCTGCTAGTGAAGAAAATCAGTCTAAATGTGATGCCTCTGGGTATTCAAGCCCTCCATAGCCCTTCGCCAAATCCATGCAACACCAGAAGTTCCAGCAATCAGATTTTCAGAAATCCTAGGTGTCACAACGCACTTGGTCAGCGTGCTTTTGCCTACAGAGCCCCACTCTGGCTCAACTCACTGCACCCCAGCATGTACAGTGCAACTAACTTGGGTCATTTCAAACACCTCTTGCAGCAACACCTAGTAGCTGAGGCTTCCTGCGACTACTATCACTAAGGTCCTCCCTCTCAGACCCTCACTTTAAGGACAGCTGACCCAACCCTTGCCTACCCTACAGCACACAACACTTTCAATAGCACTCACCACTGTTTTTACCTTCCCCTCACAGCTACCCCCAGCTTATCCATCTTCGTTCTCTGTCTCCCACCCCTCCCCACCAGCTCTGTTCCTCTCCCTTTTCACCCTACTGACCTTGGTAAGCTAACAGTTATTGACTCAGGCATACTTTATACAGTGCCTCCACTATGTGTAACATAGAACTATAACTACTTGTATCTGTCATTTATCCTGCCATGTATTCTAAATAGCTCTATCAACTCTGCACTTAAAGACTGTACTAGCAACCTACTATTGTTATTTTTCTAATGACCTAGTGATCTGTTATTGTGTTCAAATAATTGTACTTTGTCTGTATTGTCCTCTGATGTGGAACCTATTGAATGAGCTCATGCTCACAGGTATCAATCCAAGATTTCAATAAAATAAAAAATAAAAATAAAAAAATGGGCCACGCTGTGCATTTACTCAATTTCCATTTCAGCAATGCTTTCAACTTGGTGCCACACAGAAGATTGCCGAGGAAGTTGGAGGACCAGGGCATGGCTAAGGACATAATTAGATGGATGGATGGGAAACTGGCTGAAGCAGAGACAGCAGAGGGAGCTGGAAAATGGGACCACATTGGAAGAGAAGGGAGGTCATGAGTGGGATACCACAGGGATTGGTCTTGGGTCCTGTCCTCTTCAATATGTTATTAGTGATGCTGGAGAGGGCATCCAGGGCAAGCTGTGTCTCTTTGCAGATGACACAAAGTTCTGTGGTAGGGTAGATAGTGATGAAGGGATCAAGGAGATGTAGAGGGATCTACAAAGGCTAGGGAGGTGGTCTGAGGTTTGGCAGTTGAAATTCAACACCAAAACATATATGGTTATGTACCTAGGGAACAAAAACCACAGGACAGAGTACTGGTTAGGAGGAGTAAAACTGAGCACTACAGCAGAAAAAAGGGGCCTGGGAGTCATCATTAGTGACTCCCTCAAACAATCAAGCCAGTGTAACGAGGCCTATCGTAACACTAATCGGATGCTTGGGCATATTGGCAGGGGTATTGACAGCAGAAAAAAAAGGTAAATACCTCTATATACTGAAAGCCATTGGTGAGCCACACCTGACATACTGCATTCTTTTCTGAGGTTGTTTCTTGAAGAAGGACAGGGATAGACTGGAGATGGTGCAATCCAGGGTGACCGAGATGATTCAGGGCCAACAGGGAAGCTCTTACGAGGCCCGTCACAAGGCACTGTACATGTACTTGCTGGAGACCAAGCAAAAGAGAGGGGATATGACAGAGAACTTAAAGATCCTGAAGGGAACAAACACAATGAACCATGGGAAACTATTTAGCAGGAGTGTAAAGATTCAAGAACCCAAGGTTATGAGTGATGCGTGGAAACTGGTGGGAGAATGTTTAATAGGATTGTGATGAAGCTCTGTTTTTTGTAAAGGGTGATGGAGCTGTGGAACAGTCTGCCAGCGAATTTGGTGGGTGCCAAGATCATAAGCATTGTGGGGACAGAGTGAAGGATTTGGTGGTTACTCAGGTCAGAAGCAGTATGTAGGGGAGCAAGGGGATAAATAGAGATGAATAGAACCCATTAAGGAATATAGCTCCTCCGGCAGATAGGAGACTACAGGTAGACTAAATGGACCCTTGGTCTTTTTCTGCCATCATTGTCTATGTTTCTAACCTGTACAATATGCAGAAGAGCTGGTCTGGTCTGTTCTTTCCCATGGCAATCACCTCACACTCTGCCTTCTCAGGGTGATTGCTCTGTGATACCACAGTGATTTCTCACAACCAATTCTGTCAGCGGCTGAGCAGGACCTCCACCAGGTATGCTTCAACCTCTGCTCCAGTGTTTTTTTTTTTCCAACTACTTCAGTTTATCATTGTACTATGGCAAACTTCAGTGGGAAGTGATAGGGCAGACACAAATGACACAAGGGTGTCTGTCACAGATGTGACAGTATTATTAAAACAGTGCAATCTCTGCCTGTAAGTCACATATTCAGATGATGACCTGTCTAGTTGGCGATGCAGTGTAACCAAGATAGGATCTGCAACAGATGCTCCCTCCCCAACACATACCCCTAGCCCTTCCTCTTTGGGCAGTGAGCCACAGAGAAAAGAGTCTAGATTTCTGACTATAGCATAAGTTCAGAGTCATCCCTAGCCACATTTATGTAATGCACACCAGATCGGCTGAGGACTCTGATAAAATTCACTATCACTGCAATCTTATTTCTCATTAAACTGAGACTGCAAAAATTTGCCCTAAGAAGAGAAGCATGACCATCTGGTTCTTTAGCTACCACCATACCAGATGTTGGGAGCTCCATCAGGATTGGAATCAGAAAAGGAGAAGCCCTGTTCAGGAACTTTTTCCACATATGGCATCTCCTACCCCTAGTACCACAGACCGATCTCACTTGTACACCTGCTTCTCTATCAAAGCCAGCTTATGCTACAATGCTGCAGAATACCTCTTACAGTGACAAAAAAACATTTCTGGGAGGTGGAGCTTGCAGAATGGGCACATCTGGCATGGCTGGTCATATGAGTGGGTGTATACAAAGATGTGCAAGGAGAAATATAGCTAACTGACCTCTATGATATTCAGCAACAGTTACCAAACTAAAAATGACCCTCCATAGCCCCCATCCTATTAAAATCCAGAGTGGCTATTACCATCTCAGGAATATCATCCGGATTAAACCCTTTATTCTACCTGATGACCAGCCATCAGTAGATAATGCTTTTGTGATTTCCAGACTTGACTACATCTGTAATGCTCCTTACCTCATAGTTAATAGAGGGATCCTGTGTCATGAGCATTTGGTGCAGAACGCTGTGGCTAGGTTACTGATGGGCCTACCAAGATCCTGTCATGTGGCCCCTGGTCCAACATAGCCTGCACTGGCTGCTGGTGAGGTGATGTATCACCTTCAAGGTCCATTTACTGACTTATAAAGTCATATATGGACTGGCCCTGGCTATCTGAGTAGCCTCCAGACTCCCTGCCATACCCATCACCCTCTCTACTCCTCCAAGGTGGGCCTCGTAGCAGTTCCCAAGGCATGGTTCAAATATCTGGTGATTGAGTTTTTGAGATGGCAGGCCCAACCCTGTGGAACTCACTTTCAAAATCCTTGAGGGAGGCCCCCTCATTTTTTAAGAGGGGCTTGAAATCTTACCTATTTCGAGAGGCCTTTAGCTCATAGGCAAGGCCTCTGACACACTGGCTGCAATCAGACTCAAAATGATTTATTTTGATTAGTTAATTTATTTTTTCATAGCTTTTAAAGAGATTTTATATGTGAAATGTTTGTGTACAGCACCCTGAGCTGCAGGGAATGGGTGCTCAACCAATACAATTTTACTTATTTACTTACTAAAATACCAACAACCACCCACCCCACCAATGCACTTCCTCCTGATTCAACAGTCACCTCCACATACTCACACAGAACAAGGTTATAGAAGTTGGCTGGTTCAGTTAGCTGCCATTGGCTTATTTATTATTGTAACTGCACCATAAAATAGTCAGACACAAATTATGCTAATATAAAAACAAATTGGCCGGCCCGGTGGCTCTGAGGGTTGAGGCGCTGGACACCACACCTCACTCCATGTAGGCGACCAGGGTTTAGTAACAGACTCGGGTCATCGGGGGTTGGCAGGGACGGGGAGGGATTGAGCGTCCATAGGACTGCTGTCCCTCTCTGGGGTGGGGGGTGTTCAGGTGTCAGTACTCTGGCGACTGCTGGCAGAGGCTGGGGGGCAGTGCACTGATACCTCACCTGGTACCTCACTGGGGTGGGTGAGTTGGAGCCTGGTGTTGGGAGGGAGCATGTGCAGATGTGTGCACACTCTCCCCTTGGGGTCATTCCACACCCCTCTTACACACAAGGACAAATCGGGACAATATGGCACATGGTCGCAGTGGCTTGATGGCTGTCAAGGGATGCAAGGCCTTGGGGGACACCACAGTGGCTACTGGATCCTGATTCGGTGGGGAGTAAAGGGGACTCTATGCTGCCCCACTGTGGGGGGCAAGCCATGGGGGTAATTAGCAGTGGGGGCTCTCCAGGGGCTGTGGCAGACCTGATGGCAGCTGGATGGGATGGATGCCAGGACGTGAAGCAGACCAAGGTGCCACCAGGTAAAAAGGATTAACAAAAAAATTTACAAAATTTGTAGAATGGTTTATATGGTGCATCAGTCACAGGGAAAGTACCTAGGGCTGTCCCAGAGGCATCGTCTTCTAAGAATCAGTTCCTGAACTGTGGCAAGGAGTCCTGCCTGTAGCATTGTGCAGTCAGTGTTGGAGGTCATCCCTTTCAGCTGGTTTCTGATCTGTAGGCATCTGACATGCAAATGAACACCTGGCAGAAGAGTTGAAGACTGGTACCTCAAAACTGTCTACTCCATCTGCATAGTTCAGAATAGGGAGAAATAATTGTTTCACAGTCTGCTTCCTGATATGGCTATGAAGACATCACCTCGCTCTATCCAGTGAACAAGTCCTTGACTCAGTGGTGGATGTGTGGTGATCTATGTGCCATCAAAAATTCACTATAGAGACTGATCATGATGTGTATGAAGAAGAGCCTGTAGGTCATCCTCTCATAACTTAATGATTTTTTTTGTATTCATAAGTCAACAGAACTATGTACAGAGCACTGCATCTTTACCTATAGCTGCTTTCAGTAATTACTTTAACATAGAGAATGCTGTTTCTTATCTGCAAAACAATGCAAGCACAGGCAGCTGGACAAGATATAGGATATAAAATCGACTAAAGTTCCAAAGCTCATGAAAGGAATTTGCCACAGTTCATTCTCTGAGATACAGAGGTCCCTCAGGGAGCAATTTTGGTCCTTCAGGGGCTAAAATAATTTTTTTTATCTATGTGATTTTTTTTGTTTAATCTTACTGCTCTAATGCAGCAATGGCAGCACAGCTACTGATTAGAAGTGCCGTCTCCTTCCCAACTCTGCACATCATCACAAGGAGATCTTTGAGCTGCAGGGATCATGGAAAAAAACTTTTGTGGTTAGCAATGTTTACTGTCTCAGTTCCATGGCCACAAATGCATTATTCTTACCTTGAGGAGGGATATGTTGTAGAGTGATTTGTTCTGAAAACAGACTGGAAAGAGTCAAGAGAGTATAATATTGTATGTAGTTGAAAGAGCTGTGTAAAATTCAATCTTCCACCAGTGAAATTCAGGGGAAATTATGATTCCGTAACATTTTCCAACATTAAAAACTACACTTTTAGTTTTGTACTGCATATATTTGTATTCCAAGTTTCAGATCTTTAGCAAAAAAAGGGAATGACTTATAAGCAACCACATATTCAGAAATGTTTAAATTACATTTTGTAAGTATGTAAGCTACCAAATTATAATCCCCTTTAATTTTAAAACTAGAAAACACTTTGTTTGTGGTGCTCACTGCCCCTACAGACAGAGACAGGATCTTGGAAGCTGCTCAGTGGAAGAGTCCAGTTACATCAGAAGAAGGACTGAAAATCTCTTTGTTCCCAGACTTGAGCTTTGTGATACGCTCCAACTGAAAAGCTTTTGATGTCATCGGCATCAAGCTTAGAAAACTGAGAATATTGCATACAGTAGCTTAAAATTTCCTGCTAAACTGAAGGTTACATATTCTGAAAGGTTTGCATTCATTGTAACCCCAAGGAAGCAGGCATCTTGTTGGAAAGTATAAAGAAGGATTCAGACCACAGAGTGCTCTCACTGATGAAGATGAACCTTGAGGGCACTAAGGAAATTTCTACATGTTTGTTGCTGACATTTATTAATGTACAGGGTATTGGGGGTGGGAGGAAGGTAGATTTCTCAATCCTTACTCCCAGTCTTCCCAACCCAGTTAGTTATACTGTCTGCCATAGGGGATATGGTATAGATTCTGTTTACATTGGGGGTGTTATGTTGCATTATGTGTATGGTGGAAGTTGGTGATACCTTGTCTTGATTCTCAGTGTGCCTATTATTAACCTTATTTGATTACGGGGAAATGCAGGTAAAGTGCCATATATTTTTATTCTGTTGCACATAGTTTATAAGTACTTTTTGAATAATAGTTTATTGCAGTTAGTTTTTAGTTGAGTGTAGTTATTATATACATAATTATATTTAGGAGAAAGGGCTATGCATGAAAGTAAATTTAAGTTTTTAATGCAGTTTGTTTGACAGAGCTTTTGTAGCCCAGTGGGCTCACTTATAGACACTCTAGACACTAAGATATTAAAAGCAGGTCAACAGCCTGATGGTAATTTTGCTGGTTATCTTTGCAAACACTGTAGTGCCTACAAAGTCTTTTTGTTTCTGTCCACTTGTGCATCCCTCAGTAATGTAAGAACCTGGGAGAGATGTGCTGTAGTCATATTGTAATGTACGTTGTGCATGTATTTTGTATGCATTTTCACTATGGGTCAGTTTTATAAGTTTTTACTTATACAACCAATAACCCATAAGTATAAAAAAAAACATGATAACCTCAATGTCATCAAGTATGGTTGGTTCATAGACTCTAAAAATACAGGCTGTCTGTGCCAACTTTGCAAACTCTTGCTTAAAGGATGTCCGTGACGTAAGCCACCAAAAACTGCAAAATAACATCAGTACTAGAGTTTAATTTTAGTTTTTGTGAAAATTGTTGAATTTTGTGAAAGTCACATTTATGAATTGTACCCAGACATACTCTTAACCTGCCGTGGAGGAGAGAGGAAAAGGCTGGTTACAGTGGAAATTAGGTTGGATTCATAGAAGACTCCACTGTAAAAGTAGCAAGAGAATTGGAGGGGCATTGCAGGACCATGATATTTTATTTATTTATTTTATTTAGTTTTTGTTAACTGGGTAAGTGCACTAGCCAGCAAATGACTGTATTAGTGTAGGCACAGTGGTTTGCCTGCCTGCCGTACAGCTCAAATCAGTGTGATCCATAACCAAGCACAGCAGGTACAGGAAGGAGTTGTCTGTTGCCTGCATTATGATAGAGGGTACAAGTTCTGAGGATGTGATGAGGTCATTTATTGAAATAGGTATATTCCTAAGGTGTGAGATATTCAGAGGGATCTTCTGCAAGGTTCTTATGGTTCTGCAGCATATGATGAATGACTGTAACAAAAATTAGACACGTTTAGCTTTGCTATGGTTCTGTTGAAAAAGGGATGGTCTTCTTTTTTTGTCCAGCTGGATGGTGTTCTGATGCATGGAATGCCTGCATGCTCGGGAGGGGCTCCAGCTACGTCGAGAGGGTGGAGTACTGGTCATGCCAAGTGAAATGATCAGTCACAGTATTTAAACTAACAAGTAAGTGTTGGGAAGTTAGATGCATGGGCTCACCAAGGAAAGGACTGCTGAGCTGCACAGTACAAGAACAGTAGACACCCAGTTAGAGTAAGGGAGCATAGAGGGATGATAGTTCTGACTTCAAAGAAGGTCATATAAGAATGACACCCAGCAAAACTTACTAGCCTTAGAGCCTGATGTACTTGACAGTCTAGGACTTAGTGGCACTAATAAAGACCTAGTGGGTTAAGAACAATGGCTGGGGTACCAAGAAGGAAGAATTCTGGCTATTTCACAGGGACTGGCCTGACACAAAATGCAGTGGGTTGCTCTCTTTTTAAAGGAGCATATCAGTGTAAAGAGGAAGGAGGATATTAGGGAGACAAGCAGTTCCTCTAAGTCCATCTGGTCAAGCTAAGAGAAAAAAGTTGGATGGGGGACAAACTAGTCACCTAATAAGAAACAGCAGGATTGCAAAAAAGCTCAGCTTATCAGATAAAGTGGTGATAAATGATTTGTGAATGTTAAATTTCACAAGTGGAATTCTGGTTGCATTACCTAATACTCTACCATGCATGACTGAGAACATTTTGCCAATTAGTGATTCATGGTATTTCCCCAGGAAATGTAAAACTATTGATCCAAATTTCTCCAGCTTCTGTAGATTCCACTATATACTGACATTAGGTATTCATGACAAATATCAGGTCTGCACCTGCAATAGCAGGGTAGTTGTAAGCATCCACACTTTTAGAAAGTTTTTCGAAGTGTCACAAATAAATACTAAATCTATGAAACCCTGCAATTTAAAAAAGTGCATAGGGGATCAGCATGGACCACACATGAAGGGTGGGGGAGGAACATGGCAGACACCCGGTGTGCTTTGCATGGAAGCATGCATGACACCACCATCAACGTCATTGCACGTCGCACCTCCCCGCTCGAGGATGGGAACCTGTGGGAATGAAAAAATGGAGCCAAAAAAGCTAATTAAAAAAAAGTCCTTAGCCAAATCTCTCTATATTTAGTAGTTTCTGTGACCATTCTAAGAAGGTTATACATACTAATTTGCAAATACTCATCTAGCTCCACGGGTGATTGGGTTTCTAAGCAGAGAAATACATTCATAAAATGTCCACAAAAATCAGTCTCTGAGTCCCTACAAATTAAAAAGTACTCATTCACATTTCCTGATATTTGGTTTACCCCTTGGATACCTAACAGCAAATATGCATGCCAGTTCTAAGGTCTGTAGCTCATCTGGTGGCTGTCATGACCAGATAAACCAGTTCTGTGAAATTCCACTAAACTCCATGGAATTCGTCTAGCTTTCATTGAACTTCTGTGAAACTGGAATTTGCTGATCACACCAAACACACAAATCCCAGGCACTTTCTGTTAAAAAAAACATACAAGTGAAAAATTCTGGGTACACACACCTACTTATGTATTATTCTCTCTTTAGCACTGTGGTGATTTCACTCTGACTGTGTAGCTGCAAGCAGTAGAGGTCATCAGTTGTAGTACCAGATTATTTTTGATAATCAATATTGTGTTTACAGAGGAGACATGGCTGAATCCAAAAGCTCCTTTAGCCAATGTCATTTTTTTCTTAGGGTGATCTCAACTTTCTTCATCAATCAGAACTTTTCTAAGTCGATTTCATTACTTTACTTAGAAGAAACTAGGGGCTGGATTTTCAAAACGTGGCGCAGGGCTTACATCAGGCCCTGCACCACGACACTTAGGTTCTGGCAGTGTGCCAAACCCCATCACTGCAACTGTGCACAATTTTACAATCTCAGATAAAGTTGTTACAGTTTCTATGATTTACGGCAGCTTGCATCAAATATCTGGCACAAGCTCCATAACAAATGCCCTCAGGATTGCCACAAGCTAGACCACAAAAAGCTGGTCTAACTTGTGACAGTTGCCACATGGGACAGAAAATCCCGATCCCCGGCCAGGAGAATGCCACAAGCCCTGTGTGCTATATGTTCAGTGCACCAGGGGGCCTGCGGCATTCAACTTTGATAGCACTATACATGATTAAATATTTCTTATTTGGGTTACTTCCAGGTTTGTACTTCTGATGAGGAAGAAATCTATGTGTAAATAATTGATGCCGTGTGACAGAAGCACTCAGCTGTGTGCAACTCTGATTATTTAACAAAGCTGGTTCTTATCAAACCATTCTCTTGATTGTTTGTTATTATTTTATTGCAGAAACACAGTTCTTTAACAGCTGAAAATAGCCTCTTCTGTAGCAATTTGCTGTTCCTGGACAAAGGCAAGACCTGGACCAAGCTGTGGGTAACCATTCCCAAGAATGAACCACTTGTTTTATATCTGCTTGCAGGCAATCAGGTAAAAGTGACCTTCATCTGGATATCATTCAGTACTACAAGCATAAGCTGCATCATACAGAAAAGGAAATTAGGTCAGGGATTTGGCTTACTTTCAAGAAACAAGATGAACCTGGTGTTCTGAATCTAGCACAAGGCTTTTGAGGATTTTTTGTATTTCCTTTTCTTCTGTTGACAAGGCTTATGAGGTTGTAACAAATATTTGAGGCCAGGCTGTCCTACTTTATTAAAACAGTAATTAATGTGGTAGAAGGGGTGAATAATGGCAGTAATAGATATTTAACGATTGATAACATCCTCAGCAAGCAGTCAGAAGTTATCATTTTAAAGTAAGCGGTTAATCTTCCTGAATATAAAGTCTCCACCACTCATTCACACTTATGGGATCTACGCCAGAGGCGCTAGGACCCAGCAGTAGCAAACATTTTGCAGAGGATCGGCACCAGAGATGGAGCCGCAAGGAGCGGTGCCACAAGCATCAGCTTGTGCGGTAATGACTCTCTCGGTGTCGACCCTCCAACTGCCTCAGTTCCTTTTTTCCCCACCGAGTGCACTTCAGTAGCGACGTTGCTCGCTCGCCGGGAGTCAAATTTCAAAGTAGCAGCATAGTTTTTCAGTTTTATTGTTTTGTAATAATATATCAAATAAGTACTGCTTAGTTTATTTA
This sequence comes from Neoceratodus forsteri, assembly GCA_016271365.2. Classification (NCBI taxonomy): domain Eukaryota; kingdom Metazoa; phylum Chordata; order Ceratodontiformes; family Ceratodontidae; genus Neoceratodus; species Neoceratodus forsteri. The sequence continues at coordinate 1,099,789,874 of CM028129.1, read as the reverse complement.
TTCTTATTAAAGAAAAGAAGTCTCAGCCTACATTGATGGAGTTGACCATGAGCGGGTCAGGTGATGGTAGGGAGACTTCGTATGAAAGCTGTTTGGTCAGCAGGGCTGGGTCCAGTCCGCCATCTTCTCTGGAGGGGGGGTCTGACAATGGACAGTCCAATGCCCTAGGGGATGGACAGTTCCCTCGGAAGCATAAAAGTAAACGGTCGCACTCTCAGCACCGTTCGGCCTCGAACTTTTCTTCGGCCCACAGGTCAAAAAAGAGAAGACATTACTCGAAGTCGCCCCCTGGTATGTCTGAGCATAGACGGTCAGTTATTGGGGCTAGTTGCCAGTCTCCTCCTTCAGAGTCACCAGTTTATTTTTCTGGTCGCTGACCCTTTCGAGATCAGAGCCCCACCCCGGCCTCCGGTAGGTCTTCAGATGAGCAGTTTCATCAGTGGGCTGTTCTTATGGAGCAGTGGGCTCGGAGGTTGGTCCAGCTGCCTGGCCCAGTCACTCTGGGGCCTTTGGGCTTTTCAGGGGATCAGGTAGGGTGGTTGGGCCTCCCGAGTCATGTGGTGCTGTCCTCGGTGCCGTCGACTCCACACTTAGGTGTTTCCCTCCTCACATGACTGTGGTGCAGGGGGCCACACCGATGCCTCTATCTCCTGGCATTCATCCTTCTTTCTCCTCAGATCCTGTTTTTCGGAGCCTTGGGATGTTTTTGGCACCTTCAGCATCAATGGCTCATTCGGCGCCATCCTCGGCGTTGACGTGACTGTCTGTGCCATCCTCAGCTCCATTGGGGTTGTCGGCACCGCGCACCTCGTCAGTGCCATCTTCAGCACCGTGTGCCTCATTGGCTCCATCTTTGATGCCATGAGTTTTTTTGGCACCATCTTCGGCGCCGCGCATTTTTTCGGCACCGTGCCCTTCTTCGGTACTGAGACCTGTTAGGACATCATCCAGTCTTCAGTGCTTCTCTTCTCTGAATCCTTTTCCTTCCTCATTTCCTTCTGATTTTTACTCATTTCCTGTCCATGCAGTTCCTCCTGGGCTGCCAGGAGATGACACTGAGCCTGACCCAGACCTTTCCCTGGGTGATGATGTGGAAGGATCTCATCCTGTAGCAGTGCCTCTGGTCGAAGACCTGTCTTTTAAGTCTCTGCTGAAAAATTTGAATTTCGCTTTTTCTCTCCAGACTACAGATATCGATCCTGGGAAGCTGTTAAGAATCTAATACCTCCATGTTCCGGAGATCCCTATGGATTTGACTCCTCTGGTACAACCCTCCTTTGAAACGCTTTCTCAAATGGTATGGAATAATCCCGCTCTCATTCCTTCTGTGGCTAAGTCCACATATAGAAAGTATGCTGCTCCTGAGGATTGATCCATCTTGGCCTCCCAGGCCTTTGTGGATCCTATTGTAGTCCTGGCGTAGAATGATAAGGCCATCCTCCCTCAGGCATCTTCAGTCCGGCCTATAAACAAAGAATCTCACAAGATAGACACCTTAGGTAAGACAGTCTTTGCTGCCTCTACCCTGCGTATGCGTATTGCCAGCTACCAGGACCATTTTTCTCAATATGAGTATGTTCTTTGGCATTTGCTCAAACAAATGGTAGAAGCTCTACTGGAGTCGGACACTAATTTGGAGCTACTTCAAACCATAACTAGGGGTATCGAGTCCAACAACCAGCAGGTTAAACAGCTATGGACGCTTTTGATACTGTTTCTTGGATGGCAGCGGCAGGCATCTGTACTAACTGCCACTCCTGGCTGCGCATTTCAGGTTTCACGAATGATGCCCTGCAACAGGTTATGGCATTACCCTTCGACAGTATGTATCTCTTTGGTCCTCAAGTAGAGCAAGCTCTGGAGGCCACTCGAAGACTAGGTCTGCCATTAAATTGGCTCGACCTGCTCCCACCCCTTCTCATGAGGGTGTTAATAAGCATCAGTTTCACAACTGTCAGTCCTTTCATGGCAGGGGAGGTTTTAATAAAAACCAAGCCCCCCAGCCTCAAAAGAAAATGCAACAGAAAGCACAAGGACCCAAAGCGCCCAGTGCTACCTTCTGACTCTCTGGCCCACATCCCTCCTCAGCTGCCAGAGGGGGATTTTCTCTCAGTGGTGGGGGGTCATCTGACTCAGTTCTGCAACCATTGGAAGACCATAACATCAGACATATGGGTCCTCTGGATAATCCGCGAGGGATAGTCCCTCAATCTTTTAGAGACCCCTCCAGATCTTTCCCCCAAATGACAGCCAAGATTGTCGACAGTTCAGTCAGAACTTCTCGCCTCCGAGATACGGGGCCTTCTGAACAACAGGGCAGTAGAAATAGTTCTGTTGGATCAACGGAACACAGGATTCTACTCCCACTACTTTCTTGTTTCAAAGAAAACTGGGGGCATGCGCCCCATTTTGGACCTTAGAAAACTGAACAGATTTCTTCCCAAGGAAAAGTTCAAAATGATGTCACTGGAAACCCTGTTGCCCTATCTTCATCAGCATGATTGGTTAGCTTCCCTGGACATGCAGGATGCTTATCAACATATTCTTATTCACCCAAAACATCACAAATACCTAAGATTTGTGGCTTTGGGCCAACATTATCAGTTCAGAGTCCTGCCCTTTGGGCTATCCTCGGTGCTGCAAATTTTTACAAAGTGTTGTGCAATTCTCGCAGTGCACCTCAGAAAGATCGTAATACAAGTGTTCCCATATCTGGACGACTGGCTTCTAGCAAGCCGTTCCAGGCAAGGAACTCTTGACGCCGTAGCCATGGCCTCAGGCCTCCTCACATCCATGGGAGTCCTGCTAAATCTCAAGAAATCGCAGTTGCAGCCCTCCCAGAAGCTCCTTTTCATAGGAACTCTTCTGGACACCTGCTGTTCAAAAGCTTTTCTACCAGCGGACAGAAGGAACGACATCCTACAGATGGCCTGATACATCAGAGAGAACAACTCAGTTTGAGCCATCTCAGTGCAATGGATGCTGGGTCTCATTGCATCCTCGGTGTTCACTGTACCCCTAGCATGCCTCCACATGAGAACCTCTCAATGGATGCTCAGTACTCAGTGGTCCCCGATTACTCATCCTCAGTCCTTTCTCATCAAGGTGACAGAACCTCTCAGGAGGTTGCTCACCTGGTGGTTGCAAGAGGACAATCTTCTGGAAGGATACCCCTCTGCTCCTCTGGATCATCAGATTTCTATCCCCACAGATGTGTCCCTGTCGGGATGGGGAGCTCACTGTCAGGATCCCCACACTCAGGGTATGTGGACTCAGGTCGAAGCCGAGCTTCACATAAACATCCTGGAAATGAAAGCCATCTTCTATGCAGTCCGTGCCTTGAAGGACATTCTTTGTCACAAGAACATTCTCCTTCAGACGGACAACAAGGCAGTGATGTATTACATCAACAAGCAAGGGAGCGCACACTTTTACCCCTTGTGCAGGGAAGCAATGAGAGTGTGGGAATGTGCGTAGATCACAAGGCTCTTATTCAGGTGGTCTACATGCCAGGAATACAAAATGAACTGGCAGACCATCTCAGTATAACGGAGGCAGACCCTCACAAGTGGTTTCTCGACTTAACCGTAGTTCAGTCGCTATTCGCAGAGTGGGGAAATCCAGACCTGGACCTTTCTGCATCCCCACTCAATACAAAACTGCATCTTTTTTGCTCCAGAAATCTAGGGCCTGGCATTTTCTGTCAGGATGTGTTCAGGCTGCAGTGGACAAAATGCTTTCTATTTGCCTTTCCTCCTCTTCCCCTAATCCAGAGGGTACTCCTCAAATTTGAGTCTCAGGGACACAAGATGATTCTCATTGCTCCCTTCTGGCCTTGACAGATATGGTTTCTATTACTCAACAGTATGGCGGAAACCCCTCCGAAGGTGCTTCTCCTTCAGACTAACCTTCTGACCCAAGGTCCTCTGGTCCATCTCAACCTGAGGTCGCTTCATCTTCATGCTTGGCTCCTGAGGAGATAGAGGTGAATAGGTTCAATGCCTCTTGAAGAGTTTCTGACATTCTTTTGGCTGCGTGAAAGCCAACAACCAGAAAGACTTGCACTGCAAAATGACAGCGTTTTTCCCTTTGGTGTGCAGGATCCTCTTTGAATCCCTTTTCCTGTCCACCCAACAAAGTTTTACAGTACCTCTTAGACCTCTCAAATTCAGGTCTTCAATACTCTAAAATCAAAGCTCACCTGTGTGCCATTTCAGCCTATCATGAGCCATTACTTTCCTTATCTCTGGCTAAGTTACCAGTAGTTAAGAGGTTTCTTAAGGGTATTCTGCATACCAGACCTCCTGTGAGATGCCCAGTTGTAGCCTGGAACATTAATCTCATGCTAGACATGCTCACTAGAAAACCTTTTGAACCACTAGCTACCTGTGAATTGAAATTCCTCACTTTGAAAACAGCCCTCCTGGTGGCCATCACCTCGGCCCACAGAGTTTCTGAAATACATGATCTGGTAACAGACCTTCCATACACTGTATTTCACAAGGATAAAGTAGTTCTTAGGACCCATCCTAAGTTCCTCCCTAAGGTTGTCTCAGAATTCCATTTATAAACCAACCTTTGGTCCTACTTTGCTGTTTTCTAGAATGAAGGAGAACTTACCCTTCATTCCTTAAATGTTAAAAGAGCTTTGTGCTTCTATTTAGATAGAATGAAGGAAATTCACAAAGCTCAACAACTGTTTGTCTCCTTCAGCGAGACCCGGCTGGGTCAGCCTGTCGCTATCAGATGCATTTCAGCATGGCTGGTGGCATGTCTTCACCACTGTTATTCCATGGCACAGGTCAAGCTGGAAGGCAGAGTGTATGCTCACTGTACTAGAGTAGTCGCAGCATCCCTGGCGGAAATCTGCAATGTGCCCATTGCGGACATTTGCAATGTGGCTACTTGGAGCTCAGTGCATACTTTTATTAAGCACTATGTGCTGGATGTCCATGCCAGACGAAACCTTTCATTTGGTAGGACTATCCTTAACGGTCTTCTGTCCTGAATTCATGAGCTCTTGATTTTCCTGCCTCCCTCTCGGGGGATTTTTAGCTCGGTACTCTCCCATAAGTGTGAATGAGTGGTGGAGACTTTCTGTCCAGGAAGATATGGAAATTATGTACCTACCAAATTCTTGATTTTCTTGGACAAAGTCTCCACCACTCATTCACATGCCCACCCTCCATCCCCCGAGCTCACCTCTCTGTTTTGGTCTTCACCCCCTCAATGTTTAGGCTGTGAAGACTTCTTTGTTGACCCTTCTTATACGGGTCATTTGGACTATCGTATGTCTGTTTTGTGTTAGTCTAGTCTTTCTAGGTTAGTTGCGCTGTACCTCCTCAGAAAAAAAGGTACTGAGGCGGTTGGAGGGTCGACGCCAGGATAGTCAGTACTGCATGAGCTGATGCTTGCGGCACTGCTCCTCGCGGCTCCATCTCTGGTGCCGACCCTCTGCAAAAAGTTTGATCCTGCTGGGTCCTAGCACCTCTGGCATAGATCCCATAAGTGTGAATGAGTGGTGAAGACTTTATCCAAGAAGATCAAGAATTACAGTAGGTGCGTAATTTCCATTTGCTTTGTTTGTCAGTTTCTAAAGTATATTTTCCTTTTGTCACTTAGAGTGTTCCTGCACAGGTGGACTATGTAAAGATGCCACATGGAAGAACAATTTGCCTGTAGGCTGACATATCTAGTGTTGTTCCTCTATATACAGTAGCTCATTAAAGGGAAAACACTGCATGCTTGCAGGCACTCTTCTGCTAGTGCCTATGCCCCAATTAGTGGTTTTATATAAAACAAAATATTTTTCTGACTGAGTTTAGGAAACAGTACTGGCAAACTTCTGTTTTCAAAAGCTGTTAGCAGCCCTCTCATGGGAGCCGCTTGCTCCTTCACATGGGGTATCCTAATATAGTCCTGCTGACCAATGTGCTGAGTCAGCAGGGGCATATTAGCGTATTCCGGGTGAGGGAGCGAGCAGCTCCCATGAGATGGCGGCTGGCAGCCTTTGAAAATGGAAGTTTGCTCAGCTATTTAAAACTTAAATATAACTGCCTAAACTAAGTTAATTAGAAAAATAATTTTGGCTATACAACTGCTAACTGGGAGCATAGGCACTAGCAAGAGAGCGTCAGCAGGTAAGCAATGTTTTCTTTTAAAATTGTGATCGCCTTGCGTATGATATTACAGTGAGTAAGCAGTCCCACCATATCCTCACCCAACCTCTCTTCTCTCCCTAGGTCTCAGATTATCCCTAGTTTTAAAAAAAATACATGTTGTAATTGCTCCCATTCTGTATAATTTGCTGACGTACTCTAGGTGGCTGCTTTGTAACTGCTTTATGATTCTTCATAAACATCCAAAACTGTCTAGCAGTTTAGTGTTACCATACTAAAACATGATTACAGCTGCCAAACTAGGCACACTGCATATGTCCTAAAACTTGGACTGCCCCCCCCAACACACACACATACACACACACCACACACACACACACACACACACACACACACACACACCCTAGCCGTTCATGATACAGTGGGAGGAGACTGCTGTGGAGACTGTTGCATTATAAGTGGCTGCACTTTATAAACTGGGTAGGGAAATTTATGTGTTCTGATTGGTAAAGCAGCCATGCACTGTGAGGACACTACAAATGGTCACAAAAGTGTTGGCAATCAGGACACATCAGGCTAACATGTCAGTGTTTTAAAAAAAATCCTGATTTCCATTACAAATAAGGCCAACACTGTTACTTGTTAGAAAAGTAAGCTGGGCCTCTAAAAACAAAACTCCTACAAAGTAAAAAAAAAAAATAAAGACTAAATGCTCTTTTCCTTTATAAGCCTCTCCTTGCACACATATACAAATTTTAAAAATAAATACTATTAGCAATTTTATTTTTCTGGGGCTTCCTTTCTGACCATAAGTATCTGCATTCTGTCTTTACCTGCCTACCAGGGAAATCTATGCTGCTTGCTCTGTTACAGGTATAAATGAATTCTGATTTTACTGAGGCCTTGCATTGTATATGTTTGTGTTTGTGTAGGGAGATGTGAACATTCTGCCAGCAGAATTCTGCAGATGTTTGAATTCCTGTCTTCCATGATAAACATTCCACCTATTGAATGTTTAAAAATAGATGAGTGACAGATAGGGAGGGATTAGTTTTTTACTAGCCACATTTTACTAGCTACTTTTAAAAAAAGAAATAAAAAGGTATTTTTTTGTTTGTTTTTCAACTTTTCTTAGTTTTTCCATTTTACAACTGCAATAAGGCATTTTGGTTGTGGGTTGTTATGTGATAATCACATTTCCAGGTGCTGAAGTCACTCAGCATAAATGCCTTGTGTCTCACAATGTGCCTTAAAGCACTGGTCTTTGAACCTTGTTTGTTCATTCAGACTGTGGTAACTCAAAGAAGAGAATTATGTTTGTTTCTACAGACAACATTTCTACAGTTTAAAGTGTCCCTTTGTTTTATTTGCTTAAATTGGTTTCTGCTTTAAAACCCAAATTCCTATTGGAGTTTGCCTGAATTCTCTGAAAATATGCCAAGGGTATAAGATAAATTAAAAAGGTCTTGCTATAGTAGTTTGCTGCCTAGGTGAGTCTTTTTCTTCAAAACAGCTTTCCCTGCCTCCTCTGTGTCATCTGCTCAGGACTTTTTACTTGGTGTAGGCTTTCTCAGGTTAGTTCCTCACAATTCATGAAGGTTTTAGGTACCTCTTTGGGGTTATAGTACTTGTTTTTGTGAGGTTTAAACTCTTTTTTTAGTTGATTTCTTGTTTTCCAGTTGCTCCATTTTGATGCAGTTGCTGCATTTGTTGCCAATTTGTTTAATTTGTGGTAGGGTTTGAGACAGCTGCATTGAAAATTTGATGTACGAGCAGAAGAATTGATACATTTGCAAGACAATTACTGCAAGTGTGAAAAACTGTTTAAATGCACAAAAATAGGCATAAGAGCACATAGACATGTGCAAAAACAGATGCAAGTGAGCAAAAACAGATGCAAGTCTATAAAAGTGACACAAGTGAGCAAAACTGACATAGCTACTTAATAAATGTGTCACAGATGCAGCATTTCAAATGCATTGACACGGCGTTGGGAATAAAAGGATACAGTACATACTGCAAGCCCATGGTCGACAGTGTCTACCAATGGGCTTACAGGAGTACGAACATAGGAACATACGAAATTTGCCAGCAGATAAAGGCCTAGAGGTCTATCAAGTCTGCTCGAATGTGCAGCTAGCACCCCTTATTCTGCAGCTGCCCCTCCCTTCCACCCTTCCCCTTCATTAACCCTCCCCCTTGTCCTGTCCCATCCTCGTTTGAAGCAGTCCACTGTCTCTACTGCATACCACTTGCAGGTAACATTCCACCCAGCCACCACCCTCTCTGTAAAAAGTGTCTCCTCATCTCCCTCCTGAACCTTCCTCGCTCCAGTCTCATATCATGGCCCCTGGTGGCCCTCCCTCCTTACTTTGAACAGCCCCTCTGTACCTGTCTTGTTTATTCCTTTCATGTATTTAAAGGTTTCAATCATGTCCCCTGTCTCTCCTCTCCTCCAGTGAGTATGTTCAACTCCTTCAACCTCCTCTCATATGATAAGTCCCCAGACCCTTGATCATCTTTGTCGCCCTGCGCTGCACTCCTCCAGTAACTTAATGTCCCTTTTCAGATCAGGACGCCAGAACTGCACGCAGTACTCCAGGTGTGGTCTAACTAATGACCTATACAGTGGCAGAATCACCTCCTCCCTCCTTGAGGATATACCTTGCAATACAACCCAGCATTTTGTTGGCCTTGCAGCTGCCTTCCTACACTGTGCCGAGTTGTTCATTGACCCTGTAATGAGCACACCCAGATCCTTCTCCTCCTCTGTCTGGGCTAGCTGCACTCCCCCTAGCTGGTAAGTCCTCCTTGGTTCTTCATCCCAAAATGCATCACCTGCACTTTTTGGCATTAAAGCCCAGTTGCCAGGTGTCTGACCAGGTTTCAAGCTTTGCCAGATCATCCTGCAACCCCTGCCATCCCCCTAGGTCATCCACCACCCACGCCAACCTTGGTATCATCAGCAAACAGACTGATCTTGCTCTTGATGTCCCATGATATGTCTGCAATGAATATCCCAAACAACACTGGTCCCAACACCGAGCCCTGTGGGACACCACTGTCCACTGCCCTTGGGTGTGAGAGCTCCCACCCACCACCACCTCTGTTGCCTTCCCTGCAGCCAGTTTCCCACCCATCTCACCAGCATTGCACCTGCCCTGTGCCTACTAACTTCCTTCCCAGCCTTTCATGTGGCACTGGGTTGAATGCCTTACTGAAGTCCAGATACAGGACATCCACTGCATGTCCCCGTCCAGTTGACTAGTTACCCAGTCATAGAACCCGACCAGGTTGGTTTGGCAGGATCGGCCACGTATGAAGCCATGCTGTCTGCTGTCCTGTAGTCCTTTGGCCTCTAAGAGGGCCACCAGCCTCTCCTTCAGGATAGTCTCCATTAGCTTACCCACGATGGATGTGAGGCTCACTGGTCTGTAGTTTCCCGGTTCATCCTTGGGGCCACTCTTGTGGAGGGGCACCACATGAGCCATCCTCCAGTCCTGAGGTACACACCCCAAATGTAGTGAGGCATTAAATAGGTCTGCCAAAGGTCCTGCAAGGACCTCTGCCAGCTCCTTCAGTACCCTGGGGTGGATGCCATCTGGGCCTGGTGCCTTGTCCACCCTCAGTGCCTTCAAACCCTCTCGAACTCTGTCCTCCATGATTTCCTCATCTGTCACCACTCCCCCTCGTCTGCCATTTCACCCATCTTGGATGTCACCGCCTCTTCTCTTTAGTAAATACTGAGCAGAAGTACTCATTTAGTGCTTCCGCCTTATCATACCCTGCTTCCACCCAACCCCCCTCCTTCCTAATCCTTACTATGTGGTCCTTACAGCTCCTTTTCTCCCTGATGTACTTAAAGAAGTCCTTCTCCCCCTTCTTAATGCCTTGTGCCAGCCTGAGTTCCGTAGATGCTTTGGCTCCCCTTACTGCCCTTGTCACCTCCTTCGATTCTGTCAAGTACTCCTCTCTGTCCTCCCCCCTCCCTGTTTTCTTGTATTTCCTAAAGGCAGCTCTTTTCCTCCTTACCTTTCCATTGACCTCCTTGCTCAACCAGCTCGGTTTCTTAGCTCTAGCCTTCTTGCTCTGGGCTTTGCAGCAGGTTTTGGTTGCCTCCACTATCCCCAACTTTATGAGGCTCCCATCTCTGGTTAGTATCCATACTAGATTGAATTCTGGCCAGGTACCCTTTTACCACTTCCCCCATCCTCCCAAAGTCAGCCCTCCTGAAGTCCAGCACTCTTGTGCCAGATTCCACTCCTTCCTTGCCCATATCCAATGTGAGCCATACTGAGTGGTGGTCACTCCCTGACAGCGGTTCCTCCACTGTAAGTTCTCTCACAAAGTCCTGTATGCTGTTATTCATTGACAGCTTAGTCAGCGGACAGCCATGGCGTTGTGTGGAGGGATGAGCTGCCTACTGACACTGTGGCTGATTGGCCAGTCTGGGATGGAGAGAGCAGAGTGGGGTGTGGGTCCCTCAGTGGGTGGGGGTCCACTGGACCCCCAGGATTACTGGGTTTATTCTAGTACACTGTGATCATGTCCAGAATAGGAGGGGGGGGGTTACCATTAGACTACCAGGGATGACTGGTAATTTTATTTAGTATATGGACGAGATCGTGAAGGGAGGGGGGTGCCCTAGACTACCAGGAATGACTGGGAGTTTATTTAATATATGGACAGGGTTTGGGATGGGAAGGGGGTACCACTAGACTACCTGGGCTGATCGGGGGATTCTTGCAATATATGGTCGGGGTTCAGGAAAGGGGGACACTAGACTACCAAGGATGATCAGGGAGGCATATCTTGCCTGACATCGTGGTCAGATCGGGGGGCACTTGACTACCAGGGGAATGTGGTATGTGTTATGTCTGCACAGCATTGCAGGTGCCCAGTGCATTCTGCTGATGCATCCTGCCCCAGACATGCAAACGGGAATATAATGACATGCAATTGCCCTGCTGTTTTCCATGGCCACATTTGTTTCGGTCTGAATATCTGAATTTGTGCTGCATATCTGTAGATTTGCCATGCATCCCCATTCCAGGTATTCAGACCGGGCAGGGGGATGCGCCGGAGCACTGTCGGTGGCCCCCATTTGCACTACAGACATTCTGGACCATATTAAGATGAGATGTGCGGTAGCGCATCTGATTTGAATATAGCACTTTTGCTCACCAGCAAAATTCAGTTGCACAGAGTAGCCACTTGCACCCTTTCTGGGTGTAGTTTGAATATCTGGCCCTTAGTGTTTATTAAAACACCATCCCATTAGCAGTTTGTATTTGTGAGTTTTTAGGTTTTTGCAATTTGCTTTTAAGTGGCATGGTCTTACTTGTCACTTGTATCCCATACTTAGTCAGTTTAAATTCATATTCTGTAAGCATTTACTTATTAATTCATGCAGTCTTTTTACTCCAGTGACATTTAGGTGAAGACCACCAGTGAAAACAAATGGTGTTTATTGACAAAATCATTCTACATATTTATATACTGTATGTAATGTCTGCTTGGGCACACTAGATGTATGTAAGTAATAAGACATGACAGGGTGTGTGTTAGAAAGTTCTAACGCATGGCTAGGGGCTGTAGTAAGGCAAGAGGCCGCAGGTTGTGTCCATCCAGTCCCCTGGCCATGCGTTAGAACTGTCTAACGCACATCCCCGGAGTGGCTTATTGTGCTTATAAAATGGGTCTGTGTATGTTAAATGGGCTTGTAGTTTTAGCCATGTGTTAGACACTTCTAACGAATGGCTAACAACCAATCAGATTGCTTGAAATCCTTTGCCCATTTTATAAAATCTAATATTTGTTCTTTGAATCGTATTCTTTTTTTCTTTAGAAGCCCTAGGGACTAGCAAAATTCCAAATACAGTAGGAGTGCAATCTTTTGCTTTTAGTATTTTACATGTATCTTGCAATTTGTGGCAAATATTTGTATCTTCGTTGTGCTGTTTTCTGATATCAATAGTACTAACATGTAAAACAACAGATGGTGATGGTCCCAGTTTATTAGCTCAAATCAACGCTCTGTTACAAATGTCTTTCATTCTTGCTCAGGGAAGACATGTAACTGTTACATTTTCTTTGTCATTTTTTTGTGATATATGTACCTAGTATCGTATCATGAAGTCACCAGTTGCTAGTTTTTGCCTGGGTGGGACTACGTTGTAATTTAAAGCGCGAATTGAGCTATATCAGGTTCCTTTAGTTCAGCATTTTGAGTGGTGTGTACTTATTTGTCATCGGTATTGGAGGTTGAGTTATATAAGCTGCCTTATTTTCTCTTCTTCTGTGCCCTCTATTTTTCACAATATACCAGTCAAACCTTCTCTCCTGATTGCAGCACTGCTACCCCTGCATATTCCTGTAATTGTCTTCTCCTGTAAATAATTTTGGCACAATGTCAGCACTGTTTCTCCATGTACTTGATTCTCTCTTATGTTATTCTGCACTGTGTCCTTGTTCCATTACTGTACTTGTGTACCTCTGTAACTAATTCCGGGTCACCCCTGAAAAAGGGACCATCGGGGCTCAGTGGGTCAACCCGGTTATCAAATTGAATAAATAAAATCACTTACTGTGGTATCTTCACATCTTCTTTTAGCATCCCTCTTGCCCTGGTTTAGGCTGGTCTCCTCCAAGACTTCTTCTTTATTTCATTTCCTACAATCTCTTGTTGTAACTTATGATACTGGATTTTCAACACTGATTTTCTTAACAAATTGTTATACTAAACTAAACAGTACTAAACTGTTCAGTACTGTTTATTTCTATAGTTTGACCCAGTTCCCTTTTTAGTTCTTCTAATTCTGTTGCTAGGCTGATGTTATTATTGCATTTGTTACAAGTGTATGTCTCGTTGGGTTCTTGCTGCAATGCAGAAGTATATATATTGCATAGTTGACACTTACTTATTGAACCCTCTTTGCATAAAAACACTAGGAAGTAGTCTGTAGGATCCATATTTTCGAAAAAAGGATATTGATTTACTCACTACAGTTGTAACAGAGTAATCTGCCTTTGCCTCTTCTTCCTCCAGATGTAGGCAAATGTGCTTGCCTCTGCATGTGCGTTGCCAATGCTCGTCCAGACATTTCTCTTTGTATTTGCCAGGCCAGAAGTCACTTCTAGCATTTCCGGTTTGGCAAGATTACAAACTGCTTTATTTTAACTTTTTTTTTTTTCTTAGTACTTTTTACCTTATTGGCTCCCGATCTGCCCATTACGTCTTGGCATTCCAGTCATCCGGCCACCGTCTGGTCCACTTCAGCCCCAATGGAGCCCCTGCTGCCAAACACCCCCAGGCGGGCAGCAGAGAGCCCTGCTTACTCCTGCCGACACAGGATCCAGCTTCACAATGGTGCTCCTGAGGTCGAGCATCCCATGGATGGCCATCAAGCCGCCGCGATCGGTCACCATATTCCTCCTCTACTAGGCTTGCATGAGTGGGGCATACAATGGCCAAGGGGAAGCGCATCTCACATGCACTCCTCTTAGTGCCGTAGCCCCAACTCACCCCCTTACTGCATTGTCAATCTAATGTCCCCAGCCTCCGCTTAGGGGTACTCAACGCACCGACCGCTGAGACCCTCCCCCGAAAGGGAGAGCAGCCTCCGGTGCTCAATCTCTCCTCCCTGCCAACCCCCGGTGACCGGAGTCTGTTCCCGAACCCGGGTCGCCAGCGTGGAGCGAGGTGTGGCGTCCAGCGCCTCAACCCTCAGCGCCACCAGGCTGGCTATTTTAACTTTTTAAACTGGCGTTTCACCAGCCAGTTGTCCCTACTGTTGCCATAAGTATATTTTAGTGCCCAACAAATTTGCTAGGTAGCACAAAAACGCTACTACCTGGCCCACTATCTGAGTCCTCCTAGGTCATCATCATTCGATAAACAATAAGAAGGGGGGTTATTTGTTTGTTTTTTGTTTCTGCTCTCCTACAAAGGGGTTAGAGAGAGATATAGATGCACACAAGTAAAATCTTTTGAAAAAGGTTTACAACTAAAATGCTCAGCCCCCCTGCTGAGTTTATGCTGTGCCCAAGCCAAACAACATAACCACCGTGTTTCATATTACATTTCTGTTACTCCCACTACAACATATAGAAGTAATCTCCCTCAGTTGCTTCCAGTCTTTAGTAAGGTGATATATTTCCAAAGCTTGCTATGATACATTTAATATAATTTTTTGTTTCTTTAACAAATTCTACATAAAGTTATTTACTGACTACGTGTCTGAAAAAAATATTTTCTCAATAAACAGTGTTTCATGAAGCAGAAACTGAGAATTTTAAGTTTCAATTGCAAAATTATTCATATCTTTCATTTAACAGCAGAGCTAAAATTGCTGTTTGTTTACAATCTGCCTGTAAGTGCACTCTGCTGCCAGATCGCAGTGAAAAGCTTGTCTTTTCTGTACATGCTTGTGGTCGTTAGTACCTGTTCATATTTTTCTAATGTCGCATTTATTTTCTGCATTGTGTATTATTCAGTGTACCTTCTGACCTGTTTGTATCCTGTATACCCCAGGTCCACCTCGAAAATGAGTTATGCTCAACGGTGATCACCTGGTTAAATAAAGATTTTGATTGATTTATTGATTGACAGTGTTTCTGTGCTTTGCCATGTAGTGAATTCCAAGTATATCACAAGTCCCTGGTAGTTACTTACTAGAATGAATTTTGGGTAATCATAGACTCATTTCAAACTGACCAGACAAGCCTTTTTTAACTTACAACTTATTAATTTCATAAAGAAAAACATGCCATACAGCAAATACATTAGTAGGCATACAGTAATGACAAATAACAACCATTATACAAGAGGTATTCACTATGAGTCAATCAGAAAGCAGAACCACTGTCATTTATAGAAATGCAAACTTCAGTAAAATACCTTGAAAGTCGTTTGTGCATAGAAATATTGCCCACAGTCATTTAATGATACAAAAACCATGCCCACAGTCATTTAGTCACACCTCGAGCATCACAAGAGGAAACAAAATGGCTTCAGAACAGCTGTCCACCTCAGCAGCTCCCGAACTGACCAGAACACTTCCATACTCTGACAGAAAAAGAAAAAGCCATAATTCTGTCAGAAAAAGATGAAAAAACTACCAAAAAACAAACAAAATGGTCAGCAAAGCTATTCAAAGGTATTTATCATCATTACTACTTTCAAATTTTCCTGTTACATTTTCTGACCAAACCTCATTCTGTCACAAGAACAAACACAAATAAGAGACCTCCACACAGTGAACACCAGAACAAATTGTTAAATATGCCAGTCTTGTACCACTTTCTGCCAGTTTATGTTAAAAAACACATAAGAGCAGCACAAATTTTCTCAGCTGTGTGAGCACAGCCCCTTCAAGTTCACACTGTGAGCACAGCACCTCTTCACACTTCTAAACAAGCCACTGTAATGCTCAACAAATTTTCCAAAGTTTCTGTTCAAAGGCCTAAATCCTACATCAAAGGGGGATTACTACACAGCTGAATCAAGCTGTTTTGTGCAGAAGGTCTGAAAAATGTTGAATCAAACTGCGATTATGGAGCAGCTAAATCAAAAGATACTTTTACCTCTCCATGCCGCTCATATCTTTTACTGCTTCACTGTTGCCTACAATCTCAGAAGACTCTGAGGAGTCTACTCAAACACAGTAGATGTAGAAAAAGGAGCAGCAAAAAGTGCCAAGTCAAAGGTCATTAACAGCACAGAGCTGGTATGGCATGGACTGGAAAAATGCTTCCTTTTGTTTCAGCCACTCCTCGTATGTTTCACTTGCTCCTTAACAACAACCTAACTCTCATTATTATGTCTACTAATCTACAAATGTACTTTAAATAATAAAAACTACAGTTACAAGCAACTCCAACTCGTATAATAGTAATAACATTCAGTTAGTTTGAGTATACTCACAGTAATCTGCTTCTGTGGCTGATTAAACACCTTGGCTTCGCCTCGGCATTTACTCGTCCACAGAAGCTGGTTATTGCTACATATACTCCAACTAACTGAATGTTATCATTTAATTACGTGACCGTAAGCCTCATATGTTAGCAAAGGTATTTTTAAGCCTATAAACTGAAATACATCATATGGGGGGAAAAGCATTAACTAATTAAAACCCAGAAATGTATAACACATATGCCAGCCCAGCCATGACCTGTGGATAATAAGAGAAAAACAATTCAGGCAAAAAATGATAAATGTGACTACCCAACGTCACCATATCCATATTAATTAGACATTAGTTAGGTAATTATTGTGCTTCGATTACAAGAATTATAAGCGTTTTAACAAACTGAAACACTCTCACCCCTATCTTTGAATGACCACCGAGGCTCTTAAAATGTTCAAGTAGAAAGGTTTTATTTATTCCATATGACCAAATAATGCAGATAGGTGTTATTTGATGGTGTGCTAGTATAACTTTCACCTACAGGCATTTCTTGTTGTCTCACCCTTTCCTGTTGGCTTACTCTTTCTGACTATACTTTTTCTTTGTGTCAGGGTGGCCAACCTGACATACTTGCTCTTTTAACAGTTTTGTTCCTGTCTCTTTAAAATGCCTGCTCCCCCCATCAGAGAAAGTACAAACATAACCTAATTGGTCTGTTTGCTGTATAGGAAGCGGGATTATGCTGCACTTCACCTTATTAATCATGGTGCCCTGAAACATTGTGATGATTTATGTCCAGAACTGTAAAGAAGCACCCAATAATGTTTATGTGCTGTCTAGCATTGAGCCCGATGCGTGTCATGTTCATGCAGGAATGTATGTGTGCCACGTTAGGTGCAGGCATTTGTGCGCATGTTCGTGCAGGAAAGTATTTAGTATTGCATTTTAGAACTGACTCTTGTGGCTTCTAACCTTGCAGAGCAGCCGTTCGGCTGGAGAAAGAGCCAAAAAAGACAATGTGGAGCAGAACTGTGCTCCGTGGTTTTGTGCATCTGTCTAGCCCTTTTTATGGGAGACTGCTCTTTTTGTCCACTCTGCCGCATGTATTAAAAAAGGGGTGAAAGGAGTAAAATAAAGCCCCTGTTGAAGGACGCCTGGGCACAGAGCAGAAAAGCCCAGTACTGTCCTTATATGGAGGTACTGTTTAGAAACGAGGTGCAGCCTAGAGCTGTCATGCTGATCTAAGTCCAGAATTAAATGTTTAGTCGACGGTTGAACTTTCAGCCATCAGGCTTAAGGAGGACTCAGTTTAATAGTGAAAAAGGGGTATTGTAGGACATTAAATAGCCTTGTTAACCTGCAGAAACCTTTTCTTGAAGTGCTGGAGGACCTCTATGCCCCAGACGGATTTAATTTCTTTATATTTTCTGTTTGTGAAAGCACTTAGGTTTTCTTTCTGAAAAGGTTTCCTAGGCTTGCAAAGAGAGACAGATAGGGAGCACGCCCCTCTTCTGCTTCTCCCTACCAAGGCTAGAGATCCCTGCAGGAAAATTAAAGCACATTTTGAATTGTGAATAAGTAAAGTATAATTACCAGAAACTGCATGAAGTCCTAGGAGATCCAACTATAGGGCTGGCAGCCCATGAAATGGCTGTTTATTTGGGAATCCCTAAGGGTGATATCACAGCAGAGGGAGAGGCTAAAAACCTCTTGTGATGTAATGTCCTCATAATTAAGGAGTGTATTTCCCCTATGGTACACTTCAAATACTGTGAACTAGCCTCTAGGAATTTGATATAGATGGAAGAGCTATATGAGGTATATCAGAGCCCTTCTAAAATAGCAGAGTAACGTAAGGGAATTACATTTCTGCTTAATTGATTGATCACCTGTTCTCTGCTGTCACCTCTATAGCTCTATAAAAATCCTCCACCAGGGGGCTAATGCAGATAGAGAGATAGGTGGGTCAGTTGCTTTCCGATCACACAAAGAGAAGGCACTAAGTGTGCAGGTTTACACACTGTTTCAGAAAAGGAAGGTCCAGGAATTCATTTATAGCTTTTGGAGAAGAATTATATCCTGTTTTTGGTGTGCAGGACTAACACCCTTATTTTCCTTTCTGTAAATATTGCATTTTTTAAATTTTTTTATTTTATTTTATTTTTGGAATAAAATGATAAACGCAGTCCTTGCATTTTTTTATGCACTGAATAGCTGCCTGGTGGTCTGTCATTTAATCCCACTCTATTACAGATGGTCATATGGAATAAATAAAACCTTTCCACGTGAACATTTTAAGAGCTTTGGTGGTCATTCAAAGATATGGGTGAGAGTGTGACAGTTTGTTAAAAAGCTTATGTTACTATTTTACTGTCTGAGCACTTCGTTCCTTGTGCGCACTTGTTGGAGAAACTGATTACAAGAATTACAGTGCAAATTCTTTTGCTTACCTAGAGTTTCATCAGCATTAACCCTGAAATAACTATTGCTTGAAAACTACTGTAGCACTTTAAATTTATGAACGTCACCAGTACAAAGAACAAGAAAGCAGCTGCATCAAGTAATCTAACTAGGAGCTCCATGCGATTCAGCTAGGGACAGCAGAAAGAAATCTCACAGCAGGACGGCAGCTACCGTGCACTATATACTAAACCAGTAATCAAAATTTAACTTAAAATGTGCCTCATGGTCGGTACCATCTTTTTTTCTTCCAACTACAAACCTTAAATAATGAATTGTAGATACAATATTAGTATTATATATATATTTTTTAATTTTGCTCTATTTTTTGGGCTCTGTTTGACCGGGCATGTGTCAGGCCTGTTACCTGCATCTACCTCCTGCTACTACCCTGACCCACCTCAACTCCTAAGTACCCTGGCTTGCCCCCCAGGGTGGAGTCACTGGAGGGCCTACCCCCAGCGTAGACTCCATCAGTACAGGAGGCAAGGATTTATGGTCAGTGGTGTGGAGCCCGCAGCGTGGGATGGATGTTATGGTGCATGTTCAGATTGTTTTTCCCAGTGTTGTACCCTGGGGAGGCGTGGCATGCAGCGGCATGATGGTGCATACACTGCATGTCTGGCATGCCTCCCAACACTGCCTAGCTCTGGCTGTCAGATCCCTGGCCTCCACCAGGGGTCAGCCCCCGGAGGGGGAGACCAGTCTGTGGCATGCTTGATCCTCCTTCCTCTGGCAAGCCCTCTGACAACCCAAGCCTATTAATAAACTTGGGTTGGCTGCATTGCAGTAATTTTATTATTATTTTGTTCCCTTTATATAAACAAAGTGTGACCCTGAAGAGTACCATGCATGGAAAAAAAGGATAATAATAGCCCATACAGAGTATGGGAGTTATACTTTACTCTACCCCAAATCCCAGATACAGTCCATTTATCAGAGAAGGATCAACAATAAGCATTATTACGCAAACTGTCCAGTCCTCACACTCCCGCCTCCAGTAACACTTCTTCTTCCATTTGTGATGGTGTTGCAGCATGGAATTCAGTGACAATTTTTCAGCTTTTGGGAGTGCTTCGAGGGGGCCTGAAAACTGAAAAGCCTTTTCACCATACATAATCTGCAAGCAAGCTGATGTTAGTAAGGAGTGGTGGAGCCCCAAACTTCTAAGCCATTGCCTGATGGGGTCAAGTAGTTTACTACGTGATCTAGTAGCATATGACCAGTCAGGGTATAACTTTATGTTCTGTCCATTTTTCTGCAAGGGGAAGTTTACTCTGGCCCACAACAGCAGTCAAGTCATGGGTCTTGATGCCTTTGGTCACCAACAAAATAGTTCTAGGAGTCTTTCCATTCAGCTGCATGGTATGGAAGTTTACTCTATGTGCCCTGAAGAAGTCCTGTGGCTCAAAATTTAGCTCCTGAGGCACATAACCCTACAGCCATTTGCTAATATACAGCAGCAATTTGTCTCCTTCAGTCCCCTCTGACTCACTAACTGCTCTAATATTCATTGCTCCCGCCCCATTCTCCAGGCTTTCTAACTAGCATTGGAGGTTAGACTTTTTAATTATTATCTTTGATATAGCTGCTTAAGTCCTTAACAAGTGATCATCAGCTTCATTGGCACACTCACTGCCCCTTTTTTTTAGGGCTACAGTGGGTGGAGCCCTGCAGAGCTCTTGCTTTCAGTAAAAGGACTTCCACACTCCTTGGAGTGTGAAAAAAGTCGACTCTGCATCAGAACCCTCTGTGCTCCATCTTTTTTTTTTTACTTTTGGTGGTCGGCGGTCCGTGACCACTGAAATACATAAGCCCCCACCCAACTCTCAGCACCCCCACCCTGAAATACAACAGTGGCACTGGGGTGCCCAATCCCCAGTGTAGGAATCCCCACTGCCAGACATGCTTGGTTGTGGTTATTTTTTTCATTTTTTTACTTTCCTTCTCCCAACAGACCCTCTCTCTGACCACCCACCACCCCACAACCCCACCCCAGAATCATAACAGTGACAGTGTGGGTGCCTAATTTCAGTGTCGCGATCTGCATCTCGGTCTTGTTTCCCTCCACTACTGCACATGAGTGGTTGTTTTTTTTTTCTGTTTTGTTTTCCTCCCCCATCCAACCCTCCTCTGAGCACCCCCTCAGGAACATAACAGTGACACTGGGGTGCCTAATCCCAGTGTCACAATCTGCATCTCGGTCATGTTTTCTGTCCACTACCGTGCATGAGCAGTTGTTGTTTGTTTTTTCTCCCCACCCAACCCTCCCTCCCTCTGAGCACCCCCGAAACATAACAGTGACACCTGGGGGTGCCCAATCCCCCAGTGGCACGATTGGCATCTCGGCCCTGTTTTTTTTCTTTTTTTTCTTTGTTTTAACCTGTAACTAGAAAACAGTCCATTGATGTCTTTTGCACCATTTCTGATCCCCCCGCCTGAACCTCCAGCTGAGCACCCACCACCCCATACACCCCCCAAGCCCTTTCTGACCCAACGGGGTCCAGTGCTGTAATCCTGTCTAGACCACAGGCACGTCTTCACTCATCAAAGTCTGACCGCAAACTGAAGAAACAGGTATGCCGTTCAATGTATTTTAATGGGCTTTTGAGCTTAGAGGCATAACTTGGGCATTTTTGCATATTTATGGCCCAAATTTTCAACATGCCTTCTTTGGGACCCCACCTCATGAACAATGTTACTGTCATTAGGCAAATCTGTCCTGAAAGGTGATTTTACACTCCCTGCACAAAATCACCTTTGGGGCAGGAGTTGAATGTTTTTTCTGCCCCTGTTCATGTCGTGAGGTCATAAAAAGGGTATGTTGAAAGTTTGGTGTAAAAATATTAAAAAACAACAATGTTATGAGTTATGCATAATACACCAGGGTAAAAGTTTTTGGCAGATAAGGACAGCTTGGCCCATTTAGTCTGCCCATTTTTTTCCCATGCCTATATTTTCACTGCAGTTCCTATTTGATCTCTGGCCAATAATTGGGAATTTTTCAAATGCAGTCTCATAACTTTGGTAATTGTCAATATTTTTACCCCAAATTTACAACATATCCATATCTTTACAGCACCTCATGAGTGTGACAGCTGTCATTTTTCAAGTCCTGGCCAAAATGTGATTAAACATCCCAAAAGGTGATTTCACGGTCCCTGCAAAAAAAAATCACCTTAAGGGCAGGAGTTAGCAATTTCCTCTGCCCTTGTTTATGAGGCGGGGTCATAAGAAGGCTATGTTGAACATTTGGTGTAACAATATTTAAAAACAATAAAATTATGAGCCTACATTGAATTTTGCAAACACAGCCTCATAACTTTGGTAATTTTCAATAGTTTTACCCCAAATTTACAACATAACCATATCTTTCCAGCACCTCATGAATGTGGCAGCTGTCATTTTTCAAATCCTGGCCAAACTTTTTTTTTGCATCCCTAAAGGTGATTTCACAGTCCCTGCATAAAATCACCTTTTAGGCAGGAGTTGAACATTTTCTCTGCCCTTGTTCATGAGGTGGGGTCATAAGAAGACTATGTTGGAACTTTGGTGTAAAAATATTAAAACTCAACAAAGTTATGAGCCTATGTTGAATTTTGCAAATACAGGCTTGTACGTTTGGTAATATTCAATATTTTAACCCCAAAGTTTCATCATAGCCATTCCTTTATAGCACCTTATGAATGTGAGAGCTGTCATTTTTCAACTCCTGACCAAAATGTGTTTTAGCGTCCTGACAGTTGATTTTGCAGTCGCTGTGCAAAATCACCTTTAAGCCAGGAGTTGAACATTTTATCTGCCCTTCCTCATGAGGCAGAGTCATAACAAGGCTATGGTGTAAATCTGTGTAACTATATTAAGAAACAAATTTACAATATTTTTACCACAAATTCCACAGCTGCAGCCCTATCGGTTCTGGCCAGAATTTGTTTATATCTTGTGAGCCCATGAGCTCCAGAATTTTTAAAATTTTTTTATTCATTTCTCTGACCGTTTTGAGTACTATATCCCATGGCTGGATATCACTTGCTCCATCATCAGGGTTGCTGGCTCCAGCACTCCCATATGCTGTTGGTGGGGCCTATGACTGCGGCTGCTGCTGCTTCTGATTTTGTCCTCCAGCTGCTCCCTTGGGATGCCCCATAGCTTTGTTCTACATCATTATAATCCAGACAGAAGAAGAAGAAATCCAAATCTGTAAACAATATGTAGTTAATTCAATGGTTAAGTTACCGAAACAATGAGTCTAAAGTTTGCAAAGCAAGAGCTCACATGAAGCACATACTGTCTCATGCTTGGCTCTCTAGCTTCCCCAGACAAGCTTTTTAGTGCCTTTCCTGGTTCCTGTTTTATAGAAGCATATATATTTTTTGGCAGATAAGGATTGCTTGGCCTATTTAGTCTGCCTATTTTTTCCCTGCTTATATTTTCACTGCAGACCCTACTTGATGTCTGACCACCTCCCCCTCTTCCCAGCTAAGATTTCCTTGTGCCTATCTTGTGCATGCTTGAACCCCACCACTGTTTTTACCTCCATTACTTGCTGGAAGATCATTTAGGCATCTACCACTCTTTCAGTGAAGAAGTACTTTCTCACATCTCTCCTAATTTCCCCCCTTCCTGTTTCATTGCATGTCCTCTTGTTCTTGTGTGCCTTCTCCTTTGAAAAATACTCCCTTTCTATACCTTGTTCAACTCTGTGAGGTATTTATACGTCTCTGTCATATCCCCCTCTTCCCCTCTGTTCCAGGGTGCCTGGGAGCTATACAGATCAACACAATTTGCTAGTGACTGGCAAAACTACAGAAGATTTAAAAATACAGTACATGTAAGCATGAGCTCAAAAGAGCAAGAATTGCACATATACAAAGCCTTCAAGATAAGAACCTCTCTGAGCCCAAGCACTTCTGGAGCCAAGTTAACAGTTTCTTAAAGGGACACTGTTCCTCCCTAACGAATGACATTTTGCAAAATGGTACTATTCTCACTGAACCAGCTGCCCTGGCTATAGCTTTTAATGACTTATTTACTAATCTAGAAAAATTCAAAGGCTCAATATCTGCTATCGCTCCAGTCTCCCATCCCCCCCCCCGCCATTTGCTTAACAGCTTGGAATCTCACACTAAATTTAATTTAATTTTAAATTAATAACTAGGATGTTGTCACTCAACTTACTAGGCTAAAGGTTGACTCCTCACTGGATATAGTAACCTGGAACCCATATCACTCAAATTAGCAGCCCTGGTTATTGCCTCCACATTAAGGTACCTGTTCAATAAAACTCTGACCCAGGGCAAGATACCTTATATACAGAAAGTTGCATTTGTTGTGCTGGTCCACAGGGGAGAAGACAACGTACCCATTGAAAACTGTAGGCCCAGATCTCTGCTCTGCCCTCTGGCCAAAATGTGAAAGTGACTCATTTATGATCAGTTGAAAAAGTTTCTTGACATTTAGAAAATGTCAAAAGATAATTCTCTGTCCTGATTGTCTGAGACACATTTTAGGTGGGCATCTATCAGACAGTAGATGCCCAGCTAAAAATGAGAGCCAGGCTACAGTGCCCCGTCACCCACTGTACTATCCTATCACCTACTCTGCTTCCTAATTCGCTACAATGTAAATTTAATATTTAAAATTCGCCACCATTTTTTATCCCCACTTAGCGAGAGAGTTACCAAGATTCCCTCCCATTAAATCCTTTACTTACCCAGTAATGTTTTAAACAAAAATGCACAGCAGTAGTTTCTCTTGTTCAAAGTCATTCAACTTCTGTAACTTAACTGACAAAAAAAAAAACACAGGCTTACGGAACCGTTTGTGAGGCTGCTCTAACCCCCAGTAGAGGCTGCGTGTTTCAGTCAAATAATCAGGAAGGTCAGGTGAGGCGTCCCTGGCTGTTGCTGCTCAGTCTTTATAGGAAAAACCCCAAACAATCTGTTTAAGTAATGCTACGCTCTTACCTGGATCTGTATTTGTTTGACTATTTGTGTCCCCGCCACCCTCCTGCCTGAT
The DNA here is from genome assembly GCA_016271365.2 of Neoceratodus forsteri. Classification (NCBI taxonomy): domain Eukaryota; kingdom Metazoa; phylum Chordata; order Ceratodontiformes; family Ceratodontidae; genus Neoceratodus; species Neoceratodus forsteri. The sequence continues at coordinate 1,099,765,369 of CM028129.1, read as the reverse complement.
GCAGCTTGCCAGGTCCTCCACTGCCGCCTTCCCCTCCTCATACCCCGGCTCCCTGTACATATAGAGCCCGTCCCTGATGCTCTTCCCGGTCGCACTGGGCTCATACCGACCTCTCGAGCTGCCGCTGTACTGCCTTTCACCGGGTGCTGAGATGGGTGACCCACGACACTCTAATCATGCCGCCAGTGCCTCTGGCCCCCTCATTACTGTGTTGGACGGGGAGTTGTATGGTGGTGGACGTACTTAATGTGCAAAGGGATACAAATTTATTTCCTGTGTGTACTGTAAAAAAAAAAAAAACTACTAGATGTCAGAACCAGCCATGAAATCACCGGCATTTTCCTGAGTTATCATACCACAGATGGGTGTTCATCTGCGGTAGGGTAAAGCAAGAAAATGCTGCCAGTCTCATACACAGTAGCATTCCTTGAGATCGTATATACTGTCACCATTAGCAACCAACATCAGCCAATCAAAACCTCCACTGTCAGAGAGCAGCATTATCAGATTGATCCCATAAAGGGACTATTTTTTCTCTTATTGTAATATTTTTAATCAAATAAAATTATTTTAAATGTTTTAAATTAAACACTTGTCTCAGTGAATTTATCTATAAAGGTTGTACATTTTCTAAGCGCGATAATACCCTCCAGGGTGGGTGGTATTGGGCAATACCGGACTGCCCAGGAGCTAAAAGGCCCTCCACCTCATTACACCCCTGGGTGGTCTGGTATTGCCCAATACCGCCCATCCTGTCAGGTATTATTGCTTGCGTATAACATCCTGCAGTCAGCTCAGCACAGTTTTAGGTCCAACCACAGCGCTCATAGTGCCGTGATCCAACTAACCTCAAACATCTTTCAAGCAATTAACTCTGGCCTTATAACTGGAGCCATCTTTGTTGATTAAACTAAAGCTTTTGACTTGGTTAACCATGATTTACTGCTAATTAAACTTAGCACCAAGGGTTGGGATGAACTTTCCTGTCACTGGTTTAAAAACTACCTCTTGGACAGGAAGCAGCTGGTTAAATGGAATGGCTGCTTACTCTCCCTTAGACTTGTCACACTTAGAATTCCACAGGGCTCAATACTTGCCCCTTTGCTTTTCCCATTGTTCATCGAGCAGTGTCAGTGGCTCAGTAGGTAGCGCACTCGCCTCTGAGGCCGGGAGATCAGAGGGCTGTGGGTTCAGTTCCCACATCTGGCACTTGGGTTAATATCCCAGTACTGACACTGTAATGCAGCATGAGAGGGGTGCTGCATTTCTGAGGTGCCATCTTTCGGATGAGATGTTAAACCGAGGTCCCATCTGCCTGGATTAGTGGTAGTTCAGGTGGATGTTAAAGATCCCATGGCACTTATCAAAAGAGCAGGGGAATTTCCCGGTGTCCTGGCCAAATTTCCCTCATTCACTAAAAATACCACCAACAGCTTGATCTGGTTCAAGGTCAGTTGGCATGCATCTGTATCCCCCTTCCCCCGGGTCGTGCCTGAAAATAGACAGGATTTGTCTAGTGAACTTACCTGGTCAACAAAAGCTAAATAAATAAATCAATGAGCTGCCTGATAACTGTGGGGGTGCTAAGGCACTCCTTTATGTGGACGACACAGTACTTTATAAAAGTCATTCTGATCTGGCCTCTTTAAGTACAGGCCTGGTGAAGGATTTTAGGAAACTTGAAGATTGGTTTGGCAGGAGTGAACTGATACTGAACGTCCAAAAAACTAAGGCCAAGTTGTTTGGCTACAGGAAGCTAGGCATGGATAGAAGTAATCTACTTAATATACCCTCCATATTTGGCTCTGACATAGAGGTAGTAGATACAGTATTTATAAATACCTTGGTGTCTACCTTGACCAGGAAATACATTACAAGCCACATATTAAACAACTGTCAAAATCCATCCATCAGAAGCTTGGGTTTATGTACCAGCTTAGGGACTGTTCTTCTCATTAGTACACTTCTCCATAGTTAACAGTACCCTCCTACCTGAGCTTCTATATGGTGCTCCAGTGCTATGCTATGTCAGGAGATAGAGCCCAGTAAGCCCAAAGATTTATACAACAAAATTGGATGGTTCTCGGCAGGTGTCTCAAGCAGAGAGCATCAATGTACTGTCTTCTCCTTGCTTAAGTGTCCCCACCAAAATGTAAGTAAAAATTTCCTGCACTGTGTCTAACACACAACCTCATGTTTGCAACCCTCCACCTAGCCTAAAAGGCCTACTGAAAATGAAGCCATTAAAGAGAACTCTTTGCTCTTCCTCCAGTACCCAGATGGATTTAGGCGGTATAGCGCAGTGGTTTAAGTCTCTGAGCTGCAATTCTGGAGACCTGGGTTTGAATCCCACAGCCCCCACTTACATACTGTGTGACCCTGAGCAACTCAATTAACTTCCCTGTGCTCCTAGGTTGCACCTGTAAACAAGCTTTCAGCTTAGTGTGCCACTCCTGGTTAAACAATTGGAAAAAGAAAAAAGATCTAAGTAGCAGATCTTTTGCCTGTTTCACCCCTTCACTATGGAATAATCTTCCTTCTGAATCTAGGGATTGTAAGACTTTATCCAGATTGAAATCTATCATAAAATCCCTTTACATGGGGAGTGGTCAATGCAACTACTACTGATAAAGTGTCAAGTTATTACACTGTTACGTTCATTGTTATGTTACACATTGTTATAGATTGCTGTATTATCTAAATCCTATGGCTTTGCTGTCCAAATATATTATTGCTTCTGCTTCACTTTTTGTATGTCTTATACCATTGTTATATTTAGCTAATGACTATTGTAATGTGCTGTAATGTCCAGACATCTAAGATATATATTGTGTTGTTGATATATATATATATATATATATATATATATATATATATATATATATATATATATATATATATATATATATATTAGTTTTTACCTGTTAACTGATTCCGGGGTGCCCCTGAAAAAGGGACCTTCAGTCTCAGTGGGCCCACCTGGTTAACAAAATCCAATAAATAAAATGAATAAATAACACTCAGAGCCCTTAGTCCCTCCTCATAGGGCTTCTCATGCAGCCTTTGAACAGTTTTAGTTGCCCTCCTCTGAACAGACTCCACCTTGCCTATGTCCTTTTTTGAAACCTTTCATGAAAACAAACCAGCCTTCTGAACAATAGTGCTGCTATTAAACTTGGTTTTCTACACTGGATCCTTGCCATTCATTTTCTGGTAAATATATATTTTTTTATTAAATGTTTTTCTCCCTGGCCACGGCTTCACCCCTGGACCACCCCTGCCACCTAGGCAAGCTCCAGTGCTCATACAGGGGATTGCTGAATAGGGATCTTATCTGATGGTAAAGTAAAAGTCACCAGCCTCAGGTTACCATCTCCACGACCCATGTTGGAGTAGTAGCTGACATCCATCATCTCCTTTTATATCCTGCAGAGCATCATTCAGTGAAGATTCAACACCCCCTGGGGTATAGGTATCTAAAATAGAAACCTTGAATTTCTCATAATACTCTCTGTCAGGGTCATGAAGGTTGTATTTTGCTACTAATCTATTAAAAAGACATGGTAGATCGTACTGCCTGGTACCTGACAGCATGTCAGCATTATTAAGCTGTCTTCTGAGATCCCCCACAGTCTCATCACTTTATAGTTTGTTTATAGAATACCTCAGAGCTAAAGCAACAGAATGTTCAGGGTGGTGGCCAGATGCATGCATTTAAACATAGATAATTGGGTCTGGAAAATATTTGGCTATTCTCGGAAAGGGCCACTAATGCAGTTAACTTGAGAATGACACAATTTAAAGTATTGCATAACCTTTATAATACTGGACATCAGTTATTTAAAATGGGTTTAAGAACCTCACATATTTGTTGTAAATGTAATACTGAAATGGACACCCTTAAAATATGTTGTGGGAATGCCCACAAATAAAGAATTTATGGAAAGAAAGAAATTCATTAAAAGATGCTCCAAACATTTCAGACAAATCAATGAGCAGCTTGCATTATTAGTCATTTTGAAGAGTCCTTTACGTGGTCATCTGAACAAAAATATATTTTGGCATTAATTGGGGTGTCTGTTAAAAATGTAATTATAAAGTCCTGGCTGAATGATAAAGCCCCTTTTGTTCAGGAATGGAAATTAGGGCTACTAGAAATCTTGAAAACTAAGAAACTGGCACGTCAAATGAAAGGACAAGGAGACACAGAGATGGGGTAACTTAAGTACAAGGAGACCCAAATGGCGGCAGATAGGGAGATACATCTAGAGAAACAAAGGGAGACAAGAAGGAAGTTAAGGACAGCCAAGGCTCAAACTGAGGAAAAGATCACCCAGGAGGTCAAGAATGGGGAGAAAACTTTCTTCAGGTACGAGAGAAAAGAGGAAGATGGGGTGGTATAGTGAAGCTCAGGAGATCAGGAAGGAGGTGGGGACTGTACAGAGGAGGACCAAGAAAAAGCTAAACTTTTAAATGAATACTTCTGGTCTGCATTCACAGTGAAAGAGGGAGATGAATCAGCATGCAGTAACAGGCACCAAGGGGAGGTGGGGAGGACACAAGTCCATTTACAGAAGAGATAGTCTTTTGGGGGCTGGAATCCCTAAAGGAAAACAGGGCAACAGAGCCAAATGGGATCCACACAAGGGTACTTAAGGAACTAAGCGTGGTGCTAGTCGCCCCTCTGGTAATACTATTTAGCATTTCATTGCAGACGGGGGTAGTTCCAGCAGAATGGAGGAGGGCCGATGTGGTCCTGGTCCCTCTGCACAAGAGCGGGGACAGGGAGAAAGGCCAGCAATTACAGACCAGTCAGTCTCACATCATTGGGGTGGGGGGGGTGTTAATGGAGTCCTTGTGGAAGGAGATACAGATGGCGTACCTGGTGACATATGGGCTGCAGGAGCACCTGCAGCATGACTTCACAGGGGAGAGGTCATGTCAAACAAATCTCATAGATTTCTTTGACTGGGTAACTAGGGAGGTGGATCAGGTGAAGGCAGTAATGTGACCTATCTGTACTTCAGTGAGGCCTTTAAGACTGTACCACACAGGGGGCTGATAAAGACACTTAGCAGCAGGGGTGTAGTCCTGTGAGGTTTTGAGAGAGCTCAGACCCTGCATTTCATATTGAGACGGAGCTCAGCTCCCAGACTTCTTAAAGTCTTCAAAGATTTTTTTTTCTATGCAATCTTAAATCAGCAACTGAACAGTCTTTGAAGCATAGCTATAAGGGAACTTTGTGTTATAGCTTCTCTGCTGAATTCCTTCACAGAGTTTATTGGAGCACAAGGTGATCTGAAATCAGGTTTCGGCTTGTGGCAGTTGGGTCACTGGTTTGGGACAGGCAGACAGACATTGTTTTTTTCAGTAAATCTGTTTGTTTACTAAATTAAAATTGATTTCTGTACTAAGGTAAATAAAGATCATGTACCCCTCTGTCTAGTTTTTGTATTGACATTCCTGTGGAAACATTTGGGTGGTTACACTTTACTTGTATTTGTAAGAAGTTTATTTGGAAACACTACTTGACTGATAATAAATTGACAGTTTTATTGGTGCCTGTGTCTAATGGCTGTCTTTTGTCTGGAACTTGCAAGGTACTATACACTCCAATGGTGCTGGTGGGTGAGGGGTTGAGTGGGGAGGATTGGGGGGGAGGTGTAAGTTCGATTTTCTTTTTTAGCCTGAGTCTCCTCTATTTAGCACTATAATCAAACATGTAAACGGTAAGATAGACTATGACATTAAACTTGGATTACACTTAACTGATACCTGCCCATGGTGGTGCCTAATTATATACTTGTGCTAGCACAGACCCTGGAGTTGAATGCACTGCTCTGCTTTGACTTGTCATATTGTCTCCTACATATCCCCTCCTCATCCTCTCAAGGCTTTCCAACTTTTATCTTCATCAAACATCCTATCCCTCTTTCAGTCCAGCTTCCGTAAAAAACACTCCACTGTGACCTCCTTGCTTCGAGTCACTGATGTCATCCTGACTGGCATGGACAAGGAACTCCTCATCTTGGCCATATTCATCGACCTCACTAAGGCTTTCAACTCTGTCTCACGCCCCCTCCTCCATAAGCTGCGCTCTGCCAGCCTCTCCCCCCCAGCAGTAAACTGGTTCAGGTCCTACCTGTCTGGGCGTACTGGAGTGTACTTGTTGGCGATGTCCTCTGCCCCCAATCCAAGATGGTGTCCCTTAAGGTTCTATCCTTGGTCCCAACCTCTTCTCTATCTTTCTTAACAACCTTTCCACAGTCTGTGCATCCTGCCAGATTCCTCTTTACGCCGATGACACTATCCTCTATGCCTTGGGCCCTTCCACCTCTGTGGTAGAGACACAACTCCAGACTGATTTCACACGGGTCCTACAATGGTTCCAAGCAAACTGACTGAGGGTCAATACCAACAAAACTGTAACTATGACTTTTGGCACCACACAAAAACTCTCTAAACTCCCCTTTACACCCTCGACGGTACTCCTCTGGATGCTGTTCCCACCTACAAGTATCTAGGCGTATGGCTCGACAATCATCTCATCTTCTCAGCTCACATAGATTACAGTCATTCCAAATTCCACCCAAAGCTAGGTGCCTTGTACAGAAACAAAGATGCCCTCTGCCCCTCAATCCGATGTGAATTGCTTACCAAAACCATCCTCCTTGTCTTCGATTACACTAAAGTAGTCCTCGGGTCTATTCCTGCTACTTCCTTCACTAGAAAGGACACCCTCTTCAATGCATTTTGCTGCTCTGCTGAAAATACTCCCCCTTGCACTCACCACTGTACCCTTTACTCCTCATTCTCACGCCTCTCCCTTTCACAGCATTGCCAACTCCACTCAATCACCCTCATTTCTAAATTCTGGTTTGGAAATCTCCCCCATTACTTGTCCTCCCCTTCTCCCCCTCTTCCCCCTCCTCTTACTAACTTCACTCCAGAGACACTCAAACCTTCTCCCTCCCAAGCCCTCATTTTAACTATAGACAGGCTGCTGCCTGTCCCACATCTGTAACTCTCTCCCCAGCTCTCTCCGCAAATCTCCCTCTCCATCCTCCCTCAAACTTGCCCTATCCCAAACCCTCCCTTCCTCCTGTTCCTGCTTCCCCCCTCCTCAACCCCCTCCCCTCTCTTCCCCCACATTCCTACCCTTTCCCTCCCCCCTCCTGCCCCCCTGCTGTCCCTCCACCTACACCCTTCTCCACCTTCCTTCCTCTGTTGTTATCCCTGACATATTACAGAGGTAGCAATTGTACCTTTCTTACCCTAGTTTTGGCACTGTTAGTCACTTGCAATTTATTTACCACTGTTGAATCACTTGCTACCCTTGTCATACAACTTTGCTCCTTACTTACTCTAGAAGTGTCCTGTTACCCACTTGCACTTTGTACCATTTTTGTCCCCACCCCTTCCCCTGGGTATGGATGGTCTGTGTAAGTGTCTGCTGTGTGACAAACACATGCACCTCCAGGCTGGTGTTTTGTGTGCCCTTTGCACTGCCTTGTAGGTCTGACTGTGTGGTGCACTGTTGTGGGGGTAGAGTCTTCTGTTCAGGTTGCAAGGCAACAAGTCTAATGACTGCTGTAGTGATAGCTGACTGTACTCAAGAGAAGTGGTATTTAGGTGAGTGTTTGAAGGGTGGCTGGAGTGGGATTTTTTGCTTTAGGTTTGACATTTTTATTTTAAGAAAATAAAAGGTAGTTATTTTTAAAGTGATATTGGCTATTTTAACAAGTCAAAGAAGGCTTTAAAAGCAGTCAAACAGTGTTAAAATTACCCTCACAATGAACCAGCACGCATCTAAAACCTGATAGCTTCTGGGGGCATAGGCGGCCTCCAGACCCCTGGCCTGTGGGGGGTTGGGGAGATTGTGGTTTGTGGAGACCCCACACTTCTAAATTTAGCACTACACCACTGCTTAGCAGCCTGGGGGGTTGGGGAGAAGGTAGTGAGCTGAGTATCAGACTGATTGAAAGATAGGATACAGAGGATGGTGGTAAAACAGCAGTTACTCTGAGGATGAGAGAGAGAGAGACCAGTGGAATACCACAGGAATCAGTACTGGGACCTGTCCTCTTTAGTGTCTTCATAAATGACATCACTGAGGAACTGAAGGGGAAGGTGTGTCTCTTTGCAGATGACACAAAAATCTGCAACAGGGTGGTCACACAGGAGGGGGTACAGAGAATGAAAAGGGATCTGGGGAAACTAGAGGAGTGGCCTAGGGAATGGCAGCTAAGTTTCAATGCCAAAAAGTGCAAAGTAATACACCTGGGGTGGGGTAACCCAGAGGTTGTGTATGAGACGGGGGAAGGTACTTATAATTACCATGCAAGAGAAGGACCCTGAGGTAATCTCTAATGACCTCAAAGTGGCAAGGCAGTAGGCAAGGTGAGCCAGACGCTGGGGTGCATAGGGATGGGGATCTGTAGCAGGGGAAGGCAGGTGGTGTTACCTTTACATAGATACATAGACAGTGTCGGCAGATAAGGGCCTATGGCCCACCCAGTCCGCCCATTTAAGTTTGTAAGTTCAGTTTATGTTTTCCAGGAAGTCTGTTGCCCCTTACCCCTGACCTCCAGAATTCCTTTATGTCTATCCCATGCATTCTTAAATCCCGTGATTGTTTCAGCCCCCACCACTTCCTCTGGCAGGGTGTTCCACTTGTCCACCACCCGTTCTGTGAAGAAATTCTTCCTCACGCTTTCCTCTGAATCGCTCCTCCTCCAACTTCATCCCATGCCCTCTAGTCCTGGAACATCTTTTTCGCAAAAATAGTGTTTTCTGCACCCTGTTCCTCCCTGTAAGATACTTGTATGTCTCTATCATATCCCTCTCCCTCCTCTCCTCCAGGAGTACATGTTCAGTGCCTTCAACCTGTCCTCATAGGACTTGTGATGCAATCCATGCACCATCTTTGTTGCCCTCCTCTGAACCTTCTCTACCCTGTCTATGTCCTTACGTAGGTATGGTCTCCGAACTGCACACTGTACTCCAGGTGGGGCCTCACTAGTGTCTTGTATAGTGGAATTATGACCTCCCTTTTCCTGCTGGTGATGCCCCTGCCTATGCATCCCAGCATCCTATTTGCTTTACCTGCTGCCTTGTCACACTGTTTCCTGCCTTGAGGTCATCAGAGATGATAACTCCAAGATCCCTTTCCTGCTTGGTGCATGCTATATCCTCACCCCCCAACTGATATATTGTGCCAGGGTTTTTGTGCCCCATATGCATTATCTTGCACTTCCTTGCATTGAATTTCAACTGCCAAACCCCTGACCATTCTTCAAGTTTCTGCAGTTTCCTTTGTATCACTCACTTGCGAAACCCCACTTGAAGTATTGCATAGAGTTCTGGAGGCCACACCTCTGAAAAGACATCAACAGGGTGGAAGTGGTGCAGGGGTTGCACGAGAAGCCATACGATGAGTGACTGTAGGAGCTTAACATGTACCCCCTGCAGAAGAGGAGAGTGAGAGAGAGATGAGACATAATTGAGATTTATCAGTATCTAACAGGAGTGAGCAAAGTACAGGAGGGGAGTCTCTTTCATAGGAGAAGGAGCACCAGGACATGAGGGCATGCTATTAAGCTTTGGGGGAGATTAAGAGGGATGCAAGGAAATACTTCTTCACAGAAAGGATGGTGGATGCTTGGAACAGTCTGCCAGAAGTGGTGATGGGGCAGAGACAGTGGGGAGCTTCAAACATGCATGGGATAAGCACATGGGTATAATAAATAGAGGTAATAAAGAAAGGAGGGTCATCTGTGACCAAGTTGGGTCCAGCGTATAGTTTTCTGGCAAGCAAAATGGGACAGACTAGATGAGCCTACTGGTCCTTTTCTGCAGACACGTTCTATGTTTCTATATAAACAAATAGGTAAACCTAATCTAGCTGATTCTTAAGTCAAGTTTGTACTCTACATGGGTCAGCCTTCTGACACAACTGCATTTAATACAGTCATAAAAAAGTTAGATTACAATCACTAAAGATATCTAATGAGCCTCATATGCTCCATATTTCTTCATGGGATGACTTTTGATTATGTTCATCACAAAGTCAGGTGCGTCAAGCATGTTTTCACTTTAGTGACTGCGTAATTTCCTTTATTTCTTTTTGTTCTTTCATCCTTTTTAGCCATCTTCTCTCTTGAACTTTTCCTTACTGGAACCTGGTGGGAATGAGGAGAAAAGTATTGTCAGATTTATGGAAACATTGTTTTGACATGTTTTATTTTTAAGTAGTTTCCTTCCGGGTCCTTTTTCCTCTATTCTTTTTCTTTACGACTCTTGTACTTGTCTTTTATTTTCTTCATATCTTCCTTAGTTTTCCTCTTTCTTTTTCCAAAAAATTATCTGACTATTTTTAATGATGGCAAAGTATATGTTCTATACCTGCCAGTGTTTAAGCAATAATGCCTGACAGGGTGTGTGTCGTGCTGGGATAGCGTCACACCTCAGGTGGTTGAGCAGAAGGCCACAGGCCGAGTGCATCCAATACCTTAGGTGTGACATTATCCCAACATGACACACACCCTGGAGGGCATTATTGCTATTATACAATTGTTTGTTGTTATACAGAATTAAAAAAAAATAATTTTAAAAATGTTTTTGTTAATGTGGAAAAAAATATGTGTTTCTTAAGAGAAGATGAAAATGGTAATAGAGTAGCAAATAATCCAATGCAATCAGTCAGGAGGTACACAGTGCTGAGACTAGACCCGTGACATTGTACTGGGATAACAGCATGGGTCCAATCGCAGACTGACCAATCAGAGGCCAGCATTCTTTCTTGCCATTGTATAATTAAGCATTATATTTACAGAGTGATTGCACCATTTCATATGATTTTATTAATGTTGTAGTTATGTTCTTTCCTTTAGAAATGCCTTACATAAATATTTGAATAATGTGTATTATTTTGTTTCAAATAAAATGTTATTTATAATCCTTTTATATCCTGCAGTGAAGGAAGGCATGTCTCCAAATGCTTCCACCACACAACTAGACTTGTCTGGCTTGTATTTTAATTACAGATGGTATATTCTAATATTCTTTGCAAAAAACTTTGTTAATGCATCAGATAGGGTTGCTATTAATGCAACAAAATGATGGAAATGTGATGTTAACCCTAACTCCGCATTCCCCCCAAGCAGCGAAAGGGGGCAAAATAAAATAAGTATCCACAGACATCCATCATCAGGTAAGACAAACAACATACAACTGTTTCCACATGACACAAGAAACATCCATCATCATGGTCCAGTGCTTCTGTAGTCATGGATTCACATGCAGCTTGCACACCACCTGGGAAGTGTGGTAAAAAATTCCCTTGGGATCACATTATAAATTGTAACTAAGGATAAACACATGTCAGGGTGTGCGGTAATGCTAAATTACCACACACCCCAGGTGGTTTGTGAGGTATGAGGTGCAGCTGAGTGCCTTCAACCAGCTGGGAAGTGCATATTGCAAATTGTAAGTAATCAATACCACACAAAAGGGTGGGCAGCAGTGCTAAATTATCACACATCCCAGGTGGGTTGTGAGGCATAAGGTGCAGTTGAGTGCCTTAAACCACCTGGGAAGTGTGGTATATGATTCCCATAGGATCACATTATAAATTTTAAGTGAGGAATACCACATGTCAGGGTGTGTAGCAGTGCTAAATTTCTGCATGACCCAGGTGGGTTGTGAGGCACGAGGCACAGCTGAGTGCCATCAATCGCCTGGAAAGTGCAGATGTCTTCACTCAGGTGCTGAAGGCACCTATGCTGCCATGGAAGCCCACAATGATGATTGCATGCAGGTGCTGACAGCATTCAACCACCTGTGGCATGTATCCATGTCTACAGAAGCACTGCACCATGATGATGGGTGTCTCTTGTGCCATGTGGAAAGAGTTGTATGTTGTTTGTCTTACCTGATGATGGATGTCTGTGGTTGCTTGTGCTGCCTTGCCCACTTTGGCTGCTTGGGGGGGAATGCAGATTTAGGGTTGAAAACCCTAGCATTACATGTCCATACTTTTGTTGCTTTAATAGCAACCCTAACTGATGCATTAATGGATTTTTTTTTGCAAAGAATTTTCTTACTTTTTGAGATAGTATAATCATATTTGCATTGCTTGTGGGAGTGCAGGGCCCTCCTGGGCTGTACACTCCTATCTCTCCATAGATGCAGATCTTCCCTCCATAGATGCAGACACATATGTTGCTGTGGATGCTTGCACTTGTAGCAGAATAGCAATCAAATTGTCAGCATAGCCTTCTTATTACCCCACCTCATGAACCCGGTACCAAAAAATTTCAAATCCCCGCTGAAACATTATTTCACACCACCAGAATGTCATTCTGTGCCACAGTCTTTCTTGGGGTTGTCAACCCTAAAGCTCACCCCTTGTATATATTCCTGAAACATACACACCTGTGTTAATCACATCTGAGCTTTCTTGCTACCACAAGGTGAGCTTTAGGGTGGACAGCCCCAAGGAATACTCCACTCCTGATTTGCTTCAGATTTGTGGGGGGTTTAGGGTTGGAAACCCTACAATCACATTTCCTTATTTTTGTCACTTAGTCTTAATCCTAAATGGTGCAATAATGCAGTTTTTCGCAAACAATTTCCTTACTTTTTGAGATAGTATAATCATATCCTCATTTGCCTGTGGGAGCGCAGGGCCCTCCATCCCTCCACAGATGCATACGTGTATATTGCTGTGGAAGCGAAGGGCCCAGTTTGCATTTATACAAAAACAGTAATCAAATTGTCAGTATAGCCTTGTTATTCAATAAATGTGGAATGAATAAAAAAAGTTCCATCCTGTGGCTGTAATGGGGGACATACTCTGCAGGCAACTACATATATAATATCATAAATAAGGTCAGAAATCAATAACTATTGTGCAGTCCCATAACATGTATACAAACATAATGAAAACATTGTAACAAAGCCTTTCTGCTCCCCCTCCCTTTCCCCTAAGTTCCCCCCAACCTCATCATTTTTTTATTTTTTTATTATTATTGCTCTTGTGCTCACAGGAGCTTAGGTATGCAAGTGGAAAACAGGGCTGAGGTTCCCCAGTGCAAGATGAAAACCCAGCATGGCTTTCAAATGTCAGCTCATGGCTCACAGTTATAGAACTCCCAAGTGAGAAAGTTTCTATGTGTGGTGGTTGGAGAAGAGTTGGAGCTGGGACTGGGAGGAGTGAGGATGTGGAGAGTGACAGGGATGTGAAGAAACTTACCTGGGTTGTAAGTCATCCTGTCAGCTTGCCTACGTGTCTGCACCTTGCCTCTGGTTGTCCAGTTCAGTGAACATCCAGTGGTCCATTAGGTGTGGCGGATCCAATGTGGCAGTGATCAGTCATGAGAGCAGTTGGTCAGCCATGGTGTGTGCTCAGTATAGTCTCATTTGTTATTTTATTTAAAACGTAAAAGTTTTTGGTCCCTCGGCAGCAGTGCTCACAAGTGGGGCCACATCCTCAGTTAGAGAGACAGCGTCGGGTCCAAGGAGCATTGGGGTACAGCAAGGCCATCATAGAGGATCACCCACAGCCTGCAGCCCAGAAGGTCCCACCTTCAATCCCTCCTTCTGACAGCCTCCAAGAAACTTGTCTTTACTGGGGGCTGGGACAGTGAGTCGACAGCAGCACCAACAGCTAGGTGCTGACCACCTGAACTGTGTTTAATTAAAGAAATAAAAGTTGTTGGAACACACTGAAGGCGCAGTCAAGAAACAGCTGTAGCTGTAGTTTGTGAGGGTAAGGAAAGGCCCCAGGACTTAGTACCGCCTGTAGATGGCACTATTTAAATTTATGCTATGGCACTCCTGCTTGGAGCATAGTGCAGAGGCAGGTTTATTTAAATTAAGGAGTACCCAGAGGAGGAGCTAGGAGCAAGGTAGGCTCTTTCTGAATCAATAAATAAAAGAACTCTACAGGGGCAGGGCAAAGCCCCAGTTAAAAAGGTAGCCCAGTGATCTAGTAGAGAGAAAAGGGCCCTGAACAGCAGCATAGCTGTGATTGGCCTCACATCCAGGGGCAGAGTTTTTCTATCCATAGCAACCAGTGGGACTTGTGAGATATAATTTATGCAGACTGTGGAAGTCTCAAATACTGCTTTCCTGAAAACTGACTGCATGATTTAGAGGGGCAGTACACAAATGTTACACTGCCACTTGAACTGCACTATTTATTCTTGATTTTTTTGCATTTAAGCTTTTCTTGTGTGAAACAGCCTTGCTTCTCACACTTTGGGGATTGTTACCTAATTGCCTTGGCGGAGATCTGAGCCAAGCACAGTAGCCAAGCCCTGCTGCTCGGGTTTGAGCATCTACGGCTCTGCAAATTTCCCCCCTTTTCTAGGTCCAGCACCAGGGGATACAAAGGTTCAATGCCAGGGGTCCAAAGGTCCAGTGACAGAGGTCCAGAGGTCCAGCACCGGAGATCCAGAGATCCAGCACCAGAGGTCTTCAGGTCCAGTGTCAGAGATCCAGAGGTCTAGTACTAGAGGTCCAGTACTGGAAGTTCAGTACCATGAAACCAGCAGTCCAGCACCAAGGGTACAATGTGGAAGTACTAGAGGTACAGAGGCCCAGTACCAGGAGTTCAGTGCCAAGGAACTGGTGGTCCAGTACTATGGTTCCATTACCAGAGAACCAGAGCCAGGACTATGGGATCAAGATTAGAACTTCTGGGGTGGTCAGAAGAGGGCCGACACTGTAGCAGCTTGCCCCACCACAGACAACCAAGACCACGGGATCAAGATTGGACCATCTGGGGTGGTCAAAACAGGGCTGACACCATAGCAGCTTCTCCCACCGCAGACAGCCAGGATCACAGTATCAATCTCCTTCCAGAGGCCAAGTCGGGCTAATTTATTAGCTATTGCCTTCCGGGAACTTCCTACTACCATTTTTGGACTTATTTTGCACTAATTAGAGTTACCGCATTTTCACTTTCCTTTCTTAGAGTTATGCATCTTCTTCGAGGGTATCTCAGTCATCAGGTTACACTATAGGAACCTTCTGTTGGTAAAGGGGAATCTACGTGGAAGATTTTCAGCAGTGCAACTGGGGCTGCCCATGCCGTCGACATCAGACAACGTCACCAACCCTATATAGATAGTATAGGTGACCCCGCTCCCTCTTCCATTCATTCCCACCATAGACTTGCTTGCATGAGTCTCTGCTGAAGCTCCGTCACAGTGTTCGTGCCTTTTTCAGCCTACGGCCTTTTTCTCTAATACTTACCTAAATCTCTTTTTTAAGAGATTTTTCTATTTGTTTATGCTGAGAGTTAATCTGTCCTCTTCTCTTTTCCGTTGCCACCACTGCGGAAAGAAGATTGTCTCTACAGACAAACACTCAGTTTGTGTCTGCTGTCTTGGGCCTGAACAAGAAGTCTCTGACCATGAGCTCTGCCAGAAGTATAACCAAACAACACACAGGTGATGCAAGAAGGCTCTCAAAAGAACTATACCGACAGCATCTCTGCCTGACACACAGACGCCCGGCCATTGACCTCCAGGTCGACGACCCCTCCATCATCAACGACCGGCTTGTCACCTGTGACAGTCCCATCGAGGCCTTCCCCTTCTCCCTTCAGGGCAACAGGCTTATCGGGCTACCAGAATGCAGCCTGAGGGTCGTCAGCACCTGTGCAGTCAAATCCTCTTCCATTGACATCCACTATTGACCTGAACGAAGTACTAGTAAAGTTCACGAATGTACTCATTCAGCAGCTTGGTGCCTTGAATAGGCCCAATTTGCTGATGTTCGACAACCCCAGGAGACCTCCCCCCATGGGCTGCTACTGGCGTATCCGATGCTAGACCCAGATGAAGAGGTCAACATCAAGGAGGAGTACCACCCTGATCTCTCCTCCCTGATGATGTGGAGGATGTAGAGGAGGAAATCTGATCTCAGGACAATCCACTGTCTCCTCAGTCAGTGAGGACTCTGTGAAGCATACTCCAAGGTCCCCTCCTGAGGATGCCACATTTTTTAATGTGATGAAGCAGTTGTCTTCCACCATGGGCTTACAGACAGAGGAAGAGGTTATCACCAGGAAAGACCTTGTAGATTTCCTGGAGATCCTTGAATCTCCCCCTAAGATCATTCCTTTAATGCTCCTGCCTTGAAGAATGCAACCACAGCAGCCTGGCACAGGCCAGACATGGTGCCACCCATGCCACGCAGGGCAGACAAACTTTACAACACCCCTAAGGGTCTCCCTTACTTTGCTGCCCAGGCCAAAACTGACTCAATAGTCATCAAGGCAGCTCATGACATATCTAAGGTGCCTAAACATATTAGTTCCCTCCCTCCAGACAAGGAATCCCATAGGATTGACCCATTGGGGAAAAAAGGTTTATGCCTGCTCCACCTTAGGCCTGTGGATTGCAGATTATTTGTCATACATGGTTAAATACCAAAATGCCAACTGGAGAAAGGGCAAGGCTGTCACTCAAGCCATTCCTGATGACTCTCAGAAGCAGGAATTGCTTCAGTGTATGCAGGCTGCTGAGGATGTTAGCAAACACTTCCTCATGGCACTGTACAACATGGCCGATACAGTTGCCAGAGCACCTGCCACTGGCATATGCCTTCGTAGGCTCTCCTGATTTAGAGTATTTGGATTTACAGCTGATGGGCAGAACAAGGTGCTTAATACCCCTTTCAGTGGCACTAAGCTGTTCAGCTGTGATGTTCAGGACCTCATTAATGCTCTGCAGGCCTCGGGCATGACCACTAAGTCAGTCTATTCACTCCACCATACCCAGCCAAGGGGCAGAGGGCAGCCTACTTTTTGTAGACAGACCAGTAGGCCTAGATTGGCTCTCCATACCCAAGAAAAGTATAGAGCTCAGGATCCCTTACCCGCCCCCTCCAATGCTGGAGCAGTGGCCACGCGCCCCAGAAGTGAGGATCCAGCCTCTGTGGCTGGCTCCACCACAGCTTAATTCCT
Organism: Neoceratodus forsteri; assembly: GCA_016271365.2. Taxonomy (NCBI): domain Eukaryota; kingdom Metazoa; phylum Chordata; order Ceratodontiformes; family Ceratodontidae; genus Neoceratodus; species Neoceratodus forsteri. The sequence continues at coordinate 1,099,748,391 of CM028129.1, read as the reverse complement.
TGCCAGACCCTCTTACTCTGGTTCACACCCAGGAGGTAGTGGTTGGAGGTCAGTTCTCCCTCCATCTGAATCAATGGAGGACCATAACTTCAGACACATAATTTCTGCAAATCATAGAAAAGGGTCACACTCTGGAGCTTATCCAGCAGCCTCCAGACACTCTTCCCCCATTCTTTATCTATCCTCCAGCTCATCTGTCTGTTCTCCGGGAGGAAGTACAGTCTCTTCTGCACAAGCAGGCCATCGAATTAGTGCTAATGCACCAGAGAAACCAAGGGTTTTATTCCATGTTTTTCCCTGGTCCCCAAAAAGACCACAGATCTAAAACCCATCTTGGATCTAAAGGAACTCAGTCTCTTTGTCCAATACAAAAAGTTCTGGATTGTAGCGTTGCCAGGCCTCATGTCCTTCTTAAGACCGTGGACTGGATCTATTCACTGGATATGCAGGATGCTTACCTGCACATCTTGGTCTTTCCTCCACATAGGAGGTTTCTTTGTTTTGCCTTTTACGGTGAACATTATCAGTTCAAAGTGCTGTCCTTTGGCTTATCCTCTGCACCGCGAGTCTTTACCAAGTGCTTAGCAGCAGTCGCAGCAGCTCTCAGAAGAGAGGGATTGTATGTCTCCCCTTATCTGGATGATTGGCTCCTCAAGGCCCCATCCAGGGAACAGCTTTTGCTGACTCAAGAGCGTACTCTCCAGTTTTTCCACTCCCTGGGCATTACTGTTAGCCTGCCCAAATCGGTTCTAGTACCATCCCACAGATTGCAGTATATAGGGGTGGTTCTAGATTCTGAGCAGGTGAAGACCTTCCTACCCAAAAACAGGGTGGAGTGCCTCATCACCCAAGTGCAGGAGGTCACTCAGTCGGTACATCCCCTCCAGGGTGTACCTCAGATTGTTGGGCCTGATGGCAGTAGCCATTCCCATCGTTCCATTGGCCAGGCTTCATATGCGTACCCTTCAGTGGACTCTCAGGGTACAAGGGGACCAGCGCATGGACGAGTTGGATTGACCAGTCCTAGTCTCTTCTCCAGTACACAAGGTACTGCATTGGTGGATGAATCCCTTGAATCTGCTTCAAGGTGTTCACTTCTGGATTTCTTCCCCGCATCAGATCCTAGCTACAGATGCCTCAGGTCTGGGCCTGGGAGTGCACCTGGGTCCCTTCCAAACCCAGGGCTCCTGGTCCCAGTGGGAAGCCACCCTGCATATCAATGTCCTGGAGATGAGTGCAGTGCTCTATGCCAGGCAGGCCTTTCAGGAGCACCTCACTTTTAGGCCAACTGTTGGAGCAGTCAGACAATTTGAGTGTAGCCTACCACATCAACAAGCAGGGCAGCATTCACTGTTACCCCCTTTGAAGGGAGGTCATGAGAGTGTGGTACTGGGTGCTGGAACACAGTCTGACACTCTTTGCAGTCCACAGTCCTAGCATACTAAACACTCTGGCTGACAACCTCAGCAGGATTCAATCCAGCATGCACAAGTGGGAGCTTCTCTCAACCATCGCAGAAGACTTGTTCAACAGATAGAGTATTCCATAGTTAGACCTTTTTGTGTCCACACTCAATGCAAATCTGCCCAATTTCTGCTCGCTAGATCCATGGCCTAGAGTTTTTTGGTGAGACGTGTTGTCCTTTTCCTGAGTGGGAGGCTTCTGTACACATTCCCTCCATTCCCTCTGATCCAGAGGGTGCTGATCAAACTACAGATGGAAGAGGCCAGCATGTTTCTAGTGGCTCCATTCTGGCCTTGCCAAATATGGTTCCCTCTACTTCAACAGCTGGCAGAAGAACCTCTGGTCCCTCTTCCTTTTTGCAGGAATCTACTGACCCAGGATTGGGGACCCTGGTCTTTCCGCATCTCAGATCCCTCCATCTGCATGCCTGGCTCTTGAGAACATAGCCTTCACCAGATTTGGGGTCTCTAACAGGTTAGCAGATGTCTTGGTAGCCACCTGGAAGCCATCTACTCGAGCCATTTATGCCATGAAGTGGAAGAGATTTGCCATCTGGGCTGCCAGACATCACCTGCACCCTTTCACCTGTTCGGTGAATCATATCCTGGACTACTTGATCTCATTGTCTGACTCAGGCCTCCAGTATTCCTCCCTCAAGGTTCACCTTTCAGCTGTTTCTGCCTTTCATGAGTCCATGGGTGACAATGCAGTCGCTCAACTGGATGTCTCCTGTACATTTCTAAGGGGCATCCCACATCTGAAACCTCCAATTCATTCCCCTGTCCCGGCTTGGGACTTGAATTTTATTTTGGAGAAGTTGACCCTGTCTCCTTTTAAGCCAATTGCAACTTGAGATTTGCCCTTTCTCTCTTGGAAAGCGCTATTTTAGTTGCAATTACAGTACTTCTGTTGAAGAATTTCAGAGCATCAGGCCTTCTGGTGCAAGAAGCATTATTTGACTTTTTACAAAGACAGGGTATCTTTGCGTACAAATCTTATGTTTTTACCCAAGATGGTTTCTGAGTTCACACTTAGTCAGTCTATCCACCTTCCTGTTTATTTTCTGAGCATGCCAATCCAGGGAAAGCATTGCTCCATATGTTAGATGTGCGCAAAACTTTGAAGTGCTATCTGCTTCAGACTAAAGAGTCCAGAAAGTTGAAGCAGTTGTTTGTTTCCTTCGCCCCAGGTACATAGGGCGCTTCAGTTTCTAAGCAATATTTATCCAAATGATTGGCAAACTGCATTGTGTTCTGCTACAACAAATATGGCAAAGAATTGCCTGGTGCTGTCAAAGCTCATTCAACCAGAGGCATGGCTACCTCGGTGACTTGTTTCAAAGGGGTCTCAGCTGCTGACATTTGTGCGGCAGCCACCTGGAGTACAGTCCACACTTTCACCAAGCATTACAGTCTGGATGTTGCCTCAAGAGCCCATGCAGGATTTGGCAGGGCTGTGCTACAAAGACTCCTGTCTTATGTTTCTGGAGATACAGCCTCCCAGACTATCTGTTTACACTTGTCACTGCTTGGTACTCGTTCCTACGGTGTAACCTGATGAATGAGATACCCCCGAAGAAGATAGAACAGTTACATAAGAACTTACCATAACAGTAGATCTTTGTGGGGATCCCAGTCATCAGGTATGATTTCCCTCCCAACCTCACCCTTCTTAAGGCTCCTGTCTAGGAACTGGCTATCTGGTGTATCCAGTCCTTTTTATTTTAGAGCTGCGTACCTTTTTCTCTACTCAGTTCCTTGCTCCCTTCATCTCCGGGAGGAAAGAACTGAGGAGGGACCTGGGCCAACTTCGCCTATAAAGGGCTGTGACATCGGCTGAAATCAACAGTGTGGACTGCTCCAGTTGTACTGCTGAAAATCTTCTGTCTGGATTCCCCTTCACTGATGGCGAAGATTCCTACAGTGTAATCTGATGACTGAGACCCCTTTGAAGATCTACTGTTACAGTAAGTTCTTATGTAACTGTTCTTTATCTTCCCATATAATTGTTACCCTCCCCATTTTGAACTCAATAAACTGTTTTAACTGACTTTCTTGAGTCTGTCGCTTATTGCTGATCACCCAGTAGCACCCACATAAGGGAACAGAGACTCTCTTGTTTCGACCTCTCTAAATCACCAGTTGCCGGTGCTGATTGGCCTCCATTTGGGTTGGTTACCTGGTTGTTGGGCCCAACAACCTAACAGGACTCCTCCGCTTAGCTAATTGTCTCCCTGGGGGGGGGCAGTTTACAAATTTGGTGGTAGCAGTGGGATGTGCTGATGCAGGCGGCGAGGGGAGGTCTTCTCTTGGGGTCCTTCTGGTCTGCTCTTACCCAATGCTCACTCACTGAGGATGCAGCCTCACTTCTAGACTGAAACACTTCACTTTTTAAAACAAGTAAAATAAATGGTGCTATACTGAGTCCACACCACGACTGACCAACTACACTGGCATCTGCCAACTGACTGACCCCCCAGCACTAACAACCACTGACTGCTCACTGACTGGAGGAGAGGCACTGCAGGAAAGCCAATGGACCAAGCTTCAACTTCCAAGGTAAGCCCTTACAGTTCCCATTGCTCTCCTCAGTCCTAGTCCTTCCCTGGCTTGGCAACTAATTATTTTTTTTCTGGGACGGTACACTGCCAAATCCCAAACACTTTCCCAATGCACTTCACTGGAGGGGAGGCACCAGGCAGAGCCAACGGGATCACTTACACCACTAGGTAAGCTGCTTCCTGTTCCCCATTGCTCACCATGCCCTCCTCTCGCTGGTCATCACTCAGCTCCCCCAATGGTCGCTCTCCCACTCAGTTTTTTGGGGGGCTCAGGGTTCTATTTCTTGAAACCCAAGCTTGAACCAGTAATAGTTTTTAGTTCCAAACAACCCACATGCTGAGCTGTAGGCAGAAGCCCTAGCTTGCAGCTGTATGAGTCTTAGAGCATGCTAATCCCTCTTGCATTGCTGGCCTTGGGTTCACCCATGCTGGTGTGACAGTTACTGCGCCAATGTCAATTATGGCAACAGCAACATACCACCTGGCATTACAATGCCTGGCATTGTGCTCCTTGCACCCCCCAAAAATATATGTAACATTCTCCAGGGTGGGCATGCCGTGAAGGGCATAGAAATTTGTGGATGCCCAACATGGAATGAGTACGGGGCAATCTAAAATCAAGATCGCCTCTGTCACTATCTCCCTGCTTGCGGTGACAACATTATCATGCTATAATGCCGTCACCATGCTAATGATATATCCTGGCCTTGTGGGAGGGGGGTGCAGAGTAAATGTTTGTTACACTATAGTGCACAGGAACACGACATAATCAACCAATAGGAACAGATTAATTAGCCAACTATCAGAAACATGGCTTCCATGGCAAGAGGGCTGGAAAAAGTGCCCTCTAAAGGGCCGGGTGAGGTTATAGGAATACGACCTGTCCCAGTTGGTAGGAGAGGTGATTACGCAGAGTGTCAGGCCTCCCTGGTCACAGAAATATCCAGACCAGTAAGGCAAAGGGAAGTCAGGAAGGACAGACACCATGAGTGCCAAGAAAAGCGGGATGCACCACAGCAACTTGAGGTATTGTATAGCATTACAGTGCTTAAATGTCTATAAATGACATAATATATTTTACATGTAACAGTTGTCCTGGGTAAAGCAACCCTTTTGTATAAATTCAAAAGTACAGGACCAAGCAGCGAGTGCCTTCCCAGGTGTAATCTTCCCATGGGGTGGCAGAGAAAAGCTGTTGGACAACATATGAACAGGTGAAGCTGAATTCACCATCCTCCTATTTAAAGAGAGACATTATGCTTATGTCTTTAGAAAGGACCCAGGAAGAAAATAAAAGACAAATGGTCCCCCCACAGTAATTGTACAGTCTAACAACTTAATGTAAGAGGATTAGGAAGCTCTCGGTCCATAACATAAAGAGTGGCAAGGGGAAAGACAAATCCTATGACCGTCATCGTGGCGATGGCGAGGGATATTCTGCATATGTGAATAGCAATACAAGTGAACTATTCCTCCTCAGTATCAATAAAAGACACAGCTTCCCCCTTTGCAATATTTAGGACACCCAAACTTAAAGATTTAAACTGTATGAACTCCTGTTTAAACAGGCAAGAGTAGCACTTTAAATGTTAATAGGAATGGCTAGTGCCAAAATTGCTGTGCAGTCTTCAATCTGCCGTCATGTAAGCCATTGCCTGCTGAAACGATGTATGAAGACAGGAGGGGAAGAGCATAACAACATTCATGTGGAACAGGGATCTCAGCCTTCTCTTCATTTGTACATTAACACAAACATATAAGACTGGGCAGCGAGTGTCTTCCCAAAAGTATTCTGTGCAAAGGGGGAAAAGAAAAGCTGGCTCTGCAGTAATAGAAACTGACACGCAGATTAATCTCTTCGTCCCCCATGTGCAGAGAAGCATTGTACTGCTGTTGATGGAGTGGGTGTAGATGAAACAAGTGGCTTCTTTCTCCTCGTCCTGCACGCCCCGCTCCCTTCAATCCCCTCCATACAGTAAATAAACATTCTGGCACTCCAGGTGAAAATACAAACAAAACAAAAAACAACAACAAAGACAGAATAGGGAGGTGCTCAGGTTATGATAATGTAAGTTTGAAGATAGAACACAAGCTTCAAGGTTTCCACCACAATAATTGCTATGGGAACTGTGCCTGCGTAAGTGATACCCCAAATGCTCCCTTCCCCCAGGAAAAATAATGAGCACAGCTTTCCCTTTACATTTTGTAACAGAGTTAAGGTGGCTAACCAGCACTGTGTGAGCACCTCTTTAAACAAATATTCATGGCACTGCATTTATGCTGAACAGGGATCTCCGTTCAATCTGCACGTATACATTAACATAACAGTACACGATCAACAATAGGTATCTTCCCAAAAGTAATCTACACAATGGGGGGAAAAAGCTGCTGTAATACAAATCAACAAGTAGATAAATCACTTTGTTCCCCATGCGAAGAGAAGTACTTTACTGCTGTTGCTGGAGCAGCTCCAGATGAAACAAGTGGTTTCTTCCTCCTTATCCTGCACTCCCTGCTCCTTTCTCCCCCTCCATGCAGTCATGAAGCTTGCTGGCACTTGAGATAAAAAAAAAAACAGAAGGAGACATTCATGCTATGACAATGTAAGGTTCGAGGTGGAACACAAGTTTCAAGATTAGTGCCATAATAATTGCTATGGAAATTGTGTCTGCATAAGTGATGCCCGAAATGATCTCTTCTCCCAGAAAAAATAACAAGCACAGCTTTCCCTTTACGTTTTGTAACAAATTTAAGTTGGTAGACCTGTGAGTGCCTTTTTAAATAAATATTAATGACACTGCAAATGTAAGTGGTAACGGATGGTATCTATAAGTTTTGTACAGTCTAATGTTAAACATCATGCTGGCCATTACCAAATTAGTGGACATATCAGATTAGGAAGAGAAGGTATGGCTGGAGATCGGGGGTCAGGCAAGCGAAGATCAGGTGTCAAATAATGTTAAGAGTCTCATCCACACGCTCATGTCCCTGACTCCCTTCCCTGTATCCAGACACCATGGAATGATTTCAAAATATTGCAAACGTCTTGTGTGGTTGCTGATGCAACTTTTTTCCCATTCGCCCAGTGTTGGAGTAGCTGGTCAGACTTCCACTGTGAAAGATGTGGTCAAGGTGGTTGGGCAGAAGATTCTTGGGCCGGTACTGTCCATCCACTGTCAATATCTCAAGGAAGTGAGATGGGGGTTGGGGGGGAGCAAGATGAACTTATTTCCTTATGATATGAATGGTTGACTGTTGAACTCGAGCCATCACTGGGAACTGCAGCGGCATTGTGCTGCTGAAACTGAAGAAGACAAGTTACTTTGTACACACAGGGGTTTAGATCAGTGTTGGTTTAGATCATTAGTCAAATCACTGGATCAGGTATGGGGCTGGTGGCAGCTGTCACACTGAGGTCCCTTGTTTACAGCACACTGATAATGCTGACTGGCATACTGACCAGGACATCAATTTATGTGGAGTCAGCACAGGACGGGCATAGGGCAATCTGTATCGGTTTCTAATATAGGCTGTGAGATTAATTTAGTCAGAACTTCCTTCAGTCTGGAATACAGTATTTTGCCGAGCAAAGCCAAATGAGCATCATCAACTGTGTGCTGGTTTTGTGACTGAGACCACTAAACTCATTTCACTGTTGACCCAGGCCAGGATATGAATGTGGGTCTCTTCTGGTGGTGGCTGGAGGGGGGATCAGTGCCTCCATCTATATACCATTTTCATTTAGTTATGTTCCCCCTTTTTTCTCCCTCCCCCCTCCACTGTCCTCCTCCCTCCCCCATTACTTTATCTTTTTTGTGCGGTTAATTTTATGATTTATTAATGGTAAATTATGTGCTGAACAGCAACACTATATGAGAAAATATAGCTTTTTTCATAACATTTATATTTCATAAAAATTTATCTGTTCAGCACAAATGGGTTGATTTGCAGGAAACCTCATTAATACCACAATAATTTAGATAGATTTCAAGTAACATATACATTAGTTTTTATTTATCTGGGTACAATATGAAAATATTTGTGTAACTTCATGTATTTGTCAAATTAAGGCTGTTTCTATATAGTGCATTTTATAACAGCATTGTCCCGTAATTCTGTTTAGTCAGTCCCCCCACCACCAGTACTTTATGTCATGGTGATACAGTGCAGGTATTTCACCTTTATAAATCAGTGTTGGCCAATCTCTTGGTGAATGTATTTGAGCTGATATTATTAGGAGTGCTCTCTAATGTGCAGTAGAGCTTTTTGATACTTGAAAATAAAGGTTGCATATAGCAACCATACTTATATATAACTGATTGCATATCATTTGCACAGTATTGGTTGATATCCTAAATAAAATTACTTAATTTAAAAATTAAATTACTAGAACAGACCACCAATACATGTGCCATTACCTCATTGTGTACAATTTAGAAATTTTTTTTTTAATTGGTGTAAATCCTTAAAAAAGGATTATAGCTGTTATGCACAGTACTGGCAGATCCCCTAGGTGAACTTGTTCATATTTTAATTTACAGTAAAGAGATTTTCAATATATACTAAACCAGTTTTAATTAATTTGTATGTAATTTATACACTTTAAGTTTAAAGCTGTTTTCATATGGTCTGCACTACCACATGACGCCACCATGTCCTTTATTTTCTCTGTTCAAATATGAAGTAATGCATAAGATTTCCAACAACAAAAAAAAAGTAACACAGATAAAACAACGTGGGTTCTGCACAACAGAAGGGTTCTATGATGCCAGTTCAACATCAATTTCGTTGACCGACATCACAGCGACGGAATTCATGTAAACCGCAAGTTGCGGTCAACACAAATCTCGATGGACTCCCAAGTCGGAGTTGATTCAGGGAGGGGGTGCAGGACTGGGAGACAGTGTGCCCCTGTCCCTGGCACACCAATACAGTGACCTGTCAACAAACTGTCGATTTTGTTGGCAGTGATGTTGGTCTCTTTATTGGTGTCACTGTCGGCGGGTATATCCAACAGAAGTAGTACTATAAGGCTTAATTAAAGCTCTGCATTGTACCACACTAAAAAGCATAGATGAACTCCAAATGTGACCAATCAAATACTAATAGCAGCATATTGAATGCTAACAAATGCATCTACAGTAGACTTGCAATAATGCAGGAGTTACATTGAGTGTAATGCATATACAGCACTGACTGCATACCTGTGGAAATAGTGATCCGTGAATACTTGCTTCAAATGAAACAGCTTATTTAAAAAATGGTAGTAGCGATGCTACTTTATTTGTTCAACAACTATATTTCATAAGTGGCACTGTGGGTGTTGTGTACCACCATAGATCACCAAAAGGTCTATACAAGCTTATACAAGCTTCTCCTTGTGTCCCAATTGAAATGTAAACAGACACCCACGATGAACTATCAAAGGCTGACATAATCGCACATTGCTATTGCTGTATGTGAACAGATACTGTAAAGTATGCATTCAATCCTGAATTAAACAACATAACTCTATAAAATAAATGTATATGAAATAAAAGAATGTCACTGTGGATTCTGTACACCTCAGCACGATGCATTAAAATGCTTGTTAAAGTTTACCTCTGTGTTAAGATTAAAGGTGTACACAGAAAACACAGTGACATGGCAGTTTCTATCTGCACAACCTGCTATGGAAAAAATGCAGTTGTTTTCAATGTGTATCATTCCTAATATATCTATTTGTGACACCCAACAGGTAATAAAATAACATTTGCAGTGCATTCATACTCTGTATATTGCATTGAACTTGAGCAATAACCTGTGGTATTGGATATTCAGATTAGGTGCTCTTAGTGGCAGAGGCTTAAATTACAAATCTGAACTAGTCCCACATTTGTAAAACATCATTTAAATATCATGGTCTAAATATACTGCTGTTAAAAATGATAACTGTTGTTTTAAATATATTTTTTTAATCAGTCTTTGTCAAAAGGTAACTGTCTAAGTTTAGTGCAATATATGGATTATGAAGTATTGTTTTTTTTTTCTATATTGTATTTATGCTCCTCCTCTGAGCTGGCAGGTGGCTACGGCCCTCCCTAGGAGGGACTTGCCCTCAGACCCCAATCGTCCTCACCCAGCCAAACCCCTATATTTCCCCTGTGGATTACCCCCCACAGCATGGCCAATGTTAGGAGCGTTGACTTTCTCCACACCCCAGAGCACCAGCCAGAAGTCAGGGGTGGCCATGGGAAGAATATGAGCCATCTTGGAGCTTGCTAGCTACCTTTTCCACCTGTGTTCCCTCCCCAGACAGCACGTGTGTGTGGAGGCATGCACATGCTGCAGTTCTGCAGTGCCCACCCTCTGCTGGCCACTCCCCCACTTGCACTACCCATAGGCCCCACTTAGGGCAGTGGATCCATGGGGGGTGATGAGATCTCTCCCGGAGAGGAGAGCCACTGAGTGGTTGCTCAATCCTGCTCCTCCCTCCTCCCCCAGCCAACCCCGATGGCCCAGGCTCACTCCCGAACCCGGGTCGCTAGCATAGTGTGAGATGTGGTGTCCAGCACCTCAACCCTCAGTGTCACCAGGCCAGAAGAGTATGAAGCACTGTAACTATTATTTCAATAACTGTTAGGTGAAATCAATAGTTTTTCTATATTAGGAACTGATACGTATTGAAAACAATAGCAAAGTTAATTGCCTAAGTTCAGTGCAATATAGGGAAGGCATTGCAAATGTTATTTTATTAACTGTTAGGTGACACAAATAGATATCTGAAATCAGGAAGTGATATATACACTATGCAAAATCAAAAAAAGGTCATTAAAGAGCATTACTAGATTGGCATCAATGCACAAGATAATGCTTCAGTTCTTATTGATCATATAGCATCTGTAAAATATTGTCTCAAATGAAGTCCATTGTTCGTGAGCATCTTGGTCAATAGTGATGACCTTCATTTGTTCTCAAGGATAAAAAATCAAAATTATCACTTTAAAATCCAAATCTATTTGATGACTGTATTCAAAATTATATCAGGACCAAAATAAACAAATGTAAGAAAGGATGGCAATGATTTTGTTTTACCTTACAGCACACGTAAAACTCTGAAAAAGTATATACGATATGAATTACTTTTGCACATACAATTTAAAATGGTTTAAAGTTGACCCAAGTGTGCCTATCCAGCACCCAGGATATGTACATAATGCACTGTACCAACATATTTACACCCCCCTCAGTCACAGCTGTTTGACACTATTAAAGGGTTAATTTTTAGACAGACAGCTAAAGGGATAAGGTTTTATACCTGTGGCTCCATCTCCCTCTGTAGATGATATGATAATTTGCCACACTAATAAAATGTGTGTTGTTTTTAGTTTATGGAAGATATATATCCTCTTTCAAAAAATAAATGATGCTGTTTACCACAAAATGTACTAGAATGCAAATCACTAACTCTAGCAGCCCATCAAGTCATGCAGAAAGGGTAAAGAAAAGCTATTGAAGGGAGGTCTGCATAAGATATGTATTAAGGAGAGAGAGAGAGAGAGAGAGAGAGAGAGAGAAACATGTAGTGGTTGTTGTGGTACATCTTATAAAAGATATCTCTGATATGTAATCTCATCTTGTGATCAGCAGTGAGAATATGATATTCTCACTCTAGGTCACATGGCAATCAAATATTCAAATGTAGGTGTTTCGGAATAGAAGTTTGGCATAATTTCATTCCAGGACTTGGTTGTACTCAGACAATTTTATTTAAATAACTGTAACTTCCTTGAGATGGTAGAATATCCAACTGTTTACCACACAGATCCTTGCCATTGCTTGAAAAACCCTGCCATGTATCGTGTGTGTGTGTGTGTGTGTCTAGATTTTCCTGATTGTATCTGCTTTATCATCAGCCCCTATGTATATTGTTGGTGCAGCTTCTGTCCTTTCCAGTAATAATTAGAATGCTTGGTGGTGTCAGGGAGCTCATTTTAAAAGTGTACATGATCCTCTTAACACAGCTCCATACCACAGCTGTCTGAGGGGACCAATAATAGGTCTGACTAGAGTCTGAGAAAAAAGGGAGGGAGGGATGAAGGAAGAGAGTAAGGGAGGGAGGGAGAGACATGCACTGGCACAGCTGAGATTAAAAAAGGGCAAGATACAGGTGTCTTAAAATGATATAAAATAGAGTTCTTTTTACTAGAACCAGATGGGAATTAAATCATCAATAAGGGAAAGCTCCAGATTATTATAAAGATTATTATTTTCTTGACAAACTGGAGAATATACTATAACAGGACTCCCCGTACACACCATTGTTTTAATAAAAACAAACAAAAAAATGTTTCCGGACTCCAGAATCCCATGTTGATTATTAAGATCTGCTTTGCTAAAACTAAACAAATACTGTTGCTTGACTTGGCCTGCATTGCTATGCTATAATATTTTTAAAAATGTAAATAATCTCTTCCTTCTTTAAACCCCATTCACTTTCAGGATGGAGTACAACCATCAGATTGTTGTCAATGTCCTATTATGTGAAACAGGTTGCAAGGCCCCCTCAGATTGAAACAGTTTAAGTTTTAATTGTGTTTTCAATTTGACATATAGTTGGAGAGAGGGATGACACTGCAATGCCAAGGGGTAGTTGATTTTCTTAATTTCTCCCTGAGGAATTGATGAGACTATCAGGCCACTAGACTGGAAATCCATTAAAGCTCTATGGTTAGGTTCTTAATTGGAACGTGATGTTTAGGCAGCTCTTGGATAAACTATACTGATCCAATCTTCATGACTTTCTGTTTTCCAATAAATTACATAATTCATTTTCTGACCACAGATTACATAAATTGTACTCCTTCAGTGATCCTTTATTTCAAATAGCAAGCCCCTCTTTTTCCAACACTAGTTTGTGAGATGTCATTTAGACCAAAAAGGAATAGCCAGGCTCTTGAATGAAAATCTAAACATTATCAACTTTTATACTTAGAAAAATTATTGAGATAATTTTCTCTAGTAATTTTCTTATTTTAAAGTTTAGACACACCATATGTGGATCGCCCAACATGCACCAGACATACTAGCCCTCTCTGAGACCTGGCTCTCTGAAACCATCCCCAATACTGCTGTCTCCCTTAGTAATTATACCATCTTTAGGGCTGACAGGACCGGCAAGAGAGGTGGTGGCTGTGCAATTTTTATTAAATCCTCCCTTAGTGCCATAGAATATACATACCCCCGCCCCACAACATGAAGCCCAGACACTAACTGTCAAACTAAGCCTGGGTTCCAAATCACTACACATTATCGCAGCCTATATCCCCCCAAGAAACCAAAAACTGGTGTTTGAGTCAATCCTTCACACTATCTCCCACCTACTGAACACTAGTGAAGTTATTTTAATGGGTGATTTCAACATCAACTGGCTATCCCCAGCCGCATCCTGCTACAAAGACATGGCCTTGGCATTTGATCTAACCCAACTTGTCACCTCCCTGACCAGGCGGGACATTAGAACCGGGACCTTCACCCTCCTAGAACCTTATTTTCACCCAACAGGCCACGAAACCTCTCCCAAACGACCGTGCTCCCCAGACTCCATCAGTGACCACTTCCCGGTTACTTGCTGGTGGTCGGGTAAACTGCCCTCTGCCCCGACAAAAATCTCCTGGCAGCAGAGGCTTAAAAGAGGTGGCCTAGAGAACCTCAAAAACTATCTATCCAATAGCTACTGGCTCCCCATATACACCACGAAGTCGGTTGACACTGCCCTCACCCACTTTATTACCACCTTTAATAAAGCCTGCAACATATTCGCTCCCCTCACTAATCACGTTATGAAAGCCAGAACCACCCCCTGGATCACACCCCCTCTCCTCAACCTTATGCAACAAAGGGACAACCTTTGGCACAAAGCCATTGATTCCCAGCACACCCAGGATAGACAGCTTTACAAGGAGGGTTGTAATAAATGTACATGGGCTGCGCGTCAGGCTAAAGCCAATTATTACCAACAAACTCTTTCCGCCTCCTGGGGAGACGGGAGAAAATTCTGGAGCAACATAAAAGAACTCAGTGGTAAATCCTGCTCCCCCACCCCTACTCGACTCAACCTAAACGGGCACGTCACACAAGATACCGCCACCATAGCAGAAGCCTTTAACTCCGCCTTCTCTGACCTCTCCCATATCCTCCCTCTAATTTCTTCCACCCTACCACTACCCCTCCCCTCACCCTGGGTAATGTCAACTCACCTCCTTTTAGGCTTCGAGTCATCCCCTGCAGTGCGGCAAAACGCTATATTTCCAAAGCTATCGCCAATACCGGTATAGCAATGACACACTAGATCTCAAACTCATTAGGCTTACCCTCAATGTCACATTACCTCACCTTACAAAAATTCTCAACCTTTCGCTTAGCCTCGGCCAGTTCCCCTCAACCCGGAAGATAGCCATAGTCACTCCCATTCTGAAGAATGGTGACCCCATGAACATCAGCAACTGTAGACCAATCTCTATTCTTCCCCCTCTCTCCAAAGCATTGGAAAAAATTGTTTCTGACCAGCTAACAGCACATCTAACCAAACACAACCTTCTCAGCCAGGAACAGCATGGCTTCCGACGGGTCATAGTACCATCACTGCACTCACTGAACTCACCACGTTCATCCACGAGGCCCTTGACCATGGCTCAATTGCAGGGGCTATCTTTGTGGATCTGACCAAGGCATTTGACACAGTCAGTCACGAATTACTGCTTTGTGTCCTTCCTCAACTAAATGTGGTCCCTGAGACCACTGCCTGGTTCAAGGATTACCTCTCAGGACGATCACAGCATGTCAAGATAAACACCACCATCTCCTCCTCCAAAACAGTTTGCTCCGGGGTCCCACAAGGGTCTATACTTGGCCCTTTACTCTTCACCCTTCTTAAACTCTCTCCCTAAAGCTTGCAGTGGTCACTTACTACTCTATGCTGATGATGCGGTCCTGTACTGGAAACACCCTCACCCAAGCGCCCTCCAACAAGCCCTTCAGGGCTTTTTCCAGGAGGTAGAAAACTGGTTCAGTGATCACCATTTGATCATCAACTATAACAAAACTAAGTCCATGATTTTTGCGCACCGCCAGAGCCCTCATAGTCAGTCAGTGCTCCTAATTTTGAACTCACTAGACACCCATCTGAAACATGTTACAAACTTTAAATATCTGGGCATCACCCTGGATACCTCCCTCTCCTACCATAGCCATGCCCGTCTTCTCTCCTGCGCTATCAACGCTAGAGTGGGCATCCTCTACAGACTCAAGCACTGCCTACCTCCTCAGGCCATGCAACTTGCAGTCACCTCCTCCATCTTCTCCCTAGTTGACTATGGGATAGTAGTATACGGCTCAGAGGAACCTACCTCGCTGAGAAGTATAAACACTGCACTGAATAAAGCCTGCCGCCTAGTGACAAGCAGTGACAGCCTAACCCATACCTGCAATCTTTATACACTGACTGGTTGGCTAAACTTCCAACAAAGACTAAAATACCAGACCTGCATTCTCACAAAAAAATACACCTTCAGCTTGCCCCCATCGGACTACTCCCCATTATCAGTGCAGCCCCCATCAAGAGCAATACAAGACTCACAGCACACCATCTTTCTCGGTTCCCCTCTGTAGAGCAGCACTAGGGCAAAGATCCTTCCGGTACCGTGCTCCTGTCTGGCTCAACTCACTACCCTTCCCTCTCTCCCAGTCCCATAACATCTCTTTATTCAAATCTGGCCTTAAAACCCATCTAAAGGAGAGTGCTAAATTTGATTGTGGCTAAATCTGCCCACTCTCCTAACTCCCTAACCCTCCACTTCTCCTGACTCAGGGTCTTCCTAGACCCTACGTAATGGCATCCTGCAAACCCCTGCCTAGGGACGCCAGGAATGCGGCCGAATTACCTCTCCTGCTGATTAAGGTTCATGCCTAATTACCTCACCTGCCTAATAATGTTTCTAGCCTGGACTGCTCTATCAGTACTGTAACCTCTAATACTGCCTGTCAATGTTAGTCCTTACTGTTCTCTGTTTTCCCTCCACCCCCTGTAACCGACGTGGAGACTCTGCAAACACGGCTGTGTCAGTACTGAAACTGTAAATACTGCCTGTTCATGTTTGTCTTTTCTGTATTTGTCTACCCTCCACCCCCTGTAACCTGATGTGGAGCCTTTGCAAAAGAGTCTATGACTCAAAGGATTGTAATTCCGATCTTACTCAATAAATAAATAAATAAATAATAAATAAAGGGGGCCATGTTTAATATTAATTGAAGCTTAATTCCAAGATTAAATGTGTTTTTGACTTCATCTGTTATTTGGTGTGAGCATTTATGTTACCAGTATTATAAAACCAGTTTTGAACCTTTTTCTAATAAAAAAAAGTTTTGAAAGCAAGCCTTTGAAAGCTTCAGCTGACAATCAAAAAAACATTCCGATACCTTCAAACCTAGCTCTTTAAAAATAGTTTGTTTTGAACTGTTACTGAACTTTACTGTTCACAGTCTTTTCCAATTGAACAGTAAAGTTCAAACTATAAAGAAGCGTGAATGGTAGTTTTCCAGTTGAACCATCCTTACATAAGTGAGTGACGGGCGAGATGATGCTCACTACAAAGACACACATTTGCCCTGTAGATGTCTAAATTATAAGACACAAATCTAAAAGTATGTGAAGAAGACCTAAATACAGGTCTTGTTCACTCCGTACCACGCAGTATTTCTTTAGAAACCAATTTGTAAAATGTGAAAAAAAAAACCAGGATGGCTGACATCACTAACAGTATTTCACTGAGAACCAACAGTAAATCCTTAAATATTTACAGTTCAAAAGGTTTTCAATTACCTGCATGTCTAGAGGCAATCACAAATACGGTTATAATTCAGAAATTATGACATATCTTTTCCATCCAAAGGCACATAGAAACATAGAAACATAGAAGTTGATGGCAGATAAGGACCGCAAGGCCCATCCAGTCTGCCCATTTCTTTTTCTACCTTATAAATGTGCCATCGGCCTTTGCTCTGTCAGTGACCTATCTATTCATAGTCATTTGTATTGCTCCCTTATGCCTGTCCCATCCCTGTTTGAAGCCCTGCACTGTATTCATAGCCACCACTTCTTGTGGTAAGCCATTCCATGCATCCACCACCCTTTCTGTGAAAAAGAATTTCCTCACATTCCCCCTTAATCGGCCTCCCTCTAATCTCATGCTGTGTCCTCTTGTCCTGCTGTTTTTCTTATATTTAAACATGTTAGACTCTTTCACCTTGTTTATGCCCTTAAGGTGTTTGAATGCCTCGATCATATCACCTCTCTCCCTCCTTTGCTCAAGGGTATACATATTGAGCTCCGTTAATCTGTCCTCATATGTCTTCTGATGCAGTCCCTGCACCATTTTGGTTGCCCTTCTCTGGACTGCCTCAATTTGGTTAATGTCCTTGTGAAGGTGTGGCCTCCAATACTGCACGCAGTACTCCAGATGGGGCCTAACCAGTGTCTTGTACAGAGGGATTATTACCTCCCTCTTACGACTTGTGATACCCCTACTAATACACCCTAACACCCCTAGCCTTACCTACTGCTTTGGGGTCCGCTTGGATGATTTTAGGTCATCAGTGATGATGATGCCCAAGTCTCTTTCTTCCTTTGTGACTGCTAGCAACTCCCTCCAGCCTATAGGTAGCTTCCAGGGTTTCTCTTCCCTATGTGCATGATTTTGCACTTCTTTGCATTAAACCCAGTTGCCACTCTTCTGACCATTCTGCTAGTTTATCCAGATCTCTTCTTATTCTGCCCACCCCATCTGGATCATCTACTCTGTTGCAGATCTTGGTGTCATCTGCAAACAGACAAACTTACCTCTAGTCCATCTGCAAGGTCACTAATGAAGATGTTGAAGAGGACTGGCCCCAGGACTGATCCCCAGGTACCCCACTTGTGACTTGCATCTCTTCTGACTGTATACCATTTACCACCACTCTCTGTTTTCTGCCCGTCAACCAGTTTGCCACCCAGTTGACCAACTTCTGACCCACCGAGCCTACCCAGCTTATTTATCAATCTTCTATGTGGAACAGTGTGAAAAGCTTTGCTGAAGTCAAGGTAGGCGACATCAACTGCTCCCCCTTGGTCCACCACTCTGGTTACCCAGTCAAAGAAATCTATGAGATTAGTTTGACAGGACCTTCCTTTTGTAAACCCATGCTGTCTTGGATCCTGTGCCCCTATGGATTCCAGGTGTTGCACTATCCTTTCCTTAAGGAGTGCCTCCATAATCTTGCCCACTACTGAGGTAAGACTGACCGGTCTGTAGCTCCCCGCCTCCTCCCTGCTACCACTCTTGTGGAGCGGGATCACATGAGCCCTTCTCCAGTCTTCGGGGACCTCTCCTGTGCTCAGAGACTCACTAAACAATTCTGCTAATGGCTCTGCTAGTTCCTCCTTTAGCTCCTTAAGTACCCTGGGATGTATTTCATAAGGTCCCATTGCCTTATCCACCCTGAGCTTAGCACACCCTTGGTACAGACCCCATCATCCTTAAAAACTTCAGGAAAACATTTTATTCCATCCTGGCTGTAGATGAGGGCACAAAGAGGAAAAAAAGTCTTTTTTGTTCTATTTTTTATCACTCCATATCTCAAAAACCATACAAGAATCCATCACAAAACTTTTCATGTTTTGAGACCCTGGCCAAATGACCACACATACCAAATACTGGACTATTTCATCAAAGAATGCTAAAGTTCTTAAGGTGCAAAATTTTGGATTTAACATAGAAGTGCCGGTACAACCCTAAGTATAGGGGTGCGACCATGTCGCTATAATATGGGTGACTATTTTTTTCATAGGCAATCAGCAACATTAAAAACCCATAATACACTTGTTCTTACATCAGCAAGACATAATGCCATCATTATGACATGGGAAAGGCATATTACCACCATTCTCATACTTGGGGTTGGGGTTTTAGTGACAGCAGAGGACAGAGGTCCATAAAATGCCACCACCCCACTAACAGTGGTAATAGTCAAACAATTTCTGACTATCCATAAAGCTGTGTAATCTAGCACTGAATGCTCTCAAGTACCACTTGTAGTCATCACATCTGGCAGTGCATTCTAAAGGATTTATTATGAAAGACTGAAACATCTTTCCCCGACACTCAAAAGGCCGACGCCAGAAGCCCGAGACTAAAAATTCCGACAGTGGGATTTTGATTTTTTTCATGTTTGAGGGGCCCACTCCTCTTATTATAACAAACTCCATGGGGGGCAAAATCCCACTGTCAGGATTTTGAGTGTCAGAGAAAGACATTTCAATTTTTCAAATGGATACCAACCACCTGTTGTGCGAAAAACTTTTTTCCTTTTGGTTGTTCTAAAGTGCTTAACGCATATTGTATTTCCCCATTTAGAAGCTGCCCCATTGATTAGTTGCCCAAGAATGGAAGTTATGGCTGGAAAAAAGTATTAATAGAAGCCACCCTTGTTTTGTAGCCATGGCTTCTAGTTGGCTGCTAAACAGATAGATTCTAAATGATGGACTACAGTTTCCATAATCAATGATCAGCTTCTGTCTGCTAATAAGTAATGTGCTGCTTAGTAGACAAATTAAGCTACATATGTACCTATTTAGGCAACAGAGATGGAGAAAGCTGACAAGATACTATCCTGAGCAAGCGGTGTGAACTGTGAATGGCCACAAGGAAGGAAGTCGGGAGCCAGTTTTGGGGTTGCTTAGAATGTCTTATTTGCTGCTTACACTGCCTTACCTGCTGTAATTCTAAGAAAGTAAGACATGCTTACATTCAGCAGAACTGTTTGTTAACATTATGATATTAAAAAAAGCAAGTCAGTAGCACATTTGGGTCTCTTCGGGCTTGTGGTAGTTCTTATCACCTAGTGAATGGCAGCATGTAAGCAATGCTGTTTTGTTTATTTTGGTTCTGGTGCTAAGCGGCTGTTTGTGAGAGTATCTGGGTAGTAAGCAGTAGTAAAAGGGCGCTCATGGGCGTGTGCAAGAGGAAATGGTCTACTTGTAAACTGAAAAGAAGGAAAGGAGTGAGGAAAGAACCTACTGGTAAATGCTAGCTGCTCCTAATTTGTAGTCATCCCTGTTTAAAAGCTGCGTCACAAAACAGAAAAATGTAATAGAAGCTGTGGCTTCCAAATGGTGAAATATGGTAGTCGCTGACTATGGCCTCTTGTTCTTCTGATGTGTACCTGTTCAGACAATAATTTTACAGCTAGAAATTAATAAGAGGTCTCCTCTAACCCTCCTGCTATGCAGACTAAACTGATCTACTTTCCCAAGTCTTTCACAATATTCTAGATTTTCCATACATTTCATCATTTTGTCACCCTCTTCTGCACATGCCCCAGTCTATTTTTATCCACCTCATTCAATCTCCCCAGAATTGTGTACAGTAGCCCACATGTGGTCTCACATAAGTCCAGTATAAGGGAAGTCGCACCTCCTGAGGTTTCATTTCAAAATGCCTCCTGATTAAGTTAAGAAGCCCATTTGCATTCTAAAATACAGCAGTGCAGTGCAGTGTTTTTATAATCTCCTGACACTACTATACGCAAGTCTTTTTTCTCTGATGATTCAATAAGATTAACTCCATTGAGGGTATACTTGTATCTGCTGTTTTTGATGCCAAAATGAAGCACCTTCTACAGCCTTTTTTCAAGTGTCCATAAGTCCAGTTGTAAACTTATATACTCCTCAGTGCTGTCCACTTTATACCCTAGCTTAGTGTTATGAGCGAATTTTACACACCTACTAAACCATCACTCCCCCCAGGGTTCTAGATTCATGGCTTAGGCATGTTAAAAGGACAGCTGGTAGAGTATACAGATTTATTGGCAGACAGAAAAGGATCTGTCTGAGCAGATCCAGCAGAAGTGGGAACAGGTGCTAGGTACTGCTTTCACTGAGGAACAGTGGCACCAGCTGTGGGCCCTGGTTCACGATACCTACTTGGACTCCAGCAGTCTTCTCATACAAAATAAGGTAATGCACTACTAGTATCATACACCAGCACAGCTTTGGTGATTAAGACTATTATCCCATGACTGCTGCTAGAGATGCCAAACTGTGGGTGCATATTTAATGCATGTTCTCTGGTCCTATGATAAGCTAGGCTCTTTCTGGAAGTACAGTCATGCCTGTTGTATGCCCATTTTAGAGACTGCATTCCTTCTGTACCCCCCTTTACTTCTTGGGACTTGCCCTTCCATCCCTGGTGCTGCACAGGATGCAGTTGCACTGGCTTCTCATAGTCAGTATAGAGCTGAAGTGACTTATATTGCAGAACTGGAGGAACGCTGGAATCTCTTAAGGAGGACAGTGGCTCTCTGTGGTTCATGCCCTAGCTAATATGGCACAGATGTTGCATTTCGTGAGGGTCACCACAGAAGGCTACAAGAAAGTAAACCCATTTTGCGCTCTAAATATGCCATTGAGGATCACCATTAGTCAGTTTGCATGGCTAGCAGGGAGACAACACTCCCCTTCCGGTGATTCTGAGTTCACCCCGGGTCCTCTTCCTCACACCCACTATACTTAGTCTAGGCCATGTAAATGGAATATGTGCTGATTTGTTTTTTAGCTTGTTGAAGGAATATCTTACAATGTGTATTGCTTGCCTTACATTTATTACTATACCCTACTGTATGTTGAGTTGTGAAACTATTGTTTTGGATGTTGAACATTTAATAAAAAGAATTAACTGCAAAAAACAAAACCATCACCCAGTTCTGCAATATACAAGGAAAGCAGAAGTGGTCCTAACACAGACCCTGTGCTGCCCCACAAGTTACCTGACAACTCATTGATTTATAACCATTCAGTCTTGCATTTTGAGTATGTCTAAGCAACCATGTTTGCACCAACTGAACAATTTTTGTATTGATTCCCATGGTTAGCCACTTCCTGTTGGACACAATAAAGGCTTTACTAAAGTCTAACAATATCTCATCCACAGACCCTCCTACATCTAAAACCTTGTTTACTGGCTCATAGAAGCACAGTAGATTAGTAGCACATAAGCGACTGTTTGTAAAACCATGCTGCATTTTGTTCTTCAAACCCAGTTCCGCTAATTGATTCCTCAGATTACCCCTACCAATGTTTCCATGGTTTTGCAGACTGCTGCGATAAATAGTATTAGTCTGTAGTTAACTTGTTTCTGTTTGCCGTCCTTAAATAGTAGTACCACTTCTGTGCATATCCAGGCATCTGGGACCTCGCCATAAGCTATTGAACACATGCAAATATACACAGTTATGTCCGAGACTACCCCTGCTGTTACTTTTAATTGTCTGGGAGTTAGACCATCTGGTCTCACTGATTTTGTGATGCTGAGTTTCAGCAATATATATCATTTTATTGTTTGTATAATTTAATGAACTTTATTAAAGTTTATCATAACATCATGCACATAAACACACAAGACATAATGCATACATAGACAAAACATACATACATACAACCCCAGGCAATAAAAAAATGTACATACAGATACAAAATAAATTCAGCAAGTTAAGTAAACTGTTTACAATGGCCAGGTCACATCTTATCAAAGATATTACAAACAGACACTGTTATTGTTTTCCAGGGAGAATGGTAGTACTACCCCACACTACCAAGACATCCATCACAGTATCTAGAGCAATTATATACTATATGATTTAACAAACTGTCCTGTTGATATATTATTGTCTTTTACCATAGTTTTATCTGACCTTTTTAAAAACTGATGCAACATAATAATTTAGCACATTAGGCATCCCTTTCTTATTAGGTATGCCTTCCCCATCTACATGTTCTGACATATCATTGGTATTATGGGATGGAATGTTCTGAGAGTTCCATATATTCCAAAAAAATAAATAAATAACAGATAGGATCAGTAACTAACCTTATCTTTCCGTCTTGGGATACCAGTGACATCATAAACCACAACAGCGAATGATGCCACAAAATCCATTGTTGCTTCTGATTTCTAATTATTATCTTGTTTGTACAAAGCAAGAAGAGTAGAATTAACATTAACTATTTTCAGTTAAATTATTCAATACATTCTTATTTTACAGGATGGACGCACACCACGAGCAATACCATTGCCTGGTTATGATGTAAATTTGGCAGGTCCCGGTGACAAGATTGATATGAAGCATGTTATCAAGCTGAGCCAATCCCAGCAGACCATCTACTTCAGTGCAGAGGATGAGGAACTCCAAGTAAAATGGATGGATATTCTTAGTAAAGCAGCCAAAGGAGAGACAATGGAAACTGCTGAGGGGAAAGACAATCAGTAGAACATATCTAGCCAAACCAGTACAGAGTGACTTCATGTAGTCCACACATGCTGTATGTAACACAGTACTTGAATTCAGCTATCATGGCACTTTTATTTCTAGATAATTTAGGGCCCTGTCCAGCAACCCAGTACATGTCCTTAATATGGCATGCACATGGTCGTTTGCATAGCTGAGTACTGCCATATGATTTTAAACAATCAGTATCGAGCAGAAAGTTGCACATCATATACATATGTTGTGTACGTTCACCTAGGGAACTGAAGCTGGCATGGAGAAAAAGGAGGCATAATCAGAGACTCATCAATTTAGATGACCAGGAAAGGCTTCTTGTGTCTCGTAGGAGAGTACAATAGTGGTGCTACAGCATGGGTCAGGCGGACCCTAACAGGTCGTTATCTGAAGTAATTGAATTTATTTTCTTAAGTAATGATGATTTGCTCTGAGTTTACAGTTGGCCTTCCAGGGCACAGTGCTATCTTTCCTGGGCAAGACTATGCATTTTGAAATGTCTGCTATAGGACAAGACATGGCGGTGTCCTGTAAGACAATATGCTGTTCCAGCTGTGAGTTGACCATGCAACATAGAAACGGAGATGGTGCATCCACTGTGTTAAGGAATCCCACTGGTGTGGTTTAAGTGATAGGAAACCCTGCTGTTTCTGAGCCCCAATCTAGCACCATCTCTAAATGTGCACTTGGAAATGGAAGTGGTGGCTTAGCACCCAAGAAGCTGGTGGTGTGGACCCACAGTGCCAGAGAATGTGGTGCATGGCACCCATATGCTGATCCTGATTGCTGGATAGGGTTTTTTAACTGATATTTCCACATCCGTATTTGTCTAAATGTTTCATTGCAGACCTTTTGTTTAATGTACATTGTTGTTTCATGTTTGTTAAATACATACAGTATATGGAATACAGAAACTGCTGTTAGTAGGTTTCCTTGAAGAATGCACACATTTGAGAGTGAAGCATTAAATAACGCACCCACTGTGGCACAATATTTATCAGACAGTTGCGTTCAACAGTATATGTAAATTTGTCTTTTTCCAGTACCTACAGTACAGTAGCTATTGTGCAAGTGTATAGTATTTCCTCAGCTGAATTAATGCTGCCTTTAAGTAAAAACATGTGAACGCTTGTGGCTGGCCACTGACAGTCTCTTGTTCATCTTTCATTCTCTGACAAAAACAATGGTCTTTGTGAATTTTACATGATGTAATTAATTTTCTTTTTACTAAAGCTGATTGGGTTATGTCTCTGGTGTTGGAGATAAAAAGTAGCAAGAAGTACTGTGGAAAGCATTAAAACTTTCTGCAGCGCTTGTAAAATATCAGAAGCCTGCATGTTAATTTCAAATATTTATGTATTGTGCTTTTTTAAAATAATATAGTCATTCTTAATTTTCATCATCAGTACATTATTCTGTAAAATGATAAATGTTTTTATCGCTAATTGGGACCATGTACTTGACCAACAGACAAAAAAATAAAACAGTTGCACCAGGTTCATATATTCGATATCAGAAATTTATTGCATCTTTTTTTATTCTTTGTAGCGTTTGTACTTTTGGAATATTTTCACATTTATTAACTCTGCAGTTAAAGAGCAGCTGATGCCTTTGGGAAAACTTTGGGAAACATAATATTTAAACACAATGTAACTTGTATTTCATATATCTATATGTATAGATCACTGGTGAGAGGCCTCACCTTGAGTACTGCATCCAGTTCTGGAGACCACCTCTCAGGAAAGACATAGATTGATTAGAGACTGTGCAGAGAAGGCCAACAAAGATGGTACAGGGTATGCATAGAGAGCCATACAAGGCAAGGCTGAAGAAACTCAACTTATACTCCCTGGAGCAGCATAGGGATCGAGGAGATGTGATAGACACATTCAGATACCTGAAGGGTATCAACAAGGTCCAGACACAGGACCTTTTTCAAGTAAACAGCTGTATCAGGATTAGAGGACACGATATGTGACTAAAGGGTGACAGATTCAGGGGCAATATGAGAAAGTACTTCTTCACAGAGCAGGTAATGGAACCATGGAACAAACTGCCCTGGGGGCTCGTGGGAGCAAAGACGATAAGGGAATTTAAAATAGCATGGGACAGGCATAAGGGGATCCTCAAGAATACAAGAAAGTGGGGGGGGTTAAAGCCACCGGCAGACTAGATGTATCATGCGGTTCCCATCTGCCGACGCATTCTATGTTTCTATCTTCTATAGCTTTCTCCTCTCCATTGTTTATCACTGAAGAAATTCTGCACAAGAACAAGATATTTATCACTTAGAGTTAATCTACCTCTATAGCCTATTCCCTTCTTGAAATCATAATGCTCTATTGTGACATCACAGTCTACTGTTGTGGGAATGACTTGTGATGTCACAAGCAGAGTATTATGCCATCAGGTTAGGAAGAAGCAACAGGAGCTGATGAACCCACAAGGAATAATTATTCTGTTTTAATGCATATGACCTAAGCAATAAATAATGGGGCTAAGAAATACAGACCTAATGAGAAATATAAGCTGCTTTGTGCCCAGATAGTATGTTTTTCAGTTTGCCTTGAGATGTCAGTGGCTCTTTAATAATTCTTTACAAAGTACAGAAGTCACTTTTCATTCATACAGGATATACTGAATTTCTGAGGAACATATCCATGTTTGGTGACATATCTGTCATTCTTGGCTTAATTATAGTTTTGTTCTTAATTTTAATTAACCCTAGGCATCACTGTGTGATGCTGATCTTTGCAAGTGCATCATCTGGTAAAATCGCAAGGGCCACATATATTTTTTCTTCCTGTCAATCAGGCCTTTATTGATCCATGTCAGTATATAGTACCCAGGAAGCAACAGCAGTATAGCAAAGGGATGGGTGCCAGCAAATGCAGTCAAGAACCCCCATCTCCTATTCTCCTTGTAAGGAGGCTAGGAGTTTGATTATATGATGTATTTTATCTGTTTGGTTCTTTTTTGTAATGCCAAAATTGTCAATCAAATAAACTTGAACTTGAACTTGGAAGCTAGGAAAGTGCATGCTCTGGATAAGAAAATATACTTTTCAACCTCTTTCACTTAAAGAGCTGCTGACACACTCCAGGTAGGCAACTTATACCATGTAGTTGCCTCCTAGGAGCCTTTTCAGCCATAAGTCAATATTTTTTGCCCAGCGGTTTAAAAGTAATTTTACTCATAAAGCCCGGCTTGTGACTTCCTTGTATGAGCTGAGTGGCCACCAAGCGCTGCAACCCCACCCTGAAAAATAACATAATTATGACGCAAAGTAGGGAACGAGGCTGTAGGCGCACGATGGAGAGTGTAATGAAATCGGGGGAGAGGGCTACCTAAATGTGCTATGCTGGCATGTGTACTCATATGGGGCTAATACATCATACATACCCCATGCATGTACACATGCCAGCAAAGTTAATACATAATATATATATATTAGCCCCATACATGTACAGTATACATGCCAGCAAAGATAATCTTAGTACATTTAGGCAGCCCCACTCCCCTGATTCCATTACACTCACCACAGAATGTCTGCAGCCCCGTTCCCTACTTCACATCATAATTATGTTATTTTTTTAGGCATGGGGTTGCAGCTCTTGGTGGCCGCTCGGCTCGTACAAGGAAGTTATGAGTTGGGCTTTACGAGTAAAATAACTTTTAAACCGCAGAGCAGAAAATATTGATTTATGGATGAAAAAGCTCCTAGGGCAGGCAACCACGCAGTATGAGTTGTCTGCCTGGAGTATAAAAACATGTCAGTTGCTCTTTCAGACAAGCTCTATACCTAAGCTATTTGACTAGGGAATAACTCTGTGAATGAACAAGGGGGAAATTCTTCCATACAGTGGTATATAGAATTTATGCTTTAAAACAGCTTGACCACAGCCACCCTCCAGCTTTCTCCAGCTGTTTGGTAATGGGTAGGTGACAGCTTCCGGTTAAGGGCTGAGTCACAACAGACTAATGAGTGACGGAAATGATAAGGAATGGCTTGTCGGTAGATTTTTTTCTCTAAATCTCTTCATGTATCAGGAATATTTCTCCCCTCAAGCATGCCTGATTAAAGGGAACATAAACTCTGTTTAAATTTTTAATATACTGTAACTGATAATTTGGCCACGTGTGAAGTCTGTTCAATAACTCCAATGTATTTTTGTGCATTTGGTTTAAAATAGTCCTGTTTTTCCCCGCTTATTTAGGGACACTTGTTAATGCTGGTATTTGAGCATCCAGTGTTCATTCATTAATTGATTATGAGTTCCAAAACCCAGTAACATAATCTAAGTGGAAGCCCTGCATGGAAGGCTTCACTTGTAGGCTTCAGCTCAACTTATGCCACTGAGTTCTGGAACTGCTAAGCAGTTGCAAAATGAGTGCTGGGCAAGAAAATGGCTTAATTAAAAGGGATCCAAATTAAGGAAAAACAGAACTATTTAAAAACAGACACACCAGGGACTCGATGTTCAAAGCCCACAGAATGCAGTAAGCCCCTGGTGCACCGATCGTTTGACACATGGGGCTTGCAGCATTCTCTCGGCTGGCGATCAGGATTTTCAATCCCAAGCTCCAAATGCCACAAGTTAGACCAGCTTTTAACCAGTGTAACTTGTGCCATTTGAGAGACCCTTTTCATGGGGCTTGCACCAAATCTTTGGCGTAAGCTGCAGTAAACTGAGGAAACTGTTGCAATTACGTCTGACAATAGAAAATCGGGCACAGTTGTGGCAAAGGAGTTTGGCACAGCTGCACCAAAAAAATGGCTTTGAAGCAGGGTTTGATGCAAGCCCTGCATCAGCCTTTGAAAATCAAGCCCCATGTCTTTAGTAAAGGACATTCAGTGGTACAGTGGTGACCAGCATCAGGCCCCCGTATGCCTTGTCATGACAGCCAGTGTCTTGAGTAAAGGACATTCAGTGGTACAGTGGTGACTAGCATCAGGCCCCCGCATGCCTTGTTATGATAGCCAGTGTCTTGAGTAAAGAACTGTCAGCAGTGGTCAAGGAACATCACTTTGCCCTTGTGATTCATTAGCTGATTACTAGAGCCTACAGGCTAAAGGGCTTCTTGAGGTAAATACATGCACAGCATCGTTTCTGCACACCGCACCTGCAAACTGTTTAACAGTTCTGCAGATGACAATGTTTATTTACAGCATTTAAAAACAGTGACAACAAGCAGTACAACTAATCAAACTGGAAGAAGTGAGCGATCATAACCTCATAGTGGACACTGTCATAAAAACTGGATTGTTCTTCAAGCTGGAGAAGTCCTGGCTAATACTGACTCAGAATGTACAGTAGTGTCTGTTTGGGTGGAAAGAGATTCATTCAGGGTGTTCCCCATAGACTCTGCCTGGAACCTAATCACTAAAAGGCCCAACACACAAGGAAGGAAGTCTCATTTTGGTGAGTCGATATACAGGGGTGCTAGCTTTTAACCTGGAGGTAATGTTGGCTTTCTTTCACTGTGTGAATTAGCACAATAAATCTACAGTATTGAGGATGGTTTGTGTGTGTCTATTTTCATGTTACTGGTATTTCAGCTTGTTAACACATTTCCTGGGTCTCAAGGGAGAGAAAACCTCAAAGTCCACTCTTCACCTGACCACAAATGCATCATTTACAAGCTGGGGAGCATTTTATATCAACAGGTAGTCAATGAAGAATAAACCAAGCAAGAATCCACTCCATATCAGTGTACTAGAACTTTAGCATATTTATTTGGGCCCATGGGGTTTCAGTCAGTTAACGGGGTATCACATAGTTGAAGGGAACATGAACAACCCAACTGCCAAGGTTTACTTGAATAAATGGGGGGGGGCTCTAGATCTTCTAGGCTTTGCCAGGGGGCACTGTATCTGTGGAGACAAGTGTTTTCCACTCAGACTCAGTTGGTAGCGATGCAGCTCGTAGATTAGCTGAATTGCATGGCAGTCTCAGCTACATAAGCACCTCCTACAAGTGGTTCATAAACTAACAGTTGCTAGACGGTATCTCTGAGGCTTGGGGTGCTCCTTAAATAGACCTCTATACCTCTTCAGGAAACAGAAAATCCTCCTCATTTGTGGTTAGCCACCAGAGATGGGAACAATTCCACTGGAAGCTGTCATTCTCAATTGTGACTGAAGATTCCGGAATAACTTCCTCTCATTCTTGCATGTAAAACAAGCATTTGTCAATGCCGAATATTGCTTGCCTGTATTTGCTAAGAATATCATGATTTTTTTGCTTTAAAGTCTGAATTTACAGCATGTTCTCTGTGTGGGAAGTATCTATTCCATGAGGGACTGATGAGGGACACAGCAATTTTAAGGGGTAAAATGAGGGATGTCCTTCGTAATCAGGGACTGGTGAGAGGTATGCTGCAAAGGGACCTTCCCACTCCCATGACATACAGCTCCCCATGACACACAGATCGAGAGACACACAGAAGCAGTTTTGTGTTGTATGTCCTGGTGGCTCTGCTCCTGATAAGACACAGCTCCTGATGACAAACAGAGGCAGAGAGAAGGAGTTGTGTTTTACCTGTCCTGGGCCCTGTCACTCTAGGTCTTTCTTTCAGTCATGCTGCTGGAGCAACACTGTCTTAAAAGCATGGTGACTGCAGAAGCACTCTCAAGTACAGTGTACAATGCATGGCACCGTCCTTTTAGGCACACATTCAGGAGGCAACAGTGTGTCTTTGGGGGGGGCAAAACTGGGTGCAGGACTCTGAGTGTGCTGCGTGTCTCTCTCTTTTGGTGGCAACCCGTGCTACTCCCTTTCTGTTTCTCTGTCTCTCGCCCTCAGACTGTGCACCACGCTGTGAAGTTGTACAGCAATGAAGAGAGAGGGAGAGAGAGAGAGGTTCCCTAAATCTCCTGGTCTGACTGTCCTCTGACTTTGTCTCTACCACTACCCCTCAACATGAGATGCCATACTGAGTCTT
This sequence comes from Neoceratodus forsteri, assembly GCA_016271365.2. NCBI lineage: Eukaryota > Metazoa > Chordata > Ceratodontiformes > Ceratodontidae > Neoceratodus > Neoceratodus forsteri. Next base: position 1,099,718,069 of record CM028129.1, on the reverse strand, counting down.
GCTGGTGGCCAGCCCCCCCCAGTAACACACAGCACCCTCACGAAGACCGAAAGAGGCTGCTGGGAAGATGCTGCTACCAATGTCCTTTTTGCTCTCTCTCTCTCTCTCTCTCTCTCTCTCTCTCACTGCACCTCTCCATCTCCCACAACACCCTGCTGCCTACCTTACCAGTGGTGCTGCTCAGGACTATATCTCTGCAGCGCTGGCTGTCAATGTGTCTCTTTTCCTCTCTCCTGCAGCAGCAACAGCAGCACAGTCCACCTCTCTCTCTCTCGGCACACACAGGCAGGCAAGGACGGGACAGGGAACAAGTCACACAATAAAATGTGAACCAAGAGAGGAGGGAAAAATGGCAGTTACTCAAACAGATTGAACTGCAATACAAGCAGCAGGCAGCAGCTGCCGTCACTGCAGCAGCAGACCCAGCAGCAACAGATGGGCAGGTGAAGGGTGAAACGGAGACCAGAGAGGCAGGGGAAGTTGAAAGGAATAAAGCACTCCAATGCATTTGCATAAAGCCACAAAGGAAAGGGCAAAGTGCTCTCTCATTGAAGCAGTTAATTCATTTCAACTACACGAAGTTTCCACCCAAAATCTGTAAACCACTGTCATACTTAACCACTGGTGTGTCAACCTTGTTGCCAATTTGGTATCATCTGCAAACAGGCACACTTTTCCTTTCAGTCCATCAGCAATGTCACTGATAAATATGTTGAAGAGGATCGGTCCTACAACCAATCCCTGTGGAACCCCACTAGTCACCCTACCTTCCTCTGACAAGGTGCCATTCATTAGTACTCTCTGTGTTCTCCTGCTTAACCATTTTCTGACCCAAACCACTACCTTAAACCTGACTCCTGTGTTCTCCAGTTTATTGACTAGTCTCCTGCGCGGAACTGAGTCACAAGCCTTACTGAAGTCTAGGTAAATCACATCCATTGGATCCAACAGAGGCACCCTACATAATGTTATGTTAACTATACTCTGGGCACATTTGGCTAGAAAAGGTGCTAGGGGCACTACCATGATCACTCCTTCTAACTAAAAAATGTTTTATAGTATGTATGTAACAATCATTTTATACACTGACACATTAGTTAATTTAAATGTCCCTTCTCTTATATGTATTCTCAATACTTCAATCTTGACCCTCTTTTTTTACATAGAAAGAAGTTACAATTTCTAGAAAAATCATTGCATGAATTCTCGATCCTAAAGTATAATTGTTAATCCTTGTTTTTTATTTGCTTCTGAGCTCTCTGCCATTTAGCGTTTTCAGTGTCTTCCAGCATGTTTTATTTGTTAATGTTAGTTTGTTCCATTTCTATCCTTTTAACCAGATTTGATTTTATTCAAAGTCTGTAGACAGCATATAGATAGTGGGCCGTATCTCCTGGACTGTATCAGTGATTGGGATTCTGCTTTGGAGGAAGTTTTCTTTTTTGGAGCCTGATTGACTCTGCAGTGGTCGGTGATACTGGATTAAAATAGACCTGAAGACTGGATTCCGACTGGAGCGCTGGATTGATGTGGATGGGATTACTGGAGTGTTTGTGAGGAAAGTTGGCTTTGCTGATCTCTACTATTCCCTGATGTGGTGAGATTTTTCGAAGTTGAGAGAGGAGGTTGTTTGGACTCCTTGATGTATTTGTGACTGTCTGCTGTTTTGGAGCGAGAACTTTGTGGTGAGCCACCTGGGGTGATCGCTGCCATTGGCTGGGTTCAGGGCGGGCGGTGCCGGTTTCATGTCCATTGAAGGATGAGTAGCTGGTGTCTCCTAGGCACACCGGGGGAGGGGATCCACTGGTGAGTGGATTCTATGCTGGGGACCGTTGCCATGGACTCGACTGGGGGCAGTGACCTCCTGGAGAGGTGGCTAGTTCCCCTTAAGCTGCAAAAAACTTTCAGTTCCTGAGAGTGTCATTTTCTTGAGCTACTGCATAATTCCTCTGTACCCTCTTCGGACTCTTGGTGAGAGCAGAGTCAGAAGTGAGTTTTTGGTTTAGCCAAGGGAAGTGAGAGATCCCTTGGCCCCTCAACAAAGCTAAAGCTGGATCCAAACTGATACATGTTAGACTTTTGATATTGCTATTGAACTACATGAATCAGAATGGACTTGAAATGGATTGACATTCTATAGGATTTAAATTGGAGTGTAATTTAAATAATTTGTTTATTTACTTTAGTTAGATTGCTTATTTCATTGATAATTATTTGTTATTGATGATTTGAATGGTGTTGTGGTATGTGAATGGTTGATAGGATTTTGTGGGGTGTATGGTTGTGTGAGATGTGCCTCGGAGGAGGGTGTGTATGTGTATGATATTGTGATTGATTATATAATTTGGGATTTATTTGATTTTAATTATTTGGTTAGGATGTGCTGGGATGGTGTTAAGATGGTCAGGAATTATTCCCCCACTGTGCTCCATGATCTACACCCCTTTCACTGTCCCCCATTATCAGCCGGAGTTTATAGGAAATGTCGGACATTGGGGATAGTGTGGAGGCGAGTGAAGGGTATATGAACTGGGCACAGTGGTGGAATGGAGAAGGGTGGGTGGATAGAGATAGTGGGGGACTAGGAGATGCCCTGGGGCAAAATGGGGTCAGGAGAGGGGTGTTCCCTGCCTGATTCCCATACCCAAAGGCTCCACAAATTATGGGCAGGTCCTGAAATCCTCCTTGAAATCCTAGCCAACCCGGGCAGTGTTGTGTAATGCCAGGTCGATTAGGAATAAGACCGCTGTTATAGCTGATCTTGTTGCAACATCTGACCTGGCATGTATCACCGAGACCTGGCTGAATGAAAATGCAAGCCCTATTTTGGCATCTGCTGCTCTAGCTGGGTTCTCGGTGATACACCGCCCGAGGTTGGATCGTAGGAGCTGGGTCTTGTGGATGTGCCAGTGGGTTGCACTCGATCTTTTGAGTGTATCCTGGGAGCAGGGGTAAGGTTCAGGATTCTCCTCATCTACAGTTCACCCAGGGATGGTGGAGAATTCCTGAAGGAGTTTGCAGACTTCATTATTGACGTGGCATTGGAGTCACCCAGATGGTTAATTCTGGGTGACTTCAATGCCTGCATCGATGATGAACTGGAAAATAATCTCCTCCAATTTTTGACTATGTTGGGCCTTACACAGGTGGTTACCTCTGCTACCTATATAGAGGGTCACTCTCTAGATCTTGTGTTTCTCCTGGGGATGGAGATCATGGGATTGGGGGTGGAACAAAGTGGTTGGTCAGACCATCACACCATAAGATTCAGCTTTGGGGCACTCCCAATTAGGCCTGCCCCTATGGAGATGGTCCAGTACTGCCCTTTGAGGGGGATTACCCCAGCGGGCTATTGGCGGTGCTGGACCCATCGGGTGTTTTAAGTGAGTGCATGAGTCCAGGGGATCTTGTACTTGCCTATAATAAGGCAGTGGGTGATGCCCTGGACTTAATTTTTCCTGTTCACATTCACCCACTCACTCTGTGTCTGAGGACCCCTTGGTTTGATGGGTCCTTGAAGGAGCTGAGGAGAGTGGGGCAAATGCTAGAGAGGGCTTGGCAGAAATCCGGTCTTGATGTTGTCAGACTTAGGTTGATGGATCATTATTTGACCTATCAATCAGCAATCACCCATAAGAAGGCAAAGTTCCTGTCTGTGGAGATTGCTGCTGCACAGAATTGACCAGCTCAGCTCTTCCGGACTGTTGACAGACTGTGCCATCCAGTCGGTCTGCAACCTGAAAGAGATTTTTCACAAATAAAATGTGATGAGCTTGCTCGATACTTCGCAGATAAGATTGCCAACATTAGATCGGGTATCGGCCCAGCTCCTCTCTTTAAGGGATTGTGGAGATCATCGAGAGGTGGCGAGCCCCTGTGTTGCCTGGTCTGACTTTAGCAGGCTGGAGTTCCTGGACATTGTGAGGATTGTCCAGACTGTATGACCAAACAGCTGTAGTTTGGATCTGGGCCCTACACCACTATTAGTAGGTTGTGTAGATGTTATCTGCTCAGTCCTTGCTGAAATTGTCTGGAAGTCCTTGGAGAAGGGGGTCTTTCCTGATCCCCTCAAGGAGGCAGTCGTTTGACCACTCCTAAAAAAATCCTCCTTGGACCCAGACTGCTTAGCTAACTCTTTAGACCTGTTTCTAACCTGCCCTTTGTGGGTAAGGTTATTGAAAAGGTGGTTGCACTACAGCTGGATGACCATCTTACAAATCACAATGTCTGTGGTGCTCTCTAGTCTGGATTTAGGAAAAGACATAGCACTGAGACCGCCCTGGTTCAGATTTTAAATGATCTCCTAATTGCGAGAGATCAAAAGGCTTGTACTATTCTAGTCCTTCTTGATCTCTCTGCGGCATTTGATACTGTGGACCATGGTGTGCTGTTGGAGTGCCTGCGGCTTCTATGTGGCCTGTGAGGTACAGTTCTACATTGGTTTCAATCTTTCCTTACAGGCAGGACACAGAAGGTTGTCACTGATATTTATTCCTCTGACACCTTCTCCCTGTTTTGTGGGGTGCCACTGGGCTCCATCTTGGCGCCCATTTTGTTCGCAGTTTATATGCTGCCATTAGGAGAGATCATTAGGCGATACAGTTTGGGTTTTCACTGCTATGCAGATGATACTCAACTGTATCTGTTCTTTATTCCCGGACAGGATGATGTGATCTCTGTGCTTAACAGCTGTCTAGCTGAGATCAGAGATTGGATGAGCAGTAGCTGGCTGAAATTAAACCTGGATAAGACTGAGGTGTTGGTAGTGGACCCTGGTCACCGTGAGGTGGGTCCTAGGGCTGGGCTTCCATCTGCCTTATGGCTTGATGGTGTCCAGCTCTTGACCTCAGACCAGGTACATAACCTGGGCATTATTTTTGATGATGGTTTGACCCTGAAATCTCAGGCATCTGACATTGTCAAATCTTCCTTTTATCATCTTAGGAATATCGCCTGGGTAAAACACCTGGTTCCTCTGGCTGACCTTCCTATATTGGTCCACGCCTTCATGACCTCCCGCCTTGATTACTGCAATGCCCTTTACCTAGGGCTGCCGGGAGTTGATATCAACTGCTTGCAGCTAGTGCAGAATGTGGTAGCCAGGCTTTTGAATGATACATCTACGTCTAGTCATATTACGCCTGTGCTGCGCAGACTGCACTGGCTGCCGGTTCAGTGGCGGATCACCTTCAAGGTCGGGTTGCTGACCTATAAAGCCCTACATGAACAGGGACCCCAGTACTTGCAAGATCTTTTTACTCCCTACTGCCTCTCCTGCTCACTCTGATCCGCTGACGAGGGATTGCTAGAGATTCCCAGGGTTCAGTTAAAGACATCTGGGGCACATGCGTTTTCTTATGCTGCTCGTTCCCTGTGGAATTCTCTACCTCGTCAGATAAGAGAATGCCTGACTGTCTCAAGTTTTAAATCAGAGCTCAAAACATATCTGTTTTATAAAGCTTATTCTGAAGGATTTTAAATAAGACTGTTTAAATTAATTTAATCATATGGTTTTAATGTGTTTGTACAGCACTTTGGTTTTGAAAAGCGCTTTAAAAATAAAGTTTTACTTTACTTTACTTACTTTACTTTTGGCATAAAAAGAGGTTACAGTTACAATATAGTCTCAAAGACAATAAGCATAAATGAGCATTTCTACAAAAACACAGTTATCTCCAACCTGTCATTTAGCCCTGGATGTTTAGTTGCCTGTGTGCAAAATATCCAGAATGCTTCCCTCATGTATAACAGTGCTTTCAGGTCCCCACCTCTTGTACCCAGAAACACTTCTTGTAACCTTATAAAGCTCCAATCATGTTTGGCCACCCCTTTTGTATTGTGAACATGTACTAACAATGCTGACTCCAAATCATTATTCTGAATGCATATACAGTATGCTCTCCAATATGTTCTTTGAACTTATGTTTTGTCCTACCAATGTAAAATGCACTACATGTACAACTGGCTAAATAAATTACCCCTGTAGTATTACAATTGATAACGATCTTTATCTGAATGTTTTCCCCTGTCCTACAATTGGGAACACTGGTAGCCTGTTTTACAAAGTAGCAGTACTTAACCTCCCACATTTGTGTGAACCCATGGGGAAGGGGACCATGTGTGTTTCTAGTCAAAGGGTTGTGTGCTATGCATCACCCTATCTCTGATGTTACATGGCCTCTTATACACCATTCTTGGGCACTGGGCAACGTACTCTGTCAATTTCAGTTCTGTTTGGAAGATATTCCAGTTTTTATTTAAGATTCTTTCCACTTCAGCTGCTATGTTTTATTATGTAACAAAACTCAACCTTTCTCCTCCCAATGCACTAGTGTTAGTTTTTATTTATTTTTTATCAGCCTCTGTGAAGCTTTTTCACAGCTCACTGGGCATGAGCAACAGGTAGCGGTACATTGGCACTGCAGTTCCAGCAACTCCGGCAAAGCTAGAGTCATGCGGGATCCATTCCATTGCAAGATTGGTAATGACTTTAATATTGCGCATGTGCAACTCATGAACAGTGGCCCTGCAGCTATCCTTCCAACACCAGCAGAAGCACTATTAATAGCGATCAATCAGTCTTTTTATTGTTGAGCTTACAAAGACATTCACATATATAAACATTTAAAAACAATTTGCCTAAAAATACAGTCACATTTAGAAGAGTACAAATATGCTATAATAGAAAAGAAGGACCTTTACATTAAATGTAGCTTACATTCTGGATACATAAAATGTAGTGAGAGGAAATCAATATTCATATATTTCATACAAGAAAACCTCCACTATAGTTTATCCCAACTCAAGTGTAAACATATCACATATTTCATATCACAATTTGTGTTGCCATTAATTTCTTTTTTTTCTTATTGATTACTGAAAAATATTTAGACATTCTGGTTACTGCCCAGGGATCTGCAGTGTGCATTAATATCACAGTCAAGGTCTCATAACTGACTTTGTATCTAGGATCTAGAAAAACTTTTAACTAGTAGGTCCTCTCCATGGTACACCATGTGCATTTCCACAAAACATGGTTTAAATCCTTAATATCCCCAGCCTCACATGTACAATTTTCTTGCTTTTTAGACAAATTACTGTGTACAAGGAGTATATTACCTTGAAATCTCTCACATGTATATGTAATAAACATTCTCCTTAAATTCTGGTCCATTAATATATCTAAATAAGGTTTATATCTGAAACAGATATTATGATTGGCATACCACTAGAAAAGTGAGAGTCTCTGATAGCATTAAGATCTTCTTGATTCCATCAATTCACTATTCGTTTGGTGATGTACTTTTTGTATTTCCAGTTAATTGTTACTCACTTTTCTACTAATACTTTTAGACATGATAATTTATATTCTTGTAGAAGTTGAATAAGGCCTGCATATCAGAATTTTTTATTATTATAACCCAGCTGAAACCATTTTCTTTTTTCATTCAAACACTCAACAATCAGATGGTTGTTAGGTAGCTTCAATATTCTTAGCCCAAAACAAATCTTTTTGGAGTGTACTAGTTCCATTATATTATTAATTCCCAGCTCTGCCCTAATGTAGGCAGCAGGACATGAAAGGCCCACTCCCAGGGTTTTTCTAAGTAACTTAAACACAGAGCTAGTTAATTTTTCCATTGTTTGAGATTCCCAAACTTCAAAACCATAAAACATTTGTGCCTGGTATTTTGCTTTTATGCACAGATTAATGGTTTTACAGTTTGATCACCATATCTATAATTAAATCTTTCCAGCCCTTTAGCTATTTTTTTTAACTTTTTCCCCTTGTCACTTCAAAATGATTTGTCCATAAGCAGTTATTTTAATAGTCAACCCTAGATATGTTTAAGTTGATACCACTTCGATTTTCTCATTTCCCAGTCACCATATTCCATTGTTTTTAATTGAGGAACCAAAAATTACAATTTTAGTTGTCTATAAATTAACATTGAGCAGTATTAATAGCTGTAGCAGCACGAGTTGCTCCAGAGTGAGTTGCAAACTCAGAAGCAACAGGAGGAACGGAGCAGTGCTTAGAAGAAAAGAGAACCCCCCCCCAAAAGAATAGAAAGGAACCCACTGATAGAGAGCAAACACAACACAAGTAAACAAAGGTGGGTAGAGGGGAACGGCAGAGAACTGCTGAGCCAGGAGCAAAAGGGGAGAAGGGGGGATGCCAAAAACAACAGAGAAGATACATACACAGAGCAAGAAAGGCAGAGGGAGAGAGTGTGAGAGATGAGGGACAGAGCGATGCAAGCAGCAGGAAGCAGCTGCTGCAGCAGCAGACCCAGCAGCAACAGACGGACAGGTGACGGGAGAAATGGGGACCAGAGAGGCAGAGGAAGTTGAAAGGAATGAAGCGGTCCAATGCATTTGCACAAAGTCACAAATGAAAGGGCAAACTGCTCTCTCTCATTGGAGCGGTTCATTCATTTCAACTGCACAAAATTTCCACCCAAAATCTGTGAACCACTGACATACTTAGCTTGCCTGATCATTGGTCTGTCAAGGACAAGCCCAACGCAGCTTGACCTGCATTGGGCTAGTCAGTGACATCTCTGAAATGCCGTTCTCTGTAGCACAATGTTTCTTGTGCAGGCAATGTCAAAAGGTTACCATTAAGATTTACATGAAGTTACTTACGATGATTCTTATAGCTCTGGATAGGGGCAGTACTAGGACCTCCTTTATCTCTGCATTCACAAACAATCCCACTTCTTTAATTTGGAACATACCAGCCAGGTCCAAGAGGAGAGTAACCCCATCCAAGCCTACAAGAACTACTCTTGAAACTCAAAAACAGCACTACAGAGGCTTGGTTCCTTAGAGGTTAGAATCCTAGAGTCTAAACATTTCAGACGGGATCCTTAAGGTCACTGTATTTTCCAGGAAACCAACTACCAAAAACATGCACCTTCAGATGGAAAATGTCCTCGGATAGAGTTGAAATTCAGTTTCACAAGCACACAGGTAAAGGTGAGCACAGGGATGTGGGTACCAATTCCAGTACGAACTACACTGGACCAACTAAGGAAAGGCATTCACCTCTTGCTTTAGAGCACACAAACGTAGCTGATTTAGAAGTGCTGCAGCTTCTTTTTATTTCCTTGCCAGTGAACAAACATTAAGCAGAATACAGGTGTACTGAGCATTGGGTGCCCGACGCTCTGTACACCTGTATGCTGTTTAATGTTTGCTCACTGGCAATGAAATAAAAATAAGCTGTATCACTTGTAAGTCAGTTTCATTTGTGTGCTTTCTGAAGCAAGGGATGAGTGCCTTGCCTTAGTTGGTTAGAAATTCAGTTTCCCTTGCTGCCTACACAGTTGCAAGGTACTTGACTACCACCTCTCCCTGGCCTCTATGGAGCTTAAAGTATCTTCTTTGAAGGTCATTGGCAGCCATTTCAGCATTTAGAGCTAGGACTGGTGGTAATTTGTCCCCAGTTTCAACATCAGTCTTCCACAAATTACTCAAAGGTCTGAATCATTTGTATTCCACTTAGCTGGCCCTGATCTCCTTATGGAACCTGAATTTTTCAACTTTAAATTCATGAACCACAGTTTGAAGCTTCAGATTCCTGATTTAAAATTTATTTCTGGGGAAAATGCCTTGATGATGATTATAATCTCATTTAGTAAATGAACTACAGGTTCTATACATTTTCCCTATGTACTGTAGTTTTTTATAAAGAAAAGTTAGTCGCAAGAACTATCCTAAGGCTCCAGCCCAAGGATTTTGCATTACGAATTAATCAGTCAATTTCATTACATAGAAACACAGAAGTTGTTGGCAGATAAGGACTACTAGGCCCACCTAGTCTGCCCTAAATTCCCTACCTATAATGCCACCAGAGACCCTACTTGGACTGTGGCTTACACCCCCTTGCTTCTAAAATTCCTTTGTGTCTATCCCATGCATTCTTAAATCCTGTGACCATTCTAGCCTCCACCACTTCCTCTGGGAGGCTGTTCCAAGTGCCCACCACCTCTCTGTGAAGAAGTACTTTTCCTTTCAGCCCCCAGTTTCAAATTGTGAGAAATGCTTAGCTGCATTGGCCTGGAATCAAACCCTGGTCTCCCCCATGGAAGATGAGAATTCTACCACTGAACCACCAATGCACATTATCTTTAGTTCTCTTGGGCTCTGTGCCAACAGTTTTTAAGCAACCTTTTGCCTTTTTAAAGTCAAGACAGCACTTGGTTTTTAGATTAGTAGGACAAACCCATTAGTTGCTTGTTACTTTTGTCAGCCCTTCCTTAGGTCACTAAATTGCCAGATGATCATGTCCCATTGGATTAATTGCAACTTACAGTGTTACTTTCTTGCACCTCACCCTATTCTTGAAGGTCGATGTGCCCACTTGTATAGGAATATTGCCATTTCTGAGGCTTTTTCCTGCTGAGTGGGGTACTGTACTGGTAATTTTGGTTTCTCACTCACTGCACTGAATTTTTATTGAAGCACATTAATAAACCTCTTGTTGACCTGGCCCAGTGGTGCAGAGGGGTGAGGTGCTGGATGTCACACCTCTAACCATGCTGGCAGCCTGGATTAGGGTGCAGATCCAGGCTGCTGGAGGTCGACCAGGGGGAGAGGATCGAGTGTCTGATGAACTGCTCTCCTTTCCCGGGGAGGGAAGACTTGCCACACCACTGCAGTGCTGATGACACATGGAGATGCAGTGATAGGGCAGTCAGTGTGCCAGAAATATGGGACAGCTGGCAACACGATGTAGGGCTACATCATTGCACATTGCTGGTTTGGGGGAGAAAAAACAGAAAAACAGAGCTGGTGGTTGATGTCTGGCTCACTCATGACCCGCACCACCACCAAGTGCTCCAAGCCCAAATGGATTATGATCTTGGGGGAAGAACAGCCCTCCCCTCCTTGCACTGTCTCGGGGGGCAAACCATGGGGGAAAATGGCTGGTGAGTACAGAGGGAAAAGGGCTGACAGTTGGGGGCTGACCAAGCTTGGGTCAAGAAAAAATGCTATAGAAAAAAAATAAGCCTCTTATCATTTACCTGAGGTTTCAGTGTGTTTTATAATTGTTAGACTGGTTTAGCTGGGAGCAGAATCTAATCTTCTCTAGCCACTTGTGTGACTGCCTCAAGGTCAGTGACCTCATAGGATATTTGTAATGAGGCCACATGGGCACCTAACTGTATGTATACATTTTTATAGCTCTTCATTCTTTATAGATGCAAGACCTGATCTGCAAAAGCCTCAGGAGGCCCTTCAAACTCACATAGGGGTGTGTAGGAAGGTTGCAGGTGTGCAGAGTTTCTACTCTACACATCAGGAGACCACTGTACATCCACAGTTCCAGTGCATCTCATCCACATGAAATACTGCCACAGCTTGGTCCGTGCCACCACAAGGTGGTCAGGGACAGGAATGCATACTTAACATGATCCACAAAGTTTTGTACATGCTGTGGAGGGGGCATGGAAAGCAACAGAGTTACACAAGGGGGGACCCAGCAGTAACACATGTCCGGTCTCCAAGCATGCCTCCCTTGGTTCTTCCTGGACTTTACAAGGGCCCATTCTAGCCTTGTGCCATTTGTCCTGAGCACTCACAGCTGACTTGAAGCACTGGAGAGCTGAAAAAGGTGAAAAACAGTTTCTATGAGAATGAAATATGGCAGTATGTGGAGGACTACCATATCCCACAATCCCACCTCAGTACACAGCAGGGGGTCCACTGGACACCAGCCTTTGCATTTGATTTTTTGCTCACTGTACAGCCCTGTGCCACTCTGACATACTACTGGCCCCTCCATGCTCCTCTCTGCATGTGGATCAGAGATACCAGGGTAGTAGATGTCCCCTTATGTATGGCAGTACGCAAACATGCAACACGCCAGATACAGTATTCACCTTTTGTGTGTATCTATCTGGGCCATTTTTGTGGATTGGTCCCATAGACTTCAGCTCTACTGTTCTAGAAAGTTAACTTCCCAAAATGCCCTAGTTTTCTCTTCCCATGTTTACTGCTTGAAGTCTCTGCAAGTGTATGATTGTACAGGAATTTTCATTACAAGAAGGAAAGGGTACTTGTAATATGTTTTCTTCTAGTGGTATTCTTCCACAGCCGTTTACTGCCATCCCTTTCTCCTGTCTCACAGACTGGGTCACTTGGTCAATGGATATCATGAGGGGTGTCATTCTGCAAAAAAGATCTTGCTGCAGACTGGTGGACATCAAAGCAATGGAGTCGTGCAAGTAGCATGGTTCAAATCTTAAACTGCTCCAGGGTCACTTACAAGCTGGGAATTCTACAGATGTGTGACTGTGGATAAATACCACATGAAAAAAGGCATTGCAAGTAAGGAACATGTAAACAGTTGAGCATCTTTTATGCTGCATTCAAAAAAGTCCTATTACAACCTCCCCTAAAAACATTTCTTGGGTTATGGCTGACCGCAACCAAGATGGCCACAAGTGTGTTTCCTCTATCTGATCTGAAATATTAAAAGTCCTTATCCTATTATCCCTTGCTTAATATTCTTAGGAGAATGTCAGCTTAAGCCTCTGAAAGAAACGCAAGGCTGAGACTGACCTAAAAGTGAAAAAGTTATTAATGTAAAGGGGGCTGAGACAAACAACAGATTGGATGGTTTTCTCTTGCAAAGCACGATTTCAGGGAGAGGGAGACCAGGGGCCCACACTGAGTCTGGGAATGATTCCTGTGACCCCAGTCCTGAGGAGAGGCTCCCCGTGAGCACAGTACTCTTGACTTTGCTAAGCAAAATTTGTCAACAGAACCCTCTCTTGATGTATTCAGTGCTATCTATAGGCTTCTTACTGATTAATAAGATGGAGCTTGCCTTTGCAAAATTAGCTGAACTTAATGGCAACTATGACTCTCACTGAACTGCTGTTGGTATTCATGTCAAAACCAACGCTCAGACTGTTACGCGTAACAAAGGTTTGGTGAATAACTGTAAGCATTAGATTACAGTGCTAATTGCAAACAGAGATGCTTTAATTAGAGACTCATTTACCATGAGCAGAAAAATGAAGGCATTTGAAAATTGATCTAGATTAGAAGTTAAGAATAGCGTGTTTCCCTATTTCTTTTGGGGGTGTCTGTACAGAGCTTTTTCAAATCCTTGTGAAATTTACCAAAGCCATTGTGTCTAAAGAAAATTATGTATGACAAAGGGGGTTGCCAATTCAAGGGCAACCTAGATTGTCATGGGTATCCTGGCATTGGAATACAGGGATGGGGGAGGGAGGAGGGAGAGGGGGGGGAGAGAGAGAGAGAGAGAGAGAGGGTAAAGGAAGGTGGGGAAGGAAGGTGTAGAGAGAGGGAGAGAGGCTAGATGAGGCAAGTGCCTGAGGGGTGCAATTGAATTGGCTGGGGGACATCAGAGGAGGGGCAAAAAGGGGGTACATAAGTGGCTGCAGATAGAGCTCCAGCCACTTTTCCTTCATTTTGAGAATTTCCTAGACTCGAAGGCAGCACCTCGATTGACGATTTTTTTGAAATTTCGCTTTTTGTTCCAGAGTTGGTAAAGTCAATTTAAAACTTTATCTAGAGGTAATGTAGTTTTAGATTTTTAAGTTTCAGTTGTTGTATGGAAAAGTAAGGGTCTCATTCTAGGAGGAAAGAGGGCAAGCAGAAGTAAGTAGACTGTTGGAGGGGCAGTCAGTGAGTTTGTTTCAGCGTTGGGAGGAAAGCAGGTTCATTCAAACAAAGCAATATAAGGTTTTTCAGCAAGGCTGCCTTTTTGTGTGTGTGTGTGTGTGTGTTAGAGTGAGTACCGAGTTGCTTTTTGGGTCGGATGATGCACTGGAAAATCGGGCACCGAATTTAAAAGGTGCTGGTGGGACAAGTTGTGGAAAACTGCAGTCAGGTGATTTGCTAAAAAGGGAGTAACTGGGGAGCAGCTCGAGCACTCGGACAGGAAATGGGCGCTATGGCTACGTTGGAGCTGAATGTTCCTTGAGGTTGACTGGCCATATCAGGGCCCAAAAAGACTGATTAAATATGTCAGGGGCTGCTCAGGGACAGGGAGGCCAGCCAGTGTGAAAGAGACACAAAAAAAATAAAGAAAGCTCTGGATTGTGGCCAGGGCTGGCAGGGTTAGAGGACAGGAGCACCATGAGAGGACAAAGCCATGTGGTCAGATTGGTGTCTGACATCACCCGGGCTGGGACATGGTCATGGACTAAGTGATGGGTGAGATGGAATCCCTGTGGTCTCACTGAAGTGAGCAAAGCAGCTAAAGGTCAGGGCGGTTAGATTCGGAGAGGGGTCAGGCATTCTCAGGGATTGGATGGGGGAAAAATGGGCGGGATCTTTGCTCAGCCATTGGATGAATGGTGGTATGGGCAAGCCTACAATGGCCTAGCAGCTGAATCCAGTTTCCCAAGCAGCTGTCTACAGGGCCGCAGGGGGGGGGTTACTGGGCTGGCATCACAGGCATTAGGATGGGATAGAAAGGAGTTTTTAGCTAAAGTAAAATAAATATAATACAAATCCTGATGGATGGACGAGGGGAAAGGATTGAATGCCATGGGACAGAAGTGGTGTCTGACATCACTGGCATTGCTGCCATTTTGCAGTCAAGTCAGGAAGCACGGAGCAGCAGATGGGTGTCGCAGCTAGTTTAGGTGGATGTGCATCAGGGAATGGAACCAGGTTTTCAGGCCATAGCAGGGAAAATAATTAAATGCTTACAGACCAAGGACAAACTAGAGTTAGAGCACTAAAAAGGAAAAATTGTTGCAATAGGAGGATCAAGGGGTTGCAACAATATGGTGCCACCACCTACAAAACAAAGAAACATAGAAGTTGTCAGCAAATGGGGGCCTTATGATCTGTCAAGTCTGCCCTTGTTTTCCTACCCCCCACACTTAGCTGCCTGCTTGAGTATTCCACAATGCCTGTCCCATACCTGCTTGAATTCCACCACTGTCTTTGCCCCCACCACCCCCCTCCAGCAGGCTATTCCATGGTTCAGCAACATGCTCTGTGAAGAAGAATGTCCTCATTTTGCTCCTGAACATACCTCCCTTGAGGCAAAGGACATGCCCTCTTGACCTACTACTGTATAGTCTTTTACCTGAAAGTGGTTCTGCACCTGCACCTTGTTGTTGCCTTTAAGGTATTTAAATGTCTCTGTCATGTCCACCTGATTCCTGCACTGCTCTAGGGAGTATAGATTGAGTTCACTGAATCTGGCTTCATACAGTTTCTGATGCAACCCCTGCACCATCTTTGTTGCTCATCTCTGCACCATCTCCAGCCTATCTATGTCCCTCCTGAGGTGTGGCCTCCATAACTGGGTGCAGTATTCTAGGTGGGGTCCTACCAGGGATCGATACGGAGGCATGAACACTTCATACCTCCTGATTCTGATGCTCCTTCCTATGCATCTCAGGATGCTACTAGCTTTTAGTGCTGCCTTCTTGCATTGTTTGCTGACCTTGTGGTCATCTGATATGATCACCCCCAGGTTTTGCTCTAGCCTTGTATCCACCAGCTGCTTTTCCCAAGTGCATGACTTTACATTTTTGGGCATTGAATTTCAGTTTCTAGATCCTTGACCATTCCTCCAATTTTTGGAGATCAGATTCTGTATTTTGTTGCCCCTCTAGTGTGCCAACCCTATTGCTGATTTTGGTGTCATCAGCAAATAGGCATACCTTTCCCTTCAGTTCATCAGCAATGTCGCTGATGAATATGTTGAAGAGGATCGGCCCCAGAACTCACTAGTCACCCTACCCTCCTGTAATAGAGTGCCATTTATTAATACCCTCTATGTTCTCCCAATTAACCAGTTCCTGACCCAGCCTGTTACCTTAAGCCTGGCTCCATGTTCTCCAGTTTATTGACTAGTCTCCTGTGCAGATCCAAATCAAATGCCTTACTGAAGTCCAGGTAAACCACATCCACTGCCCCACCCTGAGCCACTGTTCTGGTGACCAAGTCAAATAAATCCACCAGGTTTGTCTGGAAGGACCTCCCTGCTGTGAAACTGTGTTTCTTTGTGTCAAGCTGACCACTTTCCTCCAAAAAAGCAGCGATTCTTTCCTTTAGTAGGGACTCCATCAGTTTTCCCACCAGTGAAGTTAGACTAACTGGATGGTAGTTTCCTGGCTCTTGCTTGCTTCTGCTCTTGTGGTGTGGCACTAATGTTGCCCTCTTCCAGTCCTCCGGAACCTCACTGCTCTCCAGTGATTGGATATGGTAGCATAAAGAGCACCAAGGTGTTTGGATTCAGGGGCAGTTGTAACCAGAGGGTTTTTGGAAATTGTGTCAAGGGACCAAACTCAGTCAGAAAGCAGGATAGCAGGACAGCATTGGAAGCTTCCCAGTTAATGCCCCAGTGATGAAAGTCAGACCAGTGACTAGGAGAGGGCAAATGGGCCTAGGGGCAGATAGGACAAGAAGACCTGCCTGAAGGTAAAGGGGTAGAGCTCCAATAACACATGATAAACCACCTCCCTTGAGAGTAAATATTCTTGATAATAGGTTTGTGCTAACGGATAAGGGAAAGAGGGAAAATTAAAAAAAAAATCCATAGAGAAGACTTCTGAAGCAGTGACTTGGCATATGCTATAGCATTGCCATGTGAGAAGAGTCTGCAAATCACAAGGCAGGAGTTCTTAGTCCAGTTTTAAAATAGAAGTTTAAATGCCTGTAACCATGGAAAAGTGCTTGCAAACCTTTCTTCCCTACAGAATGTCCAAACCAAAAATTACTGTAATAAGTTAACAAATAGGCATTAAAATAAATTATTTGAACTAAGAAAACATATGATACATAAATAAAACTGCAGGCCCTTAACAAAATATCATACAATGGGGGTGGGAGCTTCACAGTGACCATAAAACATGTTATTTCCACTGGAGTGAGATATCTGAAGCTGACATCAGCAGAGTTAAAATATCTGCCATTTATACATACCCTGCTGATGTCAGCATCACTACCACCTGCATTCCAAATAGCATCTACTGAGACTCCACTTCCCTAAATTAAATCATGGCTCAGTCAGTCTACACATTTGCATATAGAAACATATTTACCTGAATATCATCCAGCGAACAATAAAAACCCTGTTCTCCCTCGTGCATACCTGCACAAACTGAGAAGAAGCTCCATTAAAACTCTTTTCTGTGCTGTCCGACCTGCCAAAAAAAGAAAACCTTTTAAAAGCAGCTGTCAGCAATGCTTTCATACCCGCCAAGCAGAAACACCATGGCTGCATCGGAAAGCCGAAGTCAAATTAACAAGCGCACTCTAAAGCTGCAGACCTACAAGAAGAAAGGGAAAATGGCAGTGTGTAATATCTTCCGACTCGGACTCTGATTAGCAAAGCAGGACAAAATGGAAGATGCACCGATGTAGTCAACAAAATAAATGTATTTACAATACAATAGTATATCTCATATCGTACTAAGAAACACATGCTTGTCTGTTAAAAAAACAAAACAGTTTCTCCACAACAAAAGTATTACACTTACAGGCAACAAGTAAAAGTTGCTTCTGCAAAGAAAAGTTTATGTTAACCAGCCTTGGTGAACATAACCGAAGTTGACATAAAATAAACTGTGAAAAAGTACACCAAGCACCATCACTGTATATAAAATAAACCCTGCATCCCATAGGAAATAAAAACAAGTGAAAATATACTTAACATTCACCACCATACCACTATCCCAAATTCATTCCTTTATCACTTCCACCAATGAAGTACCACCCTAAAACACAAACCAACCACCAAAAAACTACTACAAACCACAGAACACCCAATAAAGACACACACAAAAAGACAACTACCAATCACAACCAGAGTTCACACACCATTAATAAAACCTCACCGACCACACTTTAAAGATACACAATGCAACTATAACCTACAAAACAAATATAAAAGGAGCTCCCACCCCATTGTATAAATCACACACATGATGTGCAGATCGTGGGATATGCAAAATATTCTAACTCCTGCAGAGTGAGCTATGGATAAGCTCACTCATGCCTTTGGCACCGTGAGTATCTATAGCTCACGCTACAGGAGTGAGAATATTTGCATATCACACTCCTACCCATCATGTATCCCCTATTTATACATACATATATATATATATATATATATATATATATATATATATATATATATATTATAAATGGGTAGGAAAAAATATGTCTGCTGATTGGTTGAAACACCTCACATGACCGTGCATATATCAGAAAGTGGCAGCACACCTGCACTTTCACTCCCCTCTAAAACATTTTTTTTTTGAGTTTTTGTTGACCAGGTAAGTGCACTAGACAAATTATGCCTTTCTTCAGGCACGACCCGGGGGAGGGGAATACAGATGAATGCCAACTGACCTTGAACCAGATGAAGCTGTTGGTGGTATTTTTAGTGAATGAGGGGAAATTTGGTTGGGGGGGCACTGTTGCACTGCAGGAAGATGGAGGTTCCCATTTTGATGGATGTTGTGGAGGAGGAAGGTTCTATCCCCGGAGCTCCGGAGCTCTTGGTAGAATTACCTAAGGAAAAGGTTGGTGCTGAGCCACCTGGAAACCAAGATATTGCCCTGGAGTTAGGGGAACAGAACCTAGAGTCAGCTGTTACTGATATTGAGAACACTGAAGAAGATATTTTGACTGCAGAATTGGAGAAAAAAAAATACACTTGTTGGAATTGATTTCTCTGGCTGAAAAAGATTATGGCTTACAGTATGTCAAAAACATTTGGAGGAGGAAAAAATGAAAGAGATCCCTGGCAAGTCCAGTATCTACAGGAAACAAGAGGCTACCTGTGAGTATGCCTGAAGAGTCCTCAGTAAATTCAATAAATATAGAAATGCAGCCGAATATTCTGCAGGTCCCTGTGTTAGACAATGATGTATGGATTCAACAGAATGGTATCTGGATTCCAGATCCAGACATTCCCTTACCAGGAGTTACAGATCACTCTACTAAACAACAAACAGAGGTTATAGTTGATTCTATGGACCTGGTCACCCTAGTTGTTTCAAAGGAAGGAAATCTCCCAATAGAGCATGCGTAAGGGCAGAAAGAAGTCACCGACAATGGAACTATGACAGACACCGCAGGCCTGTCATCTAGTGCACTGGAGAACAGTTTGGGACAACCATGGGTGAGTTTAACAACTGATCATGACACAGGAAACAAATCTAATCAAAGTGGGAGCTCTGAATCATCTTTAGGACGTGAAGATCAGTCTTGCCCACTTTCAGATGGAACACTGGGGGATAAATAATCTAAACTGTCAGGAAATAAAACTTATGCTGGGTTGTTTCGGCAACCTGCCATAGAAGCAAAAAGAAGGTTTTTAGTGTGCTTACATTACAAGGGCAAAGCACCAGTGGTTCCTGATAGGATTTGGGTGGACAAAACTTTGTTGCTAGATAATTTGGGATTTGTACATGCTGATGTCTATGCATTTACTGTATCTACTCATCAGGGGATCATAATTATGATATTGATTTCTTCACAATGCAATTACTTGATAAGTTCTGGAGGTTATATTATAAGGTAAAAGACTTGGATATATAGAAAGACTTTCTGGTGATCCCTGTTACAAAACCAACTATTAAGACAATAACGGTACTCTTTCAGAAGGTTCCATGTCAAATCCGTGCAAACAAAATCAGCGCAGTTGTTTTAAGCACGGTCATATCAGTGTTAGTGATTAGCACACTGTACAATTTCACCGCCGATAATCTCAGCGCGGGTCGCAAGATAACCTAAATCAATGGCTGACCCTAGGCGCAAAGGGGAGGCCCCCACCCAACACAGCTCCCAACCATGCCACACTCCAATTTTAGAATCCTGGTTGCCCTTAGGACACCAAATGCTCCTACACACTTCACACAGGAGAACCCCAGGTCTCACTCAGGGTTCCTCAACAAAAGAGCCGATAAGCCAATCCCAAAAAGATCCCAGTCAATCCTACAGACTCCCAAAAGGTCCCCCAAGGTGTCTCAGAATACATTCTACCGCACGTCACAGAATCTGAAAATAAATAATAAAAACCATAGGAATCCAAAGCACAGCAACTCCTGTGCAGATCGTCCGTGAATTAGCAGGGAAAAAGCTCATCCACAAATCCACCAGGAAGACTCAGAAGCATCACGTTCTTCAACTAGTTCTTCAACTGGTCTGCTTAGAAAGACGCTAATGCAGTAAAAACAAATTAGCCGACATAAGCGAGCGAGTGATACAGCAACTGTATAAAAGGGTCACTCCAGTCCTAATCAAGCCCATTTGAAACTAACTGGCTGGCAGTAGCAGTGCAATCATTGAGGATTCTTTTATATACTGACAAGAAAAAGAAAAAAGGCAACACCAACAACCAATTCCATCAGAAAGGTGATTTATTTTGCCACAATAGCAGGGAGGTCACTGGGGTCAAATTAATGATATGTTCACATGTGTCAGAAGCACCATGTTCTTCAACTAGTTCTTCAACTGGTCCTCTTAGAAAGACGCTAATGCAGTAAAAACAAATTAGCTGACATAAGAGAGTGAGTGATACAGCAACTGTACAAAAAAGGCACTGTTGCGGTATGCACTAAACTGTCACATACGCTGTCTTTCATTACGTGCATACCACAATGCTGAAATGCTCATGCTGAATTTGATGCACAGTATTGATGTGATACCCTTTTGGAAACGAGGGAGTTAATGTTGCCAATATTACTTATTGGTTGGAACAAAGATGCACTTTATTTGACAATCCTAAACCTATTATTGATGAAATTGGTTTCTGGACTACAGGATGGAATTTTATGGTACAACTTACCCATAATGATACAGGGATTCAGCATCTATCTAGCTCCTTTTTTAAGGAGAGATAGAGGGATTATTTTTTATGCAGGGCAGCTGAAACATTGCTATAAATGTGGTTCTCTCTCACATTTAAATACTGACTATGACAAAGTAAAATGTTATAATTATAGGGTTTTTAGTTATATAGCAACATATTGTGATGCTCCTCCTATTTGCAATGTATGTGGGGATTTAGAACATTCCTATGCTAGTTGCCCATGGACATCACATGATAGAGATGAAGCCTCAGACCAAGAGTAATTTTTAAACAAAGCCAAACTTCCCTTTTTTGAACAACTTGGTGTTAGGATGATAACTGGTTCAAGAGGTAGATGCTGGGGGAAAGGGGCGGGAGATGTGTCCGCTACTAGACCCATAATTGCAGGAGAGGGTTCCCTCTCCACTCCTGGACTGCAGGACATCCCACACTTATCTGAGAAAGGAGCCTTTGTGCTTTCAGGTGTGGGCACAGGGGACAAGGAAACCCCCTTTGTTACCCCTCAAGGCTCCCCAGTATGGTCTCAAAGTATATTATCATGGGGTTCACCCTGTAGCATCCATCTTGATGATTCAGATATGGAGACCCCTTTAGAGGTTATGGATCCCCCTGAGTCCTCTCAGGAAGGAGAGACATTCAAGGTGGTTAGCAAAAAGAGTGGAAGCAAAGGTTTAGTCCCCATTCTCCCCCTTTCTCTGGTACCAATCTCAAACAGATTTGTTCCTCTCTTCTTGGGGAGATCAGATGGAATGAGAACAACCTATAGAAAAAGAAAATATGGATACTGGTCAGGTTCCCCGATAACTTTAAGGGATGAGGTGTCTACTGTTCTACCAGTTCAACTACCAGCATATCAAAAAAGAGTGACCAGATCCAGTGGGAAACCTGTAAACCCCCCTCCTTGAAGGCATGACATTACATATAGAGAGTCTGAATGTAAACAGTTTGAAGATGGGGAAAAGGCATCTTACGACATTTGGTATTTTGCAAGCAATGAAGTATGATTTTTTTTTTCTGCAGGATATGAGGTTGCATTTGAATGGGGATATTGTACAAGCTACAAAGAACTGGGGTTGGGAATTTCCTTTTGGTCCCTGGGTACAGACCCATGTAGTGGTTTGGGGTTTTGTTTTTCTACTGTAGATGTCTTTGTACATTGATTAGTGGATATTGACCCAGGACGGGCTTGTTTATTGGTTATTGACTTTCATGGTTTACAACTCTGTTTAGTGAATGTATATAACCCACAACTGAAAGCTCTTCGAATTGAATTATTGAAAAAAGTGCAACCCTACTTGTATACTAATCGACAGGTGATTTTTGGGGGTGACTTTAATATTAATTTTTTGGAAAAACATATTTCTGGAAAGCAATTCTGTAATAAATCCTTTTTAAAACAGTTGATTTCACAGGCAGACCTTAAAGATGCTCATGATAGTAGGTCACAAGCCATGAGGCCGTCCTTTTTCAAAGAACATTGTCATCAAAAATTGATTTTATATTTGTGAAAAAATCCTTACAAATTAAAATGACAGCAGTAGTGCTTATTGAGACATCTGATTATTGTTTAATTGGGGTTAGATTTGATTCTCCTCCTAAATGGGTAGCAGGACCAGGAATTTGGAGATTAAATCCTTTCAGATTAACTGATGTTTCTGTATTAGCGGAGTTGCAAACTATGTACAAGACAAAGTAACTACTATGTTTCTGTATGACACTGTGGGCTTATGGTGGATCGACTATAGAGAATGTTTAGTTGGGTTTTTTCAAACTACTGGTCACACCGAGTTCAGAGTAGGCAAGAATTATATATGGCATTGAGAACAGAATTGGGAGTTTTATTAACAAAACAAACTGGAAAAAGTTGATTTACATACTCACACAGAGAATACCAGTATTTATGTATTACTTCATTGCAAAAAGAGCAATGATTTGACACACAAGGAAAGCCTGAACATGTGAATCCATTTTTAGAAAGTTAGAGGAGGCCGGAGCAGCAAAGTTTTACATCATTGATAGATGCTGATGGGGAGGAACATGTTGATCACTTGAGGATTATGAATATTGTTCAAGATTACGTTAGAAGGGTATTTGGTGCACCTTTAGAGTCGACTAGTCAAATGACTCACATTTTGAGCATGGCTCAGCTTTCTCAGCTCTCCCAATCACATAGAATGCCACTTGTGAAACTATTTTCTAAACAAGAACTGGACAGAGTAATTTCATCTCTTCATACTATTTCCCCTGGTTCAGATGGCTTGTCCAGTGAATTATATAAGATTTTATGGTCTATGATACCAATGGTTTTATTGAAATTATATAATTATTTTTTGGAAGACTATATTCTCCCCACACAGATGTATGAATGGTTGTTAGTATTTTTATTTAAATCTGGAAACTGGGCTGATATTAGAAATTGGAGACCCTTGACTTTATTAAATACTGATTTCAAACTTTTTGAAACATTATTGGGTAATAGGCTCTCTGAGGTTTTGGATATTCTGATTAGTCCAATGCAGTTCTCTGCAGTCCCAGAGAGATGTATTTCTGATGTTTTATTGTTACTGAGAGAAATTATGGCACAAGGTGGTTCAGATAGGGTGAATGAGAATAATTCTGGATATCTTGTAAGTTTAAATCAGGCAAAGGCATTTGATGCTGTATCACATTCATTCTTGTGGTCTTGTTTAGCAGCCTTTGGTATTCCTGTAGAATTCATTGAATAGGTACAATTATGTTATGCTTTGGCCTATGTGGTACCATATGAAAATGGTTGGAAGGGTGCCCCCCAATTAGTGTGTAGAGGGATGAAACAGGGATGCCCCTTAAGTCCCTTATTATACATTTTTGTTCTAGACCCCCCAATGCGGATTTTGCAAAGATCCCCTGACTTAAGGGGGTGACTCAAGGTACAGAGGTAGGCTATAAGATTTTAGCATATGCGGACGATACATGCTTGATTTTACAGAATGAGATTTCTTTTAGATTAGCTTGTGAGTTAATTACAGAAATTGGGGGACTTACAGGAGTGGCATTAAATTTACATAAAACCAAGATTTTAAGTCTTAGAGGGTTTCCTAGTGAGACTGTATATTTTGGGGAGTTCATTGTGGCACAGGAACCATGTAAAATCTTATGGATTTATTTGAGGAGTGGAGACATGGCTCTTTTTAACTGGGAACATGCCTTGAGCATGGCATCTGCTAAAGTTGCAGTTTGGTCTAGATGGAAAGTGGCAAAACAAAAGAGGGTGTTCTATACAAAAAAATGTTATTGCCAATTTTTTTATATATTAGTATGTTTTTTTCTCTACCTAAAAAATTGGAGACCAAATTACTGAGGTTTATTTTTTTTGGCTGTTTTGGGGTTAGCTGATTAAACCCCATTAAGAGGAATACCTTGTATTTAAGTATCAAAGATGGGGGGGGTATGATAAATCCGGTTTTATTTTTTTTTTACTATTTTTTTATACCATAACTTGGTTCTTTTGATAAAGAAGGAAGTTAAGTTGTGCAATAAATGGGGATTTTTGGTTTTGGAAGGAATATTAACGAAATGGAGAGATGCTGTGTTTTTACATAAAATCAAAAGAAATCCTAGGTTGGTACAGTGTTGAGTGGAAGTTTTTGATAAAATCAAATTATGGAATATTGGTTGCAATCAGGTATTGCATACATCTAGGAAAGCTTTGTACGATGAGGTAATGAAATAAAGTTTTTTTGACAGTCCTTTTTCTGCTTTCTTGGACTCACAACAAAATCAGATTTTGGAGTATATTAGGAATGTTAGAATCCCACCACATATGTGGGATACTGCATGGCTAGGGATACACAATAGGGTTAACATTAAGGATAACCAAAAACATAAGGTGTTACATGAATGATACTGCCCTAGGGCTGATTGTGTAGCCAAATTAGAAATTATGAATCATTTATACTTCCACTGCCTATATGTGGTATGGTTTTGGGATGTGTTGAAAAATAGGTGGAAATGTTGGATTGAACTACCTCCCTTATCAGAAGCATTATACTATGGTATTTCCTTTTTTCAAATATGACAGTAGATTGTGTGAAGACGTTATGGGTAGTGCATTTACATATATTGTATTGGTTATGGTTAAGTAGATGTTGGTTGGTTTTACAACAGCTGGAGATTTTGGAATCTGATTTAGTCCATATAGTGATAACTGATTTTAAAACTTTGAAGGCTAGTGAACATAAAACTTTTCCAGATGCCAAATGGGTAGCTTTTTTGGGGAAGTATGACTTTATATGAATAGTCCAACTTTGGGTCAGAATGAAGGTATGGGGTAAATGAGAAGTTAAAGGTCTTTTTTTTCCTATATGGAAATTATATATTTATTCCTGTTTTTGATTTGCCCTTATTTTTCTGACTGTAAGATGAAATACTGAATTGTATATATTTAATTGTGATTTCCATTGAAAATTCCCCATCTCTTTTAGTGGGGAGGGGAAGGGTCAGGTTATAATATTTTCTTTATGTTTGGGGTTACTGTATGAAATAATACTTATTTATGTTCTTGATTTTTTCCTTTTTTATGGTTTTGCATGATAAAATACTGATTTGTACATATTTTGTTATGATTTCAATAAAAATTCCCCTACTCTTTTGGTGGGGAGGGGGAGGGGGGTTGGTTATAATGTTTTTCTTATATTTGGAGTTATTATATGAAACAATATTTATCTATGTTCTTGATTATCCCTTTTTTATATGATGCAATACTGATTTGTATATATTTTGTTATGATTTCTTTTTTATACTTTATTAAAGTTTTCACCACCAAATTTGCAGATATCCAACATGCATCATGATCAAGTAACGTTTTAAATACAAACTCAAGAGAAGAAATTACAGCTATTAAAATACAGCTAAATGGATAAAGAATGACAAGTAAACAGATGTCTGTACCCCACCCTCCCTTCCCACCCCAACTGCCCATAGGAAGTAAATCCAAATGTACATTGAATACTACATCTCTAAATATTTTGTAAACTAATGGGTTACAAAGGGGCACTCGTACTGGATTTAACCTAACCAGGACTAATCAGCAATAGGCTAAGTAGGGGGTCCCAAGTTTGGTTAAATTTGTCCAGATTATTAGTCATCCCTGCTATAACTCACTCTGCCTCTATAGCAAACATTATTTCTCAGTACCATTAAGTATATGAAGGGGTAATTGCATCAATCCAATGCGTGAATATTACTTTTTTGGCACAGGCTGAGATTAGTGCCATATGGGCTCATTGGGATCTGCCCTGAAGAGTAGCATAGTCTCCTAAAAAGCAAATCTCAGAAGAGAATTTATCTGAGAGTGATAGTAATGGGTTCAGATGGGACTTGATACTATTCCAGAATGGGAGAGATTCTCTCACATGACCACAACATATGCAGTAGGTCTCCTGTAAGCCTTGAACACCTGGTACAGAGATCGGAAGTCCGGGAGCCCATCCGGTAAAGTTTAACCAGGGTATAGAATAGATTATGATTAATTTGAAACTGCATAAACCTATACCTATCCCGTTTAGTGTATCTATATAGGTGTTTCCAGATTCTCGGCCAACATCTGGGGGGGTATGCCCAGAAGTGACTGGTCCCACCAAGAACATCTATGACTTTCTAACCGGGCTATTTTGGTCTGCAAAAAAGGTATATGCAAATGCTATTAAATGGGAAGTCGGGAGAGATTTAATACATGGAATAAGTATAGATGACAGAGTGTATCGATAACCTCATAGTCTTCAGGTGAAGCTACCTCTGGCTGCAAGCTGCAACACTGGACTTAAGATTTGCAAGAAAGCGAGTAGTGCTCACAACAGAGGGAGGTGAACCTTACAATTTACAATTGTCTTTGGTTTGAAGCAGATTCCTTAGGAAAGTTAATATTCTTCAGGTGGAGGATACTTCTAACTGAAGGGTGAAATAAGGAACTCAGAATTATCAGAAAAGGCAGTCTTTCAATCAACAGAGGGAGGTGGAGTTTGCTTTACTTGTTACAATTGTTAAGATTTTACTGTTTTCTGTGTTTCTGCCCTTCTGACTTGATTGGAGTTAGTGATTGACTGTTTGCATTGCAATATTTGTAATACTGTGAGTATTCACTGGGCTAAGAATTTGTCATAAGCCCTGAACTGAGAGCAGGTTACAGGCTGTGTATTGGACCCAGACAGTACCTAGGGGGTGGAAACTGGTTTTTCTTTTGTTTACCTTAGTGTGCCTTATAAGGCCAAGCCAGACTGTGTCAGGAAGTGCTTACATCACAGCTACTTAACAGCCAATAGCTCTGGAAGAATCTTACAGACCTTGATAAAAGTACTAATTTTAGCAGGCTCATCAGATC
Source organism: Neoceratodus forsteri (assembly GCA_016271365.2). NCBI lineage: Eukaryota > Metazoa > Chordata > Ceratodontiformes > Ceratodontidae > Neoceratodus > Neoceratodus forsteri. The sequence continues at coordinate 1,099,690,881 of CM028129.1, read as the reverse complement.
ACCTCATAGTCTTCAGGTGAAGCTATCTCTGGCTGCAAGCTGCAAGCTGCAACACTGGACTTAAGATTTGCAAGAAAGCGAGTAGTGCTCACAACAGAGGGAGGTGAACCTTAAAATTTACAATTGTCTTTGGTTTGAAGCAGATTCCTTAGGAAAGTTAATATTCTTCAGGTGGAGGATACTTCTAAGTGAAGGGTGAAATAAGGAACTTAGAATTATCAGAAAAGGCAGTCTTTCAATCAACAGAGGGAGGTGGAGTTTGCTTTACTTTTGTTACAAGTGTTAAGGTTTTCAGTGCAGGAAGAGTTTAAACCCACATAGGCCGAATACTGTTTTCTGTGTCTGCCCTTCTGCACAGCTGATGTGTTTTGGGGCTGACTGTTTTCAGAGCACAAGTCACCAGGCTCTTTTGGGGCTGGGAGGTTTACCTGTGTCTGACTTGGATGTTTGATTTTTCTCTGTTTGATTAGCAGGGTATTTTCTCTGTCAAATTGGTTTGAAGCAGTATTACAAATTGTCGGTATGGCATCTTGCTGACAGGAAGGCACTCATCGCATCGGTAGGTCAGGAGCGTTAGCTGATTGTTTCATGAGGGCACAGTTTAGCTCACCCCTTCCCACCTTCCCACCCTCACCCCACCCACCCCTGGAAATAGTTCATTTATACCTGGGGTTCTGACATCATTTCCTCAAGAAGGCAAGGTACATATCACTGTTATATCCTGTCTATCACACTGCACTGACAATATAAGCATACACATTATATAAATACATATATTTCTATATAACGCACCAATCACACACACACACACACACACACACACACACACAAAAAAACTAAACAAGGTAGACAGTTATGTGGGGAATAGTACAATGTAATGGCTGTGGGGCCGCAGTCTTCCGGGAGTCTTTCTGGAGGCTGAGATGCTGCCCTGTTTGCAGACAACTATCTTCCCTGAGGGAGGAAGTTGCCCATCTTCAGGCTGCACTGGACAGTGGCAAGGGAACCGCCCCCATCCAGGGAGCACCAGAGCCACCACCACTACCTCAGAGGTTGTGAAGAAAGCACAGCAGTTGGACCACAGTGGGCTCAGGGAGGGTAAGGGTGGAGGAACAGAGGCACACCCAGTCAGTTGTTCCACTCCACGATCCATACACCATTCTGGGGGAGCATAGTTCCCCTATGGATGCACCCACAGAGGAGACTAAGGAGGGTGCAGACAACTGTCACAAGGGAGGCCCTCAGGAAGGAGGCAGAGGGCACCACAGGGAAAGAAAGCAGCTCCTGGTGGGGGACTCAATTATTAGGGGGATAGAACTGGGGGGAGCAGGGAAAACTGAAGTAAGGTGCCTGCCTGGTGCCATGGCTTGGAGGGACAGGAAGCGCATCCTTAGGATCACGAGAACAATTGCACGGGAGTCTGAGCTGGACATCACTGTCCACCTAGGGACAAATGACTTAGCTCATCATGAGATTAGAGCAGTGCAGAAGGACTTTGTAGAGTTGGGGAGGGGCTTAAGACAAGTAGCACACACAGTATCCTTCTCAGAGGTGCTGCCTGTCAGTGGCATGGGTGAGGCGAGGGTACTTTGCACCATGCAGTTTAACAAATGGTTGAAAAAATGGTGTGGAGCACAGGGGTTTGGCTTCATTGGGGACTGGGGTTCTGCCTGGAGGGACACCAGCCTATACTGGCAGGATGGTCTGCATCTGTCCAGGAAGGGAACAAGTCTTTTGGGCAATCGGTTTAAATGCTTCATTGGCAAGCCTTTAAACTAGTCAAGGGGGGAGGCACTGATAAGCAGCAGGAAAATCCCAGCCTCCCCCTACAAAACAGGGTACTAAATGAGAAAAAGACCAAGGTAGAAAGGTCAGTGGGATGCCGCTACAGAAGGTAAAGCCATCAAAAATGGAGAGCAATGAGTACCAATGCCCGTAGTCTGGGTAACAAGCTTCCTGAATTAGTGGCCTTGATGGAGGAGGAAGATCTGGATATTGTGGCAGTCACAGAAACATGGTACACACAGAACCATGACTGGGATGTAAACATACTAGGATACACTATCTACAGGAGGGACAGGAGGGTAAAAGAGGAGGAGGAGTAGTCTCTACATAAGAGAAGAAATCAAAGCAACAGAACAAAAGGGTAAACAGGGAGGAGAAGAAGCACTGTGGGTCAATTTGGAGGCAGACAATGGCACCACAATCTGCACAGGGGTTGTATACAGACCTCCCTCTCAGGGGGAGGAAATGGACAAGGAAATGATAGAAAGTATACTTAGAATGGCAGATAAAGGGGAGATATTGCTGATGGGTGATCTGAATATGCAAGATGTTAACTGGAGTGCAGTTGCAGCAGCCACTTCGAAGAGTGGGGTTATTCTAGATGCCCTACAGGGGGCATGCCTTAGACAACTAGTATTGGAGCCCACTCGAGAGGGAGCAATCTTAGACCTGGTTCTCTCAAATGGAGATGAAGAGAGATCACAGATGTAGAAGTGGGTAGCCATCTGGGAACTAGTGACCATCGAACAGTATGGTTCACAATAAACACAGCAATAGAGTCAAGCCATAAAAGACAAAGGTACTGGATTTTAGGAGGACTGACTTTGCCAAAATGGGTGAGTGCCTAAGGAATGCACTAGCAAATGGACAGGAAGGAGGGGTGGAAGAACAATGGGGAATAATAAAAACTGCCATCACAGAGGTAACAAGCCTTTGTGTAAAGCAAATAAACAAAATGAAACGAGGTAAGAAACCACTATGGTTCTCAAAGGAAGTGGCAGTGAAGGTTCAAGAGAAAAAGAAATCATTCAGGAAGTACAAGGAATCACAGAAGGAACAGGGCAGAGAACTGTATCAGTTAAAGCAAAAGGAAGCTGGGAAGGCAGTCAGAACAGCAAAGGCCCAAACCGAGGAAAAGATAGCCAACTCAGTTAAGAAGGGGGATAAAACCTTTTATAGGTACATCAGGGAGGGAAGGAAGACCAAGGGAGGATAGTGAGGCTTAATAAAGGGGAGGGAGGGTGGGCAGAGGTGACTGTGAAAAGGCAGAGATACTAAACAAATATTTTTGCTCAGTATTTACAAAGGAAGAGGGGGAGGTACCTAAAACAAACAGTAGAAACACTCTGGATACAGAAGTTGATACCAGCCCATTTACAGAAGAAAGGGTTCTGAAAGAGCTCTTAAAACTGAAGGTGGACAAAGCAATGGGGCCTGATGGGATTCATCCCAGAATTCTAAAAGAACTAAGGGTAGAACTAGTGACACCACTGACTACCCTCTTCAACAAATCATGGGAGGATGGGGTCGTACCTGATGACTGGAGGAGGGCAGATGTGATTTCCCTTCACAAAAGTGGGAGCAAGGCAGAAGCAGGAAACTACAGACCTGTTAGTTTAACCTCAGTGGTAGAGAAAATGATGGAATCACTTCTGAAGGAAAGAATTGTTGAGTATCTAGAGGCCAGAGGGGCACAGGACCCAAGGCAGCATGGATTCACAGCAGGAAGGTCATGCCAGACAAATCTGATAGATTTCTTTGACTGGGTGACCAAAGTAGTTGATCAGGGAGGGGCTGTGGACATGGCCTACCCAGACTTTTAGCAAGGCATTTGACACAGTCCCACACAAAGATTAATATACAAGTTAGCCAGCCTGGGAGTGGGTCCCAAGATGACAGCCTGGGTAAAGAATTGGCTGGAGAATAGGACACAGAGAGTAATAGTAAATGGAGTCCACTCTGGAAAAAGGGGGTTAGTAGGGGTACCGCAGGGTTCAGTATTAGGACCGGTCCTCTTCAATGTCTTTATAAGTGACATTGCAGAGGGACTGGAAGGAAAGTATGTCTCTTGGCAGATGACACAAAGATCTGCAATAGAGTTGATGCACAAGGTGGGTGGAAAGGATGAAAGGGACTTGGCAAGGTTAGAGGAATGGTCAAATGTATGGCAGCTTAGATTCAATGCTAAGAAGTGCAAGGTAATGTACCTGGGAAACAAAAACCAGGGAAGAGTACACATGGGCGTGAGATACTAACAACAACAAAATGGAAAGGGACCTGGGGGTAGTCATATCAGATGACCTAAAGGTGGGCAAGCAATGTGAGAGGGCAGCAAGGAGGGCTGGGGGAATACTGGGATGCATAGGGAGAGGCATCACCAGTAGAAAACAAGAAGTTATTATCCCTCTGTACAGACAGCTGGTGAGACCACATCTGGAGACAGGATGGAAGCTGTCCAGAGGAGGGCAACTAAAATGGTGCAGGGTCTGCACCGGAAGACATATGAAGAGACTTAAGGAGCTTAATATGTATAGCCTCAAGGAAAGTAGGGAGAGGGGGGACATGATAGAAACTTTCAAGTACCTCAAGGGAATCAACAAAGTCCAAGGGGGTAGCATCTTTCAAAAAAAGAGATGTGCAAGAACAAGGGGGCACAATTTGAAGATAGAAGGGCGGCTCAGAGGTAATTTAAGGAAGTATTTTTTCACAGAGAGGGTTGTGGATGTATGGAACGGCCTTCCAGAGGAGGTTGTGGAGTCAAAAACAGTGGTGGAATTCAAGCATGCATGGGACAGTCATAAGGCAATTCTAGGGGGTGGGGGTAGGAAAAAGTAGGCTGCTGGTTAACTAGGATCTGCAGCTTATCCATCAGGTAGGGAAATGGGCAGACTGGGTGGGCCAAGCGGTCCTTATCTGCCATCATATTCTATGTTTCTATGTTTCTATGTTAGTGTTAGTCCAGAGCCCAGTACCAAAATGCTTCATTAACATATGGGAAACCTGCAAATATTTAAATGCATATCTCGGGGACCATTTATACAGGGAAATAGCCTCCTGGAACCGCATCAGCTTATAATTGGTAATCAAGTCCTCAATCTTTTCAATTCCCATATCAGACCAAAATGAAATGGCTTTAAGGGGTTTACCCAAAATTAAGAAAATGGGATTGTTGAAAAGAGGTTGTGCTAAATCCCTATGGCCAACTGTCTTAAGAAAAATATTAAGCTGACGTTGTATCTCAAGCATAGAGCCTAACGGGGAATCTTTTAGATTATCAGAGAAATTCTTTTTGGTAATGAAAGGGAGAGCCCTGGGATTTACATTCTGTACTAGGCATAGGGAGTGCTCTATTTCCAACCAGAGGGGGTGGTAGTGTGAATCAGGAGAGGAGCTATGGGAAAGTAACCAGTACCTCATCCTTGTTAGGTGCATTGCTAAATAGCATATATAAAAGTTTGGGGATTTTGTTATGACTTCATTAAAAATTCCCCTACTCTTTTCGAGAAGTGAAATAGGATCTTTAACATCCACCTGAACAGGCAGATGGGACCTCAGTTTAATGTCTCATCCAAATGACGGCACCTTAGAAGTGCAACACCCCCCCATTCTGCACTACAATGTCAATATTGGGATTTAACCCAAGTACCTGATGTGGGGACTGAACCTACAGCCTTCTGATCTTCCGGCCTCAGAGGCAAGTGTGCTACCTGCTGAGCTATTGACACTGATTTTGCCATTTTATAAGATAGAAGATAACCCACTCTAGGGCGTGCAGTCACACTTTGATATACGCATGCCTAGGGTGGTTAATGCACACCAAGGTGTGCATATATCAGAGCATGACCACACACCTTAGAGTGGGTTATCTATTACATATATGCCTATATATACATATATATGCAAAAACCTTTGTTAATGCATAATTTAGAGTTAAAACACAAAAAGAAAGGAAATTAGACCTTTAGGGTTGCCCCTCCCCTCCCCCTGTGTACCCCCACATCCTCCCGAGATTGACAGATGCTGGGGTGTGTCATTGGGGTTGTGAGACCAAAATGTCACCCCATTCCATGTATAATCATATTCACAAGCCACAGTAAAGAAGAATGTGGTGACATTTAGGCCTCACAACACCAATGACACACCCTGGCATCTGTCAGTCTTGGAAGGATGGTGGGGACACGAGGGGTGGAGAGGGCAACCCTAAAGGTCTCATTTCTTTACTTTTTGTGTTTTTACCCTCAATGATGCATTAACAATTTTTTTGCATAGAATTTCCTTACTTTTTGAGAAAGCATAGAAAAGTAGAAACTTGCAAATTTTTGCCTAACATAACAGTACAAGTACTGAATATTATATGTATTGGTAGGAGCGTGGGGCTCAATCCACCTTGAAACAAAACAAAGTTTCATTCATCTGAGTGGCATAATTCCACACCTGTTTATATGTCAGGCACCTAACCACTGAAAATTACTTCCATGGTAGTAAGGCTAGCTACCCTATAAATGTGAAGCCACTACCACAATGCAAAATGCTATACAGTGTGTCATGCAATATCTCCACAGCATATTAATTTTCCAACACCTAAGTACCATAATTCACATGCACAAGACATCCCCTCAACACCCTCCCAAATTTCAAGTTAAAAGACCAAACGGTTTCTGAGATATTACATTTTAAAGTTTGAGATTGTCATTCATCAAAGTGGCAGAATTCTGCACCTGTGTACATTTTACAAACCTAATGACTGAAAAGTACATCCATGGCAGTAAGGCTAGCTACCCTATTAATTTCAAGCCACTACCGCAATGCAAAATGCTGTCCACAAAACATAATTTGCACCACACAATATCTCTGCAACAAATGTATTTTCCAAGACCTAAACACAATAATTCACATCTACAGGACATCCCATCAACACCCTTCAAATTTCAAGTTAAAAGATCAAACCAGTTCTGAGATATTTAATTTTAAAAGTTGTTAAAATTGGGCTATCTGATCCCTCCAAATCTGACCATCTAGTCCCTCCCTCACGAACAAAGATCGCGATCAAAAAATCTCAAGATCAAAGAATTTGCAGGCTCACGACCAAAGAATTTGCAGGCTCACGATCAAATATTAAAAAATGATAAAACTCAAGTTTTACACAGAAATACATGAAACCACAGCCATGCCTCAATAGAACAAAGCCTCCTGAGCAAACCCCATCCTAGTTTGACTTTATAAGTCACCCCTGAGCTGAGAAATTTAACTTTTTAATCTGGCCATCTAGTTGCGCCCTTGCAATCAAAGATTGCATTCAAAGAATCTCACGATCAAAGAATTTGCAAGCTTGCAACCAAAGAATTTGCAGGCTCATGATCAAAGAATAAAAAATGTTAACATTCAATTTTTACACAGAAATACATGAAACCACAGCCAAGCCTCAATAGAACGAAGTATCCTGAGCAAAACCCATCATAGTTTGACTTTATGAATCACCCCTGGGCTGAGAAATTAGATTTTTTAATCTGGCCATCTAGTTGCACCCTTGCGATCAAAGATCGCAATCAAAGAATCTCGCGATCAAAGAATTAACAGTCTCATGATCAAAGATCGTTAGCGAGCCATGATCTAAGAATTAAAAACTTTAAAACTCTATTTTTGGACAAGTTTACAAGAAACCATAGGCATGGCTCGATAGAGAGAGGACCCCTGAGCAAAACCCAACATAGGTTTACTTCAGAAGTCACCCCTGAGCCGAGATATTTAATTTTTTCCAACTGCAAAATGAAAACAAGATGGCAGCCATCATGATCAAAGAATTCCTCATGATCAAAGATTCTTTGATCATGAGCCTGCAAATTCTTTGATCGTGAGGAGGGACCAGATGGCCAAAACCCCATTCTTCTTTCGCAAAACAACCATATATATTTTCCTATAGACTTATAATGGGAAATTCAAAGTTTAATACCTTTTGAATGAATTCATATTTTTTTACCAAACAAAAAGTGGCGTGGTCCTTGACCCAAGTTCTTTCAAGGTGCCAAGGTGCAGAGTGGCACGCCACACAATGGCTGCTTAGCACCATGGACAAAATGAAAAAAACTGCCTACAGAACTGGCGTAAAGTGCATTTTTCAGTGTTTTGACGCACAAAAAAACATAAGTTCGACTGAAACAAAATTTTGGCAAATCAAGAGATCTACCATGCCCTGCCATGCATACCACATTTCATGCAAATCCGTTGAATGGGTCCAAAGTTATTAATGCACAAAATTTCAAGTTTAACATAGAAGTGGCTTCATAACCCTAAATATAGGGGTGCGACTGTGCCCCTATAATATATATATAAAAAAATACCTAATACTGGGGCTTGCAGGGTGCTCCCAGGAGAGGGCAAAGGAGGACCCAGAATATAGAGCACATTGACGTAATAACTTTGTCTCTCTTGTCAGATGGTGCCTGGAAAGAACACCGGGAAGGAGCTGAGTGCCAGTGAAAAGCTGGCCAAACAAGCAGCAGACCTCATGGGTCAGGTACAGTCCATCCTGGAAGAGGCCCACAAGGCAGAATATGAGGAGAAAGTAAAAGGAAATATGAAAGAGATGGAGGACAAGGGAGATAAAGGAAGAGGAGGGAAGTAGCCAAGGAAACCACCACAGGAAGAGCCAGCCACCCCAAAGGGTAATGAAAAGCAAATAGATTTGACCCTGGATGGTAGTTTGAAGGACTGCTTGGCTGGGATAATAGAGGAAATGGGAGAAAAAGGGCTGGAGGAAATGGAAAAGGCATTATTAGAACTAAAAGGGAAAGGGACCCCGAGCCAAGCCCTGGGGATACTGGGGGGGGGGTAACCAGAATGGGGGTTTTCTGTGGATGACTCTAGGGGATCAAATACCACAAGCAATTAAAGAAAAAAAATTGGAAGCAGGAGTATGTAGATGTGTTTGCGCTGGCTGATAAGGAGGCCACAAAGAAGTATGCAGAGAAGGAGTCAATGGGCAGGTCAGAGATGGCAGTGGCATTGGTTCTGGTGGGTAAAGCCACAGAGGATAAGGGTTACAGGGGCAAGACTTTTGAGAACTGGCTGGCAAGTTTTACCAATATCAGAGTGATCCTGCTGCAAAAATAACCATAATTTGCCATTCCATTGCTGACCTGCTCAGCAATGATCAGGGATACTTATAAAGCAAAGGGAGGCTACAGGAGGTTGCTGTACAGTGAAAGGTTCTAGCAACACATGGCAGAACATAGGGATATCCCCTGGGATGCCACACATGCAGATCTATGGGTGAGGATACATACAGGTCAGGGGTCGGGAGCATTTGAGGGGGCAAAAGGGTGGGTGGGGGCCATGGTAAAGACATGTTGGGGCTACAATAAGGCCACATGTAGTTGGGCAAACTACAAGTTCAAACACATGTTCTCAAAATGTGCCAGACATCATCTGATTTCCAGGTGCAGGAGCATGGGAGAGAGGATGGGTTTCCAACATTATGCTGGGCAGCCTTTTCATGGAGGCTCATGGGGAGCGAGGGGGAAGCAGGAACGTAAGGTGGGGAGAGAGAGTGGGTATGGGGGCAGGGGGTCTTTTGGAGTCACTACAAGTAGTTAATGAACTGGGTGGGACAGGGACTCAAAGAGTGGGTAGGGGTTTCAAGATGGCTCACATGACCATCAAGAGGGAAACCATCTGGGCTTGGACAGAGGGATACCCAGACAGTCCAGCAAAAGAAAGGCTAAGGGAGGGCTTTACAAGCGGTTTTAGTTTACACTATGGGGGATCAAGAGTGGCCATGTGGGCAAGAATCTGGGATTGATAAATGGTATGGAAGGGGTAGTTAGGAAGAAGACAGAAAAGGAGATAGCTGTGGGTCATGTTGAAGGACCATGCCCAACACCATTGTGGCAGGAACAAAGGGTGTCCTCATTGGGCGTAGTACCCTAGAAGAAAGCTGGAGAATTCATGCTCATTCACCACCTATCCTACCCCAAAGAAGGGCTCAGTTTATTACGCCATTCCTGAGAAGGACAGAGTGGTATCACAAACCACACTAGATCAAGCTGTCGAGCTGATCAGGGCAGTGGATGGGGGTGTGACTGGTAAAGATGGATAATGAATCTGCCTTCTGGCTACTACCATTGTGGGCAGAAGATGGATCTCTTGGGTTTTCAATTTGATGGTAAATACTATTTGAGGTAAGTGAAGGGTTCACAGAGCAGCAGATCATAAGATTCATGATAAAAAAAAAGTGGTATGAGGGGTTAGCCCACTCCACAATGGTTACATATTTAGTAGGTATGGGGTAGTCTGCAAAACACAGGGGTGGGAGCACCCACCAGGGCACCATCAATCAGAAGGATGATGCAAGGGTGGCAGAGGATCATGGGAAAGACACTAGATCAAAGAAGACTAATAGAAGGGAATTTGTTAAAGGACAACTAATCAAGCTTTTTACACATTTTGGGTCTTTTTTAAAATGACTCCATAAGCTTATAAAGGAGAGGCAGTTGTTTACATTTATACTGAAACTGCATTTATTAAAGTAAGAGAAATGCAGTTTCATAGCATTTGAACATTTTAAACACAGCCTCTCCTGATTCAAAAATCCTGCTCTGAGAATCCTAAAATGGCTGCCTTGTTGATGTCATTGAAGTGAGAGATGCCAGCTGTGTAAATGTATTCTAGCTCCACTAAATGTATTCAAATGTGAATAACTTTAAAATGAAAAATGATAGCATGGTACTTTGAGCACAAAAGTTGTTCAGCACAAAAATATCTGCACAATGAGCAGTGTTTCATTTATAGATACCGTTTAGTTTTTTCTAATTAGCAAAAAGGCAGCAGAATATTAAATTTTGTGTAACTTTGACAACAAACAAATGTGGATAACCTTAAAACAAAAAAAAATGATACCATGGTACAGTGGGCATGAAAGTTGTTCAGCACAAAAATATCTATGAAATGAGTGGTGTTTCATTTATATATACATTCGAAGTTTTTTTTATAATTAGCAAAAGCCAGCAGAAAATACAATTTTTTTGTTACTTTGGCAATAAACAAATGTAAATAACTTTAAAACAAAATATGATAGCATGGTACTGTAAGCATGAAAGTTGTTCAGCACAAACATGCCTAAAAATGAGTGGTGTTTCATTTATAGTACCATCTAAGTTTTTTTTTATAATAAACAAAACACAGCTGAAAATGTAATTTTCTTTTTCACTTTTTCAACAAACAAATGCAAATAACTTTAAAACAAAAAAAATGATAACATGGTACTGTTGACACGAAAGTTGTTCAGCACAAAAATATCTACAAAATAAGTGATGTTTCATGTACAGATTACTTTTAGCTTTTTTATCATTAGCAAAAAGCAGAAAATTCAATTTTTTCTTCACTTTTTGAAGTATACAAATGCAAATAGCTTTAAAACAAAATATGATAGCATGTTACTTTGAACATAAAAGTTATTCAGCACAAAAATATCTGCCATATGAATGCTGTTTCATTTATATATACAGCTTTCAGATTTTTTTATAATCAAAAAATAGCAGGAAATTTTTTTTTTAACTTTTTGGCATAAATGGAATATGCTACCTCCATACAGGAAATATTGTTGAAAATCTGGCCTATTAAGCATACAACAGTCCCCCCCCCCACCGTTTTGGAAGGCAGGGTTGGGAGTTATTTGAAAAGCAAATTGCAGTTTGGTTAATTGGGAAGTGCACAAGAACAAAAACTATCAACAGTATTTACAGTAGGGAGGCAGCATATTCCATTCAAGTCATACTTTTGAAAAAAGGAAAAATGGATTTTCTTGCCATTTTTTGTTGATTATAAAAAAACTAACATGTTTCTATAAATGAAACACCACTCATTTGACAGATATTATTGTGTTAAACAGCTATTGTTCTTAAAGTACCATGCTATCATATTTCGTTTTAAAGCTATTTGCATTTGTTCGTTGCAAAAAGTGAAGAAGAAAACTTAATTTTCTGCTGGTTTTTGCTAATTATAAAATAACTAAGAGGTATATATAAATGAAACACCACTTATTTTGTAGATGTTTGTGTGCTGAACAACATTTGTGCTCACAATACAATGCTATCATTTTTGGTTTAAAGTTATTTGCATTTGTTTGTTGAAAAAAATTAATTTTCTGCTGGTTTTTGCTAATTATAAAAAAAAAATTAGAAAGTATCTGTAAATGAACCACCACTAATTTCGTAGATATGTTTATGCTGAAAAACTTTCCTGCTCACAGTACCATGGTATCATTTTTTGTTTTAAAGCTATTTGCATTTGTTTGTTGCCAAAGTGACAAAATTTAGTTTTCTGCTGCTTTTTTGCTAATTATAAAAGAACTAAAAGGTATCTATAAATGAAACACCACTAATTTTGTAGATATTTTTGTGCTGAGTAACTTTCATGCTCAAAGTACCATGTTAGCATTTTTCATTTTAAAGTTATTTGCATTTGAATACAGGTAGTGGAGCTAGAATTCATCTACACAGTTGGCATCTCTCCCACTTCTATGACATCATCAAAGCATCCATTTTAGGATTCTCACAGCCGAATTTCTGAATCAAGAGAGTCTGTATTTAAAATTTTCAAATGCTATGAAACTGCATTTCTCCTAATTTTTGAATGCAGTTTCAGTGTAAATGTAAACAACAGCATCTCCTTTTCAAGCCCATGGAGTAATTTTTTAAAAAACAAAATGTGTAAAAAGCTTGTTTAGTTGCCCTTTAAAGAAATTATTAGGAAGCTTGAGGTGTATATGCAGTTCAGCATATAAGAAGGTTTTATTCAAGGCAGTATTCTTGGTGATGCAGCAAGGCACATTTAGGGTCAACAAGGTAGTGGTGGCCAACCTTAAGGATGAACAAGGGGGTCTGCAATGTGAGGATATACAGTGGAATGAGTCAAAGGCCGTGATCAATCTGAGGCATCAAAAATGGACCACACCAGAGCTAGGGTGAAGGTCAGGTTGTCCAAGGCTGCCGACAAGGAGTATTGCACAGTCCTGGCATTGGAGGCATATTGGAGGGTGGGGCCAGTTAGGGCAGCCCCTTTTTTGTACATGGGAATGGTTCATTAGTGTCTTCCTACCAGGTCACTGCAGTGGTAAAAAAAGTATGGCTTTTGCCTGGGAGGATGCAACTAGATTTTCCTCACACTCATTTAGAATTGGGGCCACATCAGAGGCAGCCACACAGGGGGACTCAGAGGAGGAAATTAAGGAATGGGGGAGATGAAAATTTGCCTGTTACAAAAATATATAAGGAAGTAGTTTATTGACATGGTCTGTTTTTTGTTCCAGATGTGGGGCGCAGAAGAAAGGTTTGGATCATGGGGCACTCATTCATTTACTGGACTGAGAAGAGAGCAGCAAGTATGCTGAGCAGGAGACAGCTCTGGAGAGCAGTGGATTCTGTCAGGCTTCATTGGAAAGTCATACATGGAATGCACTGGGGTCAACTGTTCTCGCTATTGTAGGAACAAAAAGTTAAGTATCAAAACCTGATCTACTCATATTACATTTGTGGAGTAATGATCTGGGGGAATGGCCATGAGCAGAGTTGATACTCGAAATCCAGAGGGACATAGACATAGTGAGGGCATGGTGGCAGGGGGTTACGATAGCATGGTCAGAGATCATCCCATGAAGAGTCTAGAGACAGGCCAGGGATGGCAAGGCAATTGAATAGGCTAGAAAAAAGGTGAATAGGAGGATGGAAACATTTATGAAGGAGATAGGGGGAATCTACCATTCATAGCACATGCCATCACATACAAGAGCCACAGGGACTATAGTTAGGGTGGGGTGCATCTTTCAGAGGTAGGCATAGCATTATTTACTGACAAATTTGATGAAGTGATAGAGCAGTGGGAAATCAGGAGAGGGGGCTTGGTGGACGCACACCTTCCATGCAGAGCGGGAGGAATGTTAGTGGAAATAAGGGAGGAGGAGCATGGGGAGGCACAAGGGGTGGTGGGCATTAATGCCAGGCATGAACTGAAGCAACACCTAGCTGAGTCAGGCATCTCAGGAAAGTATTCCCTCAGGGAGGAGCAGAGGTGGGCATTGAGTGCGACACCTGAGCCCAAACAAGTAGAGAGGCAAGAACAGACATTGGAATGTAGAAGGGCATCAGGTTACATACCCTAGCCCAAAAAGACAAGACAAGAATATCAAAGGATGATTGACTGGAAAGGGGAGGATTGTCCAAAGATGAGATGATGTCAATAAATGTAAATACAAGGTGGAATGTACAGAAGTTCAATGTAACATGGTGTATGGATTTGAACATGTAAATAAACTTTGCCAATCGAACACCGACAATACTGTGTGTGGAGTATCATTCCAATAAAGGATATTCCAATGACAACCAGCAAAAGCACAAAATGATATTGATTCTGTGCTCCAACAAGAACAGTAGCAAGTTCCTAGTATAATTACCGCAGTGTTTACTACTGGTCAGATGATTTTTCTTAGTGAAATGGGCCAACAGTAGTGGTCTTCCAGTGTTAATGACTTTAAAGTATATTTTTTCCCTGGCTTTGAATGAGAAACACAACAGCCATGTTGCTTAATGAGTATACAGTAGGGACACATGTAACATCTGAAGACCAACTTTATTTTATTCTCTGAGAAACCGACACTCCAAATCCTTTATGACATTTAAACAAAGGAATTTACTAGTGAGTGAATTGAGTGATGTGCCTGAAGAAAGCAGCACCTCGACAAACTGATAACCTATCATAGAGTCTTGCATAGGTAAAATGTAATCTTCTGGTATTGCAGTCACTTTTTTCTTTTCTCTGTCATTTCAACATATGAGACAAATTATATCTGTGCTATTCTTTTTTTGCTTCCTGAAGATGACTCTTGCCAGTGCCTTTTCAATGATGCATCAAACAGTTATTTATTTTTTTCCAGGATTGGAAAATTAGTGTTTTACGTTCATGTAGAACTAAATTTGGACTAACCTCTTGTTTCTCTTTTTTTTACTATATCAGTGGTATACTTCCTTTAAATATGGAATACAAAATGGCTTCACTTAGAATATCCAGTACCCCAGTGGAGAGACAGACCCACTGACCAGTTAAAGTTTTAAAGGGACACATTCATGCCCAGTGCCCATCATAGTCTGAAAATCCATGAAAATCTCTTTCAAATTAGGCATTGGGCTTATCTGTAGCTAGAAGCAGCCCAGGGATTTAATTGCAGTACATGGCTGAGTCTGTTCAACATTAATATTACATTGCCCTCATTTTTAGAACACTGTGATGTCACTGAGGAACAAGCTGTAAGGAACAAGCTGTACCTAACTACTGTAAGTTGAGTACTGCTCGCTCCTCGGTGGCATCACAATGTTGTACAAATGGCTGCAGTGTAGTGGTACTATTGAACAGCTTCATTTGTCTGTATCTCTGGAGTACGTCCAGCTACAGATGAGCCCTATACCTAATTTGAAAGAAGTTGTGGGCTTTTACATGATGACAGCCCCATATATGAATGTGTCCATTTATGTTTTTATTCTAAACAAAAGAACACTTGATACTGGCAGTCTGGCATTCCACAAAATCACTTTGATATTTTGTTGTTCTACTCTGACCACCTTATCAGGAAAAATATTATGCTTAATAAATCAAGGTTCAAAGTTTTTACTAAATGATTGACATTTCTGTTTTTCATTATTTAAAATACATCATAATACAAACAAAGATAAAACATCATAAGTAAATAAAATGCACTGCAAGACAAAAGTATTAACAAAGTGTTAATGTGACCGCATCAGGAAACTGCCATGCTAAGGTCAGAGATAGCATAACAAGTAGAGAAAGGAGACCAGCACCACTGCCTACGTCCAAAACAAAACTATGTCGTTCAGTAAAATATATGTAGACTGAATGAAAAGCCACTGGAGTGTGTGAACTCACCAGGCTATGACATGCAAGAAGTCCAGTGTATATTCTATGCAAATCCTTTATTTGATAAAATCCAAAAGCCAAAAAATCAACGCCACCCTGCTCCACAAACAACTTCCTGGTTGCATACGTGCTACGTCACCTGATGGGTTTCACACAACGTACTTTCTCAAAGGTGCAGTAGACAGATAAGGAAACACTTTTATATACATAGGTAGCCCTTAAAGTGATATGCATTTAAAAGTGCTAAACATCAAAATACATATACAAACACCAAAACATAAAGAACCAAATCAAGTTAAAAGTCTACAGTTCCTGTAGGTGCAAAGGCTGATTAGTAAGATAACTTTAAATATGTTTTAGACTACCTATATTTGTATTTATATTTTCATGGGATTCATATTCTCCATAACATCAGTAGGTGTCATTATATGTAAAGACTATTCATAATCAGTACTTATTCTGCGCTCTAGTGGACACAACCTAAAATGACCAGTACATTTAAAGTGAACTATAAAAGACTATAAAAAACCAAACCTGCCAATAGTAACTTTTGTAAACAAAGAGATTGAACAAAGTTTAAGTTCCCCAAAAAATGTGTCAGCAGTCAAGGGTAAACTGGTACAAATCTGTATAAAAAAAAGAGAAATATAAAAAGGATAAGTATCACAACAGTGCACAAATGTTGAGAATATCTTGTTCACTGTTTCAAAAAATGTTTAACTTCAATCCTTCCATTTAGGCCCTTATACTCCATAGCCTTAAATATAAAAATCCAATATTGTTCTCTTTTTAATAGTAAATTGTTATAGTCACCTCCCCTTCGTGATAATGTGGGGCCTTCAATGCCAGTATAAGTAAAGCCATGTTCTGCTTTATTCCTTGCCCTGAACATATGCTTAGCCAATGCATTAGTAAGATCTTCATTATCAATTGCTCTTTCATGTTCCCCAATTCATATCTTAAAGGCCCTAGTGGTTTTTCCTACATAGAAATGTCCATATCTGCAAACAGCTAAATAAATCAAACCACAGGTACTACAGGTGATAAAACCCCTAACAATCTCTCTATCTGTTATATGGTTTTTAAATGTCTTGCCCTGTTTAATTTTGAGACAATATTTGCAATTTCCGCATTTGTGGCAACCACTTACTCTGTTAGGTAACCACATCCTGGGATTATCTGAAATAGGTTGAAGTGAATGGACCAAAGTTTCTTTAATGCTTCTACCTTTTTTAAAAACAATTCTCAGATCCACCTTATCGATATCCCTCAATACCGGATCTTGTGTTGCAGTATGCCAATATTTTTTAATAATGTCTGAAATCTGTCGAGATTGTGGGCTATAAATACTTACAAATGTAACCTTGGGGTCCGTTGCTTTACTTGTTATTTTCTCTTGTAATAACACAGCTCTTGGCATCTCATCCACTAGTTCTTTGGTATCAATTAAAAAGTTACTGGCATAACCCCTATCATGAAGTCATTGTGCAAGTTCATCTGCTCTTATTTGATAAATTTCATCAGAACTACAGTTTCTTTTGGTGCAAATGTACTGACCCTTTGGTGCAGCATGTATGATGTGCTGAGGATGGCTACTAATTGCCATCAATAAAGTATTTTGGTCAGCAGGTTTATGAAACAAATCGGTAACCAAATCCCCCTTGCCATCCTTCCTAATGGTCAAATCCAAAAAGTTGATTTCTTCAGAATGCATCACTATACAGAATGTAAGGTTCTAAATGGCTGATGAGGGAGACCATGGAGAAACAGATGGGGACGAGGCAGGAATCTTCAATGAACATTGTGAACATCTCTAAATACATTTTGAGTATATAGAGACACAAATATTGAATAAAGGACTTTCCTTTGTGCCTAGTACAAAATTAGATTTGTTTAATACCACAATCGACCTCCATAAGCTTGGGAGAAACCTGAACTTAAAATCCTGTATCTCAAGAAGGGATAACCATGGACAGGACATCACATCAGGTGAGATTTTACAACAAAACATGTTTAGATCACAATCTTCATTTTGCACCCCCATGTCACCTGCATTACAAGTTATTTTGAAAAGCTGTGAATCTGACATTGAACAGTTATCAAAAGAAACTAACACCAGCGTTTTCCACAATTTAAGTAAAAAGGAGGAAGTAGCACTGAAGGATCTGGGTACTAATCCAGACATCACCGTCAAACAGTCTGACAAAGGAGGGTACTATTGTTATTATTGATACTGTGAACTATGAGAAACAAGTATTGAGACAGCTAAATGACAGTGAATTTTATACTAAACTGGATTTTGATCAAACCATTGAATATAAGAAAGTAATAGATAGTTACTTGTCATTGGTCAAGGAACAAGGATAGTTACCAATGAATGTTATTGAATTTCTAACTGTTGATGTTCCTGTCCGGGCTATGTTTTACCTCCCTAAGATACATAAAAATCTTTTTAATCCCCCAGGCAGACCTATAGCCTCTGGGAATAACTCCTTAACTGAACCTCTAGCCAAATATGTTGATCATTATTTAATTGATTTGGTCAAAGCTGTACTATCTTCCATCAAGGACACAGGAGATATCTTAAGAGTCCTTGAAGATATTGCAGTAGAAGATGAATGGTACTTGGTAACACTTGATGTCGTTGCCCTCTATACAAATATTCCCTATCAAGAAGGCCTTGACTCCCTGGAATATTATTTAAATACTAGGGAGAGTAAGGATTCACCCACTGAGGTTTTGATTCAATTGTCTGAATTTATACTTAAATGTAATACCTTTTTGTTATGGTAGGGATTATTATCTACAAAGAAAGGGTACAGCAATGGGGGCAAGTTTTTGACCTAATTTTGCAAACCTCTATATGACCAGATGGGAAACTGAGGTTGTGAGAATTGACAAAAATCCTTTCCTCCACAAAATAGATCTGTGGAGATGTTTTATTGATTATATATTGATCATCTGTAAAGGCAATGAGCAAGAATTGTTGTGTTTCAAGCAGTATCTAGAGGATAGTAATAAGAACCTTACATTCTGTATAGTGATGCATTCTGAAGAAATCAACTTTTTGGATTTGACAATTAGGAAGGATGGCACGGGGGTTTGGTTACTGATTTGTTTCATAAACCTGCTGACCAAAATACTTTATTGATGGCTAGTAGTAGCCATCCTCAGCACGTCATACATGCTGTACAAAAGGGTCAGTACATTCGCACCAGAAGAAACTGTAGTTCTGATGAAATTTATCAAATAAGAGCAGATAAACTTACACAAAGACTTCATGATCGGGGTTATGCCAGTAACTTTTTAATTGATACCAAAGAACTAGTGGATGAGATGCCAAGAGCTGTGTTATTACAAGAGAAAATAACAAGTAAAACAATTGACACCCAGATTACATTTGTGAGTACTTATAACCCACAGTCTCAACAGATTTCAGACATTATTAAAAAACCTTGGCATACTGTGACACAAGATCCAGAAATGAGGGGTATCGATAAGGGGGGGTCCGAGAATTGTTTTTTAAAAAGATAGAAGCATTAAAGAAACTTCAGTCCATTCACTTCAACCTATCCCAGATAATCCCAGGATGTGGTTACCTAACAGAGTAAGTGGTTGACACAAATGCAGAAATTGCAAAGATTGTCCCAAAATTAAACAGGGCAAGAGATTTAAAAACCCTGTAACAGATAAATAGATTGATGTTAGGGGTTTTATCACCTGTAGTAACTGTGGTTTGATTTATTTAGCTGTTTGCATATGTGGACATTTCTATGTAGGAAAAAACAATAGGGCCTTTAAGATACGAACTGGGGAAAGTGAAAGAGCAATTGGTAATGAAGATTTTACTAATGCATTGGCTATGCATGTGTTCAAGGCAAGGAATAAAGCAGAACATGGCTTTATATATACTGGCATTGAAAAACCCACATTATCACGAAGGGGAGGTGACTATTACAATTTACTACTAAAAAGAGAACAATACTGGATTTTTATATTTAAGGCTATGGAGTATAAGGGCCTAAATGGAAGGATTGAAGTTAAACATTTTTTGAAACAGTGAACAACAAGATATTCTCAACATTTGTGTACTATTGTGATACTTGTGCTTTTTACATTTTTATTTTTTTTTATACAGATTTGTACCAGTTTACCCTTGACTGCTGACACATTTTTTTGGGAACTTAAACTTTGTGCAGTCTCTTTGTTTACAAAAGTTACTACTGGCAGGTTTGATTTTTATAGTCTTTTATAGTTTCACTTTAAATGTACTGGTCATTTTAGATTGTGTCCACTAGAGTGCAGAGTAAGTACTGATTATGGAGAATATAAATGTTATGGAGAATATAAATCCCATGAAAATATAAATATAGGTAGTTTAAAAACATATTTAAAGTTATCTTACTAATCAGCCTTTGCACCTACAGGAACTGTAGACTTTTAACTTCATTTGGTTCTTTATGTTTTGGTGTTTGTATTTGTATTTGTATTTTGATGTTTAGCACTTTTAAATGCATATCACTTTAAGGGCTACCTATGTATATAAAAGTGCTTCCTTGTCTGTCTACTGCACCTTTGAGAAAGCACGTTGTGCGGAATGCATCAGGTGACGTAGTACGTACACAACTAGGAAGTTGTTTGTGGAGCAGGGTGGTGTTGATTTTTTGGCTTTTGGATTTTATCAAATAAAGGATTTC
The DNA here is from genome assembly GCA_016271365.2 of Neoceratodus forsteri. Classification (NCBI taxonomy): domain Eukaryota; kingdom Metazoa; phylum Chordata; order Ceratodontiformes; family Ceratodontidae; genus Neoceratodus; species Neoceratodus forsteri. The sequence goes on along the minus strand of CM028129.1, from coordinate 1,099,670,479 downwards.
CACTGAATATACACTTGACTTCTTGCAATCCATAGCATGGTAAGTTCACACACTTCAGTGGCTTTTCATTCAGTCTACATATGTTTTACTGAACAACATAGTTTCGTTTTGGACATAGGCAGTGATGTTGGTCTCCTTTCTCTGCTTGTCACCCCAAGACAAAGGCAAAAAAAAACCAAAAAACAACTACTGAAATAGAATAAATGCAAAACTTGTTGTGATATTCAGCTACTGATAGCATGGAATATTGCGAGGAATGGAAGATCAATACAAGCCATTTGATATGAGATGCCTTAGATAATTCTGCAACAGCAGAATAAAACAGGATTAACTTTTACTGGGAGGTTCAGCCCTGGCCACCTACTGAACATTCCAGCCCAGAAAAGTTTTGTAATCTCTAAAAGGAATTATTGGCAAGGATGGGCTGAAAAAGTTCTTATAAGGAAGACCATATCAGTAGCAAATATACTGTTCAGGTTCAGCAATTCACATGATGATATCTAACTAAATCAATGTATTTATTAATAGCCCTAAAGTAATTTTAGTTTTCTTATAAGTGTCTCTGAAGCTGAATTCATCAGATTCATCAGTTCACCAATGTGTAATTCACTATTTAAACAGGTTTGACAGTGTTTCAGCTAGAAAAAGATTTTCTTGTGACAAACATTTAGGTCAAACAAAGAGGGTATGTACCAAACCACCTCAGTTTTCCAGTACAGAGTTACAGAAAGCATCAGCCCCTGTTAATTTTCCATATCTCTTTTTCAGGAAATTGCTTTCAAAAAATTAAAAGTGGAAGTAGATGAAATGGTTCCTGTTGTATGTTGAAGATAAATTGTCCAAACAGTGTTCCCTTAAGCAGTTCATTATGCATTGGTAATCCAGGACCATATTTTTTGATTTCTTACATGCCCAACAGTTTTTGCAGATTCTGTGAAATTGCCCTGGAGATGATTTTTAACCTCAATAGTTACAGAGGTTCCAGTGTTGGAATGTCCCAATTATACAATATCCAAGCCCGAGGTGGTTCAGAAGAGACCTAACATGTAAGATCCATGGGAAAGAGTAGCCTGCTTCAAGATACTTTTTCATTTCTTCCATACAGAGAGTAGGTAATCTGTTATCTGGTAGTCTCATCAGCTTTAGCTAAAATAAGATACCCCTCTAAATAGCCAGATTTCCTACTCTCTATTGACCAACTTCAGCTCTAATGACAGCTGAAAGAGTCGAAAGTGGGACCTGGAGGACTCTTGTATACATACAGTATATTCAACTCAGGATTGATTCCAAACAAGCAATTTTTATGTACTCCCAGATCTTAGTGCCGTAAAGTAATTTAGTTTTTAACTTGGCATATTGTAAACAAGACATGACGGGGGTAGAGTCATGAGAGAAACACCCCAACAGGTGTGTAGGACCTTCTGTACCTAGAAGGGGGTTTCTCCCTGACAACCACCTACATGGAGTTTCTTATTGCAATTATAAAATTGGTCTCCTGTAGAAAATAATGAACTAACAAAAAAGACACACATACATATTAAATCATAAAAAGTTAAACTGTTCATAAAATTAAAAAAGTCCCTGTTACATCTTTCCCTGTTTAGTGGTTTGTGCTAATATGTACTGTTGTAAACTGTTCTGCTTTTTTTTAAAACTGCTGCTTTTTTGTTTTCTGAAGCTTTCTGTTGTTTTTTTGTGTGTGTGTGTGTGAGAGGCCCACAGGAAAAGTTTAGCAGTGTTTGTGATGAATGCAGGGAAGAATGTGATGCAGCCTACTAACAGCGCAAAAGACCAGAGCTGGCTGACAAAGCAAGAGAGAGATCATGGCTGGTGGAACCAGTGTTCTCTGACAGACAGAGAGAGATCACAGTCATTAAAACCTGTGCTCATTGGCAGAGTGACAGAGGGGAGAGATCGCTGCCATTGGAGCCAGTGCTTAGCAACGGAAGTGGCTGCAGTTTTCTCCAGTAGGGGTTTTACTTTGTTTACCCTATGTTGATGCACCTGAGGCATGCCTCCTGACTGGTGGGGCTCTCTGTGACTGACATGTGAGTTAGTGGCATGGTGGTTAGATCAGGGCTAGCAGAAGAGGGGGTGAGTGACATAGCAAGTAGCAGTTTGTCACATCTAATAAAAATGGGGGTAAAGAGGCAGGTAAAATAAAAGTTATAAAGAAAAATTGCTTAAGGACAAATGTGTTTGCTGGTTTAAACTTATGGGATTTGTATTGTGGGGGTGGTAGGCCTAGATCTGCCGAAGTATGTTTTTTGACCATTTTCAAAAAAAATGATGGCAAATGGGTGTGTGTGTGTTTTTTTTTTTTTTGCCTTTAGCAACATGGCTGCCAGAAAATTTTTTTCAGTAATTTCTGGTAGGCATGGATATCTAGGTGTGCTGTGTCCTTGTTGCGGAAAGGGTTCCTGGACAGGTGGTTGTTGCTCCTTAGAAAATGGGTTTAATATGTTTTGCTGTCTTATTGGCTAAGAGCCATGCCAAGGGGGGTACATTAAGTACCAGTAGAGACAAGGAAAAAATCAGTGTTAACTTAATGTGCCGCAGCACAAGAGAAGTCACTGTTCCCAACTCAAAATTAGAAAACCTAAATAGCAGACATTTTTTTTGCTCACTTAGGAAGTGCCCCCAACTCCTATCATTATGAACCAAGTGCTGCTCTCTTCCTCATTCTCAATTAACTGCCACAGAAAAATAAATGCATTAAATAGTTTGCAATGTTTCATAAACACCCTTAGTGAATATCACAAGTTTTTTTCAAATACCAGCAATGCAGACAACACATGGTACAACTCTGTCATGTACCCCCCAACAACAACCTGTTAAAATAAATTACTGCCCTTACTTAAATTTACCCTCTCACCACACACGAAGCATTTTGTTTCTTACTTCATTTTCCAGCATAGACCACCTCCCCATCAGTACCAAAAAACTGCTGTTTGGCTCTTCTCCCTGTCAAAAATTGGAACACTGCCATGACCTGTTGCTCGCACTCACATTGTTCTGAATTATGTAGTTCACTCAGAGCCTCCCAACCACAGTCTTAAAGCCATCCCCAATGTTTTCTGACTGTGTTCATAGACATACCACCCTTACTAAATGTAGAAACAACACTTTAAATGACACAAAAGCTACATTTTAAAGGAAACTACATGCAAGAATAATAAAATTACATGGTGTGCATTGCGTTTTTGGTTTTCTGATGGTCTCTGATGTTCTGTTCCATGTTTTTTAAGTTTTTTTTCATTTACTTTTCATTGCCAGTTTTGTGGCCCCTTGGGGTAGCCATTCAGGCTTCTTTTATTGCCCTTGATCTGTTGGGATTTACCCAGAATGCCTCCAGGGATTACATGAATTAGATTGAAATCATTCAAAGGTGTATTGGCTTTATTATAACCTGTGGCAGTACCTTAAAAGGAAAGTTACCACACATCCAGAATAACAACAGTTGGGGCTTAGAAAAATTTGACTTCAGCTAAGGAAAGTGAACAAACAGTTTTTTCAGAGCAGTTACCTTTCACAAACAATTGCAGTTAGATAGTGTGGCTAGATTATAACTAGGATCCTGGGCTCTTAGTTCTAATGCAAGGTCTAAATCACATCATTCCCAGAAGCATTCTGGAAAAATGACAATATATCAGAGGCAATAAAAGAATCCTGAATGGTTACCCACAGTGGCCATAAAACTTGCTGAGAAAAGTTAAAAAACATCCTACCGATTCCCAAAGCATCTTATTTCCACACATCAAAGATTAGAAATATAAATAATTGGATGAGAAGATGGTCATTGAGACAGGAAATACCGTGCATTACACATTGGGAGGAATTCACCCACCGTGAAGAATTCTTTTCCTGGGATGGACTACACCTAAGTAGGAGAAGAAACCACTTACTGGCAAAACAAATAACATAGTTTATTACCAGTATTTTAAACTAATTTCACTGGGGGGAAGGCGTTTTTCTTTAAGTCCTCCTGAAACTGATACATCACCTGAAAAATTAGTTAGTGGCACTAATTGCAATAATATAAATACTAAGAAATCAAATTCCCAGAAAAACTAAAGATTAAAGATCTAGGATTTATCACTGTACTATTAGTTAATGCACGTAGTCTGATAAAAAAAATGAGGAATTGGAACACATTCTAACAAAGGAAAATATAGCTATATGTGGAGTCATAGAAACATGGTTTTCTGACCAAGAATGGAACACAGAAATTCAGGGCTATAATAAGTTTTCCAAAAATAGAAGTAACTTCAGAGGTGATGGTGTAGCACTATACATCTCAAATAAATATATAGCCCATAGTATAACCCCAAATGAGGTACTAGAAAGTAAAACTGAAGTAATTTGGGCTCAATTAAATTTACAGAATGAAATACTGGTGGTGGCCCTTTGTTATAGACCCCCCAGTTTATCTCAAGCTGAAGATATAGAACTTTTGTCAACCTTAAATAATATGGAAACAACACATAATTACATATTAATGGGAGACTGTAACTTCCCCAAAATAAACTGGACTATTTTGGAGGGCCATGGACTTGTAGAAACTGCCTTCATTGAATTTACCATTCAACAAAACCTAACCCAAATTGTGACTAAAGCAACTAGACAGAACAATATATTTGACATCATATTAACTAATGTAGAAGATAGAATGACTATACCAACTATTAAAACACCACTAGGAGATAGGGATCATAATATGGTATCAGTGAATCTAAATGTATGTAATAACACCAACAATGGTGTGACAGTAATAAGAGATTATAATAAGGCAGATTATGAAAAAATATTAAGATTTTTTAAGCACTTGGAACTGGGAAAATGATCTTAAAGATTTAGACTTATGTCAAATATGGGAAAATATAAGGAATAAAATTAATCATTGTTTGAAAACTTGGGTACCCAACAGACCAAAATATAATAAGGGAAATAGAAGTCCTCTATGGTGGAATAAGAACATAAATAAGGCTATCAACAACAACAAAAAAAGACCTATTATAGGAAATATATGAAACATCCATCCCCAATAATCTGGAGAACATATAAAAAAAAAAAAAGTCAAACATTTCATCAGAAAAGCAAAAAGTAATTTGGAATTAAACTTAGCATCTAAAACTAGGGATAACCATAAATCTTTCTACAACTACATTGGTTCTCTTAGAAAAAATAGTTCTACAGTGGGAATACTTGTCAACAACAAGGGTCCTATTATTAATGAATCGGAAATGGCAACCGAATTTAACAATTATTTTGCTAGTATATTTATTTCAGATGATATCCTACCGATAATTCTGGAGAAAAATAATAAAGAGTATATACCAGCTATTAAGTAGACTGAGATTAAAACTTTAATACAACAACTCAAAATTCAATCTCTCCTGGACCCGATAATATACATTCTAGATTTTTAAAAGAAACAGCAAATGTTATATGTGGACCCTTGACAGTTTTGTTTAATGCATCACTTAACCAAGGCAAGACAATTCAATCATGGAATGAAGCTATAGTCACTCCCATACATAAAGCTGGAAATAAACAACTAGTATCCAATTACAGACCAATTAGTCTTACTTCGGTTATTGGTAAACTATTTGAAAGAACTTTATTAACAAGAATTGAAGCACATATTTTCAGAAACAACTTACAGGATTTAACTCAACATGGATTTACTGAGGGTAGATCATGTATGACAAACTTGTTAAACTTTTATGAAAATGTAAGTGAATCTCTTGACTTAGGGTTACCAGTGGATATTGTACTGCTCGACTTTTCAAAGGCCTTTGTTAAAGTTTCCCATCAAGTTATAATAAATTATATGTGTATGTTTGGCTTTCATCCCAACATAATTAACTGGGTAAAATCTTGGCTACAGAATAGGTATCAAAGAGTCACTGTTAGAGGACATTTATCACCATGGGTAAAGGTTGGTAGTGGAGTTCCACAGGGATCTGTCTTGGGCCCTGTACTGTTTAATTTATTAATATCAGCAATGCAACCATCTGATAAGGTTTGGATGGCCAAGTATGCAGACAATTGCAAACTTGGCTGTATTGTTAAGAACACACAAGATGCAATCCTTTTTCAGGAAGAACTAAATGAAATTTGTAGATGGGCACTAGAAAATAAGATGTTTTTTAAAGAACAAAAACATAAGGTCATCCACTTTGGATACAACAATCAAAACTTTAATTATAAAATCAATAATGTTCCACTTGTTGTAGCTACAACTGAGAAAGATTTAGGGGTTTTGGTTGACAACAATCTTACATTTGATAATCACACCTTGGTTAAAGTTAAAAAGTGTCATAAAATTATGGGATGTATTTTTAAACACCTTAAAAGCAGAGAACAAAAAGTAATACTACCACTCTATACAAGTATGATTAGGACTAAACTTGAATACTGTTCTTCTTTTTGTGATCCAACTACAATAAAAGGAAAAAAATTAGTTGAAGGGGTACAAAGGAAAATAACTAAAAACATTAGAGATCTCGGACCCCTTCAATATAAATCAAGGTTACAACATGCGGGTCTTTTTTCCTTAGAAAACAGACAAATATGAGGAGATCTATGCACAATATATAAAGCAATTAATGATCAATGTCTGTTTGAAACTTTAGGTTTAATAAAGAATAATTCTGAGAAACTAACAAGATCTCATAGTTATAAACTTAGAGGGGTAAACTGTAAAACTCAAAAAAGGATAACATGGTTTTCACAAAGGGTTGTAACACAATGGAATGCCCTACCAAGGGAAGTAGTGGAGAGTACTAATATTGAATCTTTTAAAAAACAGTTAGATATCTATATGGGTTACAAAAAAATGATCATATCCATAATAGAATTACTCCACCTGGCTGGTGGCAAGCTCATTGAGAGCATTTTTTTTGCCTCCTGAGTTTGTATCTTCCTATGAACCTATGAACCTATGAAAACCTTGCTACAGACACAGGTAGGTAGGTAAATCTTTATTGTTTAGTCTTTAAAAAAATATCACTACAATTCATACAGAACACAATAGAATACAAATAAGAACACCATAAAAATGCAAGAAAGAAATCAAAACAATGCATATATTCTGGGAAGTATAAAATAAATTAAAAATAGTAATAATTAGTGTATAATGAAAACAGATAAAAGTGTCTGGCCCCATTGGGAGCAATGTTTCATAGTCATCTTCTTCCTTATTTTCTGTATACTAACTAGAAATTTAGCAGTTCTGGAAATCATATAGTCTATAGACTTTTCCTTCTGTAAATAATGTAAACAGCAACACATCTTCATCATCAGACTGAAAAGAAGTTGTAATTGGAGCAATCCAAAACTGACTGGTCTTATTGTACCAATGGCAGTGCAAAATAACATGGGGCAGATTCTCAGTAGCAGACTTACTGCATTTACAGAACTTGTCTTCCTCATTTGCAGCTTTAGAAAATCTGGCAGACAATATACTGGAAGCAAATTGTTCCATTTTGTATTTAGTATATGCTATTCTGGCACTTGGCTCTTCCAGGAAATCCAAATAATATCACAATAGTAATTGCAGTCATTGCAGCTGTACCATTTGGAAAATTTGGAACTTGCAATTTCATTTAAATCCTTATAGTTATAAAAGGCTGTTACTTTCTTCAAAATGTATGGTTTATATTTATAGCTTAGCAATATGTTATTATGAAAATAGTTTGCCAGAGCCTCTAAATCATATGAGGAAAGAAGCTCAAAGGCATGGTTTAGCCATTTTCATGTTTTGCCACCTAATTCTTTCCAAAATTGCGTTTCCTGTAGACACTTTTTGCGAAGTCTATCTTCTGGCAATTTATTAAGTCAAATCCAGAAAATAATGGATCTGCTATTAGCAGAAGGTTGAAGATTAACCAGCCCCAGTTCCACTCTGACAAAACAGGCAGGATTGGAACAAATAAGCCTAAGTGCAGAGCACATTACTTGGATAAGTGGTTTCTCTAAAATATCAATACAGGATGTAGCCCAAATTTTAGCTCTATACAGAATCTGTGAATTATATTTAGCTTTAACTGCTTCCAGTAGGAGTCTAATAGAGAATCCACCATATAAATGATTGAATTTTTTTAAACCCAGCATGGCTGCTTTTGCTTTAGTTAATAGGCTGTTTAAGTGATTTTTTCATCTTAAGTTCCAGGAAAAATTTATACCTAGGTAACAACAGGAGTTTACAATCTCTACTGGTGGAAGAGTTTAGGAACCAATTATATTTCCTTTTATTTGTGCCAAAAGTAATAATTTTGGTCTTAGACATATTAACTTTTAAATCAAGAATAAGGGAATATTCATTTTTTTTTCAGTCTTTGGTAACTGGGTAAGACCCACTAGACACAAGTGCCTGTTTTCAGGGGTGACCTGGGAGCACTGGGTGGTTAAGTGACTTATTCAGAGTCACACCGTATGCAAGTGGAGATTGTGTGAATCAAACCCAGGTCTGGTCTGCTGGCTATACCAAGCTCATTCACAGCTCATTACTCTAACCTTTAGGCTATACTGCCAACCCAATATTTAATATATCAAGCTTCTTCTGTGGACCAGAACTCAATAAGGAAATAAGAATTAAGTCATTAGCCACCAATCTTAGGGGAATCTGTATTAGTTCCCTCAAGTGCAGTTAGTAATCTGTTTATGTAAATTGAAAAACTGGGGTGTTGGTCCAAAATGTCTGGGGCCATTCCAAAAGGCTAGGTCAAGCACCAAAAAACCCTGTTGATACAATAATGTGGGTAAACCCTCCAGGTCACCTTTGATTCTCCCAGTAAGAGGATATAGGAGGTTATTTTCCAATAAACTCAACAGCATCTGTTCATTATAACTAAAGTGTCTGTAAAGTTTATGGGAAACATAGGGACCGCTGGAAAGAGCCAGTTTCATATAGATACATTACAAAGCCCATTAAAGCTACCAATTTGGAATTAAAGTTGGCCAAAGTGAGACAAGAAACCCAGGGAAGGATAATTGTACTTCCAAAATTCTATTTTTAATCAGTCTCAGACAGAAATAGAATAACATGTCAAGCATATGGGGGGAATGTATATATTAGAAAGAATAGGCAAGTTTTCTTTCTTTGAGAGTCTGAGGATCAGAAAATTCTCATCTTGATAAACTTCCTGGATGTGATCAAAAATCCCTATTTTGACAAATGTAATCGGGCCACCAGCAAATCTTCCTAGATTTGACCTCTTTTTTTTAGCAGAACTGTGGAAAATTTGATAATTATTTAGGCTGAAAGTTTGACTAGAACTATGTCATGTTTCCTGGAAGCAAATTATGGCAAATTGCATAACAAATGAGATCCAGTCCTCATCTGCAAATTTGGACTCTATACCAGCAATGTTCCACAAAAATAACAGTGCCGTCCATCACCTTCCTGTCATGATAACTATCAAGCCCTGGAAATATCAAAATAACTACTGCAATTGTTACATACTAAGCACCTTGTTTCTTGTCAACAATTATAACCTGCAAATGAAAGACAATTTTTGGTAACAGGAACCTGAGAGCAGGCATTGTTGCCACAAGTTGTGGATCTCGTTACTGGTATAGAGACCTTTATGTTCTCTTTTTTACTCCATAATGAGTCATCAACAAGCTACAGGCCCAGTTTATCAAGTATTCCAGCTTTAGTTTAGTTTAGTTATAAAGTGCTCTTTTTCAATTGTGACTCAAGGCATTGTATAAGTGAGGAAGTTCATTAAACAGATTAAAATAAAGAGCAATGTCTAGTAAAATAATAACAGTTTAGGTTAATTAACTGGAGGAAAATGCTTCCCTAAAGAGAATTGTCTTCAGCTCCCTTTTGAAGGCATTTACTGATGGGACCTCTCTGACAGAATGGGGAAATGAATTCCACAGGGTTGGTGCCACAAACAAAAATGCCCTGGCACCAGAAGATTATAAGCATACCCTGGGATCACCAGGAGGCCCTCATCAGCTGACACGAGGGGACAGAGTGGGCAGTAAAGTTGTAGGATGTCTTGCAGGTATCCAGGCCCCAATCCATGCAGGGCCTTGTAGGTCAGCAAGGCAACCTTGAAGTCTGTCAGCTAACAGGCAGCCAGTGCAGATCAGTGAAGCACAGCTGTAATGTGACAGAGCCTCAAAAGACCAGTCAACAACATGGCTGCTGCATGCTGCACCAGCTGCAGGTGGTTTAGTGAAACCCCCAATTGCCGCGGTACAGGGCATTGTAGTAGTCAAGCCAGGACATCATGAAAGCATGGACCAGTGTTGGCATATCACCGGGGGGTGTCAGGTGTCTAATTCTGGCAATGTTGTGAAGATGATAAAATGCACTCTGAACCACAGTCAACACCTGAGACTTAAGCGTCAAGCCTCAATCTAGAATCACATCACAATTCTTTACCTTGACCAAGGTGGGCAATTGGGAGTCCCCAAGCCTAAGCCCGGAGACTAGACCCGATTGCACACCAACCCTCAGGTGACCATATTCCACCACTAGTACCTCCGTCTTGTCCTAATTTAACCTCAACTAGTTGACTCTCATCCAGTCTTGGATTTCAGCAAGGCACTTATTGAACCCTGACATAGCATCAGGCTGTTCGGGTGCAAAAGGCATGTATATTTATTTTCTTTATTTTGAAGTTTCATCAGGAAAGGCATACTGGACTACAATAACTTGTTTCCAGATGTGTCCTGGGGGAAGAGGAAAAGGGGATACAATATTGGATACAGTACAGATACAAAATATACATAGGTCTATACAAAAAAAACATTAAGGCAATACAAAACATTTTGCATGATAGTCAGGCAGCACTTAACATCATCTATGACTACATACATATATCTATTTTACATACATACACATGTTTGTATTTTCATTTACATTTGCCCATGCATGTATTAGTGCTCAGTTGAGTAATTATAGACATACGCACAAGACCTTTAACAAGGAAATATTTGCTTATAACAGGTGGTAGAAAGTGAGGACTTTGTCAGAATAGTGGAAGAGGGAGATGGGTGGATAGCCTGGTGGGTCTACACCTTTCCAGGATGCAAACCCTACAAGGGAATTGGTGGGAGCAATAAGGGGTCGAGTAGGGGGACAACCAAGATTGGCACATAAGAGGTAGGTGAGTTAGGAAAGGGTGTGTGGTGTACAGGTCAAGAGGGGGGAAGGTGAAAGGTAGGAAGTCTGAGAGGGAGGAATTGAAGAAAAGAGGAAGCAGGGAGAGGCAAGCCATATTCACATGACTGGAACCCCAGGGCTGTGAACACTACTCGATATAAACCCAGCTAGTGCTAAAGGCTGGTGGCATGTCTGGGGAGGGATGGAAGGGAGTTGGGCAGTGGAGGGAACTAAAAGGAGAGGGCAGGGAGGACTAAAGAAGGGGAGGTGGGTCAGGTGCAATTGCAGGGGAGAATGTATCAGCGTAGAAGACTGGATAATGAGCAGGTGGACGGGGCAGAGTGGACATCTATGGGAAGGGAGTTCCAAATGTTTGGAAAGTGATAGGAGAAAGTTCATCAGCATAGGAGTGTAAACTCTGCCCATACCACCTTATAATGTCCCCTAGTGGTAGCAAATACACCACAAACAATATGGGTACTAAAATGGAACCCTGTGGGACCCCACATGGCAGGGGCAGTGGTACAGATGAAAAGGTTCCTTGCACCACCCCTTGAAGACTACCAGTACTGAAAGAGTGGAACAGTTGAGGACTGCACCAGTCAGTCCATAATGAACCCACAGTCATTGCAGCAGTACACCATGGTCCACGGTGTCAAATACAGCTGAGAGATCAAGGAATATAAGAATGGAACACTTTTCTTGGTCCCTCACCACCAGGAGATCATTGAGCACCCAAACCAGGGCAGTCTCAGCATGTGCCTTTTTCTAAAACCCAAATGGAGAGGGTCATAGATATCATGAGTTGAAAGACAGCCCTCCATTTGAAGAGCCACCACCTTCTCAATAACCTTTCCCACAAAGGGAAGGTTAAAGACAGGTCTGTAGTTGGCTAGGCAGTCCAGATCTAGTGATGGTTTCTTTAAGAGAGGTCTCACCACCACCTCCTTCAGAGGCTTAGGAAAGACCTTTCTCACTAAAGAGCTCTGGACTATCCCAATCAGAACTGGGCTGATGGGATCAACACATCCTACAAGAAGGTGTGTTGGGTCTGGATCCAAACTACAGTAGGTGAGCCTCAATAGCCTGATGACCTTCACGACATCCACGTCCACAAACTGGTCAAAGTCAGACCAAACAGGTGAAGTGCCCATGACCCCACGGGTCACCACTGCATGCCCCCATGGAGGACATTGACTGGATCCCAGATCTGATGGAGGCAATCATATCAGGAAAATACAGAGTAAACTCATCACATGTTTGTGAAAAGCCTCCCACAGACTGAACACAGGCAAGATTACACCGCCTATCAACAATCTGAAAGAGCTGAGCTGGTCTATTTATTACTGCAGCAATTACCCTGGACAGGAACTCGGCCTTCTTACAGGAGATTGCTGATTGATAATCTCTATAATGAGACATCAATATTAGCTTATCTCTATCAGACTGGAATCTTCACCAATGTCACTCCAACCTTCTGCCCCTCATCTTCAGTTCTCTTAGAGTCCCATCAAACCAAAGGGATCCCTGGTGTGAAGTGACTCTGTTTGAAACCAAATTATTTTTGAAGATGATATTGATTTGACCCACCTTGGGGGTTTGTCTATGGACTTAAAAGACACTATTCCTGCCTAAAGGTATTTGTAACACATTCATAAAAAGTTACATAATATCCGAGCTAGTTTGTTATCTGTTGCCGTGTATACCTTAGGTAAGCCAAATAAGCTAAAAGATACAGGGTTGAAAGCCCCATACATGCCTAACTGTGGGAAATGTACTACATCTGCATTGAAAATTTCTGCCTTTAGATTGAACTGTTCTAACCTGAACCTCTAGTGACTACTGTGGGAAGTAATTTGGATCCCCGGTAACTGTGATTGCAGTACTGTTGGCGACTGTGACTTCTATGATTGGGATGAGAACCTCTTTCACTGTATTTTCCTGCTCTCTTTCTTTTAGGAGTTAGTTAGCAGGTTTTGGACTTGGAAGAATTTTTTTTTTGCTCTGAATCAGTATCAGATAGATTGCCACATAGGGCATAGCAATTTTTATGTGTCTGTGTCATAATACTAACATACTAAAATGCCAGCAGAATAGGCCTAACGGTCTTTCATGTCTGCTCGTTTGGTCAGCCCCCACCCTGGGAGCTGACCTTGCTGCCACCCTCGCCTTCTCTGGCTTCTCTCTTGCCAGTTCCGGATATTCTCGCTGTACCGGATTTTGCTTCCAGAACCCTTCCCCTGTACCTGTCCCACCCCCACTTGAAACCCATCCACCGTCTCTGCCTCCACCAGCCCCCTGGGCAGCACATTCCATGGCTCCACCACCCTCTCAGTGAAGTAGCACCTCCTCCTTTCTCCCCTGAATCTTCCCCCCTCCAGCTTCCACCCATGCCCTTTAGTTGCCCCCTCCTCCTTCCTTCAAAGCACCCTGACTACTCCTCCCCTATTTACCCCCTTCATGTACCTGAAGACCTCTATCATGTGCCCCCTGTCCCTTCTCTCTTCCAATGTGTACATATTTAGCTCTTCGAGCCTCTTCCCATAGGTCCTGTTCCCCAAGCCCCAAATCATTTTGGTTGCCCTCCTTTGGACCCTCTCCAGGAATTTAATGTTCCTCTTTAAGTGTGGCCTCCAAAACTGCACACAGTATTCGCGGTGTGGCCTCATCAAGCAGTTATACAGAGGGAGTATCACTTCCCTCCTTCTGGAGGTGATCCCCCTAGCGATGCATCCCAGCATCCTGTTGGCCTTGGCTGCTGCCCTCCTACAAGTCTCCGAGTTGTTCATCTAGGCATCCACCACCACCCCCAGGTCTCTCTCAGCCATCAAGACTTGTGGCATTCCCCCCCCAGGGTGTACACTTGGCCCGGGTTTCTGGCCCCCAGGTGCAGTACCTTGCATTTCCCTGCATTGAACCTCAGCTTCCACTTTCTAGACCATCTTTCCAGAGCCTCCAGATCACCCTATAGGGCCATCCTCCCCCCTCCCCATCCACCACCGTCCCCAGTTTTGAGTCATCTGCAAAGAGACTCATCTGACTCCTGATACCTGTCCTTATGTCAGAGATGTAGGTGTTGAACAGGAGAGGCCCAAGGACTGATCCCTGTGGGACCCCACTAATGACACTCCTTGGGGATGAGACTATCCCACCAACTACGACTCTCTGGGTCTGGTCCTGGAACCAATTGTCTATCCATCTGATCATCTGGTTCCCCACCCCCATTTCTCCCAGCTTATCCAACAGGCCCTCGTGAGGAACAGAGTCTAATGCCTTGCTGAAGTCTAGAAAGAGGACATCTACTGGTCTACCCTCTCGTATATTCTTTTATTTTATCTTCATGCAATATATTTATATCCCCTTGATTTCAACACTACTATTTTATTACCTTTTTATTTAGATAAACTTGGACTACACTCTTAAATTTTGTTTTTTGTGGCACTAGGTCACATGATTCATTTTCACTAAGTGCATAAAGCGCATGTGTGACATTTCGCTAGTCCGAGAGCCATCTATCCAAAGAATTAGCTACATAAGTTTTCTCTCAGTATATAGTAAGATTTTAGGATCTGCATCTATCCTGAAGGGGAACCAGGATCCTAGGTGATAGGTTTAAATGCTTCATTGGCAAGCATTTAAACTAGCCAAGGGGGGAAGCACTGAAAAGGAGAAGGGAAATCCTAGCCCCCCCAAAAAAAATCAGGGTAGTTAGTGAGGTAAACACCAAGACAGAGCAGTCAATAAGGATAAGAGCAGGGGTAAATGGAGAAAAAGACAAAGACAGTAAGGACAGGGATGAGGTAAAAAGAAATAAAGTCATAAAAAAATGGAGGGTAATGAGAACCAATGCCCATAGTCTAGGTAAAAAGCTCCCTGAAATGGTGGCCTTGATGAAAGAGGGATGCCTGGATATTGTGGCAGTCACAGAAACATGGAACACAAAGAACCATGACTGGGATGTCAACATACCAGGGTACACAGTCTACAGGAGGGACAAGTAGGGAAGAAGGGGAGGAGGAGGAGGAGTAGCTCTCTATGTATCTCTATGGAAGGGAAGTGATCAAAACAACAGAACTAAAGGGTAAACAGGGAGGAGAGGAGGCACTGTGGGCCACCCTGGAGACTGGAAATGTCTCCACAATCCACACAGGGGTTGTATACAGACCCCCATCTCAGAGGGAGGAAATGGACAAGGAAATGATAGAAGACATCCTTGGGATAGCAGAGAAAGGTGAGATATTGCTGATGGGGGACCTGAATATGCCAGATGTTAACAGGAGCACCTTTGCTGCAGCCACATCCAAGAGCAGGGCCATTCTTGATACCCTACAGGGAGCATGCCTCAGACAGCTAGTTTTGGAACCCACTCGGGAGGGAGCAATCTTAGACCTGGTACTCTCAAATGGGGACAGAGAGAGGATCTCTGATCTTGAAGTGGGTGGCCTTCTGGGAACAAGTGACCACCAAACAGTGTGGTTCACGATAAACTTAGCTGTAGAGTCAAGCCACACAAAAGTGAAGGTACTGGACTTTAAGAAGGCTGATTTTGTCAAAATGGGAGCGCGCCTCAGAAAATCACTAGCAAACAGGCAAGTAGGTGGGGTGGAGCAACAATGGGAAAACATCAAAACTGCCATCACAGAGGTAACAAGCCTTTGTGTGTAGCAAATAAACAAATCAAAATGAAAGGAAAAAACACTATGGTTCTCAAAAGAAGTGGCGGGGAAGGTAAGGGAGAAAAAGATAGCATTCAGGAAGTATAAGGAAACACAGAAGGAGCAGCACAGAGAACTGTACGGTTAAAGCAGAAGGCAGTGGGAAGGCAGTCAGAATAGCAAAGGCCAAACTGAGGAAAAGATAGCCAACTCAGTTAAGAAGGGGATAAAACCTTTTATAGGTACATTAGGGAGCAAAGAAAGATGAA
Organism: Neoceratodus forsteri; assembly: GCA_016271365.2. Taxonomy (NCBI): domain Eukaryota; kingdom Metazoa; phylum Chordata; order Ceratodontiformes; family Ceratodontidae; genus Neoceratodus; species Neoceratodus forsteri. The sequence goes on along the minus strand of CM028129.1, from coordinate 1,099,654,427 downwards.
GGCAGGGATACTGAGGCTGAATAAAGAGAAAGGTGGTTGGGCAGAGAGCAACAGTGAAAAAGCAGGGATACTGAACAAATATTTCTGCTCACTATTCACAATGGAAAAGCAGGGGGAGAGACCTAATCCAGTCAATAGAAGCACTCTGGACAGGGGGGTTGATATTAGCCCTTTCACAGAAGAAAGGGTTCTGAAAGAACTCTTAAAATTGAAGGTGGATAAAGCAATGGGACCTGATGGGATTCACCCCAGAATTCTAGAACTAAGGGAAGAATTAGTAACACCACTGACTACCCCTTTTAATAAATCATGTGAGGATGGTGTAGTACCTGAGGACTGGAGAAGGGCAGATTTGATTCCCCTTCACTAAACTGGGAGCAAGATAATGGCAGGAAACTACAGACCTGTCAGTTTGACCTCAGTGGTAGGGAAAATGTTGGAATCACTTCTGAAGGAAAGAATTGTTGAGCACCTAGAGGCCATTGGGGCACAGGACCCAAGGCAGCATTGATTCACAGCAGAAAGGTCATGTTAAATAAATCTAATTGATTTCTTTGACTGGGTGACCAAAGTAGTAGACCAGGGAGGGGCTGTGGACATGGCCTACCTAGACTTTAGCAAGGCATTTGACACAGTCCAGCACAAAAGATTAATAAACAAATTAGCCAGCCTGGGAGTGAGTCCCAGGGTGGTTGCCTGAGTAAAACACTAGCTAGACAACAGGACACAGCGGGTAATAGTAAATGGAGTCCCCAGTGAAGAAAGGAGGGTTACTAGTGGGGTACCACAGGTTTCAGTACTAGGGCCGGTCCTTTTTAATGTCTTTATAAGTGACATTGCAGAGGGGCTGGAGGGGAAGGTATGTCTCTTTGCAGATGACACAAAGATCTGCAACAGGGTTGATACACAAAGTGGGGTGGAAAGGATCAAAAGGGACTTGGCAAGGTTGGATAAATGGTCAAATGTATGGCAGCTTAGATTCAATGCAAAGAAGTGCAAAGTAATGCACCTGGGAAACAAAAACGCAGGGGAAGAGTACACAATGGGGGGTGAAATACTGACAACAACAAAAATGGAAAGGGACCGGGTGGGTAGTCATATCAGAGGACCTAAAGGTGGGCCAGCAATGTGAGAAGGCAGTAAGGAGGGCTGGGGGGACACTGGGAAGCATAGGGAGAGGCATCACCAGTAGAAAACAGTAAGTTGTTGACCCTCTGTACAGACAGTTGGTAAGACCACATCTGGAGTACTGTGTACAGTTCTGGAGACCCCATCTCTGCAAAGACATAGACAGGGTGGAGGCTGTCCAGAAGAGGGCAACCAAAATGGTGCAGGGCCTGCACCAGAAGACATATAAAGAAAGACTAAAGGTGCTTAAGATGTATAGCCTTGAGGAAAGAAGGGAGAGGGGGGACATGATAGAAACTTTCAAATACCTCAAGGAAATCAACAAAGTCCAAGAGGGTAGCATCTTTCAAAAAAGATGTGTAAGAACAAGGGGGCACAATTTGAAGATAGAGGGGACGGCTCAGAGGTAATGTGAGGAAGTAATTCTTCACAGAGAGGGTTGTAGATGCATGGAACAGCCTTCCTGTGGAGGTCATAGAGTCAAAAACAGTGGGGGAATTCAAGAATGCATGGGACAGACATAAGGCAATTCTAGTCGGGGGGTGGGAGGAAGTAAGCTGTTGGTTAACTAGGATCTGCAGCTTATTCGTTAGGTTGGGAAATGGGCAGACTAGGTGGGCCAAGCGGTCCTTATCTGCCATCAAATTCTATGTTTCTATGTTTTAAGATTTCAGTTGGAGTTTCAAGTTTTGAGTCCCCACCTCTCATGAGTTTCTGCTCACAGATATGAATATATTCTTTGTGGGCAACAGTTTGTGTTTGCAGCAAGTTTATGTCTACTGCAAGTAAGTGTCTATGGTTCAGTTCGATGATACACTTCACTCACTCTTCTTTAGTTTAATCTCAGTTCAGTTTTATTAGTTGATGGGATCACGTAGCTTATGTGAGACTTATTTACCCTGTTCAGCAGTTTCAACAGCTCCTGTTACACTGACTCCATCCTTGTCCTTTTGATTTTACACAGTTTAGGGGCAAAGTTGGATTGCATTAGTTTTGCACAGCACACTCATATTTTTGCAGTTATGATCTTTGTAATTGCTTCTTTGGAACTCTGTCATTATTATTGCAATGTATAATCACCTTCCTCTGCTATAATTTCGTTGATCATGATATTAATTGTTGGGAGTATAAACTAAATAATGTTTGGACAAAGATGGCTATCATGAGAAATAATCAAACAAAACAAGCAAATGATACAACTGATACCTAAATGATAAGATTAGCAGGACCAGGAGGGCCCCTTCTCTTATAGACAAAAAATGAAGTAGAAAGAAAAGAAACACTAGTAAACTTCTAAGCACTAACATACTGTAAGCCAACAGAAAATTACCAAAATGTTGAAAATCCATGTCTCTGCTGTCAAGGATGGTTGAGGTCTCAACAGACTAAGGCCCAGATATTCAAACTGCGCCATTCTGAGGTGCAAGCCCCTGCGCTGCTCAAAATAGTTGCGCAGGGGTGTGGCCAGGGCGATATTCATAGGAGTTGCGCTATTGAGCAACTCCTTTGAATATCACCCCCCAGCCACAGCCAGTGGAACTTGCGCCACCGCAAGTTGCCAGAGTTGAGCATTAAACTTGCGGTGGCGCAAGTACCATTGCGCCATGCGCAAATTTCTGATATTCAAAAGGTGACATGCAAATGGGGCCATAATTTATGCAAGGCACAGAGGCGGACCATTTGCATCTATTTATAGCCCATTTGCATGCCATTAGCATGTGGGTGTGCTGATCGAGGACTTGCACCTGGCGCCTGCCAGGCAGCGGCCGTCAGGGACCGGCGCACCTGCAGCCCGATCGCGTGGCAGTATCTGTGATTCACCCCACACACACACAGCTCGAAGCCCGGTCGCGGGCAGAAAGTATCATGAAACCCCACACATCTCCTGATGCCGATCGCGGGCAGAAGTATCATGAAACCCCCACATCTCCGATGCCCGATCGCGGGCAGAAGTATAATGAAACCCCCACACATCTCCCGATAACCTGATTGCAGGCAGAACGATGACAACACCCCAGTGCCCGATCGCGGGCAGAATGTAAAAGCCCCCAACCCGAATATCTCCTGGTGGTCAGTGGACCGTAATGTCCGATCTGGGCAGAATGTCAAATTACAACCCCCAAACATCTCCCTAGTGTCTAGTGTCCCCCCACCACCACCCAAGCCCTCACCCGCTCCTCCCGGCAGCCAGCGGTGGCAGCATCCACCCGCCTGCCGCCCGCCACCCGCTGACGACTGTCCGGTGGGCTGCACGCCCGTGGTGCAGAGCTACAGCCAATGGGCGATGCAGCCCATACCCGTACATGACAGTCAGATTTGTAGATGATGTTCATTCACAAATCACAGACTATACTCTGACGGTAGGAACTACATGACCACTGGCTGTGGCTCACGCAACCAGCGTAGCCGGGCTGATCAATCGATGAGCAGCCGGAGTAGCAGCCAAGATGGATACTACCACCCGCTGGCTGCCAGGGATCGGTGAAGGGCATGGGTGGGTGGGGTGGGGACACCGAGGCGGTGTAACGACATTCTGCCGGCGTCACAGAACCACCAGGGTGCCAGTGAGGCTTTGACGCGATAGGCACTCAAGGTGTTCCGTTCTGCCCCGATCGAGCATCGAGCTGTTTGTGGGGGTTGTTCATCGCTCTGCCCACGATCGGGCATCGGGAGCTGTTTGTGGGGGTTGTTTCTCACGTTCTGCCCGTGATCGGCATCGGGAGCTGTTTGTGGGGGTTGTTTCCATGCTCTGCCCACGATCGGGCATCGGAGATGTGTGGGGGTTCATGTTTCTTTCTGCCCACGATCGGGCATTGGGAGATGTGTGGGGGTTCATGTTACTTCTGCCCGTGATCAGGCATTGGGAGATGTGGGTGGGGGTCATGTTACTTTCTGCCCGCGATCGGGCATTGGAGATGTGTGGGCGGGGGACTGTTTTTACGCTCTGCCACGATCGGGCTGGTGGGGGCACAGGGACTGAGTTGGGGCCAGCCACGGGTGGCAGCTGCTGTGTTGCGCCCTGCAATACAGCAGCTCACCTGTGGGTGGCCCTCAACTTGATCCTTTTTTTGGCTCAAAGTTGTGCAGGCGCAGGTTGGGGGTTGCACATGCACAACTCTGCACAACCCGACTGAATATCGGGTTGCGCAGTTTATGCATGGTTCCTCCCCCTCCTGTTGAGCATGCATTCATTTGCATTGCGCTGTTGCGCAACCTGTTGTCAGTGGCGTAACTGCCTCCTGCTGAATATCGCAGAATGGCGCAATGTAGGACTTGCGCATGCGCAACCCTTTTGAATATCTGGGCCTAAGTACTTTAAGTAGCTTAAGGGAAGTAGTATCTGACCCCCAGATTGTAACTTCTACACCCACATTTTAAGAAATACCATATTTACAAGACATTGAAGAGCACATTTCATGCTCTGCTACAGAATACCCTTCCAAATGTCACAAAGGAGCATTACCTGGCTCTGAATCCGACAGTATAAAATAAAAATGTTATATGCTGCCATTTTGGGGATGAAGGGATCATATTTTTGCTCCTAGGAGCTGAGCAGCCAAACCCTTCCACTTCCCGGTTTACAGATATACCCCAACACTGTTCCATATTCTGACATCACAATGTGCTTGTGTGGGGGATGTGCTCCAAACATGCCTATGGAGTGCGCCTCTGTGCAAGCACATTGTGATGTCAGAATATGGAACAGCAAGGGGCCATGTCTCTAAACCAGGCAGTGTAAGGGATTGGCTGCTCAGCTCCTTGGAGCAAAAATACGATCTCTTCACCTCAAAAATGACAGTATATAAAAATGTTTTTTTTATATACCATTGACTCAGAGTTAGGTAAGGCTCCTTCGTGGCTGTGAGCACTTGCACCACAAAAGGTGCTATTTGTATGTTAATTTTATTTCTGAGAAATGTTCTGGTTTTATGAATGAAAGTGAGCAAAATGCAAACACTTCTTTCCTATTAATGGATCCTCCAAACACAACCACGAAAAGAAAACCTGTTGTGGATGCAGTTACTCCACACAAAGTTAATGAGAATGCTCTCTTTCAGAGCTACACAACATTGCCATCAGATGAACTACAGTAAATTGCAAACATCTTCAAGTCAACTTCCCTTTACAGGCCACTGTGGATGATTCCTGTACATACATAATTAAGGATGTACTGGCTAATTTGCAGAAGACCATTATAGGTTTAAAGGAGCTAGAATTGTAAGAAAGACAGGTTAATTCTATCATGCTACTGGCAGCCTCACCTGATAAGCCCTCTAGTACAAATAATAATATACAATCTGGCCCAGAGATGGTCCCTGATGAAGGTAACTTTAATAGACATAATAATTCCCTTATTTATTGTCCTTCACTGTTCAGCAAAGACATAATTAGGGTGATGAAAAATCAGCATGCAGCAAGCTTAATGAAGCTAGAGCAGCTGTTGACAGTCAGATACGAAGTTGTTGAATCTCTTAGAGTAGATATGGCAAAGAATGCCACCAAGATAGATAATTTACTAAGGATTTTAAATGAAATGTACCCACCCAAAGAATTATCCTCAATAGTGTATTCATTGCTGAAAGTCTCTGTCAGTACCCTTAGACCAGATTTCTTCTCTGTTATTTTTCCTCTGGAAAAGGATAATAAAAAACAAGTAAAGAAAGGGAAAAGGAAAGGAAAGCAAAAGAAAAATGAGGAGAATTCTTTAGTCATTATAGAACAGGCAGATATTATTACGGACAATAGGTCTGGACCAGGAGATCTTAATGTCCTGAATCAAACAAATTATGTTAATAACACTTTCAAAGAAACTAATTGCCCCAAACATGAGGTACTTAGCTTAACAAAGAATGGGACAAATGAAAATGAGGGAGGCAATCTTACCCAAGTAAAACAAATTAAAAACAACTCTGGGCTAAACGGTAATTAAAAGAGCATTGTTTATGAAAATGTCAAAGGCACCTTAAACTCTGAGAGGAACATTGAACAGAGCAAGATAAACTGCCTAGCTATGCCTGGCTAAGAAAATGGGCACAGGAAAATAAATTTCATTTTTTGAGACATTGAGATGTATTCCACAGTAAAACAGAAATGTGTAGTAAAGATGGCTTACATTTAAGTTTTAGGGGAAGTAGACTATTAGGGATAAGAATAAGAAATGAACTCAATAGGTGTTTAAACTAAATGGAAGGAGGATGAAGGATCTAAATGAAAATCCCAAATGAGTCAAGAATATTGCTAGCAAAAATAAAAAAACTCAGAGAGATTCATAGTGCAAGGGTTATGTTTTGTAACACAAGAAGTCAAACTAAAGAAAAAATGGAAGAACTGAAATTCATGATAGATAAAGAAAATCTGGATATGGTTGGAGTAACAGAAACTTGGTGTGGTAATGACAGTGGATGAAACAAAAATATACCTGGCTTCCACCTAGTGAGTAAAGAAAGAGAATGTAAGAAGGGTGGGGGTTTAGCATTGTTTATCAGAGACAGAATTGAATATACACAAAAGGAAACCACTGGGGAGTACAGAAATAGCCAAATACTCTGGCTAGACATCATGGGGTTCTATGGTGAAAAGTTTAAAATGGAGGTCCTTTATAGACCACCAGACACTCTAAAGGAAGAGACTAAAGCTTGCATTAATGACATTGTAGCTGAAGCAGAATACGATGACATAATTCTGGTTGGGGACTTAAATATACCAGAGATTTATTGGAAGGGACTAAATTATCCAAGCAGCTCTATGGTCAGTAGGATTCAGTTAGAATTGTACTCAGCAGATATAGGACAGTGTATAGATACACCAACCAGGGGGAAACAATATTTTGGATGTCATACTACCAAATATTAATGAAGAGGTTGTAAATGTTAATCTCCACCCACCTCTAGGTACTAGTGATCATGATATTATCCAGTTCCAGATTCAAAAAGGAAGAAAGGTGATAAAGGGTAAGACAATACATAAATTATATAACAAAGCTAATTTTGTGGCCATTAAACAGGAACTAGCAACAATGGATTGGAACAAGTTGACAATGGAGTTATCAATTGAGGAAAGCTGGAACACCTTTGTAAATATCTTAGAGTGGGTAAGCCAGAAACACATACCAATAAAGGAAATGTATAATAGTAGGGGTTAAAAAACAATATGGCTAACAAAGAAAATGATAAAGTTAAGTAATAGAAAGAGAAAGTATTATAGTAAATTAAAATAAAATCCATCTGAAGAGAGACATAGAACTTGATGGCAGATAAGGACCACTTGGCCCACCAAGTCTTCCCATTTCCCTACCTGATGAATAGGCAGCAGATTCTAGTTAATCAACAGCTTACTTCTTCCTACCCCCCCCACTAGAATTGCCTTATGTCTGTCCCATGCATTCTTGAATTCTCCCACTGTTCCTGACTCCACAACCTCCACAGGAAGGCTGTTCCATGCATCTATAACCCTCTCCGTGAAAAAATACTTTCTAACATTACCTCTGAGCCATCCCCCGTCTATCTTCAAATTGTGCCCCCTTATTCTTGCACATCTCTTTTTCTGAAAGATGCTACCCTCTTCTACTTTGTTAATTCCCTTAAGATACTTGAAAGTTTCTATCATGCCCCCCTCTCCCTTCTTTCCTCAAGGGTATACATATTAAGCTGCTTTAGTCTCTCCTCATATGTCTTCTGGTGCAGACCCTGCACCATTTTGGTTGCCCTCCTCTGAAACAGCCTCCACTCTGTCTATGTCTTTGCGGAGAGGGGGTCTCCAGAATTGCATGCAGTACTCCAGATGGGGTCTCACCAACTGTCTGTACAGAGGTATAACAACTTCCTGTTTTCTACTATTGATGCCTCTCCCAACAAGGTGAATTATAAAAAATCACTACATTAATTAATAAAGGATAGAAAATAAACAAAGAAAAACACTGAGTTTAGACTTGCAAATGTAAAAGAGGTCAAAAAAGGATTCTTTTCATATATAAATTATAAGAAAAGTCAGATGAGAGCCATTGGGCCCTTAAGTTTTAATGGAATAGTATACACTAAACCTATGGAGATGGCAAGAGAGCTTAATGTCTACTTCATTGTGGTTTTCAGTAAGGCAGAAGGCAGGAAGGTAGAGGGTGTACTGGAGAACGTAAAACCCTACTCAATAGAATTTATCACTAGTTCCAAAGTCCTTGAGAAAATTGAACACCTAAAAGTTAATAAACCTCCTGGGCTAGACAACCTGTACCCAAAGTTCCTAAAGGAATTAAGGAATGTACTGGCACCAATAATAGCAGATATAGGTACAAGATCATTAAAAGAGGGATATGTTCCTAGGGACTGGAGAAGTGCAGTTGTTGTTCCAATTTTTAAGAAAGGAAGTAGGGCTGATCCTGCAAATTATAGACCAGTGAGTTTGACATCGATGGTGGGAAAGATTATTGAAAGTCTGATAGTGGATGAAATTAAAGGATGGATGAAGGACAACAATATGATTGACAAGTTGCATTGGCTTTGTAAAAAACAGATCGTGCAATGCCAATTTAAAACATTTTTATAACTATATAGGGGAGAATATGGATTAAGGAAGGGCAATAGATGTGGTGCTGCTGGATTTTAGTACAGCTTTTGATTCTGTACCCCATATAGCCTTAATTCTGAAGATGGTTATGTTAGGTCTCAACATTGCTATTATCAGATGGATTAAACAGATTAATGTACAGAAATCAGTCAGTATGAATTCATGGGTACATTGCACATGAAGTTGAAGTGGAAAGTGGGGTGCCACAGGGGTCGGTGCTGGGCCCTTTACTTTTTTGTGTATATATATATATATATATATATATATATATATATATATATATATATGACCTCAAAATCAGTAGCTGAAATAAATTAGTTAAATTTGCAGACGATGTTAAGATTGGAGGTGTTGTTGCTATATTCAAGGACAGGTTAAGGTTTGGTAAAGACATTCTAACTGTAGTAGATTGGACAGAAAAAAATGGGATGAAGCTGAACCTGCAGAAGTGTAGTATATTGTACATGGGAAAGAAAAATATAGGTGAGGATTATAGCATCAAAGGGGCAACCTTAAAAACATCAGAGCGTGAAAAGGATTTGTGAATATACGTTAGGAATAATTTAAAATGTGAATCCCATTGCAAATATGTAGCAAATTAAGCTATGTACATAACGAATAGCGTAAGGAGAAGCTTTTTTTCCAGAAATGAAACAGTGTTGCTGCCTGTATACAACAGCTATATAAGACCAATTTTGGACTATGGAACATCGAGTTGGAGTCCATATTTAGTGAAACATAAAAGGTTAATTGAAAGACCTCAAAGGTCATTTACAAAGCTAATAGCATGGTGAGAAAGAGGGAAATTACCTTTTGTTGTATAGAATTCTGAAAGAAAATATGTTGAGTGGAGATTTGGATTTAGTATTGAAGGACCACAAAATACGATATAAGAGGACATAAATATCAAATTAAGAAAAAAAAGTGCCAAACAGAGGCATGGAAACACAGCTTCATGTCTAGATCTGTCAAACTGTGAAATGAATTACCAGAGGAAGTAATCAATGCACCAAGTTTTCACGTCTTTAAAATTTAGACTGGATAGATACTTAGAGGTTACTTCCACTGTGTAGTGGGGACAGCTGATATGGGCAAGATCCTTCTGTTGTCTTATGCGCCGAAGTATGATACCCAAGTATGATAGGTAACAGGATGCTAGGGATCTTCAGAGAAATAAAATCCCAATGCACAACATGTGTTTTTATATTTTTGCATGAAGTTTTCCTTTAAACATAAAGGCTGTGCAACAGGTGCCCTGCAGCAGCAGTGCTCTCTACTGACAACTCTACCACTGAAGGGACTACTTTGCCAAAAATGGCTTAAAAATTATTTACAACACTTCTTTTCAGTTTTCCAACATTTAATTTTTCTTACATAATGTTTTCTACTTGCTCATTTTCTAAGCACAATAATACCCTTCTGGTGGGTAGTATAGGCCATACCAGACCTTCCAGGGACTATAAGGCACTCCACCTGTGGTGTCAGGCCTCATTTGCTTAAACAATTATCTAAATGATTATTCCAAGATAGGTTATATGAAAAGCGCACTCTCAGGAAGCTGTAATAATGCACCTATTCTAATTTTATGTTATTCAAAAAGAGAGTAGCTATGCCAGCCCAGTGGCTCTGAGGGTTAAGGGCACTGGATGCCACACCTTGAGCCACACCAGTAACCCATGTTTGGGAGACAGCTTGGGCCACCGGAGGTCGGCCAGGGGGAGAAGGATTGAGCACCCGACGGGCTGCTCTCCTTCTCCGGGAGGGGAGGGCTGCAGCTTCTGCTGCTATACCACCATCTGGGTGACAGGTGGTGGTGCAGTTGGGACATAGAGGGTTAGACATCAGCTGAGGGTCAGAGTGAGGGCATGTCTCGATGTGCCTTTGTCTGCTTGACCCTCACTCATGAGCTGACATCAGCAAGTGGGGACTTGAAAACCAGGAAAAATTTCCCACATTTGGCTTCTGGAGATGGGCCTCAGTGCTGTCGACCTACAGGACTGGAGGAGCTCTGGCAGTGTGTTGGCCTCATCTGAGGTAAGGAGAGGGGATTAGAGGGACCCTCATCCCCAGCTCTGGGCAGTAATCTGGCGCGTTGAAGTATATATGGGGGTGGAGACAGGTGGGGAGCAATATCCTCCGAGTCCTGGTCGGTGGGCACAGTTGAGGACCCTGAGGATAGGAGCTGATGTGGTGTCAGGAGGGGGCATTAAAAAAAAAAGAGAGCAGCTCTGTAACCCTTATCTTTTCCAAAGACCATAAATTGAGTTTTTTTTTGAAGTTTACTTGAAGCCCATTCTCTTTGCAGAGATTTCCAAAATGCAGCAATTTCCTTTGTAAGCCTAATTTGGACAGTGACAAAAGAATCACGTCATCTGTGTAAGCAAAACACCCTACATGTTCACTAGTGATTTTTTTTGTTATGAAATTCTTGTTTATCTAAATCAAGGAGAATGGAAATGATATAAAAGTTAAAAAGGGTGGAGTGAGAAAACACCCCTGCTTAACTCCTATGTTAGCTAAGAATTCTTCAGAGAGATTCCCCTCAAGGGAGTACCTTATCCTAAACTATGTATTGATGAGGAGGGTATGTATAATATGCAGCAGGTCACTTTGGACTCCCACCTCATTCATCTTTAACCACAAGAGTTCTTTACTTATTTTATCAAAAGCTTTATGTAAAGTCCACAAAAGTGATGAATAGCAGCTGCTTTTTGATCCTGACATACATATAAATCATGTGCTCCAGGGCAGTGCCGTAGGAAGGCATTTGGTGCCCTAGAGAGTCTAATTTTGCGCCTCCAAGGAAAGAGACTGGGGTCTGGGGCCGTAAGGCCCCAGAAGCTCTGAGGGGTTTGCATGCTCTGTGGTGAGTTTTGGGGCCTTTTCAAAGAAAAACATACTTTTATTACAGTTCCCTATCCTTGATTTCAGGAGGAATATTTTGCTCCATGGAATATGAGTTATGGGAGACTCTGAGTGGGTGGTACAGAGTGTGCGCGCAATTGTTGTGGATGAGTGGCTGACCAAGAATGCCATCAACCACCCACCCTATATGTATTCTGAAATATATTGTGAGGGTGCTACATAAGCATGGGGGGTCTGGGGCTGCAGGCCCTATCAGCTCTGAGGGTTAACATACTCTGTGGTGATTTTTGGGCTTTTCTTGAAGAAAACATACTTTGATACAGTTCCCTACCCTGATTTCAGGGAATATTTGCCCCACGGAAAATGAGACATGAGAGACTCTGACTGGGTGGTATACAGAATGTGCCACCCCAATTGTTGTGGACATTTGTGTGACCAACAATGCCATCAACCACCCACCCACCCACCCTATATGCATTTCTGAAATGTACTGTGAAAGATTGCTACACAAAGCATGGGGCTAGGGGGTCCTCTAGGCCCACTGAAGCACTTGAGGAGACGGTTACATGCTGTAGCCTGATTTGGTAGTTGTGGGTAATCTACTACTGAATCACTCCCCTACTGAACCAAAACACACTTGTGTTACATGTTCTTCCAATTGAGTATCCGTAGCAACCCCTGATTTCAGATTTTTTCATCATGGAATTAGAATAAGAATAAACTGTGTTGTAAAGTGGCCAAATGAGAACCAGTGGTATTTAAATGAAAATCACAGTTTGCTAACAGAGGATTCTGCATTAGAAAGTAATGCAGATGTCGATGCCAGCTCAGTACTCCAACTTAATTGATAAATATATGAAATGTGAGAATTGAACAATCTATACAACACACAGGAACAGTTACACAGCAATACAAGATATGGATCTGGAGCTGAATGAACCAAAGCCCCACACACAACAGCACAGGCCACACTGAGTACTAAACCAAAAACCTGAAGGCAATCAGGACAGGAAACCCAGTAACTGACGAGAGCTGATGGATGCTATATATTTTCATGCAAATGTGTTATTTGAATCCAAATCGCATATCCACAGTAGTCAGATACAGCTTACACATTTCACAGTTGTCTGTCTGGTCTATGTGTGAACCTTTCTTGCCTTCAAAACGCAAATTCATCAATGACTTTGTCAAAGTTAATGGCACTAGCTACAGCATTTTCAATAGATAGTATAGCGAGATTTGACAGTCTTTCTTGTCCCATAGATGATCTTAAATAGGTCTTGATCAGCTTCAGTTTGCTGAAACTACGTTCGCAAGAAGCAACAGTTACAGGAAGCGTCAAGAACAGTCGGAGAGCAATTTCAATGTTTGGATAGGAAGTACTCAAAGACCATTTGTGAATGAGCTTCAACAAGCTGAGGGGTGTGGCATTAGAAAATTGGGCAGTACTGAAGCTGCCTGAAATTTGAAGCTCTCTACCTCATATACTATTTCACAAGCATCTAGGTCCTTAGAATATTTCATTGCTAGATCTGCTGCACATTTCTTTAACTCGCTAACTTCCATTGTTGAGAAAGATAGCCCTGTAAGGAAGTTAAAGTCAGCAGCCACTTCAGACAATGTCTCATACCACCACTGAATCTGGGAAGTGAGGGTGTCTAGAACATTGTTGAACTGCATTTTGAAATCCTGCTCAGCAGAAATCAAGTGCCCTTCATCTTCAACGTTCTCATCGGCCATCCTATTCACCTTTCTTTTCTTTTTCTGTGAATTCTGCATTCAGTGACATCTGTTCAGCAAGTTCTGCTGCATGTTGTACAACATCATGTATTCCATCATCCGTATGTGCTGCAGTGCATCCCTTAATCCACTGATATGTTTTGAGGCACTATCGACAGGCAATCCCTTACATTGCAACAGTTGGTTTACTCGTTCAATCAGGTTCAGTATTTTGTCCCACATTGCTAGGGTACAAAGAAATTTGAAATCTATCTGCTTGATTAGACTCTGGGCTGTTGATACCGGCCGGCATTGGTTGCATCTTCACTTATTCGGTACAATGCCTTTAAGACATCAGGTATTTGAAGATGAAGGGAGTGAACTGCACGAAACTTTGAAGACCATCTTGTTTCAGTGTGACCCTTCAGAGTGACCTTTACTGCTTGGGACAGCACCTCCCAGCGGCTTGTTGAAGCTACAAAGAATGTAAACAATCTCTGCACTGTGCCAAAATGATACCATGTCCACTGATACACTCACAGCATGGACCCTAACTAAATTAAGAGAATGAGGCTGCACATGGGACAAATCTAGCATGTTCATTCACTTGTGCTATCTAGGGCTTGCACACCACGATACTTTCCTGCCATATTAGCACCGTTGTCATACCCTTGGCCATGACAGTTAGCTATATCTAAGCCATCATCACTTAATTTCTTTTCAATTTCTGCAGCTAGCCCGCTTCCTGTCTTTTCATGTGAGATGATGAAATCAATGAAACTTTCCTCAACAGTACAGTCATTATCCTGTATCCTCACATACCGAATGATTTGAGACATCTGCTCCTTGTGAGCCACATCTGGCGTACAGTCAAACATAATAGAGAAATATTTTGCCTCCTTAATGTTTGCGATTATTTCACGTCTCACAGTGGAACCCAGCAAGTTAATAAACTCGTTCTGAATTGTAGGAGAAAAATAAGTGGCAGACCCTTCTTATGGTTGGCAATGTGCCCTGCAAGCTCCGGATTATAGTGACTTATCAGTTCTAGCAAATTAAGAAAATTCCAGAATGTGTGTGTCCAATTATCTCTGTGGACCCCTGAGAGCCAAGTTGTTCTTTGCGCGAAAAGAATAGCATCAAGAATAATTTTCAGAATGGTCGCCACTTTTCTTTTTCTGAGGCAATTGACCTTTGCAGTTGATCATCTATTGTGGCCCCTGTCTTCAAGCACATTTCAAAATTCTTCCAACGTAAATAACTGTCACGGTGTTCAGGGGAGTTTTCATGATCTGGAATTCTGGGATTTAAATGTCTCCAGTCACAAAATCCTTTTTTTGGATTTGCTAGACTCGATGTAATGGATCACTTTTTTGCAAACAGCATGCATGGGAAGCAATAGATAGCTTTCTTGGTCTCACCATACATTAGCCATGTGCGTTCCACAGTCTCTCCATTGGGAAGAATTTTTGTGAACCAATCCCGATAAAAGCGCCTGCCATCATCAGACGCTGAGAAACTAAAATCAGCATTTTTCTTTTGTTCAGGGCCATGTTCCACCAAGCAACATCTAACTTTGTCAGTCATGTCAGGCCATGATATTGGGTCATTAAAATTAAGTTGGAGTACCGAACTGGCTACAGCATCTACATTACTTCCTAATGCAGGATCCTCTGTATAATTTTCAAAGCTGCATGCAGATGGTGTCGGCTGGCAATCATCATCATCATCATCTTCTTTTTCTTCAACTACTTCTTCTTCTGTAATATTGCCCTCAACATCTGTCTTAGTAGGGGTAGGCTCATCGATGTCAATTGGTGTTGCTACTGACAGAGTCGCAGAACTTCCCTCCTGCTCCTTAGACTTAGTAAGCCAATGTTGCCACTGCTGGGAAAGTTTTCGATTTTCTTCTTCTCTTGCTTTCCTCAGTTTTCTAAACTCTGCCCTGATAGTTTCTTCGTGGCATCTTCAAGAATCAGGCCTTCCTTTACAAAATACTGAAGAGAAAGTGTACAGTATAATATGTGTCTGTACTTAAAAAGCATCCCAGTCAATGTCCTATCAACTTCCTGTTTGTGTAATCAATAAGGCACAACAGGGTGTGGGTTACTGAGTTTACCCATGTCTTGTGTGGTGTGTCACGAGGCGTAGCCGAGTGACTTAACCACAACCACACAAGAAGTGGGACAGGTTATTGACTGGGATGTTCTGAAGTTAAGTACATCTATTTACCCGGTCATGTGAGAGAATGCTGAAGATCTTAGAAGGCAGTTTCATTGTGCAAGATATATATATATATATATACACACACATATTTTAATTGTTAAGAGTTTGCTAACTGGGTTAGGCCTACTCAGCACAAGTGCCTCATTTCGTGGTGACCTGGGAACACTGTGCAGTTAAATGACTTGCTGCTGAGAATAACAGTCACACAGTATGCAAGTGGAGGTTGTGGTAATCAAACCCAGGCTGCTGGATGACAACAAGGTCAAAATTCACAGCTCATTACTGTAAACTCTACGCTATACAGCCAGCCCCCAGCCTAAAGTTGTTTGACTGGCTTGGCTGTTAGGATCAACCCACATTAATCGTCATGTACAGACTGATTGCCATGGCATTTTGATTCTTCCTGAGTTTTAGCATTCCATCCTGTCACTGCTGACTGACTGGAATGCTGCACCTCTGATTTTGACAACATTCCTAAACTGTTGGTGGAAGAACTTTTCTCAAATATCTCTCTGTTTAAATTACATAAACAGTTGATATTATTGTAAGATCAACTTTTAAGAAAAAGTTCTTCTATGAACAGTTTTGAATGCTGGCTTAAAATCCAATGCAACATTACCAGTCACTTTCTAACTCTAGGCTACAGAGAACATTCATAACCATAAACCATACTTGTTACAGTTTTCTTTTGAATAAATTTTTATAATAGTAATAAGGCTCTCACAGGAGTTAGACTAACATCCAATTAAATACAACCTGGGCAAATGTCCCTGGGCCACCCGTTTTGTTGTGCCATATTACATCGACATCCCAGACCCTAGATAGTGGTTACTGACTATTAATCTAACCTCTGGGAGTGCCTTATTGCTTAGTAACTTATTGCCATGCTCTCCAACCACCATTGCTACAGTACTGGTCTGTCCCTACCCTACCTCCTCTACTCCCGCCCCTACCCCAACCCGGACAGTCAGACAAACTACCAGTCAATGCTACAGAAATGCGATCACGATACACCTGTCACCCAATTTAAAAACACATTGACTTACCTTTAATAAGACTGACTGTTGAAGGTGACTCCTCGCATGGCCTCTGGTGACTGCTGCTACTTATGTAGGACAGGAACTCTCTGATCTGATGGTGATCGTCTGGAGTCCACACTCAAGTTTGGGCCTACAAATGGAAGTTCACATTTAAATTAAGTACATAATTTATTGCTATTTTCACTCAAGAGCAAAGCACCTCCTTACACAAATACAGAAAGGAAGTACTAGTCCTGGTTTCCATTGCTGGTGTTTCTTTGGTAACCATGAACAATAACCCTGGCTCCATATTACTTACTGTACCAGCTTTCAATGGTGAAGCTGAGCTGACAGTGGGTTCTGCCAGAATTGATCAAAATGTATATTTCAAAGGGCACCTATCTTAAACTGCAAATTTAAACTGAGTTATTAAATAGAGGCTAATGCCTGATGTACAGGTGATAACCACGTGTAATTACCTCAAGTGGCTGCTAGGGCATCAGTAAAACTGGCTTGAGAGCACAGCTGAGAGGTTTGCCATTGCCCTAGCAAGCACAAGAGGTGATTATACTGTGGTTATCACCTATCAGGGCATTGACATTTAGAGGGTATAGGACTCAATATGAGAAGTTACTCCCACGAACAGAATTAATGTAGCCTTACCTTATTAATGAATCTGCACTATGGCCACATAAATGTGTACGAAAACTATTTATTATGATACAACATTGAACTACAGCAGGAACAAAATAGCACCAGGTTAAGATCTCTATCAGACATGGTGATTGATAAACTCAGCAACAGCAACGTGTGACAATTGGAATTATGTTATTTGAATGGCGAGCCCTTATTGTTCCAAATTCTGCAAGTTTATGTTGCTATGGTATCGATGTGATGTCAAGAGGTTGTTCACCCCCTCCTGAGTATGTCACATCATCGATACCATGACAATAATAGGAGTAGGAGTGTAAAATGATAACACAAAAACATCAAATTCCAAATGTAAAAACCCATTACCTTACCTTATAAGACTCAGCTGAGTCTGCGTTCTTATCCACTCAAGAGTCGTCTGCAGAGACTGTACTCAATTTCGACACTGGCTATAAAATGAAAGTCCACACATTACATTAAGTAGTAGTGTAGTACAGTAGATAATCAGCTACAGTCATACATATCTATTATTTTTTCACTGAAAAGGATAGCCCCTCCTTAGACACATTACAGAGTACATTTCAGATTACCTAAAGCCTAAAGGTGGGCATGCATGTTACAAGTAATTCAGAAATAGGGAGGGTGAGTGGATGCTGGAATATGGGTGCCAGTCAGTAGAACAAAGAGGGCTGTGGATATGGCCTACCTATACTAGCAGTCCACACTGTCACAAAAATGATTAATAATTTAAACAAGAAAGCCAGCCTGGGAGTGCATCACAGGATGGTAACCTGATAAACAATTGCCAGGAATGAGCAACAGGACATAGGAGCAGGTTATAGTAATCAACAAATGGAGTCCATGCAGAAGAAAGTGGGGGTTACTAGTCATGTACCGTAGCCTAGGGTTGGAATCGGTCTTCTTTACTGTCTTTAAGTGGCAGTGCACTGCAGAGGGACTGGGAGGAAACGTATGCCTCTTTGCAGACAACACAAACAAAAGATGACCTAAATGTTAGCAAGCAATTTGAGAAGGCAGTTATGAGCCAGGGCTTGTGGATTCTCTCATACATAGGGAAAGGCATCGCTAGTATAAAACAGGGGGTTGTCATCCTGGCCTCTGTACAGACAATTTGTGTGAGACCCCATCTGGAGTACTGCTAAATGGTGCAAGAGTCTAACATGATGATGTTTTCAATACAAAAAAAATAGCCGGACAACAGGACACACCATGAGATTAGAGGAGGCTGATTAATGGGTACTGTTTGTGAGGAACTTCTTTTCACAGAAAGGGTGGTCACGGTGGATGCATAAGAATAGTATGGTCGGACCTGCCTCCTCAGGAAGTGGTGGATATGAATAAGTGCAGGGCTTCAAACAGGCATGGGATAGGGTAGGCATAAGTGAGCAATACAGATGATATGAATAGATGAGCCACCATTGACAGGTAAAGGTCTATGGCATATTCATAGGTAGAAAAGAATGGGCAGAGTAGATGGGCATTGCGGTCTTATCTACCATCAACTCTGTTTCTATGTCAGTTATATAGCTGTTTATCACCAGCCTAGAGGATAGCAGCGTTGGTCGCTCAGCGGCTCACAGTTCTGATTGGGTGGGAGTGAGTCAGTTCCTC
Source organism: Neoceratodus forsteri (assembly GCA_016271365.2). Lineage (NCBI taxonomy): Eukaryota > Metazoa > Chordata > Ceratodontiformes > Ceratodontidae > Neoceratodus > Neoceratodus forsteri. The sequence goes on along the minus strand of CM028129.1, from coordinate 1,099,635,627 downwards.
CCTCGCAGACAAAACCGAGTGGCCCACCCAACCCAAGTACAGTACCACTAGTACTACCACTGGTGCTGCTACCCTTTAGGCTGATGCCTGATGATAGCAATCAGATAACTGACATAGAAACAAAGTTGATGGCAGATAAGACATGAAGGGCCCATCTATCAAATCTGCCCATTGTAATACTCTGGAGTCAGGTGACACCACACTACACTGAACTGACTACTGGATTGGCTGGTTCTCTGTGACTGGGGCAGATAGCCTGCCGCCTCAGTGACAGCTGAGCTATACAATACAACTGCATAGTTTATTCTGCTGTACTGTCCGCTCAACTCCTAGAGTCTAAAGTAGTTGAATTTTAAATCATGTAGACCCACTCTCAAAGGAAGGGCATTTGTATTACATCAGCAAGGAAATTACAGAGTGCACAGTGGGGGATGTTGTGTGTCCGTTCTGTGCTTGTGCAGTGCTTACATAATACAGACAGTGCTTCTGTGCTTGTGGCAATTATTTTTAGACTACTGCCCTGCTGCCTGGCTTATGGCTAACCCTAATGCCTTGCATGCCAAAGCCTATTAATTATATTACTTTATTATTAAGCTTAAGCTTTTCCTGACTTGACTGCCTGTAGCTAATAGCATCATTCCTCCGCCCCCATGATGGTGGGATCATGTGAAGCCTGGCTTTCCACGGACTACCTTTTAATAAATCATGGGAGGATAGTGTGGAACCTGAGGACCAGAGGAGGGTGGATGTGATTCCCTTCACAAAAGTGTGAGCAAGACAAAGCAGAGGCATAAACTACAGACCTGTCAGTTTGACCTCAGTGGTAGGAAAATGATGGAATCACTGCTGAAGGAAAGAATTGTTGAGTACCTAGAGGCCAGTGTCTGTGGGCACAGGACCCGAGGCAGCATGGATTCACAGCAGGAAGGTCATGTCAGACAAATCTAATTGATTTCTTACTGGGTGGCCAAAGTAGTAGTCCAGGAGGGCTGTTGACACAGCCTACCTAGAATTTAGCAGGCATTTCACAGTCCCGCACAAAAGACAAACAAATTACTAATAGCCAGCCTGGGAGTGGGTGCCAGGGTGGCAGCGCCTGGGTAAAATACTGGCTGGACAACAACAGGACACAGCGGGTAATAGTAAATGGAGTCCGTCCACATAGTGAAGAAAGGAGGATTACTAGTGGTAGTAGTGGGTACCGCAGGGTTCACTACTGGGGCCGGTCCTTTTTAATGTCTTTAAAAGTGACATTACAGAAAGCCTAGAAGGGAAAGTATGTACCTATGCAGATGACACTAAGATCTCATCTGCAACAGGGTTGAAACGCAAGGTGGGGTGGAAAGGAATTGAACATTGACTTGGCAAGGTTGGAGGAATGTCAAATCAATTTATGGCAACTTAGATTCAACTCAAAGAAATTCAACATTTTAACACTGTTTTGAGCTTCTAGGCAAATATTTGATTAAGTGTTCCACATTTTGCCAATTTGTTCCACATTTTGACAGGCAGTGTTCCACATTTCGAGGATAAAGGTTAAGAGGTATGTCTACGACTACAGCAGTGATGGTGAAGTCATGAAGAAAAGAACAAGTGTACTGTATTCCCTTACAGTAGCAAGGTTGTCCCCCATAAGAAAACAACTCTGATTCCAAGCCACTTCTTTTGTGAAAGTACTCTACCCCTGTGAGAATGGCATGGGTTAAGTGTACAGCTACCTATCACAGCATACCTCTGAACCTCCTCCTGCCACATAAATCAGGGACAAGATTAAAAAAAAATTAAAGACAAAGGACCAAAATCAGGGACACATCTTCAAAATTAAAGATATCCACCAAGAATATGGGGCTTTTAGTGCAAAATGCATTTTCTAAGGAAGAACACATCTGTAACTTCAATGCTTGACATTGTTTAGTGCTTACAGTCCCCACTGTTTAGCCACAAGACACTAATTTTAGGAGGGACAGAGTAAAATTTTGAGGCAAAATCAGGGACACTTGAGAGGTATGTGTACGTGTGTTTGGGGGGGGCTCTACTAGCTCAAAAGTGCTGCAGTTCTCTCTCTGCTCTGCATTTCATAACACAATGGCCAAACAGTACATTTTCTCTAGTTTGGACATGAATTCATATTATGAGCTATGGGAGCCCTCAGCCCTGCGTTTGAAATCAACTCCCCCAAAAAAAAACCCTTGTTTTCTGTCACTTAAGTCCTAGAGCATGATCCTGTTTTTTATTATTAATAAGTGCTGCAGTTCTCTCTCTGCTCTGCATTTCATAACAGTCACAATGGCCAAACAGTACATTTCTCTAGTTTGGACAAGACATGAATTCATATTATGAGCTATGGGAGCCCTGCGTTTGAAATCAACTCCCCAAAAAACCCTTATTTTCTGTCACTTAAGTCCTAGGGCATGATCCTGTTTTGTTTTTTTTTTTCATTAATTCAAAAGTGCTGCAGTTCTCTCTGTGCTCTACATTTCATAATACAATGATGGCCAGACAATACATTTTCTCCAGTTTGGACAAGACATGAATTCATATTATGAGCTATGGGAGCCCTCGTTGAAATCAACCCCCAAAAAAAAACCCTTATTTTCGGTCACAAGTCCTAGGGCATGATCCTGTTTTTTTTATTAATTCAAAAGTGCTGCAGTTCTCTCTCTGCTCTCACTCTGCATTTCATAACAGTCACAATGGCCAAAGTCAGTACATTTTCTAGTTTGGACAAGACATGAATTCATATTTATGAGCTATGGGACTCATGGGAGCCCTGCGTTTGAAATCACCCCCAAAAAACCCTTATTTTCTGTCACAACACAAGTCCTAGGGCATGATCCTGTTTTTTTTTTATTAATTCAAAAGTGCTGCAGTTCTCTCTGCTCTGACTGCATCACAATGACCAACACAGTACATTTCTCTAGTGTTTGGACAAGATGATTTGAAGTCATTCAATAATTTGATATTATGAATCTAGTCTCTACAGGAGCCCTGCGTTTGAAATCACCCCGCACTCCACCCCAAAAAAAACCCTTATTTTCTGTTACTGGAAGCCTAAGGAATCAATCAAGAGAAGAGAAGTCTGTCTCTGTCTGGAATTATTCTCCAAAATCTCCCTCAAGCAACCAAGCTCTGCCGTATATTAACACACACAGACACAGTCACAGTCAACTGTGAGACTGAAAGAGAATCGGCAATTTCTTTCGGCATGCTGCCGCAGCATGGCAGCCTCAACTTAGTTCATGTGATCGCGGCGGCGGAGGGAACAGGAGGAGGAGCGGGAGGACTCAGGAGGGACTCGAGCTCGCGCTCGACTAGAGCCAGGCCCAGGTAGGGCGGCAGTCAGACTCAGGACAGCCAGGCAAGCCAGCACAACTACAGCTACTTTCCGGGAGGAGGAGCGGGAGGACTCGGGAGGGAGTCAGGGCTCGCGCTCGACTAGAGCCAGGCAGGGTGGCAGTAAAAGACTCAGAGCAGCCAACTTAAGTCGGGTCGGGATTCGGGAATGAAAAAAGCCGCAGGAAGGAACGGAACTGGACCGCGCGGTCGCGCCATCAATGTAGGGCATGGCATGGCATGCCATATATAAGCCATGATCATCATACAGTCACAGAGCTGGTTGGACACTGCTTGGACAACTTATTGGACTTGCGTAGCATACTGGCAGCCCCCCTGCTCCGACCGCTCGGCTCCTCTCCCAGCAGCGCCCCAGGCCCAGCCAGCCCAAGCACTCGGCTCCTCTACAAACATAACAACAGCACAGACTAGGCATGCCGCACGCTAGTTCTAATCCCGACCCTTTTATTTGTAATTTATTTTTAAATTAAATTGCCACTCACACTGTACTGGACTGTCTTTCTCTTGCTCTAATGTCTAATCTGTATTCTAATCTATTATTCAATTGTCTGTCTGTACTCTATACGCTGTCTCTCGTCTCACTCTCTGTCTCCTTGTGACCGTCTCCTACTCTCCTAACTCGCTCCGCTCGCTCTCCTCCTAATCTCACCAACTCTGAGACTCCCACGCCCCTTCCTTCATATCCGGTCTGTTTTACTGTACCATGTGACTGTTCTCAGACAGAATGCGGACCATGTGACCCCAGGATGCGCCCTGCTGTCAGAACTTAGGAATTTTTTTTTGTACTTTTTATTTATTTTTTAATACTGAGGTTTGCAACTTCATAGCGTTGTTGCGCCCCTCGGATGTATGCGCCCGGGGCTGACGCACCACCCGCCCCACCCTTCCTGCGGTACTGAGTTCTAGCTTCTTAATCTGCTGTTTATATGAAAATTTAACTGCTTGTCTTTGAGCACAGCTGCTGGCTTTAGATCTGTACATGTCTTTTGTGATGCCATCAGCATTATGTAAGCTGGTCTGTGATTGGCTGAATTGTGATGTTCCCTAAACAGCAAAATGTACAGCATACTGTATCCAACTCACAAGATAGCATGATATCTTTTAGTTGTGTAACCCCTCTACAAATAGGGGTTCCCATAAATGTCTTTCTGGGCTGCCTAATGCCCATTGTCAGGATGGTGTCCTGTGTCTGCAGTAGCTGTATGTGTCTGCATGAGAGTGCCCTACTAAGCCTCCATGCCTGTCTCTTTAAGAGACCTGTTATTCTGTGTGAGAAAATTAGTCTGGACTAGGTCCGAGTAATTAAGGCTCGTGACCAGCCCGACTGTCCATATTTCTGCTTTATTCTGCAGTCGCTATTTGCGCAGAGGGAGCTCTGCTAGGAACTGCGATTATTTACTGTTTATCTGCTTTAGCAATATAATACAGGACTTTGTCTAACCTGCTTCCATGTGCAGCACGAACATTTGGATTAGAGCCACCATTTTGGTTCTGGAACTACCAGAGTTGGACCATCGAACCTCAGGGGACCTAAAATGGACACTGTCCCCAGAAGTCTTGCAGGATTGGATTTCTGTAGGAATTGTACTTTTTATGGTTTGGTGCCTAATTGGACCTGGAGTTGGAGCTTTGCTGTGACAGACAGTTCCCTCAGCCAACCGAACCTTTTGGATCACTGGGAAAGCCTAGATCTGCCTGCAGCAGTGTATCAGTTGTGAGTAGGAGCTTGTAGAGTGAACAGCTCGAGTCATTGAGCACCTGCTCCTGCGTAGGAGTGCAGGAGAATCAGCGGAAAGGCTGTGCAGGCCTGCCTGTCACATCTTCCAGTACAAAGAACTGCCTTGAGAGTGAAAGTCAGATTTTTATGATAATCAGATCGAGACCTGAACCTGAAGAGAAAAGTGTGCAAGTGGACCAAAGACTTGCTCCAGAAGCGATCGGCCTATCAGGTACCGAAGTGAGCCTCAGATCGAAAGGTTTGAGCAGAAATCCTGTGTTACTGCAAATGGACTTTTATCCAAATTGTGGCAAATATTCTAAGTGCTTACAAATGTGCTGAATGTGTGGCATGGGTCGCAATTTGTTTCCCAATCACAGATTCTGTTAAGCTAGCTGGAAGCTGCTCCAGCACTTTTCACAGACTTCATCAGAATTGTGCACTCTGCCTGGGCTTTGCCACCTTGGCCTAGGGTGCTGCTCCCAATTCAGAGACATTTCTGGTTAAAGACCCACTCAGAGATTTGGCCCCCTGCTCAACACCACCGAACAGGTAGTGATCACCACGGTGAGTGGTGTAGGCCCTGCTTCCCCTGGCAATCCAGTACAACCTCCAGAGGTCTTCATTTCATCTGTCCTGCATCCTAGTCTGGATAACATGAGTACAAACAGGGTAGCTCCCTGCAACATAAGCTTCTATCATTGTGTATGTCATCTGATTTACTTGTTTGGGTTTTATTTCATGAACTGAGCCATCTGGCTACGGATTACAAATTTTGGGTTGAGTGCATGCTAATTGTTTTCTTTCCTAAGGGCCCCAACAACAGCCGCAACACCAGCCTACCCCGGGCAATGCTTCAGGCTAGCCTGTTATTCCATACTGGGTACCCGGGGTTGTGAGGACTGTGCTAATGGGACTCACTGTACATGTTTGTTCAGCCTGAAATTTAATCAGATCTTCTAATTACTGCTAGATTCATGTCCCACCCTTGTTCTCATTCCTCTAAATAAATCAGATTGTGGTTGTTCACGTTTAACCTGGCTAGTGTGTACCTTCTTGGTGGGGATATTATTCTGCCTTTGTATTGTTGCATCACTGGTCTTATTTTCCAGGGGGGTCTCCAGGGCAATTGCAGAAGATCCCTCCCTGGTGGTAAGTGCAAGGAGTGTGAGCATATCATTACTGTCATATGGTACATGTGAAGTTGTTGTTGCTAAACTGTTTAGGCCACTAGAAGGGTTGGTGGGTGGTCATAGCAATCCAGAGGGCTATACCAACAGCAGCTACACTACCCTAAAACCATTCCTCTGGGTGGAGGCACCTGTTCACCGAGCTCAGGCCCTCAACCTGTGCCTAGTCACACAGGCAGGGGTAGTAGCCCATAAGACAGCACCACCTAGGGGTTACATCTTGGAGGCATTGCTGGGATTTGTGCCCCCTAGTGGCCACAACCAAAGATTGCACTCGAAATTTTATGGGTACCACTGAGAAAATGGCTGTGTATCAATTAGTCAGTTGGTGTACGGGGCATGAAATTAACCCCAAGAATGCTTTGTCAATACTAGATATTCTCTTGGGTACTAGCAAAGACACTATAGAAGGGGCCCTCTTAAAAATTGAATGTCTGGGAGAGGCTGTAGTGGTAGGTTGACAAGCTGACTTGACTGGCCAGATTTTATCAGCTTTATTGGAGTGCAGCAACCCCATGGACAGCACTAAGGTGCCTAAACCTACTGCCATTGATGGGTCCCTGGTTGCCTGGAGGGTGGTATCGAAATACAGTGAGGATTCCTCAGAACCCAAACCTCCACTTTTGTCTGAGGGTTTTGAGGAGAAACTGGATAGCTTGCTACTGGGTGAGGGCCGCACCCTCAAGGACTTAGAGGAGCTATTCAAGCCACCGGGGGAGATCCCTTTCCCGGCTCCTGCGCCTGTACCCAAACTAGCAAGTTATGACTTGTACCACAGACTTTAAATTTTTCTGATATCCCCCCACCTAATGGGGAAGCCAATCTGAAGACCAGGATGGACTCAGCTACTACTCTACTACAAGACTGGCAATGCTCGGAGGCCAAAAAAATGGCACGCTGGTAGAAAGCCTCCATGGGTCTGCCTACATGCTTTCCATTTCCTGAGGTCTTCGAAACCCAATGCTGCCACCAAAGAGTATTTAGGTGTCCTTGAAAATGTGCTTGGGGTACCTCTAGTGTCGAACCCTAAAGTGGAAACTCAAGGATGTTAGACAACAGCTGGGAGAATTATCAGCTTACCTGAGTTGGTTGGAGAAACTCCTACAAACAATTTTTCAAAAAGGTGGCTGGCCATCTAGTGAATTGGACCAGATAAGACTGGATCATATACTTCACTCTGCCTGACATTCCAGCTGGTTGTTGCTCAAACTGCAACTGCACCAAAGGAGATCTGATCTTGTGCCCTTCCATATGCTGATGAAAGAGAAACGCAAAGCTGAGAAGGAGGAGGACTCCTGGGAGTCCAGCACAGTTGTAGCTACAGCAGCTCCTGCTCTTGGGAAGGGGTCAGTTTCAGATCGCCCTGACTCTCAAGAACCCTGTGACGCCGGTACTAGCCCCAGGGAGCCCAGTGAGAGAGGGACTGCTAGGGATACCCCTCCCTGGGTGGAACTGCTGCTGAAAGAGATCAGAGAATTGAAACCTAGTGCCCCTGCTAGGGCCATCATTGATAAGGACTACGACCTCCTCAAACTGCATCTGTTATGGGAGTGGGAGCACATGCTCGGGTGCCCCCAAGAATGGTTGCTTAAAAGCTGAAATCAGTGAATTGACTGCCATGCTAAGAGAATTCATCAGATGCACTGCGCTGCCTGTGGCATGACAAAGAGAGAGAGAGAGAGAGACCGAGTCAAGGTCCCTTACAGTCAGTGCTTCAGATCCAGTGCCAAATGCATACTCCTCCCCACCCCCAAGTGGTGAATGGAGACCAGCTCCTAATGGGATGTTGCAGCCAAAGCAAACCAAAAAAAGTATGTTTTGTCACAATTGTGGAAAAGATGGGCATATGAAAAGAGATTGCCAGTCTCAAAGGGACTTAGAAAAAGTGGTGAATAGACTACAAGGGGAGCTCCGGAAAACAAGGCAACTGCAGGGGGGTACAGAAAATGATCACAGTGGAGGTTCGGGAAGTCCCAAACCCAAGTTCTTCATTGCTAAATTGTCTGTCCAAGTTTCTGCTAATGTTCCCCTGCACTGGTCAGAGATGGTGGGCCCCTCCATGGAGACTACAGTCACAGTCAATGGCGTCTCCACTCATACTGTGCTAGACAGTGGCAAGGTTGGAGGAATGGTCGGATGTATGTCGGCTAGGATTCAGTGCAAAGAAGTGCAAAATAGTGCACCTGGGAAACAAAAACCCAGGGGAAGATTACACAATGGGGGGGAGGTAGTAACAAAAACAAAAAAGGAAAGTGACCTGGGGGTAATCATATTAGATGACCTTAAGGTTAGCAAGCAATGTGAGAAGGCAGTAGGGAGAGCTGGGGGTATACTGGGATGCATAGGGAAAGGCAACACCAGCAGAAAACAGGAAGTTGTTATCCCTCTGTACAGACAGTTGGTGAGACCCCATCTGGAGTACTGCATCCAGTTCTGGAGACCCCATCTCTGTAAGGACATAGACAGGATAGAGGCAGTCCAGAGGAGGGCAACTAGAATGGTGCAGGGTCTGCAAGAGAAGCCATATGAGGAGAGACTAAAAGAGCTTAATATGTATACCCTTGAGGAAAGGAGGAGAGGGGACATGATAGAAATGTTTAAGTACCTCAGTGGAATCAACAAAGTCCAAGAGGGTAGCATCTTTCAGAAAAAGAGACATGCAAGAACAAGGGGACACAATTTAAAGATAGAGAGGGGTGGTTCAGGGGCAATGTGAAGAAGTATTTTTTCACAGAGAGGGTAGTGGATGCATGGAACAGCCTTCCTGAGGAGGTTGTGGGGTCTAAAACTGTGGGAGAATTCAAGAATACATAGGACAGACATAAGGCAATTCTTGTGGGGGGTAGTAAGAAATAGGCTGTTGGTTAACTAGGATCTGCGGCTTATCTTGTAGGTAGGGAAATGGGCAGACTAGGTAGGCCAAGCGGTCAATATCTGCCATCAAAGCCTATGTCTATAAGTGACTATTATTTTCCAGGACTGGTATGACATGCACTTATCTGACCTTCCCCTACAACCCCTCAAAGGACTGCATGCGTGGGGGTTGAGTGAGAAGTCCTATCCCTATCTAGGGTATATCTGAATCTAGTTGTCCTTCCCACAGCTGTCACGGGTGTGGATGAACAGGTGGAGACTCTGGCCTTGGTGTGCCCACCAACGGGACTGTATGATGGTGTCCCTCTACTGATTGGTACGAATGCCCATATGTTCGGACGGTTAGCTCAACTTTGCCAAGAAAAGCAAGCCAAGCAAACTGGATGGGTCTTGCACATTCTGGCCCTAGTGCAGTGAGCCTAAGACTTGCAGATGTGAAAACAGGAGAAGGAAAAGGATGAACCCGTGAGGGTAGTCTGGAAAAAGGATCCTGACTCACTGGTACTGCTGCCAAATGCTCAGTGCACCATCAGTGGGGAGATATATCTAAGGAGAGATGTGAAAAATAAGATCCTTATGCTGGATGGCCCAGAAGAGGGGAAATTGCCTGAGGGACTGTTGGTCAAGCTTAGTATTTTATCTGCCCGGGCCCATGCCTATGCTTGGCGGGTAGCGGTGCAGGTCCAGAATATGTCAGATCGAGAAGTCCGGGTGAATCAAGGGTGTACTCTAGCCATTGTATAATGTGCAGATACTGCCGTTCTGCCCAGCAAGAAGTTCCCCATCAAGAGTGACAAAGTGACTCTTGACTTGTTTGATTTCAGAGAGTCCCCCCTTCCTGAGGAATGGAAAGCCAAAATTAGCCAGAAGTTGTCTTAGAGTAGCCAAGTATTCTCTTTGAAGGAGTGGCATGTAGGTTGTGTCACTGGGGCTGAAGATACATTCGACTCCATGATAAAAGGTCATTCAGGGAGCGGTCCCGTCGCCTTGCACCAGCAGACATAGACGATGTTAGAAGGCACCTTAAAGAGATGTTGGCCGCAGGACTTATTCAAGAGTCTAGAAGCTCTTATGCTTCCCCAATTGGGGTAGTCCAAAAAAAGAATGGGTCTGTAAGGATGTGTGTTGACTACTGGACATTGAATAGAAGAACTGTTCCAGACCAATATACCATGCCCCGTATCCAGGATGCTATAGACTGCCTTAATGGGAGCCTGTGGTTCTCTGTGCTCGACCTCTGGAGTAGGTACTATCAGATCCCGATGGCCCAGGAGAACCGCAAAAAGACAGCCTTTATTTGCCCCCTGGGTTTCTATGAGTTTCTACCTATGCCCCAAGGTATTTCGGGTGCACCCGCCACTTTCTAGCAGCTGATGGAATGAGCAGTGGGGGACATGAACTTATTGGAATGCCTGGTGTACCTTGATGACATCATTGTGTTCGGCCAGACTCTGGAGGAGCATGAAGCTCACTTGTTCAATGTCCTTGACAGGTTAGAAAACTTTGGACTAAAATTATCCTTTGATAAGTGCCAGTTCTTCCAAATATCTGTGAATATGTTGGCCACATAGTATCGGCTGATGGGATTCAGACAGACCCAAGCAAAGTGGAGTCCTTGACCACATGGCCTCAGCCTAACAACCTAAATGAGTTGCAAAGATTCTTGAGATTTTGCGGTTATTACCATCGATTCATAAAGCACTACTCCAAGGTCATTCGCCCTTTGCTAAACCTAACTCAAGGCTACCCCCTACAAACAAGAAGTATAGAAAAAGTGTAGTCATGGAGGAAGACAAGGTTTATTTTCGGACACATGAACCGTTAGGAGCCAGGTGGTCTGCTGAGTGTGAAGCTGCTTTCTATGAAATCATTCACCAACTCACCCACGCCCCTGTGCTTGCCTATGCTGACCCTGCCAGACCCAATGTGTTGCACACTGATACCAGCTTGAAGGGACTCAGAGCCATTCTGTATCAAGAATATGAAGAAAGTCTACATCCAGTGGCATTTGCCAGTTGGAGCTTAACCCCTTTTGAATGGAATTATCTGGTACACAAGCTTGAATTTTTTGCACTAAAATGGGCTGTGGTGGACCAATTCCATGAGTATCTCTATGGTGCCAAGATTCTGGTCAAGACTGACAATAATCCCCTCACCTATGTCCAGACTTCGGCTAAACTGGATGCTACAGGGCATCGTTGGTTATCTGCAGTTTCCACTTATGACTATGCGGTAGAGTATATACTAGGCCTGAAACACATTGATGCTGACACCCTTTCAAGATGACCTAACTCTAATATAAATTGGGTAAAAATGTCTGAGCAGTCTGTCAAAGCCCTCTGTCAGAAATTTGACAAAGATGAGCATCCTTCTCCTGAGACAGCTGACTGCCTAGTAGTCTGTTTAGGTCCTCCTGACACTTGTGTTCCCATGGCCTACTGCCACCTTGTGGCCTTGTATCTTAGTGCCCTGCCACAACTCAACCCTGAGAACATACAGTGGGCACAGACTCAGGACCCCTTAATCAAGCCTGTACTTGGTGCTTTGCATGCTGGGAAGGATGTGTCTAAACTCTGCTCTTTCGATCAATGGATGGCCTTGTTGTTCAAAGAGTGTCCCTGACTTAAACTGCACAAGCAGCTGCTTTATCAAGAAACCATAAACTGACAAGGCCAACCTGACAAACAGCAATGGGTATTGCCCACAGCTTTTAAACAATTGGTTCTACAGGCCCTTCATAATCAGATGGGACATTTGGGTTGTGACCGAATCACAGACTTAGACCATGCCCAGTTCTACTGGCTGAAAATGGGAGCTGACATTGAGACCCATATCAGGACACGCAGCTGTTGTCTCCAAAGAAAAGCTCTGCCCCAGAGGGCTGCACTCTTGGTAACTATCTCTACCAGTGTGCCCATTGAGCTGGTGTGTATTGATTTCTTGTGTCTTGAACCCGACCAGAAAAATGTTGGGAATGTGCTTGTTGTAACTGATCATTTCACACGGTATGCCCAAGCTTACCTGACTAAGGATCAGAAAGCATCTACAGTGGCCAAGGTCCTTATGGAAATATTCTTTGTCCATTATGGTGCACCTCAGAGAATTCTTTCTGGTCAGGGGAGAGACTTTGTAAGCCATCAGATCAAGGAGATGCTCTTGCTCTGAGGGGTGCAAAAATCCAGAACTACCCCTTATCACCCCCAAGGAGACACACAGCCTGAAAGGTTTAACCAAACGCTACTTGATATGTTGGGCATCCTTCATCCTAAGGACAAATAAAGGTGGAGCCAACAGAGCAGCACCTTAGTACATGCTTACAATTGCACCATGAGTGATGTTACTGGGTTTTCCCCATACCGCTTGATGTTTGGCCAAGAAGCCCGGTTGCCGGTGGACAACTACTTCGGGGTGTCCCCGGATGGATTCAAAGCTGAAAACTACCTACAATATGTTCAGAAGCTAAAGACCCAGTTAAACCATGTCCACAGCTGACTCAAACCATGGCAGCAAAAATAAACTTGGCAAATAAAGAAAGTCATGACAAGCATGTGAAAGCTCTGGAACTGCTACCTGGAGACCGTGTTTTATTACGAAACTTGGGACTGCATGGAAAGCACAAAATTGCTGATAGGTGGCACCATCTTCCTTATATCATTGTTAGCAAGGTGGATGACCTGCCAGTCTATAAAGTGAGCACTGAAAATGATCCTCGAGCCACTAAGACAATGCACAGGAATCACTTGTTGCCTATTGGTCAAGTAATCATTGATTCGGTACCTCTGGACACTGCCCCTTTTGGGCCAGTAACTAGAGCTGCAGCCAAAAAGAGAAAGATTACCCCATCTCCAGCTGTCAAGGATTCACTTCCTTCCCGGAGGCAGGCCCAAAAAGATATTGATTGCCAGTCTGAGTCTGATGGCAGTGAGTGTGAAGCTTCATTTAACCCCCCTGTTACCCGGGGTTACTAGAATCCCAGTAAGACCTAGTGGTAGGCAGGGAAGGCAGCTTGTGAAACTCCAGTTAAATGTTTTTCACACTGACTCACCCTGTTCTCAGTTTCAGCTGAGACTGAGGGATGACATCATTTTAGAACTGTCGCAGCTGCATAAGCCACACTGGAATGTTGCAGTTGGAGGTTAGAGTAGAACATTGGGGAGTTTGAAGCCAGTCTGTGTGCAGACTGAGTAAGAGACTGTAGTGCAGCAGAGTGTGTGCAGGCTCTCAGAGCTTTAAGCTCTGTTTCAGAGCTACTTTTGTGTAAGGTGTGTGTTTCCACCTGAAGAGGAACACAGGAACTGGTAATTGAAGTGGTGGAGACCGCTTTCAATGGTTCAGAGCCCCATCCCTGAGGGTATGGGGAAGGTGTCTGCCTGTTTTCCAGGGGCAAACCCCTCTGGGTCCAGCTAAGGGAAAGAAGCTGCCTGTTCAAGTTGTGCTGAGGCACCAGAAGCTCTGAGAGGAAGATTCCTTGTGGAGGAAACGCCTGTGGGCACCTGCAACCAAAGGGTGAGTTCGCTCTGAAAAAGGGACAAGTGTTTTCACCTGAGCAGAAGGAAACTAAAGGGACTGTTACTGTGGAGTCAGGAAAAGACAGCCAAGTACAGTTGGAAAATGTGGGGATTGGACTGCTTAACCTGTGGGGGGTCTAGAGTAATGGACAATGCCACATAATTTAAGTATGTTCAAGTCCAGCACAAATGGGAAGCAAGTCAAGTAGATGGAATGTGAAATACATTTAGCAAGAATCTACACAGCAGTGTTAAAGGATGAGGTGTTTCTGTCCAGAGAAATGGTCGGGTATGAATTGTGGGAGCGAAAGGTGGGAGACCCCCCGTCAGTAGTAACCAAATTCACCTCTACAGATTTCCTCTAAGACATCGGTTGCTTTCTCTCAGGTACTTGGCCAGTGCCTGAGGAAAGTACCCAGACATGGGATTAAGAGGAAGATTCCCTGATGGAGCCGAGGTGGTTTTAGGTGGTTTAGGGAGCCACCAGAAAATGTTTCCATGAAGTATGGAAGGTGTCCAAGTGGCTGGCAAGGGAGCCAAGCCAGGGAAAACCCAGAGCAGTGTACAAGTTTGGGCTGTGCAACCCAAAGCAGCATACAAGTCGGGCTGTGTGCCCGGTGTATTTGAGCCTGAGGGCTAAAGTGATGAGGATGTGTTCTGGTCTCTTTTAATCTGCATTACCAGGAGTGTAGTCCGTGGGGGGGTCCATCTATGCTTTGTTTATTCTGTTTGGATGTGAATAAAACCCACACTTTAGAATCCCACTTCTGGTATTGGACATTACAGTTATTGCTTCCTGTGTTTGGAGTTACTTGGGTGCCCCTGTGCAGAGTAGCCAAACCTAGCCTTTGTGCCGAGTGATCTATTTCTCCCCGAACCCAGCCCACCTGGTATTGCTGTCAGATACAAATGGCATACTGGCCTGGGGTTACAAAAATGGAGGCACCACTGAGGATTTGGGTTTGGAATTTAGGGAGAAATGTAAGAAAGGTGCTCGGGCAAAGGGCTAGCGTTTTGGTTATCTGGCAGTGGGTAGCCCAAAAATCTGAAGCAATGTTAACTAATGTGCCGCTGTGTGTTGTTGTCCATGTGCTGCTGTTAAAATGCCAACTGTTTACCAAGGAGCAGTAAAGCCTAGGAGTTTATGCCCTTGTCCTGCATCAAATTTACAGCGTTTTCCAGCTTTTAAAACTGTTGTGACAAAGAAAAGTGTGGAAAACTAGGAGTAGCAAAAGGAAAATTGTGCCCTGGATGCTGGAAATGCTTTCTTGTGAACTGAGAGACTTGTTGTACTTAATGGCCATGAAAAATGGTTGAAATGGGGCTCCCACCATGGAGTCAGAGAGAAAAAAAAAAGGTGTGAAATTGCAGTTTAAATTTGCCTGCTCGACGATCGCCGTGAGGAGAAGAGCACTGGAGAGGAAAGAGACTCATTTGCATGGCGTTGAGAGATTGGTGAGACTGCAATCAGTTCCACCCCCAAGCCAGCTCTACAGCGACTGCCCAGCATTTGAGAGGGAGTGTGAGTGGAGTGTACATACTGGCTTATCAGGAGGAGTTTTGTGGTGACTGAAAGTGCTGTAAAAAGTTTAAAAAACTGACTTTTCTGTTTAAATTTGGGCTCAACCCGCATCTCAATCGACTGGACTGTGAGTGTGGTGTTCAGAGGGACAATCGGCAGGACTTCCAACCCACTTCTTTCCAGAGGCCTCCAAGACTGGCTGCAGGCTGTTTTCCATTGCAGCAAACAGCTATTGATAACAGTGAGTACTAACAGAAATAATTGCTCAAACTAAGTGATTTTGCCAAAAGCCAGCTGAATCTGTGTGTAGCAGTGTAATCGCTTTGCAAATAAGGACTGTGTTAAGTTTTACTAGCAAAAGCAAGCTTTTTAAGCCATCGACTGTGAGCATAATTATAGGTTCAGCGTCAGTATAAGTTTCAAAGCCATGAGAGAGACTGTGAGTTGTATCCGATATGCAGCAAGAGTTACAGGCAATCCTGTGCTTGAAATTCTGAGGCTTTAAGGGACTGTGAGCTAGAGCAATGTCTTCAGCAAGTGAAAAGTCCATGGTAAATCATATAAATGTGCTAGGAAAAAGAACAGTGCAAGTCTGTGCAGTTTGAGCAAAGTTATCAGTAGAGTGTGTAAATCGGATGCGCAGTGGCTTGACCCAGTTTCAGAATGTTGATGCGTAGGAGTGCTGCCACTGCCATTACAGGGTGGGGTAGTAATGGAGGCAGTATGGCGCAGTGGTTTAAGGCTCTGAACTGCAAATCTGGAGACCTGGGTTTGAATCCCACAGCCCCCACTTGCATACTGTGTGACCCTGAGCAAGTCACTTAACTTCCTCGTGCTCCCAGGTTGCACCTGCAAACAAGCTTTCAGCTTAGTGTGTCTCACCTGTTAAAATAATTGGTAAAAAAAAAAAAAATGTAAACACAGCAGCAGAGGAGACATTTTGAAAGAGAAAGAGTTTTCAGTGAAATGGGACTTGAAATAACAGTCAGTGTTTGTTTTTCTCTGCAGCCATGGCCTCAGGACTAGCCCACTACCCGGATCATGCCCGGGCTGTGGTAGCAGTAGAAGTTAACAAGTTAAGGGACATTGAGAGATGTTACTATGGAGGATGACTGCCTCCTCATGTGGCGATTCCTGGATATCCAGTGCAAGTATGTTTAATGTGTTTAAATGCTGGAAGAGACATCTTCATGGTACCTCACTGATCTGGGTGTTTAGAGAAATATGGTTTATTTAAAGTGCCCAAGATTCATTTGGCTCCCACATGGACAAAAGTTCAAGAATCTGCAGTTGGCAGCACACAGCACCAGGCGGAGCCTGTTGGAGAAGGCCCCTCAGGGGAGTGTGGCACAAAGCTAGAGGGTGCAGATTTACAGACAGAACAATGTGCTTATGTTTCGGATTCTGAGTCACAGAGAGACATATCAGGAAGAGCATCAGTAGACCTATAGAGAGTGCTGGCCTAGCCCAAGTCTCATAGGAGAAGACGAGATGAGGGAGGCCTTTGAATGGGAGGTTTTGACCTCCGTGCCCAGCGAAGAGTGGATAGTCTCAGGAGTGAGGATGACTGCTCACTCCTGGGCACAGATTCTCAGTGAGGAAGAAGAAGAGGGGGAACCTATGTGGCCTTGTGAAAAAGGAACTGGTACACAGCCTCAAGCTCTTGCTTCAGAGGAATGCATGGAAGAGAGTGGTGATGCCACTGCCCTGGCTGTGCAAGAAGAAGCCAGGGATCCATTCTTTGTGTCTTTGAGAATGAGTAGCTGGCAGAAACAGGACTGGCTGCCTCCAAGTCAGGCCAGAGGTCTCAGGTTGACCAAAGCTAGTAAAGAGGAAAGACTGGTTCGTAGGAATGTGAATGAAATCTATGGGATGTCCTTTCCTACCTTTCCTTGGAGAGTCTGGGAGGAGATTGAGAACAGCAGAAAATCCTGGATTTGGGCAGAAGCAATGAAATGTGTGCATCCTGGTGCAAACAAGCATGTCAGGAACAGAATGTTTCACGAAAAATATAGCCAGTGGAAAAGAGGCAGGACACTGTTAATGGACACTGTTCGAATTGTGGATGGAGAGGGACATGAAACCTTTCACAGTGTGAATTATGTGCACCCAGATGGGGTAATAATTCAAGCGCCTGACCCGTTGTGCTATTGGCCACAATGCAAAGACCTCCCTGCGAATGTGCCCATGCCTACCAAATGGAAGGAAGAGCAGTGGTAGTCAGTGCTGCCACTCCAGCCGTTGCAGTACCTATGTTGTTCCGCCAGTATGGATGTCCAGGACTCAGGTGCCCCACATTCATCAGTTCTACAGTGTACTGACTTTCCAGAATCCATCGACTGGCCCACCAGATGACTTCAGATACAGAGAGGACACCAGCCCAGCTGTATCCTGATTCATCACCTGGTAATCGGATGACTTCAGACCAGCTGTTTTCCTTTTTGTTCCTGTTCCAAGGTTCCATCTCCAGAGATGACATCATCCCAGCAGTTTCCAGATGTGCCCTCATGTCGTTCCTGGAAGATATCCGCCCAGCTGCATTGGAAGAATGCTGCCAGGGAGAGTCTTCGGCTGAGGACCAGGTTGGTGCCGTTTTCATTCTACAAGGGACTGGTAAGTTCAGGCTTTTCTATTTTTGTGACATTGCAGTACACACCCTACACTAGCAGACTCCAGATGTTTGAACTGTCCAAAAAGACTCTCCCCTTCGGGACTTTGGCCTGCTAGAACTGTGCTTCACGGGGCTCCGGCCCAGGAGAGACTCTTTAATGGACTTGCCTTCAGGCACTGTGATCACTAGATGGGACTTTTAGGGCACTCCATCCCCCAAATGTGGTGTATTGTAAATAATGTCATTGTTTTCTACTGTTTTCTAATGTTTATACTGTTTTCTACTTTTCTAAGAAAAAAAAAAAACTTTTTGGGATTCTCCAGTGTTTAGATGGTAGGGGTTTAGATAGACTGTGTATGCAGTTTAGGAGTATGTGTTGTCTTTCTTTTTCTTGCAGGTGTTCCTGAAGAAGATAGAAGAGAAAACAAGAAGAGGAGGAGGAACTCAGTGGAGTTCCTCACTAGTACTCTAGAGTGTAGTGTTTAAAGTACTGTTGTTGTTGTTGTTACTGTGTGTAATTTTTTTTCTTCCACAGGTATGGTTGTGGGGGAGTGTGGGAGTAATGCATAGAGTATGGTATTAGCTCCTGGTGTGTGGTTGCATGGTGTCCAGGGTCAGGGAGGTCCTCTGTTTGTTTTGTTTTGGGATTTGAGTTAGAGGCAGACAGATTTTCCCTAGAGGGATGGGGGGGATAGACAGGCTGTGGCCCTGACCTGCAGTAGGGGTTGCAGTACTGATCTATTAGGGCTATGCTCTGGACAATTCTACCAGAGACACTAGGTGCCCATAGTCAGCGGGTAGAGTAGAGGCTGATGCATTAGCCAAAGGCCTCTAGGCCCTTAGTGTTTCTGCCTGTGCTGGCACATGGTAGGTGAGAAAGTAGCGCTACCTCCCCGTAGTCAACACATGGGGTGAGATGGCCTAAGCCAGGTGACTAATGACTGCGGACAGTCATTTTCCTGGCCCAGGGTGAGTGTAACCCCCATGTTACCCGGGGTTACTAGAATCCCGGTAAGACCTAGTGGTAGGCAGGGAAGACAGCTTGTGAAACTCCAGTTAAATGGTTTTCACACTGTCTCACTCTGTTCTCAGTCTCAGCTGAGACTGAGGGATGACATCATTTTAGAACTGTCGCAGCTGCATAAGCCACACTGGAATGTTGCAGTTGGAGGTTAGAGTAGAACGTTGGGGAGTTTGAAGCCAGTCTGTGTGCAGTCTGAGTAAGAGACTGTAGTGCAGCAGAGTGTGTGCAGGCTCTCAGAGCTTTAAGCTCTGTTTCAGAGCTACTTTTGTGTAAGGTGTGTGTTTCCACCTGAAGAGGAACACAGAAACTGGTAATTGAAGTGGTGGAGCCGCTTTCAATGGTTCAGAGCCCCACCTGAGGGGATGGGGAAATGTCTGCCTGTTTCCAGGGCAAACCCCCCTGGGTCCGGCTAAGGGAAAGAAGCTGCCTGTTCAAGTTGTGCTGAGGCACCAGAAACTCTGAGAGGAAGATTCCTTGTGGGGGAAATGCCTGTGGGCACCTGCAACCAAAGGGTGAGTTCGCTCTGAAAAAGGGTCAAGTGTTTTCACCTGAACAGAAGGAAGCTAAAGGGACTGTTACTGTGGGGTCAGGAAAAGACAGCCAAGTACAGTTGGAAAATGTGGGGATTGGACTGCTTAACTTGTGGGGGGGTCTAGTGTAATGGACAATGCCACTTAATTTAAGTATTTTCAAGTCCAGCACAAATGGGAAGCAAGACAAGCAGATGGAATGTGAAATACATTTAGCAAGAATCTACACAGCAAAGTGTTAAAGGATGAGGTGTTTCTGTCCAGAGTAATGGCTGGGTATGAATTGTGGGAGCGAGAGGTGGGAGACCCCCCATCAGTAGTAACCAAATTCACCTCTATGGATTTGCTCTGAGACACCTGTTGCTTTCTCTCAGGTACTTGGCCAGTGCCGGAGGAAAGTACCCAGATGTGGGATCAAGAGGAAGATTCCCTGATGGAGCTGAGGTGCTCTTAGGTGCTTTAGGGAGCCACCAGAAAATGTTTCCATGAAGTATGGAAGGTGTCCAAGTGACTGGCAAGGGAGCCGAGCCAGAGGAAAAGCCCAGAGCAGTGTACAAGTTCAGGCTGTGTAACCCAAAGCAGTGTACAAGTCCGGGATGTGTGCCCAGTGTGTTGTAGAGCCTGAGGGCTAAAGTGATGAGGATGTGTTCTGGTCTCTTTTAATCTGCATTACCAGGAGTGTAGCCCCATGGGGGTCCATCTATACTTTGTTTTTCTGTTTGGATGTGAATAAAAGTCACACTTTAGAATCCCACTTCTGGTATTGGACATTACAGTTATTGCTTCCTGTGTTCGGAGTTACTTGGGTACCCCTGTGCAGAGTAGCCAAACCTAGCCTTTGTGCCGAGTGACCTATTCCTCCCCGAACCCAGCCCACCTGGTATTGCTGTCAGATACAAACTGCATACTGGTCTGGAGTTACATTCATATTACCCATCTTATGAATTGAGTCAACTGTTTCAAGGTAACCCTATGTGCAATCTTGGAGATGAGGCTGGACCCTCAGGATTGCCTAACCCTCCAGCTTTCTCCACAGATCCTGTGCCCCCTGAAACTGAGGTACAAAGTGTGACTTCTGAAGTAGCTGACTCTTTGTGTCTGGTCAAACTGTTTGAATTGCCAAAAGGAGAGCCTGCAACAGAAAGCATCCCTGGTGACATACCAGATACTGCAGAACTGTGTGAAAGTAGTGATCCAAAACATGCTGTGACAAATAGCAATGATGAGATAAATGGTGTTGAGAGTATTAGTCAAGTGCTGCAATATCTAAATGCTATAGAATTTCCCCTGGATGATGAATCTTGACCTCTTTCAGAGTCTAGCACAGAGTAATGTTGTGGAACCAGAGTTAACAGAACAAGGAGCTGAAAGTGCTTCCAATATAACACCATCCACCACTGCAGAGGTACACCTTTCTACAGGAGCAGACTCCAGTGCAGATGATGAAAACACTGAGCCTGTGTCTGTTCCTCCAAGAAAGTCTGGAGCAGCCACCAAAGCCGTGACTCCCCAGGCCTGCCTGTGGATCTCCCCTTATATGTAGTCCACAAAGGAGTGTATATTTCTGAAAGCTCTCTGACAAAAATGGGCTATTCTGCCACATCTAAGCTGATAGTGAAACCCTCCAATCAGTGTACTGATACCCTTGCCCCATGCCACCCTAGTGGAGCTAGTAGGGATGGGCCTCTAAGCCAGGTGGGTTAGTCTACAGGCAGTAGCACAAACACGAGGTATAAGTATAATGTTTTGGACTGTTTGAATCTCCTAACCTGTTTAGGGAGATGTATGTATATGTGTTACTGGGGAAATGCCATTATGAAACTTGCCTTTATGTTACATGTCTTCAGTTAAAATGTTATAGTAAGCATAGACTTGATGCAGATGCCAAGTTTTTCCAGGCAAGGAAGAGTGTAACCCCCCTACAAATAGGGGTTCCCATAAATGTCTTTCTGGGCTGCCTAATGCCCATTGTCAGGATGGTGTCCTGTGTCTGCAGTAGCTGTATGTGTCTGCATGAGAGTGCCCTACTAAGCCTCCATGCCTGTCTCTTTAAGAGGCCTGTTATTCTGTGTGAGAAAATTAGTCTGGACTGGGTCAGAGTAAAGAAAGGCTCATGACCAGCCCTACTGTACATATTTCTGCTCCATTCTGCAGTCGCTATTTGAGCAGAGGGAGCTCTGCTAGGAACTGTGATTATTTACTGTTTATCTTCTTTAGTAATTATAATATAGGAGTTTGTCTAACCTGCTTCCATCTGTAGCACGAACATTTGGATTAGAGCCACCATTTTAGTTCTGGAACTACCAGAGTTGGACCAATCAGACCTCAGGGGACCTAAAATGGAGACTGTCCCCAGAGGCCTTATGGGATTGAATTTCTGTAGGAATTGAAGTTTTTATGGTTTGGCTCCTAATCAGACCTGGAGGGGGAGCCCTTGCTGTGACAGACAGTTCCCTCAACCAACTGAACCTTTTGGATCACTGGGAAAGCCCAGAACTGCCTGCAGCAGTGTGTCAGTTGTGAGTAGTAGCTTGTAGAGTGAACAGCTCAAATCATCAAGCACCTGCTCCTGCATAGGAGTGCACTAGAATTGGCAGGAAGGCTATGCTGGCCTGCCTGTTACATCTTCCAGTGCGAAGAACTGCCTTGAGAGTGAAAGTTGGATTTATCCGATAATTGGATCGAGACCCGAACCTGAAGAGAAAAGTGTGTAATCGTTGCCTGCAAGTGGACCGAAGACTTGCTCCTGAAGTGATCAGCCTGTCAGGTATCAAAGTGAGCCTCAGATTGAAAGGTTTGCGCAGAGATCCTGTGTTATTTCAAATTAACTTTTATCCGAACAGTGGCAAATATTCTAAGTGCTTATAAATGTGCTGCATGTGTGGTGTGGGTTGCGATTTGGTTCCCCACCACAGGTTCTGTTATGCTAGCTGGAAGCTGCTCCAGCACTTTTCAAAGACTTTAACTGAACTGCTCGCTCTGTCTGAGCCCTGCCACCTTGGCCTAGGCTGCCACTCCCGATTCAGAGACATTTCCAGTGAAAGACCTGCTCGGTGATTCGGTCCCCTGCTCAACACCACTGAACAGGTAGCGACCACCATGGTGAGTCATGTAGGCCCTGCTTCCCCTAGCAATACAGAACAATATCCAGAGGCTTCATTTTGTCTGTCCTGCATCCTGGTCTGGGTAGCGTGAGTACAAACAGGGCAGCTCCCTGCAACATAAGCTTCAAACATTGTGTGTGTCATCTGATTTGCTTGATTGGGTTTTATTTCATGAACTGAGCCATCCGGCTATGGATTACAAATTTTGGTTTGAGTGCATGCTAATTGTTTTCTTTCCTAAGGGCCCCAACAACAGCTGCAATGCCGGCCTACCCCAGGCAATGCTTCAGGCTAGCCTGTTATTCCATACTGGGTACCCAGGGTTGAGGACTGTGCTAAAGGGACTCACTGTGCATATTTGTTCAGCCTGAAATTTAATCAGATCTTCTGATTACTGCTAGATTCATGCCCCGCCCTTGTTCTCATTCCTCTGAATAAATCAGATTGTGGTTGTTCATATTTAACCTGGCTAGTGTGTACCTTCTTGGTGGGGATATTATTCTGCCATTGTATTGTTTCATCACTGGTCTTATTTTCCAAGGGATCTCCTGCCCTGATGGTAAGTGCAAGGAGTGTGAGCATATCATTACTGTGATATGGAACATGTGAAGGTGTTGTTGCTGAACTGTTTGGGCTACTAGAAGGGTTGGTGGGTGGTTATAGCATCCCAGAGGGCTATACCAACAGCAGCTATGCTACCCCAAAACCACTCCTCCAGGTGGAAGCACCCATTCACCGAGCTCAGGCCCCTCCACCTGTGTCTAGTCACGCAAGCAGGAGTAGTAGCCCATAGGATGGTGCCACCTAGGGGTTACAGTTGGGTATAAGATATCACTTTTTATATTGTTATTTTATCTCCACTGGTGTTGTATAAATAAGGGATATGCCATGGCCCTATCAGAAATCTATGTGATAGTTTTTTCTCATGCAGTTTGACCTTATGACATCACAACTGGTGAGTGATGGCATAAGGTCAAACTGCATGAAAGAAAAATATTGCACATATTTCTGACAGGGCCTTGGCACATTCCATTATGCCATACCTGCCCTGTTTTTAGTTTTTTCTCTTTTTAAAACTTTGTCTTTTGTTTATTTGTTTTCCTTTTAATATACCGAGCCTTGCTTCAGGATGGCGAAGCAGACCATTTTTCTTTTTTAAATTGAAGCACATGACACTTCGCATGCATCAGTTCATTGTGTATAAGTGCATTCATGTGTTCAAGCTGAACCACACCTCAAATGTGGTCATAAGCGGCCTGCAGAGGAGCCGGGAAGATGTGACTGTCAGGGGAAGAGGCCTCATGTCAGCGGCTATAGGGAAACGTGAGAAGTGGTGGACAAGCAGCGAGGGTTCCAGTCATGGGGACAAGCGGAAATTCAAATGTAAGGGTAGTGGGGTTGTGCCACATGTCAGGAGAGCTGACTAAAGAGTGTGTGTGTGTGAAGCAGTGTGTTTTTTAACACTTTAAACAGCTACATGCCATTAGATCATTAGATTCTCATGGCTGTGACACTGAAAGTACTTGAGGGCAGCCAGTAATGTGAGTGAGCAATGGAGATTTAAACATAGAACCACGTTGCTCATGCTGCCGGCTCCAGCCAGTGAGGATCTGCTATAGGTATATTTGGACCTAGAGTGAGAATATTTCAATATTCTGACTCTAGGTCCCAAGGAAGCAAAATTAAATTTGATAGGTGCCCTTTAATATACTCACACGTATGGCATAAATGATATGAACCACACCAGTGGCGAATAAATTGGGCAAATAAATCATGCTTTTTTGGGATAAATATTTCCACTTAGAATTCTGAAAAAAACACAGAGAACAATGGATCAGATAGAGAGTTCACATTAGAAATAGTCAGTTTTATGCTAAAACAATTATAACATCGTTAACAGTAGTGTAATATTTATCAAAAACATAATGGTTTGCAGTGGAATAACTCATTTGTCTCCATACATAACTACTGTAACTAGTGGCTTTTCCCCTCATGAGTTACATGTCTTACCACTCACCATACCTCTCAACCTCTTTGCATTAAATTCATAACAGCAGCCTCTAAGGCCCTGTACACACTCGCCTGAGAGTACTGATACCACGGGTTGCAACCGGTATAGAACATGTTGAAACTGGTTTGTGTCCACACTGGTAACGGTACCCGATGCGTTCTTGCTAACGATCTCAAGACCTGTTGGAAGGTAGTCTCGAGATTGGTAGCAGAATTGGTTAGCTGCTAAGCCTGTGCCCAACACGTTAAGCTCACCAGTGTGGATGGGAGGCCGCTCCTACAGTAACGGCTGGTCCTCCATGGCCCCACCATGCATCCCATGATGGAGCACGACAAATGCATGTATGCATTAAGACAGCATTGCATAAGGCCAGATGGAAGAAAGAAATTAGTGATAGGGAAAATGGAACATGAAGACAGTTTATAAAAGGTTAATTAAATGGTGACTGACTGACTATGGGAAAAGTGCATCCCTGGAGCCCCATGTTCGTTTCTGTGTACTGTGCCCATGGAAACGAGCAGTGGCATGCAAGGATACATTGTGAGGTGAAGCACTGGGATTGTTTGCATCACTTCACTGAATTCGGATCGTGGTGGCCTTCACAAAACATGTTAGAGTGGTGAAATGTGGACGCAAGATGAGCAGGAGCACACCAGGTCGAAACACGGTTTCTGGATAGTGTGGACAAGCTATAATTGTAAGCACTAAACTGGTACCAAAATAATTACACTCCTTTGATCATGAGTGTGGACAGGGCCTAAAATTTAGAGAATTGGGCAGAATATGTAGCACTTTTGTTATTTTAGAGACTAACATGTCTAAAAGTAGTGTGCCCCATACGTTTTGTGTTAAGGATTGTTTATATTGAGTTAGTTCAATGTTTTCATAGATTATGTATCCATAAATAGCTCTGACTTTATTTTTTTCAAATTGTTTAACCAGGTGAGACACACTAAGCTGAATGCTTGTTTACAGGTGCAACCTGGGAGCATAGGGAAGTTAAGTGACTTGCTCAGGGTCACATAGTATGCAAGTGGGGGCTGTGGGATTCAAACCCAGGTCTCCAGATTTTTAGCTCAGAACCTTGAACTGCTGCACTATACTGCCTCTCTTTATAATGTTATTTATAAAGAACATTAATAAACCGTTGCTGAATAAGGGTAAATCTGAGTGTAAAAACCCAGGTCTCCAGATTTGCAGCTCTGAGCCTTAAACTACTGTGCTATACTGCCTCCCTTTATAATGTTCTTTATAAAGAACATTAGTAAACATTTGCTGTATAAGGGTAAATCTGAGTGTGAAAATCACAGTGCCATGCAAAATGCATACCAATTGAGAGCTATGCCATTCACCGGTAGAAATACATGAGTTATTCCAGGGCCGACCAAGGAGAAAAGCACTTTTCTTTTTATGTACTTTTTGTACTCACCATTTTATAAGTCTAACTACTGGAAGCCCTTTTTGTTTCCTTCTGTTCTGTGGTGTTTGCAGAAAGAATATTGTGGTTATGAGTGCAAAAGGGCTCCCATAATCTTTGTAGTTATAATTTTAAGTAAGCCACTTAAACCCAGCCAAGCTAAAGTTGCTATAGCTGGATCTTAAAACTGCAAACCTCTCCTTGCAGTCTGACATTGTCAATGCTTAGTGTTTACAAACATGAGACAAATGGATTTATCAGCTTCAGACTACGCTCTCTGTTGCTTCACAAGGGAATTGGTCAGTGGACCTGAATAGTAGAAGGATATTAAAGGAAAGGACACTTAAGTCAAACGTTGCACAAATTCCAAAGGTTGAGGTCAAGAATACTTTATTTTCCTCTTCCTTCCTTGAGCCTATGATATTCATCCTTGAGGAAATCCTGATTTAGCTGTACTTTTGCAGTTGAAGGATGAAAACCTGAATTAAAGCCCTTGTGGCCATAAGGTCTGTGATCATCATCAAATTAGTTGCTAACTGATATTTCCTAAGGGGACTTGTTCTGGACTGCACTTTATACCAAGCACCTTAAATCTGTATAGCTGCTCAGTTGTTCCCTAGATAGATAATAATTGTGCAGTTGCATTTCATTACTGGTCTTGAGTAACTGTTTGGTCCTTTTGTCCCTCTAAAGTCTGTGAACTCTACCAAACTATTGATTGTGACATTTCAAAGGAATTTATTTTTGAATTGTCATAAGCATTTTATACTAAGCACTGTAAAATAGTATAATTGTTTCACTGTTCTTACGCTAGAAAATAAGTGGGCTAGTGTGCAATTGTGTTTCACTAGTGAACATGAACAATAGTCTGGACCTTTTTGTCCCTCCATGTTCTCAAAGTTTTTGAACTATCATAGACTTGCTATTATTGAGGACTGCTCAAGGGAATTTGCTCTGAGTTGTCATATTCACTTTATTTTACATTAGGTAATCTTAACAGTACAGCTGGTTTGCTGTCTTTAGTTAGAATATAAGCAGGTTTCTGTGTTATATCTTGGGAGTCAAGTAATTGCTTGGTCCTTTTATTTCTTTTTCCTTTTTGGGAGCACTCACTCTTTTTGAAAGAAAATGGTGAATACTCATCTTCAAAGGCCAAAGGATCCTAACATTTCACTTTTAAGATGTGATTGTCTAAATAATAACAAGCATTTGTCAATGCCGAACGTTCGCTTGCAGGTATTTGCAGTGGTGTTTGGCACATATGGTGCTTTACCCTAATGCCCTGTGCGATTGCTGGTGTTTGCACTATAAATTTTCAGCATGACCTTTTTGTTACCCCCACCTCATAAAAAGCATTTGAGACCTCTGCTTATGAACAGTCCCACTGTTATTTTGTTAATCTGTCCTGAGCGTTGATTTCCCACAGCGACCACACCATTGTGCTCCACATGTGCAAAAACACAGTTTGGGCAGGATGTGAAAAATGACAGCTGTAGCATTCATAGGGAGGTGTGAAGGGATGGCAATGTTGAACATCTGGAGTGAAAATACAACAATTTCTTGTACTTATGAGCGTACAAGGAAACTGCGCAATGAACGCTCATGACACAGTCATTTTGTGGACTTTTGTCACCAAATTTTCAACATAGGCATTATGGGACCTCTGCTCATGAACAGTGTCACTGTGATTTTCATAATCTGTCCTGAGCATTGATTTTTCACTGTGACCACACCATTGTGCGCTGGATGTGCAAAAACACATTTCAGCCAGGATGTGAAAATGTCAGCTGTACTGTTCATAAGGAGGTGTGAAAAATGCCAGCGTTGAAAATCTGGAGTGAAAATATTTCAATTCTCGAAGTTATGGTGTGCGATGAAACTACTTAGCATACGCTCAGTAACACAGTCATTTTTTGACATTTTTTCACCAAATTTGCAACATAGGATTTTGGGAGCCCACGTCATTAACAGTGACACTGTTGTTTAGTTAATCAATCCCAAAAGGTGATTTTGTGCAGTGACCATGAAATCACCTTTGGGGACTGAATAACTCACATGACAGTAACTGAATTCATGAGGTGGTGTCCCAAGAACCCCCTGTTGAAAATGTGGTGCCAAAATTTGCAAAAATGCCCAAGATAGCCACCTAAGTTGGAAAAAAAAAAACATTTATGCCATTATACAGCTTACTGTCATTTCTTCAGTTTACGTTCGGCTTTCAAGAGTGCAGACATGTTCCCACTCCACTGAAGATCATTGCGCCAGGCTCCGGAGGTAAGTATGGGGTGAGGGGGAGGTGGGGTATGCAGAGGATGGGTGTGGGTTCGGGGAGGGGGCACAAGACACAGCGAGGGATGGTTTTCTGTTTTCACAGGTTTTAAAAAAACAAAAGATGTTGCGGGACAGTTTTCCCATTTACAGGGACAATGGGCATTCTGGGGTGGGCTCCCAGCATGTCACCTGGGTGTTTGTTGGGGGAGGCCTGGAGACAATGGGGACTGTGCACTCTGTCTGCACATACAATGTGTTTGGTGGGGCAATAACACGGGAGCAGGGTAGACGGCAGCAGAGGGAGGAAGTGGGAGGGATTTTATTAGCAGCCAGAGGGAAAAGAGTGACGTCAATATGCTAAATACACACACGTTACCACCGCTAATTGCAGTGGTGCTTTTCTTTTAACTGAAGACCACTGCAGCCAAACTGCTGTCATAGATAGCTCATGCATCCATTGGTGCAGTAGGGTTGCACACGTTACACTGAGCACTGCACTGGACAGGAGGGTCACACACCTTCAAAAAGTCGTACTGTCCCAAAACATTCCTTGCACATGCATGCAAGTGAATGCAAAAATAAACAAGCATTTGTCAATGCCGAATGTTGCTTTCTTCTATGTGCTGTTTAGGTATTTGGAAGTCATTGGAGTGCAAATATTGAAAATTCGCGAACTTACGAGCATGCGTAGGAACTGCGCAACGCACGCTCGTAAAACAGTCATTTTTAGGAATTTTTTTTCACCAAATTTTCAACATAGCCATTTTAAGACCTCTGCTCATGAACAGTGTCACTGTGATTTTCTTAATGTGTCCCATACATTGATTTCACACACCGACTGCGCCATTGTGCACTACATGGGCGGAAACACATTTTGGGCAGGATGTGAAAAATGACAGCTGTACTGCTCATAAGGAGGTGTGGTAAAATGGCAATGTTGAAAATCTGGAGTGGAAATATTGAAAATTCGCAAACCTACGAGCGTGCATGGGAACTGCGCAATGCACGCTCGTAAAACAGTCATTTTTAGGAATTTTTTCACCAAATTTTCAACATTGCCATTTTAAAACCTCTGCTAACGAACAGTGTCACTGTGATTTTCTTACTATGTACCATACATTGATTTCACACACCAACTGCGCCATTGTGCACTACATGGGTGGAAACACATTTTGGGCAGTATGTGAAAAATGACAGCTGTACTGCTCATGAGGAGGTGTGGTAAAATAGCAATGTTGAAAATCTGGAGTGAAAATATTGAAAATTTGCAAACTTACGAGCGTGCGTAAGAACTGCGTAACACACGCTGGTAAAACAGTCATTTCAAGGAATTTTTTCACCAAATTTTCAACATAGCCATTTTAAGACCTCTGCTCATGAACAGTGTCACTGTGATTTTCTTAATGTGTCCCATACATTGAGTTCGTACACCGACTGCGCCATTGTGCGCTACATGGGCAGAAACACATTTTGGGCAGGATGTGAAAAATGGCAGCTGTACTACTCATAAAGGTGTGGTAAAATGGCATGTTGAAAATCTGGAGTGAAAATATTGAAAATTCGCAAACTTACGAGCGTGCGTAGGAACTGCGCAATGCACGCTCGTAAAACAGTCATTTTTAGGAATTTTTCCACCAAATTTTCATAATAGGCTTTTGAGAGCCCACCTTATGAACATGGCAGTGTCGTTTCATTATTCAGGCCCGGAAGGTGATTTCGCGCAGTGACTGTGAAATCACCCTTCAGGCCCGAATAACGCCATGACAGTGACATCATTCATGAGAAGGGGTCCAAAAACCCCATGTTGAAAATTTGGTGCAAAAATTCCAAAAAATGCCTGAGATATGCAACAAAGTTGAAAAAAACCCATCTAGCCCATTATACAGCTTACCGGCATTTCCTCAGTTCGCGGTTGGCTTTGAAGAGTGCAGACGTGTTCCTGGTCCACCGATGATCATCGCGCTGAGACTCCAGAGGTAAGTATGGGGTGGGGTGTGGGGAGGCAGGGTGCGCAGTGGGTGGGTGCGGGTTGTGGGAGGGGTTCAGGAGAAGCGCCGTGGGACCGCTTTTATTTCTAGATAAAAAAAAGGCGATGCGGGGACGTTTGCCATGCTGGGGTGGGCTCTAGCATGGCACCAAAGCTTTGGGGGCATTTGGGGAACGTGGAGCTGACGGGGTTGGGCACCCCGTCAGCAGGCGATGTGGGGCGCTTGCCACGCTGGGTGGGCTCTAGCGTGGCACCAAAGCTTGGGGGCCTTTGGGGATGTGGAGCCGGCGGGGATTGGGCACCCGTTAGCAGAGGACACGGGATGTTTGCCACGCTGGGGTGTGCTCCCAGCGCATGCAAGCTTTGGGGCGTGAGGCCTACCAGCACTGTGTATGACAGCGGTGGTTTTCTTTGAAGAGAAGACCACCGCTGTCATACACAGCTCCTGCACCCATTGGTGCAGGAACGCCACGCCTGCTCAACGGAGCAGTAGATTGAACAGGAGAGGCACACCTCCAAAGTGTGCTACTCTCCCTAAACGTTCCTTGCGCATGCGCGCAAGCGAACGTAAAAATGTAAAATCAGAAAAGCAATGTAAATTACAGATCATGTGTTAAAAAGTATAGTAGTTCTTGAAAGCAAAACTTCAACTCCCAGGATTAGAAATAAGGATGTTTCCACAGACCCCTTCCAGGGGTCTAATAAAAAATTAATTCACCTAATAAAAAATTAGATGAACCAGATGAAGTTTCGGAGAATCTTGAGACTTCAATTAATGAAACTGAAACCTCAATAGACAAGTTGGTACACATCCAGTGATTTCAATTGGCCTGCATGATAGTATAACCTCACAAGACCTAGAAATTTCTCCTGATGTCTGGGATTGTACCCAGAATAATAATCAAGATTTTCATAAGGAAACAACATTAGATG
This sequence comes from Neoceratodus forsteri, assembly GCA_016271365.2. Taxonomy (NCBI): domain Eukaryota; kingdom Metazoa; phylum Chordata; order Ceratodontiformes; family Ceratodontidae; genus Neoceratodus; species Neoceratodus forsteri. Next base: position 1,099,604,574 of record CM028129.1, on the reverse strand, counting down.
AAGTCACCAGAAATCTACAAAACATTATTTCAGGGCTTAAAGAATGTGAAAGCCAGTTAAAAAAACAAAACAAGTCTATATGTAGAAATTGTTCACAGATGCAAAGTAATGAGGCCAGATTATTAAATGTAAACAACTATGGGTATCAGTCATGTTGTTTAAGTGACGATATGATCCACCCATTAAAAGACCAACATCAAGCTAATCTACTGATTTTGGAACAACTGGTAATTAATAAAGATATTATGGTGTCAATTAAAGTCGCTATTGCTATATATAGGGAGAAATTAGATCAAGTATTAAATAAGCTTTCACTACAAGAATCAATAAGTGATTCTGTGGTTGTAAACTTAGAGAAGGCAGAACAGCCAATGGAAGAGGTACAGGAACAGCCAATACCAGATTTTAGTGTTATTCATATACCAGATAGTCCAATTTATAGTAATAAGCAAAAGTATAAATTAAATAATGAGGAAAGAACAAAAAGGAAAAGAGTCCAAAAGAGAAATAGAAGTCTAGGGAAGGGATGTAGACAACTAAGCAAGCTGTATGTCAGGCTACAATCAAAAATACTGTTAAAGTAACTAAAACCCCTTTGGAATAGATACTGTAATGCAGGAGGTTAGAAACAATAAACCCCACCAGAAAGTAGACAATAATGAAATGACCCAGTCAAAGCAACTCTTCTCATTCTCATGTTTAAATAGTTTGGAAACGGAGATGGAGAAATGAAATTTACAACTTGGATTCAATAATTCAGTTACAGAGAAGGATATTCAAAGTGAGTGCAATAGGGGTGAATCTCCTAAGCAGCAAAGCATATCAAAGGATAAACAAATTAAGAACAAAACATCTATAGAAGAAGTTAAAAAGGGTGATAAAGGTGACACTTACCCCATAATTAGAATTGTGGGCCTTATGGATTGGATAGTATAGGACAATGATCTCCAGATTTCTAAACTGGAGCAGTTTGTTAAAAGATTGAAAGAAGACTTGGATCTGAAAATTAGTATTGAGGAAATTGTGGCGGTTAATTTCATACCAATTGAGGCACCAACACTGATAGATATTTATCTAGTCTCACCAAGACTAGCTAACTATATCTGGCTGAATGGTACAAATGTGCAAAACTGAGCTATTACTATCACTTTTCCAAATAGATATCTTTTTAACAAAGAATTCACAGTGGAGAAGGCTGATGATAAGGCAGTTGCCTTAGCTTATTTGGCATGAATAAAATAAGAAAAGAAAATGATTATAAACTCACAGGAGCTATCTGTAGCCTACTGAGAAAATTTCCTTCAGACAGAACTGGAAAAGAAGGTATTATATCAGCACAAAGGATGGATCCTGAAAACCAAATTAATACCTTAGTTAAAAATAGACAACTGGCTGAGACAATCCTCCAAAAAACAGGTCCGGATGTGATGGGTCTGTACTTAGTTGGCTCAGAGATATTAGAGTTATACCAAAATCAGAAGACCTCTCTGAACAAAAAGCAAAGGACACCTTACTAACAGCTAACAGATATTATGCCCTGGCAGGGGTACGACGACTGATGGTTAAGCCTGTCAGAAGATGAATCTGTGCTGGATGACTAAGTTTAGTTAATTTCTGTAAAGAAGGTATGTCATTATTGTCATGGAATATATATCCAGACTTCTGTCAAAATATTGTGATAATGAATGGCTTAATCTGATTACCAAGTTTGATATGTTGTGTTTTCAGGAGACGGCATAAAACTGAGGATTGTGTGTACTTGAATGGTTATAATACATTTAATACCTCTGGTGTTAAAGTACAACATTCAGGTAGATGTTCTGCAGGGGGGGGCGTTAGTTACTTTGCTCAAAATAGGAACTTTTAAACAAGTGCACTGTTTACAGATCATGACTAACTTTGTGATTAATTTGATTTGTAACATGGCATTAATACTATGCATGTAATCTGGATCAGCCATAGGTGGAACAGGGTCACGAGATGGCAGCCGAAGCGGGTATTAACCCAGCTTATATGCCGTGCCCGCTTCGGCAGTACCGTCATCAGCCAGACCCCAGCCTAGCAGCACTGGCTCCTGTGGGGAAGTGAGAGGAGGAGGGTGATGAGCGGCACTTCCGGAGCCCTACTAGGAATCCGAGGCAGCAGCAGATCCAGCGGGGGGGATGAGGAGAGCACAGCATCGACCCACCAGGATTGCACAGCATCGACCCGCCAGGATTCCATTGCCACACATTCACTGTGCATGGCACGGTGTACTTCTTCTATGGGACTGCCCTGCCGGCGATGGGAACCACAAGTGCCCGGTCAGAGAAGCACAGCACAGAGCGCCCCGGGCAGCATCATCCACACAGTACCTGAAGGCCGACGCAGCCGGACGAGTATCCCGGGGGCAGCAGAAAGTGAGAGCAACCGAGATGCACAGCGCGAGGCCAGTGCTCCTCGGAGCCGCAGAACTCTGCACGGCAGACCTCCCACTGTGGGTATGACCACAATACCCACACAGAAATCTCCACAAGAGGCACAGGACTGTTAGCTGGCCCCCTCCACGCCACTGCATGGACACTCTCTTTGGAGCACATCAGTATGTATGTCACGTGTTATAGCGTTTTCTGAAAGTGCATTAAAATTGTCAAAAGTTCTCACTGCCTCCACCTGTTATTGTGTAGCTGTCACAGTGGGCCCCCTCGACATCCCTCCACTGATCGCCGGCCCATGGTACAAGTGCATTAAGCCACTCTTTCGGTGGCATCTAATGCGATTGGAGAGGGGTGGGGGCCCTCGCCTTGGCCACGGGCCCCCACCGACCCCCATGCATCAATCCAGCATTAGATGCCACCTCTGTCATGGCTTAATGCTTACTTATACTAACAATCAAAGTTTTTTGTTGATCAATTGATACATTCCACCAGAGAACTCTTGGTTCTTTCCTGTAGGGATTTGGTCAAGGTTGGATGAGATCATAGAAGGGTTAATTTGCAAATATCCAGATGCAGAATTAATATTGATAGGAGACTTCAATGCTAGAATATGGAACTATGATGGCTTAATTGATAATTCATATTTTTCCTCCATAAATCTTCTTCAAAAGATGCCCAAAAGGAGGACAAAAGTCTTAAGGGGGAACTGTCATCATCAGGATTTCTTGATGTCTGAAAGCCCATGACAAGCTAATTTGATTGAGCCATTGTGTTGCTCTGTGAGTCTTTGCAGTCCACAGTTATTCATATATAAATCACCCTGTAATTAAGGGCTGGTGGCAGCCATATGTTTTGGGCTCCTGACTGGAAATGATGTCACCGAGGGTCTAGGTTCTTCTTTGACTGTATTTAATCCAACAGGTTAAATAGGAAATAGACTGTTTTATTAAGTGTGGTTTAAGGTGTTATTACAACACTTCATACATCTATAATAATTGTTTTGTATGTGCATTGAAACTAGTGAGTTATTACCTTTACATTTCAAACTGTTTGTAACAAAATTCTATCTTCAGAATTGCGTTAATCTCTAGGCTATACTGCCAGTGCCAGCTGATCATCAAAAACTAAACATCTCAAGGATGGCTCTGTATCGCCAACAAGTACTGGGGCTCCATATCAGGATTTCTAAACCCTTGCTGTGTTCACGTCAGTACAGGATTGTAGCTCAGTGCCCTTAACTGCTGTGCTATACTGCCTCCTAATAATCCAATAGAATTCTGACATTGTTATGGTAGAAAATCCCATTCCATCCAAAGTATTTCAGTAAGAAACTGTTATAATTTTAACTTCATCAAAAGAAGTAAAAATTCTCTTTAATAGTGGCCAGCCCGGTGGTGCAGAGGGCTGAGGTGCTGGTGCCTTACTTTGTGTTATGCCAGCGACCCAGGTTTGGGAATGACATTGGGTCACTGGGGAGCTGGCTTGGGGGGAGGGTTGGAGCGGGATCAAGCTGTGGCTCTCCCCTCCAAAGGAGTGGATGCCCGCTCTGCTGTAGTTCTGCTCCCACTGGGTGGGGGTCCAGTGGGCAGCGCAAGTGGTTGGAGCAGTGACACATGTCTGGGAAGGGGCATAGGGGGCCACTGAATCCTGCTGTGCATGTACACGCACATGTACATCATGACCACGGGGGAGGGGTAAGAAGGGGAGGTAAAAAAACAGAAAAATTCCATAAATTGCAAATGAAAAAAAAATACTCTTTAGTTAATGGTGATCACTTTTTACATACAAAGACACATTTATCTCCAGTTATAACCTCCCAGTTGATATTTGTGGTTACAACCAGGAGGTTGTAATCAACACCTGTAAATCAAGCATCACCGCAGAAAGCTAACTAGTGCATAGTTTCACTGTGGGCGGGCTGAACATCCCACGGCAACTCCATTACTGAGCACCAGTATCAGCACTCAAGCTTTGCCACACACTGTTAAGACAAGCAAGATTTTAAATATTTTTAAATATCTATCTAGTTGATCCTGCCTTGAAAATGAAAAAAATCAATCTGGTTGATCCTGCTGCTCATACTCTTTGAGCGCATCTTACACTATGCAGTAATGCTGCTGGACCGCAACTTTCCAGAATGTCGTTATCACTGTAATGTAAAGAAAAAAGAAAAGAAAAAAAAAGCAAAAGACAGAGACAGGCTGTGTGTGTGTCTCTCTCTGTCTTTGACAGAAGTACTGCACTAACTGAACTGTGCTGAAAGGGAAAAAATATCACCATTAATTAAATAAAATAATGTGTGTGTGTGTGTGTGTGTGTAAACACCAGAACTGTACACACACACTCGGTATGTGATGCTTTATAAACCAATTGGGGTTTATGTTGCATCCCACACATTGAGTCTGTGTAAAATTCTGGTTACACACACCCACCCATATATTATTCTATATTTTAGTAATGCATTTCAGGTTATGCATGTTTTAACAATGTTGTCCATCTAAGTGCTTTTGCTATTAATAAACAAGCAATTATGTCCTATTTTTTTCTTTTCAAGTCAAATCTGGATGGAAACAGTATAGTTTCAGAATCTTAACACATGCTCAAAACCCATTCGAATGGATGAACAAAGCTTGTTCACAGCTGTACTGCCAGCTGATAATTAAAAGCTACACATTTCAAGGTTGGCCCCATGATGCCAGGCCAGTAGGTACGTAGCCACATTTGCATCTTGTAGACCTGAGTTCATACCTGAAATTGTAAGAGAAAAGGCTGCAAGAGAGGGAATGGTAAAAGACCAAAGTTGGTGCAGTGGCAGTCCCAGAAATCTGTACTGACATTAACAAAGCCAGGGTTTAGAAATTCTGATATGGAGCCCCAATACCTATTGCACCACAGAGCCAGCCGTGAGATGTGCAGTTTTTGATGATCAGCAGGCACTGGCAGTATAGCCTAGAGAGTAAAGCAATTCTGAAGATGGATTATTTCTACTAACAGTTTGAAATGTGAAGGTGATAACTCCCTAGTTTCAATGCACATACAAACAATTATTATAGATGCAGAAAGTGTTATAATAACACCTTAAAACACACTTAATAATACAGATGATTTCCTTTTAAACCAGTTGGATAAAATACAGTCAAAGGAGAACCTAGACTCATAGAAACATAGAAACATAGACTTTGACGGCAGGTAAGGACAACTTGGCCCACATAGTCTGCCCATTTCCCTTCCTACAGGATAAGCTGCAGATCCTAGTTAACCAACAGCTAATTTCTTCCTACTCCCACAAGAATTGCCTTATGTCTGTCCCATGCGTTCTTGAATTCTCCCACAGTTTTAGACCCCACAACCTCCTCAGGAAGGCTGTTCCAAGTGTCCACCACCCGCTCTGTGAAAAAATACTTCCTCACATTGCCCCTGAACCGGCCCCCCATCTTTAAATTGTGTCCCCTTGTTCTTGCATGTCTCTTTTTCTGAAAGATGCTACCCTCTTGGACTTTGTTGATACCACTGAGGTACTTAAAAGTTTCTATCATGCCTCCCTCTTTCCTCAAGGGTATACATATTAAACTTCTTTAGTCTCTCCTCATGTGGTTTCTGTTGCAGACCCTGCACCATTTTAGTTGCCACTTCTGAACTGTCTCCATCCTGTCTTGCGTAAAATGCATAAAAGACTCTTGGTGACATAATTTCCTGTCAGGAGCTCAAAACATATGGCTGCCACCAGCCCTTAATTAAAGGGTGATTTACATATATATAACTCTGGACTGCAAAGATTCACAGATCAACACAATGGCTCAATCAAATTAGCTTTTTATGGGCTTTCAGATGTTAAGAAATCATGTTGATGACAGTTCCCCTTTAAAAGTAAATAAAACTGATCAGGAATTAATAAACATTTTAAAGGATTATAATATCTACCCATTGAATGGAAGGATAGAAGGTGATAAATTTGGAGAATACTCATATATTTCAACCAAAGGATCCTCACTAATTGATCGAATCCTCTGGTCAGGCCCAACTAACTGCTGGGAGAGCTTAAAAATACTCATACGCTCTGAAAGTGATAATTTCCCTGTAATAATAAAAAGTCATCTATTAAATATGACCGCACAGAGAATCCAAATATAGGCATGTCCATTTACAGAAATAAGATCTGGTAAAAGGATTTTATGGAAGTGTGAATCAGAGTCAATTATTTCTGAACTACTGATAACCTCAATTATTTTTTATGAGGTTACCTGGTTAGACAACTGTACTTTGGATTATTTGTTGAATAGCCTTACAATATTATTTGAAAAAATTAAGAATAATTTAGAAGTCCCTGTTAACTTGACTAATATGCAAATAAGTAATAACAGCTGGTTCGACAAAGAATGTAGGGTATTAAAGATTCACCTGAGAAAATTCTATAAATTCTACACAATAAAGAAAAATAAACTGATAAATAAATAAATTATAAAAGAATGAAATATAAAGTGCGTTTGAAAGACAAAAAAATATATATCATAAAAACAGTGGCAACAAATGCTTGATGCAGTAGTAACTAAAAATAGCAATAAATGTTGGCTTTTAGTTGCAAAAGGGACTAGCAACTATAAGAATACAATAGATTCCTATATTGATTGGATAAAGTTTTTTTGACAAATATTTTATGATCCATTTGCAGATATGTCTTTTCTCTTGGAAAATGGGACCGAATATGAAATGACCCCAATTAAGACAAAGGAGGTATACAGGGCAATTAATACTCTTAAATTACATAAGGCCCCTGATCCTGACTGTGTACCATCTGAAGTATATCACTGTCACACTGGAGTATGGTGAAAGACCCTTACTGTCATCTATAATAAATGTATAAAAGAATATAGCTTTTCTCCATCCTGGAAAGGAGCAAACATTATCCCTATACATAAAAAAGGTGATAATCCTGCCATGTGTCGACCAATTAGTCTTTTGGATGTGAATCTAAATATCTTTTCTAAAATTATTTTGGAAAGACTGTACGATCAGATAAGTCAAAATGGTGGTTTATCACCTCATCAAACTGGCTTTAGACCTGAATACTCGACATAAGATAATGTATTTGTTCTGCACCACTTAATTGAAAAATACTGTATGTAAAATTAGGAAAACAAAAACTGTATGCTGTATTTATGGATTACTCTACTGCTTTTGGTACCATTACCAGAAGGATACTCTGGAAGTAGTTGCTAGAAAAAGGCACAGATAAAGCCTTGGTATATACAATATATAATCTTTATAATAATAACTGGGCTAAATCCAGATGGGAGCAAGTGGACAGCTATTGTCTTCATTTGATATTAAAGATCATGTGCAATGGTTTTTACACATTGTTTTATAAAAGCTTGAAAAGCTGACATTCAAATCCTTGTGTCATAATTAGTTTCCTGAAATTTTCATACTGTTTGATTTTGTGGTTTTCTTTAAATCAGCATTTGTTAATTTGCTCTACAGTGGCTGAAAACAGTGGAGTTATTTCTGTCCTCTCAGTCAAACTTAGAGTGTGATGACATCATTTTGGAGTAGCTTACTGTTTCAGATTCCCAATCAGAGCAGTACTTTGTAGAGTTAATGGTTTGCTGAGCCCTCCAAGTTTCTTACAAACCCAGTCTCTGGTTTGTGTTTAGATAGATCAACTTAAAACATATCATTATCTTCTGATAAAAAGCTGATCATTTCAGTTTCAATGCTGAATTGAAGTAGTGGAAATCTTTCTCTGTGAGAAATCAGCTTGTCTGTATCACAGCTTTCAATTCTTTCTAATCAAAAATCTAATTTTTTTTCTAACTATATAGCACAGGACTGTTTAATGAATATGAAATAAATCTAAATGTTGTTCATTCACAGAAACAGTTTGTCTTTGATGCAGCCTTCATAAATATGTTCATGTAAGAACATTTTTTATGTCAGATTGACAAACAGTCCATGTGCTTGAAATACTGTAGCAGAGTGCGACAGGCACCTGTCTGAACTCACTAATTTCAGTTCTTTGGTGGTTTCTGTATGAAAATATATAATGTACATGTACAACTAGAACCACTATGTGGCATCCTGATGCACTGTGTCTCTGCCCCACAGTTGAGGCAGCTGCAATTTACTGCCACCAGTCCCCTGCCCCATAAGCCCCCTGCCCTCTGCTCCACATGCGAGACTGCTGCATCCTGCTGCCCACTGTCTTCTCCCACACAGTCAGGGATTGTGTACCCTGCTGCCTCCATCCCCTGCCTAAAGAATCAGGGCTGCTACATCCTGCCACCCCTTGCCCAGACAGTTGGGGATGACACACCCTGCTGCCCTCTCTCCCTCATCCTCACAGTTAGGGAAGCTGCACCTGTTAAATCCTGTTCCTGTCTCCACAGTCAGGGCTGCTGTGCTGTGCTAAGCTCTAGTGTTCCATGTCCCCTGCCTCCACAGCTGGGGCTGCTGTACCATTCTGCCCTAGCCACCAGAGGTGGGACTTTTGCTGCACCCTGCAACCCACTTCCATTGCCTCAAATGGGCAGGGCTGCTGCACCATCTGTACCCCATCTCATAGTCAGGGCTGCTGTACCCTGATGCCCCCTGTGTTCTGCACCACAGTCGAGACATGCTGTCCTCTATCCCTTGTCATCAGAGACAAGGCTGTTGCACCCTGCTCCTTTCTGCACAGTTGGGGTTGCCATGGCCTGCTGTGCTCTAGTTTCCCATGCCACTGCAGTTTGGGCTGCTGCACCATGCTGCCACTTGCCACAAAATGCAGGGCATTTGCTGTGCCCTGTTGCATACCTCCACAGTTGAGACAGTTGCACCCTGCTGTCCCCTGTAACCACAGTCAGATCCTTTGCTATACCCTGCTGCCCACATCCCTTGTCCCACACAGGCATGGCTGCTGCACCCTGTCCCACAGTTTGGGCTGCTGTATCCTGATGCCACCCCTATCTCCTGCCCGAATATTTAGGACTGCTACACCCTGCTGCCCTCTGTCCCCATGCTCACATGCTCAGGGCCATGGCACCTTGTTGCCCCCTGTCCCCATCTCCACAGTCAGGGCTGCTGTACTGTGCTACACTCTAGAGTCTCATGCCACCTGCATCCACATTTGGGGCTGCTGAGCCCTGCTACACATTTCCATTGCTCCAAATGGTCTGGGCTGCTGCACAATGTACTCCCTGTACCACTGTCAGGGCTGCCATATCCTGATGCCCACCTGTGTCCTGCCCCACAGTCAGGGCTTCTGCACCATGTTGTCCTTTGTCTCCTGCCACCATTGTGTCCTGCTGCACCACACAGCTCCTTGCCTCCACAGGCCCAGGACAGGGTACAGCAAATGCTCTTTCTCTTGTGCTGCACCCTTCTCAAACAATTGGGGTTTCTGCACCCTGCTACTCACTCTCTCTCTCTCTCACCCTCACAGTCAGGGACACTGCACATGTTGCCCCCTGTTCCTGTCTCAGCAGAGTGTAACAAAGGATCTGACTCTGGTGGCAGGGGGACAGCGGGGTGCAACTGCCCTAACTGTGGAGGCATGCAACTGGGTGCAGAAAATGCCCTGAATCTTGTGGCAAGTGGCAGCATGGTGCAGCAGCCCTAACTGCAGAGGCATGGGGCTCTAGAGCACAGCAGGCCACAGCAATCACAACTGTGTAGAAAGGAGCAGAGTGCAGCAGCCCTGTCTGTGGTGATAGGTGATAGAAAACAGCATGGTGCAGAAGCCTTGACTGTGGGGCAGGACACATGGGGCATCAGGGTATGGCAGCCCTGACTGTGAGGTGGGGTACATGTGGTGCAGCAGCCCTGCCCATGGAGGCAAGGAACATGGCACTTTAGGGCCTAGCAAAGTACAGCAACCTTGACTGTGGAGACAGGAACAGGGGGTAACAGGTGCAGCTTCCTTAACTGTTAGGGCAGGGGAGATAGGGCAGCAGGGTGCAGCAACCCCAATTGTTTGGGCAGGGTGCAGTAGTCTTGATTCTTTAGGTAGAGGATGAAGGCAGCAGGTTGCATAATCCATGACTGTGTGGGAGAAGACAGTGGGCAGCAGGGTGCAGCAGCCTCAAATATGGACCAGAAGGCAGGGGGTTTGTGGGGCAGGGGATTGGTGGCAGTAAACTGCAGCTGCCTCAACTGTGGGGCAGAGACACAGTGTATCAGAATGCCACATAGTGGTTCTAGTTGTACATGTACATGATGTATTTTCACACAGAAACCACCAAAGAGCTTAAATGTGTGAGTTCTGACAGTACGTGTGCTTGAAATACTATAGTAGAGTGTGACAAGCACCTGTTTGTCAATCTGTCATGAAAAAAAAATTTTCTTACATGATTGTATTTTTGAAGGCTACATCAAAGACAAACTGCTTCTGTGAATGAACAAAATTTAGATTTATTTTATATTCATTAAACAGCCCTGTGTTACATAGTTAGAAAAAAATTGAAGTTGGATTAGAAAGAACAGAGCTGTGATACAGACAAGTTGATTTCTCACAGAAAAAGATTTCCACTACTTCAATTCAGCACTGGAACTGAAATGATCAGCTTTGTAATGGAAGAGAATGATATATTTTAAGCCAATCTATCTAAACACAAACCAGAGACTGGGTTTGTAAGGAACCTGGAGAGCTCAGCAAACCATAAACCCTACAGAATGCTGCTCTGATTGGGAATCTGAAACAGCAAGCTACTCCAAAATGATGTCATCGCACTCTAAGTTTGACTGAGAGGACAGAAAAAACTCCACTGTTTTCAGCCACTGTAGAGCAAGTTAACAAATGCTAATTTTAAAGAAAACCATAAAACCAAATAGCATAACATTTTCAGGAAACACTAATCATGACACAAGGACTTGAATTTCAGCGTTTAAAGCTTTTATTAAAAATATACAAAAACCGTTGCACATGATCTTTAATAAGGGGGTTAGACAAGGATGTCTTCTAGCCCCCACTTCGTTCACTTTATATATTGACAGGATGCTGAGAGACTTGGAACTGATTGTCTCGGGTTCATCTAAAATAAAACATTGTAATTGCTCTGTCCTTGCTTATGCAGATGATTTAGTCCTTTTTTCTCTTACTAAAAATGGCCTTCAGAAAAAGTTAGATTTTATAAATACTAAATCATTGGAGTTACAATTGAAACCTAATTTATCAAAAACAAAAATTTTTGTATTTAGACTACATAATATTGGGACATCTCATGATAGAGAAAAATGAACCTTAGGCCTTCAAAGAGTTGAAGTGGTTAAATCATATACATATTTAGGTATACAGTTTAGTGCAAATACAATGTGGAATGACCATTATCTGAAGACATCAGGTACTTTGAAAAAACAGTAATAGGTCTGGTAAAGTTCAACTATAAATATGACGGTTCAAGGGTAAGGCCCTTGGTGGAGACAATTCATGTTAAATATCAGGCCCAACTATTATGTGGTGCTGAGATCTGGGACAGGGAATACTTAGATATATCATTAAATAAGATGCTGAGGAAAGTCCTAGGTCTGGGACCATCATACCTGGTCCAGTACATCAGGGCAGAATTGAGCCTAATGAATACTAACACCAGAACTGAGACAAGAAAAATTAACTTTGGCTGAGAATTATAAGACATGAGAATCACAGACCTACTTATCTTTGCAAGAGAAACAATAGTGGTATAAACTGGGATATACTACTAAATTGTAGTATACAACCATAGTAAATTTACTCAAAAAGCATAATCTACAGATATTAAGTAAATATGTAGCTAAGGGGATGAGGATCAGTCCAAAATATAAAACATATATTTCAAAAAAGTAATTAAATATTGGGATAATAAAGATCTAGAGTATATTAATAAATCAGCATACTCAAAATGGTACACAGCAAACAACTATTTCTTTGAAGTGAAATCTTATCTTGACATCTTAACTGATCCAAATGAATGTAGATTATTTACTATGTATAAATTTGAAAGGCTCCCAAGCAATGTGCTCAAATATCATTACAACAAATCCCTTCAAGGAACACGTAAGTGTACATGTGCTGTAGGAGGTATTGAGAATCTCTATCATGTTAAGCGCAAATGTTCTTGATTCAATAAATAATGTACCTGTTAGTTAAAGTAATTCTCAAATTTTTCTTCCATAGTAGATGTATCCAAATTAACAACCATTGTCCTGCACACTGCAGATATTTGGACAATTGAAAGGTTGGTTAAATTCTTTAAGGCAATGTATAAGGTTAAAAAAAGGGTAGATAAGAGTTTAACTGATTTGTGAACATCCTCCATTTTAAATCATTAAGATCAGGGGCAAATGTGAATATAGTACTGTATTTATCTTTTGTGCAATATAGCTATTACTGAATGTATGTATTGGAATGTATATTTATGTACTTGTATTTTCTTCTTCTCTTTTTGTTTTTTAAACATTTTTAAAATTTGTTGATGACATTATAAGTCAAACAATAAACTGAAATTGAAAAAAAAATGTAAACAAATTTGTGTTATTCCACTGCAACCCAGTATGTATTCCGTATTTATATTCATCAAGAATTTCTGTTAAAATAATATCATTTATATAGAAGATTTGGCTTTCACTTTGCATAAAAGCTGTTATCTCATTTTATTTTCCTTTTTCAATATGTTTAGTAATTACTTACCCTTCCCCCACTTAGAGGACTCTATCTGTACTGTGCATAATCATATTTGTATATAGAGTATGTATGCATACATAGTACACATGAACTGCTTTTCTATCTATTTTCTCTGAATTAAATATGATGAATGTAATATAAATCCAAATAAAATATTAATTAAACATAAAATCAGTTCTTAATATAATAAGACAAGCAGGAAATGATAATCATGGTACCACCCACATTCAACCAAGGTGGTGTTCAAGGAACAATAATTCCCTTTGCACAGCACATTCTGAACTTTAGTCTTTTCTGATACAGGTAAGCAATGAAGACGTTGTGCTCAACGCCAGCTTTGTAATGCTGAGCAATAGGGGACTGCTCTGGTATGCTGGGTGTGGGCCCCAAGCCAGGGATTACTGTACATATGTTTAATGAATGCAAGTGGATGCTGCCATCCAAGGAGTGGGTTGAGCAGTGTGCTGCTCTGAGAGTGGCACGTCATGTTAGAATTGTGGCGGTACACTTGGCTTCATGTGGAAGCATGTGCTGTTGCACACCCCCTTTTCAGGACACAGCAGTGTGTACACTCCCAGCATGGATGGAAAGAGGGGAGAGAGAAGACAGTGAAACAAGGTGGCTATGTCCAGCTGCACTGGATGATTGCCTCTACACCCCACTCCCATGCCACAACAGTGACCTCCACCTGACACCCTTCTCTGCCTTAATCCCATCCCCTGCCCTGATGCCTTGCATGAAAGGACTCCCAGCAAGATTAAGCCAGAGCCTGTGAGTGTCAGACCTCCTGCAATACAGCAGCAAAGAGATGAGATCTGTGGGTAGCAAAGGGGGAACTGAGAGGGCCTGAAAGAGTGGGGTACTGGTTGGGAAGGAGAAAAAAATAATCTGCATTCAAAGATCGCAATTCCACTATCTTTTATTACTTCCTATCAGTCATCAAAAGCAGATCTTAAAAATTAACCACTCCCATGCCTTACATTGTATAAAAATGTTGTCAGATTATCTTTTTAAATCAGCAAGATACTTCTTTTTTCCTTGAAAGACTGCTATTTCATTTCTGGATCCAACTTTCATGTTCTTAAAATTAAATAATTAACTTCTAAACCTGCTTGTGAATCATCTGACTCAGAAGCAAGACCCTGACTGGCTCATGAACTTATCTAATATCTCTGAAAAGAAGAGCTCAGCAAGTAAAGCAGGAGCAGAGCAGAGAAAGATAAGCAGGACAGAAAGTGCAATCAAAGGGAGGCATAAAATGAGACTTGCTTTGGAACTTTTTCATTTAAATGTTTATTTTAATAACAATAATTACCTGAAACATGGGCATTTCTTAGGGAATTAATGACCAGCTGGGGTTAATTGTCCTTTGCTTCACCTCAGACCACAAACTTCCTCAACAGGTTATCAATCCTTAAGAAATGCCCTATGCCTCAGTCATGATGCTGCTTAGTTGTAGCAGATGTTACTATAGCTACACCGCCGTGAGGGCTGAAACAAGGTTGTGGGGCATCAGTTGATAAACTCATTTGGGGAGGGTTGCATCTAAGGTAAGGATGAAACAGTATAGTGCCTCCACCTAGAGAAAGATTGACATAGGTCTGGTAAGTGTATTACTACCCCTGGGATGCAGTACCTCCCCGCCTCCCTATAGGATCAACCCATATGTAAGCCAGATCAGTGCAGTGACCATCTCCACAAAGCAAGCAACTTATACTTTAAAAGAATAAATAATATGTGCACAGACAAGGATTGCAAACAAAATACAGAGACTTTATTATGCTCTGTCTTTGCCCTTAAAGGGAAAGGGAGCTAGCAGCATGAGGTAATGATGTACAGACCCAAAAACTGGTTTGCCTGTGTCCTTCCATACTGTGCCCAATTATCAGGCTGCTCTTCAGTGCCCTCCAAGATACAGCCAAACAGTGTTCACCAGGGCTGTGCTTCATGTGTGCTTTCAGGCGTAGCCCTATAACACTGCCTGCCCCATACCACGCAAATCGCAGTACTTGGGTTGCATACCCACCTATATTGAGGGGCACTACCCTCTCCCATGAGTATCAGTGTATAAACCCTCTGATTTATTAGGGAACTCTCATTTCTTCAATAGGTACCCAGCAGTGGCAATGGTGTAGATTCAATGATGTTGCACATGGGTGGCTGGCAGTGGTTCACGTCAATTACAAGCCGTACTGTGCAAATCAAAACACAAAAGGCTCAAAACTACAAAGGGTACTTGTAAAGCTCAGCTGTATGGCCTAGTCTATTAAATGCTTTCCCAAACTATGATACAAAAGATGCTGATGCAGGGCAAGCCTGGAATTTATGCATGGTTTCTCAGACCAGGGAATCTCCCTCAATGCACAGGGGTGATGACACAGTTCTTCACACCTTCTGTGAGGGCCTCTGTTATCAGCTGGTATCCAGTCCACATCAGGCCTCTCCTGGCCTCAGATTTCAGTATGCAGTACTCTGGAGAATGCTCAAAGCAACTTAACATGTGAAAATCCATTCCTATATGCCCAACACACCATGTGCTGGCATCCAGTCCCTAGTGTGTGATGATAACCAGCATCAGGTTGTGGCACTGGTTATGCAGCTTCCAGATGAGCTGCAGTCTCAGTTGTGGTCTCCAACTGCAGCAGAGCAAAGTCTCTAGTTAAATTGCTGCTGCCATCAGCTTCACTTTCATGTGGCACTTTGCAGGTAATTACTTCCTTTTTCTGCACAGCAGGAGTTCTGCACCTCACTCCATCTCTACCTCTGGCAAGTGTGTAGTAGGTCTGTGCAGCACAGCAGCAGACTGCCTCTCTAAACAGCATACAGATAACTCTGTTCAAAGTCTCAAGTAGATCTGAATTAGTCCTAGAGCAGCCCCTGCTGTTCAGTAGGGACCTGTAGCTCCTATCACCTGAAAGGTGACTGGCGCCTGCAAAGGTGCCAGAATTAAATAGGGCCATTATTAGCCCACAAGCCTTTGAGGTGCTCTCCTCAGGAATTTTAACCCTGATTGGTCACCCAGCCACCATCTGACCCCATCACCATGCCAGTTTGGGTCAGAGTTGATAAAGACGGCCATCAATTTGTAATCTAAAGGCAGTCTTTCCACAGTGTCCTTGTTTATACAAGGTTCTGTTGTTCAGGCAACAGTTTGGGCAACAGATCAGTGTTGCATGGGTGTGCTTACATGTCCAGATCAGTTGTGGCGGTGACCAGGGATCACCAGTCCAGTCGAGAGTACTGAGGTTGCAGCTCCTTTGGTGTGGCTGTCACCTTTGATGTACAAATGCAGAAAACCTTAAAGGTAATGCCCCCATGTGGTTGTTATAATCATGTTTGGTTAAGGAAAGGAATATTGTTTTATATAGCAACTGTCATGAAATTAGTTAGTGGTATGCAAAATCAGGTAGGTTCTTGATTTGGTTTTGCCAAATTACTCCTGGCTGTGGTTCTAGTTTTGGATCCAGGGTCAGTATGCATCCAATATAAAACTTCTCTGTTGTTTTATTTTAAAGTATAATAAAGAGTAAAACAGGTAAATAATATTGAAAAACAAACAGGACAGTGCTTAGCACAGTTAGCAAGCACCAGCTGTTTGTAGACTCCGGAAATCATCTTGAAAGGGATTTGAGAGCTATGTTGAGAAACTGAGCGGCACATAGCTTGTAGTCTTGCTTGTTAACTAGTCATTTGCTCACTATGGTCACATGATAAGGTGACCGACATGAGACAATGACAGGTAAGTGACAGGAGAGAGGACATGGTAAATGATGGACGATTGACTGAGGCAACTGAACAGTTGAGATGCCTCTGGTTTGTACAGCATTGTAAGCCAATTGTCTACAGGCAAAAATGACTTGGTGACTGAAGGGTGACAGGACACAATAAGCAACAGGTGATAGGCTTGGGCAATATATTTAAATCAGCAGCGAGCACTTGGAGCACATTTGGGACCTTCCACCCACCCTTCTTGAATTGATGTAGTTTTCTATAAAAGCCAAATTTTGTTCGTCAGCAGTGGTCCCCCTCATTTTAATGTCTATTTTGTACTCTCACGAATGATGATGATGATGATGCACATGCACATTACACATTTTTTTTTTTTTTTTTATCACTGAATAAAAAGGACTACCAGTCCTATTCACCAAAGATGTTTTCTATAGGCACAGAATGGGAGAAACTGCTTTGTGGCTAGGGCCCTAAGAAAGAACTGGCCATGGCAGTTTAGTAGCACTGAAGAGTTAACACCTCACTCTATGCACTGATGTGATTTTTCTTTTTTTTCTTTTTGTAATTTGTTGGTTTTCTTCCATAGATGAGTATTCTATCAAGCACAGCAGTTCAGTTAGCAGTACAATGGAGTTGTATATATAGAATAATTAATCCCAAGTGTTAAGAACAAGCTGATTCTTAACACTGAGTGGGTTCTGTGACATGTGAGCTCAAGAGCTCCCAATGTCACAAAACCCATAAGTGAAATTTGTGACATGTGAATGAATAACAGGGCTTTCTCAAACGATCATCCAGCCCTGTTATTCTTTAGGTAAATAATATGCTATTCTCACTGTAGCTTTAGTTAGTCTCCTTTTGGTGATATCACAATGATGTTGAAACCTTTTTAATTTTCATGGTATAAATATGACTTCCTATAGGATGTTCAGTGATAAGCTTTATAATCACTCTGGAATGGTGCCAATGAGGCCAGTCTAGCACTCATGGCTGTGACACTAACTACAAGGCACTATTATTGGCAACATTTCAGAGTGATTATTTTTTTGTTTTTTTAGTTTTTGTTGATTGTGAAAGGAGTGCTAGGCAATTCTGTTATTGTCAGTCTCATCTTGCTCAGGGAGGGGGGGATACAGATATAAATAATGAATAAAAAGTGTATCCCTGGATAACCTATGGCATATCTCCTATTTATATAATATTAGTGGGGTGAAAAGCACACAACATTTTAGCTGATGTCATGCAACCTCTAAATATAAAAACATAGACAGTGATAGCAGAAAAGACCAATGGTCTCTCCAGCCTACCTGTAACACATTATCTTACCCAGGGACCAATTGTCCTAACATAGTTCTAGCCCATGTTATTCACCTGCCTGCTCCCTGCCCATTTGCTGCCTCCATGAGCAAACACTAAGCCCATCATTCTGTCCCAGTCATGCTTGAAACCAATAATGGTTTTGGCACCTACCACATCAGCTGGCAGACTGTTCCATAGCTCAGTCACCCTTTCTGTAAAATAAAACTTTCTCACGTCCCACTGGAACCTGCCCCCCCCCAACAGTTTCTACTCATGCCACCATGTTCTTGATTCACTACTCCTGCTCAATAGATCCTTAGAATTTACTTTAAATGTTGTATACAGTATGTCACAATCATTCATTTTACAGATTTCTTATTCCACAGACATATATTTTAGAAGCTGCATATGTCATACTCAAACATTCTGGAAGAGTTTTTTTTCCCCCAGAATTGATAAGAGAATAGCTTTCACAGTGTTGATGACATTACAATAGCATATCCTGCCCTGAATCCAGCTGCTGAAAATTAAAGGGTAGCAGTTAAATATTCAAACAAACAACAGATTTAAAAGTTATAACTTGTAGACTAACGTTGTATAAACCACTATACAATGACCTTACTCAAAACATGCAATTTATCACCACTTTTGAGGTGGCAGGCCTTTAACTAACTAACTCTTATCTTTGTGACTCATAAATTATGCCCCCCACCACTCTGGAAAAAGAATTGTGTATTTTAAATCAGGTCATTGTATATGCAATATAAAATATAAATCGGAGCAATTGAGCACTCCAGTGTGTTGAACAGTAGCTATTAAGCATAGCAAAACCTTAACTCACATTCAACTAGCATTAAGCTGACACCTAGTTGGCAACTAGCTGAATGCTCTAGTTATGTTCTATATTAATTTTGTTCTTATGGTAAGGGCCCATTAATTGCATTTTGTTTCTGGTACTTGACTGATTTTTCTTAAGCATCTAATTCATCTGAATTTCAGCATCCGCACTAGAAATATTCAAATTTCCTTCACACAATGAAAAATGCCTTTATAACCTCTGTGGGTTCTCATCTTGCATGGGACGTACAGTATAAATAAAATGAGTCATGACGCTGAAGACATAAAATTAGTGGGTGGAGTGTGATACTCTCTTTGCATCTCAGCAGTTTCAGTACTCGGTCATGAAACTGCAGATCAGCAAACAGGCAATTATAATCTGTGAGAATCATGGTGTTTGCTGACACCATATGACTATCATGGCATAATATTTTCTGATTAGCAACAATGTAGTGCTGAACCCTTTGACAGGCTATGAACTGCTGTAAATCCTATTATAAATTTCTATAATTATATAGAAGAAAATTTGGACAAGATTTTGAATGCTCCCTGTGCCAACTGGAGATTAAACAAGAGATGTTTTTAAATATGTTTGATATGAATTACTTTCCTCATCATGAATGAAGCCAGATTGACAGGAATACAGACTGATTTGTGCATTTATCCACTTATTTGATAACATTATCGGCTACTGTGGTTATCTGTGGTGCTTACCCCAGTGTGTGAAATAACTTTACAACTCATTTTGCATAAAATTCAGTGCATAGAAAGTGATAACAATATGTAATTAATCTGCATAACAGCTGATAAGTATAGCATAGGTTATGCTGTGTGGTACTGTACCAGGTAAAATGTCTCCTGTTGCTGTTTGACCTCGACCAATCACTTGACCTCCCCTTGCTGTTGTCCTAGTAGCTTTAAAATTGATTTAAAACTCACAGGGGAAGACGCAAAAGGGATGCCCACAAGCACTTTTTCACAGAAAGAGTGGTGGATGAGTGAGACAAGCTGCCGGTGGAAGTGGTATAAGTCAAATCAGTGAACAGCTTCAAGAAGGGATGAGACAGGCATATGGGGTCAGTTAGAAAAGGAGAGGAGGCAGAAACAAAGGGTAGGGATGCACTACCTTTCAGGTGCTGTACTTCAGCTGTAACATCACTGTTAGTTTAATCTTTGCACCTTAATATGCTGTCAGCATTGTTTTGATCTGTTGCATGTGTACTAGGGATGGTAATTGGCTGAGGATTGATGTGAATGGCACAGTGACTTCTGCACCTGTGTCTAGTTTAAAAGGGACTGGAACATGCTCCAGTACCACCACAGCATGCCACATGTCCTCAAGAATATTTCTTTTTCTTGCTGAGTTGGAAACTGAATTTGGAATTTTATTATTATTACTGCATCATATTGATTTTGTTTTTACATGTACAGTGCTCCAAATCTCTGGAGAGGATTGCTTTATAAATAAAGCATCTATCTATCTATCTATCTATCTATCTATCTATCTATCTATCTATCTATCTATCTATGTCTGTCTGTCTGTCTGTCTGTCTGTCTATCTGTCTGTCTATCTAGCTAGCTAGCTAGCTAGCTATCTATGTCATCTTCCACAGGCCTTGGTGTAGCCTCCTGCACTGTTATTGTCCAATGTACAGGCTGTCTATCTCTGTTGAGCCACACTTCTCTTAGGCCATTACTTGGTGGACTTCTGATTTGCCTCACACATTTTGACAGTGTCACCATCTCTTATATCTGCAACATGTTTCTCTAAATGATGGGACATTCCATGGAGCATTCAGAGTTAGATAATAAAAGGTGTACTCTGTCACCAGTCTTGAACTCTTATAGCCTGGTCCCTTGATCACAGTGTCCTGCCTGGGCTTGCTGTTCTTTTTGGCAATTCTACAGTGTCCAATCTTTCTCTATTTGAAATACATGTTAGAGTACTTTAGCTGGACTATGTGCCTCTTCTTCTCACATCTATTTTACGGGATCCAATGTCCCTCAGGGTGGTCACCATTACAACAATTCAAAGGGTCAGAACCCAGTTGATGACTGTGGCACCTCCTGAACAACAAACATTAAATAGCGTACCATCATCTTATTTGTGTACATTTAGCACACCATGGGGTCAATGCTGTTTAAATGTCCTTTGGGATCAAATCAGCAAGTGAAGTATTCCAGTGCAAGAATCAAGACCTTTTTGGAAACATCGCAGGAGTGTTTCTGATAGCTGATAACATCATCATTGCAGCAACAACTGAGGCTGAACATGATACCAGTTTTGAACACTGTAAGAAATGGAAATGTTAGCTGGCCTGGTGGTGCTGAGGGTTGAAGTGCTGGGTGCCACACCTCACACCATGTTGGTGACTCAAGTTCTGGGGTGAGCTTGGACCACTGGGGTTGGCAGCAGGGAGGGCTGGGAGATCATAGTAGTGGCTGCTGGGCTGCTCTCATCTCCCAGATTGGGGAGGTGTAGTTCCTGTCTCTTGGCTGACACATGGGGGAGGCCAGGTGCCAGAGTAGAGTCAAGGGCTGATGCAACATTAGGTAGGGTGGAAGGAGCACTCAGTTTCTGGGAGCATGCACACCTCTAGACACATGCACCTGCTGTTCTTGCTGGTGCTCTGGGGGTGGGAGACAACCACAGAAAAAACATATCTCTCTGTGGCCATATGTGATGGTCCCCACCACTTTCATACCCTGCTCCATATGGATCCCCACTGGCAAAAAGAGGGTGAGGGAAGAGACTGACAGGGCTGGGAGCAGAAGGGGCTTGAAGACAGGGGTAGGTGGCCATGGAGAAGCAAAAAGCTATATAAAAAAAGAAATAGAAATATCAAGTTTAACAAAGTACAGTTCTGAGTAGAGTATCAGAGGTATTGTACATGGGTCATCGGCTAACTGTAACAGGCATAAGACCAGATGAAGCCAAGGTGAAGGCCATAATGCAGATGCCAGCACCAGTAGACAGAAAATTACTGCAATATCTATCTAGCACAGTGTATACACAGTGACTGTGCACCTTAGATGTCTTCTGCCGAAGGATGAGGTCTGGGTGTGGGAACCTGGGTAAAATGCAGTGCTAGATGTCTCATGTCAGATTTTATCACCAAAATCAGTTCTTAGGTACTATGACCCCAGCTGACTCAGTAGACATAAAAGCTGATGCCTCAAAGAATTGATTGACAGCATGCTTGCTTCAGCGGGGGTGCCCCGTGGCTTATGCTTCTCGCGCTCTCAGTAAAGCTGAATGGAGGTATGCACAGATCGAGAAAGAATTGCTTGCAGTAGTTTTTCGTTGTGACAACATTTCATCGTACATTTATGGGAAGAAGGTAGAAGTCCAGCTAGATCATAAGCCTCTGGAAACCATCCTGTGGTAAACCTTACAAGAAGAACCCCCAAGACTACAGAAGATTATGCCGAGACTTCCAATGTATGACCTACAGGTTTGGTATGTACTAGACAAAGATTTACTGATGGCCAATACTTTATCTCAGGCTGCAGTATGTCCACCACCTGAGGAAGGCCCAGGAGGAAGTGAGTGGAGAGTTATTCATACACTAGACTGCTGCATTGTGTTGCTGAGAAAAAAATGGACAGCATGAAAGGGACAAGGGCAGATGGTGAGTTATCTGCTTTACAAGACAAAAAACAAACAAGATGGCCCATGAATCTAAGTAAGGCATCACAGTCTGCAAGGTGGCACTGGGCTTTCCATTATCGTGTCAGAATATCGGTGGGGCTTGTTTTCATAGCTACAAAACTGATCATCCAAGTACAGAAACATCCCCAAATATTGAGACTCTTACATAAAAATCACTTGGGGATGTCATGCAACAAACCAAAGCAAGGGCCACAGCTGTCACGTACTAGCCAGGAATGACAACAGACATTGGAGATATGATTGCCCAGTGTAAAACATGTGCATGATTCTGAAATAATAATGCTCATGAACCATTGTTTCAACACACTGTACCAGATCTCCTGTGGGTGTGTGTGACGAATGACATACCAGTATTTGAACTACAAAGGAAAGATCATTTCATCTTAGTAGACTATTTTTCAGTGTTTCCGGAGGTTGTGGAGGTATGCGATCAAACAGTCACATCCATCATCAGTGCCATGAAGATGGCATTTTCACAGCAAGGAATACCAACTGAGCTCAAGAGTGACAACATGCAATTTGCTAGCAAGAGTTTTCATGACTTTGCTGCTGATTGGAATATCAAGCTGGTCACATCAAGTCCCACCAATCTTAAATCCAATGGTATGGCAGAGTGGGTCACTCAAACTGTGAGGAAATTACTGCTCATGGCAATTGACAGTAGGCAAGGCCCACAAATAGCTCTGCTGGAGTACAGGAACACACCAGTAACTAGGCTGCCATATTCATCAGCTCAGTTCCTCATTGGACAAGTTCTTTGTAGTACACTACCAATCACCAAAACACTGCTAAAACCTAAGATACCAAAGCCTTGCAAGACACACAGAAATGTTTTTAAGACAGGAGAGAAAGACCCCTGACAGAGTTAAGAAGTTGAAACTTGGTGTAAATACAAACCCCTAGCAGATGGGAACCAGCTGTTATTGATACAGAACCTCAATTGTATGATGCTGTGATGTCAGAAGGTAATCACTATTGCAGAACAGAAGACACCTGGTCAAGGTACCCATGGGAGAAAAAGCAGTAGAACTGACAGTGACAACTTCTGACTTGGACAAGTCCAGTTTACCAGAACTTCAGAACAATAATGAGATTTTGGATGTACCAATTCTAATTGCAACCATGTCACCTTCATTGAGGCCACAAAGAGTGATACCACTTCCCCAAAGATTTGACAACTTCCTTTTGACTTGAGCAGCAAGAGGTAGCGGTAAAGACTCATCCCCAACTGAAGGCCAAGTGCTAGTAACCTATACCTAGTTACTGTGTTGTTACTGATGCAATAGTTTCCTTGGTTTGAATGTTTTATGCTATTGAATGGTTTTTGATTTGAAAGGGCTAATGTAATGTATAGAAGTGTACTCTACTTGTTAGTCCTCTAAGGGTTGCTGTAGTAAAGAGCCAGTCAGGAAGTGTTACTTCAGTTTCATGTTTGCAGTTGAACAAAAGCACTGTTGATGTTCTTCTGCATTTGTATGTGTGTTGCTTATTATCTGGTCTTAATAGTGAACCCAAGAAACACTACACTGTCACCAGCATGCAGTTACTCACAGGGCCACAGGACCACCTGCTAATTCACAGAGCAATTGCATCTCCAGGATTCTGAGTTATACCTGGGTGCAATTCTCTGTTACATGTCCTGCAGAACTCAGGTGTTCACATGTTTATGTAGTGTAGATCAAGTTCCTCTTTGGATGGATAGTCAAGTGATCAAAAAACTTGCATGATACAATTTGTCTTCTCTGTCCAGTACACATTGCAGGTTTCTAAGAGAGACTGCCCCTTTTGCACCACTTTACATTCCCATGTGTAGATCTTAGCATCCCATTTTATTTCCCTCCAACTTGAAGATGCACACTGCATACTTAATGGGCAGACTAAACCAGTCAGCCAGTCAGTCATAACCCGTATAAATGTTCATGCTGTGCACACTGTTGCAAAATACAGAACTCTCAGAAGATAGAATTCTTAGATGATTTATTTTTACTTTCTTCAAATTTATTAACCCAGAATATATCATTTCATTTCTAGTGGTGTCCTGCTCTCACATATTTCCACAGCTGGGAGGACTAAAGCACTGAGAGGTTAAGTGACTTGCTCAATGTCACACAGTAAGCATCTGCCTCTGGTGGGGTTTAAACCTGGTATTTTCTAGCTCCCAGTCTAGTGCTCTGACCACAAAATCATACCAATCAGAAGATTTCACTGCTGCAAAATGATGAATTCATACCCATGGTAGCAAAGTGTATGGCAAGTATTCCCCTTCTTTTTTGTGATCTTCCTGACAGTATTATTAGTGGTGTCAGCTTCAATGTGTTCAGTTTTAACCCCAGCATAGAACCGTTCCCATGTACTTGTAAAAGTGTTTTTTTTTTAACCCTTACTAGGTAAAAGAGGAAACCTATTTTGTTTTAGAAATTACTTGTTACGTATTTCTAAAGTGAATGCTTCCTTAAAATTTTTTTAATTTTCTTTCTGTTATTTTTATTTGCTTCTTCATTTGTCCTTTGTATTTGACAATTGAGGTGTTTCTATGCTAAACTCACCTTTCTGTAATTCCCCTCCTCTTGTTCACACCTGGCAATGAGCTCTTGCTCAGTGTACCTTACTTGGCTGCAGATAATCAAATAAAATCTTTTTATTGGTCTGCTAATTATTTTCAATAATGTTGTACAGTTTGCTCTCTGTCTTTCAGAAAACATCTGTTTGTCCCCAGCTAATCTCAGAATTACTGGGTTTGTGACATCACACTCTGTTATCATGGCAAGCACTATGATGTCATAAATAAAGGCACTATGAAGTCAGCTGGAGAAATTAAAATGTTTTTTTTTTATACAGACTTCTTGGACAGGCTGCTAAATGTGTTCTTAATCCCTGTAAAGGAAAAATTAAAAAGCAAAAAATATATTCTTTAGTAAATCATAGCTGGAACAATATTTTTGTGAAAGTCCATGCAGAAGAAAATACTTTTTTTTAAGAGAAATAGAGGTGACTGCCTCTACCGTTGGTGACGCTCTGCTTATCTTTCTATACTCTTTCTGCCATGATCTGTTCTGCTTCTGTTTTTGTGAACTTTGAGTGAGAGATCAGCTAACTGTCATGGAGCAACACTGATGGTACTTACAGTGCTTTCGTAAGTTGTTCTTCAGAGTTTATTTATTAGGGGTTGTTCTAATGCATTTTATTGTGTCATGTTATGTATTCATTATTTTAGCTGCTGTCTCTGTTTTATTGTACTGGCACCCTGAGCTTCTGAGGAAGGGCACCATAAATAAATGAGATCTACCACTACTACTTGCCAGGGTCCTCCCTTCCACAGGAAACAGGATGGCACAACTTGGAGGGAAGACAGGCAATAGTCTCTGCAGTATTGAAAATCTTTAGGGTACATTTTTAAAAAAGGAAAAATGTATTTTTCAATGTGTATAACATTTGTCACTAGTGTTATATTCACACAGTAACTATTTTTAGACCTGAAAATGTTTTCGGCAGAATAACCTACTGCATTTAAGCAAGGCTTGAGTAGAATCTATTTCTGGAGGGTGTTGTGCTGACATGTTCACCCAGATTTCGTCTTTATGAATCTGCTTCATAGGAGGCGGAACTGTGTTCTGGCCCAGATGCTTCCTGACCATATAAATGAGACAATTACTATAGGTTTGAATAGGCTATATATAAGCACAACGGCAGCTCAGCAGGAGTAATGCTTGCTGTGTTTTAAGCAGAATGCAGATGCTAACTTACTCTGCCTCACAGGCATTTCAAGGACAAGATAATACAGACAGGCAAGAACTGTCTGCAACTTCTGTTTCTATGGACTGGAACCCACTGCCAGGCACCACTTCGCTTCTGTTTGCCCATGCAGAAGGGAGACAAGGCAGCTTTTTGGGCTCATTCATGCCAAGAAAAGGGAAACAGAATGTCAGTCATGAGATAGATATTTTGCTGTACAGCTTGAGCACACACCAAACAGTTATGTGTCACAGGGGTATTAAAAGAGGATCTGAGCAAGGTACATACTGTGTGGAAAATTATCTTGGCGTTTGTTCTTTTACTGTATTTCAATATCAGTACAAAAACAATGTATCATACTGTGCTTGGTGAGCCCTGCAGTGCACAAACATTACGTTCACCCATTAAATGTCAACACAATGTATACACCGGGGGAGGGAGCATAGCAAAGTAATTGACATTAAAGTTGCTCTTCAGTTTGGCAAGGTGACAGTCCCCTGAGCAGCCTCAGTCCTGAATTCCTTGTTGGCTTTTATTTATTTATTTGTTTATTTTTATTTCTTTTTACAATGTCCAGTGCTGGTTTTACAACCATCTCTCACTAAATGCAAAATGACTGTTTCCCTGACATTTGGCACTATACAGAGACTAATGAGGCTCTAACATACACATTCATTAAGTGGGTGACATTTCATGGCACTGCTATTTCATCATGCCCTGCTGTGTTGTACTTCTTGTTCCTTTACACTGAAGGACATGGCAAGATGGCTATAATAACTCCCTGACACCAATGAATTACTATAGGAGTGAAGACTCAATAGTCACTTGAGTTACAGAAAATGTTTTGCACTTAAGAGACAGTGCCGTTTTGCCCCACAATGAAAAGTCACCCATACTGAATGTGTGTTTTGAATAAATAAAAGAAAAAGAAATGGACTGCATTGTGTGGAGCTCATCCATCTGTTTCTTAGAAATGTCCAATTCTGTTTTTTTGGATGACCCAAGCTTGAATAATTGTTGGATGCTTTTATCAAAAGCGTGGCAACCTGGAGAATCCCCCCCAAGTCTCTAACATAACCAAGTCTTTAGGACTCTGGATGCTGACCTCCGTAAATTGCTACACACTGTAAAGAAAATTACCCCACTTCAAGTACTTAAGGGTGTAGCTGGACCACAACTTCAACCTTTCCACCTGCACTGACACCTTTCATAAGAAACTCCATCCCAACTTGGTCCTGTGTTCCAATATAGTTGCCAGGTTGCTAGGAGCCAAAGATGCTATGTTGCCAGATGCCCCCAAGATGGGGGGGGGGGGTTCTGTCTACCCCATGCACCTGTTGTGATTGATTTCTTTTAACCTAGTTTAATTTTCTTCTGTAAGTTTTAGCATCCAGTACTGACTTTCCCACTGTGAGTTCTGGTACACTTAGTTCACTAATTGTTTTTCCAACAAAAACTTTACAAAAAAAAAAGTGACAACTTTATAAAAAAGCCATAATATTTTTAGTCATAGTAGTTGTGTTTGTAGGTAGATTAGAATTTAGAATTTGTGAAATCATGGAGCTTTTATAGGTGCAGAGGGGCATTGGAGCAACCCTACGTAAGTCACATTTCTGGCCAGAAAGCAGGCTGTTCTCTTTATCTCAGTAAAAGAAATCAAAAAAGTGCTAGAAACAAGGGAAAAGAGAATTAGGTTAAGTTAGTTTGACAATAACTGTCTATAGTTATACCTGCATACAGTAATTACAAATTACTTTAGTTTGAAACAAAGCATTTTGAAATGGAAATCATGTTAATAGTGTCCATAGCTAATGAAGAATAGTTGGAATAGACCCTGTATGGTGTCCCTTCCAGGGATCTAATTTTCAAGTCCCTCTGTCCAAAGACCTTGTCATCTGAAAGACTGGGTTACCCATGTGGGTCTAAGCCACCACTTGTCCTAGTTCAAGGTGTAGGGTAACAGCCATGATCAGGACTCATTCAGCAGTAGGTCATCCATATAAGCCTTTTTTAGAATATATTCAGAGCAGTGAGTGTTTCTGACTGGGGACAATGTAGCCTCCTGCCTCCGTTGGGCTCTGTGCCACGTAAGTTCTTCCAAGCAATTTGGTTATCCAAGGGTTGTTGTTTCAGCCAGAGCAAGCTCCTAGCTATACAATTGCTGCATTGTAAAAATGGAGGTGTTTGGAATCCATTTCAGGAGCTGAGGTGGGAGTATGGAGTAAGGAGTAGTGGGAATGCCCCCCTGAAGGGGCTCCTTGATAGGTTCTTGCGGGCCTCTTTTAATTTTCTGTGGAACAGGAAACGGTTAGGAGGAAGGAGTGAGTGCATCCCAGTCTGCTGGGAAGAACCTGGAGTCAGGTTGAAGGAGCATTGTTTCATTAGTGCTGAAAGGGCTTCAACTTTGCTGGGGTGAAAGACCCCAGGTGTAGTAACTGGGGTGCTTGGGAAGGGTCATGTATCTGGGAGATATGATCCAGACCTGTACATGGTACCCATCTGTCTGGCTCCCAGTTTGGGAATTCACTCAAGTTCCTGAGGTTCCCCTGGAAAGTGGAGCCCCATGGCAGATAGTATATGAAGGTGTGACAGAGTTTTTGACCCTCCTACAGTGCCTATGGGCAGTTTGCAAATGATTGGTTTGGAGATGCTGCCAGTATGTTTTGAAACCATATGTAGAGAGAGACAAAGCCTGCAGAGAAGGTGTTTAGTTTTGAGGTCCTTGTCTGGAGTCTGCAGTTATGTGCAGTGCATGATGATCAGGGAACAGCCAGGAAAATGGTTGCATCGATTTGGGGAACAGAGCTGGTTAATTATGCTGACAGTCTACCCATCCTATAAGAAGACAAGGGACTGTTAATAAATTTCCTGCACTGCTTGGACTGTGATTTTAATGTGTGGTCAACAAACTTTCTCTGCTGCTAGAGGGAAGTAAGTATGAAGCCTGAGTATTTCATTGCCCTGAGTCCAGATCAATCCTGAGACCTAATGTTACACATCAGTCAGTCTCCCCACAAGCTACACTACCCATCTAGGTAGGACCATTTTCAAAAAGTTGTATCATTTATATTTTACAGTATGTGTACAAGTCTGTCTGTATGTCTGTCTCTGTCTATATTCCTACCTACCTACCTATCTATCTATCTATCTATCTATCTATCTATCTATCTTGATGACTGCAGAATAGAGAAGGGACCCAGGTAGGATGAAACAATAAACATGTCCGAGGCTGTTGCTTGTAGTTGCAGTGAACTGAATGTAAACGTTACTGTAGTTTCAGGAGACCATGTAATCCTACCTGCCACAGTTACAAAATGTCTGTACTGTAACTCACAATACATTGCATAAATGCACTAAAATTCACATAACTACTTCATTTTCTCCTTGTTTTATCAATTAACTGATATAGCTCATTATCACTCACGTTCTTTTCTAATATTTTAAAATATTTATTTCAACTCTCACATCTTTTGGGGGAAATCAAGCACCAGCTCTTACGCAGCAGTACAAGGAATCAAGGATGTCTTTTTTTGATAAACTCTTCAACCTTTCAGTAGTTCTAGGTTTTCTTTTCAACATTGTCTTCACTGAAAGAAATGTACCCAGGCCTCTGACTGCACAGGACCCCACCATAGATCATAACATTCCACGAATAATGTTTAAGTTAAAGAATATCTGCTTTCCTAAATAATATGTAATATTCCCCAAGTCGCAAAAAAACCCAGGCTACCACCTCCTACACCAGCCTGAAAAAATACCAGCATTAGACCAGTCTTCGTAATTTACTCAAAATTCAGATTTTATTAGGCTTGTTCCTCTTATATCTTGCATCCTTATAACTTACACACACGTGATCACTGCATACTTTTTCATTTGTTCAAAGCACAAATTTCACTTTAATATTTATTTTATGACATCAGTTGTTCCAACTCATACTGAAATACCTCATCATTAGTAACTGTGTGTCAACATATAATGGTATCATTCGAAAACTAAAAATAAAGTGAAAGTGTAAATAATTACTTTGAAAATGTAGCCCAGCTACCAAGCATGAATGTGCAACAATAATTCTTAAAAGCAAAATTCCACCATGTAAGTGCAGCTGTTCCAGAGCTGTGTTACCAACTCGAAATTTGCAAGGATTTATGTGAAATTTGAGTGCGCAAACTACAAATTTCAAAAGCAAAATTTCACCAAACAGGAGAAATTGTTCCTCAAATATTGATTTCAATCTGACAGTCTTTGGCAAGTGCTCATGCAAAATTCGCTTTAGCCCCATTGAATATGGAACCTTCAAAATCACTTATTTTAAACCAGTTGGAGTTCTCAGTCCCCCATGCTCTCCCATGACATCAAACTGTAGCTTCTCACACTCCCCTTTGCTAAAAAGCTTTTAGAGGCAGAGTGGTATGCCGAAAAGGTGGAGGTGTTCTAATACAATTCACAGACTGTTTTTAAAATTAGAAAAATCATGAATGATACAATTATGTGTTGTTTTTAAAATTAGGAAAATCCACAGACTCTCCCTTGCTAATAAGCTATGCAGGCAGAGTCCACAGTCAAACTCGTTTGGATATTTTTGTGCGCTTTGACGCTCTGAGAAAACTTGATTGTTCAACCCCACAGGTTAAATAATACTTTCCACACTCCTTTTCGCTAAAAAACTTATTCAAGGCAGAGTAAATGAGCTGCAGCAATCGGAGTATCTTTTGTACAGTCACAAACTATGGTTTCTGCTTTAAACCTCCACGTAAATGGTTTTCCAGTTCTGCCTCCAAGCTAATGAGCAGCTGAATTTTCTAGCTCTGACCCCCCGGTACTTACAAATCTATATTAATCTCCTCATCCAGCACCCAGACCCATCCAAAAAGACAACAGAAAAGGCAGAGGAGCTGTTGAGGACACTTTATTGGAGTTCCTCAAGCCGACTCCAATGGCTGATTCATGAGACACCAGGGCCAAGAGTAGGAGCAAGGCCACCACCAGCCAAGCGCAACCTCCCGACACTAGCGACAATGACAAGGAGGAAGATTTTATGATCACCTCCTGCAGAGGACACTATGCAGAGAACTGAAAATAAGGTGTCAGAAACCAACAAAGACTTGGCTGAGGTAGCGCAGTGCACAGAGGACCTTGAGTCAGGCCTCACGGAGGTAGATGTGGTGGTGGGCAAGCACGAAGAAGCCCTGAGATTCCTACTGAAGAGAGAGAAGGAATTGGCAGAGAAACTGAATGACTTGGAGCAATCTCCATATCTATGGAGTCCCCAAAGACACAGAAAAAGGGAGGATGGAAGATTTTATCAAGTTCTTCCTCAAAGAAATCCTGGGCCTTCCACCCGAACAGCAGCTAAATATGGCCTGGGTACACAGGGCTCTAGCTAAAAAGCAGACTGCCCCCAGCGCCACACCCTGGTCCATTGTCCTGAAGTTCCTAGACTATTGGATCAAAAACAACACAGTGCAAGCTACATGGGCTGAAAAATCCATTACCTTCAGAGACAAACACCTCTACTTTGACCACAATTTTGCACTGATCACTCAGCAGAAAAGGTGGATGCTATTAGACATCAAAAAACACTTGGCTACAAACGATATAAAAATGCATTTGATAGCGGCTGCCCAACTTAAGATTTTTCTTCCCGAGGGCCCACAATTCTATTACATTTTGGCTGAAGCGAAACCCATCCTGCAGAAGCTGGGGTCCCCCTGACCCTTCTCTCAAGACCAGGCACACTTACCCCAAAATATTTGCTGCAGGAGGAGCCGTGGTCCATGGTAGCCAGCTCCAGGAAGCAGAAGTGCCTGGCCTCTCTGAGGTATCCAGTACATCGATCTGGAGAAGGAAGGCCTAAGTCTGGCTTGACTAGTTCACAGCAGCCCACAGTGGAAGCAGACTCTGGATTGCTCAAGCAGGCATCCTTCGGGATGCACCAATAGTAGGGCCTTTTCACTCCAAGAGGTTGGGGACTGTAAACGTGAGCATTCTGACGGTCACAAATGAGGTGCCAATTCATGGCATCCTGGACTAAGAATTTAAAGACTCTGTTGCTGTTGTTATTAATCAGTAGAGCTCACACAATAGTTTAAATTGGATTCTGAGGGGAGGGATAATTGTACAGGGTGAGGGGGAAGGCGGGCCAATGCTTCCAATTTACAGAATGATGTTGTAACTGCTTATCTTTTCACTGTTCTTCCCCCTCCACAGTTTTCCTAGGTTTCAGTGACGGGACTGGTGACCCCTCTGGTGTGGCAGCATCGATGCAGTGACTGAGCATCTCACAGATTGAGGATCTGAGGATATACTGAGAGTGGGGCTCTCATAGGAGATCCCCCCCCCATTGCTGGATGGGTCAGCTGCCCCCCTAAACCAGACCCCCAGAACATCAGTGGATCGCTGAGAGTGGACGACCTCAGGAGTATGACCTGTGGAGGAGGTAAGAGCTGGTTCCCCGACCTAATTTACCTTTGAGGAATCTAGTAAAGCTACAGAGATGGTAAAAAAGTAGGCCTGGGGAACTATGTCTGAAGTCTTGGCAGGGGGTAGGGAGTGGCCAAAAGGGAGTCATAATGCAAGGGAATAGGACTGATCACATGGATTGTGGCTGGGGACAATTCTGGAATGGGCCTTGGTGAACGGAGCATGAGAAGGAGAGAGAGCACTGAACGGGTATACGAGGCTCATGTAGCCCATCACTGGGGCCAGTTCTTGACCGGGGAGAGCCAGGGTGGTGACCGGTCCATCATGGGGCCGACAAGGGATCTGAATTGCTCGAAGAAGGTGTGAGACAAGTGGGGGAGAGGGTGGAGGGGAGCTCTCATCAAGGTTTTCCTTCAGGCTTGGGAAAGTCTACGGGGATTTGAATTTTACCTGAAGTGAATTCTGGAGACAAATAAGCCCAGACAGTCTTGATCATGAGTCCGGACAGGGAAGGTCAGACCAGCCTGGACTTGCGTTGCTTATAATGTTGTAGCTATAGGATACATAATGTTATGTAATCTGTAGATGGAAAGTGTTTTCACGCCTCTATAATAGGCAACAGAAATATAAGTGGATTTGGGATCCCTTGCACACTCTACTAGGCTCCTGAAGTATTGTCGGCGTATGGTAATGCTACTGATTTTGGATGCACCCCCATGGTACTGTGGTATAGGGAGGGAGGGAGGGAGAGGTGGGGGAGGAGGAACAGGTAATTTAATATTGTATTACTTCTTTGTCACCAATGTTCTTGTCTCTTCAATATGTGTAAAACTTCCAATAAACTTGTAATTAAAAAAAAAAAAGGAAAGTGTTTTCACCCCTCCCTGGAAATAGGGGAGGAACAAAAATGGATGCTTAACCATGTGGCTTGGGCAGACGCTTCGATCAGGCTCTTATGGGGGGGCTCCCGGGGACCAGGAGGCAGTAGGGTAAGGTCCCCTCCCCCCCGCGCCGAGACATCCCTGTGTCCAGGAGAGCCTCAATGGTCCCTGACATGCAATGCACAGCTTGGCTGAGTGTAGAGGATCCCAGAGATACAGCACCAAGGATCACAAATTAGACTTGGGGGCCATGGGCTGGGAGGCGGGGCCGCAGCCTTGAATGCATGAGGGAGGGGAGGAACGAGGGGCCGGAGCTATGCATCTGCCCAGCAAGGGAGGGAAAATAGTGTGGCTATCAAGAGCTCCTGGACCAAGAGGAGCACTGTACAGTGTGGAGGGACCATGCCAAACCAGGGGATGGGCAACTTACCAGAGAAGCAATAATGCAACCTCCGGTTGGTAGGGTCCCCCCCTGCCGGTACAAATGAAAGGGTGTCCATAGTATGTATGCACAATTCAATAATACAGATAAATCTGGTAATCGGCTGAGCATGCCGATGGGCATCCGCAGTCGGGAGGTACGCTGACTGCCATCGCCCAAGGAGGGGTGAGACACATTGAGCATGAATGGAGGAGGTGGGCTGGGGGGGAACAGGAGGAACTAAGGGAGACAGAATGACCTGTCCAGCCTGGGGAGGTCTCTTAGAGGCCTACCCGGGTATGAAATGGGAGGGGGGCGTTGGCTGGCCTGATCAAGAATACAGGCTCCTCAGTCATAAATCTCGACTGGGGGATGGTAGGAACAGGTCAAATCTAGAGGGTATCTGGAACAAAGGGAGACATTATCCCCCCCCCCGAGACTTGAGATAGACCAACTTGGAGGGGACAAAAAATGTTGGGACTTGCTAAAACTGACACAGGGTGCCAAGCAATCTGAAAGCGCAGGTCTAAAGCAAGGCCTCTGGCTAGGGTGCTTCATCCCACCTGTGCAGTGCCAGCTAGTAGACAGGCATCATGCTCATTCAGCATTGGAAGTACATTGTTGTACAAAGTTCTAATGTTACACATTACATTATGTTATCTGAGGATGGGGAGACTGTGTTGTTTAATATCTGATGCAGAGGGAAGGGGAAGAACAAGATATGGTGGAGGGCAACTTAGTCACTTATAATGTAAGGGGCCTGAGTAGTCTGGTAAAGAGAACTAGAGTCCTGAATGAGCTTAGAAGGGCCAAAACCAAGATAGCATTCCTCCATGAGACACACCTTACCCCGAGGGAAGTGCAATACTTAAAAGAACCTGGATAGGTCAGGCATACTATGCCTCCTATATAATGCACGTGCACAAATAAAGGGTGGCAACTTTAATACACAAGAATTGCCCCTTTGAACTCTTAGACATGCAACAAGATACAGGGGGAAGATATTTCCTGTTCAGGGAGAAATGCAGGGAGATTTCTTGCACACTCCTGAATATATATACACCCCTAACCAGGACCTGGAAAACAGCAGGTTCCTCAAGGAGGTGTGTTAAAGGCAGCCCCTCCACCAGAGGAGTTGTTTGTTGTGGGGGGAGACTTCAATGTGATCCTAAAACCTAGGCCTAGATAAGTCAGAAAAAAGACCTAGCCCCTCCATCCCAAGTAGCTAAAACTCTGGGAAGACTGAAAAAAGACCTGGGTCCAGTGGAAGTTTTGCATTATTTCCACCCAAGATCAAGGGACTACACTTGTTGATCCACCCCCCACCAGGCCTATTTGAGGTTAGACCTCATGTTGGTATCCTCGGTTTGGCTTCACAGAGTGGAAGATGTGAGAATATGTCCAAAAATCCTATCAGACCATGGGATGGTTGCCATGAAGATTTGGCCATCACCCAGGGTTCAGAACTCCTCATGGAGACTTAATGTCTCCTTATTGAAAAAAGAGGAGTACAAGGCATTATTGAAAGACACAGTGAAGGAATACATACTGTGTAATCCTACCCAGGATACCAGCAGCCATGTGGTGGGATGGTCTAATGGTGGTAATCACTGGCAAGACCATCAGATATGCCTCCAACCTGAAAAAGACCACTCAGAAAGAGATCTTGGACTTAGAGACTAGACTCTCTGATTTGGAGGTAGAGAACAAGATAGTCTTGGATGAGTCAGTCAGGACCAGGCTGGAGGAGATCAGGCGAAGACTGAATAAACTCCTAGATGAAAAGATTTAAGGGCAGCTAAGAAACTTCCGCCAGTGGTTCTACAAAGCAGGCAATCGAGCGGACAAGGTACTGGCCTGACAGTACCAGAAGGAGGCATCCAGTAGAATGGTCCTTAGATTAAAGTCAAATGCAGGTTCGACAGACATTTATTTATTTATTGTTTATTTATTGAAATGTTTCACTAGAAAGGCACGCAGAGCAACAGGTTGCTCATCTACCAGTGTGACCTGGGGGGGGGTACGGGAACATGAGATTTGGTATACAACATAAGATTTACAATTGATTACATTCATATAAAAGTAAGTAGACTGTACAGAAGCAATGAAATAGCTGCATGTTAACAGTTTTGAACTAGATAGATACAGTGCTAACAGTTTTGAACTAGATAGATACAATGGCAACAAAATAACTTTGAAAGGCAAACACTAAGTGACACATAGCTGTGTAGTTAGAAAATGGCTGACTAGAATTCTAGTAGTTTGATCTAGGGCAAGTTAGTGAGGAGTAACACAGATAGTACAACTTAGCTAAGGTATATCAGAAGTGCAAATTGTCTACAAATGCAATAGAGATTAGGGGTTAGCCATAGCTAGGGCTAAGTAATAGGGGGACGGAGGTAGGTGGGGAGGAGAAGGAGGTGAGAGGCATACATGTAGGTAGGCAGAGAACGGGGAGGATGGAAGGAGGATGGAAAGGAAGAGGAAGGAGGAGGGAGGTCTGCCAGGAGGAGGATCCTGTTGCAGATCCTGAAAATATAACAAGGTAGTTTCAAGAGTTCTACAAACGACTCTACTACCAGGATCTGCTAGATGATGATCAAGATAAAAAGGATGCCTTCCTTGTCAGGGTCAAACTCAACAGACTCACACAAGAAGAGATGGAGAGTCTGGACGTGCCATCACTGATCTAGAGGTTTATAATAGTATAGGGGACCTGAAGTTAGGGAAGGCACCGGGTCCAGAAGGATTGGCAGCCGAGTTATACAAGGCTACAAGGGAGGAGCTGGCTCCGCTGTTGGGGCAGGTTTGCAGGGGGATTCAGGAATGGGATGGGGTCCAACAAAGCTGGCAGTATGCCCAAATCTTGGTGATACACAAAGACGAGAAAGACCCAGAGGTCTGAAGCTCGTACAGGCCCATCTCTCTTTTCAATGTCGACTAGAAAGTGTACACCTCTATTCTGGCACATAGGTTGCAGGGCTGTGTGGGGAGGCTGGTCCACCCAGATCAAACGGGCTTTATAAATGTGAGGCTTATTCATGATAACATTAGACATCTCCTCAGCCTCATAACTTGCCAAAAGGCCTCCTGAGAAGCCACACTGGCAGTGTTTATGGATGCTGAGAATGCCTTTTACCGGGTGGAATGCAGGTTCCTTCACAGGACTCTGCAAGAGATAGGGGCTGAGTCCTAAATTCAGAGAGGAGTAAAGGCCCTTTATGCCTCACAGCAGGTGACAGTGAGGGTCAACGGGTTCACCATAGGGAGATTCCACTTAACAAGAGGGACAAGACAGGGTGCCCGCTCTCCCCACTATTATTTGCTCTCTGCATCGAACCCCTGGCAGTGGCGGTGAGGGAGAATGATCTAATCCAGGGTATACAGGTGGGGAATAGGACTCATAAGGTGTTGCTATATGCAAATGACTCCCTCTTCTTCTTAACTTCGCCTGAGATTTCACTCCCGGCCCTGGGCAGGGAACTCCTGTGCTATGGCCAGGTATCAGGATACAAAGTTAACCTGGAGAAATCGGAGGCTATAAACTTCAGAGGAACATTGCCACATGGGATAATGCAGGACTTTCCCATCAAATGGGTGCAGTAAGACATTTAGGGGTAAAGTCTCACCTCAAACATCAGCCCTATTTAAGCTTAACTATAATAGTAATAATAGTAAACTTTATTTTTATAGAGCCTTTCAAAACCAAGGCACCTAACAAAGTTAAAACCACATAATCACAAAATTTCACCACAACATAATCAACAAAACATCTTAAAAACAAATAATCATAAAATCTTAAAAACTTTCCATCAGTTAAATACCATAAGCTTGACTCCATAGCCAGGTTTTCGGTGCTTGTTTGAAGCCCTCCACAGTCGTGTGCTCACGTAACCGATGGGGTAGAGAATTCCAGAGGGTAGGGACAGCATACATAAATGTTCTAGCACCAGAAGATTTCAAGCATACGCTCAGAATCTCTAGCAACCCCTCGGTGGCTGAGCAGAGCAATCACCCAGTGCAGTGAGGAACCAGGAGCTCTTTCAGGTAGTCTGGGCCAAGTCCATGTAAGGCTTTAAAAGTCAGAAAACCGACCTTAAAGGTGATCTGCCACTGAACTGGCAGCCAGTGCAGTCCACGCAGCACCGGCAAAATATGACAGGACCGCGAGATCCCATCAGCAGCCATGCCGCAGTGTTCTGCACTAGCTGCAGGTGGTGGATTTCTACCCCAGGTAGCCCTAGGTACAGGGAGTTGTAATAGCCCAAGCGCAAGGTCACAAAGGTGTGGATCAAAGTAGGAAGGTCACCAGATGGAACAAGGTGCCTGATCCTGGCAATATTCCTCAGATGGTAAAATGAGGATTTGACGACAGCTGACACCTGAGAATGCAGGGTTAGCCCATCGTCAAAAATGACCCCCAGGTTCCGCACCTGTTCAGAGGTTGGGAGTGGCTCACCCACAAGGTATAAGCCAGAGAGTGAACACCCACCCAATCTCTCTATCCGGTGACCCGGATCCACAACCAATACCTCGGTCTTATCAGAGTTCAACTTTAGCCCACTGGTATTCATCCACTCCTGGATTTCAGCAAGGCAGTTATTAAAGACCAAGACAGCTCTATCCTGGTCGGGGGCCAAAGAAAGGTAGAGCTGGGTATCATCTGCATAGCGGTGAAACCTCAGCCCATACCTTCTTACAATGTCTCCGAGGGGCAGGATATACACTGCGAACATGGGGGACTGCACTGAGCCCTGCAGAACTCCACATGATAAAGAAACAGGGTCCAAGGAAAAAAAACCCGAACACCACCATCTGAGATCTTCCCATGAGAAACAATGTAAACCACTTGAGGACCGTACCCAACAGTCCACAAACAAACCTCAGGTGATCAAGCAGTACCCCATGGTCCACAGTGTCAAACACTGATGAGAGATCTAGGAGAACCAAGATGGAATGGTTCCTTCCATCTCTAGCCATCAGGAGATCATTGAGCACCTGAACCAGTGCTGTCTCGGTACTATGCTTCTTTAGAAATCCGGACTGGAGG
This sequence comes from Neoceratodus forsteri, assembly GCA_016271365.2. Taxonomy (NCBI): domain Eukaryota; kingdom Metazoa; phylum Chordata; order Ceratodontiformes; family Ceratodontidae; genus Neoceratodus; species Neoceratodus forsteri. The sequence goes on along the minus strand of CM028129.1, from coordinate 1,099,565,482 downwards.
GGTTCATAGATGGCATGGATGGTCAAATGGTCCTCCAGCTGTGTGGCCACTACTTTCTCAATCACCATCCCCATAAAGGGAAGGTGAGAGATTGGTCTGTAGTTAGCAAGACAGTATGGGTCCAAAGAAGCTTTCTTCAAGAGTGGTGTTGCCACTGCCTCTTTCAAGGAGCTTGGAAACTCACCTGTCTCCAAGAAGCACCAGACTATTCGAGCTAGGACTGGGCCAATGATATCACTACAACTCAAAATTAGGAAAGTACGTCCAGACTACAGCATGTAGGGCGCACACTCTGGACAATCCGCATGACATCCATGAAAGCTGGCCAGCCAAAGGTACTCCAAGAAGAAACAAGATATACGGACCTGCACTGGTCTACCATAATGCCCATTGAGTGTGCTGGTCGGAAAGCCGATCTGATGTCAGCCACCTTATTTGCAAAAGATCGAGCAAGTTCATCGCACTCTTCTTGTGAAAAGGATTTCTGGACTTGTAGACAGGCTGGGTTGCACAGTCTGTCCACAGTTTGGAACAGCTGAGCTAGTCGATTTCGAGCAGCCGAAATCTCTCCGGACAGGAACTCTGCCTTCTTATGGGAGATTTCAGATTGATAGACTTGATAATGGTCCATCAATCTAAGGTGGTTGGCATCAAGAGAGGACTTCTGCCAGCAATGCTTCAACCTTCGTCCAAGTCGCCGCATCTCCATCAGAATCCCATCAAACCATGGGGATCAAGGTCGAAGGGAGAGTGGATGAACATGGACAGGAGTAATGACATCCAGAGCCATCATAATGGCCAAATTATAAGCTACCACAAGGGTTTCTGGGTCACTATTTGCCTCTGAGAAGGAGGAGAGATCCAGGACCACCATTAGGCCTTGAGAATTTATATCTCACAAAGGGCAGTACCGAATCATCTCTACAGGGATTGGCCTGCAAAGGGGGGAGCTAAAACTAAACCCCACCATGTAATGATCAGACCATCTGACTGGTTCCACCCCCAAGTTGGAGGCCTCAATCCCCAGGAGGAAGACTAAGTCAAGAGAGTAACCCTGATTATGAGTGGCAGTGGAAACAGCATGTGTACGGCCCAGAGATGTCATCAACTGGAGGAAGTGCTGACCAAAATGCGAGAGTTCATCATCGACACAGGCGTTAAAGTCTCCCAGGACCATCAGCCTAGGTGACTCAAACGCCATGTCGATGATGAAGTCTGCAACTTCCTGGAGGAATTGTTTCTCATCACCTGGTGGACAGTAGTTTAGAACAATCCTACAGCCTACACCTGCCACCATGGTACACTCAAATGACTCACTCTCCCCCACTGGTACATTTGTGAGGTTAAGTTCAGACTTAAAGCAGACTGCTACCCTCCTCCCCTGCAACCCAATCTCAGGCGGTGTAACACCGAGTACCCAGCCAGAACTGCGGTCTCCAAAACGAGGCTGAAAATCTCATCCAGCTAGGTCTCGGTGTTGCAAGCCAGGTCCACTAATTTAACAAGAGCTGTAATAATTGCAGTCTTGTTTTTAATGCACCTAGCATTGCATAACACCACCCAAGTTGGATGAACTTCCCAGGCAGCCCAGACCACCTGCCTACCATTAAAAGTAGTGCCCTTGGGTATGGAAATCAGATATGGTGAACTATGCTCCTGGTTCCATTTCACCCCAGAGTGTCTCCTAGATCCCACTACCCCGATGCGATGGCCCCCCTCATTCATCCCTCACTGTTCACGCCCCCATGCCCCTCCTCGATTCCTCCATGTAATACCCAGCGCCCTACAGCACAGGTAAGTTGTAAACTGAAGTGGGGGAGGAGAAAAGGGGCAGAGGGCACAAAGGGCAGAGGACGAATAGCGCACAGCCGTGGAAGCAGAGCCCCAGCACATTTTAAAACAAGGAACCCTCCTCAAGCTATTCAACTATTCAAACAAAACCAAAACCCAAAAGAAAATAATAAATCAATACACAATCCTACTAAATCCTACAACACAACAACACATTTTTTAACCCTCCCCCCAATTAAAGGAAAACTAAATATATCAATAAACACAATTAATATAAACAAGCATAAAAAATTAATAAAACATAAAACCATTTAGGAAAAACATGTCCAGGTCCAGAGGTCCTCTCACCACCAATCAGAAAAGGACAGTCCTCTCGGGAGCTCTCACCTCCTAAGATGAGGAGATGTAAATAAATTAGGAATTTTTCCAAAATAGGTAACACAAAATAAACCCCACCAGTTCCAGCACTCAAGTATTCTCACTACTGAGAAGCTATGGGCAGAGATCCAGACAGACCTCACGTGGTGGGAGCTACTCCCCCTCCCTCCCTCTGGGGGGGTAGACATGATCAAGATGAACGTCCTCCTCTACTTCTTATTTCTGTTTCAGGCCCTCCCCATCAACGTCTCAAACTCCTTCCTGAAAAAAGTTAACATCACCCTTCTGGCAATTATCTGACAGAGAGGTTGAAGGTGAATCAGTAGCAAGCTCCTCTCCCAACCAAAAAATAGAGGGGGCCTGGCCCTGCATGACCTGAATCTTTATTATATGGTGGCACAGCTGGTTCCAGCGATCACTCAGGTAAGACAGCGTAGAGATTCAGGGTGGTGAGAAACTGAGGGCAATCAGGCTCAACTGATCACCCTTGCCTCACTTCCGCATGCCCCACTCATGCCAGAGGAATGGAGGACTCTGCAAAATCCCTGGACAAGGCACATTTGAGGGTCCTGGTGAGGGCCAGAAAACAGACACTGACTCTGGAGGAAATAGGCCCACTAACCATGATCACTGGGGACCCTCAGTTTGTCCCCCCCACAAAATGACCCCCGCTTTCTGGGGTGGAATGCATTGACCCTGGTGAGATTCCACAGTGTGATACAAGAGGACACACTGTGGTCTCGTTTATGGTATTGCAGGGTAAATATGCCCTGAACAAGGCAGATTTCCACAGATTTCTGCAGGTGAGGCACTACTTGATATCCAACCACCTCATCCCTAAAATTAATAGAGAATACACAACACTGGAAACCTTCTTATATTGGTCGGTCTGGATTGCCGAGTAGGGCAAATTGATCTCGTGTGGCCTACAAAGCCCTTCAGGGAGACTATTGCATCCAATTTGATGGCCTCAGGAAGGAGTTGGAAGGAGAGGCTGGAACTCCAGTCCCAGATGGGAAATGGAGATTAGCCTGGGAGAGGGAGTGGAGGACTAGGGCATCCCCAGGTTGGAGGGAGTTCTGTTGGAAATGTCTAACTCGGTTTTTCCACACTTCCTCTATCACAAAGCACTTCCAGGCTAGAAACTCAGAGTTATGCTGGAGAGGATGTGGTCAAGTGGGTACCCACTTCCACATATTCTGGTTCTGCCCCATAGTGATGAAATTCAGGACTATAATCCACCAAGTGAGCTTCTTGTAAAAGCGCACAAGCGGGAAACGTTGACTTTTTCATGGGGGGAGCACTACATGTAAACGAGATTTACTATTGCACAATAAAGTGTTTTAGCAAGTTGCATTTAATGACTCCTGAGTGTAGTTTACTTTCATTTACAACACTCCGCCTAGTGCTTAACCATCTGTGGGAAACTCAATTACCATTCAGCTTTAACACAATGATCCTGGGTTTCAGGGTTCTGGCAGTCGGAAGCGACAAGCGGCAGGGCCGGTTCATGGCACTATGCTTGGCAGCACAGAAAGAAATAATGGCTAACTGGCTCAAAGCATCCCCCCATCTGTGGATTCCTGAAGAATCGGGGTGAAAAACATAAAACGGATGGAAAAGTTAATGGTGAAACTCAGGCTCACCATTGACAAATAAATAGAGCAATGGGGGAGGTGGGAAAGATGGGAAATCTTTGCCCAAGGAAGGGGCCCAGAGATTGACAAGGAAGAACTGTAGAAGTGGGATCAGGAGGTTAGATGACTCAGGCTACTGTAATAAGGCTATCTAGGGTGGTAAAAAGGAACACTTTGCCTTCCCACCCTCAGGTAGCGGGACTCCCCCATAAGAGATTAATACAAGAGTTAACAGCACGATCTCCTCAACTCACATTTGTTGACTCCAGTTGAATCATCCAACATAGTTTTCAGTTTCTGTATAGAAAGTTTTATTGAGGATGGGCACAGCCCTATTACCAATAGGCGCACCTGGCAAGGATGGAAAGGGAAGACAGTAAGTTTAGTCCTCACACAGGGCACGGAGCTGACTTTCTGATGGGAGGGATTTAGTACTGAAACTTTATTATGTAATCCAGGGCTACACAAGAATAACAACTGATTGACTTTTTTTTTTTATTGCCTACTTGCTTACCTGTCTCTTAAGTTCCTGGTATGTATACTGCTCTTACTTCCCAGTGGGGTGACTGTTTTTCTGTTGTTAAACAGTAGAGATAGGTTTAAAAAACAAATAAGAGACGGCAAACAGTAGGAATTGGGCTAGTTTAACTCGGTGAGGGTGCAACTGAAATGTTTTGTACACACACTAGCACTGTATAACTAATAGACCGAATGTTGTGGCGAAGATGTGTGCAACTGAATGTTTGTGACAACTTGAATAAAGCTGTTTTAAAAAAAATAAACCTTCACATACTCCAGAAATATTATCAGCCATTTTGCTTTTTACTTATGGGACCACATGTCTCTTATGAACTCTAAGATTTAGCTAAAAATTATTTCAATATGTGGAATCACTTATCTGTAACACGCTGCTGATTTTCTGATAACAGTTTCAAGTAGATGTGCAGAAAGAATTAAAGTGAATGGCCATTTTTTGCAGTGTCCATGGCTACAAAATACTCATGCAAACAGCTAAATGATTAGCTATTCTCTGACTGTTCCCACACCAGACAAGCGATATAAGAAAAGTGGTGAAGTTTCGGATGGACCCCTTCATCAGACCAATAGAGACACAGAGAAACAACATTTAAATACACAGTGCCTGTCGTGCACAGTGACTCTAATGAACAGTGATTGTGAGCTTGTGCAGTGATTGCAAAGTGACTAATAGACTTAAAATGTGTCAACTGTGAACATGTGCAATAATTCAGGCATGACTGCTAGACTCAAAGGATACTAACTGTAAACGTGTGCAAAGTTAACTAGTAGCTAAGAAAAGGCATAAGTGGTTATTTGTCCAGACAGAATTATCACTTCTTAGTATGACTGGTATTCATATTTTTGTCCCAATAATATTTTGTAGCTTGTCACACTACTTGCATTATCTTTGCAAACAAATTAGAACAACAAGTACAGCATTACATCCCATAAAATTAGTCCCTACACATGGCATTACATAGCAGAAGGACAGTGAAGAAGAGAATGCACAAAGGAGGGAGAAAGGAGGGGGGAAGGGGGAATGGAAGGTGGGAAGAAAAACCAGAGAAGGCCACACATAATCCTAAAAGGCAAATTTTGCATACAGTGTTGTATATTCCATGGAAATAAATATTGCCTTGAACAGCTACAAATAACATATATCCCACCAACCTATGAATTCCCAAATGTAGAATACTGAACACATTATGGAAAAACAGGGCAAATACTAGCTACATAGATACTGGTGATTACGCTTTAGCTGATTCTATACCAAAAGTCCATGCTTCATACATGAAAGTGATGAGAAACATATTATATTATCCATATACCTGCCAAGTATCTAAAAAAGGGACCCATTGGTAGTTCCTCATTTAGTCTCAGAGGGATCAACGTGAAGAAAGTAAATATCCAGAAACTCTCTCTTTGGCATAGGCAGGATTGAATAACCCCCACCTCTTGGCCTTTTGTCAATCAAGTATCTAAAAAAGGACCCATTGTAGTTCCTTATTTAATCCCTGGAAACCAAAGTGGAGAGAGTAAATATCCAGAAACTCTCTCTTTGGCATAGGTGGGATTAAATGTCCCCCGCCTCTTGGTCCTGTATCAATCTTTTCCAATCCAAAAAAATTTAAATTTTTTGCTGCTCCATGTCCAGCATCTAATAAGTGCTTTGCCATTGCATATCTCACCTTCCCAGTTCTTATTGCTATTAGGTGCTTACATAGTCTCTGTTTTAACATTCATTTTGTTTGTCCCGCATATCTTGCCCCACAGGGACATTTCAACATGTATAACGACTGCAGTGGTTGAGCAATTGATGAAACCTCTTATGTAGAATTCTTTGTTATTTGCAGGATGCTTGAACGTTTTGATGTTATAGGTCGGTTGACAGTAAACACATCTCCCACATTTACAATTGCCATCTGGCAGTATTGATAGCCCATGACCTTTCTTGGCATCTAGGTTGGTTACAGTGTGTACTAGCATGTCCTTCAAATTATTGCCTTTCCTATATGAAATTTGTGGTGGTTCTGAAAATTCTCTTGCAGTCGTAGGATTCATTTGAAAGATATTCCAATGTCTGGTAATAACTTTACCAATTTTACTAGCCATAGGATTGTACTGAGTTACAAATGTATGAACCCTTTTTGTATCAGTTTGCACATTTACTTTCTCTGCCAACAGTCCATCACAGTCCAGCTACTTAATTTCATTAAGACGATGTGTAAGTGTGCATTCTGTGTATCCTCTTTGGCAGAACCTCTTTTTCATTATTTCAGCTTGTTTGTTGAATTCACTGATATCTATACAGTTCCTTTTTGCTCTAATGAACTGGCTTTTTGGTATGTTATCAATCAAGTGCTTGGGATGACAACTGTCTCCATGTAAGATTGTGTTCCGTTCCATTGGTTTCCAGTATAGTGTGGTTATGAGTGTATTTCTTTCTTTGTAAATATCTAAGTCCAAGAAATGCACAAGTGTGTTGCTGTATTCATGTATGAATTTTAGGTTATTGGTTGTGGAGTTAATATAGAGGATAATGCCTGAGGTTTAGTTGATAACCAAGGTGTAATCTCCTCAAGTGGTTGCCATGTTGACCCTTGAAAACCTTGAGAGCGCAGCTCAAGAGGTTTATGGTCATCATGGCAACCACGAGAGATGATTAAAACTTAGTTATTAACATGAACCTCAGGCATTGTCTTACATAATGTCTGGGGTTACCATGCAGCCTGAACAAATGTATGCCTAGTCCCTTGCTTACGGCATTTGAAAAAAAATGTGTACCCCCCCTTACCTTGCGTCAGAAATGCAGCCTCTTGAATAATGATAAAAAAAATTATTTATATTCACAATAAACACTGCCACAACAAGAAAATACGTTAAGCGTGTGACTGTAAATAATTTTTTTCTAACTGTTTGACTTATTTCAATTAACAAAAAAATTCAAGTGAATAAAGTCCATAGGTAAACAACGCGGTTGGCCAGCCACAATCATGTGTTCAGTGACTATAGGAAAATGTCATCAGTGTACTCTGAAGCCCTGTAGGAATCAATGTCGGGGATCGCAGGAGCTCTGTTTCAGCCATAATTGAGGAACCTACAGAATGGGGAAAAAAGTTAGATTTTGAGAGACATGTAACCACCCAGTCCCCTTGGGGTTACTAGAATGCCCTCAGTGCCAGTGCTAGCTAGAGAAAGGCAGTTGGTGAATAACTAGTTAAATGAGTTCTTCGTGTACTCACTCTCTTATTTATTTGGCTTCTGCTGCGATGAGAGAGATGAGGTCATTTTGAACTCTCGCAGCAACATAAGACACAACTGGCAGGAGTGTCGTGTGGAATGTTAGAGTAGAGTATGTAGCTGGAGCAGGGAGTTTGAAATGAAAGGAAGGGTAGAGCAGTTCTCTACCTGTGGGCTCCATCCTGTGGGCCCTGACTTCCTCTCCCTAGTCGGGTCTTTTCCAGCTTGCCAATTGATGTAATGGAGACTGTTTCATCACAGGATTCCTGTTGTTCCCTTCCCAGGGAGGGGAGGAAAGAAGGACTGGTAATTCATGTGGATTGCAAGGTCATTCCATGTTCAGTCCAGGATGTTTCCTAGCTGCCTGAAAGGTTTCAAGAAGGTTTTATATAATTTCTTCTTCCTGGGAGGGAATCTGAACATTTCCATGGGTCCAGTGTCTGAACAAAGACATCTTCAAAGCTGTGAGTACACATGGTACAAAATGTCTTTATGCCATGATGGCTTCGAAGTGTAGAGTCCACAGCAAGGGACTAGAACAGATTTTCTGGGACAATTACATGTTTTACAGTACAAGGGTAATGTCTGGGGCTGCAGACCAAGTTTCAATGCTAATCAATGCTGTATCAACAAAGTGATTTCTTGGGAAAGGATGGAAAGCTAGGATTTGGGAACAGAGAGTAGGAGACCCCACTGGTCTTTGTGAACAATCCAGAAGTTGACAGGATTCAGAATTAGCACAGAATAAAGTCTGGAAAATACTTTAAAAGTCTAAAGTACAAGTCAGGAAAACACTGTAACAGTGTAAGACATAAGTCTACGTCAGGTTAAATGGGGCTGTGTAACACAAGAGTGATCAAGCAGTGGGAATGTGAAGTTTTCAGTCAGAATTTGGTTCAGCTGCCCTAAGCAGAGGGAATGCAAATGTTGGTGAAATGTCTCACAGGTATGATGTCCCACACCTGTGGGAGGATAGAGGCCGTAGAAGTAATGTACTTCCAAGCATGTTATTCTGCCAAGCATGTTGTTTTGCCAAGCAGGTTGTTCCTGTTTAAAGTTAGTGTCCAGCGATAGCAAGCCTGTGGGGGCCACCCAAATCTTTTCAACACCATCCTTACATCTAAATAAAAGACCAACTGAAGAATCCCATTTGAATGTTTGGACTTTGTAGTTATTGCTCCTGGGTGGATTTACTGGGTACCCTTCCAGGTATTAGATCTGGCATACGCCTAGCAAAATTCTCTCTCCAGGATCCAGGATCTCTAACCCAACCCCACCCCCTTGTCCTGAATAGTGAGTCAGGTATACTTTCCCAAAACCAGGGTCTGATACAAAAATTTAAGTATGGGCATGCCAGCTACGGATGCCGGGGATTCAGTCAAGGGGTGCAGCTTAAGAATAAATTGGCAGGGTCAGGGTTACACAAATGTAGGCACCACTGAAGATGTTTAATTTGGGGAGAGGTAGTATAATTTTGCTGAAGGCATGTCTAGCATCTTTCTATCTGGAAGCGGTGCACCCAGACAGAAAAGAAGATTTGGATAAGCAATGTTGTGCCCAGGAAAATGCCACCTGAATGTTCAGTATTGTGCCAGCAAGTAAAGTAAAGGAAAAAGTGCTGCCTGTGGTTCTGCAAGTTTTAATGGACAGAAAAAGCATTGCAAAGTATTCTGGATTCTACATCACAAGAAGTGCTTACAATGACTGTTCAAATGTAATTTTATTCAAGTGCCAAGTATTGTGCCTTTGGGGAACATGGTCATGGATATGCCCTGAAAGTTTCAGATGTTTGATCCACATTCTGAGGGAGTCGCTAAAGAAACTGCAAAATGCTGGTCAAAATGCTCATAAAACAGCACTCCTACTGAAATTGCCAGCAGAGGAAAAAAGTTTCAGTTTGCAGTTTAAAATCTGCCCCTGCTCGATGATCACCATGAAGGAAGGCAAGATCGAGCAGTACACAGATAGAGAGAGGCTCATTTGCATGGCATCATGTGATTTTGGTGCAGCTGCCCCATGCCCCGGCCCTGCCTAGACCCTGCGGTTGCAGAATGCTTGTGGACAGTGAGAGAAAGAAAGGTGTGTGAGCTGGCTTGACCAGGCAGTGTATCGAGGAGCCTTTCAGCAAATTATAAGTGCACAAACAAACTTTTGGACATCGAAAATGGGTTCAACCCATGATTCGACTGACAAACAACAAACGAGGTGATCGTGGCTACGGTCAGTGGGACTGCTGTCTTATTCAAATGGAGAGGCCTTCCAGAATTGGCAGGAGGCTGAGATTTTCATCAGGAGGAACCAGCTACTAAACACAGTGAGTATTCAAAAGAAAAGAAAAGCAAGTGAACTGACTATGAAAAAGGTAACCAAGCTCTGTGTGTGCTCCAGATAGGTGCAAAATGAAGGACTGCATTGCATAGGCTGCAATGCAAGAATTTTGAGAATTTAAACAGTTGGGCAGTAATTTATGGCAAAAAGAAGGACTGTATTGTTGGGAGGGCAAAACAACAAGACAGGATTTCTGAGCAGTTGATTTATGGACACAAAAAGGGACTGTGTGTTAAATACCTAAGCAGCAAGCAGCCTCCTGGACATGCTAGTTCTGGAATAAGTGCAAGCAAATGAATACAAGAGTTTTAGCAGTGGGGTTCAAAAGCTAAAAGGGGCTGCAAGTTGTATAGCATGTCAACAAGCAGGAAATCCTGAGCACGTGAACAAACAGATGACTAGTAAAGTGACTTTGGGCAAATGTGAATATGTAAATAATAGTTTTGAAGTAGCTGAATGCAAAGTCAATGACGGAGAGCAATAGTCAGTATCAGGTGCTGCAAAAGGGCACTAGAGGCAATTGCTTTCATAGAAATGTGATTTCAGTAGCCAGCAAGGTCAAAACTCAGCTTAACACAGCTGAACAGAGTGTGATGCATGGAGAAAAGTTTTACAGCCGCTATGATAGGGCACAGTCAGCAATGCAAACCAAGCAGTTGGAAGCCATTTTGTGAGTGTGCTAGGAAACAGCTAGTTCAAATAAAGCCTGCCTGAAAAAAAGTCAGCAAAGTCTGAATTAAGTGATATGCTTCTGGAAATTTTACACAGGAACAGAGACCAATGAGTAGCAAAATGAGCAATGCAGTAACCACAGGTGTATATGCTTTACTTTTAGATGGTATCCTGTGAGTTCAGTGACTGTGATTGGGCACCTATCGAAATGGCAACTCAATCTCGGTGCCTCTCATCACAGCAACAAGTGAGTGAGGGCGACCAGATGGGGGGGTGCATGAATATAGTGACATCCTGTCACTACATGTATACAGCGTGGGGCGAAGTGAGCACGCTGGAGCATGGGGTGGGGAGGGAGGGATTGTGAGGTGGCACTATGGCAAGCTGCTAAGGTGCTCCAATGGCATGGTGGGTGGTCTCAGAGGCTGGGGTCAGATATGCTGGGTTCGGGTCTGGGCGCGGTGCCTTTTGTTGTGCCGGCCAAATATTTTTTCTGGGGTTTGCGCCCCCGACATGCACCCCCCTGGAGTTGAGAATCCTTAAATAGGGGGTGCGAGGGTGAAGCCCCCACATTTACAATTGAAATCTAAGTCCCTGGCACCCTTTTACTGTGTGCTGGGACTGCATCGCCAAAATATTTTTTTGGTGAATTCCATTCACCTTAACGGTGATCTCTATTCTGCAATCACCATTATCACATAGCCCCCTTTTAGATATGGCTTCGGGAGAACCACCCCAGTATCCAGACCATGATAGAATGCACATTGCAGAAATGGAGCAAATGAACAGACAGTATGAGAGGAAAATATGGCTATGATAAGCTATCTCTTGACATGACCATTCCTGGAGATCAAGTGGGACTGTTCATAGCATGCTTGAAGGCTAGCAGGGATGTAATGCGCATTGCTCACTGCTTTGAGTGCAGCATGAGATTTGGCATAAGCAGGCCAGAGGGCACCTCAGGGCCAATTGCAAGTGTATTTAGAGCCAGAGGAAGGGCCAGAGGTGAAGCCACAGTCTGAGTTCCAGGAGGAAGAGCACCAACTCCCCCAGTTGAAACACACAGAGACAGTGGATCCCAGTAATTCTGAAGATGCCATAGAGGGCCCCAGCAGCAATGTTTCGGAGGATCTGCCAGCAGGGCAGGTGCATGCTGATGTGACTACACCTGAGTCACCCGCAGAAATGGACACAGACAATGTAACCCCTGATGAGAGGGTCCAAGCCCCAGTTTGTTTGGTGGGAGCAAAACAAATGAAGCCGTATAGTGAGAGGTAGCCACCTCTGCACCTGGCGAAGAATGGACTGTCTCAAGGGTGAGGATGTATGCTCACTCTTGGGCTCAAATCTTGAGCGATGAAGAAGAGGATGAGGAAGAGTATCCTCAGAGGGAGGCTCACATCCATGTGCCATGGTCCCAATCGGAAACAGAATCACAAGCAGAAGCTGCAAATGCAGAGAAAGCAAGTGGAGAGGCCCCAAAGGCAGGAGGAACTACATTCTTTGACAAGATCAAGTTAAAACACTGGTTAGCCCAGGACTGGCCACCCCCAAGCTGTGCCACTGGCAGACAACTAGTAAAGAGCAGCAAGGAGGAAAGGGTAATTCAACAAAAAGCTGAGTCAATCTATGGAAAAGGTGATCCTACTTTCCCAAGAGAGGTCTGGGAAGAAATCGAGAAGAACAGGCGCACCTGGTTACTGGAGGAGGAATCCCCCCTAGTGTTCTGGCCACATCTCTCCCACCCCTATTTACTAAACATATACTGCCAACAGCTCAATCTGAATCAATCTGAGTTGGTTTGAATCTGTATCCTCCCCTACCCGCTCTGGGACAATGCTGAAAATAGGTGGCATTGTCTAGGCCTCCTTTTCTGGTCAACAAAAGCAACAGTAAATAAATGAAACATTGCCTAAGGGAGAGTAGTTCCAGCAGTTACAGTAGCATTATATGCTGCAGAATCACTCTCAAAGGACTGCAGTCATAGAAATCCTCAGTGATTGATCCTGATGATTATGTCAGCCATGGGGGCTTTTGGGGTATGTGCGCAATGCTGATGGCAGGTGGCAGAATCAAACAGATAAAATACACTTTTTCTAAACCATGGTGTGAACAAACAATTTGTAAACCCGATGGATTTATAGATCAAGGCCACCCACTCCCAATATTTTTAGAATGGTGCAGCTTTTGTACTGTAGTCAAAAGTGCTTTGCAATCTTGGAGCGGGGCGGGAGAGAAGGTTGTTGTGGTTTTCAGCACAAAAGTTTGCTAGCTAACTCCTCATGACGTTCAAATCTTACAAACCATCATTTTTTAACTCTTACATGAAAAATCCTATGCATCACCTAGAAAATGAATGACAAATCTGTGATGCAAAAGGTACCAGAATAAGCCTCAGAGAGCATCAAAATCTAAATGACAAGGAACCTCAGTGCAAAAGTACTGATGCAAGGGTTATCCTGAACAGTGTTTGCGGTAAACTCAACTTTTAAAGAACTACAAACTTAAACATCCCCCCAATAAAGCAAAATATCTTGTGATGCTGGCCCACGGTGCAGCGGTAGGACTACTGCTCATGACACCAATGACCCGGCTTCAGGAATGAACCTGGATTGTCAGAATGCCGGCCCGTGGAGGAGGATTGAACATCCCACAGGATTCTCTCCTCCTCCAAGGAGGGAGGTGGGATCCCTGCCACTGCACAGCCACCACCTGGGTGCCCATAGGTGGAGGTGCAGGTGGCTGTGCAGTCAGGAGATCTGGGACAGGTGATTGGCTGAATGGATTTGTACACCTTGTATGCGTCCATCAGCCAGCATCCCATGGAGGGGAAGAAGACAACTGCCAGAAAATGCAGCCATGTACTGTGATGGTTCCAGTCAGCCCACAGACCCTCCACCCTTCAAACGTAGGATCACGCCTGGAGCACCACAGAAGCTGATCGAAGGGAACTGGTCCAGCCCAAGGACCTCCATCATGGGGAGGAGATACTATGAGGCCTCCATCCTGGTGAAAGGTAAATCCTGGGAGATAGTGGGGGTGATGGGGTTGGGGCAATCTGGAGATCAGAAAAGGACTGCAACAAGCTGGGGAGGTTAAACAAAAAGTAAAAAAAAAATGCTATGAAATATATCCAAGTCACCATGAAAGAATTTAAGTGGTTCTATAGTTTAGGCACTTCTTCTTACCTTTTAGATCAATTTCATATTTTGTTTTACCATGATCCAAACCAGTAAGACCATCACATGGCATGTTCACCCATCCTCTGGGCTGAGATACAGATAAGACATACTGTTGAGCCTGTGAAGGATGAAACTCATGTGTCGCTGTTGTCAGCCTTTGTTGATTGTGCGAGAGATCATTTGCTACCATCTGTAAACTTTTATACAGTACTCATAAGGGATTAAGACAGTGGAGGAAATACTCCATCTAAGTGAAGACAAGCAAGGTTACCCACACTTGTTTATTTTTTCCCTTCTTTCTTTTACTTTGCACCATAATGATTTTCAATTTGACAGGAAGTTTTATTTACAGGCTAGAAGAACGGCTATGGAGACCTCATTATTGCCCTCATATGCTGATATTTTTTTGTCAAATTAGGAACAAAATGTGGTTGCTAATGTGATTAACCCCATCTCAGACACATAAGTCGATGGCATTGATTACTTGAGGACACTGTGTGTGTCTGGGTTGGGGGTATGTAACACATACCTCTGTTTCTAGATTGGCTCAACAATACCCTCAACATGAAATATACATTCAATGCAAACCTGAAAGAGATAGAATATCTCAGCTTAAAATTGGGGTTAGTGAAAAAGACAGGGTGAAATGCTCACCCTATAGAAAGACCATTGCTGAAAACTTACTTTTCAGGGCTACCTGGTCAACAACATTCCTTATGGCCAATTTTTAAGAAGAAAAAGGAATTCTACTGATAATAACACTTATGTCAAAGAGGGTGAGAAGCTGTCGACCAGGTTTCAGAAGGGAGAGTACTCTGCAGAGGTAATTAAGAGGGATATACCATAAAGCAGAAATGGTTGAGCAATGTACCTGAAGTAAGGGAGGGACAAGGACCACAGCTGGGCATCAGATACAAAGGGGGGGGGGCGAACACCAGACCATTTACAGAAGAGAGAGTCCTAGAGGAACTCACAAAACTGAGGGTGGACAAGGCAATGGGACCAGATGGCATACATCCCAGGATATTAAAGAAACATGGATGGAACTAGCAATGCCCCTGGCAGCCATGTTTAATGAGTCGCTCAATACAAGAGTGGTTCCAGAGGACTGGAGGAGGGCACATGTAGTTTCTCTTCTCAAAACTGGAACCAGGGAGGAGACAGGAAACTATAGGCCAGTCAGCCTCACCTCAATAGTGGGTAAGATTATGGAGGCACTGCTTAAGGAAAGGATTATGGAACACTTGGAAGTCAACTGAGCACAGGATCCGAGATGGCATGGATTCAAAGCAGGAAGGTCATGTCAAACAAATCTGATACATTTTCTTGACTGGGCAATGAAGGAAGTGGATCGGGGGAGCAGTAGTTGTTGTCTACCTCAGTTTCAGCAAGGCATTCAATACCGTTCCACAAAGAAGGCTGTTAAACATGTTGGGCAGCCTGGGCATGGGCCACAAGGTGGTGAACTGGGTTAGTTAGTGGTTAGGGGACAGGAAGAAGAGGGTGGTGGTAAACGGGATCCAACCTGAGAAAAGGAGGGTGACCAGTGGGGTACCTCAAGGATCAGTCCTGGGACCAGTCCTTTTCAATGTCTTCATTATTGGAGCCACACAGTCACTTTAGAAACCCTAACACTGCTCCACCATCTAACAATCCAGGATTTTTCAGCTGCAGATGTTGTAACATCCACAAATATGTGAATAAAGGGGAGTTCATTGAACAGCCATTGACAAAAAATAAATACCAATTGAGGATGTACTGTGATTACTGTACAGATTTAACAATTTATGTGGGGTGGTGTCCCTGTGGATATATCTATGTTGGCTGCACAGTGCGGACACTCAAATAAAGAGTCATTATAAATGGCAAATAGAATAATGCCCATTGTTTCCATTACAGTGAAAAACATAACTGTTGTTCAGCTGGCTTTCAGTTTAGAGCCCTGGAGCATCAGAAAGAACTTCCATGTGTGGGAGACCTACCCATTTGCTTCTGCAACAGGAGACCTTTTAGATCTCAACAATTCACTGTAGCTAGTGGATCTTAGTGAAGAAATTGATTTTAAGCCTTCTGTTCCCTTCCCCTTCCTTCTCCCTTTCTTGCTCCCTAATTCTCCTCTTTACTCCTCCACACCATTTCAATCCCCACTATTCTTCCATTTACCCATCCTCCCTTCTGCCCTCCCCTTTTTCCTCTTTGACATCATATGGCCATTTGTAATAAACTGATGTTTACATGCTACTTTTGTTCCAGCACCTTTTTTCAGAGGGGCCCGCGGTTGCCCCTAGGAAACAGTGAACCTTCCTTATGATGTTTGTTGTGGACAGCAACATCCTGCCTGTGCCTCTCCATCAAATCTGCTACTGCCATGGCCATTTTACTACCGCCTTTGAGGTTACCACTCTTCATTGACTAATGTCTAACTTGACTAACTTAACTAATTCTTTCAGAATGGGGAGCTTACTTCTGATACTCCTTTCACTATCAGCCATAGGGTTCCACAAAGAAGATGTCCCTGTCATACAATTTAGAGTGGTCCATCCGCCCAGTCTCTCTGAACCATCCCCTTTGGCTGACACTCAAACCCTCATATATGCTCTAACATTGCTGCATCAACTACAGTGGTATAATCACCATAAAGAGACACATACCACCACACATGTATTTCAGCCAAGACTCCACTGCTGGATATATAGATCCCCCCCAAGCCTAGTCGTCAAACTGCTACTTGGTATCCCGACACACTTCCTTAAAACCACAGGGAGCACCCCAAAAAAAGAGTGGCAACAGAATAAAAGAAGGAGGACCAAAGACAGCCCCCTCTCCCTATCACTGGCAGCCCTCATGAAACTATTGCTCTTTCTATTGCTCTCTATTGGTAATGTGGAAATCAACCCTGGACCTCTTGAAAGTATCACCTCTCCATCAGACCTAACCTCAATTAAAGGCCTCAGTTTCCTGCATATTAATGTATGCAGTCTGTCGAAAAAATGTACATTGATACAAGCCTGGGTTGCCCATACCTTGCCAGACTTTCTCGTGGTAACTGAGACATGGCTCAAACCTACCACAGCAGACAGGGATGTTAACCTACCTAACTATCAGCTATTCAGAGCTGATCGCCAAACAAGGGGAGATGGAGTAGCCATATATGCAAAAGCTGGTATAGCTGTATCCTGTACTGCTGCAACATCTATGCCCAAGGAGTTTGAATGCCTATCTCTAAAAGTCTCTCTCCCCAATACAGCAGCTTTTCAACTAATTGGATGCTACAGACCCACCTCTGCTGAACACAAGCCCTTATCCCACCTGGGGAACCTGGTCAAGCCCAGCACTGAAGAAGTCATTATTCTAGGTGACCTGAATTTCAACTGGCTCACCCAGGCAGCTACACCTCTGGTATCATTCTGTGACACCTATGGGCTCACACAGTTAATTAATGAACCAACAAGAATAAATACAAGGACTAGCAGTAACAGCACACTACTTGATATCATGCTAGTGAGTAAACCACATCTATTCATACATGCTGGAGTGCTCCTATGCTATATAAGTGATCACTGCCCCATCGCAGGGGTAAGTTCCACCAGCATAACAACAAATCCTGCAAAATTCCTCATGAGGAGATCCAATAAAAACATCAATATTGAAGGATATCTGCATGATCTAGCTTACTCTCCACACTGGCAAAGTTTTATCTTGCAAATTCTGTAAAAAGCTCAGCAGGTGCTAAATAGCATTATAATAAATGCCCTTAACAACCATGCCCCAATCTCTAGTATCCGAATAAAACAAATCCTGTTGCTGGTTTTCAGCTGACCTCAAAGCTGCACTGCTGGAGAGACAAACTCTGGAAAGTGGCAAGAAAACTAAGAATGCAAATGACTGGATGATTTTTAGGAAAGCCAGGAATAGATGCACCAGGAAAGTTAGGGATGCAAAGGCTGCCTTCTACCTGGCGAGCTCGACTCCTCCTACCATAATCCTGCTAGGTTTTGGGGCACCATCAAGGGTATGATGGGACAGGATGCTAACAACCCCCTTCCAACTCAACTACACAATAGTTATGGCCCTATCACTGGCAAAATGGAAATCCTGGACGCATTCAACAACCACTTCACAATGGCTGGCCTTGCCTTTGACACCTCCCCAGCTAACCTGTTGAGGGACCAATTAAGCTCCCACTACATTGGTGATCAAAGAGTTGACTCTTCCTTTAGCTTCAAACCTATACTGTTGAAACAAGTTGAGGATCTATTATGGCATCTGGATACCAAAAAAAGTGCAGGAGCAGACTCTCTGGACCCCTTCTTTCTAAGGATTGCATGCCATGTACTTGCAGTGCCCCTAACACACCTCTTTAACCTTTCCCTAAACCCTGGCTCTGCTCCACACTGTGGAAGACAGCCTAAGTGGTCCTCTTTTAAAATCAGGGTAAACTTATGGATCTTAATAATTACAGGCCCATTTCCATTCTACCTGTGCTATCCAAGATGCTGGAGAAATTAGTGAGTAATCAGCTAAGGGAATATCTTGACAATGCTAATCTATTAAATCCAGCTCAATCTGGATTCAGGGCCAAACATAGCACTATCACTGCATTAGCCAAGGTCACAAATGACTGGCAAACCTAATTGGATAAAAAGAATAATGTCTGTGCAGTATTCCTGGACCTGAGCAAAGCATTCGATGCTGTGGACCATGAGCTGCTACTCTCATCCCTGCACTCCCTTGGCCTAGATCCACCCTCCCGTAAGTGGTTCAGATGCTACTTCTCCGGTAGGTCACAGCAGGTAAAAGCTGAATGTGACCTATCCCCATTAAGACCACTGTCAAGAGGAGTTCCCCAAGGCTCTATTCTGGGTCCTATCCTTTTTGCCATTTATATAAATAACATTGATTCAACCCTTACCAAGTCCTCAGTACACCTCTGCAGATGACACTGTTCTGTATGTCAGCAACCCTTCGCCTACAGTTGCTCTCATGAAATCCTACAAACAGAATTCTCCTTGTTACAACATCAGCTACTCAAGAAAAGCTTCTGCTAAATGCAAAGAAAACTAAAGCAATGATGTTCACAACTCAAAACTCCACCAGCACATCCTCTTCAATCCTCTCCTCAGCTATGCACTATACTTGGAGAAATCTGGAGTATGTTGAAAACTCAGATACCTAGGTGTGTGAATTGACAACAGACTCGACTTCACTCATCATCTAGAAGAACTGTTAAAAAAGCTTCGCCAAAGGCTTGGCCTCCTCTATAGATTAAAACCCTTCCTTAACAGAGACTCAAAGATGAGGTTAGTCCAGGCCATCTTTCTATCAGTTATTGACTATGCAGACTTCCTTTATAGTCACTGCCCCATCTCCTACCTTCACAAGTTGGATACCGTATATCATAGAGCAATAAGGTTCATTACAGATCTGCCATATAATACCCACCATTGTTCTCTTTATGACACAGTTGGATGGGTTTCCCTTCATATCAGGAGGAGCAGAAATGCAGCTCTATGGATTTACAGAGCTTTATCAAAAAAACTTCCAAACTATATCCTGGACTGCTTTAACCAGACCACTCCTAGCTCCTATGCCCTAAGAAGCAACAATATCATCCTGCTCAAATTGCCCAAAGTCAGCATCAGACTAGGGAGGGCAGCAATCAGCTATTCTCTAGCTATAGCATGGAACACCCTACAAAAATCCTAAAACTGTCCATTATCATTCCATTTGCATCCTTTAAACAGCATTGTACAGCCTTCTTCAGAGAAATGCAGTTGCTACCGCTTAGAGCTAGAATAGTCATCCTGCAAATCTGGCTTCCAATCATATATGGTATAGTCCTTCCAGTCAGACACCCCAGCTTATGGCACCCAATAATACCTTCACCATCCTAGTATTCATTATGTTGTGTGTCTGTCATGGCCCTCTATTGGGATATGTATGTACTGTACATACTGTAGATATTAACTAACCTTCCTTTAACGAGTTTTAACATGTGAATTCACTGTACATCATTGTGTTATAAACATTATTTTTCTCTGTATGTATAACTGTCTTATAAAGCATTTGATGTATTTGCTGTGTGTCAACTATTGAACCTTGACCTTATCAGGTCTATCTTGTAAATGATCCTTGTTCATTGATGTTCGCCTGAATAAATAAAGATTTGATTGATTGATTGATTGAATGTATAATGGCTACAGCCCCCATATCAGAAGTGTTGATCCCTTCTCTGTGGGGAACCAAAGGAGCCTCCTCCAGCAGTGAATGGAATATGAACAGGGGAAAGGGGACTGGAAGAGGAGATGTCACGAAAATTATAGTCTGCTGCTGCCAGACCCTGAGCCCAGGACTGCAGTTGCAAGTTCAAACAAACAATGGTGCACAACAGACTTGAGGTACCTACAGTACAAATTTATTTATCTCATTTAAAGTGAACAGTGAACAAACAGACCAGAGTCCAGCCAGGCCCAAATGTGTCAAGGGTCTCTGCCTTTTCGATCAGGGGTGCTGGTGTGGTCTCAATGCCCTTTTTTTTTTCATACTACCAAAATGAAACCACAATCAGAATGATCACATGATCAATTAATTACATTCTAATTCAATTAAAGGCAATAATGTTAAAAAGTGTGCTATTTTAGCAACCCCCAAATTAAGTGCTGAATTAAAACAATCCTCTATCAAAGTAATCAGAAGAAAAACATTATTTTACATTCACACTCTCTAATAGATATGGTGTGATTCTTTCAGAACTGCATCCTATACTTTTTATTTTTAGGTGACATACTTATCAGTTTGTTACTTTTATAGTTTTTTCAATTTCTAAAAAAAAACACCTATGTAGCCTGATTAGTTAACACTAAGCAAAAGTTAATTATCAATCTAAGGATGACATATATCCTCCTACTACAGAAACATGAGATTTAAACCCATGACCTTGTCTTAAATTATTACAATTTCTAATTAACAATACTAGAGACATTTTATAACTTTCCTACATTTGAACTTTGAAAAAAAAAACTTTATATAAACTACAATTATTTCACTTCATTATACTAGACTGGTATCCTCCCAAAAGGAAGACAAACTATTTTCCCAGAAAAGACAGAATTGAAATTATGAATTCAAATAAGTAATATTACATACATAAGTATACCCTAAAAGATGCGAAAAGTGGTGCATTTTAGTGAGCTGATTTTACTATAAGCTGCAGTTTTAAATATAGCCAGCATATTCTCTTTACAGGAGTTGTTTTGGGCAAGTTTTAATTCTGTAGTGGGTGCCAAGGACTGCCCTAGGTTTGGTGCACTTCCGGGTTTCTAACTATAAAACTGGATGTCTCAGTGTGACGCAAATCCCTCACTAGAGACTTCCAGTTCACTGCCACCACCTGTGATTTTTACCAACAGGGACCAGGAAGCCTGTTTCTGACTTCCCCTTTGCACAAGGTCAGGAAGGTCAACACAATAACTGTGGATAGAGTGCTCTCTCAGAGACAGACTGCAACAGAGTCCAGCAGAAATAGAATTACCCTTTTAATTAACACACAAGCAGTTGCTGATTCTATAAAAATAGACTGTTTACTAAAATACTACAGGTATTTACAGCAGGATGTATTTACAGGAAACAAAAGGGTTGCACATTTACAAAGAAGCAGAAAATAAAATCACATTAGACAGATAGGTATTGTACAGCAAACGTCTAAGCTATCCTCCCCTAGGAAAGCTTCACCTACCCTAGCTAAAGAAGCACTTTTCCCTCACTGTGCTATCTTACCTCAGTTAGTCTTTGTAATGGCACGGGCTCTGGTCTTTTTGATGTCAGTCCAAAAGAGTGAGCTGGATATAAGCCCCTCAATATATTGCCTTGCTCCAAGTAGGGAGGGTCCTACTCACTCTGAGTGACAGTCCCATGTTGCCCAGCCCTCTTTGAGAGTGTGTGTGCATGTGTGTCCCCCCACCCTTCAGCACCTCCTTGCTACCATAATGATGTCCGCCTGGTTCCTTTTGTTCAACATGGGACTATCTCCCGGAAGCATACCCCGCTGAGTTTATGGGTTTGTTGCTTTACTGCCTCCTGCCTGGCTGTTCCTGTTAACTTTTTTTGTGAGAACCATCAGACCTGTACTTTAACTTTTCCATATATACTTTCTCATGTGGTCTGGCAACCATCTTATCTGAAGAAGGTGCATATTCAAAAAGAATAACTTAATCAAATAAATAAATGGTTCTGGTCCCCTTTTCTGTCACATCCCCCAAGAAATGAAGGTGTGTCTCTTTTGGGCAACCCCCTAGAGGCACTGCCATTCATGTAAGACTTGGGGAGTGCCTAATGGAATATGCCATGCACTTAGCCCTGCCTCGACAGTCCATCTGCATTTGCCCCACTTCGGTGCTTTATGATCATATTATATGACTGCAGTACCAAACTCCAGTGCAATAACTTTGTGTTTTGTCCACTAGTCCTATAAAGCAATGTCAAGAGGTTATGATCAGTGAACACAGTGAACTCCCTCCTGTACAGATATGGCTGCAGCTTCTGAAGGGCCCACACTGTCCCAAGACATTCTCTCTCCACTGTGGCATATGATTCCTCCCTGGGCAACAGCTACCTACTCAGGTACACTATGGGGGTGTTCTTCCCCCTGCGGTGTAACCTGGCTCAGGACGGCACCCAGCCCATGGTCTGAGGCATCCATGTGTACAACAAACTTTAGGTTATAATTGTGACTAACCAGCACTGGTGATCCACATAATGCCTCCTTCAACCGTTGAAAAGCAGACTCACAGTCTTCTATCCAGAGAACTTTTTCAGGCATTCTCTTTTTTGTCAGGTCTGTCAGGGGTTTGGCCACATCACTGTAGTGAGGGACAGACCTCCTGTAGTACCCTGCTGTTCCCAGAAATGCCCTTACCTGTTTCTTTGTGGCTGGGGTGGGCCAGGCCTGGATGGCATCAATCTTCGCAGGCTCTGGACAAATGTGTCCACTGCCCACCCAGTGCCCAAGATAGGACACTTCAGCCATGCCCGCTTGGCACTTTTCTGCCTTAACTGTCAGCCCTGCAGCCTTCAGTCTGCAGAACACCTCTCTCATGTGCCTGACGTGATCCTCACATGTCTACCTGTAAATGGTGATGTCATCCATGTAAGCCAGTGCGTATTCCTCTGCTCCTGCTAGGATGCGATCCACAAGCCTCTGGAAGGTTGTGGGTGCATTCTTCATCCCAAATGGCATTACTTTGAATTAAAATAGGCCATTTGGGGTAATGAAAGCAGACCTTTCCCTGGCTGCTGGAGTTAATGGCATCTGCCAGTAGCCCTTTGTCAGGTCTGTTGTGGTCAGAAACTGGGCTCCCCCCAGCTGTTCCAAGGTCTCATCTGTTCAGGGCATGGGGTAGGCATCAGACTCCATACAGATGTTGAGCTTCCAGTAGTCAATACAGAACCGTGTGGTACCATCCTTCTTGGGGATCAGGACCACTGGACTCCTGGATCACTCCCAAGGCCAGCACCTCCCTGAGTTCCTCCAGCATGGTCTTCTTAACCCCCTTGGGTACCCTGTAGGGGGACTGCCTCAGTGGAACTTGGGCCCCAGTGTCCATGTGGTGTTCAGCCATTGTGGTGTAACCAGGATTCCCTGTGAACATGTCCCCAAAGTCATGCAGTACTCCCCTCATCTCCTCAGCCTGAGCCAGTGTCAGCTGCTCTGAGAGGGTGAGATTATTCATGGAGGATCCCTCCCGGGTTTCACCAAGGAGGTCCAAGAGGGGATCAGCCTTGTTCCCCTTCTCTGGCGTGCTGCACACTGCGAGGATCATTTCCTCTCTATCATAGTAGGGCTTCATCATGTTCTCATGAGATGCACTCTGCCTGCACCTTCTGTCAGGCAGCCCTACTACGTAGGTAACATCATTCAGCTTCCAGATTATTGAAAATGGGCCCTCCCATGCCACTTGCAATTTATTGTGCTGGACTGGGATGAGTACCATTATTCACTGCCCAACTTCGTACTCCCGGGCTCTGGCCCCACGGTAAAACCAAGCTTTCTGTTGCTGTTATGCAGTGGCTAAGTGCTCCTGGGCAAACCCCATGAGCTCCTTAAGCCTGACCCTGAAATTTAGGACATACTCCACAACAAACTCCCCTTGGGTGGCATGGTTACATTCCCATTCATCCCTGACTAAATCTAGGGGCCCCCTCACCCTGTGACCAAACAGAAGCTTGAAGGGTGAAAACTCTGTGGATTCCTATTGAACTTCCCTATATGCAAAGAGAGAAGGGGCAAATATTTGTCCCACTCCCTTTTGTGCTGGTCTACAAATGCTCTAAGAATAGTTTTAAGGGTTCCATTGAACCGCTCAACCAGGCCATTAGTCTCGGGGGGATAGGGTGAAGCTCGGAGCTGTTCCACCCCGCACTTCTCCCACAAACTGGTCATTATTGATGACATGAAATTCATCCCCTGATCTGAAAAAATTTCCTGGGGAAATCCCACTCAGCTACAGATTCCCAGGAGCTTATCAGCCACCTTTTCTACCTCAATGGAGGACATTTCCACTGCCTCAGGGTACCTGGTTGCATAATCCACCACAACCAGTATGTATCATTTGCCTGTGCGACTTGGGGTACTTAGGGACCCCACTATGTCTACGGCTATCCTCTTGAAGGGTTCATTGATAATGGGCAGGGGCACCAAAACTGCCTTAGCTTTGTCCTCAATCTTCTCAACCCATTGGCACTGCAGACAAGTCCAACAGTAATTTGCCATGTCTGTGTACAGGCTTGGCCAAATGAAGTTGTTGGCAAGCCGCTTTTTTGTGCAGGTAATACCCAGGTGGCCTGAAAGAGGAATGTCATGGACCAGGGCCAGATGCTGCTTTTGGTAGTCCTGGGGTACTACCAGCTGCTGGAGTATCTCTCCTTCTAGCCCTCTCTGTGGTGTACATTCTCTGTGCAATTGCCCATTTTCACAATAAACTGGCTTTTTATTCCCTTGAGAGGCCTCAACACTATCTGCTATCTCTTTCAGTTTTTGGAGGGTAGGATCAGCTCGCTGTGCCCTGCCCAGCTCCTCACATCTGACTTTCCCTAGTTCCCTTTCAGAAGGAAAGCTGCACCTGGTGTGCAACCGCCTCTGTTTGCAGCTGGGGCTCAGGGCTGCTGCTTCTAGTTAGCACTTCCCCCATACTAGCCACTTCCTCAGCTGCTGAGGGATTGGTCTACATGGGCTATGTCACCCCCTCCTCCCCCTCAGAAGCTTGCCCTTTTGCCTGGCTATGGGTAGTAACATCTACTAAGTTTTCCCTATGGTCAAAATTGTTCCCCATGATCACATTCACAGGGAGATCAGGGACCACTCCCACCTCCTGTACCCAATGTCCACCATCCCAGCTCAGGAAGACCTGAGCCATTGGCACTTGGACCATTGGACCTGTGACTCCCCAAATATTGGAGAACTGCCCTAGCAGAATCTGCTCCACCTGGATCAGCTCATGCCTTACCATGGAGATGGAGGCATCAGTGCCCCTCAATCCCTGTGTTACTGTGCCATTGACTAGAATAGGGTGGATATGCTTGGTGGAGTTTGGTGGCACTACTGTGTGTGCACAGTTTACCAACTGCAGAGTACTGTCTTGGTCACCCCCTTCCCCAGGCTTTTGCACTTTACTCCTATTTTTAGGGCAGTCACAGGATAGATGCCTCACTTTCTGCCAAATCCAGCATGCCTTTGCCCCAGCTCCTTGTTTCCCTTTGAATTAATGGGTTCTGTTTTGGGCTTGGGTGCAGGCTGGTTTCCTTTAGGCTGCTCTCCCTTGGTCTCCTTAAAACCAGGTGCTACCCCAACCCCATAGTTTTTGCATTGTGAATGTGGTCTGCTGGCAACATACAAATCAGCACTTTCTGCTGCCTCCTTTGTGGAGTTGCATGCCCGGTCCAGCAGCCATATACACAGGTTGTCAGGTACAATTTTAAGAAACTGTTTCCTTACAATTAAATCTTTAACTTGCTCTACAGTCCTTGCCCTAGCCCTATCCACCCAGTGGTCTAAATATGCACACATTTGGACATGCAGTTCTACATAGCTGTCTCCTGGGCCTTTTCTTAACTCTCTACATTTCCATCTATAAGCCTCAGGAGTCAATTCAATATGTTTTAATAACATTATTTTAACTTTATCATAGTCCATGCAATCATTGTCATCCATTCGAGAAATGCATGCAAGGCACAACCAGTAAGTAATGGGGTCACATGGTTCAGCCACACGCATTATCTAATTTAAGTTGCCCATAGACCCTTTCAAATGATTTTAGAAGCAAATCCAGATCATCTCTCTCTTGGTATTGGGAAACATTTTAGAATTAATTGGGGCTTCATGGCTTGAACCACCTTTGCCATTACTTACGGTTTGTTGCACCGTTTGCTGGCTCAATTTCTCCAATTCAGTCTCATGCTGTTGTTCTTTCTCATGCTCTGTTCATATCAGGATCTCATGCTGGTGACTCTTCTCCTTCTCCTTTTCCTCTGCCTCCAGCCTTGCTCTCTCCTCCAGCATCCAGATTTCATGCTGTCGGGCTCTATCTCTCTGTCCTCAGACTCCAGCCTGGCTCTCTCCCTTTCAGCCTCACTCAGAGTAAGCTCTGCCTTCAGGATCTCCAGCCGAGGCTGAGTGGGCTGCACAGCTCCCCCAGCTTGTGCCACAAGGTGCCACCCTTGCTCAGCCACTGCGGCCTCAGTCTCGCTATCTGAGTCACTTTCCTCTGTGACTGCCTGCTGATCAGGTATTGTGCCCTGCTTGTCTGAGACTGTCTGCCCCTCCTGCAGCTTGTCCTGTGCCACCAGGGCTCCCATGGGTGCATTCTTTGTCATGCCCTCATAGGAAATCCCCCTTCCTGTGCACAGCTCACGAAGCTGCTGTAGATGAAATGTTACATAGCTTGAGCAGCTCATCTTCTCTAGCTACGCTGCACTTAATTGTCTAGAAATAAATAAAACAGTAGTAAAAAAATGCAACCTTTTTTTTTTTACTTTGTGGTGCTTGCACACCTACTTTATCCACCTACACTACCACCTTGGTCCACTCCTTCGGATCACTGATCAACCCCCCGGAACACCGACTCTGAGTCTGCCCCTAGAGTGCTCTCCTGTTCTCCCCCTGTATTACCTTGATTCCCAGCAATCCCCCCTGGGTGGGGTGAGGATGAACCTTCCTCAACCTTACTGGAGGAGAACTTTGGCACAGCGAGGTCTGCCTGTAGTCCGGTGGATCCTGGGGGTTACTGATCGGTCTTCATCTAGGACCGAGAGGGCTCTTTTCTGGTTTTCTTGTTTTCTCCATCCAACCCCTAGAGGCGCCGATGCGAGGACTGACATCCAGAGAGTGACGTGCAGATGCACGTCTGCCTCCCAAGTGCCCAACAGTGTCTCCCCCTTCCCGATTCCACTGTACGGAGCTGCCAGAGCCCTTTGAGGGCCCATGCTTCCACCGGCTCTCTTCGGGACATCGGGTACCTCCGGGTACCGCCTGGTATCCCTCCCCAAGGAAGGAGGGCATTCACTGGGACGCTCAATCCTCCCTCTCCCCACTGACCCCTGTCGGCCTGAGTCCATTCCTGAACCCGGGTCACTGGCGCAGCGTGAGGTGTAGCATCCAGAACCTCAACCCTCAGCGCCACTGGGCCGGACAAAAATGCAACCTTTTGAAATCCTGTGTCGTGACTGTTAAAACACATATTCCTGCTAGTACTCCAGCACCAGTGTGCTTTCTCTCTCTCTCTCTCTCTCTCTCTCTCTGAGTTCCTGCTTCACAGGAAAGCACACTGTCTGCTGCTCTAAACTGGCCTGGTACCAGTTGCCACAAGGATCCCACCACTCTGCCACCAGTTACGATGCAGATCCCTCACTAGGGACTTCCAGTTCACTGTCACCACCTGGGTTTTTTACCAACAGGGCTCAGGAAGCCTGCTTCTGACTTCCTCCTTTGCACAAGGTCAGGAAGGTCAACACAATAACTGTGAATAGAGTGCTCTCTTGGAGATGAACAGCAACAGAGTCCAGCAGGAATAGAATTACCCTTTCAAATAACACACAAGCAGTCACTGATTCTATAAAAATAGACTGTTTACTAAAATACTACAGGTATTTACAACTGGATGCATTTACAGGAAACAAGAGGGTTGCACATTTACTAAGAAGCAGAAAATAAAATCACATTAGACAGATAGGTATTGTACAGAAAAAGTCTAAGCTATTCTCCCCTAGGAAAGCTTCACCTGCCCTAGCTAAAGAAGCACTTTTCCCTCACTGTGCTATCTTACCTCAGCTAGTCCTTGTAATGGCAGGGTCTCTGGTCTTTTTGGTGTCAGTCCAAAAGAGTGAGCTGGATATAAGCCCCTCAATATATTGCCTTGCTCCAAGTAGGGAAGGTCCAACTCACTCTGAGTGACAGGCCCATGTTGCCCAGCCCTCTTTGAGAGTGTGTGTGCATGTGTGTCCCCCCCACCCTTCAGCATCTCCTTGCTACCATAATGATGTTCACCTGTTTTCTTTTGTTCAACATGGGACTATCTCCCGGAAGCATACCCCACTGAGTTTATGGGTTTATTGCTTTACTGCCTCCTGCCTGGCTGTTCCTGTTAACTTTCTTGTGAGAACCATCAGACCCATACTTTAACTTTTCCATATATACTTTCTCATGTGATCTGGCAACCATCTTGTCTGAACAAGGTGCATATTCCAAAAGAATAACTTAATCACAAGAATACATGGTTCTGGTCCCCTTTTCTGTCACACCCAGCATTGGCAAGCTTGAGTGGAGGTGGGCACAGCAAAGATGGGTGCCTGCTGGGTCAGATGGGGAAATGGGCCAGTTCCTTTTTTTTGTTTGTTTTTTGGTAAGCCAACATTAGTGCTTGTTGACTGTACAGCATGGATCTACAGGTTGGATTTTCAGCAGCGTATTCACAGTGCCTTATTTTTGAAATATATAGAACCTTGAGGGAAATAACAGAAAAACTCTGTCAAGTGTAAATACCTAAGAAATATGCTTTGAAAGAAAGTTCTGCATGCAATATTAGGATCAATAAAATGGAGGACTTTGTAAGAAAAAAAGCACTTAATGCAGGCTGAACTTTTGAATAAAGTAAGAGAGGATGGTCTTGAGGAAGCAAACATGCAGCATTCTTTTCCTCTAGAGACAAACATTAAATACGAACGAGCAGAATCCTCTCAGTCTCAGAGGAAGGGTTATGGAATATTGTGGGGTCAAAAAGAAGGAGAGGTCACAAAAGATTAAGGGGTGATGAAAATGTTTTATCATCAAACAGATTTCAACCTCTAGCAAATTTAGGCACTAATGACAATGAGGGGCAGGAGGTCAGGTCATGGGACAGACAATATGCTCAAATACGGAGGACGGGAATAGTGTGAGAGCAGAGGAAACCATGGTAAATGAAGCATTGATCAGCATTGATGGTACAGGGTAAAGATGGTCCAGGGAATCCTAGCCAAGGAATTAGAAAAAAATAGGACAGAACCGGAAATTGTTATAGTGATAACACAGGAAAAATGAAGAATCTCAGCTCAAATCTCTCAGCAACGGCCTTAGCACCTAATAAGTTGGTGGAACAGTGCACTGAAACAAATAATGTCACAGGGAGTACTAAAGGTATAATTGTGGCCAGGGATTCCATCCTTCATTATGCAAACAGGCAGATCTACAGGGGCAGAAAGGATTACACCACTGTTACTTGTCTCCCAGGTGCAATAATAAAATATATTAAAACGTATGTGGAGTGTATAATTAAGGGAAAGAAAGATCAAGTTGTTGTCCTACATGTAGGAAGTAATGATATAGCAGCAGTACTCAGGCTGACTTAGAGAAAGGGTTTGTCAAAACTGGAAGGATATCAAAAAGAAACAACTGTTAGGTGGTTATCTCTGAAATCCTGCCAATTTCGGGGGGAGGTAGTTGCGAGAAATCTAAATATTAGGTACACAAATGTTTGGTTAAGGAGTTGATCAAAGCAAGAAGGGTTTATTTTTCAAAGAACTTGGGAGTATTTTGCAAAGAACAGGGTATTATTTGCAAGGGATGGACTCCATCTTAATGAAAAGAGGGCCAGGATATTGGGGGATAGGATTATTTTTAATAAAATATGTCATTTAAACTAGATGCTGTGGGGAAGGAGAGTGGAGAAAAATTAAAATTACCCACAGGTTACCCAGAGGGATGGTGACAAGGACAAAACCTGGAAGAAAAGGAGTTAAAAAATACATCCAGGGATGTAACTGCCTGCTAATAAATGCAGGGATTGTTGGTAATAAGATGGAGGAACTTAGGATAACACTCCAGAAGGAAAGCACTGACATACTGTACTGTATGTGCAATTACAGAAACCTGGTGGGAGGAGGGAGGTGAATGAGGGAAAGATATACCAGACTATACTCTGGTTAGAAGGGACAGACGTATGCATAGAGGGGGTGGAGTCACCCTACTGTATGTGTGTGCCAAGAAATAGTTGTAGTCGAAAACATAAGAGAAAAGTGTGATAAACTTGAAATGTGATAGGTTAAAATTAACCTGAAGGACTCCAGGACATTTTTCCTTATGGTATTCCATAAACCACCTAATCTACAATGGGACCTAGTCATCAAACTTCTTGATGTCCTCAAATCATTTAACTGTCAGGACAAGGTGTACTTAGTGGGAGACTTTAATGTGCTCAGGATCAACTGGGATACCCTAGCTGCTTCATCATGTCAGGAGAGAGAATTCTTAGATATCATCAGAGAGTTACACATTGAGTAAACAAGTAAGCAGTACACAATGAAACAAAGTTTGTAGATTTGGTTCTGTGTAATGTTGATGCTGCAATAACTGCATGGTAATAGCACAACTTGCTGGTAACAACCACAGTATGGCCAAATTTGTAATCATGAGCAAAGAACTTCAGGGCCAAGTTAAAAATAAAATGTTGGGAAGAACTTTCCTAGTGCCGACTGTGAGGAGATGAGAAAAGAAAATAGTGGATGGAAATGGGGTGAGAAATTTAGAAGCCTTGAAGTGGATGAGATTTGGGATCATATTGTACAAAGAATTTGTAGTCTGGAAACAAATATGTCCCATTGAGGGTGAAATACAGAAATAAGGGCAAGCTACCACCATGAAGAAATAAAAGAATTCACGTTCTGATAAAGAGAAAGAGAAGGGCAAATAAAGAAGTCAAAAGCAACTAATATAAACTGCATTGGGAGGCTTACAGTAAACTGGTCAAGTTCTGCAAAAGAAAAATAAGGAGAAGTAAATCCAGTCAGGAAGTAAAAGTGGCAGTAAAGGATAATTACAGAACATCTTACAAATACATGAACAGTATTAAAGGTGTTAACAGAATGAGGGCCCTAGTTAAGGGGAAAGATATAGTTACTAAGACTGAGTGTATGGTGAAATTATTCAGTGTGTGTTTCTGCTCAATTTTCTATAGTACTGGGGTCTTAGAAGATCATAATGAATCCAGAAAAGCACCTGAGATATGACTGGACAAATGTAGGTTGGAGGATTTATTTCTTCTAGGCTTTATTAAAGGGACTGGATAGTAACAAAACACAAGGGCCAGATGACACACAACCATGAGTGGTAAAGGAATTGGCACCAATGTTATCAGAACCAGTACAATAGATTTTTGAAAAATCCTTGAATACAGGAAAGGTTATTGGATTATGGAGAGAGGCGAAT
This sequence comes from Neoceratodus forsteri, assembly GCA_016271365.2. Lineage (NCBI taxonomy): Eukaryota > Metazoa > Chordata > Ceratodontiformes > Ceratodontidae > Neoceratodus > Neoceratodus forsteri. Next base: position 1,099,534,004 of record CM028129.1, on the reverse strand, counting down.
GTTGTGTTAACTTTTAAAAGGGTTCTGGGTCTGACCTTCCAAATTATAGAACAGTGAGTCTAGCTTCAGTTTATGTGAAGGTACTGGAGTCTCAAGTGAAGGAAGAAATAGAAATTTTTGTGACTGAATGCAGTCTGCTTGATAATATGCAGCATAGTTTCAGGTGTGGTAGGTCTTGTCAAAGAAATCTGACACAGTTCTTCGAACAGTTTCAAAAGCACTGGATAGGGGGTCATCAACTGATGCAGTGTATCTGGATTACTACAAGGCATTTGATACACTGCCATATAAAGAACTCATGGATGAGGTTGCCAAACTTGGTACTAATACCAAAATAGTGGCGTGGATTAGATCTTGGCTAACATACAGAAGCAATGGGTAATCATTAAGGGAAATGTCTCCATTTGGTAAAGGTGACCAGTGATGTGCCACAGAGGTCTGTGTTGGGACGATTACTTCAATCAATCAATCAAACTTTATTTAACCAGGCAAAATCATCCTTGGGCAAGCTCATTTGCAAGATGGTCCTGGACAAGTAGGACATATACAACTACAGCAAAATTACCAGATAAGCAGTGTACACACAATGAGCAAATAAAAGACAGTTACAGAGAAATAAATTAGATCAGGGCTGGGGAGTACATATGGTGAACACTATCCGGGTTGATAATTGACTGTATATAAAGGATTCCTTCAAGACGTGGGATTATTCAGACAAAGGTCACAACGTTACGATAAGACGAGGGATACCAGGTAGGGTAAGTGAGGGAACAACAACTGAAGGTCTATGGGTGGGGAAAACAAAGGAAAAGGTCGGTGAGGGGTGGAAATAGATGTAGTTAAACAAACAGGTGGGAGCTGGCAGAATAGTCCCAAGGTGGAAAGAAGAAGAAGAGAAGTGCTAGGGGAATACATGTAAGTACCAAGAGTTTGGGAAGCCACAGGAGATGGAGGAAGTGGTTATTTGTGGCATACACACAGGGCTCTCAGTTTGAGAGTGAGCAACCTCCTGAAAGAGTGAGGCCCCAGGAGGGAGGACAGCTTGAGAGTTTTTGCATGACATTCCAATGGGTGGACAGAGAAAAGATGATAGCTGCTGAGCCATGTCATGTCCTTACTTTGGGTAAGTTAAGAGAGACAAGAGACAAACTCCTTAGACCATACATTCCCACAGTACACTGAAACAGCATAGAAATATAGGTCGGTAGTTTATTGGTTAGGGCCCAGTATGTCCAGATGAGGGCATTTTTTTGCCTCCTCAGAGTGAGGGAGGGCCAGTCTAATGCCTGATAGAGCAGGCAGTGGTGGGTGCATAATGGCAAGTTTAGGATAAATCCCAGCGCGTGATGGTAGAGGGTGTCAAGTTTACATAGCACCTGAATAGGACAGTGACTATAGAGAAAGTCAGCATAATCAAGCAGCAGTAGAAAAGTTGTTTGGACAAGTCGTTTCCTTGCTTCAAGAGTAAGGAGGTGTCTTATCTGATAAAATATACCTAGACATTGTCTTAGCTCTTTAGATAGTTTATTAAGGTGAGTCAATAAGTTGAACCTGTTATCCAGCCAGACACCCAGGTACTTGAATTTTTCTACTAGTTCCAAGGCTTCACCAAGCAAGGTATAAATCTGGATCCTCAAAGATGATCCTGCATAGTGGGCAGCACAAGGCGAGATAATCATAGCTTTGGTCTTTTTAGCATTAAGCAGAAGCTTGAGCCTTATTAAATTGCGTTGAAGTATGTCAAAGTCTAACTGAAGCTCCTTGTGGGCTACGTCTAGGGAGGTGTTAGTAGTATAGAGCACGGTATCATCAGCGAATAGATGAGCGTTACTTGTGCATATACAGGAGTCTATATGGTTTATATAAATAGCAAAGAGAATAGGGCCCAAGATGGAGCCTTGTGGCACACCATGCGGCAGGGTCTTTAACTGAGACAGTTCCCCTTGATCTTTGATTTATTGCATTCGGTTGGTGAGGTAACAATCAAACCACTTTCAGGCAGTGTTGTTTACCCCGATGCTGCTCAAGACATTAAGAAGAATATGATGATCCACTGTATCGAAGGCCTTGCTAAGATCTAGAAAGAGGGCATAGATGTATTGCTTAGTATCCAGGGCAGTTTGCCATTCATTGGACACTTTGACAAGGGCTGATATAGTACTGTGCTTGGGCCTAAATCTCAATTGGGCAGAGTTTAGGATGTTTTCGGTGTCAAGGAACTCTCCGAGTTGAGAGTCAACAATTTTTTTCCAGGGTCTTTGATAGGATTGGGAGAAGGGAAATCAGGCGGTAGTTGTTTAGATGGGTTGGGTCACCAGATTTAAAAAGAGGAATAATGTGTGATATTTTCCAAAGTGGTGGTAGCTCACCATGAGCCAAGGAACTATTAAAAAGGTGAACGATTGGAGCTGTCAGGTGATAGCAGCCAAGTTTCAAGAAGAATGGTTCTAAGAGGTCAGCATTGGCACACTTTTTAGTGTCCAAGGCTAGCAGGAGGTTCTCCACCTGTTTAAAGATTACTGGATGAAAGCTAAATGAGGAGCACCCTGGGATAGCCATGGTGACAGGGCTAGGGCTGTCATTGTCATCACTGCAGACACTCACTTTACTGGCAGATGAGGCATCAAATGCAAGGCCTGCAGTGGCAAAGCGGCTATTTAGCTTTTCTAGGATGTCCACCCTGTCCATGTAGGAAACGTCTCCCACCACAGTCTTGGCAGGCAAAGGTGAGGCCGAAGAGTGACCTACTACCTCTCTAAGAACTTTCTAGAATTCAGTGTAACTATTTTTATTTTCTTTGAGAGCGGACTAGAAATAACATGATTTTTCAGTTCTAACAAGTTTGGTGCAGGCATTCCTGGCAACCTGAAAGGCCAGCCAGTCAGAATCCAGTTTTGTTTTCTGTGTCCTTTTCCACAGTACATCACTGTCCCTCAGAGCTTTCTTTAGGGCAGGTGTAAACCAGCTGGGTGACCTTTTCCTAGATTTGATTTTTCTAAGCGGTGCATGTTTATCAATCACCTTTAGTACCAGGTTTTGGAAGATGTTACAGGCTTCTGAGACAACAGGGTGCCAGGTAAAAATCCTGCCAGTTAATATTCCCGAGGTCTACCAGGAAGGCAGGTTGGCAGAAGTGTTTCAGACTTTGTTTTAGTTTAAAAGTGGAGGTAGGAGGCCGGTAAGGGGAGCTTCTAATACAGGCAGTAGCACAGTGGTCACTCAGGTCACTGTGGAAAACCCCCGTGTGAGAGATATTGTGTGGCTTGTTAACCAGCATAAGATCCAGTAATGAGCTGCGATCAGGGGATTTCTTGTTAGGATGGGTATCCTCCGGGGTAATCTGGGTTAGGCCACGCTCATTGCAGAACTCCTTAATTTTGTTGAAGCAGGCATCATTCCAATTAAGATTAAAGTCCCCCATTATTATGCATTCTGAGTTTGTTTTTTCCAACAGGGAGTGAAGGTGACCCAGTATGCCAAACCCCACAGGAGGGAGCCTATAACAAGCAGATATTAAGAGGGCCACTCCAGAAGATAAGGTCAATTTCACAGCTAGGCAGTCAAATTCCTTCAGTACAGAGGTGCAAACAATATCAGAGACAGAGAGATTGGTTTTGGTATAGATGGCAACTCCACCGACCCTTGATGGCCTGTCGCACCTGAATAAATTATAACCGTGGATATTAACAGTTTTGTCAGGAATGTTGCTCATGAGCCGTGTTTCTGAAAACATAGTTGTAACCCCCCTACAAATGGGGGTTCCTAAAAGCTTCCTCAGAGCTTGGGTGAATGCTCCGTGCCTGGTTGGTGTTCGGCGTTAAAGCCGCTTAAATGTGTTACCAGTGAGCGCTTTTGAAGCCTCCGTATGCTGTTTCTTTAAGGGCTGCCTGTTGCAGCTGCAATTAACTGACATGGAGGGGGGCTGTGTGGTTGTATGCCCGAGTCCCACCAGCCACTGGAAAATAGCTCTTTCTGCCACCGCTAGTGGTGCAGGGGAGCTCTTCTAGGGATGTGATTGTGCGAAATAACGCATAATAATAATGATAATGTAGTTGTTCTAACCTGCCTTTCTTTGAGTAAAGACTGTTTTGATTGTTCTCCATTTTGGTCCGGAACTGCTGAATTGGACCAATCAGTACCTCAGGACCCTATAGAGTCGGCTGACCAATAGAGGAACTGTTTGTATTTGGGAAAGGCATTATGGGCTATGGCGCTTTTTTTTCGCACCACTGAGAGCAGGAGGAAATGACTGACATGTTCAGCCAGCCAATGGAAAAGGGTAGCGCCCGATCTGAAAGGAGTGCTCAATGCTGCCAAGGGCAGATGCGTTGTGGCTGAAGTGAGGAGAGGAGCTCTGTGCTTCTGCGCTCTGGGAGTGTTCATGCAGGAAGCGCGTGGGCCTGAAGCTGCTTTTTTGCCCCTTCCAGCGGTTTGGATTGAATCCACCCGGGCGCGGCGGTCAGAGGAGGCTGGTGCCAGCCCAGCTACCTACCAGGCTCCACCTGAGAGGACTGGAAAATCTGCTATATCGCTCTCGGTCCACCCGTGAAGTTGAAGCTGCTATTGTCTGCCTGAGTCTGCTGCAAGTTCGTGTGGGGCCTGAAAGCAGCTGCCTGGTATGGTACCCCTCTGTTGTTTGCCATATAAATGTGTAAGGAGGCTGGTGAACTTCAGGCTCAGCCCTGCCAAGGGTGAAGGAACCATTGTTGTGGGAGTTGTGAGTACTGAATCTGGGTAGCTCCCTGCAAGTGAGTAAAAAGTGGTGCCAAGTTGTCTCAGTATGTTGCTGACTGCCTAACTGAACCATTGCTCCTTCTGCTCTAGCTCAGTATTGTAAAGGTTATCTGTGTCAGGGCCCCAACCAGCTGCCATGTTGGACTAGCCGTTAGGGCTTGGGTACCCAGGGACAGCAAATCTTAGGGTTAGGCCTGTGCACAGAGCCCTAGTTAGATAATCATAGTGATAAGCCAATTAACCTGGTTTCCCCCTTCCTTGTTATTCCCACTTTAATAAATCAGATTTTTGTGTTGCAACTACAGTACACCCTGGCCGGTTTGTGTATTCCTGTTGAACTGCTGTATAGTGACTGTGATATTTATTTTTATTTATTTTTATTTATTGTTGAGATCAGTTTTACAACCTTTGAGTCAAAGACTCGTTTACAAAGGTACCTCGTCAAAAAAGGGGGGGGAGACAACAGTAGAGTGAGGTTAGGACAGGGATGACGTACAGGTTAGATACATAAAAATACACACTTGGAGAGAGCAGACAGCGAGGCTGTACTGGAACAAACTAGTGTAAGGTACTAACATTGGTAAACAGCAAGAGATACATTATTCAATTTAACAACATGTCACAAACTAATATGTTGAGTTAAAAGACCGGTAGGCGAGGGGCCTGAAAAGGTTAAGGGGGCACAGGGCAGCTACAAGCATTTACAACATCGGCTGTCAATAATACGTTGGCGGAGGGCGATTTTGAAGTGGCCAATACCTGGGATCTTGGAGATAGTTTCAGGAAGGGAGTTAAACCAGGACGGGGCTTGGTGATGGAAAGATCTTTGGCAACGAGAGGTCCTTGCTCTGGGAACGTCAAGGTGGCTGCGTGTGTACTGGGTTGGCAGGGACCTGGCAGCCCACTGCAAAGGTCCAGAGACCCCAGGAGGGCAGAGACCTGACATGGATTTTTTGGCCAGTAGGCAGGTTTGATATTTCAGTCTTTCCTCAAGAGTGAGTATTTTTGTGGCGGAGTATAGCAGACAGGTGTGGGTTCTGCTGTGGGCACTGGTAAGGAACCTACAGGCTTTGTTGATAGAGGTCTGGACTTTGGATAAGGCAGAGGGTCAGCAGCAGCGTAAACAGGAAGTCCGTAGTCGGCCAGCTACGATGGCGAGGTGATGGCTAGTTTTAAGGCGGGTTCGGGAGACAGTCTTTTGTAGTGTAGAGAAGACCGATCCTGGAGTTCATTGCAGATGACAAAGCTTTAAGGTGGGCGTGGAAAGTAAGGCCGGAGTCAAAGGTGATGCCCAGGTACTTATAGGATGTAACCTGCTCCAGAGGGAGGGGCATGCTGGTGGTGATGTGGAGGGGAAAGTCCCTGGCATTGTTTTGCCGATGAGAAAATAGCATGGACTTGGTTTTCTTTAGGTTCAGGACTAAGCGGTGATTATTGAACCACTTTTTGTTTGGAGGAAGGGCTTTGCAGCATGATTTGGAGTGGGAGGGTCAGGGTGTGATGCAAGGATAACAGCGTCATCAGCATAGAGTAATATTTTACTGGAACAGGAGCTGGGAGGGTGTTCAGGAATAGGCTGAAAGGGTCGGGCCAAGGATGGAGCCTTGGGGACACCGAGTGTACAGGAAGGTAGGAGGAGAGAGTCCCATTTAGCTTGACTCTTTGGGACCTGTTGTGTAGGTAGCTTCTGAACCACTTCAGGGGCCGCTGCAAAACCCAGTATGCTAAGGGAGTTTAATAGCAGGGGTGGCACACGTGTCGAAGGCCTTGGATAGGTCTATAAAACCGCCCTGCAAGATGACCTTTGTCAAGTGCTGAGTGAATGTGGTGGAGAATTCCAGAAGGGCAGTGGATGTGCTATGGCCAGGGCGAAAACCGTGTTGCTCCGGACATAGAAGGTTGTAGTTAGTAAGATATTCCGTGAGCTGTGTATTTACTATTTTTTCTAAGGCTTTGGATAGGGGGGGAAAGATGGAGATGGGCCTGTAGTTATTAGGCAGAGTACGGTCCCCAGACTTGTGGATGGGGGTTACTTCAGCATGCTTCCAGGCCTTAGGGAATTGGCCGAGGCATAGGGATTTGTTAATGATAAGCGTCAGCGGGGTAAGCATGACATCCAGCACGAGGCGAAGTATCCTGGAGTCAAGAGGGTCATTGATAGGGTTCTGAGAGGCGAGGGACTTTATTAAGAAAGGTTTGGCATCGTGGGGTGAGGTCATTCGGAAGTGGAATTGTGGCCTGGAAATGGGAGCGTGGGTGGGTTTGGCAACCGGGTCAGAAAAGTGGGCCGGGAGGACGGCACTTAAGTCTGTGAAGGTTTTATTAAGGCAGTCAGCAATACAGGTGGGGTCAGTCGAGACAGTCCCATTTATGACAATCTGGGATATACTTGTATCTTATTTTACAGGGGGTCCCCGGAGTGAGCTGAGAGATACTACCCGGGGGGTAAGTGTATTGGTGAAAAGAATTGTTGTTACCCAGTGTGAGCCACTAGTGGGACAAACGGGGGGTTGCAGTAACCCAGAGGGCTGTGACCGAGGCAATCTCAACCGTATCAACCCCGACCTCTGGGTGGAGGCACCCATCAACGGATCTGGGCCCCTCACCCTGTCTCAGTGGAGGCAGGCAGGGGTAGTAGCCTCAAGGGTAGCGCCCCCTGAGGGTTACAAATTGGAGGCACTGCTGGGATTAGCATCCCCTAGTGGCCAAGTGAGGAAGTGCATAAGAAATGGAAAAACTGGAAGGGTATATGTTGGGAAAAATTAAGTTGGGGCCTATCAAAACAATGGTACACAGACTGATGGGGTGGGGTGAAGCTGAAGAGCTGGACTCCCAAAAAACTGTATTACTGTTAGATGTGCCCCTGGGAACCCCAACAGCGGACATCATTTCTGCAGCAGAGTGAGTAAAATGTTTAGGTAAAGTGGAGATGAAAAGGCGTATGGCTGACCTGCTCGACCAGACGTTGCAGGTGCTGCTCCTGTGTAGTGTGGCCATCGACCCCGAGAAGGTACCTCCAGCGATTTACCCAGAGGGTGCCTCACAGGGATGGAGGCTAATTCATATTTGGAGTGGGTCAGTCACTCCTGGAGGGTTTCCCCAGACTAGTAGTTTTAAAGAGAAGCTGCTTAAATTGCTGGCTGCGGAGGGGAGGACTACCCAGGAATTGCTGCAAGCACTGGATTTGTCTAGTGATGCTACCCCCCAGGTCTCCCCAGACAACTCCCCCGGCCCTCCCAAGAGTTCTATTATGGCTCCACTGCCCTTAGTGGTCCCTCCTATTCAGCTTGATTCCTACCGCAGGCTGAAGCTTTTTTCTGGTACAGTGCCAGTGCCCCCAAGGGAGGATGACCTGGAGGCTTGGATGGACTATGCCACCCCCTTAGTTCAGGAATGGCAATGCTCTGAGGGGGAGAAAAGGAAGAGGCTGATGGAGAGCCTGCGGGGTCCCGCGTTAGAAGCCATTAGGTTTTTCCGGGCCACCAATCCGGAAGCCACAGCCACAGAGTACCTCTCTGCCTTGGAAGGGGTGTTTGGGAGTACCGAGACTGGGGAAGATTTGTTGTGGAAGTTCAGGTCTACCAAGCAGTGGAGAAATGAGAAGCTCTCCGCCTTTGTCACTAGGGTGGAGCAGGCTTTGCAGAAGGCCTACAAAAAGGGGGGAGTCACTGCCACGGCCTTGAATCAGGTCAGATTGGAACATGTTTTAAAGTCTGCTAGATTTTCTAGTGTAATACTGTTAAAACTTAAGTTACATGATTGACGGGCTACCCCGCCTGAATATTGTCAATTGATGAGGGAAATTAGAGAGGTGGAGACCGATGACGAGGGGTTGGAGCCTTGTGTGGGGGCGGTGAACCCTAGTGGGACCCCTGAGCCTAGCACCCCTGAGGAGACCGGCCTGTCCGGAGGGTCTGAGGGATCCCCAGATTTTCCAGGTACTGTGGGAATGCAAGTTATTTCCTCCAACTCCCATGTAGAGAGTGAGTTGAGGGCTGAGGTCAGGAATTTATGGGAACTGGTGAGGGACTTGAAGCAATCTACTATGTGCCCTGTTAGGTCCGGGGCCCCTGAGTCATGTAGAAGCCAGAACCTCGGCCCAAGGAACCCCCCCTCACCCCTCTCAGAGCCCCCCACAAATAAGGTGCCCACCCCCAAATAGTGACCCCCGGGACCCCAAGTTCTCTTACCATTGTGGGAAGATGGGCATCTTCAACCAGAGTGCCAGAGGCCGGAGAATTTAAGAAGTCAACAGCAGACTGATCACTTTCATCACTGGCCCAGTCTCGCCCCCAGGAAAAGTTTTGTGACTCGGGCCCATGCCCAGCCGACTATCAATGCTGTGACCCCCGACTGGTCTGATGTGGTTGGGCCTTCAATGGAGACCCCGGTACGGGTAAATGGAATTCCCACCCGAGCTGTTTTAGACAGTGGCTCTCAGGTAACTATCATGTTTCAGGACTGGTATCAGGCCCACTTACCTGAGGTGCCCCTGCAGCCCTTGAATGGTCTACATGTGTGGGGGTTGAGCGACAAGGCCTATCCATATTTGGGGTATATCAGAGTCTGGTTATCTTTCTCTACATCCGTGGCTGGAATGGATGAGCAGGTGGAGACCCTAGCTTTAGTTTGCCCACCCACTGGACTGTATGATGGGGTGCCTTTGTTGATTGGGACGAATGCTCACATGTTCGGATGATTGGCTCAATTGTGTTCAGAGAAACAAGCCTTCCAGACTGGGCGAGCTTTAAGCATACCCGCTGTGACTCAACAGGCAAGCACAACTCAGAAGAAGTTTAGCTCGGAGGAACCTGAAGGCCCAGTGGGTGTGGTGTGGAAAAAGGATCCGGCCCCAGTGATACTTGCCCCGAATGCTCAATGTGTCCTGCATGGAGAAGTATGACTAAAAATGGATGTTAAAAATAAGTTGTTGATGTTGGATGCGCCTGGGGAGGGAAGATTACCTGAGGGACTATTGGTCAAACCCAGCTTCTTGCCGGCTAGGGCTCATGCTTACATCAAAAGGGTGATGGCTCAAGTGCATAATGTGTCTGACAAAGAGATTCCAATAAGACGAGGGTGCACCTTAGCAAGTGTACATTGTGCAGATACTGCAGTACTAAACAGCAAGGGTCCCAGGACAGATGATAGAGTCACTCCTGACTTGTTTGATTTCGGTGACTCCCCGCTGCCAGCTGAATGGAAACGGAGGATCAGTGAGAGGCTTGCCAAGCGAGACCAGGTTTTCTCCCTGAAAGAGTGGGATGTGGGATGTGTACAAGGGGCTGAGCATCACATTTGGTTGCACGATGAAAGGCCTTTCCGAGAGAGATCCCGGCGCCTGGCCCCAGCCTACATAGATGATGTGAGGCGGCATTTACAAGAGATGTTGGCTGCTGGTATAATACAAGAGTCCAGGAGCCCCTATGCCTCCCCCATAGTAGTAGTAAGGAAGAAGAATGGGGCAGTTTGGATGTGTGTAGACTATCGCACTTTGAATAGGTGGACCATTCCGGATCAGTATACCATGCCACGCATACAGGACGCATTGGATTGTTTAAATGGTAGTAAGTGGTTCTCTGTGTTGGATCTTCGCAGTGGGTACTACCAGATTCTGATGGCCAGAGATGACCGGGAGAAGACTGCATTCATTTGCCCCCTAGGCTTCTATGAGTTTATTCGGATGCCTCAAGGGATTTCAGGTGCCCCAGCCACTTTTCAGCGCCTGATGGAACGGGCCGTGGAGGACATGAATCTACTCGAGTGTCTGGTCTATCTAGATGATGTTATAGTGTTTGGTCGATTGTTGGAAGAACACGAGCAATGATTATTCAAGGTTTTGGATCAGTTGGAGGATTTAGGCCTCAAGCTGTCTATCAACAAGTGTCAATTCTTCCAGACTTCTGTGAAATACGTGGGCCACATAGTGTCCACTGAGCGCATAGAGACTGACCCTAGCAAAGTGGAGGCTTTGACCACTTGGCCTCAGCCCAGGAATTTGAAGGAGCTGCAACGATTCCTGGGGTTTTGTGGATATTATAGGCGGTTTGTTAAGGACTATTCTCGAGTGATTCGCCCCTCCTCAACCTCACTCAGGGGTATCCGCCACGCACAAAAGTATAAGAAGGTTGTGCGCTCGGAGTCAGAAAAGAAGTATTTCCGGCCAAATTATGTGTTTGGGGATCGTTGGACTACTGAGTGTGAGGAAGCCTTCTATGACATCATATAGCAACTCACCCATGCCCCAGTGTTGGTCTATGCTGACCCGGCCAAGCCATACATTCTCCATACTGATGCCAGTCTACAAGGATTGGGGGCTGTGTTATATCAGGAGCACTCGAATGGTCTGAGACCTGTAGCGTTTGCCAGCAGAAGCCTGACTCCTTCAGAAAAAATTTATCCAGTGCACAAACTAGAGTTCCTGGCCTTGAAGTAGGCCATTGTTGATCAGTTTCATGACTATTTGTATGGTGCCGAGATATTGGTAAAAACTGATAACAATCCTCTGATGTACGTACAGACCTCTGCCAAGTTGGATGCCACTGGTCATAGGTGGCTCTTTGCCTTGGCCACCTACGACTATGCTGTTGAGTACAGGGCTGGCCTAAACCATATAGATGCGGATGCTCTCTCTGGGAGGCCTATGCCACAAACTGATTGGGTCAGGTTGTCAGAACCCAACATAAGAGCCCTCTGCCAGAAATTTGACAAAGACGAACAGGTGTCTCCTGACGCGGTGGACTGTATGGTGGATTGCTTGGGGCCCTCCGAAAACTGCATACCTGCTGCCTACTGTCATTTCTCTGCACTAGACACTAGCTTACTGCCCCAATTCAACAATGATAGTCTCCAATGGGCTCAGTTCCATGACTTTATGATAAACACGGCTGTGGAGGCTTTGCAGGCTGGGGAGGACGTGTCCAAGTTACGTTCCACTGATCTAAGGACTGCCTTGTTATATAAAGAAGGGCCCAAATGAAAGTTGATTAACCAACTACTATACAGAGAGACTGTGAACAAGGAGGGCCGGGTCGACAAACAACAACTGGTACTGCCCTCAGCTTTTAGAGAACTGGTCTTAAGGTCCTTGCATAATCAAATGGGGCATCTCGGCATAGACCGAACACTTGGTCTAGTATGGACTCGATTTTACTGGCCAAAGATGAGTACGGATGTAGAGCAATATGTCAAGACCTGTAGCTGGTGTTTGCAAAGAAAAGCCCTACCTCAGAGAGCTGCCCCATGGTCAATATCTCTACCAGTGCCCCTATGGAGTTGGTCTGCATTGATTTCTTGAGTCTAGAACCCGATCTGAAAAGTGTCAGTAACATATTGGTGGTCACTGATCATTTTACTCGGTATGCACAGGCTTTTCCTACTAAGGATCAGAAGGCAACCACGGTGGCTAAGATACTTGTTGAAAACTTTTTCGTCCACTATGGGGCCCCTCAGTGGATTCATTCCGACCAGGGAAGGGACTTTGAGAGCCGCTTGATTAAAGAGATGCTGTCTTTGTGGGGGGTACGAAAGTCAAGAACCATCCCCTACCATCCTCAGGGAGATTCCCAGCCTGAAAGGTTTAACTGTACATTGCTTGACATGTTGGGCACATTGCAACCCAAAGACAAACCAAGATGGAGCCAGCAGATTAGCACCCTAGTTCACACTTATAATTGTACAAAAAGTGATGCCACAGGATTTTCCCCGTACAGACTGATGTTTGGGAGAGAGGCTAGACTGTGAGTGGATGTATGTTTTGGGGTCTCCCTTGATGGGGTGCAAGCAGAAAATCATCTACAGTATGTACAGAAGTTGAAGGCCCAATTGAACCATGCCTACCAACTGGCCCAGACTATGGCTGCTAAACAAAACCTGGCTAACAAGGAGAGATATGATAAGAAAGTGAAAACAGTGGAACTGAGAGAAGGGGATAGAGTGCTGTTGAGGAACTTGGGACTGCATGGCAAACATAAGATTGCCGACAGATGGCATCACCTCCCTCATATTGTTGTGGGACAACTGGCAGGCTTAGCTGTATATAAAGTGCGGCCTGAAAACAACTCAAAAGATGTGAAAACCATACACAGAAATCATCTGCTGCCAATTGGGCAAATCCTGATTGAAGCTGAACCTTCAACTGCCGCTCCCTCCCGGCCTGTGACTAGATCTGTTGCCAAGAGAAGAACCAAACCCGTGGAGTCTTCAACAAGCCCACCAAGGAAGCCTTGTCCAAACCCTGCAGAAGGAGATGATCAACACTCAGTGTCGGAAGACAATGAAGATGATATTGAATACTATCCCTATTACGAACTGAGCCAGTTGTTTCGGGGCAATCCCCTTGTTAACTCGGGAAATGAGATTGGCCTGTCTGGACTGCTTGAGCCCTCTACTTTGTCCCCGGAGCCGATACCTCCAGAAGATGAGTGGGGTAGCAGACAAGACCAAGGGGTGGGGTCCTTAAGCCTGGCTGAACTGTCTGGCCTGGCTGAATTGTCTGACTTTTCAGAAGAAGAGAGTGATGTGGGGGAACAAGCCAGTGATATGCCAGAACCAGAAGAATATGTTGAATGCCTTGATGGTTCCTCACCAGTATTTAAACAGCCCTCAGCTGAGCCCAGTGGGGTGGGTCCTGGGGTAGAGAGTCAGGCTCCCAATAGTACTATGAGCCCTAGGTCTTTTTCCCCTGTGGAAATTCCTGCTACTAATGTCAGTGAGGCTGAATTGGAATCAGGGCTTGTTTCTGGGTTTTCCGAGACCCCTAGGCGCTCCAGCCGAGACGTACGGCCAGTAATAAAGTTGAGTTATGAGTCTCTAGGTCAACCGGTGGACCTGCCCTTAAATGTGGTCCACAAAGGGGTGTACGTGTCCCTGAGTTCCTTGCCTAAGTTAGCCTTGGGGGATAACTCCAGATTGTTAGTATTGCCCTTTGAGTGTGGTGCCCCTGCTTCAGGTGACCTGCCAGTAACTGAAAGGGAGGGGTTCCCTCAGTTCCAGTGTCACGAGCAGGAACTAATGACCTGATTTAAAGGGGAACAAGACTTTATGTGTATAATGTTGTATAAACCATAATACACTGTGAATGTAATATTCATGTATGTAATGCAAAGGGTGATATAGTGTTAACTAAGCTGTTTACCTTAAATGTGATTTGAGGGTAACTACTTGACGCAGACGTCAAGCTTTTCCAGGCCAGGAAGGGTGTAACCCCCCTACAAATGGGGGTTCCTAAAAGCTTCCTCAGAGCTTGGGTGAATGCTCCGTGCCTGGTTGGTGTTCGGGGTTAAAGCCACTTAAATGTGTTACCAGCGAGCGCTTTTGAAGCCTCTGTATGCTGTTTCTTTAAGGGCTGCCTGTTGCAACCACAATTAACTGACATGGAGGGGGGGCTGTGTGGTTGTATGCCCGAGTCCCACCCAGGCCACTGGAAAATAGCTCCTTTTCTGCCACCGCTAGTGGTGCAGGGGGAGCTCTTCTAGGGGATGTGATTGTTGCAAGAAATAACGTACAATAATAATGATAATGTAGTTGTTCTAACCTGCCTTTCTTTGCAGTAAAGACTGTTTCGATTGTCTCCTCCATTTTGGTCCGGAACTGCTGAATTGGACCAATCAGTACCTCGGGACCCTAGAGTCGGCTGACCAATAGAGGAACTGTTTGCATTTGGGAAAGGCATTATGGGCTATGGCGCTTTTTTTTTTGCACCACTGAGAGCAGGAGGAAATGACTGACATGTTCAGCCAGCCAGTGGAAAAGGGTAGCGCCCGATCTGAAAGGGGTACTCAATGCTGCCAAGGGCAGATGCATTGTGGCTGAGGTGAGGAGAGGAGCTCTGTGCTTCTGCGCTGTGGGAGTATTCGCGAGGGAAGGCCTGAGGCGGCCGTTTTTTGCCCCTTCGAGTGGTTCCGCCAACCGGGCCGGGCGTGTGGTCAGAGGAGGCTGGTGCCAGCCCAGCTACCTACCAGGCTCCACCTGAGAGGACTGGAGAATCTGCTAAATAGTGCTTTCAGTCCACCACGTGAAGTTGAAGCTGCTACTGTCTGCCTGAGTCTGCAAGGACCGTGTGGGGCCTGAAAGCAGCTGCCTGGTATGGTACCCCTCTGTTGTTTGCCATATAAATGTGTGAGAGGCTGGTGAACTTGAGGCTCAGCCCTGCCAAGGGTGAAGGAACCATTGTTGTGGGAGTTGTGAGTACTGAATCTGGGTAGCTTCCTGCAAGTGTGTAAAAAGTGGTGTCAAGTTGTCTCAGTATGTTGCTGACTGCCTAACTGAACCGTTGCTCCTTCTGCTCTAGCTCAGTATTGTAAATGTTATCTGTGTCAGGGCCCCAACCAGCTGCCATGTTGGACTAGCCATTAGGGCCTGGGTACCCAGGGACAGCAAATCTTAGGGTTAGGCCTGTGCACAGAGTCCTAGTTAATCATAGTGATAAGCCGATTAACCTGATTTCCCCCTTCCTTGTTATTCCCACTTTAATAAATCAGATTTTTGTGTTGCAACTACACCCTGGCCGGTTTGTATATTCCTGTTGAACTGCTGTATAGTGACTGTGATATACTTGTATCTTATTTTACAGGGGGTTCCCGGAGTGAGCTGAGAGATACTACCCGGGGGGTAAGTGTATTGGTGAAAAGAATTGTTGGTACCCAGTGTGAGCCACTAGTGGGACAAACGGGGTTGCAGTAACCCAGAGGGCTGTGACCGAGGCAATCTCAACCGTATTAACCCCGACCTCTGGGTGGAGGCACTCGTCAACGGATCTGGGCCCCCACCCTGTCTCAGTGGAGGCAGGCTGGTAGTAGCCCCATGGGTGTAGCCGAGTCAAGTTGCATAGTGATATCTGAGCTGTATGTAGTACCCAGGCTTGGACCATGTCGAATTTTTAGGCAAGCTACGGGTATTCATATGTAGAAAGCTGAGACCTGTTAGCAGAGGGAGGTCCGAGGATTCATCTATAAAAAGGGGTGGACCACGGTTTAATTCCACACTCCCTGAGCAGAGTAGAAGAAGAATTACTGGTTTCTTAAGGCAGTTTATAATTGTTTTTAATGCGAGTTTATTCCGACGCTTAGTGTGCAGAGTTTTGTGGTTTACATATCTGGGGGTAGCAAAACAACGAGAGAGGGGCAGGGCATAGATCGCCACTCTAACTGGGAGGAGAAATGATAAGCGGGTATAGATGGAAGATCTGGGCTGGAGGGGAGATACAGTGAGTGTGTGGAGGTCAGTATCTTTGGAGTAGGACAGGTAGTGAGCTAACACAGAACCATGTAGCTCTTGATACTTGGGCAAGTCTTGCAGGGCTGTATTCTCCGTACGTTTAACAATGAGGTCATAAGGGAGGAGTAGGAAGCAGCTGAGGACAAGAATAGTTGTCAGTGGAGCCATTAGAGTAGAGGTGAAGCAGTAGGCAGGGAGGACGGGCACGTGGTGCCAGTCAAGTACAGGGGGAGGAGTATCCCTTTAAGAGGGGAGGCGGCTTGTAACCTACACCAACACAGTTGGGCAGTGATCTAAAAAAGAAGATGTCTTTAAGGGGAGGACAGGACAAGTGCTAGGCCTCATAGTTGCACTCTGTATCTTTAAGTGTAGTTGCAATGTTAATGAGAAGGAAGGAAGAAGATTGCATGGGGTGGTGCCAAGGGGGAGGGAGAGTATTTAATAAAGGCTGCAGGTGGGGGAAGGGGCATGGGTGTAAAAATTCAAGCAAGGAGGAGACAGTAGGACAGAAAGCAAAGCAGAAATTGGATTATTTGCAGAGCAAATTTTACAACTGTGACCCAAATGAAATCTAGTCTAAACAGAAAAAACTTTATTGTTTTCAAGTTAGTTTCTGCTCCAGGGTAGATTAGCACTGGACCTTAAAACAAAGAGAGCTGTAATACTTTAAAATCTACAAACCTGCAGCCTAAAAGAACTTGCACTTCAAACTACCCTTGCAGTGCAAAATTACTGTAAACAGGCTTAGGTTCACGTATAGATTAGGATTCACAGAACAATCTGGAGAGGCTTAACCAGTACCACAACCAGTAACATTAGCTTAAAGTCCAAAAGGAGACAGAGTAGCAAAGAAATTAAAGAACTGCAGCAGCCTGTCAGCAGGCAGAGATGATGGTTCTGTTCAGTCAAGTTTCAGCAGCGTACCTTCGGTCTGGTGATCGGAGGGCAGTACAGCGAGGAAGGCAGCCGGTGGACAGAAGAGGCCCACCCGGCTGCTTACAGCAGCAGAGGCACCCATGTCAAGGGTGAAGCTACATCATTACTATGCAATGCACAGAAGGATTATGGATGTGCAGATTTGCTGA
Source organism: Neoceratodus forsteri (assembly GCA_016271365.2). Classification (NCBI taxonomy): domain Eukaryota; kingdom Metazoa; phylum Chordata; order Ceratodontiformes; family Ceratodontidae; genus Neoceratodus; species Neoceratodus forsteri. The sequence continues at coordinate 1,099,516,968 of CM028129.1, read as the reverse complement.
TGATACCAAATTAGGTAACATAGTAGATGATGAAAAAGGAACAGAGACCCTACAGAAGAATTAAGGGATATGGAGGAAAGGGCCAAGAGGGCCAAACTAACTTTCAACAAAGATAAGTGTACTGTCATGCATCTAGGTCATAGAAATCCCCCCAGAAATTCATATTACATGGTCAGGACTTAAAAGAATCAATAGTTGAAAGAGATATTGGTGTTACTATAGCAAATGACCATATGGTGGAAACCAGTGCAACTAGGCGGTCATAAAAAGCTATAGAATACTGAGTGCATTGGCAGAATATTCACCAACAGAAATAGGGCAGTGTTGTTGCCACTGTACAAGTCACTGGCGAGACAGCATATGGAGTACTCTGGACAGTTCTAGGCACCTCAGTGCAAAAAAGACATCAAGCTGCTGGAGGGGGTTCAGAGAACAGCTATCACAATGGTTGGAGGCATGTGGGGTAGGAGTAATGAGGAAGGACTACAAGAGCTAGATATTTGCAGTTTGGCAATGAGAAGGATGAGAGGAGACATATCTAGTTTTTAAAATAAACATCTCCAGAACTGTTTGAGTTTGCAGATCGAGGATGCAAACTGTGAAGGGAAGAGGAATTGTAGGCAACATAAGTGTGAAATATGCAGAACTACCAAAAAGGGGAGATGGTTTACCCAGAGGGTGGTTGCAGTGTTGAACCTGCTACCAGATTCTGTTGTATTACATGGAAACATGGATAGTTTTACTGTAAGGTCAATCTTGATAGACACCTGAAGGAGAATTGTATCTCTAGGTATAACCATTGTTATATGGTGAGGATTTTTAAAGGTTCTAGTAGTCTATACATGGTCATAATGCTTCCTATGAAGATGCTATCAAAAAGGTATCCATAGTTCAAATAAGTACTAAAAGCTAACCCATATTCTCTATGGTCTTAAGCACAAAGCCTACTCACTGAAAATATGCGACATGTACTGTAGGCTTCCATGTAACAACATGCTACACACTGGGGGTTCCGTCAGATCCCCCACAGCATTCACAAAACGGGAATGGGCTCCTTCCACACTGGATCCTCAGTGAAGGCACAGCATGCGCAGAAAGTCAGGGGGTGAAACCGGGGGGGCAGCCTCCGTGCCATTCACAATGGTGCAGATTGCCGTTTGTGGGGGTGCAGGCAGATATCTGCATGCACTCTGCCATAGCCACTATGCACCCCCCCTCTGGCAGGACAAATGGTTGTCACTGTCCAACAGCCCCATACCAGTGGATAGTGCTGTAGTCACAATGGGCTACTGGCAGTGCATTACCAGCAGCCATATGGGGTGTACCATATGCTGGTATCCACAATCTCTTGCTCTGCATGCAGTAGGCAATCTAATCAGCTGGGGTATGGACTAAGTGCCCACCTGTGCCCACCGCCCCTTCCACATCCCACCTCCATCACCCCTGCACTCAAACATGCATGTGGGGTGACTCTGTGGATGGGTGCATTGGCTTCATGCATGGTTTGCATCGCACCCATCATTGCAAGTGTAGAGTATGTGGCCATGGTTCACACCTGTAGAGCACACACTATGCTCTTTGATGCATAGGCCCCAATAAGAGAGGAAACACAAGAAAAAAATCCATAACAGGGTAATATTCAATTTCTTCCACTATCCCAGTTTATTGATATGTGATTACCTGAAATGAGAAAAACAGCTGTTCTAACTGGGTAAATTTGGCTTTCAAATTATGATTCAGTTGCTGTCATGCAGATTCTCCACTGACAACATTACTGAATATATTGCAGTCTCTCAGCCAGCATTTGACACTTTCTTCTGGACTCACTTGAATGCTTTCATTGCACCTGTCTTGGAGTTGTTCAACCTATTGGTAGAGACAGGAGAAGTGCCAGGTGACTGGAAAAGAGCAGATGTGGTCCCACTCCACAAAGGTCGTGATAAAGATGAGGTTGGAAATTACAGGCCTGTCAGCCTGACTTCAGTAATGGGCAAGATAATGGAATCTTTGCTGAAGTGAAGGGAAGTTGAATACCTTGACACAAATGGCCTACTAGACCCAGGACAACTTGGTTTCACCAAGGGGAAGTCCTGCCAGACCAACATAATCATTTTTCTGACTGGGTGACTAAGGTGGTGGGCTGGGGGAGGTGGATGTGGCCTATCTGAATTTCAGCAAGGCCTTCAACACCATCGCTCATAAAAGACTGATAAACAAACTACATAACCTAGAAGTGGATCCTAAAATAATACTAGAACTGGCTTACTGGCAGGAGTCAAAGGGTGGTGGTAATCAGGGAACACTCTGGGGAGGGACAGGTAGCAAGTGGGGTGCTGCAGGGGTCAGTGTTGAGGCTGGTCATCTTCAATGTCTATACTGAGGACATTGTAGAGGGGCTGGAAGGGAAGATATGCCTATTTGCCAATGACACGAAGATATGTAATAGGGTGGATATGCCAGGGGGATTGAAAAGGTGAGGGAGGACCTTAAAAAACTGGAGGAATGGTCTGGATCATGGAAGCTGGGATTCAGTGCAAAAAAGTGCAGGATCATGCACATAGAGCACAAGAACCCAAGGGCAACTTACAAACTAGGAGGGCAGGTATTAACAGTGATAACACAAAAGAGACCTGGGAGTTATCATTTTGGTTGACCTAAAAGAGGCTAGGCAGTGTGACAAGGCCTAGCCGGATGCTTGGTTGCATAGAGAGAGGTATCACAGGTAAAAGGAGGGAGGTCATTTTGGCCCTGCATAAGACAATGGTGAGACCATTCCTGGAGTACTGTGCCCAGTTCTGGAGGCCCCATCTGAGAAAAGACATAGACAGTGGAGGCAGTGCAGAGAAGGGCAACTAAAATGATGCAGGGCCTGCAGGAGGAGATCTATGAGGAAAGACTAAAATAATTAAATATGTATTCCCTGGAGGTAAGGAGGGAGAGGGGGGACATGATAGAGACATACAAATACCTCACTGATATAAACAGAGTATAGGAAGGGAGCATCTTCCAAAGTAAGAGATGCTCCAATACAAGGGGGCACAGTATGAAGTTGGAGGGGGAAGGCTCAGGGGTAAAATGAGAAAATATTTTTTTCACAGAGAGGGTGGTGGATGCTATGAATGGCCTACCAGAGGAAGTGGCAGGGACTAGAATGGTAGCAGGATTCAATAAGGAGTGGGGCAGACACAAGGGTATCCTGGAGGTAAGGCGGGGTGCTCTGGATTGCAGTTTATTCATCAGACCTCATACTAGGTAGGGATAATAGGGCAGACTGGGTGGGCCAAAAGCAAGAGGTCCTTATCTGCCATCAGTTTTTATGTATCTATGTGTCTATGCTGCACAGTACTCCAGTCAAAGAGGTAGAGATCTTCTCCATGTTAAGGCATGGCTGGACTCCAGTCTGTTTGTTCACTGCTGCGCTTTAAATGAGATAAGTTAATTTTTAAGTACCTCAAGTCTGTCGTGCATCATTGTTCCAACAGTCAGTTATATAGGTGGGTACCTGCTACACTGCTAATACACCCTTACAGTGTATCTTATCCTACCACCTTCTGGACTATGGGCCATGGTAGACCTGGTCATTGGTGAGATCATACGTGGAGTACTGTGTCCAGTTCTGCAGACAACATCTCAAAAAGGACATAGGTAGGGTAGAGGCTATCCAGAGGAGGGCAACCTAAATGGTGCAGGGGCTGCATCATATGCCCTATGAGGAGAGACAAAGGGATCGCAATATGTACAACCTGGAAGTAAGGAGGTGGGGGGGGGGCATGATAGAGACTTACAGTGGAGCCAGTAGGATGTAGTCATAGGTACCAGAGTCATGGGGCCACTAGGTCCATGGCCCTACCACTTTCAAAGGAGATAGGGCATGACCCTAACACTTTTTTGTTTTAAGTTTTCACCTCAGGAGTGTTATTGCTGTTGCCAGCAACTTCTGTTTGAACTGTCTTGTCTCCATTGCCTTCTCCCTCCTCTGCTCTTCAGTTAATAAACATTGCTGCAACTTTGATCTTGACCCAGTCGGCAACAGTACCGCTGAAACATAAGTGACCTGGAAGAGCAAGAGAGCACAAGCTGACGTTGTGCAACAGTCTTTCCCGCTACAGATTGGGCTACACAGCTCCTAGTGGAGAAGTCGATGAGCACTGAGCACTGACCTCTCAAGTCGCACATGTTCACACAAGTGTTGCAATCCTTGCACATTGTAACTGTTATCCATGTCACACTACTGTATGTATACTCTGCTCTCCTTCTGTAACGGCCACCCCTCCCCCCCGGTCGCACTGTGAGACGAGCATCCTGGTTGCTTAGTGTGCCTTTCCTGGTGAAACATTTCAATAAATAAATAAAATAAAATAAATAAGTTCTGTCATGGCGGCATTTGTTGAGTTTCCACCGCAGTGGTCAAAGGGGCAAGGGGGTTTGAGCTAGGCTAGCTTGACATAGGCTACCACTACCTACATTACTAGGTTCACAATAAAACAGCACAGGCCCGGCAGCAGCAAGCTAGGCCCAGCGCTAGCAGCAATGGTGGTGTGGTCTTCACATTCACAGCAGGCTGTGATCAGCAGCCACCCATGGAAGCCATCTAGAGCCAAGCAACACAGGTTGTGTTTGGTTGGTCAGGTCATGTCAGTGAGGTGACTCAGTTGAAGACCATGGTCAGACTTAGGATGATCGGTTACACTAGCCTCCAGCTGGCATAAGGTTGGAGGAGGCTCAGGAGCAGGCTGAAAACTGGGCTGGTTGGTAGTCACACTGGGCCAGGCGAGGTGGCCACAGGACGGTTCCGGCTGGTAAGTAAAAATAAATAATTGATTGGGAAGGAAGCAGGACTATGAGAAGTTGAAATTTCAATGTGCTTGCTTTTTCTTTTCTGAATCTGCACAGTTAGGTGGCTTTATGACCTGATGAAATGGTCACATGGAGAAAGAGATCAGGGCAAGGGCGACGGCAGGGGCTGTTTCGGGGAGAGTCACCAGTGCAGCCGGAAAAAAAAATGGCATACAGAATGATACAATGCTAAATCAAAACAGACTTGAATGTTGAGAGACTGACCGACTGAGTGAAGTAAAGAGACAACAGCGAGACTCGAGTCATGTAGTGTAGGATGACTGAAGCCTGAAGATCAATAATTAAAATTTGTTTTGTGATCACTGATAAGCTGAAATGAAGGCTGAAGCAAGCAAAGCAAGTATGCGGTGTGCCTTAATCCAATTAAGATTGTTGTAACTTGTTGTTCATGTACTAGAAACAGAAACATAGAAATTGTCAGTAGATAAGGACCACCAGGCCCTTCCAATCTGCCTGTATACCCTACCTTTATTAGCGGCCGCTGACCCTATGTGGTCATTGGTTTTAACCTCTCCTTCCCACCTCTAGGGTTCCCTTGTGCCTGTCCCATGCATGTTTGAATCTCCCCACTGTGCTCACTCCCACCACCTCCTGGGTAGGCTATTGCATGCATCCACCACCCTTTCCGTGAAAAGAACTTCCTTACATTTCCCCTAATCCTGCCCCCATCCAATCTCATATCATGCCTCCTCGTCCTTGTATGTCCTCTCCTATACTGGAAGATGTCACCCATTGCACATCATTTATGCCCTTAAGATAATTGAAGATTTCTATCATGTCCTCATGTTCCTTCCTCTCTTCCAGTGTATACATATTGAGGATTTTTAATCTGTCCTCAATGTCTTCTGGTGTAAGCCCTGCACCATCTTAGTTGCCCTTCTCTGAACTGCCTCTACCCTATCAATGTCCTTTCGAAGATGTGACTTCCAGAACTGTACATACACAGTATTCCAGATGAGGCCTCACCAGTGTTTTGTATAGTGGTATCACCACCTCCCTTCTTCGGCTAGTGATACCCCTTCCTATGCACCCCAACATACCACTGGCCTTTCCTATAGCCTTTGTACTCTGCTTGACCACTTTTAGGTCATCTGAGATAATAATCCCCAAATCTCTTTCCTCCCTGGTGACCATGAGCAACTCTCCTGTAGATCTTGCCAGGATTTCTGCACCCCAGGTGAATAACTTTGAGCTTCTTCGTATTCAACCCCAGTTGCACCTGGGAAACAAAAACCCAGGGGAAGAGTACACAATGGGTTGTGAGATACTGACAACAGTAAAAATGGAAAGAGACCTGGGGATAATTATTTCAGATGACCTAAAGGTGGGCAAGCAATGTGAGAAGGCAGTAAGGAAGGCTGGGGGGATACTGGGATGCACAGGGAGAGGCATCAATAGTAGAAAACAGGAAGTTGTTATCCCTCTGTACAGACAGTTGGTGAGACCCCATCTGGAGTACTGTGTGCAGTTCTGGAGACTCCATCGCCACAAAGACATAGACTGAGTGGAGGCAGTCCAGAGGAGGGCAACCAAAATGGTGCAGGGTCTGCACCAGAAGACATATGAAGAAAGACTAAATGAGCTTAATATGTATACCCTTGAGGAAAGAAGGGAGAGAGGGGATATGATAGAAACTTTCAAGTACCTCAAGGGAATCAGCAAAGTCCAAGAGGGTAGTATCTTTCAGAAAAAGAGATGTGCAAGAACAAGGGGGCCCAATTTGAAGATAGAGGGAGGACGGCTCAGAGGTAATGTGAGGAAGTATTTTTCACAGAGAGGGTTGTGGATGCATGGAACAGCCTCCCTGAGGAGGTCATGGAGTCAAGAACAGTGGAAAAATTCAAGAATGCATGGGACAGACATAAGGCAGTCCTAGTGGGGGGTAGGAGGAAGTAAGCTGTTGGTTAACTAGGATATGCAGCTTATCTGTTAGGTAGGAAAATGGGCAGACTAGGTGGGCCAAGCGGTCCTTATCTGCCGTCAAATTCTATGTTTCTATGTTGCCACATGTCTGACCATTTCCAGCTTTCCTAGGTCCTTCTTCATTTTCTCCAACTCATCTGGAGTGTCTACCCTGTTGCAGATCTTGGTGTCATCTGCAAAAAGGCAAACTTTCCCTTCCAGCCCTTCCACGATGTCACTAATGAAGACATTAAAAAGGACTGGTCCCAGAACTGATCCCTGAGGCACTCCACTGGTCACCCACCTCTCATTGGATTGGATCCCATTTACTGCCACCCTCTGCTTCATGTCCCTTAACCAGTTTCTAACCCAGTTCACCACCTTATGGCCTCACCCAGGCTATCCAACTTGTTAACCAGTCTTCTAAAGGTGTTAAAGGTCCTGCTGAAATCAATGTAGGTGACGTCTACTTCTTCCCCGGTCCACCTCCTTCATCACCCAATCAAAAAAGGCTATCAGATTTGTTTTACATGATCTTCCTGCTGTGAATCTGTGCTGCCTCAGATCCTGTGCTCCACTGGATTCTAAGTGTTCCACAATCCTTTCCTTAAGCAGTGCCTCCATCATCTTTCCCACTACTGAGGTGAGGTTGACTGGCCTATAATTTCCTGCCTCCTCACTGCTACAATTTTTGTGAAGAAGGACTACCTGTGCCCTCCTCCAGTCCTCTGGAACCACTCCTGTATTGAGCGACTCACTAAACAGGGATGCCAGCAGCGCTACTAACTCCATCCTTAGTTCCTTTAATATCCTGGGATGTATGCCATCTGGTCGCATTGTCATATCCAGTTTCAGACTTGTGAGCTCCTCTAGGATTCTTTCTTCTGTAAATGGACTGGTGTTCACCTCCCTCTCCCCTTTGTGTCTGTTGCCCAGCTGTGAACCCTGTCCCTCCTCTTTTTCAGTGAATATTGAACAGAAGTATGTGTTCACTACTGATGCCTTTTCCAGGTCTCCATCCATACACTCCCTTTTGTCCCTTTTGAGCATTACAATCCCCCTCGGACTTCCTTTTTTCACTGATGTACTGTAGAATGTCTTATCCCCTTTTTTCGCCATCTGCTAATCTTTCCTCTGCTTGCGCTTTTGCACTCCTAACAGTTTTCTCTTCTTACTTCAGACAATTTAGGCACACCATCCTGTCATCTTCCTTCTGAGTCCCTTTATACTTTCTGAAAACCAGCCTTTTGGCCCTTACTTTCTCTATCTTTTGAGAACCATAGTGGTTTCTTCCTTCTCTTGCCTTTATTTCTCAGCCTAATGCACTGGTTCATCCGCTCCACTGTGGCTCCTTTTAGGTGTTACCACTGTATCTCAACCCCCCCTCCTGCCTCCCTCCTGGCAAGAGCTTCTTTGATGCATATGTCCATCCTAGCAAAGTCCACCCTCCTGAAATCCAAGACCCTTGCCTTTGTGTGACTTGACTGTGACACAGTACTCATGTTAAACCATACTGTGTGGTGGTCTCTGGACCCCAGGTGCCTTTCCACCTGGACTTCTGTGATTCTGTCTCCATCGTCAGTACTAGTTCCAGAATTTCCCTGTCCCTGGTGAGTTCTTGCACTAGCTGCCTGAGACCTGCCCCCTGCAGGGAGGCTAAGTTGACTCGGCTCTTGGCCAAGGCTGCCTCTGGGATGTTCCAATCCATGTGTGGCATATTAAAATCATCTAGCAGCAGTACCTCCCCTTTTGCTGCCATCTCATGTATTTTCTCCACTAGTACCCTGTCCAACTCCTCCCCCTGAGCCGTTGGCCTGTAGATCACCCCTGTGCAAATTGCGGTGCCATTACCTGGCTCAAGGTTGACCCACAGTGCCTTGGCCTCCCCATCTACCCTGTACTGCAGTTGCTTTTATATTTTCCCTGACGTACAGGGCCACCCCCTCTCCCTTTTTGAGTTCGTCATGGCATGCAGGCGCAGATGGACTCATTGCTATAAGGTGCTCTATAGGGGTGTGCTCTGTTTCTTGGAACAGGTCAGCAGCAGGTGAATCAGTCAGCAGGCCCAATCCTCATCAGCTAAAGCCTCCTCCAAACACTCAGGCAATACTGAGAAGGAAGAAACCACTATGGTTCTCAAAAGATAGCAGAGAAAGTAAGGGCACAGTGGAGCTGGTGAACCAGTGCATTAGGCTGAGAAATAAAGGCAAGAGAAGGAAGAAACCACTATGGTTCTCAAAAGATGGAGAGAGGATCACAGATGTAGAAGTGGGTAGCCATCTGGGAACTAGCGACCATCGAACAGTATGGTTCACAATAAACACAGCAATAGAGTCAAGCCATACAAAGGCAAAAGTACTGGACTTTAGGAGGGCTGACTTTGCCAAAATGGGTGAGTGCCTAAGGAATGCACTAGCAAATGGGCAGGAAGGAGGTGGAAGAACAATGGGAATAATAAAACTGCCATCACAGAGGTAACAAGCCTTGTGTGAAGCAAATAAACAAAACAAAACGATGTAAGAAACCACTATGGTTCTCAAAGGAAGTGGCAGTGAAGGTTCAAGAGAAAGAAAGTATTCAGGAAGTACAAGGAATCACAGAAGGAGCAGGACAGAGAACTGTATCAGTTAAAGCAAAAGGAAGCTGGGAAGGCAGTCAGAACAGCAAAGGCCCAAACCGAGGAAAAGATAGCCAACTCAGTTAAGAAGGGATAAAACCTTTATAGGTACATCAGGGAGTGAAGGAAGACCAAGGGAGGGATAGTGAGGCTTAATAAGGGGAGGGAGGGGTGGGCAGAGGTGACTGTGAAAAGGCAGAGATACTAAACAAATATTTTTGCACAGTATTTACAAATGAAGAGGGGAGGTACCTAAACAAACAGTAGAAACACTCTGACAGAAGTTGATAACCAGCCCATTTATAGAAGAAAGAGTTCTGAAAGAACTCTTAAAACTGAAGGTGGAAAAGCAATGGGGCCTGATGGGATTCATCCCAGAATTTAAAAGAACTAAGGGTAGAACTAGTGACACGACTGACTACCCTCTTAACAAATCATGGGAGGATGGGTGGTACCCGAGGACTGGAGGAGGGCAGATGTGAGTCCCCTTCACAAACGTGGGAGCAAGGCAGAAGCAGAAAACTACAGACCTGTTAGTTTAACCTCAGTGATAGGGAAAATGATGGAATCACTTCTGAAGGAAAGAATTGTTGAGTATCTAGAGGCCAGAGGGGCACAGGACACAAGGCATGGATTCACAGCAGGAAGGTCATGCCAGACAAATCTGATAGATTTCTTTGACTGGGTGACCAAAGTAGTAGATCAAGAAGGGCTGTGGACATGGCCTACCTAGATCTTTAGCAAGGCATTTGACACAGTCCCACACAAAAGATTAATATACAAGTTAGCCAGCCTGGGAGGGGTCCCAAGATGACAGCCTAGGTAAAGAATTGGCTGGAGAATAGGACACAGAGAGTAATAGTAAATGGAGTCCACTCTGAAGAAAGGGGTTACTAGTGGGGTACCGCAGGGTTCAGTATTAGGACTAGTCCTCTCAATGCCTTATGTTTTACATTGCAGAGGGACTGGAAGGGAAAAGTATGTCTCTTTGCAGATGACACAAAGATATGCAACAGAGTTGATGCACAAGGTGAGGTGGAAAGGATAAGAAGGGACTTGGCAAGGTTAGAGGAATGGTCAAATGTATGGCAGCTTAGATTCAGTGCTAAGAAGTGCAAGGTAATGCACCTGGGAAACAAACACCCAAGGGAAGAGTACACAATGGGGGGGTGAGATACTAACAAGAACAAAAATGGAAAGGGACCTGGTGGTAGTCATATCAGATGACTTAAAGGTGGGCAAGCAATGTGAGAGGGCAGCAAGGAGGGCTGGGGGGATACTGGGATGCATAGGGAGAGGCATCACCAATAGAAAACAGGAAGTTATTATCCCTCTGTACAGACAGCTGGTGAGACCCCATCTGAGTACAGTGTGCAGTTCTGGAGACCCAGTCTCGCAAGAACATAGATAAGATGGAAGCTGTCCAGAGGAGGGCACTAAATGGTGCAGGGTCTGCACCGAAGACACATGGAGAGAGACTAAAGGAGCTTAATATGTATAGCCTCAAGGAAAGGAGGGAGAGGGGGACATGATAGAAACTTTCAAGTACCTCAAGGGAATCAACAAAGTCCAAGAGGGTATCTTTCAAAAGAGGGTGCAAGAACAAGGGGCACAATTTGAAGATAGAGGGGGGTCAGCTCAGAGGTAATTTAAGGAAGTATTTTTTCACGGAGAGGGTTGTGGATGCATGGAACGGCCTTCCGGAGAAAGCTGTGGAGTCAAAAACAGTGGTGGAATTCAAGCATGCATGGGACAGTCATAAGGCAATTCTAGGGGGTGGGGTAGAAAGAAGCAGGCTGCTGGTTAACTAGGATCTGCAGCTTATCCATTAGGTAGGGAAATGGGCAGACTGGGTGGGTCAAGCGGTCCTTATCTGCCATCAAATTCTATGTTTCTATGTTAAAAGACCCTGTAATAAAGAAAAAACCTTCCCACAACATTCTACATTTTTTTAAACCTGTAAACTAGAAAATGGTCCCTCGTTGAGTCTGGTGGCACCTTCCCCAGCCCGCAGCCAGCCACTGTGCATCCCACCTACCCACACCCTCCCCTGTCACCCAATACATACCTCCAGAGTTGGGCACAATGATCTTCGGTGGACCAGGAACACGTCTGCACTCTTCAAAGTCAACCGTGAACTGAAGAAATGCTGGTAAGCTGTATTATTGGCATAAATGTTTTTTTTTTTCAACTTTGGTGCATATCTTGGTCATTTTTGTGAGTTTTGGCAACAAATTTTCAACATAGGGTTCTTGGGATCCCACCTCATGAATTCAGTCACTGTTATCTGGTGATTCCATCCCAAAAGCTGATTTTGCAATCACTGCATGGAATCACCTTTCCGGACCAATTAACAAAACAACGGTGTCACTGTTCATGAGGTGGGCTCTCAAAAAGCCTATATTGAAAATTTGGTGAAACAATCCCAAAAAAGGACTGTGTTGTGAGCGTGCATTGAGCAGTTTCAATGCACACTTGTAACGTCATGAATATGTAATATTTTCACTCCAGATTTTCAGCATTGGTATTTTTTTATACCTCTTCCTGAACAGTACAGCTGTCATTTTTCACATCCTGGCCGAAATATGTTTTCGCACTTCCGGCGCATATTAGCACGGTCGCTGTGGGAAATCAGTGTTTGAGACACATTACGAAAATCACAGTGACACTGTTCATGAGTGGAGGTCTCAAAATACCTATGTTGAAAAGCTGGTGACAAAAGTCCATATAATGACTGTGTTACGAGCATACGTTGTGCAGTTTAACGCACACGTGAAACGTCACAAATATGTAATATTTCCACTCCAGATTTTCAACATTGGTATTTTTTTACACCTCCTCATGAACAGTACAGCTGTCATTTTCACATCCTGGCCAAAATGTGTTTTCGCACTTCCGGCGTCGAATAGCGCGGTTGCTGTGGGAAATCAGCATTTGGGACAGATTACGAAAATCACAGTGATGCTGTTAATGAGTGGAGGTCTCAAAATACCTATGTTGAAAATTTTTTGACAAAAGTCCATAAAATGACTATTTTACGAGCGAGCGTTGCGCAGTTTCCACGCACACTTGTAACCTCGAGGATTTGTAATATTTTCACTCAAGAGTTTCAACATTGTCAGTTTTGCATGCCTCCTTATGAACAGTACAGCTGTCGTTGTTCACATCCTGCCCGAAATGTGTTTTTGCACATCTGGAGCACAATGGCGCAGTTGCTGTGGGAAACCAACCTTCTGGACACAGTAAGAAAATCATAGTGACAGTGTTCATAACCAGAGGTCAAAAATGCCTATGTTGAAATTTTGGTGAAATTATTCCACTAAATGACTGTTACGAGCGTGCGTTGTGCAGTTCCCATCTACGCGTTTGAGCATTTTCAATATGTTCACTCCAGATGTTCAACACTGCCATCTCTTCACACCTTATGAATGGTACAGCTGTAATTTTTCACATCCTGCCTGAACTGTGTTTTCACACATCTGGTGCAGAATGGCGCAGTCACTGTGTGAAATCAACGTTTGGGACCGATTATCAAAATCACAGTGCCACTGTTCATGAGCAGAGGTCCCAAATGCTTTCATGAGGTGGGGGTCACAAAAGGCCAAGTTGAAAATTTGTAGTGCAAATATCAACAAACACCCAGGGCGTTAGGGTTAGGGTTTCTAACCATAATGTGTCCCCCCCCAACCCATGGTGTGGCTACTGTGCCCTCATCTTCTCTGAACCGCAGACACATCGTCACTCTTCAAAACCAGATCACGAATTGAGGAAACAGTTATGCACTTCACTGTGTTTCAACGGGAATGTGAACTTGGTGGCATAACTTGTTCTTTCTACTGGAAATTGTAGTCCTGCCAATCAGTGCGTACCAACAGCAATCCCCAACAACAAACTCTGGCATTGACAAATGCTTGTTACCCTCCCTAACCCTTCTGAATAGAGCATAATCTGGTACACTTATCTCCCAATTGTGTTTTTCGGTGTACCACGTCTCAGTTATTGCCACTATGTCCAGGTCTGTCTCCGTCATCATTGCCACCAGGTCTGGGATTTTATTACCCTGGCTGAGGGCATTTGTATACATGGCCTTAAACGTGTTGCTGCCTGCCCACCTTCTATTCCCATGTTTGCCCTCTTGATTCTTCCTTCTAGCTCTGGTTTCCTTCTTTTACTGCCTCCCTTCCATTGGCATACCCTTCATAACTGGTTTAGATGTATTCAGCAACAATTTGCCTTCCTGATCCTCCTTGCTGACTGCTCTAACCTGTGGGGCTGGGCTGCTTGAGACTCCCTGCTTCCATTGCCCCCGCTAGTTTAAATGCTTGCCAAAGAAGCATTTAAAGCAGTCATTGAGGACCACCATCCCCTTCCTGGGTGGATGTAGGCCATCGCCCTTGTACAGGCCCACATTGTTCCAGGTCCCCAGTCCCCAGTCCCCAGTGTAGCCAAAACTCTTTTCCCTGTAGCAGCTCTTCAACCAAGTGTTGAAGCTTCTGATGTGGAGATTCCTAGCCTCCCCTCCTGCCATGGACTGGCAGCACCTCCGAGAATGTCATGGAGCTCGCTAACTCCCCAAGGCAGTTTCCTAACTCCCTGAAGTCCTCCTGAATCTGCTGTATATGCACATTATCCCAGGCTAGATCATTTGTCCCCAGGTGGACAACAACCTCCAGCCCACCTCTCTTTGCTACCACTTTAGCGATCCTCTGGATCTGCTCCCCCTCCCTTCAAGCTGTGCCTCCTGGAAGACACTTAATCTCCCTCTTCATCCCACTGTCTGAACTCAAATCCATTCCCTGGACAACTGAGTCCCCCACCAGGAGGAGCTTCCTCCTCCTCTGGGGTCCTCTGCCTCCCACCCCTAGGTCTCCCTCCTGGAGAACCCACTCATCCTCCCCGATCACAACCTTGGGTTCCCTTACAGGACTCTCCCTCTCCTCAAGGACAGCATAGGAGTTTTTTAGTTGGACAGGATGGGGGATGTGCTTCTGTCTCACCTACCTCACCCTCACTGAGCCCACTTTAGTCCATCCAGCCCCCTTCCAGGGCAACTATTGCAGAAGTTGCTGAGGACATGGTGGCCTCTGGGTGGGAGTGAAGGTCCCCAGTACTCTAGTAGTGGAATGGGTCAGGCAGGTTCTCCCAGTCTGCTATTGGGGCTGCAGAGCTGAACACTTGAGCTGGAATCAGCTTGCATGTTTGAGCAGGCAGGCAGCTTAATACACTTATATTACTGTATTTAACTCTGCATGATTCACAAATCAGGTTAAAGAAACTAGGTGAGGGAGGTGCAGAGATGATAGGCTGGGGGGCGCGCCACTCCATATATGCTTAGCCCTACCACTTTTCAGAATCTTCTGGTACCACTGGATGTAGTGCAATAATGCTGCAGTGTATCACAAAATGTTGCAGTATACTGCAGGGAACAGTGCAATTCAATGGCAGTTAAGCCCTTTTGTCATTCAGTATTTTATGACATGTCATTTACTGCAAATTACTGCATTGCATTGCAGATGGCTCTGCTGCATAAGTACCTCATGGGGGTAAATAAGGTACAGGATCCAATTGAATCCAGTACGAATTTATTTATAAAAAGTGCTACTCAAATTATCATAGCGCTTGTACAATACTAAATTAAAACAGATTAAAACAATCATAAATATATACAAACAGTAACATTCTTCAATTCATTCAAACTGCCAGATGGAAAAGATGTGTTTTCAGTGCAGATTTAAAGCTCTCCACTGTCAGGCACTCCCTTATCCGACGAGGTAGAGAGTTCCACAGGGTTGGGGCCGCAAATATAAATGCTTGTGCCCCAGAGGTCATCAAACACACCCTGGGAACCCTTAGCAATCCCTTGTTGGTGGAGCGGAGTGGGTGGAGGGAGCATTAGGAGTGCAGAAGCTCTTGCAGATAACACAGTCCCCATCCATGTAGGGCTTTATAGGTCAGCAAGCCAACTCTGAAGGTGATCCACCACTGAACAGGCAGCCCCTGCAAATCACGCAGCTCGGGTGTGACATGGCTAGATCAAGACAAACCAGTCAACAGCCTGGCCGCCACGTTCTGCACCAGCTGCAGGAGACGGATATCCATCCCCAGTAGCCCTAGGTACAGGGAGTTGCAGTAGTCAAGGCGGGTGGTCACAAAGGCATGAACAAACATTGGAAGGTCATCAGGTGGAACCAGGTGTTTAATCTGGGAGATATTCCTCAGATGATAAAAAGAGGACTTGACGGACAACACCTGTGATTTAAGTGTCAATCCCTCATCCAAAAATAACGCCCAGATTCCACATCCAGTTAGAGGCCATCAGCTGGCAGCTGCCAGACAAAGACCAGAAGGCTGCCCAGAAAAAAGGCCCTCAACCCGATGACCTGGGTCCACAACCAAAACCTCAGTTTTATCCAGGTTCAACTTCAGCCAGTTAGAACTTATTCAATCCTGGATCTCAGAGAGACAGTTGTTAAAGACCAAGACAGCATCATCCAGCTCGGGCACAAAGGACATGTACAGCTGAGTATCATCTGCATAGCAGTGAAAACTCAGCCTGTACCACCTTACAATGTCTCCCAATGGAAGCATGTACACCACGAACAACATGGGTGATAAAATGGAACCCTGTGGCACCCCACAAGGCAGGGAGAAGGTGCCAGATAAATAAATCCCTGATGCCACTCTCTGAGATCTGCCTGTGAGGAAGGACTGAAACCATCTGAGGACTGTACCAGACAGTCCACAGATCAACTGCAGGTGCTCCAATAATACACCATGGTCCACAGTGTCAAACGCTGCAGAGAGATCAAGAAGAACCAAGAACCAAGATGGAACATCTCCTCTGATCTCTCGCTATCAGGAGATCATTGAGTACCCGAACTAGGGCTGTCTCGGTACTATGTCTCTTCCAAAATCCAGACTGGAGAGGATCATAGATATTGTGGATGGTAAGATGATTCTCCAGCTACTGAGCAACCACCTTCTCAATAACCTTACCCACAAAGGGAAGGTTAGAGACTAGTCTGTAGTTAACGAGACAGTCTGGGTCCAGAGAGGATTTCTTAAGGAGAGGTCTAACAACCGCCTCCTTCAGGCTGTCCAGAAACACACCTGTGTCTAAGAAACTCCATACTATCTCAGCTAGGACCAGGCTGATGACCTCAACACACCCCACAAGAAGGAGTGTTGGGCCCAGGTCCAAACTACAGCAGGTCAGCCACATACTCTGGATGATCCTCACAATATCATCAATCCCCAACTGTTCAAAGTTGGACCAGACACACCGAGGCCCAGTAACCTCCCACCAACCTCCACTAGACTCATTAGAATAGGTTAAATGGATCTCAGACCTCATGTCAGCAACCTTATCTGCAAAGAACCGAGCAAACCCATCACACTTCTCCGGTGACAACGTTCTCCGAACTTGCAGACAAACTGGATTGCACAATCTGTCCACAGTTTGGAAGAGCTGGGCTGGTTGCTTTTTTACAGCAGCAATCTCCTTGGACAGGAATTCTGCCTTCTTACAAGAGATGGCCAATTGATAGTCCTTGTAATGGGCCATCAGTCTTAGCCTGTCGACTTCAAGGCCCGATTTCCGCCAATGCTGTTCCAGCCTTCGCCCCAATCTCCTCAACTCCCTCAAGGTCCCATCAAACCAAAGGGACTGAGGGTGAAGGGTGAGGGGACAAACCCAAACAGGAGCTATGGAATACAGAGCCTCCATCACAGCCTTATTATAGGCCAGTAACAGATTGTCTGGATCCATACTTGCACCCAAAAGACCCGATAGGTCAAGCAACACTATCAGGCCATTTGGGGTCAAACCCCTTAAAGGGCAGTACCAGACCATCTCCATAGGGGCAAGCCTATAAGAAGAAGCCTGGACATTGAACCTTATAATGTGATAGTCAGACCCACCGACTGGCTCTACCACCAGGTCGGAGGTCTCCATACCCAGTAGAAAGACCAGGCCCAACAAATGATCATGCTTATGGGTCGCAGAGGTAATCACCTGTGTGAAGCCCAGAGAATTCATAAGCTGGAGGAAGTCCTGTCCTAATTGTGAGAGTTCTTTGTCGAACCAGTCATTGAAGTCCCCAAGGACCATCCATATAGGAGACTTCAACATCATGTTGTTGATGAAATCCGCGACTTCCTGCAGGAATTGCTTCTTGTCTCCAGGTGGCCGGTAGTTAAGAAGAATCCTGCACCCCACACCTACGCCAATGATACATTCGAAGGATCTGGTTTCCCCAGCTGGCACAAGGCTCAATTTCAATCTAAAGCAAATGGCTACACTTCTGCACCTACGATCCATCCTCGGGCAGTGTATCACCAAGAACCTGGCCAGAACAGCTGACTCCAAAACAGGGCCAGAATTATCATCCAGCCAAGTCTTGTTGATGCAAGCCAGATCTGATGACCCCACAAGATCCGCAATTATTGTGGACTTGTTTTTAATAGACCTGGCATTTCATAACACCGTCTGAGTAGGATTGGACATCGAGGCTGGCTGTGTCATCTGACCACCCAAAGTGGAGCCCTTGGGCATGGGCACCATCAAGGAGAGGAGTATTTTTCACAAAAGAAGATGCACAAGGACAAGAGGCATGCAATGAAGGTGGAAAGAGTCATTTATGAAAGATGTGAGGAAGTACTTCATCACTGAAAGAATGGTGGACGTGCAGAACAGTCTTCCAGAAGAGGTGCTGGGGGTGAAAACAGTGGTGGACTTTAAGAATGCACGGGATTGACACAAAGGGATCTTAGTTGGAAAACAGTGAGGGGGGGAAGGAAGTACCCAGAGATCAGGTTGAGTCTGCAGTGACAGTATAGGCAGTATAGGCAGGAACTAATGGGAAGACTGGGTGGGCCAAGCTGTCCTTATCTGCCAACAAAGACTATGGACTTGATTTTCAAAGCCCCAAAGTTGACACAAGGAGCCTGCATCAAACAGAATTGTTGCAAGTGGCTCCTTGCATCAAAATCTGTGCCAGTTCTGATTCTGGAACCCCTACTGCACCCACGATGGGACCACCTGTGCCAAAATGGTCCTGCTGCAGCATTACCCCTTACATGGGGTTTGTGCCATGTTGCAAGGGGGCTTGTGCCACAGCGGGGCTGCAACATCCCCATAATCAGGATTTTGAAATCCCCATTGTGGCCGCTAGAGCCTGGAAATGGTTAGACCCAACATAAGCTGGTCTAACTCCCCCTGCACCAGCTCACCCGTACTGTCCTTGCCACAGCCCCCCTAACAAAATAGCTGCCCTAGGAGGCCTAAGGGAGATACGAATAGTGTAGCACATGTTGCCAAAGTGACAGGTTCAGTGCTTTTATGTTTAATATTTTGGTTATGTGAGCACCCATTGTCCCCGTAAGACTGCCTGTTCTGATATTTCTCCCCCGCACATGTTTCATTCACCTATGCAGCAATAGTGACATACTGAATGTAAGTACTGACTGTACTTACATTTTCTCACATGTATTGTATGGTGTGCTATGGCAGCGGGTGGGTTGCCAGCTCTCTAGCAGTTCCTGCAAGCCTGTCTGCGGCTTGCGGTATTCCCCTGTGAGGTGCTGTTCTTTTGGTGCAGCTGGTGCCTTGTGACAAACCCATGGAGTTTGGCACCGGGACCCTGATTTTTCCAAAATCAAACGCAGGGTCTCTGGGGCACCCTACACTGCCGCTGTAGCAATGACTGACACAACTTGTGCCGATCTACGGGTTCTTTGAAAATCAAGTCCTACGTTTCTGTGTTTCTATGACCACTGGCCACAGTTTGGCCTCTAGGCCCATTGATGCAATGGTACCAGTAGTCCCTGGTGTTGCTCATGGCCTTGAATTTTAGGATACTAATTTTTGCCTTAGAAATCTTGAGCTCAGCTCTCAACAGCTGTACCTCCTTCAGTTGAGGTACTGACCATATATCTAGAGCACCCTTTGGGTCATGCTGCCCCACAGTTCCTGCACTCCGCCCACTCCCTCAATAGTGACCCACCTGTATTAGTATGCATTCTAGTTATGTGCAGCAACTACAACACCCCTGTATTAGATATGTTAGCCTGATGTTAGATATGTATGTATGTTAGATATGTGCCTGATTTTGCTCTCCTTGCTGCTTCATCAAGTGACCTCACTTAAAGGACTGCACTGGTACATGTCTGGTAGTCAGAGCCATGTATACTGCCTTTCCTTCACTAAAGGACTTTGTCTCTAGCCAACCTGTGCTAAGAAGTCCTGATTTCAATAGATTGTTTAGCCTATGGACTGATGCATCTGAGGTTGGTCTCAAAAGAGGTTTTATCATCAGTATTTAAGAGGGTGGAACACCATGTCCTGCAAATGAATAGGACACTAATTCTCTATGAATGTAGGTATGCTATGATCGAGATGGAATACCTGGGGGTCTTGGTGCAGTGGTAGCCCTCTGCAATTACCATACTTAACAGACAGTCAGTTTATCCTGATCATGGACCATGTGACCCTTAGTTGGCTACATAAGATGAAGGATCCAAACCCTCAGAACACCCATCAGTATGCAACCTTTTAGCCCATCTCTTTTGATGTGCACCCTGCCCATGAGAAAAAGCATGCAAATACAGACTTTTTATCCAGTACCTTTGTGGGTACTGCCAAGCATGTCCTGAGCCCCATTTTTGAGGGAGGCGGTGTGATGGGCTGTATTGACTTTTTCCAGTCCAAACTGGGAGAGCCACTGGGTCACTGACAGCCTGTCTTAACCTTTATGTCATGCATTTTACTTACAAAAGATGCAGGGATGTGTATAACTGAAGAGATAACAGATACTGTAGCAACTAGAAACTGATAGACTAGCCCTGTTGGGAGGAAACTTTAAGAGGTGATGAAGGTGTGATGTGATTAAGATGTGCACTAGCCCTAACATGATAATGTTTACTTGGACTGATCCCTTGAAGCTGCAGTATTAGTTAGTCTGCAAAGCATTTCATCATATTGCTTTTTAGTAATAATGCATTTCTGGGCCACACATTGGTCCAATGGCAGTGCATCACCTTGCTGTACCAGTGATCCAGGCTCAAGGGTGGATTCATAGCAGTGGTAGAGGCATAGGTCAGGTAACATAGGCAAACCAGTAAAAGTTACAAAATTTGCAAGTAGCATTTTATTATTAACAACAATAAAATAAAAAGAAATTGCACAGGATCTGGCCCAGTGGTACTGAGG
This sequence comes from Neoceratodus forsteri, assembly GCA_016271365.2. Classification (NCBI taxonomy): domain Eukaryota; kingdom Metazoa; phylum Chordata; order Ceratodontiformes; family Ceratodontidae; genus Neoceratodus; species Neoceratodus forsteri. The sequence goes on along the minus strand of CM028129.1, from coordinate 1,099,496,383 downwards.
GTTGAGGCACTGGACACCACACCTTGTGCCATGCCGGCAACCCAGGCTCAGGAGTGAGCTTGGGCTGCCAGAAGTTGGCAGGGAATGGAGAAGATTGAGCATCTAATGGACTGCTCTCCTCTCCCTGGGAGGGACGGATTGCAATACTGCTTCTTGGCTGCCTTCTGTCAGGAAGGCACAGGAGCATGGCGACATGACATGTGCATGTCTCCACATGCGCGCATTCAGGGCTGTGAGGGGGAAGGGCAACAGAAAATGTAAAAAAGGCATCTGCAGGCTCTGTGACCCTGCCTGCGAACTAGCATCCCACTCTGTCACTGGACAACTGGGGACTCAGACCAGATCTGGATGCAATGGTGGGGGGAGGATGGCCCTCCCCTACCTGGCCCCACCACAGCAGGAGGAAATCGTGGGGGTACTGGGGGGGTTCGGTGGCACCAGGGGAGTGGTGGGTGGATATAGGGGGCAAGGCAGTGGGAGTTCCCTGCTTATGGATGCCAGTGGGAGATAAACAGAATATGAAAAAAAAAATTGTACAGGACAGCTCTTCATATAGGCAGTTTGAACACAGTCCTACATCTAAGGGTTTCTCTTTAAAATCTCCTTCTCTCAATCCCCAAGCAAAAACATTGCTTTCCTTTTTATAAGATGTATTTTCCTGACAGTTTAAATTCTGCATCCTGTTAGTGTAAATCAATAACCTGTTTCTCACAAAATGTCCCAGAATTTTGTCAGTTTCTTTCCTGAGGCTAGCCTGCAGGTGTAGCAAAAAAGAACACTGTGTCCCAGGACTGGTTTCCTGTTGACAATTTTGTAAACAAGCTTCAATTCCAGACTGATATCTTTTCTAATAAACTCAAACAGCTTCCTGTGTTCATTTCAACAATTTTACATTTGCAAACCAAGGGATCCCAGTTTCACATAAAAAATTGCATGTATTTATTTTAACCACTGAGAAGCAAGGGGAGAAATAAATAATAGAAATAGCTAGAAGTTGCAAGGGAAGAAAGGGAGCTATTGAGGGAAATTGTGGGACCATTGGATTGCCCAATTCTTAGGTGCCACAAAAGAAATCTGATTCTGCATGCATGTAAGAGACAGACAAGTGGCTGAAATAGGAGAGGGAAAAACAGATCCTTGCTTTTATCTCTCTGCATAACAAATGGGGTAGAGTCTTATTCAACAGTGTCATAATGGCACATGGGTGACTGGCAGGGGCTGGCAGTGCTGATGATGGCAGTATTTCCAACGGAGGGGATGGTGTAATGTCCAGTACCACAGTGACCCTTGTGGATGATCAGGGATCTTCTTCTCCTCAGGGAACTGCTGCAACATCCAAGGCTACAAGAAGGTTGCAAGGTGCCATTATGTGGGTGGAGGATGGAAAGGAGGAGGGAAGAGACAAAACTACAAGGCCTCCAGGCATTACCCATTAGAAATAAAATGTTAAGCTCAATCCAGTGTCTTACAGGTAGCCACTTTAGACCATACAGGGCAGACATATTATGACAAACCCTTTGTGGAGAGGGTGGTGGCAGGTTGGAACACATTACCAGGGGAAGTGGTATCCAGTAACACAGTGGGCAGCTTCCAAAGGGGATGAGATGGGGTAAGGGAAGGGTCACTGGAGGGGCGGAGAGGCAGCTGCAGTGTAAGGGCTGCTAGCTGCAGATTCGAGCAGACTCGATAGACTGTAAGGCCTTTATCTGCTGGCAGGTTCATATATTTGTAAGCATTCATTGACATGAGAAACCAAGCTGCTGCATTTTTCTCCATGTAGCCCTGTTGCTGCATTACACTCATCTTCTCAATAACCTTGCCTGAAAGGGTTAAGTTTGAGCAGGTCAATAATTTGCAGGGGTTGTCTTAATGTAATAACATCTTATTCAGCAGGGGTTTTACCATTCTTTACTGCTTTATTCAATGCAGTGGTAGATATCCCTTCCAATGAGAAGCATTGACAATCTCCCAAAAAATAGAACCAAGTTCTACACCCCACCTTCATGAGGTGTTAGGGTAATGGGGTTAAAATATACAATATGTGCTCGGAAGCAACTCAGAAATCACCTAGAGGATCTCTACACAGTCAGTAACACAAAAACTTGACCAAGACAACAGATGATCTTTTTCGAGGATATATTTTTCATCAGGCCACACTTATGAAACTATAGCCACCAGGAATTAGAACCACACAGAAATTTTTTTGCTAGCAGTCTTCCAGGGGCTGCCCACGACAACAACATGTGTCAATGCTCTCAGCATCTAAACGTGGACGGCTCCGCGCCTTAATCAGTTCTTTTCCTGCCGTCAATCATTGCACATCAGACTTCACAGAGACATGCTTCTGTTGACTTCCAAATCTTTGATTTTTTTTATTTTCTTTTCTCACCCTAGTTCCTTATCACTTTATTATGTTTATTGTACACAAGCGCAAGAAACATTGCAGCAGCTTTTGCAAGAAGCAGGTTATGGAGGTGTGGCACTGTTGTGGCCAATGCCCCCACAGCCTTTCAAGGCCTGGCCCGCTGTCCCCAATTGTGTGGCATGCTGCTGCTGACACTAGTTCAGCCAGCATACCAAAACCTTCTAAAGTTTTAACCGCTGCAATCAGGGGCCACCTCATCATTGCAGCATCATCCGCTGCAATGAGGAAGCTACCCCTCATTGCAGGGCTGTTGCTGACGGGGAGCCCAGTACCCGTCAGCTTGTCCCCCCATTTCTTGTGTGCTGAGGGGGTTGCCCAGTCCCCCTCAGCTTATGTCCCCCCCTTCTGTGTTTGCTGATGGGGTGACCAATCCCCATCAGCATATTCCCCCATTTCACTTGTGTGCCGGGGTGCCCAATCCCCTCAGCTCTAGGCCCCAGTATGTGCCGACAGGGGTGCCAAATCTGTCAGCTCCATTGCCCCCTTCCCAAAACACACAGGTGGCATGCTGGGAGCCCACCCCATCATGCAAACAGTGCACCAAAAAACCTGTCCCCATGACATCTTATTTTTTTACCCAAAAAGAAGAAAATGGTCCTCGCTGCCTGTGCCACCTCTCTCGCAACCCGCGCCTCCTGCTGCATACCCCACCTCCCACACCACCCCTCACCCCATTCTTACCTCTGAGTCCTGGCACAACAATCTTCGTGGACCAGGAACACGCTGCACTCTTCAAAGCTGACCGCGTACTGAGGAAATGCCGGAAGCTGTATAATGGAATAAATAGTTGTTTTTTTTAACTTTGATGCATATCTCAGTCATTTTTAGAATTTTGGCCAGTTTTCAACATGGGGTTTGGGACCCCTCTCATGAATTCTGCCACTGTCATGGCGTAATCGGCTCAAGGTGATTTCACGGTCACCGCGCGGAATCATCTTTCGGGACTGATTAATGAAATGACAGTGCCAGTGTTCATGAGGTGGATTCTCAAAAAGCCTATGTTGCAAATTTGGTGGAAAGAATACAAAAAAATGGCTGTTTTACGAGCGTGCATTGAGCAGTAGCTACACATGCTCATAACTTTGTGAATTTACAATATTTTCACGCCAGATTTTCAACATTGGCATTTTTCCACACCTCCTTGTGAACAGTAAAGTTGTTATTTTTCACATCCTGACCAAAATGTGTTTTTGCACTTCTGGCACAGAATAGTGCAGTCGCTGTGGGAAATCAGTGTTCGGACAGATTACTTAAAATTACAGTGACACTGTTCATGAGCAGAGGTCCTAAACTGCCTATGTTGAAAATTTGGTGCCAATACTCCATAAAATGACTGTGTTACGAGCGTGCATTGCGCAGCTTGCATGCACTCGCATAAGTTCATGAATTTATAATATTTTTACTCCAGATTTTCAACATTGCCATTGTTCTGCACCTCATCATGAACAGTACTGCTGTCATTTTTCAGATCCTGGCCTAAATGTGTTTTCGCACTTCCGGCGCAGAATAGCACAGTCGTTGTGGGAAATCTGTATTCGGGACACATTATGAAAATGACAGTGACACTGTTCATTAGCAGAGGTCCTAAAATGCCTACATTGAAAATTTGGTGATGAAAGTCCATAAAATGAGTGTGCTACTGAGCGTAAGGCCAGCAGTTTCCACGCACTGCATTCCTTCAAGTAACTTCTTGCAATATTTTCATTCCAGATTTTCAACATTGCCATTTTTCCACACCTCTTTATGAACAGTGCAGCTGTCATTTTCACATCCTGACTGAAATGTGTTTTCGCCTTCAGATGCACACAAGAAAGCGGTTGCTGTGGGAAATCAGTGTTTGGACATGTTACAAAATCACACTGACACTGTTCATGAGCAGAGGTCCAAATGCATATGTTGAAAATTTTGTGATGAAACTCCATAAATGACTGTAAAGATGAGAGCACCAACCAGGCAGGAGCCCAGTACAAAAGGGCAGCCTGCAGCGCGGGAGACACAGAACAAGCGAGTGAGGGAGGGGTGAGTGAGGCTCAATGGAGCACTGTTGGGACTGCTGCAGATTTCTTTGTGGGCAGAAAAAGGCAGCAATGCATGTAGGGGCCCAGTACAAAAGGGCAGCCTGCAGCGGCAGAATAAACAGAATGAACAAGTGAGGGGGGGAGTGAGTCAGCGAGCTCAACGGAGCTCTGTTGTGACTGCTGCGGATTTTTTTGTGGGCAGAAAAGGATGGCAATGCAGGCAGAAGCCCAGTACAAAGGCCAGCCTGCAGTGCCGGCAGAAACAGAATGAGCAAGTGAGAGAGATGGAGTGAGCGAGCTCAACAGAGCTGTGTCAGGACTGCTGCAGATTTCTTTGTGGGCAGAAAAAGGCAGCAATGCACACAGGGGCCCAGTACAAAAGGGCAGCCTGCAGCAGTGGGAGAAACAGAATGAGCGAGTGAGAAAGGGGGAGTGAGCGAGCTCAATGGAGCTCTATCGTGACTGTTGCAGATTTCTTTGTGGGCAGAAGGCACAACGCAGGCAGAAACCCAGTACAAAAGGCCAGCCTGCAGCGTCGGCAGAAACAGAATGAGCGAGTGAGAGAGGGGGAGTGAGCGAACTCAATGGAGGTCTATTGTGACTGCTGCGGATTTCTTTGTGGGCAGGAAAAGGCTGCAACCCCGGCAGGAGCCCAGTACAAAAGGCCAGCCTGCAGCACCGGCAGAAACGGAACGAGCGAGTGACAGAGAGGGAGTGAGCAACCTCAACAGAGCTGTGTCAGGACTGCTGCAGATCTCTTTGTGGGCAGAAAAAGCTGCCAACACAGACAGGACCCCAGTACAAAACCCAGTACAAAGGGGCAGCCTGCAGCAGGGAGGCATAGAGAGCGAGCAAGTGGGGAGGGTGGCGAGCTCACTGGAGCTCAGTTGGGACACCTGTGGATTTCTTTATGGGCAGAAAAAGAGCAAGCAATGCATGCAGGGGCCCAGTACAAAAGGGCAGCCTGCAGTGGCGGGAGAAACAGAATGAACAAGTGAGAGGGGGGAGTGAGTCAGCAAGCTCAACGGAGCTCTATCATGACTGCTGCAGATTTCTTTGTGGGCAGAAAAAGGTGGCAACGCAGGCAGGAGCCCAGTACAAAAGGGCAGCCTGCAGCACCGGCAGAAACGGAACAAGCGAGTGACAGAGGGGGAGTGATCAAGCTCAACGGAGCTCTGTCAGGACTGCTGCAGATTTCTTTGTGGGCAGAAAAAGGCGCCAGCAGAGGCAGGAGCCAAGTACAAAATGGCAGCCTGCAGCGCCAGGAGAAACAGAATGAGCGAGTGAGACAGGCGGAGTGAGCGACCTCAATGGAGCTCTGTCGGGACAGCTGCGGATTTCTTTGTGGGCAAAAAAAGATGTCAATGCATGCAGGGGCCCAGTACAAAAGGGCAGCCTGCAGCAGTGGGAGAAACAAAACGAATGATTGAGAGTGGGGGAGTGAGTGAGCGAGTTCAACGGAGCTCTATCATGACTGCTGAAGATTTCTTTGTGGGCAGAGGAAGGCAGCAACACAGGCAGAAGCCCAGTACAAAAGGCCAGCCAGCACTGCCAGCAGAAACAGAATGAGCGAGTGAGAGAGGGGGAGTAAGCGAGCTCAATGGAGCTGTCTCGGGACTGCTGCAGATTTCTTTGTGGGCAGAAAAAGCCGCCAGCACAGGCAGGAGCCCAGTATGAAAGGGCAGCCTGCAGCAACGGGAGACACAAAATGAGTGAGAGAGGGAGGGGGAGTGAGTGAGCTCAACGGAGCTCTGTTGGGACTACTGCAGATTTCTTTGTGGGCAGAAAAAGGCAGCAATGCACCCAGGGGCTCAGTACAAAAGGGCAGCCTACAGCGGCAGGAGAAACAGAATGAGCGAGTGAGAGAGTGGGAGTGAGTGAGCTCAATGGAGCTCTATCGTGACTGCTGCGGATTTCTTTGTGGGCAGAAAAAGGCGGCAATGCAGGCAGTAGCCAGTACAAAAGACCAGCCTGCAGTGCTGGCAGAAACGGAATGAGCGAGTGACAGAGGGGGAGTGAGCAAGCTCAACGGACCTGTGTTGGGACTACTGCAGATTTCTTTGTGGGCAGAAAAAGCCACCAACAGAGGCAGGAGCCCAGTACAAAAGGCCATCCTGCAGCGCCAGGAGAAGCAGAATGAGCGAGCCAGAGAGGGGCAGTGACCCACCTCAACAGAGCTTTGTTGGGACAGCTGCGTATTTCTTTGTGGACAGAAAAGGGTACCAATGCAGGCAGGAGCCCAGTATCAAACAGCAGCCTGCAGCACCGGGAGAAACACAATGAGCAACTGACAGAGGGCCACTGAGCGAGCTCAACGGACCTACGCAATCAACATTCGGCATTGACAAATGCTTGTTTTTTAAAGTGATTTTTGTCATTGTATATGCCAATTGACTATGCTAAACTTTTCCATTTTTGTGAGTTTGGTGGAAAAATCTACAACCACGATGAACACGACATCTGAGTCTGCTGTCTTGGTGAGGCCCGTGACATTAAGACCTACGAGACCTGCCTCGGCTTCAACCAGGCTACCTGGTGGCACTGTCAGAAAGTCCTGCAGTTCTTCCTCCAGGAATAAAAGATAGCCAGAATGGAGAGGGAGCTTAAGGTGGGAAGCTCCGCTGCATTGCTTACACCTTCCAGGGGCTCCTATTCTTCCAAGGCCCAGGATATGTCCTCTGGAAAACACAAGCACAAGAAGAGGGAGAGGAGTAGGGCTAAGATCCCCAAGTTCACTTTTTGTCTCAGCTCCAGGCGACGGCTGCTGCAGCATCATCGTCTGCTTCAGCAGCGACACCTCCTGCCACCACACCCTCTCTTCCACAGGATCGGCTCTGGCAGTGAGTTCCACTGGACCTTCCATGGCCGGTGACAGCTAGTCGACGTCAGGCCTTCTGATGCCCCTGCCGGTGCTGCAACCCCTGCCACTTGGACCACTGCTTTCCCAGGGGCAGCTGGTAGTGGGCTCCATTGGACCTACTCTGGCCAATACTGGCCTGTTAATGTTGGGCTTCAGGCCTCCCCCATTGACACTGCAGACCATTCCATTGATACCGGGAACCCAGCCTCCCCCGTTGATGCCACAAGGTGCCCTGGTGACGCTGACCTCCATCGACATCCTAACAATGTTCTCCTCCTTTATGGAGGCCATTTAGTGCCCTGCTCCTTCTCCAGACCCAGTGATGCTGGAGCCCACCAGACCAGCCCCTGCACCAGTGCCCATCTCATCAGAGTGCCTGCTCAATTCCGGGTGTCAGCATCCTCATTGCCTTCTCTGAATCACTCAGAGCTCATCGACAAGGATGTGGAATACAATCCTGACCTAATTCTACAAGATGAGGAGGAAAAAGATGGGTATAGGAGCCGATCCAGATCTACCTTTACTGTATCCTCAGGAGGTAAGGACACCCCCAGATATACCCTGAGGTCCCCTCCTTCATCTTAGTGATGAAGCAGTTCCAAACAGCTATGGGGTTTGATGCTGAGGAGCAAAATACTACCAGGAGAAATCTCATGGAATTTCTGGGATTACAAGATTCTTCCCTCTGATCATTCCTCCTCTGCTGGCTGCATTAAAGTATGTCACCATGGCTGCATGGCACAGACCAAGTATATTCCCTGCCATGCCTAGAAAGGCAGACAAACTGTACCAGGCCCCTTCAGGGGAGCCCTTTTTCACAGGGCAACGACAGGCAGATTCTGCAGTGATAAATGTGGCCCATGATCGTCTAAGAGACCTCAGCACCTCAGTTCTGCCCCCCCCAGATAAGGAGTCTAGCGAAGCTGGACCTCATGGGCAAGAGGATCTTTGCTTCAGCACTCTGGGCCTCAGAATTGCCAGTTATCAGGACCAGGACCATATATTCAAATTCCAGAATACTCTCTGGAAGAAGGCCAAAGCAGCAGCTCAGGCCCTTCCAGAAGGGCCCCAGAAGCAGAAAATGCTTAAGGCCCTCCAGACTGGGACTGATGTAGGTAAGCACTTTTTAAGGTCTACCTATGAATATTTTCAATGCCTTAGCCAGAGCAGCTGCAGCTGGCATCTACCTCAGAAGGCATTCTTGGCTCAGGGTGTCAGAATTTGCCAGTGATATCCAGCAATCCATTCTGAATGCCCCTTTCCAAGGTTACAAACTCTTCAGGGCAGATGTGCAGGATATCCTTTCAGACCTCCAAGCCTCAGGTCAGACTCTGTAGTCACTCCCTTTACCACAACCAACCAAAAAGTGGGCAGAAGATGCCTTTTTGTTGTGCCACCCACAGGCCCAAGTCGGGCACGAGGCAGCTGGCCAAGCACAGAGCAGAAGCAGCTTTGCCCACCCCTACCTCTACTACTGGGAAAGCCCCCAGAGGTGGCAGTATGGCCCAAGCCATAGGTTCAGCCTCAGCCTGACTCATTGCCAGACTCCCCATCTCCAGTATTTCAGGAAGTGGTGGTAGGGGGTCGCTTCTCCCTTCACCCGGACAGGTAAAGGGACATCACAACAGACACTTGGGTCCTGCAGCTCATAGAGCACGGCCATACAGTATGCTAGAACTTCTGGAATTGCCTCCAGAACTGCCACCAATTCCCTCCACTTATCCTCCTGACCACATTCCAGTGCTGCTGGAGGAAGTCTGTACCTTGCTGTGCAAAAAGGCCATAGAACCAGTTCCCTGGGAGCAAATGAACAGAGGGATCTACTCTCATTTCTTCCTAGTCCCCAAATCAACATGGGACTTAAGGCCCATTCTGGACTAGAGGGACCTGAACTTCTACATTCAGTATAAGAAGTTCAGGATGGTCACCCTGCAAGTCCTTCTGCCCCTCTGGCAACAAGGGGGCTGGATATGCTCCCTAGGCATGCAGGATGCATACCTGCATATCAAGGTATGTCAACACCACAGGAAGTATCTCAGGTTCTGTGGAGGGGTTGTGGGATAACAGATGGACCAGACACTGAACTTCAAGTTCAACATACAATCTCTGTGTGATGTTTATTCAAAATGCAGCAGACAACTGTAAGCAATGGCATATCCCTTCTTCAGTACATCAGTTTGCAGCAACAGACTCTGCATGTCCTTTCTCTGTACTTAGCCAGCACCTACTGACTCATTGATCTCTGATCTAACTTAGCAGTTGAGATTCAGCCTCCACCCCTATGTGGGCCTTGTTTGCTTGGATGGTGGAGGCTCAAATAAAAAAAAAAGCTAAAGACAAAGAACCTCAGTGCAGAAGCACTGAAACATGGGCTACCCCAAAGGGCATTGACAATATGCCAAGTTTCAAAGAAATACAACATCACGCATACGTCCATAATGCAAAGCATCATGGGATATATGCAAATCACCATGAAATTTCAGACTTGTTCAGTTTACAGCAATTTACATGCATTTTAAATAGCACAACTAAATTAATTTTTATAATAGTCACCTAGTACTTTTTACCATTATCAAAAACAGCTAGTGCCATGGTATTTTTAGCATTTACAGGATTCATAAACATAAGATATATACATCAAGGTATTTTATGACAGTGCTATTACATACTAAATCCAACAATGATAAACACAACCTGTTTTACATACACTTGGAGGTCACCACAACAACTTCCCTGTATGAGGACCTGAGAGGGAAAGGAAAATTAAAGAGGACACTATAGCATAGTCAAGAAATGGAAGGGGGTGCCCATAGGTGGCCAACCTTATGGACTAGAAATTGTAAAGGATAGATTAGGCTAAGAAACAGAAGAACTATTGCAACAGATTTAAGAAAAGGTTGGTCCTCAAGAGTGGCAGGAGCTCCCTGTCACATGTTCCTGTTCCAGGGGAAAGACTACCAGTTCAGGGTATTGCCCTTTGGCTTGTCATCTGCGACACAAGTATTTTCCAAATGCTTAGCAGTGTGGCAGCAGCCCTCAGGGGGGAGGGACTATCCATCTTAACATATCTGGATGACTGGTTTCTCAAAGCTCAGTGCAAGGAGCACCTGTCTTACATCCTAGTGCATACCAGACAGCTGTTTCATGCCCTAGGGATTACAGTAAACCTGCCCAAGTCAGTCTTGACTCCTTGTCAGTGTATTCAGTACATAGGAGCAATCCTGGACACCACTCAGGGATCAACTTTCCTGCCCCAAGACAGGGCAGAGTGCCTGATAGCTCAGGACCAGATTCTTTACTACAGCAGGTATATCACAGCCAGGACATTCCTCAGACTAGTGGTCCTGATGGCAGCAGCCATTGTTGTGGTTCCCTTTACAAGGCTGCACATGCAGGTTCCCCAGTGGACATTGTGGGTCCAGTGGGATCAATGTACTGATGACCTTGAGCAAATAGTTCTGGTCACATTGCCTGTAAAGAAGGTGATTTAGTGGTGGATGGAACCCATCAATTTTTCTCAAAGAGGTTCCCTTCCTAATCCCCTTCCCTAATCAGATCCTCCCCATGGAAGCTTCAGGGATGGGCTGGGGGGGGACAGCTGGGCTCTCATCAGACCCAGGGTACTTGGTACACAGTCCAGCATTCTTGCCACCTGAATGTATTAGAGATGACAGCCATTCTGTTTGCTGTGTAAGCTTTCCAGAGCTACCTGTCCCTGGGGCCTCTATTGGTGCAGACAGATAACTTCAGTGTGGCACACTACATAAACAAGCAAGGGGGGGACTGATTCGTACCCCCTGTACAGAGAAGTGATGAGGGTTTAGTTCTGGGCTCTAGAACATGGTCTAGAACTGTTGACCATCCAAGTTCCAGGTGTGTAAAACATCGCATGTCACAGCTAAGCAGGTCACTGTCCAGAATGCATGAGTGGGAGCTGCTGACCTCGGTAGTGGAAGACCTGTTTGACAGGTGGGGTCATCTAGAGTTGGGCTTTTTTGCATCTCCATGCAATGCAAAGCCACTGCTTTTCTGCACGCTCACTCCAGAACCTAGAGTTTTCTGCCAAGATGTGTTGTCCCACTCTTGGAAAGAGAGGTTCCTCTATGCCTTCCCTCCCTTCTCTCTAATTCAGAGGGTGCTGTAAAGCTCCAGATGGAAGGGGCAACTCTGATTCACATTGCTCCATTCTGACCTCTTCACATCTGGTTCTCCTTACTGCAGCAGTTGGTGGTGGAACCTCCAGTACCCCGTTCCTGTGAAAGGGCTTGCTATCACAGGAGCAGGGCACCCTGGTCCATCCAGACTTCAAGTCACTCCATCTTCATTCCTGACTCCTGAGTATGTAGCCCAAGCTAGATTTGGGGTGTCTCAAAAGGTGACTGATGTCCTGGTGGCTGCAAGAAAGCCTTCCACCATGGCCACTTATTCCATGAAGTAGAAGCACCTTGCTCTGTGGGCTGCTTCCCATCTGTTGAATCCCTTCACTTGTCCAGTGAATCAGATTCTGGAGTATTTGTTGTCCCTTTCAGATGCTAGCCTGCAATACTTGTCCATTAAGGAGCACCTGGCAGCCATTTCAGCTTTCCATGTGCCTGCAGATGGTCGTACAGTGGCAGAACTGGAAGTGTCCTGTACCTTTATGACAGAGAGATTCTCCATTTAAAGCCTCTCATCTGCAAGCCAGTCCCAACTTGGGACCTGCATTTTGTTTCAGAGAAACTTACTGTGCCTCCGTTTGAACCAGCCGTGACCTGCGAGCTATGCTTTCTGTAGTAGACAGCATTATTTTTAGTTGCTGTTACTTCTGGTTAATGGATTTCTGAGCTTCAGGCTCTTATGTGTGAGCCTCCTTATTTGATTTTTCACAAAGACAGGGTATCTTTGCATACCAACCCTAAGTTTCTTCCAAAGGTGGCATCTGAGTTTACTTTAAATCAAACCATCCACCTTATTTACCAATTTATTTTCTGGAGCATGCCAATCCAGGGGAAGCATTGGTCCATATTATAGATGTACATAGAATACTCAGATATTATGTTAATCACACCAAGGACTGCAGGAAGTCCTTGCAGCTGTGTGTTTCTTTCACCCCTGGGAAAGAGGGCGTACCAGTTTCTAAACAGTGCCTGTCCAAATGGTTTGCCAACTGTATTACTGTGGCCTGAAGAATGAGATAGTCTCAAAGATGATAGTAAGTAGTTATGCAAGAATGTACCATAACAGTAGATCTTTGAGAGAATCTCTTTCATCAAGTCATGTCATCCCACCATCTGTCCCCCCTTGGCCTTAGGGCTTCTTTGTTTCTCTCTTCTCTCTCTCTCTAGGACAGTCTACCTTCTGTTTCACATTTCTTAGTGGTGGGAACCTCTGGCTCTCCCTTGGTTCACCAGAAGGAAATCCTTTGTATATGGTCTCTGGTGGGGGCAACTGAGGAGGGCACGGGGCCACCCACGTTTATATGCTGAGGGCATCAACCCATGACATAATCATAGGTGGCCACTGGAAGACTGCTGGCAAAAAAAGGTTCCATGTGGTTCTAGTGTCTGGCGGCTATAATTCCATAGGTGTGGCCAATGAAAGAGATTCTTTTGAAGAGCTACTCTTACTGTAAGCTCTTATGTAACTGTGCTTTCTGCTGCCACTCCCAGTTCAAAACCACCATTGGAGCCATAGCTGAAGCAACAAGTCTGTGTATTAGATAAGAAAGTAAAACTTAGAGAAAGAAAAAACACTGTGGTTCTCAAAGGAAGTAGCCAGGAAAGTGAGGGAGAAAAGGATGGCATTTGGAAAATACAAGGAAACACAGAGGGAGGAAGACAGAAAAGCATATCTGGAAAGACTGAGGGAGGTGGGAAAAGCAGTCAGAAGGGCCAAAGCACAGAGGAAAGAATAGCCCAGGCAATTAAAAAAGGAGATAAGGCCTTTTTTATATACATTAATGAAAAAAGAAAGACCAGGGGAGGGATTGTGAGACTAAAAAAGGAAGGAGGAGGGTCTGCTGATGGGGACAAGGAAAAGGCAGAAATCCTGAAAAAATATTTTTGTTCAGTATTTACAGAAGAAAGGGAGGAGGAGGAGGGACCACCACTATGTGAAAAAGGTAGCCAGAGGAAGGGGGAAGAAACCAGTCTATTCACAGAAGAAAGAGTCCTAAAAGAACTAGAAAAGCTGAAAGTAAACAAGACACTGGGACTGGACAGAAAACATCCCAGAATACTAAAGGAGCTCAGAAAGGAGCTGGCAGCACCCCTGACAGATCTGTTCAATAAATCATTAGAGACAGGGGTGGTCCCAGCAGATTGGAGAAGGGCGAATGTTGTCCCTCTCCACAAAAGTGGGAGCAGGGAGGAGGTGGGCAATTACAGGCTGGTCAGCCTAATTTCAGTGGTAGGCAAATTGATGGTAACATTACTCAAGAAAAGGATTGTGATGTATCTTGAATCCAGCGAACAGTAGGCTCCAAAACAGAATGGTTTCATGGCAGGAAGGTCTTGCCAAACAAACCTGATAGATTTCTTCAATTGAGTGAGCAGGGTGGTAGATCAGTGCGGGGGGTTGGACTACCTGGATTTTAGTGAGGCCTTCAACATCATCTCACATAGGAGGCTAATAAACAAGTTGAGCAGCCAGGGAGTTGGGCACAGTTAAACTGGATTAGAAATTGGTTGAGCAGCAGGATACAAACAGTGGTGGTGAATGGAGTTCAGTCCAAGGTTAGGGAGGTGACCAGTGGGGTGCCTCAGGGTTTGGTGCAGGGCCCAGTCATCTTTAATGTCTTCATAAGCAACATTGCAGAGGGGCTGGAGGGAAAGGTGTGTCTATTTTCAGATGACATAAAGATCTGTAAAAGGGCCGACGCTCTGGGGGAGGGGGAGAATGAGAAGAGACCTAAGCAAGCTAGCTAGCAGAATGGTCGAGAGCATGGCAGCTGAGATTCAATGCCAAGAAGTGCAGAATTATGCACTTGGGGCATGGGAACCCAGGAGAGGAGTACTCACTGGGAGGGAGGGAGGGTGCTGACAGCCACCAAACAGGAAAGGGATCTAGAGGTATTATATTGGATGGCCAAAAGGTAGCCAGACAGTGTGAGAAAGTGGTAAGGAGATCCAGCGGGATTCTGGGGTGCATAGGGAGGGGCAGCACCAGCAGAAAAAAGGAGGTAATGATGTCACTTTACAGATCTCTTGTGAGACCTCGTCTGGAATACTGTGCCCAGTTCTGGAGGCCACATCTCAGGAAAGACATAGACAGAGTGGAAGCTGTCCAGAGAAGGGCTACAAAGATGGTGCATGGGCTACACCAGAAGTCATATGAGGAGAGGCTGAAAGACCTCAATATGTATTCATTGGAAATGAGAAGGGACAGGGGGATACAATAGAGATGTTTAAATATCTCAAGGGGTATAAAAAACATACAGGAGGGGAGCCTCTTTCAGAAAAGAAAATGCTCAAGAACAAGGGTTCATGATATGAGGCTGGAGGGAGGTAGAATTAGAGGTAATGTGAGGAAGTATTTTTTCACAGAAAGGGTGGTGGATGCTTGGAACAGCCTTCCTGCAGAGGTGGTGGGGGCACAGATGGTGATGGATTTAAAAAATGCATGGGATAGTCAAAAGGGAACCCAGATCCATTCAGAAACTGTGTGATCCTGCTACATTCTGTAATTGTGAGTCCTGGTCTCTTTTAGAAATTGTGCACCCCTGCTACATTCTGATATGGTACATCCCAATTCCATTAAGAAGCTGCATACCCCTGCTACATTCTGAAATGGTACGCCCTAGTCCCATTCAGAAACTGTGCACCACTACTAAGTTTTGAAATGGTACATTCAGGTCACAATCAGAAACCATGTCCTGAAATGGTATGTCCTGGTCCCATTCAGAAAATGTACACCTCTGCTGCATTCTGTAATTGTGCATTCTGGTCACTTTTAGAAGCTGTGCACCCCTGCTACATTCTGAAATGATATGCCCTGGTTCCATTCAGAAACTTTGCACCCTTGCTACATTCTGAAATGGCAAATCCTGATCCCATTCAGAAACTGTGCACCACTGCTACTTCAGAAATGGTATGTCCAGGTCCCATTCAAAAACTGTGCACCCCTTGTAATTTCTGAAATGGTACATCACAGTCCCATTCAGAAACTGTGCACCCCTGCTACATTCTGAAATGGTACATCCCGGTCCCATTCTGAAACTGTGCACCCTTGCTATGTTCTGAAATGGTATGTCCCGGTCCCATTCAGAAACTGTGCACCCCTGTTACATTCTGTAATTTGCGTCCTGGTCTCTTTTAGAAGCTGTGCACCCCTTCTACATTCTGAAATGGTGCATTCCAGTCCCATTCAGAAACTGTGCACCCCTGCTAAGGTCTGAAATGGTACATCCAGGTCACAATCAGAAATTGTGCACCACTGCTACATTTTGAAATGATACGTCCTGGTCCCATTCAGAAAATGTGCAACCCTTCTACATTCTGAAATGGTACGTCCCGGTCCCATTGAGAAACTGTGCACCCCTGGTACTTTCTGAAATAATACATCCTGGTCCCATTCAGAAACCGTGCCCACCTGAAACATTCTGAAATGGTACATCCTGGTCCCATTCAGAAACTGTGCACCCCTGCTTTATTCTGAAATGGTACATCCTAGTCCCATTCAGAAACAGTGTAACCCTGCTACTTTCTGAAATGGTATGTCTGGTCCCATTCAGAAGCTGAGCACCCCTGCTGCATTCTGAAATGGTACGTCCCTGTCTCATTCAGAAACTGTGCACACCTGCTACGTTCTGAAATAGTACGTCCCACTCCCATTCAGAAACTGTGCAGCCCTGCTACATTCTGCAGAAGCTGAGAGAAGGAGAACAGCTGCCAGCTACCCCACAGCAAGGAGGTGATTTACTGAGTACATTGAAATGAATTCTTAATTCAGGGGCCTAAAAGAGTAAGTAGAAGCCAATGTTTTGGTTCTCTGTTTTTGGGGTTGTCTTTGCTTAGTGTAACTTTAATTTGCCAGGGAGGTAATCTAACTGGGAGAATATCTGCAGTCATTTGTGACTAGAGCTCCTACTGAAACTCTGTGAAAGAGGTGTTTGATAAGGGAGGAGCTGAAGAAGGCTTGGGGGACTGTGGATTACAAACAGGAGTTGACTATGGACTCTGCTGTAGAAGCTGAGAGAGAGAGAGCAGCTACCAGCTACCCTACATCAAGGAGGTGATTTACTGACTAGGTAGGTACAATTTTATTGTTCAGCATTAAGCAGTTACAATATACTAAAAACAATATAAAAAAAACACAATAAATAAAAACAGGTATACATATTTTTCTGTGCAATACATTTTTCTTTAAGTGTCTTTACACATAGTGTAGACACTACATGCCTTCAGGTCTTTCTAACAAGATTTTATAAATGGGTTAATATAAGAAACTTTGCAGAAGTCTCCACTCTGTTCTTCTCTTTAAATCCATATAGTTTAAGCTTGGCAAGATGGTCATACCACAAGTTTATATCCAGGTCTATAAGCCTCCGATTTATGTCTTGCCTAATCTCCTCAAATGGTCTCATATAGATTTTATATTTTAGATGGCCCAATCCAGCTGGCATTAGAGTTCCCTTTATAAGTTGAATTAGAGGATGTGCATAACCCATACTGGCCAATTTGATAGCCTCCTCTATACACATTCTAGGATATCTTTGTTGGGGCACAAGGAAGAGTTTCAACAGGAAGAGAATCTGTCGTTCACTAATCTGAGAGGTCAAGGAACGTTGTCCAAGTTCCAATGCAAGGCTACAACTTGGAGTTCCATTAGGGCACATAAAAATGTAACTATAAATTTTATTCAGAATTACTTCTAATTCTCTAACCTTAGTGAAGCCCCATATTTCAGAGGCATACAGCATGCTCATTTTTATCTTAGCATTAACAACTCTTAAGACCACTCTGACTGATGTCATCCCCATCTTACTGTTAAATATTTTTAGGACATTTACTGATGATCCCATTTTGTAATGAATAGCCTCCAGATGTCTATTCCAAGTTAGACTATAATGGAAACGGGCCCCTAAGTAGTCATAGGTCTCAACGGTATCTATATGGTTGTTTCCTAACCCAAAATCTACTACTTTCTTGGTTTGAGAGTGAAAAACTAGAATGTTAGTCTTATCACAATTAACTTTCAATTTCCTTTGAAAACAGAGGGACTCAAAATTGGCCAATTTTCTTTTAAGGCCCAGAGCAAAAGTAGAAAGCAGAACTAAGTCATCTGCATATGCTAAACATTCTACCCTCTGCTCATTGATTTTTGGAATCTGGATTACTGAGTTGATCCAGTACTATGTTTCTATAAATATTGAAAAGAGTAGGGGCCACAATGCACCCCTGTCTGACTCCCACATTTGTCTCAAATTTATCAGTTAAATGACCATGCTGATTATATTGTATCCTTGCCCACGTATTCTCATAGAGTCTAATAATTATATCTAAGAGAGAGGTTTCTAGCTTCAGATCTTTTAATGTAGTCCAAAGAAATGTTCTACTAATGCTATCCAAGGCAGAGGAGAAATCCACAAAACAGCAGTATAATCTGGCTTTTCTTTCTTTAGCATACTTCCGTATCAAATGCTGAAGTACATAGCAATGTTGCACTGCAGAACTGTCCTTCCGAAAGCCATTCTGAGCCTCATTTAGTACTGCATTCTCCTCCACCCATGACAGCAATCTGGTCAGAATTATCCTAGTAAAGATCTTCTGAGAGACATCTATCAGACTAATGGGCCTATACATCTTGGGGTCATTTGGATTCTCTTTTTTTAAATATTGGAAAGATAACACTCCCTGCCCAACCTACAGGGCAGGGATCTCCCTGTGCCAGTCTATTAAATAATAACAAGAGAAAAGGAATCCACCATTCAGGAAAGGCCTTGTAAAGGTCTCCAAGAACCCCATCCAGCCCTGGTGCTTTATTTGCCTTCAGCCCATTCAACACTATCCAGATTTCATCCTCTGTAATTAAAAGAGGCCTTGGAAAAGTGTCATTCTCCTGTGCTATGGAGACACTAGACATCTCCAGTTCTTCAAGAGAGTAATAAAACTTGGAAAAGTTATTGACCCAGGAATGAGGTGTGATATAAGTCTCAATCCTATTAGCGTATCTATTCTATCCCTGCGCCACAATATTCTAAAAACTTCTCCCATCCCTATCCAAGATTGCCTGTCTTAATTTTTCCCAGAGTTTCTGGGTATGTTTATGTCTCTCCTGTTCAAGTATTTTCCTGTATTTTTCTCTTTCTGTCTTTAATGTTTTAAAGTCTGCTGCAGACTTATTTTTTTCTTCTTATGCTGTCTTAATTTTCCTCCAAATTCCTTCTTTGCCAGAGTGCATACTGAGTTAAACCAAGTTTTCTTATAAAGAGGCCTAATGCACAGCATTGTCCAGCATCTGGGTCCAAGTAGTAGATGTGTAGTTTCCCAATTCTCCGGAATATTAAATATCTCTTTTTTTATCCAGCACTAGCTCATGAATGTCCCCTAAAGTTCCTGTACTGAGAATTTCTTCAAAGCCAGCTTGATAAATTGGGTCCCTTTTAATCCTTCTTTTAATTATATATTTCCAGGTTCTCCTTCTGTGATATCTCACTCCTAAGGGTCCTGAGAGGGCACTTTATACAAGTTTTGATAACACAATGTGCTGATTCTAATCTATGCAAGATCTCCAATTTTTGGATAAATTTTATAGCTTCCATATTAACCCAAACCTGATCTGGAGTTGAAGATCCAGTAGGTCCTCTGTACGTTAGGCATCCATCTAAGTCTCCCAGGGTTCTCCCAGTTAACATACAGAAGTTTATGCTGGCCAATCCTGCCAGTAATTCCCTTCCTCTGATATTAAGTTTCAGATCCTGAGTAGCCCTAATATAAGACATTTCTGGGTTGATCTTAGATATTATAAGGATCATATCTGAATATGCATCCTCCATATAAGTGGCTAGAATTCTAGCATTAAAATCTCCTAAAATTATTATAGGACAGGCTATATTTTGATATATTGTATATTGTCCAGTGCTATTTTTAGCTCCTACACAAAGGGGTCTGGCTGGTCTATTACTCCACTACAAGAGGTGAAATAAATATTATAAAGAATGACCTTCTCCTGTCCTCTACTAATCTCAAGGGACAAGATGCCCTCAGACTTGAAAGAAATATTAGTCATCTGGAAATTTAACAATGTTTTAATGAAAAAGGAGATACCCCCTTTAAATCTTCCATACTTCTTATCTTTAATTGCTGGTAAAGTAAAAACAGAATATCCAGCCAGATTAGTCTTGTTCTCTAACTTGGGGATTCCCTGAATTTCTATCATGTACTCAGCACTTTCAGGTCTCCTCATTTCTATAAGGATTCCTTTCTTACCCCCACCTTTAGGACCAGTGGGTGGATCTTCAGTGATCTCAGCCTCCCCCTGAGGTACTGTTTGAGATTTTTCACTCAGAATTTCCTCATACAAATTCCTCAATTTGATCAACAGGATTAGAGCTAAACAATCCCCCCTGTACATTTCCCTGTGGCATGCTACTAATGTCCTGTTGAACCACTTGAGCCCCAGGGGGTTCTTGATTGATATCTGGTTTTGGGTGAGTTTGTACCTTCACCCCTTTTTTCCCTATTTCCCCTTTTTTATTTCTTATTTTCTTGGTTCCACATGGCTTATAAGTTGTCCGTTCTGGTAAGGCAATCCTAATAATAGAACCAATATCTATATTCCCCAAATAACAGGGACAAATCTTATCTTTATCAAATAGCGGGGGGGGGGGGGGAATTACCTGAATTACTTTTGTATTTTTCAGTACTGAGCCCTGAGTTATAAAAAGAGGGGGCTCCTCCTCAGACAGACTGGAATGCTGACGCTTAGTGTTATCCAGAACTCTGTCCAGAAGGACTCTATTATGGAAAAGATCTGCTCTCAGACTAGCTAGTTCATCCTTTAAAACAATAATGTTTTCCAATATGGTGATATCAGCTGAATATCTGTTCTTTAAAATTTCTAAGGTCTGTGCAGAGATAGTTGAGGCTGCCCCAAAATTTATTCTTTTAGGGCCATTTGATTCATCTGCACTTAAGCTGACTCCCTCAGGGGGCCTCAATCCCATTCTGCCAGAAAGTTCTTCTGTTTCTACATAAATTTCTCATTCTCTTGTTTCCCTAGGTGAGTTATCTAGTCATTTTAACCCTTCTATTGTTGCACTGATTTCTTGAATTATCATTCCCAATGCCAAGGTATCACCCTTGGTTTCTTTTTGTTCAATAAAAGAGGGTTGCCTAGGACTAATAACTTTCACTTTCTCCCAGACTTGGGCCTGTGGGATTCGTTTGTAAGTGACCCTGGGGGGGGATGTCAAACCCTTTGTGCTGGGTTGATCAAAGGGAGAAGCTGGAGAGAAAACTAACTCTGGGGGACTCAGGGTACTCATAGTTAACAGAGCCCTGTGTAAGTGTCTCCCATTCATACTGCTCATATGATATTCTATCCCCTGAGTGGATAGTATGATCTCCTTCTGACTGTTCTGTGCACTCAGGAGAGATCTGTATGGGAGTAGAGTGATACCTTGGGATTTCCTCCCTTTCTGTTCATAGATCAGTTAGCTTAAGTTGTTTATTTCCCTTAGACCCTTTCCTAGTCATATTACACTTTGCCCCATCCTTATCAGTTCCCTTTTTTGGAATAAAGTTCTTTTTCTTATTATTACATTTTTTATTCTGAATTCCTCTGGCATTTCTTTTTTTTTCTTGTATTAACTTTATCCTGAAAATTCTCCTGTGTATAAGAAATTACAATTTACCTAATGCCGCCAGCTGCTAATGATTGTGTTGTTCTGTTCTAGCTCTTAATTCTGTATTCCTTCCTCTTCCTATGGCTCCTAATACCACGGTATATGTATGTATGTACCTATATGCCTGGAAATGACTGTAACCTGTTTTGTTCTACCCCATTTTAACTCGCATTGTTCCTTCTAATTGTATTGTTTGCATATCATCATGTCTTCTATTGTCATTTAAACTGACGTAGAACCTTTGTAAAAGAGTCTTGGCTCAAAGGAATTTGTAATCCTAGATCTAAATAAATAAATAAAATAAATAAATAATTGCTTGTGACATTGTCACACCAGGTATAATGTCTGATGGTGAGTTACCTCTCCCACTTCTGGTGCTCACCATTCCCACTAAAGTTTCCCCTTGAGGATTCAGGTTTAAAAAAAAAAAGTTGGGCTATTATCTAATTTACAGCAAACGGTGCAACATTAGTGCAATAAAACTATAATAATAGTAGCCTACAAGTGCTGTCAGCAGTTCTGCAGTCTTCACAGCATTTCGCAGCTAGATGTAACTTAACACCTCTTAGCACCTGCAGCTTATTATTCTACAGCTGCAGTGTTAAGTTGCAACTTCTACAGTAATTAGGATAACAATTTATACAGCTGTAAACTCTCAGCAATACTTCTCAGTTCTGCAGAAATAAAGATGATTAATTAATGGTGCCAATCCCTCTTTTTTTCCAAATGCTTAATAACAATGCTTCGCTCCACAACTCCTAAATAGCTCTCAGTCTCAGTTCGGCATCACAGTGCCCAAACAGCCTCTTACAGTCCGTACGCGAAAGGCACACAAAAGATCAAGCAAAATAGTCCCCAAATCCTTTCTTGTTCAGTCTGTACGATCTGTTTAAAATGAGATTTTCCTCTTGAAGATGGTATTAAATAATACAGAATGCAGTTCAGTGCTTAATGTAGAGCTTTCCCCCACTCCAGATGAGTGTATTACCAGAGTTCAAGCTGTTCTACTGTTTTTCCTACTCCTTTCCTGGTTCCGACTTGCCCCAAATTCATCACAAGGCTCCACTAAAACCAAGGAGAAAGATAGCTTTCAATTTCATATAAAAATATAAGCATACACTGTTTAAATTACTAAAGCTACTACCAAGTCCCACATGGTAAAATGGGCCTTAGATGGGCCTCAATGGAAAATCATTTACTAAAAACTAGCTTCATTTAAAATGCACAGTACAAATAGAACACCCAGAATACAATATCAAAGTTAAAAAAATAACTTGCTCACTTAATGCTGAATTCTGGCCCAACATGCAAGAAGTAGCTGGAGCACCACTCTGGGTCTCCTCAGGCCTAGGCACTAACTTTTCCTCCACAGCAGCAAAGGCAAAAATGGCTCAGAATGCCAGAACACGAGAACAATAAAAAAAGAACTCGGTGCCTAAAGCTGGCTGAACATGCTAACAGTTACACTATTTTAATCTGTTTTACCTTGGGATCAGAAAAAGAAGCTTATCAGCTACAATAAGCAAAAAACAGGTTCCTCACTTCGCCAAATACAGCTCTGCGCTATAAATCTTGTGGTATAGTAACATTCGACCACTCCCCACTAAGCAAGATTCTACTGTTATGGACTAGTGAATCAGTCTGATCTCTTATGGGAAGAGGTCACATGTTTTAATTCGCATGTGGCACGAAAAAACCAAAAACTGCCCAAGATGTTGTATTACTTAGTTTAAAACTTATAACTTTCTAAAAAATATCAACCAAAACCATATCAGTTTGTTCAGAATAGAATATAAAATATGAAATAGAGAGACAGCCCAGAAATACCCTATTTTGCAGAGCTGTATCTGCAGGTGGTTATGTAAAACAAAAAATAAAGTACAAGACATACAGTAGATATACTGAGCAGACTGCACTGACAAAGTCAGTACTTCAGTATTTTAGTACATCCCTGCAAAGTAGAAATCCATTTGAATTCTGGAAATTCCAAAATGCTTCAGTCCCCAGAGTTTGGAAAAATCTCTTTTCACTGTGGCCGTGGTACTTCTGAGCCTCCATCCATTTTGAGCAGCCTTCCTCCCCTCACCGCAATCTTGCACTCCCGACTGGACTCCTCCAGTGCTACCACTGGGGGCCTTCTTCCTGCAGGGGGAAAGAACACAGCACAGGGACCAGGGCCAGACAGAGGTGCTCCAAAAGATTAGCTGAAAAGGAGATATTTACACAGACAAAGATGGCATACCTTTTATACAATTTGGTACAGTAAATTGGAGCAGAAAGAGGAGTTGATATCAAGGTCATCGGAGTCGGGCAGAATGGAGTAGGAAAGGAATCAGGAACACAAAAGAAAAATATCAGGAAAGGGGACAAGATGCAGGGGACCAACAACAGAAAGTGAGAGAGAGTGGTCAGGCAGTAAAACTTGGAAGGCCATGTTGATAAATGCACACAGCCTGAGAAATAAAGTCCCAGACATAGAGGCCTTAATAACTGAAGAAGACCTGAACATAGTAGCAATAACTGAAACCTGGTACACAGCTAATCATGAGTGGGAAACAAACGTACCAGGATATGTTCTATTCAGGAGGGATAGGGAGGGTAAAAAGGGAGGGGGAGTAGCCCTGTATCACAGAGAGGGTATAATGGCAACATGGGTACAGAGTAGGCGGGGGAGGCCGAGGCAGTGTGGGTCATCCTTCAACCTGGAAATGGCGCAGTAATATGCACAGGCGTGATATACAGGCCTCCAGGACAGGGAGAGGAACTGGACAGGGAGCTAGTGGAGGAAATACATGAGATGGCAATGAAAGGTGAAATTCTACTGATGGGGGGTTTCCAAATGCCACAGAAGTGGATTGGAACACCAGTGTAGCTGCTTCAGCCAGAAGCAGAGGCATCCTTGATTCCCTCCAGGAGGCTGAAGTCAGGCAGCTTGTGCTTGATCCCACCAGAGACAGGGCAATTCTAGATCTAGTAATGACAAATGGGAACCAAATCGCAGATGTCCTGGTAAAAGGGCAACTGGGATCCAGTGACCACAACATTGTGTAGTTCAGCATAGGGGCAGAGACTCATTCAAGTCATACTAGGACAAAGGTTTTGGATTTCAAAAATGCTGATTTTGCTGAAATGGGGAGGGGTATCAAAAGAGCCCTGGAAAGAACGGGGGCAGGAAGGGGAGTGGAAAAACAGTGGAAGCATCTATAGGAAGCCTTACTGGAAGTAACAAACTAATGCATCAGATTGGTATCCAAAGGCAGGAGAAGGAGAAAGCCACTGTGGTTCTCGAGAGAGCTGGCAGTAAAGGTCAGAGCAAAAAGTAAAAGGGTTCAGGAAATATAAGGAGACCCAAAGGGAGGAGGACAGGAAGGAGTACCTAGAGTGTCAAAGGGAAGCAGGAAAGGCAGTAAGGACAGCAAAGACACAGACTGAGGAAGGTTTAGCACAGTCAGTTAAGAAAGGGGACAAGACATTCTTCAGGTACATCAGTGAAAGGAGGAAAACAGGGGGGATTGCAAGGCTTAAGGGAGAGGGAGGGGAAGGCATGGAAGGTGACATGGAAAAGGCAGAAATACTGAATAAATATTTCTGTTCCGTATTCACAGAAGGGGAGAGGGGCAGGGGCCACAGTAGTACAGCAGTTGCCAAGGGGGTGAAGAGGTGGACAATAGTCAAGTTCACAGGAGGAAAGAGTCCTGCAGGCACTCACTAAATTGAAGGTAGACAAAGCGATGGGACCAGATGGCATATACCCAAGGATATTAAAAGAACTGTGAAGAGAGATAGCAGAACCTCTGGTAGCCATGATCACAGAGTCATTCAACACAGGGGTGGTACCAAAGGATTGGAGAAGAGCACATGTGGTCCCTCTACACAAATCTGGCAGCAGGGAGGAGGCAGGAAACTATATGCCGGTCAGCCTCACCTCAGTAGTGGGGAAGATCATGGAGGCATTACTTAAAAAAAGGACAGTGAGGTATTTAGAAGCCATTGGAGCCCAGGACAATAGGCAACATGAATTCAAAGTGGGTAGGTCATGTCAGACAAATTTGGTTGATTTCTTCGACTGGGTGACAAAGAATGAAAATCAGAGTGGGGCAGTGGACATCACTTACCTTGATTTCAGCAAAACCTTTGACACTGTCCCACATAGGAGGCTGATAAACAAGCTGGGTAGGCTGGGCATGGGGGACAGGATGGTAAACTGGGTTAGAAATGGGTTAACAGATAGGAGACAGAGGGTGGTGATAAATGGGGTGCAGTCTGGTGAGACGGGGTGACCAGTGGGGTGCCTCAGGCATCAGTCCTGGGGCCAGTCCTGTTCAATGTCTTCATTAGCGACATTGCAGAAGGGCTGGAGAGAAAGTCTGCCTGTTTGCAGATGACACCAAGATCTGTAACAGAGTGGATACCCTAGAGGGTGTGGAGAAAATGAAGCTTGAGAATTAGTCTGAGGGCTAGCAACTGAAGTTTAATTCAAAAAAGTGCAAAATTATGCACCCGGGACACAGAAACCCTGGGGAAAGCTACAAGATGGGGGAAGGGGAGTTTCTGACAGTCACAAAGGAGGAAAGGGACTTGGGGGTTATTATTTCAGATCTGAAAATGTCAAAGCAGAGTGCTAAGGCAGCTGGGAGAGCCAGTGGCATGTTGGGGTGCATAGGCAGGGGTATCACCAGCAGAAGCAGGAAGGCAGTGATGCCATTATATAAAACCATGGTCAAGCCTCACATGGAATACTGTGTGCAGTCCTGGAGGCTGTACCTTTGTAAGGATATTAACAGGCTAGATACGATCCACAGAAGGGTGACTAAGATGGTACAGGGCTTGCGACACAAGTCTTATGAAGAGAGATTAAGGGACCTCGATATGTACTCGCTGGAAGAGAGAAGGGAAAGAGAGGACATGCTAGAAACATTCAAGTACCTCAAGGGTATAAACAAGGTGCATGGGGAAGACATTTTCCAATACAGGATGAGCACAAGAATGAGGGGACATGACATGAAATTGAAAGGTAGAAGGTTAGGAGGGGAATGTGAGGAAGTTCTTCTTCACAGAGAGGGTGGTGGACACATGGAATGGTCTGCCTCAGGAGATGGTGGGAGTGAGCACCGTGAATGGATTCAAGCATGCTTGGGACAGACATAGGGAAACCACAGAGGTACAGCAGTGGGTGGGTCAGAAGCAGTAATCCAGTACAAGGGCTTACAGGCAGACTAGATGGGCCAGGCAGTCCTTATCTGCCAACAATTTCTGTTTCTATGTTTCTAGTGGTGGCGAGGAAAGGGTAACCAAAGAACGCTGTAGAGGGTAGGGAAAATGGGCAGACTGGATGGGCCAAGTGGTCCTCATCTGCCGTCAAATTCTATGTTTCTATGTTTCATAGCACTGCATAGCAATAGATTAGGCTATTATTATTGACAAGACATAATTGCTGAAAGCTTCAGATCTCTTCATGGAGGCCTTGACCCCAAGTGCTTCAGGCACTCTGGTTTCAATACACTAGTTACTATATATTAATATGTATAATTACAGATGTCTCTTATGAGATAAGAAGGTTATCTCATGCTGGTTTGGGTGAGAGGACCGCAAAACGAAGCTGAGCAGTTCTGTCGGCCCAAAACTGCACAACATAACATTCTTATCTCGTAAGAGACAACTATAACTATACATATTAATATATTATAAAGTGGTGGAACTGCATCCACTACAAGACAATGTAAATTTTGCCATTAATTTGTTTTACTTAGTTAATATTTTTCTGGTCTCCCCTGTTGTGTGTGAACATGTTGGTGCGTTCCATTGCTTGTCTCTGTGTGGTGTATTAACCAGTGGTGGGAGAGGCACTGATTGTTATCACTGGCACCGTGTGTGCTCAAGCTGCAGTGCTGAGCGATTTCTTACGTATTTAATATATATAACAAATGGGCTAATCATTTTAAAACTGCCTCCACTACAAAAAAATCTTAATTTGGCTATTACATGCGTTTAAATTAGTTAAGACTTTTCTGGTCTCCCCCACCGTTTATGAACATCTTGGTGTACTTCTGTTGCTCTCACTGGTCTGACTAGAATGATTTCTTTATTTTTTTAGCAGACACGTGTACATGTAAATCACTGATGTCTTACTTGACACTGAGTTTGGACTTTCGATTTGCTCCGTGACTTGCTGACTGAAAACGCAAGTTCTCTTTAGTGAAGCATTCTTCTGTGACAGCTGATCTGCTGTGGAGACTCTTGACAGGAAAACACTGACAAGCAAGCCTGGGACAGGCACAAGGGAACATTAGGCGGGGGACTTTCGATTTTCTCCGTGACTTGCTGACTGAAAATGCAAGTTCTCTTTAGTGAAGTGCTCTTCTGTGACAGCTGATCTGCCATGGAGACTCTTGACAGGAGAACGCTGACAAGTGAGCCTGGGACAGGCACAAGGGAACATTGGGTGGGGAGAGAGTGATGAAAAGCCATTGATCACTTAGGGTCAGTGACTGCATACAAGTATAGGGCTTTCGGGCAGACTAGATTGGCCTAGCAGTCCTTATCTGCTGACAATTTCTATGTATCTATGAGAGTCTCCACGGTGGGAATCAACACAAATGTTTCAGCAAGATACACACATCCAACCCATGCACCCTTTGAGATTATTTGCATGTTTACAGCACAAGGTGGCACCAGAATGCCAAGGGCACATGTTACACACCAGCGGCATGATTCTTTGTCACAAGGGAATAACACAAAGTTGCCTGCACAACTATTGTGTGCCAATCTTTTGGGTGCAAGTCCTTGAGCTATGCTCAAAAGGCACACCCCTCCCACAAATTCACAGATCACTTTGTGAATGTAGTGGGTAGTGGATGTAGGTAATAATTGAAGTTGCATGCAGTGCCATTCCCATAGCATGGTGACCCTTGCAATATTAGTTGCAGAGTTTAGTGATACCCCCACCTTAAGAAATGTTTGCTGCCAGCAGTATGTATTTCACAACTCTAACAGAAGGAGAGTTAGTGGGAGATGGAGATCACTGTGGGAGCAGACCTATAATTGCAGCATGTGGGTGAATGCAGTGGGGGGGTGCAAAAAACGTTGTTACTGTAACAGTTAGGGTTCAAATTAATGCCACAAAAGTAGGGAAATGTGGTGTTAGGGTTTCCAAACCTAACTCCCCACCCCACCCCCCAAGCAGCAAAAGGAAAACACATCAGGGTTTTGGGTCTCTGCAGTCTGGTGAATCAGTGGTGGGGTCTTCCTTGGGAGTTGCCAATGGGATGTGCATGAACAGATGCAGATGCGCAGGGAACTTTAGGTCCTGTACCAAGGAAAGACTCCATCTGCCTACAGAAGAACAGGGCCCAGTCCATGCAGCAAAGGATGTCAATAATTCATGCGGCTGTCTAGTGGGCTATGGAACTGCAGGGCCTTCTTTTCAGAGCACTTCCATGTGGCCGCAGATACAGATGTACAGGGCAAAGAGTCCCATCTGTCAGCCAATGCACAGGGCCTTCTGCTACCCATGGGTGCAGAGGTGCAGGACCCTATGCCAAGAGGATA
The DNA here is from genome assembly GCA_016271365.2 of Neoceratodus forsteri. Classification (NCBI taxonomy): domain Eukaryota; kingdom Metazoa; phylum Chordata; order Ceratodontiformes; family Ceratodontidae; genus Neoceratodus; species Neoceratodus forsteri. The sequence continues at coordinate 1,099,467,707 of CM028129.1, read as the reverse complement.
GTTGTATTCATTATATGGTACCCAGGTCCATGTGGACAACCCTGCAGCTTTCATTCCCTGGCTGGGGGGGGGTATCACTTAACAGTGCCATCCCCTCAACCTCAAACCATCAAGCTGGGTCACTGAGTTCACCCTCAAACTCAGTTCTCCGTCCGGTGCAGGATCACAAAGCATACCTACTGGGGTCAAGACTGGCACTACATACAAAGTTTCTTAACAAATATATATTATAGGGGTGCAGTAGTGCCCCTATATTAGGGTTCAGTCTTCAATTCTGTGTTAAACCCCAAATTTTGGGCTTTAATAACCTCACAACCATGCAACTGATTTGCATGAGATTTTGCAGGCGCCATCAGGGCCAAAGATCTCTTAATAGGGTGAGTTTTGTTCTGGTCAGATGTGTGGGTGTGAAGATACGGAGTGTCATAAAATCTGAAAATGACCATTTTTGGTGACATTTTTTTTCATGCCGCTGCACAAAAACATTGTGGAATTTTAGTCTGAAATGTTTAGCATACAAAGGTCTTGGGTCACAGATGTGCCTTTTGAAGGTTTGGTGAAAAAATCTTAATCCGTTTCAAAGTTATTCAATTTCAAAGTTTCCCATTATTTCCTATGGGAAAAGTTAGATGTTCACCTTGAAAAAGGATTCTTTATTGCAAATGCAGAATCCTTTTTTGCAAACGCAGGATCTTTTGCCGTAAATGCGGAATAATTTTCTGTGCTGCCACCATCTTCTTTTCAGTTGGCAATGAAAACAAAATTAAATTACTAAAAAAATAGAGGGCTTTAGTAAACAACAACAGTTGTGTTTAACCAATCAGGGGCTGTAGAATCTGATTCTGGGGTTACTTATTTCATAACTTAGTTAGAAATGTGTTTTTTTAACACTTGAAATCCTTTTTTGCAAACCGAGGGAAAAAGGTACCGCAAAACAAGGTCCTTTTCCACAATTTGTGATAAAGGATTTTCTTTTGCTACAAATTGTGAAAAATAATTATGGAAAATAATTCTTTTTCACAATTTGTAAAAAAAAAGGAATTTTAAGACAGCTGTTTCTTTGTCACTCCACAGTTACCAAATGGTTTGTGATTTTGGTCTGAAATTTCCAGGGTACCCTTTGCTGGTTTTGTGAAAATATATTAATTTGGTGTCAACTTACACAGGATTAAAATTTTCCTGTGTTTTCTATAGGATAACATTACAATGTCAGGTGTTTCTTTGGGTGTGCACACTATGGGATGGGAGCACAGGGCCCTCCCACAGGCAAAGGAGGGTAGTACTTCATTATCTCAAAAATTATGCATAGATGGGAGTGCACTCCAGGCTTCATGCTCCCACACACAAATACAGATACCATTAAGAACTGATGGGAGTGCAGGGCCCAGAGGGACCTGTGCTCCAACAGGGAAATCGGTATTTGTTCCATAGGTGTGGCCTGAAGAAAGAGATAGCCTCGAAGATGATAGTACAGTTATGTAACAACTTACCACAACAGTAGATCTTCAAGGGAAATAGTGACTCATTCCATAGATGTGGTCTGAAGAAAGAGATAGCCTCAAAGATGATAGTACAGTTACATAAGAACTTAGCATATATGATTATAATATCTCATAAATTGTGGCTGGATGGCACTGTGTGCTCCCACATACAAATATGAATACCATTATGGAATGATGGGAGTGCATGCCTTATGTATAGACAGCAGTGCAGGCTCCCACAGGCAAATATGCAGAGGATTATGCAGTGATGGCAGTGCGGCGCACTTTGGGCCCCTCGCTCCCACACAGAAATAAGGTACAATTGCAGTCACTCAAAAATTATGGATGGTTGGGAGCTCCCACAAGCCAATAAGCCTATGATTATACTATCTCAAAAAGAAAGGACATTTTTTGCAAAAAACTATGCTAATGTATCCATTAGGGTTCCACCGACAAAAGTTTATTAATTTATTTGCTTTTGATAACCAGGTAAGTGCACTAGACAAAAACCTGCCTATTTTCAGGCACAACCCGGAAGAGTACATTACAGGCAAAAAGAACTTAACAGTAACCAGGATTACAGAAGATAAGACTCTGGTACATTACAGGGAGTTACAGTAGTAAAGATCAGTGACAGCAGGGATTAAAAAAGTACTGCAGCAACAACATTACAATAAACTGGATGACAAAAGTATGACTTTGTTACATTATAGTCAGTTACGGTATTACGTAATCAGTGATGGGAGAGATAAGACAATAGTACATTAACAATCATTACAGATTATCAGGATTACTGAAATAATGATTACGGTACATTACAGGCAGTTACAATAGTTGTAAGATCAGTGGTGACCAAGATCAAGACAATAGTGTATAAAGTGCATATGATTACAACTGCCAACAGGAACAAGGTAATGAAAATAAGTACAAGTTAGTTAAGTTCAGGAGTAGTATACAAAAGGCTTTGGGCTAACAGAGAGGAACAGTGAAAAATGAGGGAACATACGAAGGAGTTATAAAGCAATTACAGAATAGGGCAAGTCAAAACAAAAGATACTAAAAATAAGGATGGGGAGTAGGTGGTAAGCGCTTCAAGGTCCAGCTTTGGGTTATAACAGAAAAGTTTGTAGGGAAGCAGTAATAATCAGCAGGAGGGTACAGTGCAGGTTAAGAAGGAATAGGTAAGGGTTATGAGCAACAGTGGTTGTCTAAGGCTTTCAGACTTGAAAATAACTATTTTTTAAAATATGTTGTGGGACCTAGAGACCCTAATGTGATAAGGCAGAGAGTTACAGGTTTTGGGGGCGAAGTGGGCAAATGCCTGTTAACCCATCTTTGTTGAGTGATTGGGAACTACAAAGAGGGATGGATAGAGGACCGAGGTTGGTGAGAGTGTTCAGCAGGGACAAACATCAAGGCCAATGAGGCTGGTTGACAGGATCTAATGATTTATTTATTTATTTATTGCTTTTGTTAACTGGATAGGTACACTAGACAAGTTATATGCCTATTTTCAGGAACGATACTGTCAGTTAGGCATCCAAGAGTGTAAATTCACCAGGAGGAGGGTAACAGCCAATTTAAGTCATTGTAAAGCTTTCAGTGATGTGTGAGGCAAGGGGCAGACAATGCAAACCTGCAGACATTGTTATATGCAACATCCCATTTGTGAAAGAAACTGCGTTGTCCTGAAAAAAGATAGGGAACACATAGCTTAGACTTGGAAGTAATATGCCCCAGGCAATTGTAACTCTGGCTGCTGGGGTTAGGGCATGGCGGACATGATAAGCCATCCTGATTTTAGAATTGACAGATTAACAGATCTCATTTATGTGGAGGGAGATATCCAGGGCTGGGTCGAGCATGACACCAAGGTATCCAAAAAAGAGGGTTACAGAGACCTGAGAACCATCAAGACAGTGGATGTGTAACTCTTGAGACAAGATGCAAGACTTTTTGAGGGATCCAAAAAGCATAGCTTGGGTCTTGCCAATATTTAGGACCAGGCTATTTGAGGTAAGCCACGTTTGGATGTTATGAAGGTCAGAGGTAAGTTGAGAGTTAATAACATCCATGGACATAGAGGCTGTAAAGAGTATGAGGTCGTCAGTGTACAGAAGGGTATGGCAATGGGAAGGAGAGGTTGGTAAGTTATTACTAAAGATAGATAAAAGCAGATGCCCAAATTTGGAGCCTTGGGGAACTCCTAGTGTTACTGAGGGAAAGGTGGAGAGGGCCTTATTGAATGAGACTCTGACTGACAGCGGTTTTGAAGGTAACTCAAGAACCATGATAGAGTAGAGTGTGATGCCCCAAGAGCTTCCAGTTTATGTAAGAGAAGGGAGTGAGTAACCAAATCAAATGCTTTATTAAAGTCAATAAAGACTGCCACTGTGAGCAGACCTTTATTCATGTAAGTTTTGACCTCTCTTGTGGACTGTGCGAGAGCTATAGTAGTACTGTGTGCTGTCCTGAAACCATGCTGAGCTGGAGACTGAAGATTAAATTTAAGCAAGAAGTCAGAGACCTGGTAGTAAAAATAAGTTTCCAAGGAGTTTTCTAAGGGTGGGTAGTAAAGCTATGGGGCGGTAGTTAGTGATCAATTTTGGGATCTCCTTTCTTAAAAACCAGAATAATCCTCACATTTTTTCATAACTGGGGCATGGTGGAGATGTTCAGGGATAAGCTAAACAATCACATAACCAGGGTAGCAAGGACAGTGCACCTAATTTAAAAATTTTGGTTTCAGTCCCATCTGGACCAGCACTACCATGGGAGGAAATGGCATTGAGAAGTTGCAGAAACTCATGGAGTGTGGCAGAAGCAAGGACCAGGGGAGGATCAGCTGTTGGAGATACAGTTGGGGGAGGTAAGATGGAGCTGGACATATGAGTTTCAAAACAAGGTAGATTAGAAAAGATAGAGTTGAATACATTTACAATGGTGGTGGGATTGTTACAATTGGTATTATTGATTTCCATTTCACGGGGGTTTTGGCCCCTGTTTTTGCCCATGATACCATTTATTTGGGACCAAACATTTATTGGATCCCTGGACATGGCAGTAAGTAAGTCTCAATAGTACATGCTTTTAGCTACTCGAATTTCCCTTTACAAGTATTACGCATGGAACAATAAGTGACCAGGTCCAAGTGCAGAGAGGAGGGTTTGAACTTGGCCCATAATTTATCTCGTGTTTTAAAGAAAAAACTGTCCTAATCCTAACCCTCCCACCCCCGACAGCTGTAGTCACCGATTAAGCTTTTCTCGTAGTGAAAAAATTTTTTTTTAGGGTTTACTCATTTTATTTTTTTTTTTGTAAAGTTCCCAATCGCTAAACATGGTGGATGCTGTGCAGTTCCATTTCAGGTACTGGTGCGGCACTGAGCCATTCGTCCCAATACATTTTGTATTGGGGCAAGCGGTGCAGCACCGCACCGGTATCTGAAATGGAACGGCGCAGCATCCGCCATGTTTGGCAATCAGGGACTTTACAAAATAAAAATAAAGTGAGTAAACCCTAAAATAAATGTTACTGCAGGAAAAGCTTAATGGGGGGCTACAACTGTCAGTGGTGGGAGGGTTAGGATTAGGACAGTTTTCATTTAAACATTTTGAGGTGAGAGCATTTTAACCATTTAATGGGTGACCCTCTAACCCTGCACCTTGTAGTAGGGATGCATTTCTTTTGCAGGGAGACAACAGTACTGGCGAACTACTCAGTGGCATAGTTTCTGTCATTAGTGCAAAAAAGAGATCAGTCAACATGCCTAAGATCATAGAGAAATGCATTAGGATTGAAGGCAGAGAGTTCAGAGATAATGATCACTTTTGAAGAGTGGGGTGGGGGTTGGGTTAATATCCCAGATAAAGTAAACAGGAGAGTGGTCACTGATCGAGTCAGCAAAGATCCCAGCAGCAGAGATCCTATCTTTCCTATTAGTAAGGATCCAGTCTACTGTATGAGTGTATGGCTGGACCCAGTACTAGAACACCTTTTAGAATCAGTTATAAGTTGTGATAGATGAGCCTTGCTAATAGTAGTAGCTAGATTAGTTAAGTTGGGCCTAAGCCAGTCAAGGTTGAAGTCCCCCAGAATGATGACCTAATTTTTCTGTATAACCAATGGCAGACAGTCTATAAGTTCCACTACCATTTTTGGGAGGAATATAGACACAAGTTATGTGGAGCTTTTTTGTGTCACCTAGAAGCAGTAGGGAGTGCAGTAATTTTCAAGATCTGAGAGACAAGTTGGGCAAAAGGGTAAGATTTAGGTGAGCTTTGAGGAGTAAGACAAGAATAAGTTGGGAAATGTGATCTTAGGGTTTCCAACCTTAACACCCCAACCCCACCCTGCATGCAGGAACAGGTGTGGGGTGTGTACCTTGGGGTTGTGAATCCTAATGCTCACCCCATTCTCCTATACTATATTCATCTTAGCTTACTAGCTCATGGAATGAGGTGAGCAAAAGGATTCACAACTCCAAGGCACCTCCCCCATGCCTGTTCCTGCATGTAGGGTGGGGGTGGGGTGTTAGGGCTGGAAACCCTAAGATGACATTTCCCAGCTTTTGTCAGTAGAATCCTAATTGATGCATTAATGTAGTTTTTTGCAGAGAAGATATATATATATATATATATATATATATATATATATTATACATACAGTATATATATATATATATATATATATATATATACATGTATATTTTTCCCCAGATTTTCAAGATAGTCATTTAATGACTCCTGTTATGAATATGATATGTAGCATTAATAATTTATTGGACAAAACATCATTTTGCACCAGAAGTGTGAAAAACATCCAAGATTTTTAAAAAATGACACTTGTCACATTTATGAGGTGGTATGGAAAAATGGCTATGTTAAAAATATGGAGCCAAAATATTGAAAATTAGTGAAGTTATGAGAGAACATTGAAATATTGGAATGTTCACTCATAACCTGGGCATTTTACCATATTTGTACACCAGATCCTTAGCATAGCCTTCTTATTATTACCCCACTTCATGAAGCTGGTAGCTGAAAATTTTCAAATTCCCACCGAGACATCATTCTGCAGGTGGGAAAACACATGTTGGCCAGGATTTTTTTTTTTTATTTTACACTCCTGTGCAACTTTGGCCCTCACAGTAAGGAGGAACCCCAGTCTCGTCACCCTGGCGTCCACCATCCGGCTCGTATGTTCCCAGGACTTACCCCCCCCGGGTGGGGTGGCAGAGGGGGCCCTCCTCCACTGAGACCAGATCCAGTATCATGCCATGGCTGGCCGGGTGCGGGGCCTACAATCTCCCCCATCATTTGCAGGAGCTATTTTCATGGCTTTTCTCTCCCCATGAGGGTGGCACATGCAATGACACTTGCAATGGCACCACACATGCTCCCATGAGTGACACCATCAGGTGTCTGCGCAGCTCCCTTCCCTCATGTTGCGGCATCAGTGCCTGCCCCAGCCACCACTAGGGGCCAGGCAAGCACCAACTGCTGGACTCCCCCCTTCCCGGAGAAGGAGAGCTGTCCTCTGGTTGCTCAATCCTTCTCCTCCCTGCCTACACCTGGTGGCCTGTGCTCATTCCCGAATGCAGGTCGCTGGAGTGGAGTGAGGTGTGGTGCCAAGCGCCTTAATCCTCAGCACCACCAGGCTGACCTATGTTGGCCAGGATTTGAAAAATGACAGTTGTCACGTTCATGAGGTACTGTGAAAAATGGCTGTGTTGAAAAGTTGGGGTCAAAATATTTAAAATTACCAAAGTTATAAGCGATGGTAGAAAAATTTCAATGTACGCTCATAGCTTTGCCATTTTTACATACTGTATTTTGACCCTTAATTTTCAGCAGGACCTTTTTGAGACCCCACCTCATGACCAGTGGTGGTGTAATTATGCAAATCCACCCAAAAACTGATTTTGCAAAGTGACTGCAAAATCATGTTTTGGGCCAGATTTGCATAATTACACCACCACTGGTCATGAGGTGGGGTCACACAGAGGTCCTGCTGAATATTTGGAGTCAAAATATATAAACATGACAAAGGACAAAGAAGTGCAAGATCATGCACATAGGGAAGAGAAACCCTGAAGCTACCTATAGGTTGGGGGGGGGGATTTGCTGGCAGTCACAAGGGAAGAAAGAGACTTCGGCATCATCATCACAGATGACCTGAAATCATCCAAGCAGACCACTAAAGCAGTAGGTAGGACTAGAGGGATGTTGGGGTGTATTAGTAGGGGTATCACAAGTCATAAGAGGGAGGTAATAATCCCTCTTTACAAGACACTGGTTAGGCCCCATCTGGAGTACTGCATCCAGTACTGGAGGCCGCACCTGCACAAGGACATTAACAAAATGGAGGTAGTCCAGAGAAGGGCAACCAGAATGGTGCAGAGACTGCATCAGAAAACATATGAGGACAGATTAATGGACCTCAATATGTATACCCTAGAGCAAAGGAGGGAGAGAGAGGTGATATGATTAAGAAGGTGAAAGAGTCTAACATGTTGCAATATAAGAAAAACAGCAGGACAAGAGGACACAGCATGAGATTAGAGGGAGGCTGATTAAGGGGTAATGTGAGGAAGTTCTTTTTCACAGAAAGGGTGGTGGATGCATGAAACAGCCTACCTCAGGAAGTGGTGGATATGAATACAGTGCAGGATTTCAAACAGGCATGGGATAGGTATCAGGGAGCAATACAGATGAGTATGAATAGATTGACAGAGTAAAGGCCTATGGCACATTCATGAGGTAGAAAAAACTGGCAGACTGGATGGGCTTTGCTGTCCTTATCTGCCATCACATCAACCTTTTTACAGATAAAAAAAGGGATGGTTTTCTTTATTGTAGTGGACATTCCTACATTGGGGACTGGGCATCCCAGTGTCGGGCTAGTGTTCACCAGCACCAGGGGTAGACACCTTGGTGTTTACATGCATATAATGGGAAGAGGAGTGGGTGACCTGGAAGGGAGTGGGGTGAATAGAAGTGGTACCAGGGATGGGCACCGAGGTCCACTTATAAAAATAATACTGTAAAACTAGTAAGTGCCATGTGAACTTGATTTAGCAGATTGTCAGAGTCAGCCGCTTGCACGCAAATTAATTTTAGGGGGTGGCTTAACAGGTAGTTAGTGCCATTAGAATGCCTGATGTGAGCAATTGCAGGTAATTACAAATATATTAGAATTACTACTTAAGACATTGGCAGCGAGAACCATTAGAAGTGCTGCCTGCTATGTACTACCATGCCTCAAGCCTCACCTGCTCCTCCTGAAAATGTCCATTTTCAAGTGGCTCGGCCAAAATCAAGGCAAGAAAACCCATGACTGCTTTTTTAAATGAAGTAAGCCCTACTGATTTATCAAAGTGAGCTGATGTTAACATTACTGTAGCAGAGAATGTTGTTTCTGAGTTGCAACTAGTGACTTCCCCACCATTCAAGAAGAGACAGAGGGAATACACACATACTCACCCCAGGTACATTATGAGTTGGGATGGTATGCAGAAGACAATGGGGACATGAAATGTGTCCGTTACTATCAGGGCGATTACCAAAATGACATAAATGAAAGCACTATTTGTGATGTTAAAAAAGGTTGCCTTCAGTGCCTTAAACTTATTCCTGATCCCAGGGAGTAAATTCCAAAACTGGCAACAAAACCAAGGGGTAGACCTCCATTGTTGATGTAGGAGGATGTTGAGGACCAGTTAAAAAAATTAGCTAAAGTCTGGGACTGGAGGGGGCGGTAATAAATACCAGGATGATGATGGCCATAGCGTTTGTTGATTACTCTTTGATTTGGTGTGTTGTGAAGCATTCTTGCTTTGGTTTCACTGGTCATTGAGTTTAGAGGGTCTCTTCTGCAGCAGGTCCTCCCCATCCCTAACATAAGCGTCAAGAGGTTCTCCTACATTTCTTTTTCACTGATGTCAAGTGTTGGGGGAGCAAGCCTACATTAAATGGAACATTGAGGGTCCCCTTGTTTGATTCATCCCCAATGTGAAAAAAAAGCATAAATGAGTAGCGTAATTCAATCCATTTTTCAGCTACCAATGTAACTGGCTGCATCAGATGAGTGAATTTGATTCACTCCTGATGCCAGTTTGTCATTCATCACTTGTGTTTCTTGTTGCCAGTGAGAGCAGTACAAAACATTACAATTTGATATAGAAAAAAAAAACAAGAGTGCCAGTTTGCAGCACATTCTAATGACTTTTCTGTGTAAAAATCTGACATGCTGCAGCACAAGAGTGGGGGTGGCAAGTGACCTGGAGGGGGGAGAGAGGAGAAAGGAAGTGGTACTGGGTGTGGTCACCCTAGTCCACTTGAGCAAAAAATAAAAAAAGATAGATGGATAGATAGATAGACAGACAGACAGAAAGATGGAGACAGAGACAGAAAGAGCAGGGGATCGTTGACTCACTGCTTCAACTGAAGCTGGCAGCATGACTCCAGCTGTGGCTTCAGAATTCAAGAAAGTCTTGTTGTTCTCATACTGGGGATGCAGATGAACAGCTCCTGTCCCTAAGCTAGGTACCCAGGATTTTAGGGTACCCAGAGATGTTATTTGCAGGGTAGTTTTCAGAATACAGACACCATTTATCTAGGTTCAGGTATTTGCTTTTTGAAAATATATCATTTTCATGTGCTTTCAATGTTTCTGAGTTAAAAAAAAGATGGCAGCCCTCACAATTGGTGTTTTTTTTTCCCACATGACAAGTAAATCATGAAAATAAGCACTCACAACAGTTTGTTTGTTTAACCATCCACATTTGTCAGTTATCAAAAAAATCCTTATAAACTGTGGAACCCTATATTTTTTCATGTAACCTGCAAAATGTATCCCCTTGGCATAGGCCCTTTCAACTTGAAAATTTCAGAACAAATCCTCCACCATCTGTAGGTGAGAACAAAAACAAATGCAATGTTAAGCATAGTTTTTTTTCTATTTTTTGTGTTGCGTACCTCGAAAAACTGAATAAGATGCCCATCATAAAACTTTTCAAGTCTCAAGACTCTGACAACCTGATCATGCATGCCAAATTTTGTACCATTTTGTCTAATGACACCAAAGTTATTAAGGTGCAAAAATTGGACTCAAAATTAAGCAGCCTACTCAACCCCCATGTATGTGTGTGTGTCTATGTTAAAAATAATAGCATAGGAAACCACACAAAAATTTTTGGTAATACACCAGGACAAGACTGATAATAGCATTATTGACAAGTGATAATACTATCATTCAGAGCTCGTAATACTATCGTTCGAGTTCTGAATGATAGTATTATCACTAAGACTAAACAGCTTAACCTCAAGACTCTCCCACACAGTAGGCTTGTTCATAAGATCCCCAAGGCAACCCCCTATACAGACGTCATGATGTTCCTGAAACTGCACCTCCTGATTGGCCGTGGTTTCTCCGTGGGTGGGTGTAACAGTTCAAAAAACATGGTGTCCATCTCTTGCTTAATGAGAGAAAAACGTCACTTCACTTTTCTGCTGATCCTTTTTTTTTTGTTATCTCTACTAGTTCCGCAAAATTATCTGGTGGATCCTGCATACACTGAGGCAAAAAAAGAACTAAAAGGTATAGCCGGCCTGGTGGCACTGAGGGCTAAGGTGCTGGACACCTAACCTTTCATCACACCGGCGACCTGGGTTTGGGAACGAGCCCGGATCTTTGGAGTTTGGCAGCGGGGGGGAGCGGGATGGAGATGCCAATAGTCATGCTCTCCTCTCCGGGGAGGCGGGATGGCTCCTCTCGGCTGATGGCTGCAACCTGGTAGAGGCTGGGGAACAGCATGGGCCAGAGAGAGAGGAACCAGGCACTAGGCCAATGGGGTGGGAGGAAGGGAGCCATTACTGGGGCCGTGGGACTGATGTGTGCCTCCACACACATGCGTACCCACTCCCGGGGCCCTTGGGAGAAAAATCACTGGCAGCAGGATGGCGACTGACTCTCTGCAGGCACCACCCCTGGGCCGGGTGTAAGGTAAGCCCCAGTAATTCTGGGGAATGGGGCTGGGTGGGTCAGTCTGATGGGGGCTAGCCAGGTGAATGCAAGAAAGCATTGTACGATAAAAAAAGAACTAAAAGGTATGAAAGCCCCATCGAGTGGGGTGGGAAGGGCAGAGAGGGTGGGTGTTCATGGAAAGAATGAATGAGTCCTCACTGCAGCATCTGCTCCACCACACAGCACCCCACAAACAAAGAGTTACACACAAAAAATGAAATCCATATAGTACAAAAAATAACAAACAGGCTTCAGTGACTCACTCAGCTGTAATTCCATCAAGAGGTTCTAGGGACATAAACCTCTCGAGCCTTCCCGAGGTTCTCTATGTCCCCTGAACTCCTCTTGATGGAATTACAGCCTTGTAATTCACTGGAACCTATCTATTATTCTATTTATAATGGCAGGTAGTGCCACTATAACACAGTTTGGGTTCAGACTTCACTTCTATGTTAAACCTAAGATTTTGCACTTTAATAACTTTGCAACTGTTTGACCGATTCACCTGAAATTTTGCATGTGCCTGCTGGTACCATAGATCTCTGGATCTGGCAAGTTTCATTCTGGTCAGATGCATGGGTGCAGAGCTACAAAATGTAAAAAAATGTGAACATTATCACTTTTTGGTAATTTCTTTGTCATGCTGTTTCTCCAAAACTGCTTGGCGGTTTGGTCCAAAACATTCAGGGTATATGGGGTCTGGGTCACATATGTGTCTTTTGAAAGTTTGGTGAAAAAATATGAATCCATTCAAAAGTCATTAAAATTTCAAATTTCCCATTATTTCCTATGGGAAAAATGAGATTTCCCGTGAGAAAGTTCCATTCTCTTTCACGAAAGTGCAATTCTCTTTCACAAATGGGGGCAATTTTTTTGAGCTTCCACCATCTTGTTTTCAGTTAGTGATGGTGAAAAAACACTGTAATTCATAAAATACTGTCCCTTGGTAAACACCAACAGGCATGTTTACCTAAACCTAAGAACATGATTCTGCCATTAGTTTTTACAAATAGTGGACGGAAATATGCTTTTTTTTTTTTTACATCTGCCATTGGTAGCGTTGCAAATTTGCAGCATTACTTTTGCAAAATTACCACAAATTGTGGCAGTTTTTGCACAACTAATGGCACTGTTGTGTGAAAACTGCCACAAATTGCAGGGCTTTTTCATGAAAACTGTCACAATTTGTGGCACTACTTTTAAAAACAAAATTGGCCCCTGTAAATATTCAAAACCTTTTCTGGCCATTTTGTTGCCAAAATACCAGCAGAATCAGATTCCTTGGGCATGCTTAGGTAACACCTGTTGGTGTTTAGCTAATAAAAGGATATTTTATCCTTTTATTGCCTCCAAGGGGGCTGAGGCATGTTTTAATAACAAAAAATGTTTTTGCATCGGGGTGCCCAATCCCTGTGTTGGCAGTGGAAACCCCCCTGCCACTGTGGGACACTGGGAAGACCACCCCCCAGTGTCCCAGATGGAAGCCCCCAACCCCTGCCACTGTGGGACACTGGGGGAGCCCACTCTCAGTGTTCTAAGATGTCTCCCCCCAGTGTGGGATACTGGGTAGCCTACTCCCAGTGTCCCAAAATATTTATTTGTAAGTTTTGCTGACAGCTGTGTGCCCAATACCTGTGTCAGCACTAGACCCCCCACCAGTGTGGGACACTGGGGAGCCCACTCCCAGGGTTCCCAGTTATGTCCTACCCCCCAGTACAGTGGGACACTAGGGAGCCCACCCCCCATGTCCCAAAATATGGTTGGCAGTGTTCCCATAAAAAAGAAAACAGTCCCCCAATGTCTTTTTTTAAAGTCCTGTAAAAATAAAACGGTCCCCAGTTGTCTCCCCATACCCCTTCCCCATCCTGACCCTCTCACTAAGCACCCACCACTCCACACACACCCTTGCCCTATACTTACCACTGGAGATCATTGGCTGTCATCTTCTGTGGACTGGGACACTTCTGCACTCTTCAAAGCCAAACTGTGAATTGAAGAATTAAGGTAAGTGCTGTATAATGGCTTTCAATGGTGTTTTGAACTTATGGTGATATCTTGGCCATTTATAGGCATTTTTTCACCAGATTTTCAACATAGGCTTTTTGGGACCCTACCTCATGAACACTGTCACTGTCATTTCATTACTCGATCCCATAAGATGATTTCACAGTTGCTGTGAGAAATCACCTTTTGGGACTTACTAATGAAATGACAGTGCCAGTGTTCATGAGGTGGAGTCCCAAAAAGCCCATGTTGAAAATTTGGCAAAAAAATACCTACAATTGCCAGAGTTACACGTGATCATTGAAATTTTTCTATGCACACACGTAACTTTGGTAATTTTTAATATTTTCACTCCAGATTTTTTAACATAGCCTTTTTTTCCGCACCACCTCATGAACAGTACAGCTGTCATTTCTCACATCCTGCCTGAAACATGTTGCCACACCTGTGGCTCGGAATGGTGTTTTGCCACAAATTGCAAAATTTTCACCTATGGGGTTTATGATGTGGGATGATAAGAAGACTATGTTGAAAACTTTGGGTCAAAATATGAAAAAATGACAAAGTTATGACTATTCATTGCAAGTTTGGTACATCTGCTTGTAACTATGGAAATATTCAATATTTTGACCCCGGATTTAAAACATAGCCTTCTTATTACCCCACCTCATGTATGTCACAGTTGTAATTTTTCATATCCTGCCCAAAATGTGTTCTTGCATCTGTGGCATGAGATGGCATTGCATTTGTGAAGAATTATGTTTTGGCAGTGATTTAAAAATGTTCTTTACCAGCTACATGTCCTGGGATAGTCAGATGGCTATGGTGATAATTTGCTTACGCATCTACAGAGGAATGGGTGTGCAGGGTCCTTTGGACCTTGCGCTCCCCCAATAAAATAAGGAAAATCATGGAACATGGAAGTGCAGGGCCTGAAGGAAGATGATGTTAATTACAATGTCTCTACACTTATGGATGTCCCATAAAAAACTAAGGCTATGGTGATACTTTCATAAAAAGTAAGGAAATTCATTGCAAAAACCTCCATTAATGCATCAGTTAGGGTTCATATTACAGTGACAAAAGTATGGAAATTTGGTGTTAGGGTTCCCATCCCAAACACCCCATCACACCCCACCAAACAAACCCTACCGCATCACCCCACCCCCCCTCCACACACCAACTGGCGTCGAGGTGTGTCTTGGGGTCATCAACCCTAATGCTCACCCCGTTCTCCTATGCTGTACTATCTCAGCTTCCTTACACATGGAATGGGCTGAACATTATGGTCAAGACCCCAAGACACATCCTGATGCCTGTTGGTGTGTGGAGGGTGGGGTGAGGGGTGGGATGGGAGTTAGGTTGGGAACCCTAACACCAAATTTCTATTCTTTTGTGGCTGTAATATGAACCCTAACTGATGCATTAATGGAATTTTTTTGCAATGAAGATATACATATGTATGTATGTATAAATAGATATATTGTGCATCTGTATATGTGTATATGTGTGTGTGTGTGTGTGTGTGTGTGTATATATATATTTATATGTATATTTTCACATATATATATGTTGACCAATAAAATGTATCAAATTATGCATCAACTCTAATTAACAGAGAAATACTAGCAAGCACATAGTTAAAAGTGAAATAAGAGATTTAGTTCATGAGTGAACAAAATTAACCCTATGAAACACAAAATTATAAGCACATTATTGAACATTTTTCTCTTCAGTGAAAAAAATGCATTTTCTTACACTGAAATCTGCATAATTAGTTTTTTTCAAAATAGACAAATTAGCTTTTCAGTGTTTTTCAATCATGGGCACAGCATTGCATTACACCTGTCATTATCCACGTTATAACATCATCTATGGACTTCTCTGCATTAGACTCACATACAAGTTGTACAGTATAAACATTTCTGAACACGCCATCTGTAAAATACTTCCTTTGGAAATAACCTAGCAAGAACATAGTCAACACACAGTGGGCTTGATTTTCAAAGCTCTGAGAATGCCACAAGCCCCTGGAGCACAGATCATTTGGAGCATGAGGCTTGTGGCATTCTCCCAGCCAACAATTGGAATTTTCAATCCCGAACATCAAATGCCACAAGTTAAACCAGCTTTTCCCTGGTCTAACTTGTGCCATTTGGGGACTCTTTTTATGGGGCCTGTACCAAATCTTCTGAGCAAGCTGCCTTGAAATGAGGAAACTGTCACAACTGTACTGGATATACTAAAATCAGGTGCAGTTGCATCAAAGACGTTTGTCGCAGCTGTGCCCCAAAATGGGATTGACGCAGTGCCTGATGCAAGCTCTACATCATCCTTTGAATATTGAGCTCAGAGTCTCTAGAGAATACTGGATAACACCATCACTACAAAATCAGAAGAGCACTTTTGACATTCTAAAATGATACCTTTTCTAATGTACAGTAATATAAACATAGCTCTTAAGTAATTTCTAACAGACATATCAGATCATCAAAGAGCAAAAAGTGTTTTAACCTCAATTGCTAATTCACTGATTCTGGTTTGATTGAACATTCTATAAATACACTGATGGCTAAAACAAATCAAAGAAATTATGGTCTGAATTCCCAGTCATATATTATCACATGCAAATTGGTATACTGTAATTAATAAATCTACTGGCAGCTCAATAATTGCATGTTTTAACTTAACTTAGAAAAAGTAAAGGACTGCTGCTGGCAATAATTCATTAGAATGATTTTTTTTAACCTCATTTACTTTTAAAAATTATATGGTAACTGAATTTGTATGTCTTTTCTGGTTTGAAAAGCCTCAATGCATTTTCATACTGGATAGGTATCTAGCAATCCCATATATGCAAACTAAGGGCTTTACTAAAATATCTGTTCTGTTGTCTCAGCTTTGATTTGTGTTCCTCTCACCTGACCTCATGCTTGGACCCTGTTATACCATAAGCTCAACACCATGGAAGCCCAATTAAGTTATTATCAATCATTTGACTTCCTTCTTTCTTTCTTTCTTTCTTTCTTTCTTTCTTTCTTCTTTTCTTTCTTTCTTTCTTTCCAGGTATTTTATATTTTAAACTTGTAACTATCCCCCCCCCCGTGGCTTTAGAGTAGAATGTTCCACTCCTAACGTTTTTGTGTGAGAGGCCACTGTAAGCAGGATAAGAGATACCATATACTGACTCTGAGAACTGAGCAACTGAAATCTCATAAGTGATTTACAATACATGCAGACTGGAATCAGATTTAAAGACTAAGTTCAGTAGACTCAGTGTAGTGATCAACTGAAATCTCATGTAAAGTCATTTAGAGTTAGGCTCCTGTTTTCATTTGAAACATATTCAAATACAGAGGCTGCCTCAAGTGCATTAATTACATTATTTGAAACATTAATTTTCTACATGTAAACCCAGCTGGAGATAATTCTATTTGTCATGTTGAAACTCCACCAAATGAATGCAATCAGGTTTGCAATCTTTAGACACTGCTAGTTTAGTGAATTGGAAATCATCCCATTGTGATCAATTAATTTCATTCTCATCTACCAAGCATCATGGAAAACTAAAGAATATCACAGTCTGAATGACATTAATTGATTACAAAGTACCGTAAGTGATTCTTACTACATGTAAATGTGTTGGGTGTTCACTTCACTCCCTATTCTCAATCAAGACTGAGGCTGGTTGTGCAAAGATGTTTAGGCTGCTTTCCTAACTTCTCCACTCTTATTGTTACACAGAGTAATGCTTAATGCCGAGAAGCAGTTTGACCTAGTGGTTAGATCACAGAGCTTTGAATCTGGAGACCTAGGTTTGGACCCATAGCCACCATGCACTCACTGTATGACCCCTGAGCAAGTCACTCCTTTGGCATCAGCACAACCCCTCTCTGTGCTGCTTGAGTTTCTTTGTGCATCTGAAATGGCAGCCGCATTCCTTTCCCTCCCTCTCCTGGATTGTACAGCACTTAGTCTTTGGTGCACCGTTTGCATAATTAGTACTTTATACAACTAAATTAATTTCCTTAATGTTCTAAGACAAGGCAGTTACTATTTTAAAATTGTGATTATTTAGATTTTATACATATATACATCAGTCATACATTCTGATGTAATAGCACACCACATGTCAATTGTATGCATATCATACAGCACAGAATTCATGGTTCTACAGAGGGTGTACCAGCAGTATACATTTACAGCGTATAGCAAGGTAATCCTAACAGCTCTGACAACAATGGTTTGGCCTACAATAACACACTTTTGTGATTCTTTGGTGAGAAACAAACAAAAAAAACAACACCCATATGTCATTACCCACCTCGTCACTCTTGATATCTATAATATCGCTTTTCGTGTCAGGCAACACTTGCCAGTTTATTAATCCAATGAGACACTGCATTATCATTTTGCAAATAGAAAAGAATAACATCTGGGATCACCTCAACAGTGCTCATTTGGGCAGCACAAAATGCCTTGTAGTTATGGTGCACGTCTTCCTATTAGGGACTGCAAGTTCAGTTCCAGCACCCATGACCCCAGTCAGTGGTAGCAGGTGGAAGAAGAGGCAGTCCTCAGGATGCACTCTTCTCCCTGGCACATTTCTCTTGTCCTCATCATGGCATAGCTGCTCCATAGAGGCCCAGGGGGATGGTTGCTGTTCAGTAAGGAAACCCCTTTAGTCCTACCTTCCATCTCTCAGCAATGAGAACAGGACTGCTAGTGGAAAGGTGTGCAGATGCCCCACATACTCTGTTTCGGGGATGCAGCTCATGTCATGATGGGCATCACTGTCCTTCCACATTGGCTATGTCTGCTGCTCAGCTCAGGCCAAGATGCTCCCACCAGGTCTGTGTGCTAGATATCCTAGAGTGATGTGAGATAGTGATGGAGGAGAAGGATGGCTTGATGGTGCAGGTTAGCTGTGTGGAGCCAGTATTCTATGCCAATCTTTAAATATTCAATATGCTACAGGTAATGGACCAATTTCTCTAATATCTTAGTTGGAGCTGCCCCTGGATGCTGTATCAAGATGCTCAAGTGCATGCAGGACACTCACCATTCAAGTTATATTTTCACAAGTTTTTACTCACAAATCTTCACACTCTCGAAGCTTGTTTGTAGAGATGAACTTGATTTTATTTACTAGCTACAGTGTTTCGCCATATTATAATGGCTCTAGGGAGCCCTTTTGTGCTTCACCAATTTCTATAATTTGTAAAAGTATATATGCATTCAAGGCAGTATGGCATTGTGGTTTAGTGCTCTGCACTGCAAACCTTGAGACCTGGGTTTGAATCTTCCAGCCACCACTTGCATACTGTGTGATCCTAAGCAAGTCACTTAACATCCTTGTGCTCCCAGGTTGCACCTGGAAACAAGCTTCAGCTTAGTGTGCCTTTCCTGGTTAAACAATCCCCCCCCCTTTATGATAACTGCTTGTAATTTGTTTAAAATCATTTATAGTGCTTCCCAAAAACAACAAGCATTTATCATACATTACTTTTGCTAGCTTTCAAATTCAGCTGTTTTAAATTTTCACTTGTTACTACTTCCCAGCTGAGGAAAAACAAATGTTTTTGCTTAAGAAAACTTATTTCAGAATTTGATCATAACCTGCTCCTATAATGCATTTCACCATGTTCAGCTTTATTCTAACATGGCTGTAACAGCCTTTCTCCCCTTTAACCTCCTTCACAGAATGCCAAATACCTATCTGCTTATCTGCTTATGTGAGCTTGTTTAGAGTTTGTGAGTGTTCCACTATCATTTCTCTGTTTCAGGCTGTCTGGTAGTCACTAAAATTTTAACACACTGCAATAGCTGTTAATTCCTTTTTGGCTTCGTTTGCCTTCATTTTAACTCAATTGCTACCATAAAACAAGCATTTTATTTGAAACTCACTGCACCTCAGTCTCTGCTCTTCCTGATGCAGACAGGGGCAAGCATCTTTGTGGATAACCCTCTTGAGTCTGCAAGGTGCATGACATAATGTGACATGATGATGTGATGCGTCATAAGTGTGGGGAATAGCACGCTATGTTGCTAAGCAACCCACTCTTCAGGTCAAGTCTGCCAGTTTCCTTCACAGATTCATTGTGCAGAGTACTGACATTACTGCTTTACACAATACTTTATCTCTACTTACCATTAAGCTGATGTTTTTGTTCACTCATACCATAGTTTTAGTTTATACATCCACTTCTATCACAGTACTTGTGTGTGTCTGCTCCCTGTTTCTTCAGTTTGATGTATTATCTCTTCCTTTCACATACACTTTCATGCATATCATAATCTGTACAATTCTTAAAGCTGACTTATTGTCATTCTATATAGAGGATAATGTAAGGTCCAGGATCTATAACAAGCAGATGTAGCCATCAAGAGGTTGACATGGCGACCGTTTAAACCTCAAGAGTGCAACTCGAGAAGTTTTGGTTGCCATGCCAACCTCAAGATGGTTACACTCACTTGGCATAGATCATGGACCATACAATGTCTTTTATAGTGTATGGACCACAATAAAAAAGAAGAAATTAGTCTGCACTGGATCGCAGAACATGCATGCATGAACATGCTCCAGTCTGCAAAACACACATGCAAAACCACATTCCATGTTGTTGTGGTGCAGTAGCTATGTATCTAGTACAGCACAACAGCTGTGGTGATAAAGCTACTACAGCACAACAAACCTATTCTATGGATGGATTTCCATCTCTAACAACATTCCTTCATACACTACACACAATTTATTAATAAGATTTGTGTTGATTACTGTGATATTATCTCACCATCATACACATTATTACAAATTTTCAGTAATACCTCTCTCTCTCTCTCTCTCTCTCTATATATATATATATATATATATATATAAACAATTCACATTACCATATGCAAACTTCAAAATAAAAGCAGTTTTTCATTAACCAGAAGAAATGCAGTGGTATTTAGCAGTGATAAGTGTCACAAACCCACTCCTGGGGGCTGAGTCCACTGAGCTCACAGCACCCACCCCTAAGTGCAATCCATGATGAGGGGGCAGGAATACCCTCCTCATGTCCTCCTAGAGTGCTCACTGAGTTCACAACTGAGCATGCACTAGGAGGTCCCAGGGCTTCCTGTCTAATCTGGGTAAGGGTAAAATATAGTCTGAAGTCTGTAGCCAGGTGAGAACCCTCCTCAGTTGCTGTACTGGGAGAAGACCTAGGCATTATGAGCTCTTTGGGGTTTGCCCTCGTAATCCCTGATTGGCGTCTTCTCCTACAGGTGGTGCAGCAACCTAGTTCCCCCTTACAGATCCCTTCCAAGACAAATGTACTGTATTTCCCCTAATTTAGGCACCCAGGTTCCCTATCCAGGATGCTAGTCTTGGTAGGTAGCAGTGGTGGCACTTTGCATTAAACCAGGCTTGTCTCAGATTTGAAAAAAAAAAAACCTTCCTACAATTCACACACACACAAATCACTCACAGGCAGTTTTTAAAAACAAATGCTTTTACCAATGTCTACATTATCATACAAGACTTACAAACAAAAGATTCAGAAATTTGGTTACAAGATAAAACAAAGTTGGAAAAATATAAATACAAAAACGCACTGTGAAATTTAACTGTCTAGTTTCTACCTTGTTTGTGGGGAATCAGAAGTCCTGAAAATAAATGAAGTTTCTGCAAAGATTTTCCCAAGTCCTAGTTCTTCTTGCAGTCTGGCTGTCTTGTGTTGTGTCAGAAGAGTGTCTCATGAAAGAGTGTGCCAAAATGCTCAGAGTTTCTCTTTTGAGGGGCTTTTTATAGCTCTTGCCCTACAGTCTCTGGTTAGCTGGTGGCCTTATCATTTTAGGCTAGTAGGGGTCTCTCTTGCTCTTTCCCAAATTTTAAGTGAGCCAAAAAAAAAAAAAAACAGCCTCCCTTCTGCCACTTTTAAGTGTAGATGAATGTGACACTTTAAGTGAATTTACAATAGACTTCCAGACCTTTGCAGTCCCTGCCCTTCCTGCCACCTAATAAAATGTAAATATTTTTTTATTTATTTAGTTTTTGTTGACCGGGTAAGTGCACTAGACAAATCCTGCCTATTTTCAGGCATGACCTGGGGGAGGGGGATACAGATGATTGCCAACTGACCTTGAACCAGATTAAGCTGTTGGTGGTATTTGTAGTGAATGAGGGAAATTTGGCCAGGACACCAGGGAAATTCCCTACTCTTTTCGATAAGTGCCATGGGATCTTTAACATCCCACCTGAACTACCACCAATCCAGGCAGATGGGACCTCGGTTTAACATCTCATCCGAAAGACGGCACCTCAGAAGTGCAGCACCCCTCTCATGCTGCACTACAGTGTCAGTACTAGGATATTAACCCAAGTGCCAAATGTGGGAACTGAACCCACAGCCCTCTGATCTCCCAGCCTCAAAGGTGAGTGTGCTACCTACTGAGCCACTGACAGTTCCCAGAACTGAAAGTATGTTTCTATAGATTATAAAGGTTTATGACAGGGGATAGTTTCTGTCATATCCTTGACAGTTTATGACTTCTGTTTTCCTTTTATTAGTTTATCAAGAAATCCCAATCATCTTTGAAATGTAACTTTATGTTTCCTGTCAAGTTAGTCTTTCTCAGACTGTGAAATACACATCCCCATATAAACTTTGTTTTAAAAAAAACATTGGGTTTCTTTCTGTCACCTCATCTCCAGGCCTGTTAGGGAATTTAATTATAATTCAAATCAGAGAAAAATATAGCAAAAAATGTCTGAAATATGACTGAAGTGGCCAACTTGCCACAATAAATATCAGCTTTCATTAGGAAATGCAGGGGTATTTAACAGTGATATGTATTGGCTTTAATTAACAGGTAGGAAATGCAGAGGTATTTAATAGTGATAAGTATTGGGCCAGGTTTTACCAGACTCATTGCCCACCTCACCACATCCCTCTTACATGCATAATTCTTACACATTTGAATTTTCATGTTACTACCAATAATCCACCAAGTTACTGTCCCTGTTCATACCAGTCAATGGATTTAGTGGATCCATCTAAAAAATCCAACAGTGTTCTCTAAGTTTCCTCCTCTTATTGATTTTGCCACTTACGCCAGTCCTCAATACCTTAGGGTTGCCCCACTGTGTGCAGTCTTCCAAAAAATATTCTGCTACTGAGGAATTTTTGCCTTAGTTTCTTATTGCAGATTTATGTTCCCCTATCCGAACCTCCAAAGATCTCCTTGTCCCTTATCATCTGCCTCTGGCACTCCGTTCTGCTGGGGGAGGCCTTCTTGGAGTTCCCAGGGTTAGGCTGTGACACTCTGGGGACAGGGCATTCTTGGTGGCAGCACCTACCCTGTGGAACTCCCTTCCTGGTTATCTAAAGGAGGCTTCCTCAGTAGAAGCCTTTAAAAAGGGGTTAAAATCATACCTGTTTCAACAAGCTTTTCACTGACTGATTGTTTTTAAGGGATGATAGAGCAAGTTTAAATTTATTCTAATGATGGACTGTTGTGTATATGCATTGTTATGTGTTTTATTGTACGCTGCCCAGAGTCTCTGGAGATGGGTGCTTTTGTAAATAAAACATCTATCTACCGATCTATCTATCTATCTATCTAGCTATCTATCTATCTATCTAAAGTCTTTGCAACATAAATTTAATTGCAGGATCACTGCAAAAGGTATACTACCCCCGCTGTTTCACAACTGTGTTGTCTTATGCTATACTTTTATTTGTGTGGGGATGCTTGTAGATTTTTTTCTTACTCATATGGTTACACACCAAACAGTGTCCACAAGGGACCATTCCTCATTGTAGAGAACCTAGCAGTATTTGCTTTGTGCCAAATTCTTGTCTAGTTGGTACACGCATTGTATGTGCCACTTTATTCTTTAAAGTTGGAACCCTTTTAGCTGCAATTATTGGCCTCTGCTGGAAAATTGTACCATTATCTTTGTAATTTTTTTTTTAAATTGACACAGTTTTGTTTATTATTTTCTTAATTATTGGCATTTTGTCACTGTGATCACTTGATAAAACCGTTTTGTGGTTACCAGTTTCCATGTTATTTCCTGACCTTCTCTTTGCTATTGCTTCTGCCTGTGATATATTTTTCCACCATTCTTGTAACATTGTCTAGAATTTCTTTTGTATATCTCCTCTGTATAAATCTCTTTTTAATTCTTTATCTGAACAGAATTAAAATTCTTTATCTGAATAAGAATTACCAATGACCTGTAGGAGGGAATGGGGGGGCATCTACTATTTATACTAGAACTTAAACCACAAAATCCTCTCCTCAATCCCATAATTATAAGTAATCAACAGTTCAAAGCCTCGAATATAATTAGCTCCACTCCTAAAACTAACTTAAATATTATATTGACTAATGCCAGAAGCTTACACAATAAAAAAGAGGAGTTTACATGTATTTTAAAATCACAAAACATATCAGTATGTGGAGTTACTGAAACCTGGAACAGGGATGGTGATTGGAATACTGATACAACGGGATATAATAAATTTAAAAAAAAAACAGAATGACAACAAAAAGGGTGGAGGTATTATATTATACATTGAGGAAAACTTGAAGGCAAACATAATAAATACTAAAATAAGTACTAATGAGAGTCTATGGGTCAAAATCAATTTGCCTCATAGTCCACTCATAATAGGTTTAATATATAGATCACCCAGTCTTACTTATGATGAGAACCAGGATTTAATTGAAGAAATCATTGGGGTACAAATAAATACTTCCTATATATTGATGGGTGACTTTAATCTACCAACTGTTAATTGGGACAATTATGCATCTGATTCAAATATTGAAACTAAGTTTACGGATGTATTCATTCAATCTAATTTGGAACAAATTGTTAAAGAACCTACTCGAGGGAAAATATCTTGGATATTGTCCTCCCAAATATTGATGAGAAAATAGAAAACATAAAAGTACTTTCACCTTTGGGGGATAGCGATCATTGTATTGTGAAATTTCTATATAAAACCGAGTTGTCACACACCAATGGTATTACTAAGATAAACATTTTTAACAAAGCAAACTACACCAAAATAAATGACTTTTTATCTAAATGGAATTGGGTTACTGAACTTAATAATCTGAAATTATCACAAATTTGGGAAATAATTAATAACAAAATTAACATCTGTCTTTCTACTAGGGTTCCTTATAGAACTAAGTATTGTAAAAATAAATGTGTTCCTCTCTGGTGGTCCATTAATATTAAGAAACAACTAGTTAAAAAAGGAAACTATATAGAAAATATATTAAAAATAAACCAAATAGTTTCTTGAACAAGTACAAAACTGCAGCTAAGAAATTAAAAAATATGATTAAATCTTCTAAATCAAGAGTTGAACTCAATTTAGTTACAAAGGTCAGAGATAATAAAAAACAATTCTATAACTATATTGGTTCATTGAAAGGAAGTCATCAATCTATAGGCCCCTTTAGTATTAACAATATTTCTATTTTTGATGAAACCGCCACTGCTACAATATTAAATGAACAATTTTTAAAAGTTTTTGAAACTAAGGAAGTTGTAAAAAGCCCATTTCTTGCGAATAACATTAGTTGTCCAATCTTTACAAATGTGGAGGTTGAAAAAATAATTAAATCTTTAAAACCTAACAGTTCTTCAGGTCCTGATGGCATTCCACCTAGATTTTTACAGAGTATTAGTCATTTAATTTCCGGTCCACTAACAGTGCTATTTAAAGCATCCATCCTATAAGGCAAAGTTGTTCAAGCCTGGAGAAAAGCAATAGTTATTCCTATTCACAAGGGAGGAGCTAGACATGATCCTAACAATTATCACCCAATAAGCCTGACTTCTGTCATAGGAAAAATTATGGAAAGACTGCTTAAAACCTACATTGTTAACCATATAGAAAGGAATAATATAGCTGATATTTTTCAACATGGATTCATGACTGAGAGATCTGTATTGACTAATCTTTTACAGTTTTTTGAACCCGTGAGTGCTGCCTTGGATAGGGGAATACCGGTGGATGTGATATTTTTGGACTTTGCCAAGGCTTTTGACAAAGTATCACATAAAGTATTGCTACAGGAATTAGTCAGAATCAAACTACACCCCAATATTATAAATTGGATACAATCATGGTTGGATAAACGGACCCAGCAGGTATCGGTGAAAGGTCACCTATCCGGTGTGGGTATGGTGACTAGTGGAGTTCCTCAGGACTCTCTTCTGGGTCCGATATTATTCAATATTTTAGTTTCCACAATGTCTACAACTGACAAGATGTGGGTTTCTAAGTATGCCAATGATTGTAAAATTGGTAGTTTGATAAGCTCTATGTATGATAAGTGTTTAATGCAAAAACATCTAAATAATCTATCAAATTGGGCAAATACTTATGGAATGTTTTTCAATGTAGACAAATGCAAAGTTTTACATTTGGGCAAAAATAATATGGCTTTTGACTATTCTTTAACTAATATTTTATTAAAGAGTATTACTGAAGAAAAGGATTTGGGAGTTACAATTTCTAAAAATGTAACTTTTGATAGAAATAATATAATTAAAGCTAAAAAATGTAACAAAATTATTGGTTCAATTTTGGGAAATATCAAAAGTAGAGACCCTAAAGACATTATACCACTTTACACTAGTTTAGTACATCCTCATCTGGAATACTGCTCCAAATTTTGTGCCCCTACTTCTATTGGGAGTTTAAAACTAGCTGAGGGTGTACAGTGTAGATTCACTAAGAAAGTTACAGTCTTACATAATAAAAGTTATGAAGAAAGATTGAAAAAATTAAAACTTTTTTCTGTCAAATATAGACAAATGGGGGAGATTTAGTTTTGGTATTTCAAATGCTAAAAAATGATTATTTAAAAACAACAATAGGACTAACAACAGCTTCCAACCTTAAATCGACCAGGAGTCATAGTTATAAACTCATAGGTGAGAAATGTATATCCACAAAAAGGAGTCTATTCTATACACAAAGAGTTGTGGGAATGTGGAATAACTTAACTGAAAGTGTTGTTAATAGTACTAATCTAACTACATTTAAGCAGCGATTAGATGATTTTAAGGGGGACAAAAAATTTGATTTCCACCCATAGGGTATATGGGTCGCAAGTACAATAAGGACATCTTTTGTATTTGCCTACTGTGCTCGTATACTTCTATGAACCTATGAACCTATATACAGTAGTTGATTAATACATGTCTATTCCTGAGGAAGAGGGTTAAGAGACACTGGTGCCATACTGGATGGGAGACCGCAAGGATCACACCCAAAGACCACCGTGTTACAAGAATTAGCCATGCTAATACTTAGCAGGAATTACTTTTCCTTTGAGCAAGAATTTTATGGACAATTCAGAGGAATGTCTATGGGGTCAGCTATGGCACCAGTCTATGCAAACTCATTTATGCATGAATTTGAACAAGAATTTGTTCTCAACAGTGAGAGAAATTCATATAGAAAGAATATAATCTGCAAATGAAATTGTATGGCAAGCCAACAGACTGAAATACAGTGTTACATTATGACATTTATCATAAAGAACAATTAAAGCAATGTAAACTGTACTCTCAGTTCATAAGAGTGTGGCACAACCGCAGTGAAAACATAGAGAATGATTTGGAAGTACAGAACACTAAAAAGAGATTTGAACAGAGGGTATATCCAGGAAAAATTCTAGACAAAGCTGCAAGAAGGGTGGAAGATTTAACACAGGCAGAAACAATAGCAAGGAGGACAGAAAATAACAATATGGAAATCGGTAACAAGAGAATGGTTTTAGCAACTGACCACAATTAAAAAATGACAAAATTTAAGAAATGAATAAACAAAAAATGGTTCATTTCACAAAATTATAAAGATAACAGCACAATTTTCCAGCAGAGACCAATAATCACAACTAAAAGGATCCTAATTTTAAAGGATAAACTGGTGCATACTGTGCATGTACCACCGAGACTAGACTATGGCATAATGCAAATGCTGCTAGGTCCCGTACCACTCGGTAGGTCACTTGTGAATGATGCTGAGTGTGTAACCATACAAGTAAGGAAAACAATCTATGAGCATCCCCACACAAATAAAAAGTGCCAGCATTTTAAGGCAGCATAGAGCTGGCAATGGTGTTTGTAACGTGGGGATGCAGAAGCATAGCAGCAGATGCTATTACAGGTGGTGTTCCAATTATGGAGGGAGGATTTTGAGACTGATAGATAAGTGACTGAGCCATAGGCCAGGGCTGGGAGCAGAAAGCCTTGAGCCACAGCTAGTCTAGCCGAAGGGGTAAGGGCATATCTAGTACGGTAGGCACTTCCTATCTTGGCATTGACAGATTTACAGGTGGTTGTTATGTGCAGGTCAAAATCTAGTGATTCATCGAGAGTAACACCCAGATATTTAAAGGATCTGGTGCTAACCAGTGGGGAGCCATCCGCACACGAGATTTTGAGGGCATTATGATTCATTTTTAAGTCTGGCAGGTGAGCCAAAGAGCATAGAGTATGTCTTGCTTATGTTGTGAACAAGTTTGTTCTCAGTTAGCCAAGACTGAATACTTGTGAATCTGAGGCAAGAGGGTGGTCTATGTCTGTGATATTTCTTGCACTATAGTAAATAACTAGGTCATCTGCATACAGCAGAGATGAGCAAGTAGGTACAAGGAACGGGATGTCATTAATGAAGACTGAGAAAAGCAAGGGGCCAAGTATAGAGCCCTGGGGCACTCCAACGTGTATAGATGAAAGATCTGATACTTCTGAGTTGAAAACTACAGCCTGTTTTCTTTTGGACAGATAGCTTTTGAACCAGGCCACTGCATCGGTAGAGAAACTTCGGGAGCAAAGTTTAGCAAGAAGAAGGGTATGGTTAACCTGGTCAAATGCCTTAGTTAAATTGATGAAAAATGCACCTGTCAGGAGGCCCGAGTCCATAGAGGCATAGATGTCATTTGTGAGTTTGAGGAGGGTGGTGGAAATGCTGTGGCCTTTGCAGAAGCCATGTTGGGAACAAGAAAGAAGGTTATACTTCTGAAGATATTCTATGGATTGGGTGGCCACTAGTTTTTCCAAGATTTTGCTAAGCACAGAGAGAATTGCTATGGGATGGTAGTTCTTAATTTCTTTAGGATCACCCTTTTTAGGAATTGGTGTGACTTTAGCTATTTTCCAGATATTAGGAACTATACCATGACATAGAGATAGGTTGAAGATTTTGGTTAGGAGAGAGGCTATGAGAGGGGCAGTAGCTTTCAGAAGCCTAGGTTCCAGACCATCAGACCCCGAGCTGGTACTGTCAGGAACAAAGAGTAGCAGTTTTAGCACATCTGCTCTTGTAATGCTCTGGAACCTAAAAGGAGGATACGTGAGTAGAGATTTAGTATCACTAGTGGGGGAAGCGGTGTGTACAGGTGGGAAGGAGGTCAGGTAATTGGTTAGATATAAGAAATGGCGATTGAAAGGATTGGCTATAGTCACCGGATTATTGTAGTGTATGCCATTCATCAACATATCACTTGTATGGGCCCTGTGATTAGCACCAAGGAGTATTTTTATGGTTGACCAGAATTTCTTAGAGTCCCCTGTGGCCTTTGTTAGCAGGTCTCTGCAGAAAGAGCTTTTGGCTAAACTAATGTTTCTTTTGCATGTGTTTCTCAGAGATCGGTAGTGGTTATAGTCGGTCTGCAACCCAGTGGTTTTGAAACGCCGCCACAATAACTGGGACTATTCTCTGTGAGATACTGAAGGCTGCGGCTATGTCTGATTTTCAAAGCTATGAATAACCAATTTTTAAAAGAGACTATTGGTATTACTAATCAAGTTAAAATTAAGCATACCAGATTGCATACGCAATAAATGAAAGGTGATAAAATATGTCAGTTAAAAGGACAAAATGGTTTTCTCAAAGAATCATAAACAGATGGAACACTTTACTCCAGGAAATAATTGAAAGTAACACAATAACCACATTTAAGAATAAACTTGATGAATTTATGGGAAGCTATAAATATGAGTACCACCCATAAATTGGGTGGCAAGTGCTCTAAGGGCTAACACCCGTTGAACTCGTAAGTTACACTATAAACCTATGAACCTATGGTGCAGCAGGATCCATCTTTCAAGAACATGGTAGGTTTGGGGGGAACAAGAGGTGGGTCACTACTGGAGGAACAGAGAAAAAGAATTATGAGAAAAAATGTTAATTGGGGGGTCTATATAAGTACTGTATGTAAAGTTTTTTTAAAATAGTTTTACATGTACAGTATACCTCTATATAGATACACAGAAGTGATGACACAACAAGCCTTGTAATCCATCTAGTCTGCCCTGTAAATTAGCTATTCTTTTTGGGTCCATTGCTTTACAGGATTTGCTCTCCTCCTCCACTACCCCCTTTGTTCTTAGCAATCCCTATATCGGTTCCACATGACCTTGAACCAATTGTTCATTTTTGCCTCCACCAACTCCTTAGCCAGCAGAATGAAAGGTTACAATGGGGCATGTTTATAAAATTTAGGTTTAAGAGGGGCATCAGAAAATGTTTCTTCACTGAGAGGGTGGAGGAGCAGTGGAATAAGCATGAAGAAAAACTTCCTGATATTCATCTTAACCCTAAAATTTCCATTCATGTCCCATTGTAACCTTTCATTCTTGGTGTACAGATCCCTACTATCCACCTTATTCATACCCTCAGAAACGTGTGTGTTTCTATGACATCCCTCTCTTCCTCCTGGCCTCCAGCAAGTATATATCGAGATCCATCAAATGTTCCTCATATGTCTGTCCCTGCTGCTGTCCCTGGATCATCCCGGTGGTCCTCTTCTTCAGTGCCTCCAGCCTGTTCCTATCCTTCATGTGTGTGTGTGTTCTAGAACTGGGCACAGTACTCAAGATGTGGCCTCACCAGGGACATGCACAGGGGAAAGATCATCTCTCCCCTCTACTGTCAAGTAGTAGTAGTAGTAATATATTTTATTCAAAATATGCCATGAAATGGATAAAACACCATTGAGCGAACTCATTTTCAAGGTGGTCCAAGCCTCTGCCTATACCTAGACATCCTCTATGCCTTGCTGTAAGCCCTATTGCATGGAGTGGAGACTTTGAGGCTGTTACTAATAAGGTCCACTCTTCCCCTGTCATGGCTAACTTCACCCTCCCCCATCCAGTATTCCGCATGTGGTTTGTTTTTTTTTGCTAATGTACATTACCTTGCATTTCGTAGCTTTGAAATGCAACTGCCAGATCTTTAACCACATCTGCTGCTTTTCCTGATCTAGGCACAAGTCAGCGACTCCCTCATCATTATCCACTCAGCCATGTAGTTTTGGACCCCATTTTTTTCTCCTTTCCCCTTTCTTTCCTGCCCCTTCCCCCTTCCCACCCACACACACTTCTTCTCTCCCTTCCCCTTCCTTTCCCTCCCTCATTCGCTGGCCTTTATAAAAAATGTACAATTTTCTTGTCTCTCTAGATGCATATTATTAGTTATTGTCCTGCCTGTCAATTATTGTGTCTTATTTACCTCGTTGTCCTTGTCGTATTTTTTTCTGAATCTTCTTCTAAACCCTTTTCTTATACTCCTGTATATATTGTATTTATTTCTCTAAATATTTCTACCTGACTGTCTCTTTCTCTCTCTCTGATACGTAATTGTGTTTTTCTGACAGGCTGCAGTATTTTGTACTGTCACACTTTTGCACATTTTGCACTTTTGGATATTTAAACACGTTATTAGAATACATACACATGATTCCTGTCTCGTATCCACTTGGGATCTTATTATGTAATAGTTTACTTCAGATGGATCACTTTTGGTTGATCTTGATAGCTAATTGCAGTTTAGGAGCAAAAAGTAATTTAATCATTGCATATATATATATATATATATATATATATATATATATATATATATAAAAACAAAAGCACAACTTGCTCAAGGGCAATGGTTACCCCAAAGGGCATTTGGCTGGGAAGCCAAGTTTCAAAGAAATACAAAACCACACATGCCCCTACAATGCAAAGCACCATGGGCTGCATATGCAAATCACCACAGAATATTATGCTGGTTCAACTTTAAGCAGAAATGCATGGTGCTGAAAGGCCTCTCACGCAGATATATATAGTCCCCATTTGTGTTCTCCACATTAACTTTTGAACAATATGTTTAAATTCGTACTTAAAAAACATGTACTTATTGAATTTGCACAATGTGGGATGTGATGTCATGAACATGTGAAGTTTTTAACTATTTATGCTCTGTGTTGTCTGGCACTTTTCAGTGGTTCCCTGAGGAAGGGGAGAGTACCCCAAAGTGCTGGTGCATTTCTTCACTATGTTTGGAATACAGTACACAGCTATTATAGTCTTGTATTTGTACCATATGTTTCTGTTTTCTTTACCTAGTTTTGTGTTGTCTGCTGAGAGACACATCATCCCCTTATCTCCTAGGTCACTTATAAACACATTGAACAGGAGTAGTTGGGTAGGGAGGACATTAGCACAAGTGTGTTTTGTATAAAACTGCTGACCACTGAAACCACCACCACACTGAAAATACTGGCCACTGTACTAGGGACCACTGCGTTGGGGGGGTCCTGTACTCCAAGGCAGGCAATGGAGCTGGGACTGGATTTTGAAGAGTGCCATCAGGCACAAGATAAGGTCCTTCCCTGCCCCACGACAGACAATGTGGCAGGAATGCAGAAAGAGTCTGCACTCTGCACTCAGTGGCAGAACAGCACCACACATGCCTGAGTGCATGAAAACAGAGCCTGAGGGAGGAGAGATGGTTGCCGGTGGCAGGAAACATCTGGGCAGGCTGGGTAGGCCAAGCAGTCTTTTTCTGCTGACAAATTCTATACTTGTATGTTTCAAGCTTCACTTTCAAAGCTTATGCAGTATCATACATGTCTGATGTATTTCAAATTTCACTACACACCCCTACCCACACATTATTACCTATGTACTGATGTAGCCTAACTTTAAAAATGTATTGCTTTATACTTAATGAATAATCACACTACATCCCATTTGTTCTTCAGAATTGTTTGCTCATAAACTGTATGCGTTCTTTCATTTACTGTTTGGGTCATGACATTTTGATACCTAGGGAAGAGCAGCCAGGTGGAATTTATGTATCTTCAAATATTTAGATCTAAAAGATTAATAAACATGCAGAATTCAGTGCACCCCAATAAAAAGATGCTCAGAAGTGATGTGAATCATTATATCAGCTCATTTTATGTTGGCTTGCGCTTAGCGCACCAACTTATATTGCAGTAATAACAGATTTGGAGGTGCGGTCACTGTGGTAGAATGCAGGGAATGCATCAGTAGGTCGTCCCTCATTCCCAATAAGCAAGCTACAGGCATGTCACCCACAATATAGCAAAGTGGCCACCAAGATCTAAGAAAAGTGCCGCTGCAATGAGAGCCAAGCTCAATCGCAGCGGCACATGATACACCTCCCTGACGCGTGCCTTTCCTGGTGAAACGCCGGTAAACATGGTGGCACTGACTGCTGCCACCTCTTCATTTGCCGATGGGGAGCTCACTCTCATTATCACAATGCCTCCCTCCCATTCCAAGTGTGTGTGAGGGGGTGCCCAATCCTCCTCGGCATCATGTGCCCCCCCAACAGTCTTTCCTTGCTGATGGGGGGCCCAATCCCCATCAGCTTCAGTCCCCCCCTGCCTAGTTTAGTTTGCCGATGGGGGAGCCCACTCCCCATTGACATAATGTCCCCAGCCTCCGATGTGTGCTGTGTGCTGAGGGGGTGCCCAATCTCCCTCAGTAGCATGTGCACCCCCCACCTGTTTCTGTGCTGACAGGGGGCTCAATCCCATCAGCTGTGGTCCCCCTCCCCATTATGCAGGTGGTACACTGGGAGCCCACCCCAGTGTACCAAAAAAACAAACACCTGCAAATAAAGAAAACTGACCCTCGTTGTCTTTTTTTTTACTTGTAAAAGAAGAAAACGGTCCCTCATGCCCCCTCCCCCAACCCATGCCCACCCTCTGCGTACCCTGCCTCCCCACACACACCCTCACCCCATACTTACCTCCAGAGTCCGGCACAACGATCTTCGGTGGACTGGGAATACACCTGCACTCTTCAATGCCGACCGCGAACTGAAGAAATGCTGGTAAGCCATATTATGGCATAAATAGATTTTTTTCAACTTTGGTGCATATCTCGGGCATTTTGGGGAATTTTTGCACCAAATTTTCAACATGGAGTTATTGGGACTCCTCCTCATGAATTCAGTCACTGTCATGGCGTTATTCAGTCCCAAAAGGTGATTTTGCAGTCACTGCGCGGAATCACCTTTTGGGACCGATTAATGAAATGACAGTGCCACTGTTCATGAGGTGGGCTCTCAAAAACCCTATGTTGCAAATTTGATGAATAAAATCTAAAAAATGACTGTTTTACGAGCGTGCAATGCGCTGTTTCCATGCATGCTTGTAACTTCGTGAATTTGTAATATTTTTACTCCAGATTTTCAACATTGCCATTTTGCCACACCTCCTTATGAACAGTACAGCTGTCATTTTACATATCCCGGCCAAAATGTGTTTTCGCACTTCTGGCGCAGAATAGCACGGTCGCTGTGGGAGATCACTTTTAGGGACAGATTAAGAAAATGACAGTTGTACTGTTCATGAGCAGAGGTCCTAAAATGCCTATGTTGAAATTTGGTGACAGAAGTCCATAAAATGGCTGTGTTACAAGCATGCGTTGCTCAGTTTCCACGCACCCTTGTAACTTGGCAAATCTGCAACATTTTCATGCCAGATTTTCAACACTGGCACTTTTTCATACCTCCTTATGAACAGTACAGCTGCATTTTTCAAAGCCTGCCCAAAATGTGTTTTTTCACCTGTGGCACACAATGGTGTGGTCACTGTGGGAAATCAACTTTTGGGACACATTAACAAAATCACAGTGCCACTGTTCATGACGGAAGGTCCCAAAATGCCTATGTTGAAAATGTGGTTAAAAAATCTCAAAAAATAATTGGGTTACGGACGTGTGTTGTGCAGTTTCTATGCCTGCTCATGACTTCACCAATTTTGCATATTTTCACTCCAGATTTTCAACGTTGTCATTTTTTCACACCTCCTCATGAACAATTCTGTTGTCATTTTTCACACCCTGCCCAAAATGTGTTTACGTGCCTGTGTCACCAAATGGCATAGTTGCTGTGCAAAACCACCTTTCGGCTAACACACTGATAGTGCTGCTCTTCATGAGGTGGGGTCACAAAAATCCCATGTTGAAAATTTGGAGTGAAAATACTAACAAACATCTACGTTGTTAGGGTTTCCAACTGTAACACTCACCCTGTAGAGGCTGACAGGTGCCAGGGGTGTGACTTGGGATCATTGACTGTAATGCTCCCACCATTCCACCCCCACCCCCACCCTGCAGCCAGTCACAGGCATCGAAGTGTGCCTTGGAGTCTTCGGCCCTAAAGTACACCCTATTCTCCTACACTGCACCCATCTCAGCATATTTCCTTATGGAATGGGGTAAGTATAAGGTCCAAAGACCCCCAAGCACACCCCGACACTTGTCAGTGTCTACAGGGTAGGGTGAGGTTAAATAGCATGAGCATTATAGCTGATGACCCAAAGGCACACCCCAGTGCCTGTCAGTCTCTGTAGGGTGGGGGTGGGATTGGCATCAGTTTCAATACTTTACTTCCATTCCTATTATGCATCTCTAACTCCTGCACTACCAATGCCAGCGAGACAAAAGTTTGGCATTGACAAATGCTTGTTAAAACTAAGAATACCCTTTTCAAATCATGGAGTGAAGCAAGAATGTAAGAAAGTAAAAAACCTTAAGTGATTTTCAGGCACTTTTGAGCAGCTTCTTTGTGCATGGGAGGGGGATGAGGGTGAGTACCGCAGATTCTGCTTGTTTACTGATACTGGACACACACCTGTAGCATACCTAATAAAAACTTAGGAATTTATAAGAAATGTGATTAAAAGTAAGTGAAATGGGACCTCTGGTGACACCCCAAGCTTGATGGTTGTATAGGGCACAGACTCCTCACATGCTTGCAAATTAAAAAATTAACAAAAACATAGAATCATAGAATTTGATGGCAGATAAGGACCCCTTGGCCCACCAAGTCTGTCCTTTTTCACTACCTACTATACCATGCAGACCCTACTTGATTTCAGGCTTTTCCCCCTCCTTTCCTTACCACTAAGGTTCCCTTATGCCTATCCCATGCATTCTTGAATCCCATTACAGTTTTTGGCCCCCACCACCTCCACTGGGAGGCTGTTCCAGGCATCCACACTCTTTCTGTGAAGAAGAACGTCCTCACATCTCCTCCCCCCCAGCTTCAAAGCATGTCCCCTTGTTCTTGAACATCTCTTTTTCTGAAAAATGCTTCCCTCTTGAACCTTATTTATACCCGTGAGGTATTTAAAAGTCTCTATCATATCCCCCCTCACCCTCCTTGCCTCCAGGGTGTACATATTGAGGTCCTTTCCTCATAGGGCTTTTGATGCAGACCCTGCCCCATTTTAGTTTCCCCCCTCCTGACCACCTCTGCTTTGTCTATGTCCTTCTGGAGATGTGGTCTCCAGACCTAGATACAGTACTCTAGGCGAAATCTAACTATTGAGCTATACAGTGGTATCACCACCTCCCTTTTTCTGCTAGTGATACCCCTCCCTATGTGCCTTAGCATCCCATTACCTCTCTCCACTTCCTTGTCACACTGCTTGGCCACCTCTAGGTTTTTAGATATCATGATTATCCCCAGGTCTCTTTCCTGTTTGGTGGTTGTCAAAACCACTCCCCCCATCTTGTACTCCACCCCCAAGGTTTCTGTGCCTCAAATGCATGATTTTGCACTTCTTTGCATTGAAACTTAGTCACCACACTCTTGACCACTCCTCAAGCTTTCTTAGGTCCCTATTAATTTTTTCCACCCTCTGTAGTACCTTCTGTATTGTAGATCTTAAAGTCATCTTCAAAAAGACATACCTTCCCTTCTAGCCCCTCTGCAATGCCGCTAATAAAGACATTAAAGAAGACCGGTCCCAGTACTGATCCTTGTGGCACTCCACTGGTCATCCTCCCTTCCTTGGAGTGAACTCCGTTTACCACCACCCTCTGTTGCCTATCCCCCAACCAATTTCTTACCCAGTTTACCACCTCTGGATCCACTCCTAGGCTGCTCAGTCTCCTATGTGGAAGGGTATCGAAGGCCTCACTGAAGTCTAGGTAGGCCACATCCACTGCTCCACCCTGATCTAATTCCCTGGTCTCCCAGTCAAAGAAGATGATCAGATTTGTATGACATGACCTTCCCCCAGTGAATCCATGCTTTGTTGGATCTTGTAAGCCACTGGATTCAAGATATTCCACAATCCTTTCCTTCAGTAGTGATTCCATTAATTTCCCCATCACTGAAGACAGGCTGACTGGCCTGTAATTACCACTTTTGTGAAGTAAGATGACATTTGCCCTCCTCCAGTCCTCTGGAACCACTTCCATCTCCAGTGAGTGGTTGAACAGGACTGTCAGAGGTGCAGCAAGCAGCTCTCTGAGCTCCTTTAGTATCCTTGGATGTATCCCATCTGGTCCCATTACCTTGTTCACTTTCAGATTTGTGAGTTCCTTCAGGACTCTGTCCTCTGCAAATGGTCTAGTGTCCACCTCCCTTCCTTCGATGTTCCTGTCCCTTATCTGTGGTCCCCCATCTTCCCCCTCCTCTGTGAACACTTAACAAAAGTCTGTATTTAGGATATCTGCTTTTCCCTGGTCCCCTTCACCCACAACCCCACTCCCCCACTCCTTCCCTCCTTAGCCTTACAATCCCTCTTCTGGTCTTTCTCTATTTGCTTACATACCTGAAAAATGTCTTGTCCCCTTTCTTTACTGCCTGGGCTATTTTCTCCTCTGTTTGTGCCTTTGTGCTCCTGGCTGCTTTCCCTGCCTCCCTCTGCTTCTCCTGATACACCTCCCTATCCTCCTTCTTCTGTGTCTCCTTATACCTCCTGAATGCTAACTTTTTTGCCCTTCTCTTCCTAGACACCTGTTTTGATAACCATAGTGGTGTCTTTTTCCTCTTTTTTTTTTAAACTCTTTTTCCCTCCGGTTGCTGGCTCTTAAGACCTTCCTTGGATGTGACCTCCTCGATTGGCTCCTACTGCCCTACATGAGGCACCCCCTTGATCAGGAAATTGAGTGCTGGATTCCCCACTCCAACCCCACTGAGCCTCGGCTGACCCCCGGCTTCCATACCCCCCAAGGCGGGGCCATCAGCTCCTACCTGGTGCTCTATCTGAAATCCAGACAGCTGCAGCCTGGAAGAGACGGGAGAATCTGGGAGAGCTGGTCGGGCTGGGTCTGGTGCTGGGCATGTGCACCAATCCCTCAAACTCTATCATCGTCCTTCTGAGTTTTCCTTTTTCATGTCCCCCACAAGGCGTGGACGTGCTGTAACATCCAGTGAATGAGGGGCGCACTCCCTTACCCACATGCAGGACGTCCGCCGATACCTTCCCTGATCCAGGATCCCTTGGCTGTTGTGCTCCTAGTCTCCACTAGGAGTCCCCAATGCCACAGATCAGTGCCCCCCTCCCTCCCAGGAGAGCCATCCACCGGACTCAATCCTCTCCTCCCTGTCTGATACCTGGCTCCCCAAGCTTGCTCCTGAACTCGGGTCACCGGCGTGGCACAAGGTAAGGCAGATGCCTCAGCCCGCAGTGCCACTGGGCCAGCCATCTTTTTCTCCTTTCTTTTGCTTACTTGTCTGATGCAGAGATTTGTTGTCTTCACTATCCCCCTTTTTAGTTTTGCCCACTGTTTCTCCACTCCACCCAAGTCCTCCCCCCTGCCAGGGCATCCCGGAGGCATTCCACCCTTTGTAAAGTTGGCCCTCCTGAAATTCAGGACCCTCACCTTTGTATTGTTTGATTGTGCCACAGTCCTTATATTAAACCACACTGTATGGTGATCACTGTTCCCCAGGTGGCTTCACACCATGATATCTGCAATACTGTCCCCATTAGTGAATACTAGGTCCAGTATTGCCCCATCATGAGTGGGCTCCCTTACTAGTTGCCTGAGGAATGCCCCCTGCAGGAAGTCTAGGATGTTCCTGCTCCTAACTGAAGCTATAGCTGGGAGGTTCCAGTCTACATCTGGCAGATTGAAGTTTCCCACCAGTAGCATTTCCCTCTTTTTGCCATCTTTTGGATGGCTTTCACCAGAACCTTATCCATCTACACTCCCCCCCATGCTGGAGGTCTGTAGATCACACCAGCATGAAGAGTGGCTCCATTCCCCATCTCTAGGGTGATCCATAGTGCCTCCGCCCCTTCCTGTATTCACTATGTCTCTGTTGCTTTTATGCTACCCCTTACATAAAGAGCCACTCCTCCCCGTTTCTTACCATCCCTGTCCTTCCTGAACAGAGTATAGCTTGGTATGGCTATATCCCAGTCAATGTTTTCATTGCACCATGACTCAGTAATGGCAACAATGTCCAGGTCAGCCTCTGTCATAATGCCACTAGGTTTGGGATTTTATTTTCCAGACTTTGAGCATTTGCACACATGGCCTTCCAAATTCTGCTACCGCCCTGCTTGTCAACCCCCCATTTTCCCTTTCACCTTCTCTCCTTAGCCCCTCTGCTCTTATTCCCATCCCACTTCATTTCTACCATTTTGTTTTTCTTGTTATTAGGTACTCTTGGGGATTGCCCTCTCTTAGGTTTCTCCCTACTGACTATTTCAGTTTGCTGGTGTGGGGGGGGGACAGTTAATGTTTCCCTGCTGCCTTCCATCATCCCCCTCAGCTAGTTTAAATGCCCACCAATGTAATATTTAAACTGCTCACTGAGGATTGTGCTTCCCCTCCTGGATGGATGCAGGCCATCTCCCCTGTAAAGGCCCTTATTACTCCAGGTGGGACCCCAGTTCCCAGTGTAGCCAAAACACTTCCTCTCTGCACCAGTCCTTCAACCATGAGTTGAAGCTCCTGCTACAGAGTACCCTATCCTCCCCCCTGCCATAGACAGGCAGCACCTCAGAAAAGGCCACTGGGCATACTACCTGCCTAAGACGCTCCCCAACTCCCTGAACTCCTCCTGCACTATCCTAGCCTCATCTCTAGTTAGATCATTAGTCCCCAGGTGGACAATAACACCCAGCTCTCCCTCCCGTCCTGCTGCCCTAGAGATCCTCAGGATCCGCTTCCCAGAAAAAAGACCCCCAAAATAATGTTTTTTCTCTGGCAAAACTGAGCTGTCATTGAAGGTATGATGTATTCATTCCTAAAAAGAATGGCAAATTTGTCTCTGATTGTTTCAATCCACCAGGGGAGTACAAAGTCTGAGTTTCTCAATGTCATGCATCACATTTACAGCTATGCAGTTATCCAGTAAAAGCAGCGTTTCCAGATAACCCTTTAGAACATGACATGGTACCAAAACGGCCTTCCACCATCAGTGCCAAATTCTAAGAAAATGATTGAGTGAATTTTGTTAAAAAATACAGCAAGTAGGTTAACAATAATACTCTGTGTACCGTACCAGAATTTACAAATTGCCTGTCACAGAAAATTACAATTTTTTTTTTTCCCTACGTTCAGTTTCCCTTTAGGTCTACAGGCAGAATTGTAACTGAAGTATAAAAGCTAAACAAAATCTAATCTGCTTGAGCAACTCTCAACATAACTTGCTCCAGTATGTGATTAGCCTCCTCCCATACATTCCAACAGTGCTAATATTAAATCCAGGGCAGGGCCAGGTTGGTACCTGTTAAACTCCCACAATCAGACTTAGAAACACAACTTGATAAGAGGGTTTGTAGTCATAGATACTTGAAACTGTTAGACACCCATCAATGTAAGCATTTAACTAAATGTATATGTTACAGTAATACAGAAGAGTGGGGGAGGAGAGAGAGGGAGATATAGAGAGAGAGAGAGAGAGAAGAGAGAAAGAATGATTGCAGATTTCAAGTCCTGTGCTGGCAGGATCATTATTACATATATGTCACTCTGAGCCCCCATCGGCATGTGGCACAGGAGTACTCTGGAGCAAGGTATTTGGTTAAACCTGGGGGATCCCTTCGATTTTATAGTGAAGGGTGGGAAGGCAAGGTGTTGAGAGACCCTGTGTGGTACAATGTTTTTAAACACTTTTACTTTTCAATCTCAGATCCAGATGTCTTCACTGGCCAACCAGGGTCCCAGTGCAAGGCTACAAAGATGACACAGGGGCATACAGTATCTCTGCTGAAACTGAAATGTAGTCCCACTATTTCCACACAGTGCACCTCTAGGCAAATCTGACAGCTATAGATGGTACAGTTCACAGTACTTCCAGTTGCACAATGGCACCAAAACCTGTCAGATTTTATAACAGAAACATTACAGAATATTGAACAAAAGAGTCCAGAATCAAATTTGCTAGCATGACTCCTCACATGCAAATGAGTCCTGCATATACCAAAGTGTCCCAAGAAAAGGCAATTTCAGGAAAACATGTCAATTAATGTTGAGATAATGTAGGTCTGCGGTAAATGAATCTTGGGAGGTGTGCATGGGATAGGGCTCTTTGGTCAGCAAACTCAACATCAGTATTCCTCTTTTGGGAGCTGACCATGCATGGGTGGTTTCACTCAAACACATGGCGTCACTTTTACTCAGTTTTTGCTAAATTCATAACATCAGCAACAAATACTGTTTGAGAAAACAAAGTTAATTAAGCATAAAGCATATCATGCTACCTTGGGATCACAATCCCAGAGTCAGTGTCTTAGGTTCAATGCCTCCCATGTTTGTGGGCTGGGCAAGGTGGCACAAGCCAACAGTTGACTGTCTGATTGCAAAGCAGAGTCTCTTGTCATAGCCAGGAAATACTTTGCCAAATCTGTGGCTGGCTGGCCTGTGTACAAATGAGGCAGAAGTGTACCTCACCCAGCCCCCTTATGGGTTCTGTGCTTGACCCATTTAAAAATGTGTGAAAAGCATGACAGACATTGCCACTCACAGTTGAGTGGAACCACACCTTATCCATGGGATGGTGGCTCCCTTCTCCACTCCCGCTCTCCACACTGGAATTCCATGCCATCCTCAGAGGGCCAGACTTACAGGAAAATCCTAGGCTTTCACCTAACTCCTTCATTTGTCATCGGAGCAGTGGCAATCCATGCTGTCCCCAGAAGGAGTGGACTGGCAAGAAATCCTGAACCCTGGTGCCCCTCCCAAGCTCTTTCACTCAGTATCCCCAAACACTTCCTCTACCAGGAGGTGAGACTGACCAATAATCCAGCATTAAGGTGCCCCCTCAACTGACAGTGGGTTACACAGACATATACAATGTAAACTACATTATGAGTTCTATGTTAAATGAACAGTTTTAAGTGTGGGAAGTATTTGTATCGCATGAGTGGGGAAGCCAGCAGTAAAAGCTAAAATGCATGATACTAATCTGAAACCTATTAACTTGGGTTGCTAATGGATACAGAAAATGTGCAATCTGCAGCTGCCAATCTTAAAGACAGAAGTGCTCAAAGACTGATGGTTCTGTCATTTATTAATATGTTTTTGTTAGTGTTAAGCTGCACAATATCAGAATTTCTCAGAAATGGTCTCAGTTCATCAGCTGTAACAGATGCTTCTATGTTGCAGATGGCAGTGTGGTTAACCAAAGACATTTTTGCTAGTCACACATCTAGAGTATTTTGCTGAGTTACAACACCCACTTAGCATCTGAATGTAATCTGCTAAATTTTTTACACAAATGGAAATTTCCTGTTATTCTCTTCACTCTTTTAATTGGTGAATGGTATGGCATGCACAGTGATAGTAGGTTTTGGTTGAGGCCAGCTGTGCTTTTAGGCAACAATCCTAATCAAATGTGCTGTGTATGAGGCAGTGCGGCATAGCGGTTAGAGCACCAGCTCAGCAACTGAAAATCGCAGGTTCCTACCCAGCTAGAGTCAGACAGTATCAAATACTCACTGTGTGATTTAGGGCAAGTCACTTAACCTTGCAGTGCTCCAATGCACCCAGCTTCAGGAATGGATAGAAGCAGGACCCCTCTGGAAACAAGGCTCGATTCCAAAAGGGTGCCGCCAGACACAAGGTGCTTGCGTCAAACAGCAATGATGCAAGTTACGCCTGGTGTCATTTGTTGTGGCATTCCCTATTCTGGTATGCAGTCTGCACTGGTGAGGGAATCCGCTGTATTGAAGAGGCACTGCACCCACCTTCCTACCTGCATCTGCATACACCAAGTTGCAAGGGAGCTTGCACCACGGCGTGACTGCAACAGCTACTGATTTCCTATTTCAAAAGCCCCACAATGGCACAAGGAAGGGGGTCATGTTAGACCACAAGGAGGTGGTCTAAACCTTTTGCAGCAATGCCCCACAGGGTGAGGAGCTGTTTGGGAGGCCCCATATGTGTTGTCTGAGGGTTGGTAGGGAAAGGGGTGTACCCCAGAGGTGTTAGGGTGCTAGTGTGTATGTCGGGGGTGTGATCAGGCACCCGGAGGGGATGACAGTCATTTGGAATCGCAGACACCTGTAGGTGGTTAGCACTGACAAGGGCACCCCTGACAGGTGCCCGATCATTCCCCCCAGCATACACACTGGCTCTTCACCAACCCATGGTAATCACTTGTGCCACCTCTGCCCCAAGGGCACCCCAGTCATTGCGATCCCTCTTGCGATCGGTGGGCTGGGGTGGGCGGATCCATCTGCCAGGACATGCAGGTGGGCCTAGCATTCTGCACTAGCTTATGGTTGTGGCATTTCCTGGGTGCAGTGGTGCAGGGACTCCCGATGCTAAGGAATTGGGTGCATGGTCCCTGACGAACAGCTGGGAGTGTGCTGCAGCCCTAGATCACTGGAACCTTGCAGCGATCTAAGGGATCTTTCAGAATTGGGCCCCAGATGTTGCAGCTCACATGGGCTATCTTGGGGAAATAAACTGTAAAACAAATAATAAATAAGGACTGTGAGAAAAGTTATGGTCCCACACTAAATGTTGAGAACTTACCTACTCCATAAGGGCCTTGTCTGTCGACTGAAGCCTGCTGGATAAATATGGGATACATAGTGGGCTGACTCAGAATGTGCCATTTATCTTCACATGTGAGGGGGCAGGATAATAACTCACAAGACGCAGAGACATGAGTGAGTTAGGTAAGTCCTGCCTCCTGACTAGTGATGATAAATGGCTAATTCTGAGTCAGGACACTGTGTGTCCAGTTTATACTATGTATTATAAATGGCAACATTTTTAAATTAGAGTGTTTATGAAGATTTCACCTTTTCTGTTTGAGCTGTTGCTCTGCTCTGTTCTGAGTGCAGAAGAAGCTATTGTAACATCATCAGACACTGGTCAAGCTACTCTCCCATTACTGTATTCCTTTGTGACTTGTTTAAAGTGACGGTAAATGACCAGCATGGGAATGAATGATTTAGCCTCATTTAGAATTCTTTAGTGGCTCAATAAATCATTTATATGTATGGGTTAACTCTCACATGCATTGAATCAGGGTTATTTTGTGACTATAAAGTGTCTGACCTGACAGAAAAACTAGCAGGGGTTTGATTCCCACAACCTCCACTTGCATACTATGCGACTCTGAGCAAGTCATTTAACCTCCCCAGTGCTCCCAGGCCACCCCTGAAATAGGCACGTGTGCCTAGTGGGCCTTACTCAGTTACTAAGGAATAACGAAAAAAAGGAAAGAAACGAGAAAAGCCATAGACAAAACAAACTCTGGTCAGCGCAAAAACAGCTGCTAATGTATAGGCTGAGCAACCAGGGAATCAGAGGGGTCAGCAGACACCTCACTTTCTTCACTGGGGGCTCAGACAAAGGTTTTTGACCCCACATTTCAATTAGTGGAGCAGCATTAATATAAAAGAAATGAAGCTGGCTGAAATTCTAAGGGCAGTAGGCAGGCTACTTTTTTTTTTTTTTTTCTTGCATGCTATATACAGAGATAATCCAGGCAACAGAAAGTATATTTTTGAAAAATGTTAAATTGCATTTTGTTTCACAGTTTAGTGGGTTACACTGTATAGTTATCAGGGCTTTGATACATCTTTCAAAACTCTCTAAAAGTCCTCATCTTAACCCAGTTCTGTTTTAATTCTTATAAATAAATTAATGAGACTTCACGAAGGCTTATTTAAGCAATATACCTTTCCAGGGAGTGGGTATACCGGTGGATTTACCACGCCTGGTGTGATTCGGTCATGAGGTGCAGCCAAGTGACTTAACCACACCAGAATTGATAAATTCACCCATACAACCACTGCCTGGAGGGGTATATTGCTATTATACAATGTCCCCCTTCTGTTTTTGGAAAAAAGGAAAATGCAGGTTTTTTTTTCATTCTAAATCTTTTTTTTTTTTAGTTTATTTATTGTTGCAAGGGGAAAAAATAGTT
Source organism: Neoceratodus forsteri (assembly GCA_016271365.2). Taxonomy (NCBI): domain Eukaryota; kingdom Metazoa; phylum Chordata; order Ceratodontiformes; family Ceratodontidae; genus Neoceratodus; species Neoceratodus forsteri. The sequence goes on along the minus strand of CM028129.1, from coordinate 1,099,422,721 downwards.
CTCTGTTGATAACCAGACTGTAGTAACAGTGTGTAGTGAGGAGTAGTAGTTTAGCATGTGGGCTGTATCTGAACGGAGTACTGGCTGCCATTCGTAACAGTCTGTTTCTGGGTGCCTTCATTGTTGACGCACTCATTGTTTTTCAATTACTGTGAGTTGAAGGAGTTGTTTTTTTAATGGGGGTCATCAATAGATTGATTTACTCAGCAGGAACGTTCAGTGACTTTGCGTGCTGTGATGATTTGGGGACTGTGTGAACAGAGCAGAGCCAACAGTGGAAAGTGAAAAAGGTGAACTGTGAGGAAGTGGTTACGGGGAAAGTACTTTGAAAAAAGACTGTTTGGGGTCTTTGTATGGCTTTTGGCAGTGTTTCCTTGCTTTTTGGTACGATGTAGAAAATGCGATGTTTGACTGGTTTAGAGCAGGAAGGACTGGTGGTGTTTAAGCATTTGTGGCAGTCACAGTGATTTCTGCAGGGGTTTCTGCTGTGGCTGACTGGTGGCTGGCACCTTTTCCAGTGGGTACACTGGAGGATTTATCATGTTGAAAAGGTGCCAGCCAACCAATCAGATTGCTGGGATTGGGCATTTGTATTTATCCTATTATATAATTTGGAATATTTGTGAGTTACTTGAGATTATAAAAAGCCAGGTACCTGTAGGCTGAAAGCTCAAAAAAAAGGTACTCCAAAACAAGTCGTGCTCATTACAAAAAATACAGAATACCATGAGTAAGAGCACCGACCACCATCCAGGAAATGAAATAGTTTATTTATAATTCGCTTTTTGGTGATCCAAAGAAGCAAAGCAACGCTTTCCATGCAAACAAGTGAAAAACACTTCCCCTGTAGCCCCGACCAGTTTCGTGCATGCGTGCTTCCTCAGGGAGGCCGGTCTTGTGGTGGGTGATTCAAATTTAAAGAGATACTCACAGCTGAGCTAAATCAGTGCTGGATATACCCATTCCCACATACACACGTGGCATTACATAAAACTGTGCTGCTGCATCTAACAGTATGTCATAAGCAGTGACAGTTGTTCATGCACCCAGGACAATGTATAAATTATGAAAATTACAATCTTAAGGCTTAATTAAATGCAATTTTAACATTATTATTTATTAACATATATTGTTTGTATGGAAAGCATTGCTTTGCTTCTTTGGGTCACCAAAAAGTAAATTATAAATAAACTATTTCATTTCCTGGATGGTGGTCGGTGCTCTTACTTATTTTGTAACCTGTAGGTTGACTAAAGCATATTCAAGAATGTAACCATTTTCCCAGAGAATTGGGAAGAAGTGTTGCATAGTTTTGCCTGCTGGCCATGGCAGTTCTGACCCCCCATCCCACTTTCTGGTATGCACCACCGCCACTCTGCTAATGCATTACAGTGATAAGGGATATAGAATAATGTGTGGCTTAGTTGTAATGTGCTTGTAGTACTGTGGTGTAAAAATCCCACATTTACTAGACAACAGGGAAAACGTTTATGGAGCACAGATTCAGATTCCTTTTGGGAATTTCTTGAAATGGGGCATGCAATGCTCTAGATTCCTACATAATCTATAGTATTACATTACAGCTGTGCTGTTGTCACATCCTGCTGACTTTCTCCCTTGGAGGGTTAAAACGGCAAAGTTCACTTTTCAGTTTTGACCATGCCCATCAGACCGCTAACAAGAAGTTTACTTTCAGTGTTGGAAATGGAAAGAATTAACTGAGGAGCCCATCACCTCTGATCTAGTGTTGAACATCTTTAACATACGGTTTGCTAAGGGGGATAAGACTTTCTTCTGGTACATAAGTGAGAAGAAGAAAGCAAGGTGAGGGATAATAAAGATTAGATGGGCAAGGAATAATAAAGATTAGACAGGCAGAAAATGGAGAATGTGCAGAATGGGACCAAGAAAAAGCTGAAACCAACAGGTACTTCTGCTTAGTCTTCACAGTGAAGAGAGGAGGAGACAGACCACTAGGGAGAAGCAGGAATTGGGGGTAGGTACAAGTCCATTTTCAGAGAAAAGAGTCCTGAAAGGACTTGCAGCCCTGAAGGTGGACAAGGTTATGGGACCAGATGGGTTTCACCCCATGGTACTAAAAGAACTCTAAAAGGTGCTAACTGCTCCACTGACAGGTTTGTTCAACAGCTCACATAAAACAGTGCGACTCCTGAGGATTGGAGAAGGTTGATGTGGTCCCGCTACATAAGAATGGAAGCAGGGAGGAGGCTATAAACTATAGACTGGTCAGTATTACTTCAGATGTGGGAAATTCAATGGAAACCCTACTGAAAGAAAGACTGGTAGAGTATTCTGAATCCAGTGGATTGCAAGACCACAGGCAACACAGATTCACAGGGAGAAGGTCATGCCAAATGATTTCTTTGACTGGTTGACCAGGGAAATGGATAAGGGGAGGGCAGTGGAATGTGGCCTATCTGGACTTTAGCAAGGCCTTTGACACTGTGCTGCACAGGAGGCTAATTAGAACAGTAACCAGTCTAGGAGTGGGATCCAAAGTGGTAAATTGGGTTAGAAACTGGTTAATGATTAGGAGACAGAGGGTGGTGGTTATTCTCATTCTAAGGATAGAAGAGTAACCAGCAGGTTACCACAGGGCTCGGTACTGGGACCAGTCATCTTTAATGTTTTCAGTGTCTTCATAGGAGACATCGCAGAACTGAAAGGGGAAGTATGCCTTTTTGTAGATAACACCAAAATCTGCAATTGGGATGGACACTCAGGAGGGAGTGTAAAAATGAACAGGGATCTGGGGAAGCTTGATGAGTGGTCAAAAACATGGTAGTTGGGGTTCTATGCCAAAAAATGCAAAATCATACATCTAGGTCATAGGAACCCAGGCACTGAGTATAGGATGGGCCATAGATATACAGCCATGGAGGTTTCTACAGCTTGACATGCCTGAGACTAACATACAGGAGGTTGGCATATGGGCCTCGTGAACATTTAGGGCTATATAAGGCCTCAGTCAGGTACTAGTTCAGTGTAACAGCCTACAGGTACATGCAGTTCAGGACACCAATGAGTTTTGATTCCCCTGTAGATATAGACAGTACCAAAAAGGCACTATCAGTCTCAGTGACTTGCTACTCTTAATCCACAGGTCATTTAAGAGAGTGGCTAGGATACACTGGTTTGGGGCAGGTGTGTGTGCTTGTATAAACTGATACTGACCATGATAAAGCTGTGCATATTCAACTCTCCTCCCAACGGCATAGTAATCCACCTCAGAGAGAATGACCTGGGTCAAAGACACATCATCCAGGACCTTGAGTTGTTGTAGGAACATCTCCAGTGCATGATACTAACTTGGTCCAGGATCATACCCTGTTGTAAATGAAGGGGGCAAGGGGCACAAAAGTCATAGATTAAGCCAGAAGGGAGATAATTCAGGAGGTGTACTGTTTTGCCTCCAACCATTTCATACATATAGCACAGCACCAGTTAGTCTCATGTGAGTGTCTGTACAATAAGGATGGGGTCCATTTGTCAAATATAAGGCATGATATCTTCAACCATGATCTGTTTGAGGTGGTCGAGAACTGGCTTAGGCCCCCTGGAGCATTGTAGAAAGTAGCATAACAGGTTAAATGTGTTGTGGTGAACGACTCATGCTAGATCAAGAAATCTGGCCATGTTAAAGATGTTAAGACTACAAATTATGTGAGGCCAGGATGAATATGGCTCAGGTGAGACCCTGTGCAAGTACCTTTGAGAAAGAATATCCTAAAGAAAGTACCATTTGATGGAATGGAGGGACATGGTGGGCCAGGAGAGTGGTAGATTAAGCCCAGCATGGGCACACAATCTGCCCTGTTAGTGCCTACCGATTTCCTAATCTATAGTGGGACTCCCCTTCTGAAGTCAATTAGAAAGGTGTAAATAATCAAAGTACAGTACTGTATGTTCAAGTATGAATCTCTTAGCTACCCGCGGGGGGGTATCTGTATTCACTAATATTCACTAAAAATACCACCAACAACTTAATCTGATTCAATGTCAGTTGGCATCCATCTGTATGCACCCCCGCCACCAGGATGAGGCTGAAAATAGACAGAATTGTCTAGTCCTCCTTTCCTGGTCAACAAAAACTAAATAAAATTAGATAGATAGACAGACAGACAGACAGATAGACACATACATACATACGTACATACTGTACATACATATATGAATTTTGCCATCACTGAATATTTTTAATCTGTATGGTCAAAGCTGCAGCCTTTTCCCATAAATAAATAAGGGACATACAATGGAGAACTTTCAGATAAATAATTTATCTACATAAGTGCTGTCTGACCTTGGGTAACGTCACGAGTGGCATATGCCACGAGTGAGGTGTCCGAGGTCAAACAGCACAAGTGTAGATGAATCATTTATCTGACAGCTCACCATTGTATATTTCATTTATGCAATAGGGATGCTTTCTGTCAGTACAGGGACATTTGCTTTTGATTGCTTAGCTTTTTTTGCACATATCTGTCAAAAAAGTGAACAAAAAATTGCATTTTCTGTTCTTTTTTGCTAATTATAAAAAAAAAATCTGTAAGGTGTCTATACATGTAACACCACTCATTGTGTAGATAATTTTTTGCCACACAACTTTCATGCTCACAGTACCATGCTATTTTTTTCATTTTAAAGTTATTCGCATTTGAATATGATTAGTACCGCTACTGAGGCCAAACATTCTAAATGAGTTCCGGAGCGATCGTGACATAGCTACTATATGGATACATTTTATTTATTCAATGGCTGTGAAGATAAATAGAGAATAAATGATGGGGAAGTGTGTGTTACGAGAATTTAATGCACACCCAAGGTGTGGGATGCTACATAAACCCCCAAGGGCAAAGCCGGGGTTTATTAAAGCACCCCACACCAAGGGTGTGCATTAAATTCGAGTATCCCACACACTTCCCCAATTTTTATTTTTTATAATATACTGAGCAGCAATTTTTCACACACACACACATTCTGTCACTCACTTCAGCCTGTCTTTAGTGTCTACACACACACACACACACTGTGACTCCCTCTTTATGCTGCCTTCTCCATTTTTCTTTTTTAATTTGGCGCCTGATGCTCTTTATTTTTAAATTTACTTACAGATTGTCACCCCGAGATTGCGTCTAGGATGACGCTCCCTAGGCACGCTCCAGTGCCAAAACGGTCGGACAGCAGGATCAACCAGATATTAGCAGGGTACAAGGCTGGATCAACCAGATACATTTTAAACTAAAACTAAAGAAGGGATGTTCATGTTTTTTTTTTTATGGCAGGTTCCCGTAAAGCGACAGACGGAGCGCCATCTTTCAAAGATTGTACAACCCGCCCACATCCGTTCCTTGAGCCAATGCAGGAGCGGCATCAGTTGAGTGGCATGGCGCGTGAATTTCATAACAACCAGCCGGTTGTTACAGGAAATATCAACTGGTCTACTCTATAGGGAAAATTGATGACCAGTTATTATATGGATTTATTCAATGAGTTTTGAACCCACTCTTATTGCATCATTGGTTTTATGCTTTTCTGAGTCATTGCTCTGACTGTGGAAGGTCAGGTGACTCTATCTGGGCAATGAAAATGGCCCTCTTTGAATTTAAAGAGTTTAAGCATTTTGGTTTACTGGCCTTGCCTTGACTTTTGAAATGTGGGATTTCTGCACCACTGTGAATGGCCCTTTAACAAGCAGACCATGTGCATATTTATAACGGACTGGGAGACAGCATGATATCAGAAGTTCATAGCACTAATATATAGAACCTTAAATGATCTACACTAATTTATTAACTCATTATACCAGCCTGTGAAACTGTCTGCTTTCCTTGGCATGATTTTTATACTGTCTCAGAAATGCTTTAAAGAGCTAGTGTAATACTTGAAATTAATATTAACTTCCAAAAGTAGTAAACTGTTACTTCTTGTAGCTGAAATACTACATTTGTTGTTTCCATTTTACTAATTTGAAGATTTTTTTTTTCTGACTATACTTGGTGATATGTAGAACAGCACTGTACCTGGAGGCTGACACAGTTCTGTTTCTCCTCATACATCATGAGCCGTATGACCTCACTGTCTGTGACATCACAACTGACTGAGAAGAGTGAATCACCAAGAGCAAGATCAGTCATTTATGATGTCCTAATAAGTGAGCTCACAATGCTAATGAGGTAAGAAGAGGAACAGCATAGTTTATAGGGTCATCAGGCTCTTATTAGTATGGTTTAGGATTGGTTGAAGGCTGAGTGGTATGTGGTGCTTGTGCAACTGTATACTTTGTTATATGCTCTCTCTCTGTCCTTGTTACAGGGACTACTACCATGTCGGGGTGTCATAAGGACATAACAACCATGACAAAAGGGTTCTGACTTCTTGTGGTGTCTCAGGGATGAGGTCTCAGAATCAGAGGCACCTTCGGGAAGAAGGCCCAAAAGTACAACAGAAAACAGATAAGCACATTATTCCCAAGGAGAAGTAATATAGTTAGATTGAGACCCGGACCTGGAGAACCACCAACCAACTCCAACTCCTAGATAACCTACCAAATTCTTTATGAACTTCAGCAGGGAAGAGAGGAAAAACCTCTGCTAAAAAGGAGGAAAACTCTGGCGATCCAAGGATTAGGTCACTTTCCCTCCAGGCTGGGGTTAGAATTAATGATGGCTCAGCTACTGCAATTTAGGGACCCAATTCAGGGGGACACAGGTTAGACAATGGGCTCTCACTCCATCCCTCTCATGGGAGCACTATGAGGTGCCATGAGCTAATCTCTGTAGCTAAAGAAGGTTCCCCACAAAGGAGACCCAGCCTCCAAGGTGGGAAACAGGAGAGGGAATGACCACTGAAAGGCACTCATCTGGCCTGCAGCCTAGGAGTGGCCTACAGAACAAGCCAAGCTCTTGAGGTGTAAGGCATAGGAGTGAAGTTCTTGCAGGGCATATCATTTGAGTAGCTGTACAACCTTCAGCCTTGAGAGTCAGAGGAAGAGAAGTCAGAGGAGACCAGGTGAACCTTAGGCAGCCTTAGGGGGTATAGCTGTCAGTGGTGCTGCCAATATGGTCTGCACAGCCAAAGGTGCCCCTAAGGATAAAGGCCCCACCCTCCAGTAACTGAAATCTTAAATACTACATACAGAGGTGCTAAACCAATCTGCATAGCTGAAGTTTCCACCAGAGCACAGGACATCTTGATCAAAAGAGTAGAAAGAGAAGGACCCCCTCCTGAGTCAAAGGGCCCACCCTGAAATGCAAACTTCATGGAGCAGAGCAAGGCAGTCTCTCTTCAGGTCAGGCAGGCTTTGGAAGCTATAAGTGGTACAGGGTGGCGTGCAACTACAGCCAGTAGGAGAGCAGGACTGCAGTAGGAGGGCAATGGTGAAGCCTCATGGCCATGACACAGTGTTCTAATAAGTAAGGCAGGGTAGACTGATTGATTAAGCAGGTAGTATTTGAGGGAAGCTGCATGCTAGTGACTGATAGTAAATAACAGAAAATAACATCTGAGGATTAACCCAACTCAAATACACATGGAGTTACTTAGTCAGGCTGAGAAATAGTGCACTGTCTCAGAAAAGTAACATGAGCTTACTGATTTACCATAAAAATGAGGAGCAGGGAGGCTGCTGAAGTTAAACCAAGGAAGAACATGGTGGCAAAATGTCTGAGCTCCAGGAGCTGCTGGAAGTACTGAGCATAGCTGAAAAGGTGACTATGATCGAGGATTCCTGCCTTCTGTCAGAGACGTGCTGGTGTAATGTAGCAGAAAGCAGAAATCAATAGGACAACAGCAGTGAAGAGCTGCTGAAGCAGAGAATGCAGTGTTCCACCAAGGACCCTGGAAATCCTGAAACAAGCTGCCAGTAGAGCAGCCTACTACGAGAACTGCCGGAGCATGCTATAATGAAGGAGTGGAAGGGAAGCAGCATGTCAAACTGCTGCAGCCCCGAGCAGCATCCAGTGGGTGGCAGAAAGTGCCCTGAGAACATGGGGAAGCCAGACAGCAGTGGACTGTGATAGCGCACACTGCAGTAAGAGGGAGGGACCCCAGGAAGTGGCTGCAGGACAAAGGTATGGATGGGCAGAGACAGCAGCCATGCGGCTGCATCAAAGAAAAAATACAAGTGTCCAGGGCACACTTGGACATGCGCAGATTTGTACCACGCAGAGGGGGGCTTGGCATGTGTCACCTATTGCCCCTCCAAACCTCAGGCAATGCCTTTCAAATATGTCAGTCTCCAGGTAAAGTACTGAGGTTCACATCACACCTAATACTATCAGGAAGAAAACTATTTTAACCTCCTCTGCTTCTAAGAGAAACTTAGTAAAGCACTTGACAATAATAAACATGTTGACATAACACAGGTAGACTTTTGCAAAGCATTTGACAGTATACTCCACTGAGCCATCACTGTCAAAATGAATAGATTAGGAATAAACTCCCAGATCATTAATTGGATAAGAAACAGAAACAAAGAAACATAGAAGTTGTCAGCAGATAAGGACCTCTTGGCACACCTAGTCTGCCCTATATTCCCTACCTACTGTGCCATAGACCCTATTTGATCTCTGGTCTTCTCACTCCTTGCCTTACTCCTAAGGTCCTCTCATGTCTATCCCATTCATGCCTGAATCCTGTTACCATTTTAGCACTCACCACCTCTGCTGGGAGGCTGTTCCAGGTGTCCACCACCCTCTCCATGAAGAAGTATTTCCTCAAATTTCTTCTGAGCCCCTCTCCCCAGCTTCATAGCATGATACTTTGTCCTGGAGTGTCTTTTTCTATGAAAAATGCAACCTTCCTGTACCTTATTAATACCTGTGAGGTATTTGAACGTTTCTATCATGTCCCCCCTTTCCCTCCTTTCTTCTAGAGAATACATATTTACTTTCTTGAGTCTTTCCTTTTAGGGCTTTTGATGCAGGACCTGCACCATTTTGGTAGCCCTCTTTTGTACCCCCTCTACCTTATCTATGTCCTTCCACAGCTTGGGCCTCCAGAACTGGACACAGTACTCAAGGTGGGGTCTTACCAGTGATTTATACAGGGGTAATACCATCTCCCTCTTTCTGCTGGTGATGCCCCTCCCTATGCACCTAAGGATCCTGCTAGCCTTATCACACTGCTTGTACTTTCTTTTATGCTCCTCAGTCAGCCCCCCCCAATCCTCCAGACCTCCCAGCCCCATCACCCCGGCATCCACTGGGTCTTGCCTCTTGCAGGAGGTGCCCACCTGGCCAGATGCGGAGCTCGCAGAAGTCCTATGTCACTCTGCTGGTCGGCTGTTGTTTTCTCTTCCAGATTTCCCCCCTGAATGTAGCTGCAGCAGCTTGCAATAACCCCAATGGCTGAGCTGTGCACGCTTCCGCACACAGAACGCCAGGTGTCTGCTCCACCTCTGCCCTTTCTGCCTATGGGACCCATGATGTCAACCTCTAGCTACCACTAGGGGCCAGGCACACACCGATCTCTGAGCCCACCCCTCCACAGGGAAGGAGAGCTGTTCTCTGGACGCTCGATTCTCTTCTTCCCCGGCTGACCTCCCCGACCCGCTTGCGCCGTGAACACAGGTCGCTGACATGGCAGGAGGTAAGACACTGATACCTCAGCCCTCCACATCTTATCACACTGCTGGGCTACCTTCATGGCATCAGAAATGATTACCCCTAGGTCCCTTTCCTGTTTTGTGGTTTCTAATGCCTCCCTGCTTAACTAGTACATTGCTCCTGGGTTTCTGTGCTCCAAGTGTACGATTTTGCATTTTTTTGCATTGAAACCCAACTGCCAATCCCTTGACCATTCTTCCAGCTTTTTCAGATTGTCTCTCATTTTTTAACCCCCACCCCACCCCTGGTGTGTCCACTCTGTTGCAGATTTTGTGTCATCTGTGAACAGGCATACTTTCCCTCCAGCCCTTCCGCAATGTCGCTAATAAAGACATTGAAGAGGACTGGGCCTAGTACTTACCTCTGCAGCACCCCACTTGTCACCTTACCTTCTCCAGAGTGGACCCCATTTGCCACCACCCTCTGACTCCAATTGCTTAGCAAATGTCTTACTCATTTTACTACTTTTGGTAATGCTCTATGGTTGCCCAGCTTGCTCACTAGTCTTCTATGAGGAATGGTGTCAAAGGTACTACTGAAATCCAGGAAGGCCACTTCTACCTCTTCTCCCTGATCCATTTCCCTGGTCACCCAGTCAAAGAACTCGATCAGGTTTGTCTGACAAGACCTCCCCCCACAAATCCATGTTTCCCCGGATCCTGTAATCCACTGGTTATAAAGTATTCCCCAATCCTTTCCTTCAGTAGTGATTCCATTACTTTACCTACTACTAAAGTTAGGCTGACAGGTCTGTAATTTCCTGCTTCCTCCCTATTTCCACTTTTGTGTAGTGGACCACATCTGCCTTCCTCCAGTCCCCCGGAACCTCCCCAGTTTCTAGTGATAGTTTGAACAGAGCTGTCAGAGGTGCAGCCAGTACCTCCTTAAGCTCCCTCAGTATCCTAAGGTGTATCCCATCAGGTCCCATTGTCTACATTCATTTTATTTTATTTTTTTTTAAATTAGAATTTTATTGATTTTTCCAAAATCACCTGATGTAAAACAACTAGTCACATACAGTCAGCAATATCACATGGTAGGATTATACAGTTTCATGTCCCCCACCTCCCCTCCTCCTCCCTCCTCCCCTCCCCAGCTTGGCATCAGTTGATTTCAAATTCTGCTTATGCTGGGGGAATATGGAGAAAGCATACTAGGAAAGTAAAGGGGACTATACCAGTAGAGGCGAGTGGAACCTACTCAGGGCAGTTTAGACCCAGACTGGATCAAATAAAAGGTGTGGAATCTCTCCCAGATCTTCTGCTACCTATAAAAAGAACCCCTCAAGCTGGCTTTGAGTTGTTCAGCTCTTAAATTGGATAATAGTTCTTGCAGCCATTCTGTGTAAGTAATTGTGCATGCCTCCAGCCAGTGGTGTAATACCAACTTCTTGAGAGATAAAGAAATCAATGCCATATAATACCTGCACTGGCGGACTGCAATTTGTGTAAAGTCCCCAACCAAGCACACTTCAGGGGTGAAGAGATCAGCTATACACAACAGAGGGTCCGCTTTACTTCTAATTGAATCCCAGAAAGACCTGATTGGTGGGCAGGCCCAAAAAATGTGTCTTAGCGGGTCTTCCTGTTGTTGGCATCTATTGCACATTGGGGTGGGGGTTCTACCTATCTTGAATAGCTTAATTGGGGTCCAGTACATGTTATTTAAAAGTTGAAATTGCGTTAGTCTCAACCCGTCCTGAGTGATAAATATATATGTATCCCTCCAGATTTTACTCCATTTATCCTCTAAACTAGGGAAGTGCTCTGATCAGTATTTAGGTTTATCATCCTGGACTATAGAGGTCCTGTCAAGTAGGCGCTGTATGACTAGGAAATTTAAATGGGGCATATTAGTTGATAAGGCAAGGGAACTAAAAAATTCCCCAGTAGTATCTCTCCCGTCTAGTTTGTCCTTCATCTGTATCAATAGATGTCTCAGTTGATATACTTTGAACACTTGCCCTCTAGAATTTATTCAAAATAGCTTCTATGGAACTACAAGCTCCATCGGTGAAAAAGTCCCTTATTTTGGATTCCCTGAGTTGGGGGGCCCACTGGGCCGATATAGGTTGGCCTCCAATTTTAAAGTTAGGGTTCCCTATAAGCAGTTGGTTTATGTCCCTTCTGTGTTTATACCTTGGAAATGAACATAATTGTGTATGTATTCTGACTAAGGTGGCAATAGGAGAGCAGGTTAAGCTGTGTGGGAGATCCTTCAATGAAATATGTAAGATGACTTCTGGGGACATACTGTACCAGTTGCATAAATCAATTCACTGTCCTATGCAGCCAGTATAGTGTTATGCTTGTGCAACTGTGTTAGTTTGGTTTTGGCCATTTGCACTCTCTATTCCAGAGGAATTACCACCCTGTAGAGGTATGAAAGGCAAGGAACCCTCAGAGAGGGTTCCACCCCTAAAGGTACCACAGGACGATTCCCATGGCTAAAAGTACCTTAGGAATCCCCCTAAGGAGAAAAGTACTGCCACTGGAGGAGATGGGGAGGATGGTGGGGCAAAGAAAAAATGCATCACAATGAGGCTGAGAGGAACTGCTTATATAGCTCAGGAAGTGGGAGTGGCTAGCTGCTTGGCCACTGAACTCCAGGCAAAAGCCTTTCCAATTCACTGTCTTACACAGCCAGTATAGTGTTATACTTGTGCAACTGTGTTAGTTTGGTTTTCGCCATTCGCACTCTCTATTCCAGAGAAATTACCACCCTGTAGGGGTACTAAAGGCAAGGAACCCTCAGAGAGGGTTCCACCCCCAGAGGTGCCACGGGATGATTCCCATGGCTAAAGGTACCTTAGGAATCCCCAAAAGAAATGTAGTACAATCATCCCCAAAGAAGGAGGCAACATGAAGCATATGAGCAAGCAGTAACTGTGATGTAGTAGCAGTAACTGTGATGTAGTAGTAGAGAATGGGGAGGGGGTGCAGCACCCCATACATCGAATAGGAAGACCCCCCCCCAGCTAGTGGTCAAACAGGAGTTCAGTATGTTTGCAGTTCATTTGCATCACCAGGTCAGGAAAAAGATCCAGCTCCCCATATGATGCACAGGGAAAATGCCAGACCTCACCCAACAACTAACACACCGAAATCTGGCCAATAGAAAATCATGTACACAAATGCTCAAAGTCTGGGAAACAAGATCCCAGACCTGCAGGCAATAATGACAGAGGCTAAACCGGACATAGTAGCAATTAGCGAGACGTGGTTTAGCAGTAACCACACTTGGGAGACTTCAGTACCTGGCTATGTACTGTTCAGAAGAGACTGAGATGCAAAAAGGGGGGTGGAGTGGCCCTGTATGTCAATGAAAATATCAAAGCTACAGAAATTCAGAATACACATAAGGAGCCAGAAGAACTGTGGGCCACCCTGGAAACAGGAAATGGGACAGCCATAAGAACTGGGGTTGTCTACAGGCCCCCAGACCAGGGGGAGGACATAGACACATTACTGTTAGAAGATATACAAAACCTGATAGCTAAAGGGGAGGTTCTGATAATGGGAGACTTCAACAGGCCAGATACAGATTGGTCAATACCAGCAGGAACATCTGCCAGAACTAGACACATAGTGGACTCCCTGCAGGGGGTGGGCCATGAACAACTGGTGCAACAACCCACAAGAGACAGGGCTATCCTAGATCTAGTACTGACTAACAGGAAAAGGATCACAGCTCTCCAGGTAGAAGGTCACGTGGGGGCAAGTGACCATCACACGGTATGGTTCAGTTTGGCCACTACAACTAAATCATCCCATTCCAAGGCAAAAATATGGGACTTCAGAGGAGCTGACTTTGATAAGATGGTCAACAGAGTTAATCTAGCCCTGGCAAAAAGAAATACAGGTGAGGGGGTACAGGCAAAATGGGCAAGCATTAAGGATGCAATACGTGAAATAACATCCCATTGTGTCAGAGAGAAAAGGAAGAGCAAAAGAAGAAGGAAACCACTTTGGTTCTCAAAAACAGTAGCAGAAAAGGTCAGAGCCAAAAGGCTGGCCTTCAAGAACTATAAGGGAACGCAGCGGGAGGAAGATAGGGAGGCATACCAAACTTCCCTAAGGGAAGCACTGAAGGCAGTAAGGCAGGCAAAGGCCCAAACCAAGGAAACACTAGCACAGACAGTAAAAGAAGGTGACAAGAATTTCTATAGATACATTAGTGAAAGGAGAAAGTCCAGAGGGGGTATTGCTAAGATCAAAGGAGATAAGGGGGCATGTGAGGAGGAGGACCATGTAAAAGCATCTATCCTAAATAGATACTTCTGCTCAGTATTTACTGAAGAGAAGGTAGGCAGGGCCCACAGCTCAGCACCATGGACACAGGGGGAGGAGGGAGGTGAGCACTAGTCCCGTCCACAAAAGAAGGGTTCTACAAGAGCTCGATAAGCACAGGGTGGACAAGGGGCAATGGGACCTGATGGCATACATCCCAGGGTACTAAAGGAGCTAAGGGTGGAACTAGCAGAGCCATTATTAGAACTGTTTCATGAGCCTCTGAGCACAGCAGTGGTTCTAGAAAACTGGAAAAGGGTTCATGTGATCCCGCTCCACAAGAGTGGTAGCAGGGAGAAGGCAGGGAACTACAGACCAGTCAGTCTTACCTCAGTAGTGGGCAAGATTATGGAGACACTCCTTAAGAAAAGGATAGTGCAACACCTGGAATCCATAGGAGCACAGGATCCAAGACAGCATGGGTTTACAAAAGGAAGGTCCTGTCAAACTAATCTCATAGATTTCTTTAACTGGGTAACCAGAGTGGTGGACCAAGGGAAGCAGTTGATGTCACCTACCTTGACTTCAGCAAAGCTTTCGATACTGTTCCACATATAAGATTGATTAATAAGCTGGGTAGGCTCAGGGTGGGTCAGAAGTTGGTCAACTGGGTGGCAAACTGGTTGATGGGCAGAAAACAGAGAGTGGTGGTAAATGGTATACAATCAGAAGAGATGCAAGTCACCAGTGGGATACCTCAGGGATCAGTTCTGGGGCCAGTCCTCTTCAATATCTTCATCGGTGACATTGCAGATGGACTGGAGGGTAAGGTTTGTCTGTTTGCAGATGACACCAAGATCTGCAACAAAGTAGATGATTCAGATGGTGTGGGCAGAATGAGAAGAGATCTGGATAAACTAGCAAAATGGTTGGAAGAGTGGCAACTGGGGTTTAAAGCAAAAAAGTGCAAAATCATGCACATAGGGAAGAGAAACCCTGAAGCCACCTATAGGCTGGGAGCAGAGTTGCTGGCAGTCATAAAGGAAGAAAGAGACTTGGGCATCATCATCATCACCGATGACCTGAAATCATCCAAGCAGACCACTAAAGCAGTAGGTAAGGCTAGGGGGATGTTAGGGTGTATTAGTAGGGGTATCACAAGTTGGAAGAGGGATGTAATAATCCCTCTTTACAAGACACTGGTTAGGCTCCATCTGGAGTACTGCGTGCAGTACTGGAGGCCACACCTTCACAAGGTCATTAACCAAATTGAGGCAGTCCAGAAAAGGGAAACCAAAATGGTGCAGGGGCTGCATCAGAAACATACAGTATGAGGACAGATTAATGGAGCTCAATATGTATACCCTAGAGAAAAGGAGGGAGAGAGGTGATATGATTGAAACATTCCAACACCTTAAGGGCATTAACAAGGTGAAACAGTCTAACATGTTTCAATATAAGAAAAATAGCAGTACAAGAGGACACAGCATGAGATTAGAAGGAGGCCGAATAAGGGGTAAGGTGAGGAAGTTCTTTTTCACAGAACGGGTGGTGGATGCATGGAATGGCCTAACTCAGGAAGTGGTGGATATAAATACAGTGCATGGCTTCAAACAGGCATGGGATAGGCATAAGGGAGAAATACAGCTGAGTATGAATAGATAGGCCATTGACAGAGCAAAGGCCGATGGCACATTTATAAGGTAGAAAAAGAAATGGGAAGATTGGATGGGCCTTGCAGTCATTATCTGTCATCAACTTCTATGTTTCTATGTTTCTAGAAGCATAGACAGTTTGATAACGTAATGAGATGCTCAGTTTGATATCGTAATGAAATGCCCAAGTTTGTGTAGCATGATACTAATGGGTTGTGTTAAGATTAGGGGATCCCCTAAGGAGAGAGAGAATGGCAGGACATCCTCCACCTCCATCCAACAGCAGAGCCTACCTAAAGATACTAGGGACACTACTATGCTAACTAAGAGTTATGACCAGAGGCAATGGAGGAGAGAAAAAAAAACCCTATGAGGAGGAAATCTCTGGGTATCCAAGGCCTAGGTCACCTTCCCGCCAGGCTTGGGATAGTTTATTTAGTGATGGCTCTGCAGCTGCAATTTGGAAAACCCAATTAAAAGGAGGTGGAAGATATTCCAATTCAGAGGAAGGCTCTCACTCAAACCCTCTAGTGGGAACGCCGTGGAAGGTTGCGAGAAAACTCTGCAACAATACATGCAACCAAGGTGCAGAAAAAGAGCAATGACTGCTGAAGCACACACCTGGCCTACCTGCCCTAAAATCAAACCAGGTGAACCAGAGGCAGTCGTAGGGAGAATGCGGTGAGGGTGCCTTGCTAGGGAAACCACTAAAGTCAATGGCTAACCATTATAGTGGAACACTAGAGTCAAAAGAGGTAACTTTTTCCACCCTTCACCACTAGTCTTAAATTCTACACCAGGAATTGCTGTCACATAGCAGGCAGCTAAAGCCAAGCCCTAGGTGAGGACATTCCCAGCTATGGGTCAGGTGAGAAGGATCCCACCCCAAGTTGGACACACTCAAGATGCGGACTGAATGCAGAGCGAGACCATCGGCTGCAGGAACTCTGCACCAGAATAGAATGGCTGGCATGCCCCAGAAATTGATTGAAAGCTGAAAAGCTGGTGAGCTGAATGAGAATGGCATGCTGAGATCGTAATGAGCATTGAGTGCTGAGACCTTGCAAGGTCGATTGCAGAACTGAGTGCAGCAGAATCCCAGAGGCTGAAGCCAAAGGGATGGCAGTAGGCATGAAGCAATGGTTTGCATAAGCAAGGAGCAATGACTGTGTAAGCAAGTGTGGTCCTGCACATAGGTCAGTAAACAGAGTAGTAATAATTGGACCTGCATGTAAGTCTGCATAACGTAGGGCAAACAGCACTGAATAGTGGGGCAAGCCAGCCAGGCATTTCAAAGCCAAATCAAGGTGACAAACTCTGAGGATTTTCATCAGCAAAGACAGGATTTGGAACAGAAATAATTAGCCACATTGGCCATGACCCCCAAACACCTCCTAGTCCCCGCCGTATGACAAACAAGGAAGTAATGGAAGGGCTGAGAAACACATGCAGATATTAAAGCTAATTTAATAGCCTCAGCAGGAGCTCTAGCTAACCTCAGAGTAGAACAAGGTACAAGCAATGGAAGCAAATGAAGCAGTAGCAGTAAGCAATTAGGCCTGTGCAGCAATAGTGAAAACAATTGAGTACACAGAGTTGTAACTGCAATAAACAAAATAAAAGGAGGCACAATGCTCTAAAAACACTGTCACCAGGCAGTGCAATGAGACTGCTGCAATAAGGTAATTAGAACAAGCATGAGTGAGCTGTATAGCTAGGTTCAAAGTAAATCTGAGTCAGGTGAAAGTAATCGGGTATGCAACAGGGAGCAGCTATGATTGAGCTGAAACACACAGATCAGGTTTGCAGTTGCAGTGCAAGTAAGTTGAGAGTTGTGAGTAACCGAAAGCAAGTAGTATGAGCTCTGGAGTAAGCAGTATGCTAGGAGCTTAGAAACAAAGCACCTTCCCCAAAAGACAAAACCAAAGACACACTAACACAGATAACAGGGAACAAAAAACAGAAGGAAGCACACACAGCCAAAGGCAAATACAAACCAGAAGCAGGAAAAGAAACACAGAAGCCCAGCAGAGACAAGCAGGAGCAGCAAGGGGGGGGGGCACAGGCCCCAGCCAACCAGGGAGGCCCAACCAGCTCAGAGGACAAACCAACAGAGCCTTCGGCTTCAAAGAAAAATGCTTCACAATGAGGATGAGAGGAACTGCTTATATAGCTCATGAAGTGGGAGTGGCTGACTGCTTGGCCACTGAACTCCAGGCAAAAGCCTTTCCAATTCTCTTTCCAGTGTTAGCCACAAAGGAACATACAGTACAGAAGGGGATTCAGATCTGCTGGGGTGGTAAGCCATCTCAAATATTTGCAAGCTTGACTAGCCCAAGAATAGAACCTGAAGTGTGGCAGTCTCAGTTCCCCATGGTCTTTGGGAGCTGCCATTTTGTAGTAGGCCCTTCTCAGGCGTTTCCCCATCCAAATAAATGAAGAAATAATGGAATTAACTTTTTTGAACCATTTTAAGTGGAGCCAAGAGTTCAGCATATTGAAGGCATAAAAAAGCCTCTGTAAGATGTTAATTTTAACTAAGTTAATATGTCCCTAGAGCGATATTGGGAGGGATTTCCATCTGGCAAGGTCTTGTTGAATAATCTGCAAAATGGTTTCCAAATTAAGCTTCCTCATAGTAGCTTCATTTCTGGCCAGGATAATACCTAAGTACTTCAGGCTCTGTGGGCTCCACTGAAGTCCTAGCTGTACAATTACGTGCCTCAATAATTTATTGTTAAGGGGAAACATGGTAGTTTTTTCCAGATTAATTTTATAATTAGAGAGTTTACTAAATTCCACAATAGTGTTTAGAACTATTGGAAAAGACTCCTTAGGGTGTGCCAGATGTTGCAAAATATTATCTGCATAAGCCGATAGTTTAAATACTTGGGTGCCTATAGATATACCCTGTATATAGTTATCTTCTCTAAATTTGGTTAGTAGGGGCTCTAAATAGATATTAAACAGAAGTGCAGACAATGGGCACCCTTGTCTGGTGCCCAAGTGAAAGGAGAAGGTGGCTGAGAATACACCATTGCAGTATATGAGAGCACCCGGAATTTTATATAGGGAAGAGATCCAGTTAACAAACACCGATGGAAAACCAAATTTGTGCATGGTGTGGAACAAAAATTGCTAATCCACTCTATCAAACGCTTTCTCTGCATCCAGGGACAAAAGATCAGCCAGGGTGACAGAGTCCCTGGATGCAGAGAAGATATGGGCCAACTTATGCTGGTGATCCGATGAAGTTCTGCCCTTCATGAACTCCACTTGTTCTTTCTGGATTATCAATCAATCAATCAAATCTTTATTTATTCAGGCGATCATCATTGAGCAAGGCTCATTTACAAGATGGACCTGATAGGTCAAGGTTCGAGTTGATGCACAGCAATTACATCACATACTTATGAGACAGTTATACATACAGAAAAAAGAAAATGTTATTTATAACACAATAATATACAGATAATTCACATGTTAAAGCTTGGCAAGAGAAAGTTAAACTAACATCTACAATATGTACAGTACATATATATTACAATGAGGGCCATGACAATCACTCACATAATGAGTACAAGGATGGTGAAGGGAATATTGGGTGCCATATACTGGCGGTGTCTGGCTGGAAGGAATATGCCATATGTGATTGGAATATGGTTTTGTGAGACGACTATTCTATCTCTAGCGGTAACAACTGCATTTCTCTGTGAAGAAGGCTGTACAGTGCTGCTTGAAGGATGTAAATGGAATGATAATGGACAGTTTAGGATTTTGTGGGTGTTCCATGCTATGGCTAGAGAATAGCTGATTGCTGCCCTCCCTATTTTGGTGTTGACTTTGGGCAATTTGAGCAGGATGATATTGTTGCTTCTTAGGGCATAGGAGCTGGGAGTGGTCAGGTTGAAGCAGTCCAGGATATAGCTTGGAAGTTTTGATAAAGCTCTGTAGATCCATAGAGCTGCATTTCTGCTCCTCCTGACATGAAGGAACCCATCCAATTGCATCATAGAGAACAATGGTGAGTATTATATGGCAGGTCTGTAATGAACCTTATTGCTCTATGGTGTAAGGTATCCAACTTTTGAAGGTGGGAGTGGGGCAGTGACTATAGAGGAAGTCTGCGTAGTCAATGACTGATAGAAAGATGGCCTGGACTAATCTCATCTTTGAATCTCTATTAAGGAAGGGTTTTAATCTGTAGAGGAGGCCAAGCCTTAGCGAAGCTTTTCAGCAGTTGTTCTAGATGCTGAGTAAAGTCAAGTCTGTTGTCAATCCACACACCTAGGTATTTGAAATTTTCAACATACTCCAGATTTTCTCCAAGTATAGTGCATAGCTGGGGAGACTGACTGAAGAGGATGTGTTGGTGGAGTTTGGGTTATGAACATCATTGCTTTGGTTTTCTTGCATTTAGCAGAAGCTTTTCACAGAAGCTGATGTTGTAACAGGAGAATTCTGCTTGTAGGATTTCATGAGCAACTTTAGGTGAAGGGTTGCTGACATACAGTACAGTGTCATCAGCAAAGAGATGTACTGAGGACTTGGTAAGGGTTGAATCAATTTTATTTATATAAATGGCAAAAAGGATAGGAAACCAGAATAGAGCCTTGGGGGACTCCTCTTGACAGTGGTCTTAATGGGGAGAGGTCACCTTCAGCTTTTACCTGCTGTGATCTACCAGAGAGGTAGCATCTGAACCACTTAAGGGAGGATGGATCTAGGCCAATGGAGTGTAGGGATGAGGTAGCAGTTCATGGTCCACAGTGTCGAATGCTTTGCTCAGGTCCAGGAATACTGCACAGACATTGTTCTTTTATCCAGTTTGGTTTGCCAATCATTGGTGACCTTGGCTAATGCAGTGATAGTGCTATGTTTGGCCCTGAATCAGATTGAGCTGGATTTAATAGACTAACATTGTCCAGATATTCCCTAACTGAATACTCACTAATTTCTCCAGCATCTTGGATAACACAGGTAGGATGGAAATGGGCCTGTAGTTATTAAGATCCATAAGGTCCCCTGATTTTAGAAGGGGACCACTTGGCTATCTTCACAGCGTGGAATAGAGCCAGAGTTTAGGGAAAGGTTAAAGAGGTGAGTTGGGGACTGCAAGCACATGACATGCAATATTTAGAAAGAATGGGTCCAGAAGATCTGCTCCTGCACTTTTTGGTATCTAGATGACATAATAGATCCTCAACTTGTTTCAACAGTATAGGTTTGAAGCTAAAGGAGGAGTCAACTCTATGTTCACCAGTATAGTGGGAGCTTAAATGATCCTTAATAGGTTAGCTGGGAGGAGTCAAAGGCAAGGCCAGCTGTTGTGAAGTGGTTGTTGAATGCATCCAGGATTTCCAATGTGCAGTAATGGAGCCATAGTTACTGTGTAATTGGGTTGGAAGGGGTTGTTAACATCCTGGCCCATCATACCCTTGATGGTGCCCCAAAATCTAACAGTATTATGGTAGGAGGAGTCAAGCTGGGCCAGGTAGTAGCAGCCTTTGCATCCCTAACTTTCCTAGTGCATTTATTCTGGCTTTCCTAAAGATCATCCAGTCCATGATATTCTTAGTTTTTCTTGCTACTTTCCAAAGTTTATCTCTCTCCAGCAGTGCAGCTTTGAGGTCAGCTGAAAACCAGCGACAGGATTTGTTTTTTATACGGATACTAGAGATTGGGGCATGGGTGTTAAGGGCATTTAATATAATGCTATTTAGCACCTGCTGAGCTTTTTCTATTATTAGATTATGGAGGGCATTACCCTGGCCAGCCTGTTAGCAAGTAATTTAGCTAGGATTTTTATATCGTAATTTAATAATGATATTGCTCTATAGCTAGTAATCCTCTCTGCATCTTTCCCAGGTTTGTGTAGAACAATAATCAGGGTTTCTAGTAATGATTTGTCAACATATTCAGAACTCAGTATTTCAGTTACATAATTTGGAATGCCAGTGGGTTATCCGCTTACCAAAAACCTTAAAGAAGCTGGGGGGAACCCATCAGGTCCCGGGCTTTATTCAATGGTAGGGAATTAATGGTAGCTTGAATCTCAGTGTCACATATTGGTACTATCAGACTCACTTTCTGTTCTTCTACCAGTGATGGTAAAGGGATGGCCTCGAGGTATTCGTCTACTGTGCATACATCTGGGAGATTAGGCATTGGGCTATAGAGTTCTTGATAGTATTCTGTGAATTCTTTAGTCATGTCTCTGGGATTCAATTTAATAGATTCATCTGAGACAGATCGGATACTTTTGATTATTCTCGAGGCCGCCTGATTTTTAAGCCTGAGGGCGACTAATCTACTTGCCTTTTCTCCCTGATCAATGTACGTTGCCCTGATTTTCAGGATACAGTAGCAAACTCAGCCTTTTCGCTTAGTAGTTCACTGAATTGGTCCCTAAGTAGTGATCGGTGTAGTGGCCCCAATTCACTCCGTGGAGTGCTCCGTGGAGTGAAGCGGGTCATGAACTGCTCCATAACATGAAGCGGAGTACTTCACGATACAAATGGGTAACCACGAAGTCCATTGCAAACAATGAGTTTGCATTACTCTGCCTTCCAAACCACTACTCCAACCAATTCTTAAGGAGAAGTCCATTGAAAACAATGTACTTCGCCTTACTTCCCTTGTTTTTAAGCTCCAAAGGCGAATTTTGCAGTGATTCATGGGATTTCAGGTCACATGGGTTCTAGATTGTTCTGCACAGCCTCAGTTTGGGGTAGTGTGTGTATGAAGCTGTAGGAGACAATCTGCTCTGAGAGCTCTCTGCGATTCAAACCTTCTAAAAGCTGTTAAAAAAGCCTTTTTGAGTCATTTCTTTTGCTGGAACTTTAGTTCATCGATTATAGGGAACCCTCCTTTGCTCATATCATCCAGTGTTTATTGTTTGTGTGTGGATTTTGAATGTTAATGTACAACATTCAGTCTGTGTACTGAGAGAGAGTGGAAGTGTGTTTTGGGGAAGGGCGTATCTGTGGTGTAGATAGATTACCTTGGAGAAAAAGACAGTGCTTTCTGTTTTGGTGATATTTTTCTTGTATAACTGTGTAACACACAGTAATATTTTCAATAATTCTTGCAATTTTTTTGCTGATTGGTGTGGTGCAGCAGTGCATAATTTTAGTTTGTTTAAAATATGTGGTTATACTACCAAAGTTTTCATTTTGCTACGCATTACTTAGTGTGTGTGTGTGTGGTATGTGTGTGACTCTTGTCATCAAATCAGACATCTTTTATTGTACCACATAATTTCAGCAATGTGAACCTGCTATCCACTGCAGCTGTGTAATTTTTGTACTTCTTTGTGGTATCTTTACTGGTACTAGTACTAGTGACTGTTACTGCAGCAGTGCAGTACACTGCCCCCCCCCCCCCGTGGCCTGCCCCAACTAGCAAAAGTATTCTTTTCCAGATTTGAATTTATGATGGTGAGCACTGGTTAGGTGTTGTGCCTTTGCATCTGCATCTGTTCAGTGCGCAGTGCAATCTTAATCTGTCTGTGCATTTGCATCTCTTTAGGGTCCAATCTCCATCTCTAACTTAAGTCACAGTTGTTTCTTTGGCTTCCCTTCCGAGTACTGGACAGGTGTGGTACATAATTCTGCATGAACATTGTGCTCATTGATATGCGTTTTTAAGTCAGGACCATCATCACGAGTCACTTGTGCTACAAATCACATTCTTCATCATCACGGTCACAAATGCAGTCACAAATCACGATTTACAATCACGTCACGAATCACAACATAAATTTTTTTAATAGTTACTTGGATGTATTGTAAGCCTGTTTTGTTGTATGTCTCCATGCTTCACCACCCCACCATTGTACTTATTAATGTTTGTTTTCAAGTCGGGGAGTTTTGTGCCACACCTCATTGGGGCCCGGGGAACTACAACCATAGGCATTCATGTTTCTTCATCATCACGGTCACAAATGCAGTCACAAATCATGATTTATAATTACGTCACAAATCACAACATTAATTTTTTTTACTAGTTACTTGGATGTATTGTAAGCCTGTTTTGTAGTATCTCTCCAGGCTTTACCATCCCACCCTTGTACTCATTAATAAATGTTTTTAAGTCAGGGAGTTGGACAGCATCTGCAGTACATACGCAGACTGGAAAGAAGACTGACTGCACACATGCAGTTTAGCACAGTATACTTGCACTGCTCAGAATACAAAGTGTCACACATATGGAAGACAACAAAAAAAGGACATAATTACATACAAGGGTCGGGGATGGTGGAGGAATACGTTTTATAACACAGCAAGGAAGGTGTGGGGGGGCACATGGTGTGAGGAAAAAAAATAATATGGGATCCCATGGTGATCCAGCAGCAGTTCCAGCATGGACATAATTTGCAACTGATGTCCCTCTATGTGATCCAGCCACTGCTCCACAGCACTCACCCTCTCGTTGTTCTCCTCGACAGCACTCCAGAGAACTGCCAAGTCAACCTGTGTTACACGCAGTTCTCTGGGGTCCACACGTTCTACAGGCTGACCTGCTGGTGGTGGTGGGGGGTGGGGGTGCTGGTGGAGCAGCAGGTGCTGCTGTGGCCCTCCTCTTCTTAGGGATGCCGCAATGCACAGCTGCACCCTCTGCCACAGAATGGCCAGCAGGTGCAGGCATGGTCCTTTCTGTGGCAGCCTACCACTACAACTGCTGGTGATTGAGCATATGGGTGCACTGGCCCTCAGTCCCAGGTGAGTCCCCTGGGGGCCACGGCACACCTCCACCTCACATAGTTGGCACTTGACCACACTGCTGTCCCCCCACACAATAAAAAAACTGCCAAACAATGGAGGTGTGGGAAGGACCAGGCACAGGCAGGGGATGGCCAGATGAACTGGCAGCTGGCTGGTCATAGTGCTGAACAGGGATGGGATTCACACCTGGGTCTGGGGGAATAGGCACATCCTGCTCCAGAGAAAATGCACTTGGAGGTGGTGGTTCAACTGCCTCAGAGTCAGGACAGGAGGCAGTGCTAGTCTTGCTTCGGGGGGAATATTCACAAGTATCAAGTGGTCCAACAGGAATGGGTGCCCATGCCCTCGACACATGCGCAGGGTACGATGCTTACCACTACCATGCTCTCCCAGAGCTGCCCCGTCCCAGACATTCCCTCACCCTGGTCCATCTCTCCTACTGAGCTCCCTTAGTCTGAGCAATTACTACTCACACTGTCACACAACACACACACACACACACACACACACACACAGTCACACAGACAAACAACTAACTACTTATAAAGGTAAGAAAAATAAAATTTACAGAAAGAACAAATTAAGTCAAAAAGAGTACAGAAAAGACAAAAAATGTAGCCTTTAAAAAAGCTGTTGGGTCTAATTCAAAGTTTAAATCTCCTCCTCGCTCTGATCTCAAAGTATCAGCAGTCACAAAACACACCACTCTCTCTCCGTCTGCACAGGAGAAAGTAAAAGTGTCTGCTTGTATGGCTCACTTTCTTCCTGCCTAGTTAAAGAGTATGTGACTTACAGTACTACAAGCCATGTGATGTGTGGGGGGATGCCAAATCTGAAACACCAAGTGGATCACTTAGAATCATAATGAGAAACGCGAAGTCCATTAAACACAATGACTTCTCCTTACTTCACATTGCCATTCTGCCTTAGCAGTGGGCGCCAGCAAGGCGGAGTGAGGACTTTTGCATTGCCCACTCATGTGAGCTGGATTACAATGCCAAGTGCCCATCAGGTTCACTGCCAGTGGAATTTAAATTGCTGCATCTCTATCCCTAAGCCCTACCAACCTACTTCTAGCCTCTTCTGTAGTATTGGACGATAGTTTAGTTTCCAAATTATGAGCTTTTTGTTCCCTTTTGCACTTTCTATGGGAAGATATGAGTATAAGTTCCCTTCTGAGGACACATTTTAGGGCACTCCATTCCATGGCCATTCTGCCCATGGAGTGTAAATTGACCTCTGTGTATTGATCTATCACCTGTGAAATAATATTCACCATGTTCTCCTCTTTAAACAATTGATTATTTATTTTCCAAATTGTTTCTCTAGGCAAGCTGGGGGTACGGTTCAGATGGCACCATGTTACTGAGTGATCTGAAATAACCCTAAGTTCTATTTTGCTGTCTAATACCCCAGGTAGAAGTGCATAACTAATCAAAAAGTAGTCGATTCTTGATGAAGAGCCATGTACCTTGGACCGAGATATATATTCTCTTGATTTGGGGTAAAGAATTCTCGAGGGTCACATAAACCCAGGTAGTCCACCAAATCCCTAACTGACCTCTGTGCTGGGGAAAGGCCCCTTCACCTCTTGTCGGATTTATCTAAATCTGGAGAGAAAGGTAGGTTCCAGTCTCCCTCTAGTATAATAGGGAGTGTGGTGAAAGGTGCCAATGCACTCAGAAGTTCAATAAAACAAGCATTTGTCAATGCCAAATGTTTGCTTGCTGGTATTAGCATTGGAAATGCAGGAGTTAGACAGATGCAGAATAGGAATGGCAGTGAAGTATTGAACTTTACGCCAACACCACCTCCATCCTGTAGAGACGGACAGGCATTGGGGTAAGTGTTTGGGTTGTCTCCCATGACTGTCATGGCATGTCACCTCACCCTATTATGCAGACACCAACACATATTTAGTTGTGCCTTGGGGTGTTTGACTTTACAGTCACCCTATTCCATAAGGACATATGCTGACATGGGTGCACCATAGGAGAATGGAGTGAAGTGTGGGTCCAAAGAGTTCAAGGTACACCTTGATGCCTATCAGTGGCTGAGAAAGGTGGGATGGCATGAGCAGTACAGTCAGCAATCCAAAGGCACACCCCGATGCCTGTCAGTCTGTACAGGCTGGGACATTATGGTTAGAAACCCTAATGTCCTGGGCATTTGTTGGTATTTGAACTACACATTTTCAACATGGCCTTTTTCTGACCCCACTTCATGAAAGCATTTGGGACCTCTTCTCATGAAGAGTGGCAGTGTGATTTTGTCAATGTGTCCCGAACTTTGACTTCCAACAGTGACCATGTCATTCTGCGACCCATGTATGAAAACACAGATTGGGCAGGATGTAAAGAATGACAGCTGTACCATCCATAGGGAGGTGTGAAGAGATGGCAATGTTGAAAATCTGCAGTGGGAATATTAAATATGCTCGCACTTCTGAGCATACGTGGAAACTGCGCTATGCATGCACGTAACACAGGTATTTTATGGACTTTCATCACCAAATTTTCAGCATAGGCATTTTAGGACATCTGCACATGAACAGTGTCACTGTGATTTTCTTAATGTCTCCCGAACAGTGATTTCCCACAGTGACCATGCTATTCTGCGCCTGAAATGTAAAAACACATTGTGACCAGGATGTGAAAAATGACAGCTGTACTGTTCATAAGGAGGTGTGGGAAAATGGCAATGCTGAAAATCTGCAGTGAAAATATTGCAAATTCGCGAAGTTGCAAGCATGCGTGAAAACTGCGCAATGCACGCTCATAACACATTCATTTTATGGACATCCATCACAAAATTTTCAACATAGGCATTTTAGGACCACTGCTCATGAACAGTATCACTGTGATTTTCTTAATGTGTCCCGAACACTGATTTCCCACAGCAAGCGCGTTGTTCTGCACCGAAAGTGCGAAAACACATTTCAGCCAGGATGTGAAAAATGACAGCTGTACTGTTCATAAGGAGGGATGGCAAAATGGCAATGCTGAAAATTGGGAGTGAAAACGTCATGAATTTGCGAAGTTACGAGCATGCGTAGCAACTGCACTATGCACTCTCGTAAAACAACCATTTCTTGGATTTTTTCCACCAAATTTGCAACATAGACTTTTTGAGAGCCCACCTCATGAACACTGGCACTGTCGTTTTGTTAATTGGTCCTGAAAGGCGATTCTGTGCAGTGACCGTGAAATCACCATTCGGGACTCAATAATGCCATGACAGTGCCTGAATTCATGAGGAGGGGTCCCAATAACCCCATGTTGAAAATGTGGTGACAAAATTCCCCAAAATGCCTGACATACTGACATATTTATTCGGCACAATGTAGGAAGGCAGCTGCAAAGGCCAACAAAATGCTGGGTTGTATTGCAAGGGGTATATCCTCGAGGAGGGAGGAGGTGATTCTGCCACTGTATAGGTCATTAGTTAGACCACACCTGGAGTACTGCATGCAGTACTGGCGTCCGTATCTGAAGAGGGACATTAAGTTACTGGGAGGTGCATCGCAGAGTGACAAAGATGATCAAGGGGCTGGGGGACTTATCATACGAAAGGAGGTTGAAGGAGTTGAACATGTACTCACTGGAGGAGAGGAGAGACAGGGGTGACATGATTGAAACCTTTAAATACATGAAAGGATTAAACAAGACTGGTACAGAGGGGCTGTTCAAAGTAAGGGAGGGGAAGGGAGGGCCACCAGGGCCATGATATGAGACTGGAGTGAGGAAGATTCAGGTGGGAGATGAGGAGACACTTTTTTACAGAGAGGGTGGTGGCTGGGTGGAATGTGTTACCTTCTGAAGTGGTATGCAGTAGAACAGTGGACTGCTTCAAATGAGGATGGGACAGGACAAGGGGGAGGGTTAATGAAGGGGAAGGGTGGAAGGGAAGGGCAGCTGCAGAATAAGGGGTGCTAGCTGCACATTCGAGCAGACTTGATAGACCTCTAGGCCTTTATCTGCTGGCAAATTTCGTATGTTCGTACGTATATGCACCAAAGTTGAAAAATCCTATTTATGCCATTATACAGCTTACCAGCATTTCTTCAGTTCATGGGTCGACTTTTGAAGAGTGCAGACGGTTCCCAGTCCACTGAAGATCATCACGCCATGCTCCAGAGGTAAGTATGGTGAGGGGTTGTGAGGGAGGAGGGTGCACAGCTGGTGGGCGGTTGGGAGGGCGGGGGCCACCAACCCGACGGAAGGACCGCTTTCTGGGTTGCAGGTTAAAAAACATCATGGGACGGTTTTCTGTTTTCATAGTGGGACGGCATGCTGGGGTACTCCAGCATGCCAACCAGTGTTTTTTTGGGCAGCATGTAGTTTATTAGGATTAGGCACCCCTTGGCACAAACTCGCATGTTTTTTGGGGAGGTAGAATTATGCTGATGGGGAGGCTCCCCATCAGCAAATTAAACTGAAACAGGGACTGAAGCCAACGGGATTGGGGCTCGTTGTCAAACAAAGACTGTTTTGGGGTTTACGCCACCATGCTGGGATTGGGCACCTTCTTGGCAGTAGACTGAGTACATTGTTTATGAAAGCGCGCAAGTCGCCACCATGTTTAACAAACAATATTACACTCATTAACGCTCCGCCCCTGCAATGATGGTTCGGCCCTCATTGCAGTGGAATGACTGACACTGCAATGACAAGGTGGACCCTGATTGCTGCGGCGAAAACGTTTGTACTTTGTGGCACTTTTGGAGACCAGTGTCATCGGCACACTGTGCCTCTCTTGGTCCACCAGTGCCAAGCCCCCAAATGCTGTGCCTCCCTTGGCTGCCACAGTGCCAGGCCTCCACAACCCACTTCTCTTCTAAGCTGCCTCATAATGTTTCTTGCGCATGCGCGCAAGCAAACAAAAAACAGGGTATCCACATTAGGGTCATACACAATCCGTAGCACAACCTCAGTTTGATCAAGAAGCCCTTTCAGAAGTATGTACCAGCCATTCGGATCTCTTATGCAGTGCTCACATACAAAAGAAGAGTGTCTAAATATCATGATGGCAACCCCTTTACTCTGTGTGCTGTCCCCTGCATTGTATAATTGTCCCATATGCTGCCTCCTTAATAAATTAGCTTCAGAGTCCAATAAGTGGGTCTTCTGCAAAAGTGAAATGTCCCCTTTAAGATAATGAATGTGTTTTAATACCTGGTATCTTTTAACTTTATTACAAGCTCCTCTAATGTTCCAAGAAAGTATTTTCTTGTTGTATGCCATTCCAACTCACAAAATACAGGCTCTTAATACCCAAGTATACAATAGTATCTACAGATACTTCAATTCCCCTGTCCTAGTGATGCCAAGCCCCACTGACCCTCCCACTTCCCAACCACCCCAGACCATACCACATACTCATAATACAGATGTCCACAACACAAAAACAAACCCCAGATATCCCCTTACCAATTGAACCTATAACGAGTAAAGTGGATAATACCCCCAAAATGTTTGTATTAGTCCCCCCTCCAGCCAACAGAAACGTCTTACAGTACATGATGCAATCCTTCCGAGTAACCTTTCCGCCCCTCCCTCCCTCCCCCTTTGTAAATGCAAATGCACTGTACCCCTTACTAGACTATTCTATGTATCTAATTAGGACAGAAAACTAAAATCCAAAACAAAAAGAAAAAAACTTATTATGGAGTGTTTTTCTCCTGGGGTACCGATCTAACTAGCCCCCTCAAAAAGCTGATATGCTCAAACAGCACAGTCTATAGCATGCTGTAACACGATATTTTAGTACAGAAACCCCCGCACTAAACAATGGCTAAAAGTAATCCCCCCTTCCCAACAGCCTAAATAGTAGCTAAAAAAACATGGCCCAAACTATTGACTTTGAAGTAGTCAGTAACCCAGTTAACTAGTAGAAAACAGAGTTCCCAATGCCTGTTAACCTCCTCGGGGTAAAAGAAATATCTTGCACATCCTTATCCCAATTGAGGTACAGGTATTACAGGCATTGTGGGGCACATAAGAATTAGCATTCCCCCTCAGCATCATAACAGTCTCGTAACTGTCCTCCGAGTACTTAATCGTTTTGCAGTTCTGTTACAAAGTTCCGAACAGTAAGGTAGTTTATAAAATATAAACATGAAGCCCAATAAGCAGTCCATATTGTATCAATAACAGAAAGGGCTCCCCAGTTCAGAAAAATGGTGTCCGTTTCACCTTTGATGCGCTAATATAATTTACACTGCAGAACTGTGAATACTCTGGGAAGTCCAAGCAGCACCCTTTCAGAAGGAAAAGAAGTAATACTTTATGCCTGAAATTCAACCTTGACGGTCATTCCACAGAAGCAGAATACAGTTCCCAGAAAGTGATTTAGAGACTTAACATACCAGCAGGTTACTGCACGATGCTTTCTTCAGAGATTCTTAAAGAGTTCTGGGAATGCTTCCTTCAGGGTGTCCTATGTGCACTTCGGGTCATCATATGTGGTCCAGTTGCCAGCTATGAAAACTTGAATCCTCGCCGGATAACTCATTCTGAACTTTATATTTGCTGCTATTAATTTGGACACTATAGGATGGAAGGAGGCTCTTCTCTGTCTCACAGTGAGAGGTAGGTCCTGTGCCACACATATTTTCATTCCTTCCCATTTATCTCTTGAAGTTCTTTCACTTTGTTAAGAAAGTGCCGCTTTTCTCGGAAGTTAAGAAATCTAAAGATCAGTGTCTGAGGCGGTGCTCCCAGGGGAGGCATAGGGCATAAGGCGTGATGAGCATGCTCAATTGCATATGTAGGCTGGAATGGCAAGGGGCCTGCAAGTTTAGCAACCATCTTCTTGACAAATAGCACTGGGTCCGCGCCTTCTTCCTTTTCTGCCAGGCCTATAAGGACCACATTATTCCGGCGACTATGGCCCTCTAAATCTTTTACCTGAGCTTCCAGTTTGGCAATCCAGTGTCTGGTGGCTGTTATTGCTGGATCCATATTTCCTACCCTTTTCTCCACCGATGTAATGCAGGCCATATTATCACCAGTCCTCCTGGTGATGTCCTCCAATGCTCTGGCCATTGATTTAAATTCTACAGTCAGGGAGCGAAGCTCTTCCCGAAAGGAATGGAATTTAGCCAAAAAATGATCCACAATGAGTAGATTTTGTTCCATTTGCCCTTTGGTAGACTGCATGGAGGTAGCTGTCTGGACCTTGTTCTTTTTGCTGGCCTTCTCGGGCTTAGGCAGTGGCATGTGGCAGAGTAGCGCTGACCGCATTTCTGGCTCCATTACTTCATATATCAGGCTCCCTTTTTCAATCACTGGGGTGCTGAGTTGTGTCTACTGAAATGTAATAATTTCAGTAAAAATACTTTATTGAGGGTGAAGATTTGTAAGTTTTGAGAGAGGGGTTAGCAGGAGCACTTTGAGAGAGCTGCTACTTGCTGGCTGCATCACGTGATCTCGGCCCATTGCCCACTTTTAATTGTGCTAGTTCCTGGAAGACTCTCTCCTCTGTAAAATGACTAGTGTTCACCTCCCTTCCTTTAATGCCCTTGTCCTTTATCTTTGTCCCGACACCCACCCCTTCCTCTGTAAATACTAAACAAAAGTAATTGTTCAATATGTCCACTTTTGTTTTGGTCCTCTTCTCCCAACTCCCCCACTTCCCCTTTTAGCCTTACTATCCATCCTTTGGCCTTTCTCTTCTCATTTATACTGTATACAGTATCTAAGGAATATGTTTTATCCCCTTTTTTTACTGATTAGGCAATATTCTCCTCCATTTGCACCTTTGCACTCTGATCTGCTCTCCCAGCCTCTTTTTGTTTCTCCTGGTAACTCTCCCTATCCTCCTCCTACTGGATCCTCCTGTACCTTCTAAATGCTAGTTTTTTGGCCCTTACTTCCTCTGCTACTTCTCTAGAGAACCATAGCAGTCTCTTTTTTTTCTTCCCTTGTTACCCTGTCTGACACAGAGATTTGTTGCCTTTTTAATGCCCCCCCTTTAGTTTTACCCATTTTTCCTCAACTCCTCCCCCCAGTTTCCCTATTCCTGCAAGGGTGTCCCTGAGACATTCTCCCATTTTCTTAAAATCAGCACTCCTGAAGTGCAGGACCCTTGTCTTCGTGTGGCTTGATTCTGACCCAGTTCTTATATTGAGCCACACTGTACGGTAATCACTGGTCCCCAGGTGGCCACCCACTGTGACATCTGCAACACTGTCCTCGACTCTGTAACAGAACACACATTGTAGTAATATATGGTCACTCATCAAAGCAAGGTAAAGTTATCAGTGAGGTTCCACAAGTCTTCATACTAGGTCCAATCATATTCTCACTATTTATTGCAGATATGAATATGGAGGTCATCAACTGGACATCAAAATATGCTGATGACAGCAAACTTGGATGCCCTTGCAGTATCAAACAAGAAATTAGTTCTTTATGAGCAGACCTTGACAAAATTACTGCATGGCCTTATAAGTGGGGCATGGCTTTAACTTAGAAAAATGTAGTCTCATGCACCTGGGCAAAAATGAGCCTCAGCAAAAATACACTCTGAGTAACATGTCATTGAAATCAGTTTGTGAAGCAAAAAACCTAGGTGTTGTGATCTCAAACTCATTTAAATTCAACATGCAATGTAAATCTATCATATCCAAAGCTAATAAATTATTCTGGTCCAGCAAAAAATCATATTAAAAACAGGGAGTCTGAGAACTGTCTTCCCTTTTACAGATCATACTTGTGTCCCCACCTGGACTATGCCAACCAATTATGGAAACCCTACACCGATAAATATATTAGAAAAAATAGAAAGAATGCACTGGAGGACCACCAAAGCAATCAGAAGAATGAAATACCCTTCATATGACACAAGGTTAAACAACCCGAAGCTAATGTCACTACAGATTACTGTAGATGACTGAGGGGAGATTTATTGCAGCTTTACGATATTATATGAGACCCTTGCCTAATGACTGAAATTAATTTCTCATTCAAACAAACTTCCATCATTACTAGAGGATATCCATTGCAATTACAGTGTATTCCATTTAGGACTACTTCTACAGAATCCTTCTTCCCTCAGAGAGTAGTTCAGCCTTGGAATAATTTGCCTGTATGTGTTAATTATAAGTAAAAGCAAGCCTGAATTTACAAAAAGGCTGGCAAAATATCTAATTAACAATAATCAGTACTACACTCAAAGCTAAACAGGAAGTTAGTTATGTGTTCACTGCCTTCTCAACTTCTAATTTTCTAGTATGAATCCTAGTATTTTATGAGCAAATAGAAGTGAAAAATACTTCAGAAATAAAAAGTCACAAGTGACTACTTTGTAAAATTAAGACCATATTCTGCCTGCTATTTTTGGAGCTATGAGATCTTTAATACTACTTAACATATATTACTTAATATAATATTATTATTTAATATCATTGGAGGGTAGAGTGTGCCTGTTTACAGACAATATGAAAAATCTATAAAAGGGTGGACTCCCCAGCGGTAGTAGAGGCCACGAGGCAGGGCCTGAAGAGACTGGAGGGGTGGTCAGAGACTTGACAGCTGAAGTTCAATGCCAAAAAGTGTGCGGTAATGCATTTGGGAAGTAAAAATCCATGAGCAGCATACACTTGGGGGGGGGGGCGGTCAAGAAAATGGAGCCGGAGCGGGATCTAGGGATGATAATATCCAGCAACCTCAACGTAGGGAACCAATGCAGCAAAGCAATGCTGGCATGCATAGGGAGGGGCATCACCAGCAGAAGGGGTAGGTACTGATGCCTCTCTACAAACCACAGTGAAGCCACACTTAGAGTACTGGGCTCAGTTCTGGAGACCGCATCTATGCAAGAATATAGAGGGCTTAGACAGAGTTCAGAGAAGAGTGACCAAAATGGTGCAGGGGATGCAGGAGAACCCGTATGAGCATAGGTGGAAGGTGCTGGATCTGTACATGCTGGTGACCAGGAGGGAGAGGGGTGACATGATGGAAAGTTTTAAATATGTAAAAGGGATCAACAGGGTAAAGGAAGGGAGTCTACTTAAAAGGAAAGTGGGGGAAAAACAAGAGGACATAGTCTAAATTTAGAGGGTAGAAGATACAAGGGAATGTATGGTGGAAGTTCTTCACTGAGAGGGTGGTGGAGGCCTGGAACAAACTGAGAGAAGAGGTGGCGATGGAGGATACGGTGGAGGGATTCAAGAGGGCATGGGACAGACATATGGGGTTGGGAAGGGGGGTAAGGGGAGGGTCAGTAAAAGAGTATGGGTAGGGGAGGGCAGCTGCAAAGTAGATGGACCAATAGGTCCTTTTCTGCCGACATGATTCTATGATTCTATGATATTGGCACTTCTATGTGTGGGATTATAGATCAAAGAAGTGCTCCCAATCAGTCGTAGCACTCCTTTCCTCTGTGCATGAGACACTTATTTTGTCAAGAGTGTCTCACGTGCAGCTGCCCTGGAAATGGGCATGATTGGGTAAGGTCTTTTAAATATATTATTGATCAAGTTTGATCAATAATATATGAGTACAGCCAGCATGACCACTCTTACAGTTATAAGAGTGGTCTCACTTGAATTTTTAGGGTATCAGAACTGCTCACCTTTAGTTTGCAGTCCTCATACCCTAAGAATGTACATAAAACCATCCTTATAACCTTAAGAATTGTCTCATTGGCCATATTAACAGAAGTATCTGTAATGGACTGTGTGTGTGACTGATTTTGGGTATGCCCTCCTGACAGTGAAACATTTACAGCGAACACGTTGATGCCGACAACATTGACAGTTCGCTGTAAATTCCACCCAGGACCCCAGCACACTTTCTCCCAGTCCTGCACCCCCTTCCTGAATCAACTCTAACTCAGAATTGATTATCCTTTAGTCTGGAGGGGGGTGCAGGGGGCAAAGCCCCCCGATGAAAAGCAACCGTTTCTGTCATGGATTTATGTCAATCGCAAATTGCGATCGACATAAATCCGTTGCTGTGATGTTGGTCGACAAAAACACATAAAGTTTGTTTGTTATATTGTTGTTGATACATACTTAGGATTGATGAAAGCAAAAGCCAGTTCTATTCTCTTTTCTAATAATAAGAGTTTTGCACTGTTGGAATTGTATTTATAAATATGGCCAGCATATGAGGTTCTCACTAAGTACAAATGAGTTTTGTCATATACTGTAGCTGCTGTGCAATATAAATATTTTATTGCCTAGTAAATGCTGGACCTGAAGTGGGCCTTTGCTATGTGCAACACTTAAGTTGCTATTTTAGATATATACAGTTATTTGAGTGGGCAATGTGCAGCACTGCAGCAGTAATCTAATGCAAACTATGGACAGAGTGCAATTTAACAACTCTTTGGAGCCACACTTTCACACACTTTAGGCTATTGTTTAGTCTCCTTTTTACTTGCCTGTTTGTATACTACAAAGAGCAAATTGAATATCCCACTGGAGCTGAGATGCATAGTAGATACTACCAATTTTTAAACACCCATATTTGTCTGTAAAGTCTATGGTCTGTAGTTCGGTTTGCTGCAAGACTCCTCCCACTGCTTAAACTGACCTCCCCAGTACTCGGGGCTGGTTGAGTCATTTTTGGGTACCTGTATGGTTGCTGTGTGTTCTTTTTTTGGAGGGGGTCCTTGTCAGCTGTTCTACCTGCAGCTTAATTCTGCTATTTCTGTTGCACCTTGGCTAACTTTACATTGATTCAATACTACTGTTTCTATCTTCTACATTTTATGGTACTGTAGCTGAGGTCTACTGTACGTGTGTTGCAACAGAGCACCATCCTATGTTTTTTTTTTGCTTGTAACATATGTTGTATTTTCTGGAACTTTCAGCTGTATTCAATCCTACAGTTCCACAAAGCAAATGTTGCATTTGGTATACCATCAACAAACTAGAAAAGCCTTGTTCTGATGCACAATGCATGCTGTCTTAACAAATGTTTAATACATAATCTTGTTTGTGTGCACTGCAGATTCCTTCATGGCTAAAGCAGCATCAGGTCTGGAGATGTGGCACAGAAGGAGATTTGCTAGCTGCCTTCAAACACACAAGTAAACAATAAGACCCTTGAGGATGTGAGTTGTGTTGTGTGATGATACCCACCCACTCCAGGGATGTGGCCTGATGCTGCAGGCATAGGGCATTTTAGCCCCTTGAAGGTCATGCATCACACAACAACCCACATCATGAACTCCTAAAGAGTCTTATCACACTTAGAAAATGTTTTTTTTGTGTGATACAAAATACCCAATTAGTGCAATGTGAGCCATGGCCAGCTGTCATGGCAGAAGAAGTAGCTGGAGCAGAGGGAATGCAGTGTTGGCATGGCAAAGTGGGAAGTAGTGTACAAACAGGGAACTGTGAGTGGCATACTGACTCTTTTTTTATTGGGCAGTGCTACTTGAATAAATGTATGGGTAGAGAGTGCTGTCAGGTATCTGCATTATGGGAAGAGAAGGACCTGGGAGTGATGATCACTAGTGATCTGAAGCACTCCACGAAGTGCAAGAAAGCAGCAGCGAGGGCAAACAAGATGCTGGGATGCATAGCTAGGGGGATCAGTAGTAGGAGAGAGAAGGTTATACTACCCTTGTACAGGTTACTGGTGAGAGCACATCTAAAGTATGGAGTTCAGTATTGGTGCCCACACCTCAAAAAGGACATTAACCTGCTGGAGAAGGTCCAGAGGAGGACTACAAAGATAACAGAGGGTCAGCAGGGTAAGGCATACAAGAAGAGGTTGAGGGCACTGAACATGTACTCCCTGGAGGAAAGGAGAGAGAGGGGACTTGATTGGGGCCTTCAAGTACTTGAAAGGAATAAATAAGGTGGATAAGGAGGGTCTCTTTAAGCTGAGTGGCAACCATAACACGAGGGGCACAGTCTTAAGCTGGGGGGGGGAGTTTAGGAGGGAGGTCAGGAAGCACTTCTTCACAGAGATGATTGTGGACACTTGGAATGCAGTATCAGAAGAGGTGGTCTCATTGAGGACAGTGGGCAGCTTCAAGAGAGGCTGGGATAGGCATAGGGGGAATGTAAGAATCATGGGTAGGGAGGATGGGAGGATGGGAGGAGTGGGGAGGGGGCAGGGATAGTAGCTCAAGCTGTGAACCCTTCAATATGAGCAGACTAGATAGACCAAATGGCCTTCTCCTGCTGGCTTCTTCGTATATTCGTATGTCAGCAAATCACAGATCGGAATTTCTCATATCCATTTTCTAGGAGAATTTACAAATCCAGAACTCTTAGAAGGTTTGGATTGACTACTGTGTCTCTATCGTTTTCTAACTCAATCTGTTGCAGCCGAACCACAGCTTTCCTGCACAGAGTTTTGTCTATTGTTTAAAGGTGACAGAAAATGTTTTTTGTACAGTTAACTGCACCCCCATTTTCCTTTCCATGCTAGTTTTGTATTCTGATATGCTTTGCCAATTTTTGATAAATAAATAATTAATCTAACTTTGGTGTGCCCTCAGATCTACAGAGATTCACTGTCCTCAGCAGCTACTACTCTTTCTTCTGATAAGTCATTCTATGACATCAATTACACCATTCCATGCTATTTATTCGAATGGCCTTGAATGTTATTGTTGATGTCATAGAATGTTCAAGTAGCATGAAGTGAGAGCAAACAGCAACTGCTGAGGCCAGAGGGATTTAGGGTACTTACAAAGACAAACAATTGCATTATTAAACAAACAAAAAAAAAGATCAAAACATATCAGAATACTGGGCAGATACAAAAAAGGAAAACACGTAGCATCTAGAGGTATAAAAATGGTTTCCTATCACCTTTGAGTAGCTTGGGTGAGTGAGTGGGTTCGGCAGGTGCGTTGCTGCTGCTCCAGCACTGTACACTTCTTATAGCACTGCTATTATTACCCTGTCCTTGCTGGTGCCTCATATTGTCACTAGGCCACCACCACTCTCTTTTTATCATTGCTTGTGTATGTAACATACATAGTAACATTGTAGTTAAAGAAGGCTACCTGATATGTTCAGGGTTACTCAGGTCACCCAGGGAGGTGAGCTGGCAGCTGAAGTGGATGGGGGTGACAGAAACAAGGCTAGAGACTTGGTCACTAGCCCTGGGGGAGCAGTTGGCAGACACAGAAAGAGTTGGGAGGAGGGTGGCAGGAATTGTGATCTATAATTGCAGGGTTGGGGGACCGAGTCAAGTGGAAAAGGGAAGCAGCAGGAGAAGTTGCAAGGGAGCACCTTTGTCAATGGACATTAGCAATATGTATTAGAATTTGGCTAACCTGATTGAGGGAGGTCAACAGGTGACTAGGGCTGCAAAGGGAAGTTCAGGCATGAGGATACCTAGCCTTCCAAGGAGGAACAAAAAGGTTTGGGGACAGGAAGGTAGTACTCATCAGGCATTCTATTATTAGGGCAGTTAGTGAAGCAGAGGGGCCTTGCTGGACCTGGAAAGTAGCTCAGATGAAGTGGTTTTCCTACCTGGAGCACAGGTCAAACAAGGCTATCCAAGGCCAAGCAATGCAGCTGGAGGGAGGAGCAGCCCATTATCATCCATGTTGGCATAAACAACACACTGTAGGAAGCATTAGTGACATGAGGCTGTCATTCAAGGACCTAGGTATGTTTAGTATAGAGATGTATCCAGGATTATCTTTTCCTAAAATCTCCTGGTCCTGAGGCTACTGAGAATCATTAGCAAACTGTTAGGCAGGCAATGCTTAGCTTAGAGCCTGCTGCTAGAGGGATGGTTTTATTTTCCTGGTCAACTGGAGGGCCTTTCGGGGCAATGGATGTGTTTATGCCCAAGATGGTCTGCAACTGCTCCAGGAGGGAGTGGGGGTGTTGTCAAAGAGAGTGGACAGGGAAATTGGGGGGATGTAAACTAGATGAGTGGCAGGAAGAGTCTAATGCAGGGAATCTCCAAGAGCAAGAAGCATGGAAACACAGAGAGCAGGATAGCAAAATAGGGGATTGCCAGGAGAGCAGATGTGAAAAGGGGACAAGTAATCATAGGGGCAACTATCCTTACTTTTTGCATACACACCCAATATGTAGATTGCACACAGTGATATTCAATTCAATTTAAATTTATTGATTGACAATATTGCCATTACAAATTATTACACACACTAAGTTTGACATACATAAATATTCAGAAATGACATATAATATACTTTAAAATCCATAAAAATACAGGCACGAATAAATGGGTAGAGAGCTTTAACAAAGCAATTATCTGTTATTACTTCAATTATCTCATTTAAATATTTAAATTCAGTCTATTGCACATAATCGTTTCATTTTTCAAATTAGTGTCCTCGAGTAAATTTCACCCATGTGGTGACCTATTTATTTTGTGTAATATGTAACTTTTTGTGTTTGATCTTGTTACAGAACATTGCAACTCTATCCAATATTTTACAGTTTTTAGAATTCAACAGAGCATTGACTTGATATTTCGGTTCCATGCCCAATGTTTGTAATATGTTTCCCAAGTACAGATTTCTTTCATTGTTATAGAGGGGGCATAAGATTAGTAAATTAATTAAGTTGTCTTCCCAAAGTTGACACTTGCACGTTTTCAGGATACTTTTATTGTAGAACCCTCTGAGTCTTTGGCTATCATTATAATCAAATCTGAATTGTGTTAGTATTCTCCTTTTTACTTGATTTTTCATTTTTATCAAATATGGTTCCATAACAAATTGTCTTTTGTTTTCTGCTAACCAGGCATTTATTTTATAGTTTGTATCCACGTCTAATTCTTTTTGCATATGAATTTCCCATATTCTATCCTTTATATATTTTCCTACCATTTTTGGGGATCTTATAATACTCTCAGTAAACAATTCAGTTGGCTATAAAGTTTCAATAATTTCTCTATAGTGTGTAAACTTGGGAAAGAGAACCTTTTTTCTATGTAATCTATAGCTTCATCTGTACATGCCCTTGGTAATCTTATTTCTTCCATGTTGTAAATCTTTATCCAATAAAGGGTTAACCTTTGCTCAACATTGCATCTAACAGGGGTTTGTCCTAGCTCCAATCTGGCCAAGGTAGAAGAAGATCCTGTTGGTAGACCCAAAAGTCTTTCATAAAATTTGTTCATAATAATTTCTATTGTATCTGTATTCTCTAGACCCCAGATCTTCGTCCCGGTTGTTCCTTTGTAGTCATCTGTCCCCTTGCTTCCTGCCCGCTGATTAAGTCTCTTTACAGCTAGCAAGCTGGGCCCTATAACTAACATCTGCCCTCTTCTTCTTTCCACTCAGGCTTCCCCTGATTGGGCACTAGCAGACCTGCGGTTGGCTGGGGAAGACCACAGGCTGTGCCTCCTCACTAAGCAACAACGGGAAACCTCAAATTTAGGTATGACTCCTGCATGTAGGGGACCATGGCAAGCCCTCCAAATGGCTACAGGTCTCTTCTCTTGGCCTTTGATTGGTCAGAACACATGCAGCTCATGCTTGGATTGGTCTGTTTGAACTTCCTGCCTGCTATGGCTTTTCTCTTTGCTTTTGTGACTTTTCTCAGCCCATTCCTGCTCTAGTTTCGCTCTAATAATTCAGCCCTATAATTTGGGTAAAACTGTATGCAATGTGGGGCTGTTGTCTAAAATGGTGGGGATAGTTAAGCAGTAAGGCACTACAGGGTGTGGGTTATTGGGGGATTTACCCATGCCTTGTGTGATGTGTCATGAGTTGAGTGACTTAACCACACAAGAAGTGAGTAAATGCCCCAATAACCTACACCCTGGAGTGCCTCACTGCGATTATACAATGGGCCCATGTGTAAAATGAATTTTAAATGTGTTTAAGTATGTTTTTTTTATAAATGCCATTTCTGAGCCGTGGGTTATTGCAGGCTATACCACGGTCATGTGATGTGTTTTGACCAATGAGGTTACAGGATTTTCATACCCCATTATATAATTTCACATATTTGTAAATGTTCAGGGACTGTTTAGTCCTTTGTGCCAGCTTTAATTTTTGTGTAACTTCATGTCAAAGACAAAACTAAGAAAAAGCCATATTGTTTGAACCGTACTTGCATAGATCCTTTTTTCTGCTTTTCCTGCACAAAATAGTATTGCTCATACCAGAATATTGCCCTTTGCCCTTTCAACCTGTAACTAATAGTTCTGCTCCAATCTAATACACTGCTTTTTTGACCCCCAACCCCTCCCTAGGCCACCTTAAATACATGGTGGCCCCACCCACTTTACAGGACAAACTCTCCATTGTATAATATTTCTTGCTATCTGCTGCAAAGTACTTTTAACGGGACATATCTCTATTTCCAAGACTGTGTGGCTGCTGAGATCATTAAAGCTACTCACTACCAACCTCACTGGGATTTGAATCTGGGAGTTGCAGCAACTTGTCTTCCTCACCCAGTTCCCAAAATTAGGGAACAGTAAAGCATTACAACTAAGACTGTGTCCAGGCTGCAAAATGATGGCTACATACTTATGTCCCTGTTTTTCCTTTATTCTGTTGTGCTCCCTTGAATTGCACACTGCCCAACATCAGTCTGCCAGTGGCGTGAATGAACCCTGCACTACATTGGACTACCTGGGTACACCTGGCACAACAGAATTCTGTACGGGGATATTTAAGTTACCCATATTGGAACCTTCTGTGCAGCCACCTTGGTGGGTTGGAACCTCATCTGTGAGGGCAATAGAGTACATGACTCCTTCTACATTATCTCAGGCCCCTCAGCTCTCCCTACTTTATAGGGTTAGGGTGCTTGTTTATATGATGTTGAGTTCCCTTGGTATTCGCCTAACCTACATGAATATCCCTACAAACAGGAATAGACTAGATCCCATAGACTGCTCCTAGGGGCTATTAAGAAACTCTTGTTGCTTCTATTATTATGTTCTGGCAGTGTCGAGCTAAACCCTGGTCCCCCCGCGGTCATCTCATCTCCTGCAGACTTAGCCTGCTTTAAAGGTGTGAGTTTTATGCACATCAACGTGTGTAGCCTACGAAAGAAATTTGCCTCTGTACAGGCCTGGATATGCCATACTATGACCAATGTCCTGATGGTCTCTGAGTCCTGGCTCAGACCTGGTACTGTAGACTACAAGGTGCATATTTCATCTGACACCATTTTCACAACTGACAGGCAAGAGGAGGAGGAGTTGCCATCTATGTTCAAGATCAATTCTCAGCCTCTGTTATTGACTCGACCTCAATTCCTAAAGAATTTGAAAGCCTGACTCTCAAAGTCGAGCTCTCTTCCTCTGTCTCATTCTATGTCGTAGGATGCTATAGGCTCCCTTTGGCAGGTTGCAGATATTAGACCATTTAAACCGTACACTAGGATCCCTGTCATCAGAATTTATTATACTGGGAGACCTTACTCTTGACTGGTTCTCCAGTATCTTACAAGTCCAGAAAGTTATAACCGTGAATTCAGTGGTAGAGTGGTGTTAGGACAGTGGGTTTGTTGAACCTTCATAACCAATAAAACCAGTTCCATAAAGTCCAGCACTCAATGAATATCACTAGAACTCTAGTTTGATTTTAGGCTTTTTTTAATACAAAATGCAAAAATCAATAA
Source organism: Neoceratodus forsteri (assembly GCA_016271365.2). NCBI lineage: Eukaryota > Metazoa > Chordata > Ceratodontiformes > Ceratodontidae > Neoceratodus > Neoceratodus forsteri. Next base: position 1,099,379,941 of record CM028129.1, on the reverse strand, counting down.
AACAGAGCGGTAGTGTCAGACATAGGATGCCCACAACTTGTCCAGGTGCTTTGGGTGTTTAAACCCTTCCTTAGGGGGCGCAAAGTGCCGGGGCAAGTTGAGGGCATCCTATGTCCGACACTACCACTCTCTTTTATTGATTTTTGTATTTTGCATTAAAAAGTCTAAAATCAAACTAGAGTTCTAGTGATATTCATTAAGTGCTGGACTTTTTGGAACTGGTTCTCCAGTATCTCCAAGCCCCTCAAAAACCTTTGTGACTCCTTCAGACTAGCTCAACTTATTACCGAAACAATGCATCCAAATAAGAATAACCCCAACAATAGCACCCTGATGGATCTTATTTTAGTAAGCAAACCTCATTTGTTTTCGCATGCTAGTGTGTTCTTCACAGACATCAGTGACCACTATTTCATTGCCTGTGTGAGATCCATCACAAAATCAGCTTCTACCTCCAAATTCACCATTAAGAGAAGTCATCATAATTTCAACCCTTGTGCACTTCTCTCTGCCCTGCAAAACTCATTGAGCTGGCAGCATTTCTATCTAGTAAAAACAGTGAACACAGCTTATGATATTTTTCTGGAAATTGTGCACGGGGCACTAGACAAGCATGCACCCCTGGATAAAATCCACACCAAGAAAAAATCATGTCCATAGTTTACAGCAGATTTGAAGGACACCCTGTTTAGTAGAGACTTGCTATGGAAAGAAGCTCAGAGAACTAAGCTTCTGGCAGACTGGACTTCATTCAGGAAGGCTAGGAGTTATTGTACCAAGATGGTCAGAGAAGTTAAGGCAAGCTATTTCCGTGCAGAACTTGATGCTTCCTCCAAGTGTTCCACCAAATTCTGGAAAACCCTAAAGGATATCAAGGACATGTGTCTTCAAACTCATTACCTGCAAAAATTACTAATGGTGACACCACAGTCATAGATAAACTGACAATCCTTGACCATCTCAACAATCATTTTGCTACTGCAGGGTTAGCCATCAATACTTCCCCTTCCAATACCCTCAGCTTACAACTTTGTGTATAGGAACCAGCAACCCCAATTACTGCTGTTCCTACAAATGGTGGTGCATTTCCTTTTCAGCCTGCATCCCTGAAAGAAGTTTAAGAACTACTACAACACCTAGATACCAGGAAGAGTGCTGAAGCAGACCTCATAAACCCATATTTCCTAAAACCTAGTCACCATGTCCTGGTTGTGCCAATTACACATCTCTTCGACCTATCTCTCTTGCAGGGTGACCTTCTAACCACAAGGAAAACCACCCACATGATTCCTCTATTCGAATCTGGAGATCCTAGTGATCTAAATAACTATAGACCAATCTCCTTACTCCTTATCCTGTCTAAAATGTAGGAGAAAATAGTGAGTGCACAGCTAAAGAACTACCTAGAATCCACACATTTGCTAAATCCACTACAATCAGGATTTAGGCTGTGCCATAGCATGATCTCAGCCCTTGCCAAGGTGACTAATGACTGGCAGGGTTCCCCAGATACTAAGAATTTTGTGTACGCAGTATTTCTGGACCTAAGCAAGGTGTTCAACACTGTCGACCATGAGTTGCTCCTAGTATCTCTCTGAAAGCTTGCCTTGGACCCCCTATCCCTGAGATGGTTCTCAAACTACCTTACAGGTCACCAGCAGCTGGTAAAAGTGGAAGGGGAATTCTCACCACTGAAACCATTGCTGAGGGGTGTGCCGCAGAATTCCATACTGGGTCCACTGCTGTTCACAATTAACATTAATGGTAATGATGTAGGTATCAAATCTGACAACATTCATCTCTTTGCTGATGATACGGTACTCTACATTGGCAGACCTACTCTTGAAGCAGCATGCACAGATTTACAACAGGAATTTAATCAGCTGCAACTACAACTTCTGAACCAGAAACTTCTTTTGAATGCAAAAAAAAAACTGAAGGCGATGTTTTTTTCACCCTTTATTAAGGCAACTAATCCTGCTATTCAAGGAGCTATACCCCAGATTACCACACTTCTAGGTGAACCACTATGCTCTGTAACTAAGTTCAAATACTGTACCTGGGGGTTAGGATTTACCACAAACTTTCCTTCCTCGATCACATCGAGGAACTGATAAAAAAACTGAGACAGCGGCTTGGCCTCTTTTATAGGATCAAATACGTACTTACCCAGGATGCCAGGAAGAGACTGATCCGAACCACGTTCCTTTCATTACTGGACTATACTGACTTCCTTTACTGCCAAGGCCCTTCCTCTGCACTAGCCAAACTTGATATGCTCTACCATAGAGCCATAAGGTTCATCTCTGGTGCCCGTTATATTCCACTTATCACTGCTCCCTATACGCTGTAGTCAAATGGCCATCTCTCTATTATAGAATACAGAGAAACACTGCTCTCCGGACATACAGAGCAGTCACTAAGAAGCTGTCTCAATACATATCGGACTGTCTTTCACAAAGTATGGTAGGTAAGTATGCCCTGAGAAGCTCCCCCTATATCTCCCTAACTGTACCCAAGGTCAAATTGCGCTTCGGTAGGTCATCCATAAGCTACGTGCTACTCCAACTCTGGAACAAATTGCAAAAAACCTTGAAATTGGTCCACCCTATCAATTTATCTGTATTCAAAATGTTTTGTACATGCTCTATCAAGGAGTCTTGTAACTGCTTCCCCGATTGTTGCATGTATCTCCAGCCTTCAAAGACTTCCACACTGTATCCCATTGCACTTTCTAACATTCTATACTATCTTCCTACTTTCCCCTCTAGCTGTACTCAAACATTATATGTTCTGTCATGTAGCCCTGTAATTGCTTCCTCTGATTGTTGCCACTAATCCTCATCAACAGAGGCCCTTCAAACTGGTGTCCCCTGGCTTTCTCGAACACTGGTACCCTCTTCCTACCCCCTCCTCCCTACTGTGAATATTACAAGCTTACCCTTTTAATTAACCCTCTCCGTACATGCTAAAGTTAAGTTCTTTCACTTATGACTACCTGCAAGCTCCATGTATATTTTGTATATATTGAAATCCATGTAGCTGCCATTCTTTACTCTATTTGTATATTGTTTATTGTCACAATTGTTAATTAAATCCTGTTTTTCTTGTAAATTCTTTGTTGTGTGTAACCTCGCTCTGTGTACTGCCTATGTATACTGTCCGGGTCCATCTTGAAAATGAGTTTTTCTCAAAGGTGTTTCTCCTGGTTAAATAAAGATTTTGATTGATTGATTGATTGATTAATGGAATTCCCCCATACTTATTCGAGAACCCTTCTACCACTGGGGTAAATCTCTTAATTTTCTGTCTCAACATCTTTTTATGTTCATTCCCATTTCAATTATTTGTAAATATTATTCCTAAGTAGCAAAAGTTATTTACTCTTTCTATTTTGTGTTTATTACAAATTAGACTATGATCTCTCCCCTTCCTCTTGAAGTGTCCATTACAAATCATGTACTTAGTTTTGTCATAGTTAATAAAGGAATAATGCCCTACAAGGTGGGTTTTATGCTGGGATAACATCCTGCCTGGGTGGTTGGGCCCAAGACCAACGGCCGAGGGCATCGAACCGAGAAGGAATGTTATCCCAGCATAACACCCACCCTGGAGGGCATTATTCCCATTATACAATGGTTCAAATTGAAAGAAAAAAGGAAAATTATTAAAATGTTTATTAAAGGTAGATTTTTGTGTCATTTTTTGAAGAGGTAGGAATACTTAGTGAAAAAATAGTGCCTATTTGTTTCAGCCAATAGGTGGAGCGAATCTGTGGCTGTGCTATTCAGCCCCACCCTGTTCTTCTGTACAGTTGGTAGACTAAAAGGGAGATAATCTGTTCTGTATTTTTTATTTGGTAAGGGGGAATTTGTTGTGCTGTATATTTGTCCATGAAACCCGGAAATAACACAATGAACCCCCCCCCCCCATCGTTCTTTCTGGGATAAGTTTTCAGCAGAAGAAGAATGAGACCATGATGAGAAAAATTGAGTAACTCTTGTTTTTTTTGTGTTGGAAAGGCTCAGGGCCAGCTGCTTGCCTCACTCATTTGCGGCTCTTTTACGTTGCGATGTCACACAGTCACATGTTCGTCTCTCAGCGCTCTGCTCCCGCTTGACAGTTCTTTTGTGCTTCTCCCGGTAGACTTGTTCTGTGTGTTGTACCGGGAGATTCAAAGTTAGTAGAACACTTGCTTCAGTATCTGACCCTCACGACCTGGGCATGCAGCAGCGGTTCTGAGTGGGGCGGCAGTGCTGATTCTTAGTGGAGCGAGCAGTGTTGAAGATGACCATAGGAAGGGGTGTGGAGTGATTTTTTTTTTAAAGATTTCATATGGTCATTACTGTGCTGGGACTAGACTTGGGATGTTAAGTTGGGATAACATCACGGGTAAAGTTCCATTCTGACCAATCAAGGAGCAGGATTTTCTCTTGCCATTGTATAATCTCCAATAATACCTTGTCACATTCCCTTTGGAACATTTGTGTGCTTCTATTGATTCCCAAATAACTTGTGGAAATTAGAACAATATCATCATCATAGGCTAAATAGGGTCAGTAAAACACTTTAAAAAGGTGATTCACACAGAGCATATGAAAGAACACAATAACAATTTATTCAGACACACATACAACGGCTCCCTGGCCCTTCAAGGGAGTGTATGCACTCGAAGCACCGGGGAGCCATTGTGTGTGAGTCTGAATAAATTGTTATTGTGTTTTTTTCATATGGTCTGTGTGAATCACCTTTTTAAAGTGTTTTTTTTATCATTTTTGCCAGTATGAAGGCTGATCCACAGAGCACACCTGTTTAGCGTCTTGTTCCATGTAGTTTAAATAGGGTCAGTGCCTGGAGCCAACCCTCAGCATATGCAACTCAGTATTGTATCATTTCTCCAGTACCCTATTCAAAAACAGATTAAACAAAATAGGGGATAAAATGCATCCCTGTCTTAAACCAATGTTACCTGTGAATTTTATGGTAATATCTCCTTCCTTATTATATCTTATGCATGTTTTTTTTTATCTGAATATAATGTTATTATAATGTTTAGCATTGCTGGATCCATCCCATAACCCTCTAATACTTTCCAGAGTATGGGTCCGATTCTAGTACACTTACACCTGGCATAACAGCAGTTGAGCCAAGTAGAATCACTCATGTAGCAACTTATGCCAGCAGTTGCGATATGCGTGATTCTACAATGTGGCCTGCAAAATAGCGCAGGCCACTTGCACCGAACAGTTGTTACACCAGCGGTTGCACCATAAACCCCCTGCAACATGGCGCTAGGGGGTTTACAGCAGCAGTTGCGCCCCATTCCAGAAGGGCAGCATCAAAGTCCCTACGGTCAGGATTCTACAGCAACCCCCGGAGGAGAACTGGCAATGTAAGTTACACCAGCATTTAGCAGGCGTAACTTATGGATGCCACCCAGGGTCCTGTAGACCCACTTGCAGTCCAGTGGGCATACCACAGTTGCCCACCCCCAATGCCCAGCATACCTCAATGGGTGCCCCACCCCCGACTTGTCCATTATGTGCCCCACAGGGCTGCCCACACCAACGTTAACTGTACAAACTCCACAGGGCTGCCCACACCCCCCTGCCCCTGTATCGTACAATAACTGCCCCGCATTGCTGGCCACACCATCTGCCCCCTGAATCCCCCATTGCGAAATGCCCCTCAGGGACGGTGCTGTCATCCCCCCACCTGTGCCCCGACCCCGAGTCGCAGCCGCAAATGCGGCTTTGTGGTTGAATGCTTATTTTGGATTACAATCAGCAGTTTAATAGCAGATTTAATAGTATAGTAGTGAGCTTAATGTAAAACAGACATATAAGTTTATAATAAGAATATATAAGAACCCATGCCCCGACCCCAAGTCACAGCCGCAAATGCAGCAAACACCCTGCACTGGTAACCTCGTGGCCCCACCCCCTCACCATGCAGCTCACTAGCATCACCCATCTCCCCAGCTGAGGACTGGCACAGCCCACTCATCCTCCATGGCCAGCTGCCAACTGAGTTCAGTAGAGAGAGCATAAGAAATGATGTGCCTAGAAATTAATTTCTGAGCTGCCTTTTGCACGCACTCCTACTGACCACACTCTGTGGCTGGCCGTGGAGGTTAGGAGGGGCTGTGCCACGCTGGCTGGGGATGGGTAGGGGGTGCTGGGTGGGCTGGCACAGCTGGGTGGGGGGCCACTAGACTACCAGGGTAGGGTATTTGTCGCATTTGCAGCTGGCGACTTGGGGATTGGGGCACGGGTGGGGGGAAGACAGCACCACACTGCGATGCATGTTACAATGAGGGATTTGGGAGGCTGGGGGTGTGGGCAGCCCAGCAGGGCATTACATGCACAGGGATTCAGGGGCAGTTGGTGTGGGCAGCCCTGCAGGGCAGTTAATGTAGATTTTGGGGGCAGGGGGGTGGGTAGCCCTGCGGGGTTCTACTTGTGAACCTCAGGGGAGGCAGTTGATGTGGGCAGCCCTGTAGGGCACCTATTGTGGCTAGCTGGGCATGGGGGCACTTGCGATCTGCATTGCGGCTTGTGACATGCTCGGCAAGTGCACACTCTGTTTGGCATACCTGGCCGTATGTCACAAGTCACAGGACTTAGCTGTGGTGACCCTGCCCCTTCTAAAATAGGGCACAGGGTCAATGTCGCAGTTGCAGGTGGTGCAAGTTGCGTTTGGCGGCGACTTGCGCCACTCTTCTAGAATCAGGTCCTTTGTCCCTATTAGTCCTACAAATGCTGCCCACAAATCTGTTTTTTTTTATTTTATTTTATTTTATTAAAGTCTCAGAACTATAGCCTTTGAGTCACAGACTCCTTTACAAAGGCTCCATGTCATTCAATTCAAAACAAATACAACAATATACAACAGTAACAAAAAAAATACAGGAAAAATAACAAGTTATATACAAGGATGTAATGTAGGATAAAATACAGAAACGTATCAATCCAAGAAGCAGATGGGTTACATTCTGTGGTAGCGTCCAGCAAGGGTTGGGGTTTGGGAAAGCAAAGGGGGGGTGAGGGGTGTAGAACAGAGGACAGGGTAGAGAAGGTAAGGGTAGGGGGAGAAATAAGGGAGAGATGTGTGGGGGGAGGGAAGATAAAGAAAGTCAGCAATGACATTGTTGAAGGGGGAATAGCCAAGGGGAGGAGAAGCAGGATAGGGGGAGGAGAAATAAAGGGGAGGCAATAACAGGCATGGCGCATAAAAGCAGGGAGATGCTGGCATGAGGGGTGGGCTAGTGACAGTCACAGCAACTGGATGCAAGGAGATGCTGCCAGAGTTGAAGTTTGAAAGGGACTATATTACTTATAGCTGAGACCTTGAGGGCAGATCATTCAACCAGTACGATGCCCTGTACAAGAAAGCCCTCTGTCACAAGGAGGTCCTACAAAATGGGACAAGGAAGGAGATTTTAGAGGAGCTTTTGGTTGCCCGAGTAGAGGGAGGCAGGAGTTAGGAGATGCTGAATTGCAGGAGGGGTGATTCCAGAAGCTATCTTTTTGGCTAATAGGCAGGTCTGATAACAAAGTCGACCAACGAAGTTTAACCAGTTGGCTTGTTTATATAGGTCACAGGTGTGTGTATGTAGCGGTTGTCACAAACGCACTTTTGGGGTCAGGCCCTCTGCTCCCACAGTGCCCAACCTCGAAGTGCAATACGTGAACAGGGGACGAACAGGGACACCCTCCTGTTTGTTTTGGGCCCAGGCAACTACAAGTCTTGATTCCTGGGGTCAAATATGAACCCTTTTTAGCTAGTACGCTGAGGTAACAGGTCCAGATATCACATTCTCTTTTGGGAAAGCAGCGTAATACTTGATCCCAGTTGGCATGCAACCAACCTGGTACACAATCCCTCTTCTAACTCAGTTGAGACTCAGGTATTTCCTTACCTTGCTGGATCTTTGCACAAATCCTTGTTAGCGTGGCTGCATATGGTGGCACAATAAACACTTTAACAGTTATGACAGAATTATCAATACTGTTCCAGCATCCACACTCAAAATGAGAAAATGTCTCAGGCAAGATTAAGGAAACCAAAAAGTTTACTAAATTAAAAACAGTAAATAAATACAAAACACAGAAGATATATACATTAATGCTTATAGTCAGAAAGAAATGGAAATTACAAAACAAAACATCTTGTAACTGAATTGCTAGTTCTAACTCAGCATTCAGTTGTGTGTTACCTATCTTGACAGAAGTGCCCTTAAGTCCAGAGCTTAAGTGTGTCCATTCTTTCAAAGTTCAGAACAAGAGTGAGCCACAGTCCTTTCAGCCAGTTTGGCAATATTCAAAGTTAAAGTCCCAACCTCCTTGTGATGTCAAGCACATGAGGTCACTGTTTAACCCTGTAATTAATTTGTAACATGACCAAGTATAATCAAAATGGTTTCATCTTATTGCTTGCTTGAAATCTGCAAAGATAGCAATAGCAAATTATACAGACAGTTTCTCTTCATCAAAGCATAAGTTATGACTGAATTCCCCTTTGTTGCTTCAGAAAAACACTTCTCTTAGCTGTGTGAATTTTCACAAGTATCTATCAGAACTGGCTTCCCTCCTGATGTCGTAAAATGCAATATTTTATGACCGGTTTCCTAGATTCAATGCAGTGACTCATTATAACCTGTTTAGCAGATAAGTGTTAACAGAGAAAAGGAAACTCTGGGCCGGCCCGGTGGTGCTGAGGGTTGAGGCGCTGGACGCCACACCTCGTGCTACTCTGGCTACCCGGGTTTGGGAATGGACTCAAGTCGGTGGGGGTCAGCTGAGTGAGGGAGGATTGAGCATCCAAATGGATACTCTCCTCCCTCTGGGGTGGGATACCAGGGGTGCTGTATGCACCCGACACCCTAAGAGAGCCGGTGGAAACACGGGCTCACGAGGGGTTGGTGGCTCTGTTCACCAGAGTCGGAGAGGGAAGATGCTGTCAGGTGCTTGGGAGAGATGTGCATCAACACGTTGCTTCTCTGGACGTATGTCCTCGTGCCTGCGTCCCAGAGGGTTAGGGGTAAGGGATAACAGAAAAATGGAAAAACACCCTCAGCAGTCCTAGATGATGACTGTTCCAAGCCATCCAAGCTACCAATTCCGGTACAGACCCCGCAGTGCAGGTGGAGGCAGAAGGAGAAGGCACTCTAGGGGCAGATCCTGAGCAGAGGAGGCTGGCATGGGATGAACCGCCTGAAGGAGTGGGCACTGAGGACGGGTAGGAAGGGATAAACTGAAAGTTAAAAAAAAAGAAAAAGAAAAGGAAACTCTGCCTATATAGTTCCAGCAAGCAACTGCTTTGGGGTCAAAAGGTCAGGCCCCTTTAAAAGCTAGTCATCCCCATGGGTCTGCTGACCCTGCCATGTCTCATAAGCAGAAATTCAAAGAAACATATTTATATATATATATATATATATATATATATATATATATATATATATCTCAAAATTATATACACATAACTAATAACCAGTTATTCCATCAACCATGATTCAGCAAGCTTGTTCAAGGCGACCCTTACTCTGTTTAATGCCATGTCTCCTACAGATCCATAAATGACAATGCCATAGTCAAATATTGACAGGACAGAACTGGTTACTGCCAGGCAAAGGTCATCAACTAGCATGGACAACCTGCACCTGCAGAGAAGGCCAATCCTGGTATTAACCACCTTACTGACCAGATTGATGTGCCATGGAAAGAGAGGATGGAGTCAAGAGTGATGCCAAGATATTTGAAGTTATGCACTTGCTCCAGGGGTTTACACTGACTGTTGAGAATAGTTAGTGGAGAGCCTTTGTTTTTGTTTTGTAGGTTGGCAAACATCATCACTTCAGTTTTCTTGTAGTCAAAAATAAGTTTGTCCTGAGAGAACTAGGACTCAGATTCTGAAAAGAACGTTTGAAGTTCAGTTTGCAGTGGGATGAGGTCAGGGTGGCTTCAGTAGATTATGACATCATCTGCGTATAGTAACATTTGTCTGGAGCAGACAAGGGAGAGGGTGTTGAGGAAAATACTGAACAGGAGCGGGCCAAGAATTGACCCTTGGGGGACCCCCGAGTGAACTGGAAGACTGGAGGAGAGAGTGCCGTTGATTTTTACCTGCCGGGATCTCCCAGTAAGGTAGTTGGTAAACCAGGAGGTAGCATCCTGAGAGGCCTACAGACAGAAGGGATTCAATAAGGAGGTCATGATTGACTGCTGAAGGCCTTAGTTAGGGCTATGTATACAGATCCAACTAGGTGGCCATGATCGAGGGCTCTACGTATGATGTCCGAGTATTCCAGGAGGGCAGTAGTAGTGTTGTGGCCCTTCCTGAACCCATATTGCTGATGACACAGTAGGCTGCATTTAGAGAGGTAGTCAGAGAGTTGATTGTAAGCTATCCTCTCAAGGGTTTTGGAGATGGTGAGAAGATGGAAATTGGGAGGTAGTTGCTATGGGAGGTTCTGTCACCACTCTTTAGTATTGGGGTAATCACCGTTGACTCCCACTGTGAGAGGAATTGGCCCAGATGGAGATAAAGATTAAGAAGTTTGGTGAGGAGGGATAGGACAACATCCAGTGCAAGTAGCAGGAGCTTCAAGTCCAGTGAGTCACCACTAAATCTAGATTTCCCTAGGACCTTGGTAAGGTAAGATTTGGCTTCACGGGGGAACACTGTTTTGAAATGGAAATGGGGGATACCTGTTGGGGATGTTGAGGCAGAGTTGCTAGTGTTACTGAAGAAGTCTGGGGGGAGAACCATGCAGGTCAGAGAATGCAGCGTTAAAGGTGTTAACAATAAGCTACGGATCCTGGGTAGTGACACCACTGATATGTTAGCAAGGAAGGGGGAGAGAATTAGGTTTACCAATTATGTCCTTTATGTTATCCCAGAACTTCCTCTCCTGTCCCCAGGTAGACAAGAGGCTGGCTTGGAAGTGGGTGGTCTTTGCACTGCGAATTTCCCTGGTACAGATATTTCTGGCAGCCCTATCGCGTTGTCTGTCAATGATGAGACCAGAGACCAGGGCTCTCTGCCAGAGATCGTTTTAGGTACGCATAAGGTCAAAGAGTCTATAAAGGTCTATAAAGATGCAGTAAAGTTTTTGTTGTTTAATATTGATGTACTTACATATTAAATGTGATAAGACAAAGCATTGGTTGATTGTGAAATGCCTGGCATAAACCTTGCCTGTGCTTCATCAATTATGTTTAAATTGCTAATCCATTTTAATATTCTTTTAGTTAGAATTTTGGTGAATATCTTCTGTGTGGTATCTAACAGGCTTACTGGCCTATAGAGTTTGGGGTTCTTTGTATCTCCTTTTTTAAGAATAGGTATTATAATGTTTTCTTTCCATGCTGTAATTACTTTACCAGTATGGTTTATATATATTATAGAGACAAGGGGTCCAAAGTTATAGGTCATTCATTACTATATCCAATAGTATCCCATCCGGTCCTGGGGCTTTGTGTCTGTTTGCAGTTATTAATGCTTCCATTATTTCGCTTTCTGTTATTTCGTTATCCAAAATTATCCAATTCACCTTTTTGTTACCCTGATTGGATAAATCAGGGTCATAAAATAATTTCCTAAAATATGTTTTCCAAGTACTGTATATGGTTCTATATGGCTTTTAATCCCTTCCGGGTAAGTCTCTCATCCATTTGCCACCATTCACCAACATTTTCTGCTGTCTTTTGACCAGATGGTTTTCTCAAATTCCTCCCATAATTTTAGTCTATATACTTTCCACTTTTTTTCTAACAATTGTTTATATCCTTTCCTTAACGTATTAAGTTTACTTTTATTTTCTCTGGATGCATTTATTTTTACACATTTTGCTGCCATATTAATTTCTCTTTTAGCTTATTTGCAGTCTGAGTCAAACCATTTACTTCCCTTTATTGTTTTCATTTTAGACACCTTTATAAATATAGATGAGATCTTTCTCAAGATATTTCCTAAATCTCTCAGGCTACCTTCTGGGTCTTTATTAAATGTAATCCTCCTTATTTCTTCCTCTGCACCACTCTCTTTTAATAATTGACTAGAGGAGTAGTTATCAATTATTTCCCATTGGACCCCTTTTTTAACCCTTATTATCCTATCAGTGTTTTTAATATTTAAGATTCTTGGCCAAATATCTATGTGCACCTCTATCGGACTGTGCTCACTCTCTGATCTATCACCTATTTTGAGATCCCTAAATAATGTCATTAAATTGAAACTTATCCAGCAAAGGTCAATTATTGATGCACCTTTGCTGCCTATTTACAGTGAAGCCCACCAGGATAAAGTGCAGTGCTAAAGAATTCTGCAGTAGAGTTACTGCAGCAAACAATGCAGTCTCAATGATAGTTAATCCCTTTTGTCGTGCAGAAAACATGAGACACTGAGCTTCATTCTGGTGGGTGTCACAGTAAGTAAAATCTCTTAGCAGATCCTCTAGAGTTCTACAATTCATTAATGCAAAACACTTACCTGTGAATAAATTGCATAACTTTTTACCCTTATCACTTAATTTATTATCCTTAGATTTTCATTCTGTTTTAAAACGAGAATGTCCCTGAGCTGCATATAAATCAGCCATCTCTGGGGGAGGCTCCAGGGACTGCCCCAACCTAGCATTAAAATCGCCTATCACCAGAATACCACAATCAGGGTTACTCTGAGTGGAGTCATCAATAATTTTCTCCAAACTATCCAAGGCCTGAATTTCCATATATTTGAAATTTACTGATGGTATATACACATTTAGTATTATATTTACCTTCTTCTTCCTGTTAATTTAATACCCAGGACACGTTCAGAAAAAGTCTGTATTTCAGTTATTTGAAACTCCTTTAAAATGTTACACCATATTATCAAACCTCCTGAAAATCGTCCATATTTGTTAGTGTTTCTGGCTCCTTTACTAAAAGTTTTGTAACCATCAAGGTTTATGGTTTCCTTGGTCCAGGTTTCATGAAGACATATACAATTAAAATTTTTAGTCTAAGAACAAGGGATCAGCTAATCTTTCTTTCAATCCTGCTGCATTCCATGATATAATATTATATTGTTAGTCCTCATTAACTTTTTTCTTTCTAATGTTGTAATGTTTGGAATCTATTTGTTGTTTGTATTAAATTCAACCAGTGCTCTGAACTTGATTCAATTACCGGTGTTTCTTGTGTTGTAGCTTCTACGACAATATGAATATCCATAGAAACATAGAAACATGGACTTTGATGGCAGATAAGGACCGCGCTTGGCCCACCCGGTCTGCCCACTTTCCTGCCTACTGGATAAGCTGCAGATCCTAGTTAACCAACAGTTTATTTCTTCCTACCCACCACAAGAATTGCCTTATGTCTCTCCCATGCATTCTTGAATTCTCTCACAGTTTTAGACCCCACAACCTTCTCAGGAAGGCAGTTCCATGCATCCACCACCCTCTCTGTGAAATAATACTTCCTCACATTGCCCCTGAGCTGTCCACCCTCTGTCTTCAAATTGTGTCCCCTTGTTCTTGCACATCTCTTTTTCTGAAAGATGCTACCCTCTTGGACTTTGTTGATTCCACTGAGGTACTTAAAAGTTTCAATCACGTCCCCCTCCCTCCTTTCCTTAAGGGTATACATATTAAGCTCCTTTAGTCTCTCCTCATACGGCTTCTCTTGCAGACCCTGCACCATTTTAGTTGCCCCCTCTGGACTGCCTCCATTCTGTCTATGTTCTTGCGGAGATGAGGTCTCCAGAACTGGATGCAGTACTCCAGATGGGATATCACCAACTGTCTGTACAGAGGGATAACAACTTCCTGTTTTCTGCTGGTGATGTCTCTCCCTGTACATCCCAGTATCCCCCAGCCCTCCATACTGCCTTCTCACATTGCTTGACAATCTTAAGGTCATCTGATATGATTACCCCCAGGTCCCTTTCCATTTTTGTTGTTGTTACTACCCCCCATTGTGTATGCTTCCCCTGGGTTTTTGTTTCCCAGGTGCATTATTTTGCACTTCTTTTCATTGAATCCAAGCTGCCATACTTTTGACCATTCCTCCAACTTTGCCAAGTCCTTTCTCATCCTTTCCACGCCCCCTTGTGTATCAGCCCTGTTGCAGATCTTTGTGTCATCTGCAAAGAGGCATACTTTTCCTTGCAGTCCATCTGCAATGTCACTTATAAAGACATTAAAAACGTCCGGACCCAGTACTGAACCCTGCAGTACCCCACTAGTAACCCCCCTTTCTTCAGAGTGGACTCTGTTTACTATTACCTTCTGTGTCCTGTTGTCCAGCCAATGTTTTACCCAGGCTACCACCCTGGGACCCACTCCCAGGCTGACTAATTTGTTTATTAATCTTTTGTGTGGGACTGTGTCAAATGCCTTGCTAAAGTCTAGGTAGACCATGTCCACAGCCCCTCCCTGGTCTCCTACTTTGGTCACCCAGTCAAGGAAATCTATTAGATTCATCTGACATGACCTTCCCGCTGTGAATACATGCTGCCTTGGGTTGTGTGCCTCAATGGCCTCTAGGTACTCAACAGTTCTTTTCTTCAGAAGTAATTCCATCATTTTCCCTACCACAGAGGTCGAACTGACAAGTTTATAGTTTTCTGCCTCTGTCTTGCTCCCACTTTTGTGAAGGGGAATCACATCTGCCCTCCTCCAGTCCTCAGGTACCACACCATCCTCCCGTGAATTGTTAAAAAGGGTAGTCAGTGGTGTCACTAGTTATCTCCTTAATTCTTTTAGAATTCTGGGGCGAATCCCATCAGGCTCCATTGCTTTGTCCACCTTCAGTTTTAGGAGTTCTTTCAGAACCCTTTCTTCTGTGAAAGGACTGGGATTGACCACCCCTATCCAGAGTGCTTCTGTTAATTGGATTAGGCACCTCCCCCTTCTCCTCTTTTGTGAATACTAAGCAGAAGTATTCATTCAGTATCCTTGCGTTCCACCTTATCTAATATATGTGCTTTTGATAAAATCAACTGATAGTCCATTTCACAGTTTACTCAAAGTGTTAACTGACCATTTTCCTCCCATCTTACCACCTTTTTTATAGCTGTGTTTAAAGTATGTAGTTTTAATAAGTTCTACAATAACTTCACTGTCTTTGTTCTTAAGTTTCTCCTGGTTTCATTCAAAAAAACACTTATTCCAAATGTTGAAATGGTTAATCCATGTTTTTATTGTCTAGCATGTTTTATTTTGTCATAATATTCACAGAATAAAACTTTAATATTCACTACACTCTCTATTTCAAAACCCATGTTCCTTATCTTGTTTCTCTGGTTTTCTATAGCTTTGAGTATGTAGAATTGGTCTGATATTAGTAAGATCAGCTCCACATTCTCCATCAGTCTGATTACACTCAGTTGGTTTAACATGGGTTCATTATTTTAGTTCCTTGTAAAATCATCCCCAAAAGTTGTTTCAAGTGTGTATTCAATGTTTTGTCAGTTTCATCCGGGATTATGCCTACTTTATATACTGGTAGAACATAAGCAGTATCTAATGTCCTTTTGAGCCAATTTCCCATCTTACTAGTTTCTCTCTCCTGCTCTTTTTCTACATTATTGTCTATTGTTTTCTCTTGATTGGGCTTTATATTCTTGATTTATATGTCTTCTACTATACAGCCAATTAGTAGTTTACTTTCTTTCTTATTGTTATTATCATTAAAGTTTTTCTTTCCTTTAACAGTTTCTTTGATTTTTCCGTCTCTTTGTTGTTGTTTTTTTTTTTACATTTTACTTTCTTTCTGTTAAATCCTCATGTTTGTTTTATCCCATTCCCTTCCAGGGCTTTGTTGATTTTACAATTTTGTTTTTTCTCTTAACTATTTGTCCTTCATTTAGTTTGGTATTACCTGTGCTGCACACATCTTTCTTTTTTAATTGTTCCTTCCCCTTCTCTTCAATTATTTCTAAATCTAAATTACTATCATCCCTTTCATCCCTCCCTTTATTAGCCTGGGTGTTCAATAATTATGTCTCCCTTTTTGTGTTCTTCCTTTTTTGTTTCTCCTTTTTCTTCTCTTGTTTTACACCGTTTTCCCATAACTGCAAATTTATATTTTCTAATTCAGTTGCAATGCTATCATTTCTGACAGCCTCAATTGGCAGCATAATAAGTTCATTATCAGAGTCTAAATTTGTCTCTGAATCATTTTCAGTTGTGCCAGTATTAAATACTCTACTTTCAGTTTGTCATTATAGAGTCTATTGTCAAACCAGACCTGTTCCTTCAGATGTTTTATTCTCCTTCTTTAGACCCAAATTTTCATAGTCTTTCTTTGCTTCTTCCTTGCTTGTGTGATATTTAATTTCCTTGTCTTTTTGAATGATATCAAATAAATCAATCTGTTTCTTGTTTTCTATACAAGTGCCTTTAACAAAGGACAGCTCTTGTCTAATGAATACGAGTTGTTCATATATCATCACATTTGCCAAGAAAGGATCTCAGAGTGCATTTGCAACCTCTTCTGTTACATTTTCCATAATTAGTGTATCTGGTTCAAGTGGGTTCATCAATTGTGTGCCTTTCTCAGATGTCCAAATTGAAATATCTAATTGGTTTGCTTGGTCCTGTGTTCCCTCAAAGTTAAACACAGAACTGTTCAAACCTTGTTTGTATTCTTTTATTTTTTGTTCTATTCTCTTGTTTGTCTGAATTGTTTCCATAATCTCCTCCACTGTCTTGTTCACTTCCTCATTCACTAACTTCAGAATATCCATATTTTGTAAAATTGCCTCCTTTTTTGTGTCTTTTAATTGTACTGGGTCATGTACTAAGTCATATGGGTCCTTTCTAATGTATGTATTATTCTCGGTATCTATCTAGGATGCAATCTTCTGTCCCTATTCTTTCTATGTTGTCTTTGTCCAGTGGTTGTATCATTTTAGGTTTTGTATCATTTTAGGTTTTGTTCTATTGTTTGCTTATGGCTTCGTTCTGATTTTGTCCGTCTCACTGGTGTGGAAGTTATCCCTTGATAGTTTTCCATAGGAGAGTCTAAGGACCCTTTGTTGTCCCCATTAAGTGCTTATTTTTCTATTGTTCTGTTTGGTCTTCCCCTTGTTGCTTTCATTGTCTGTTTAATAGGTTTATTCAATAACTTCTCCATCTGTTCTATTACTGTATGTTACTGCTATCTAATGAATCTTTTCCACTCCTAATCTCCACAGGCGTGGTAGGTCAACAGTTCTTGTTTACGACAAAGTTGCAAAAGATGCTGTCTCACTACTGCCTCTCAAGTAAATCACCAATGTACTACTGATATCTTAATGTATCTCAATATACCTCAATAAGTCTTAATATATTGCAGTCTTTCATAATATGATTGTCTTTTCCTTTTAACATGATTCTAGAAAATGGAAATATAGAATGAAGTGTTAAGTAAACTGCAAATTTATATTTTCCTGAATCGCAATATTTGGTAATATCATATACCTCAGAAAATTCACTACTTTGTGTACGAAGAATGTATAAACAATGCAGGATGCAAATTAGTCTGAAAAAAAAGTTCTTAATATCCTGTAAGTCTTTCCTGATTCTCTAAATTCAATCCTCAAAATTACTTGGCTTATTTCAGTCCTATTCTCATTCTTTCTTGTAAGAAAGTCTTCATTTTATATTCAGGACCAATAGCTGTTACTTCTCTGCTCCCGAATTTCACAGTTTCGTTCAGTATGTCTTAACACAGGTTGGGTTACTTTGGGTTACTTCAGGTTACTTCTGAATGCTTTAGGTAGACTCCCCTAATTGTTCTTAATGCCCTTTTGCCACCTTTTATAACCTTTTATCTTTGTTAGTCTCTTTTTCCAAGCTTCTTCTTCTTATTACTCCTCTTGTTGCTCCTCTTATTAGTGCACACGTCACTATAACAAAGAAACATTTTAAAAAACAAGGCAGCAAAATCTAGTAGTAGCAAATTATGCCCTAATTACAAATATATAAAGTTTACAGTTAGTACACACTCAGAATACACTTGGGCCCAGATATTCAAAGGGGTTGCACATGGTGCAACAGTGCCCTGGTACAATATTCAAAGGGGCAGGTTGCCTGACGCAACTTCGGATGCGCCAGGGTGCATTGGTAATGTATGCAGCGCAGATGCAGGGAGCGTGCCCATGCATATGTGGCTCATCCCGATATTCAGCCCAGGATGAGTGGCGCATATGCTGGTGCAATTCCTACATGAGCCGCACACTGGTGCTCAAAGTTGAGCCATAAATAATAGGCTCAAATGCTGGCCACCCACAGGCAGGTGGCTGTATTGCAATGTGCAACACAACAGCCACCAGCTGTGGGTGGCCACCCGCCCAGCAGGAACACCATCCACAAGCACCTGGACCCCTCCCCAGTAGTCCAGTGGACCCCCCTCCCTCCCCGTATGCCTGATTGCTGGCTGTAGCAATAAGAAAGATAAACATGGTGGTCTAGTGGACCCCCCCTCCTGCCCCATATGCCCAATCACGTTCATTCACATATCTGGTCCTGTGTAGTACAGGATGGTCTGCAAGCCCATTGGTCCACACTGTGGCCCAATAGGTGTACAGATCATACTGTACACTGTCATTCAGCAGGCGTCGGGTGGTATGTGGGTGGTGCTGCAGGCCACCGATGATGGTGGGGTGCTAGGTGGCTGGGGGCCTCTGTGGGTGGGGTGGGGAGGGAGGTACCACTGGACCACCAGGTTGTCATCTCTTATTACTACAGCCTGCAATTGGGCATATGTGGTGGGGGGTACCACTGGACCACCAGGTTTATCTTTCCTAATACTACAGCCCATGATTGGGCATACGGGGCAGGAGAGGGGTCCACTAGACCACCAGGTTTATCTTTCCTAATACTAGAGCCCATGATCGGGCATACAGGGTGGGAGGGGGGTCCACTAGACCACCAGGTTTATCTTTCTTATTACTATAGCCTGTGATCAGGCATGGGGGGCTACAATAGCCCACCAGGGAGCCAACCCCCAATGACAGCAGCTTGGCAGGGTGCCAGATGCATTTTGCTGGGACACCCAGCGCAACACATGCAAATAGGGCCATAATGACATGCAAATGGCCCCATTTGTGCCTTGCATAGATTATGGCCTCATTTGCATGCCCCCAGCTGAATATCACTGGTGATGCACCTAGCACAATGGCACTTGCGCTGGCGCATCCCCGTGCTCCCCCTCTGTGGCTTGCGCTAGTGCAGTGCCACTGTGCCATGTGCAGTATGTGCACCGCCCTTGCCATATTCAATGGTGCTGCACCATGGCGCATCACCATTGAATATCACCTGGTTCTGGCCCCGGTGCAGCCCAGTTGCACTGTGCCCAAGCTTGCACCACTGCCTGGTGCAGTCTGAATATCTGGGCCATAGTATTAAAACTATATTAATGATGCTGAGATTTACTTAGTTCTGGACTGATATTCACTATGATTCCTAGTGCTACTTGCTCCTATTTGCTACTGTTTTAATTATCTTTTTAGTTGAGCCTTATGGCCTCTAGCCATTTAGTCATTTTAACCATTTAGCCATTTAAGGCATTGTGAACGAATTTGCTCAAAACCCAAATCGGGAAAGGAGAAACTTAACTCCAGCATGCGGCAAGCAAACAAGCTGTAAAATCAGTAAAAACAGTATATTGCACTATAGTGAGATGTAGCCACGACACAGGTTTAGGCTTATGGTTCCACCCATGAATTTAACTAAAAAAAAGGAAAAGCCAGAATTTCCACTGAAACAAAGCATCAAAGTACGAGTAAAGTACAAAACACATGTAGAAAGCACATTTGTTCACTGATTCCATCCAGGGTGCTCGATAATGGCGAACCCGTTCTGAACATGCCAGTTCATATGCTTTATATCTCTTAATCATGTAGTAGTAGTCCACCAATCAAATCACTACTCCCTGCTTTCTATACTTCTACCCCAAATTTTTTTAAGAATGTTTAAACTTAATAAAAAATATAGATGTATCATCAAGTTATGCATAAAAGAAAGGATATATATCGAGGTCAAATATACAGAGACTGACAACCTGTCGCACAAATGCACATGGATAAACCAAGTGTGGTAAACTGGGTAGAATGAATCACTTCTGTGCTATTATTTCAATACTGGGTTCTTTAGTTTTCAAAGGATGTTGCAAAGTGCATGAGCATCCAAACATGCAAAAACAAGCAGCAACCCTTGACAAGGATTTTGGTAGTTCCAGTTTATCCAGGTCAGCCAGGTAAGGGGTGAGAAGAGCGTGTTGCAAAAGTACATAAATTAATATAAAATCATAAAACTCAGAAATTTTCAATATAGACTAGTTTTCTATAATGATTACCTCCAATAATTCCTATCGAACAGAGGCATAGCAAGTTGTGGGCAGTGAAGTGTAGTGTTGAAGGCCTTCCAGGCTGCTGGTTCTCCATAGAACCCACTGAAACTGTCCACCTCTGCCGGTAGCTCCTCTCCACTGCCGAGGACTCAACCTAGCAGAAGGATGTTCAGAGGCCTGGAGCCTCTCACACTCTCTAACTCTCTTTGCTGGAACAGGCATAAAGTTGGACTGGAAAGATCAGCAAATTTAAAATCTTGAATATGGCAATGGTGACATACCTTTTATTAAAAATAAAGCACCGTTTGCTGACTCCTGCTACAGCTGCTCTTCCACAGTGGTCTAGCATCTCACCGCCTCCACATCCACTCAAGACTGATCCGTTATGACCCTTCTGCCTATATGAATTTTGGCTAGGGTGAGATCTTTCACCCCAGTAATATTGATTAACTTGAGGGCCCACTGCACTTCAAAGGACAAAAAACAGGTAGGGTAAGAAAATGACAGGGACACCAGGATAATTAGATACAGACTATTCTGGATGGATAGGCCTGACAGAAAAGAGGATGGAGTGGCATGTCTTTGAAAGGGAGGGAGCCACTGTGGAGAAGAAGGTGGACATTAGGCAGGTAAACAGTGGTAGAGAGTACAACGGGACAAAAGGGGTAAAAGAATTATACTGGGGGTGTATCCAGTCCACCCTTTCAGATTTACATGGCTTTATCTTTGCCAAGTAATCAGCTTCTGGAGCATGGGTGATGGCCACTGGCCACATCATGACTGTCCCTGATGCTATGGCTCCTCCCAGTAAGCCCGCTCATCCCACCAGAGACTATCTGGTGAACACTGAAACAAAGCAATCATTAAGCACCTCAGCTATCCCCTCTGGCTGTCTCACAGGCCCCCCCCATGTTTCAATGGCCCAATCTCCTCCATCACCTTCCTCCTTCTATTTATGTACTGGAATAATGCTTTAATGTTTGCAGCTCCTAATGCTATCATGACTTCCAGCTCTTCCTTAGACTTAGTAATTCAGGTTTTGCAGCCCCTCAGTGCTGTTCTGCACTCCTCTCTGGTTGCCAGCAACCCATAATTTTCCAGCAGTAATAGCCCTTCTTTTTGTTCAGGATGCTGCCTTACGTCCCTGTTGAGTCAAGTGGGACCACTTCTTGGCCCTTTGTCCCTTATTTATTAAAGGAGGGCAGACCTCTGCAGCAGTTTTAAGCACCTTCTTCGATGAAGCCTACGTGCTCTGCATTACTAGCCTCATGCAACTGCTCCAGACCTTTGGATAATAGGTTCTTCATCTTGGCAAAGTCTCCCTTTCAAAAGTTTCTGGTCCTGGTGGCTGAAATCTGGATAATTTCCTCTGTTACCAAATAGAAAGTTACTTGGTTTTGGTCACTGCCTGCCACTACTTCCTTGACTTTTATACTGGAGCTGACCCCATCACACTGCTGAGAACATGGTCAATAGTGATCTTAAATTAGTACCTTTTTTACATGCTGCTCTAGCATGTTGTCCTTAAAATGGACAGGAATTTGGTCCCATCCCTGCCATTAGTTCTCAGAAGATCCCCTTGTACAGTAAACCCAAAGACTAAAGTTCCTCAAGTCCAACAGGCATATTCAACTTAGTGAGGCATTATGCTTGTGCAGTATTGTTGATAGTCTGAAGGTATTTGAATGAATGTGTTGGTGACTGTCATATGTGGCTACTTTGGCTGTTTGTATTCTCTTTCCCATCAAGAACTACCACCCTGTGACCATGAAGGCAAAGGAGCCCTCTTGAGGAGAGTTCCACCCCTAGAGGTGCCAGGGGAACATAATTCCTTTAGACTAAAGGTACCTTAGGAAGGAGTCCTAAGGAGAGAGGTACACCCCTGCAGGAGGAGAGGAGGATGGCAGGGAAAAAACAGTACTTCGAGTGAGGCTGGAGGAAGCTGGCTTAAATAGCTCAGGAAGTGTGTGTGTGGGCAAGGCAAGGCAATTTTATTTATATGGCACCCATTCCCAGGGGCTCTGGGCGCCTAACAATAAAACTGTCAAGAGGAAGCAATAAGTAAAATAAAACTAGATAAAATTCAAAGATAATAACATTTTATTTTGAGTATTATAATAAATTCAGAATAGCTAGGATGACATAAATATTTTCAGGATAGGTTAGATAAATTGGGGTGGAATACCTAGTCCATAAAGGCTAGGCTGAATAGGTGGGCCTTCAGCCTCAGTTTAAATACCCCTATCAAGGAGGCCTCCCGAACTGCAGGAGGTAGCAAGTTCCACAGGGTCGGCCTGGTGACACTAATGGGGCAGTCACCCGATGTCTTGAGCTCACCACTGGGAACGGCCAGGAGGTCCCTCGACCCACTGAACTGTAGGCATAGCCTTTGAAATAACCATTACATCAGATTTGGCTACTCTCATAATTTTGCCAACCAGTTCGGCATCATGATTCACTGTGCTGTTTGGGGGCCTGTAGCACACCCCAAGGATGACTCATTAGCTCCCTTTTCCCCTAGCTTGACCCAGATGGACTCTGAGACATTGTCTGGCCCCTGATGTCCTCCTTGTTCAGTACAGGGGATCCTTCCATAACAAAGAAAGTCACCCCACCCCTTCCTGTCAGGCATATTACATTAGAATAGTCTGTATCCTGCTATCCTTGTGTCCCAGTAATTTTCTCCTACCCCCCCCCATATGGACATTGTGTGGGCCTTGAGATTCTGAAATTTGAAATGCATCAAACCCTCAAACTTACCAGTTTTGCTGTTTGTACTCATCATACTGGCCTGAATGCAAGTGAGGATAGTTATCCAACCATACATCCTTGACCCTCTTGTTTTTTTTCCTTCTGTTCAGCTGATCTGCTGTCCTTTCCTCAATGATTCACTGTATCTGTCATCTGCTCATGGAGATCCCCTACACCAGCTCCCTCACCCCTGTGCTGTAGTTTAAATCCTTCATAACTGCAGTGTCCAGTCTCCTGGCAGGTACTCCCACTCTGTCTGGGCACAGGCACAGCCCATACCGGGTGTCCCAGGCCTCAGATGGTCCTCCAGTTGACCAGGAAAAACAAAACCTTCCCTCTTGTCCCAGACCTTTAGTCTTGCCTAATGGTCTGCAGGTCTAGTTCAGAAATCTCCTTGGATCCTTGAATGACCTTCTCGTGTTCTCAGAACTTTTGCTTCCTATGTCATTCATGGCAACATGGACAACTACCTGTTCCTTCCCCAGCTGCATTGCTTGACTCTGGCTATCACTCGCTTAACCCACCTTCCAGGCAGGCAGACCACCTCAGCCTAGCTACCATCCTGGTCCAGCAATGCCCCTTCCAGCTCACCCACTTTACTAACAGCAGAGTCCTGCTTAGGAAGTTGCAGCAGACATGATGAAGGCAACACAAGAAACAGCTGTACTAAGTACAGTGGGACCTCAAGAAACACAACCAGGATATACCTCACAAAATCTTGTTCTCACACACACCAGACAGCAGATAACACCCAGGCTAAGGAATCATTTTTTTTTTTTAATTTAGTGCTTACAGCATACAGAAAACAAATGTTGATTAGTAATTTACAGGTACGTACAGCAGCTGCAGTGAACAAGACACTTTTTAAATAAATAGAATACATTTTCATGTATGTCCATAAAAATAAATATTTATGTCCAAGTGCATACTGTATTTTATCTTTGACAAACTACAGTATGTTTTAACTGACCAACTGTATGTTCTTATTGAACAGTGTGTACTGTAGCAACATCAGCCATATAGCCAATCAACAGTAGCTGCGTATTTATATTAGCAACATGTCTTTGTGTTGTATAAACCACTTATTACAGTTGCCATGATGGTATAATCAGATTCATTTTCATTTGTACCTCCAAGCTGGATTACACTTTTGTGGTTGCTCTACTAGTGAAAAAACAAGCTTGGAGGTACTCATGAAAATACATCTGATTATACCATTAGGGACACTGTAATGACCCCTAAATATTGACTTTCCTTCTTTTTTTGAGTATAACTACAACAATTAAAAACATGGTTTCATACGAAGTTAAAATAATGTTATTTCAAGATTGGTTTTGCTGAGGTTAAATATTATTAATGCCATATAGTCACTTCTGGATAAAAAGGTTCCATGCAATGTGAGTGAATACTAACAGAATAAAAACTAACTGCCAGCACTCAGTCCTGGTTTGACACTAACTACCAGAACTCACCCCTGGTGAGTTCTGGCTCAGTTTAAACTGTCATTATAATGGGAAGTAAAATCCTGCAATATAATTGATCAGTCATGTTCCATATACCTTACCTTAATGTTAGATAAGTAGTAGGATATCATCACTTGATATGAGGCGCATGAAGACACGTAATGTAGATGCCCAAATTTGTTACTCTCTGCAGGTGGACTTGATAGTCACATAATGTATATCAAGCAATGAAAATGACATCTAATGATTGTCATTTAATGTGACCTCTGCATGGTTCCAGCCCCTCCCCCCCCCCAGGTTCTGTACAGGAAAGACCCCCCCAACACACTGCAGCATTTGTCCACCCATTCTAACGCACATGCACCTCTGTCACACTGGCCATCTTGGGCACTGCGGGCTACATTTCACGCATGCACAGTGATTATCTGTCACTGTGCATGTGCAACACTCGCATCACAATGGTGTCAGCTGTGGAGGGAGTTCTGAGTACACTCTCACTTGGACTCATCGCTCTGCAGTAGCCGTAGTGGCTCTTACCAGAGTTTGTTTATTTTCAGTTTTTATTCCCTGTGTTTTGGCCATTGCTGGATCCTAACCAATAGCCTGGAAACAAGAATAGCAACATAACTGATACTGACCTCAATACCAGTATCCAGCACTGTGAGCAGTGCCAGCCAGTTTATACATGAATCCACAGAAAAAGAAAAATCTAAGGCAGGAGGACTATTTTATGTTAAAAACATCTAAAATGATAGGATTGTTTCCAAACACATGGTAATGATCAAAAAGTGCATGCATGAAGTTATAATAATAGCAATATGGAAGTGCAGGGGTTATGTTAATGTCCAGCTAATCGCCCACTATGGGCACGTAACACTCCACTTCACCTCTTGTCACATCATGCCCACAAGGGGTGATTAACAGGGCATTAACATAACCCTAGTTGTACACTATTACTTAACTGATAGGATACTGTGGCAGAAATGTGCTGGGGACAGCTTATGCTGTTGCAATTGTTCAATTGTATTTGAACTTGCTTGGCTTTTTTTCTTAGATAACTGAACTTTAGTGCATTTTAACCAATTTTTGCTGTGTGATAAACTACAGTACATGTAACCCTGCATTCAGATTGGAGAAACTCTACATGTAGTGTAGTATAAGGGATGATAACATTTTTTTTTTTTTGCAATCCTACTTTTTGCTTCTCTGTGACCACCTATGCCTTTCATTGGGCCCTCTTCAGCCCCAATCCTGTCAGCCTCTCCCCCACCACCATCTTTACTGGTAGGGAACCACAAGGAGCAGGGTTCAGGAGTGTTGGGGCTGTCACACATGGCCACAGAGAGACATAAGGTTTTTCTGTGGTTTTCTCCTGTTCTGACTCAGAGCAGCAGCGTGCATGGCATGTGCGTGTGCGAGGAGGCAGGTATGCGATACCGGAAGCCAAGTTTTCCCCTTCACCTTCTTGAAGTAATAGCTGTACCCCCGACTTCTGCTCTGACACCCGGCCTCCACTGGGCGTCAAACAAAAGCGAGGAAACAAGGCTCCCCAATCCAGGAGATGACAGCAGCCCAGTGGCTGCTACTGTCATCTTCCAGCCCCCACCCCTGCCAACCCCTGGCAGCCCATGCTCACTCCCAAACTCGGGTCACCAGTGCGGCATGATGTGCGGCATCCAGTGCCTCAACCCTCAGCACTACTGGGCCGACTACAGATGATAATGTCTTATGCAGTAGGAACACTTATAGTCATGAATAATACAACACAACAATATCCAGTCTTTCTTTTAAATATTGTCAGCACACTACAGTTTAAAATAAGCTCTTTTTTATCTCTCAAAGCTAAAATGTTTATATTAACTTAATTTAGTAAAATGTATTGTTCTGTGATTTCGGTATGCCATTGCCTGATTGACAGAATTAGGCTGATTTATTAGACTGGTATTTGATTATTTATTGTAATGGTAGTGTGTGGGAGATTAACCATGCTGTCACTGATGGTATTAAGTGAGATTGTCCTTGGTTTTAATTATGGGGCAGTGTATACACATATACACACACACACACACTTGCACGTATGCACACACTATCATGACAATGGAAATCTGATACTAGTACACATGTGTTGTGTAGGTACTGCACCTACAGTAATAAATTCAGACAGACAATTGTATACATTATGTACAAGTTTACCATTAACTAGCGTACTGCTTTTTAACTTGCTACTACTTGTAAGCACAGTGTGCGTTTTAAAATGCAAATCATTCAAACAGCTGCTGGTTAACTTCAGTGTTAACAATATTGTTGCTTTATTAATAATTAAACCCTGTGATTGATGATCCATTTATCTCAGTTTTCCATTGATGCTCAGAGCCAAACAAAGGACTTGTTTGGTATTCAGTAGTGTGATTGTACCTCTGTCCCTCATAATGCAAATCCAAGGAGTGGATAAAGTAGAATAAGTGGAATAATGTTTCCATATCCCCTGCTGATAACGGGGACTTGCAAACCATACCATATGGAATATGGGAAGGATACATTGAATGAGATCTGGGATAACGTTTTAAATTAAATCTTAGTTGGGATTAATTTAATTTCCTTTTCTTAAAAAAAATATTTCCTTCTCCCATCTAGCCCTTTCTCCATCAGCTCATCAACGTCAGGTGATCATGCAGCTCCGACTTCTCTTGCCACATGATTACTAGCCCTTAGCACCGTCAGATCTCACCAACTCCCCCTTCTGGTTCAACCATGGCTTGCCCATCCCAATGGAACCCAAGAAACTGATCTGCATGCAGCCAGCCACCAGGGAGCAGCCATAGTCAGCAGAGTGGAGGACTGTTGGGCATTTGGCAGTATTAAGATTGGCAGTCTGCAGTGCTGACACTTTCATGGGGTGCATATTTTTTCTTCTCTCTTTTTTCAAGCCCTCCCACCTCCCTGGCATCCACCAAAGTGCACCCACTCTGTGGGTGGGGAGTGGCTGGCATTGCATAGTTTAACCATGACATCAATGCCACTGCCACTACCACTCCCACCTTAGGAATTGCTCAAGCAGTGGGATGGCTGGCACCTTCTGCAACATGTGATGCCTCCACAATGGGCTCTAGATCTCACTGGTACAGGGTGATGGAGTCAGGATTAAGACTCAACCAGGGGTCTCCCTCATGGCAGTGCAATGCACCACCGGCCAGTCCCATCAGGCTCAGCTGCCTCATTTAATTTTTAAATGCATTTATTGACCATTTCCTGCACATTTGCATGAACCTGTGAAATATAACAGTTAGATTAATGAAAATGAAAAGTCTTAATGGGGTCTAGTCACTAATGTGCAGATTTTCAGCATACTGTGTATCTGAGGCACATAGGCAACCCACATGGGAATGCTGAGCTGTGGGGGTCTAGCAGACCCCCAACAGTATTCACTAGAGGTGCGCAAGCCCCTTGTGCACACAATCCCCCAGTCACCCAAGCAACTAAGTGCCACTGGCAGTCAGGGGGTGTGCCTGCACACCATGCCATTCACTAAATCCTAGCTCACTGTTCTAACCCTAGCCCACTGCTTCCTCTTACTTACCTAGAAATTAGCTGCCTTGTTACTCTGAAACAAGCACTTAGTACCTTTTTTATGTACTTGTATTTTTCTATGTCATTGTCATTTTTATGCAACATGTTAATGCTTGCCCATAATTCTGTACTTGAATTTGTACTGTTTTTTCGATTATGCAATCTGTAACTACCTGTCTGTGTCAAAGGACCTCCCTGTGAATGAGCTTGCTCAACGGAGTTTTCCTACAATAAACTTGAACTTGAACTAAGGCGCGGAGTGGGTCTGGGGGATCCAAGTTACACAAAGAGGGACCCTGCTGTAACTTATATGTGCCCACCTAATGGATACATGCCAGCTGCAGGGGCAATGGGAACCCCTTGCACACTGCTGCCCAAGCCCACTGGGCTGCAAGGGAGGGTTGGGGCAGCCATTCGGGCATTCACCCATCAGTATCCACTCACTGGGGTGCACACCTTCTGAGGATCCCATGCATGCATGCATGCAGCAGGGGATACACTTGGGAAGCTTCCAAAGGTAGCTGCCATGAACCTCCCAGTGCAGGGTCGGTGCTGTATAGAGGGCGGCCAGCCCCAAACGTAAACCGCTTCCAGAGATACAGCACTCATAGGCAGAAACACACAGAAGCAAATAGAATCCGCAGAATAAAGTGCCAAAACAGTTTTACTGAACTGTGCAAGTTTGAGCTGCAAGCCATGACCCCAGCACTTTGGCTTCACAGCCTTCATCAGGACACCCCCTGATGTGGGCCATGTACATGGTACAGCACCATGTGGCTGGTGCTGTGCCAAGTATAGATGTCTATCATTGTCACACTTTGGGCATTAGTGTGTGCAAACTATTGTGTACAGCTGCAAAGTGTGATTATGCAACAGGGAGGCTGGTTGGCCCCAGACACGCACTTCCACACATTGTGACTAAGAATTGGGCCCAATCTGTTTGATGTGAATGAATGACCAATGCAAATATTATGTTGCTGTTCCCTAGTGAGGATTTTACATAAAAATTAGGCAATCAATAAAAAGTGAGATTTTCAAATTACTATAGTTCAGATTTAAAGAATACGCACAGTAACCAACAATGATTAATGAGAGCACACAATTCAAAAGACACGGTTGTGGGGATTTATAGCTGCAGGTGTCTTGATTGTTGCACAGTTGCAAAAAAATACAGCAGAACCTCAAACACTGCTAGACAACCTTAAATCTGGTCCAACAGCTTCTGAATGTCTGCCGCAACTTCACAAAATTACAGCAAACATGGCAGGGCTTGGGTCAACAAAATGACAAATGCATCAGGAACTGATAGTTGACATCCTACAGATAGGCATCAGCAGGTTTACAAGGGCAGGTCATGCAAACTAATTTTATTGATTGTTTTTCAACTCAGTCACATAAATGTTGGACAGGGACCAGGCAGTCTACATTTTTTACCTGGATCTGTAAGACATTTGATTTGGAGCTTCATAGGAGGCTTATAGAGAAAGTAGGGGATTAGTGGCTTAGTTGGCAGCACATCTGCTTTTCGGCCAGAAGGTTGTGGGTCTGAATCAGACATTGGGATTTGGCTCATACCATAAGTGCTGGCACCTGAGTGCAGTACAAGTGGGTGCTGTCCTTCAGATGAGAGGCTAAACTGATGTCCATTCTGTCAGTTTCTGGTGCTGTTCTAGTGGATGTCCTGGTGGAAGTAAAAGAACCTAAGGCACTTTTTGCAGGAGTAGAAGACTTTTCCCCAGTGTCCTGGCCAGCAGTCCCATTCCCATAAAACCAGTTCATGCAATTGTCCAAGGCTGTGTGTGGCTGTTAATGTGTGAAATGGCTGCCACTACATGTTCATTCACTTCACTACCATCTCTCACTCCTTGTAAAATGCTTTGGTATACAACGTATGTGAAAAATGCTTAATAAATGTTAATTCTTCTTCTTCTTCTTCTTCTGAAGGGCTAACTAGTTGGATTGGAATTTAGTTGACAGATATAACTTAGGGAGTGGTCCTGGAATGACAAGTTCTCTGATGTCAGTTGGGGTCACTAGCAAGGTGCCTCAGGGCTGGGACTGTCCTGAGGCTGATACTTTGTACAATGTACTGCATATAAACCACATAAGAATGAGACCACACTGTAAAGTGAGTCTGTTTGCAGGCAATACAAAACTCTGCAGGACAGTGGATAATGATGAGGGGATTAGGAAGATGAAAATGGATGTTAAAAAGCTGGGGGCAAAACATTAAACTGGAAGGGGGGATTCAAGAAGGGCATTAGAAAGTACTTATTAATACAACGGGTAATGGATAGGCAGAACTATCTACCCAGTAATGTGATCTATTCTGGAACTATCTCAGCGTTAAAAACCTGATGGGATATCTTCAAGGGTGTTACAAGGAACAAAAAGGAGGGCTGGCATCTAGCACAGTGGTAGTGTTACCACTTGCTATCTAGATGATCTAGCTTTACACCACTAACTTAGGACATCTGGTGCCGACTGGTGAGGCTAAATTCCGGCATCTGCCTTGGATGCTTCCCATCTCAGGGGGGGAGGAGGGCACCTCTTTTCATTGCAGGCATCTCTAGTGGACCAAGGGAAGGGGTTGTCATATGGGAAGGAAAGGTGCTCTTTTATGGAGTGGCCTCGGAGTGGCCTCATGTAGGCACACACTTGCATACTCAATTGGCATGTGACATGGAGGAATCCCATACACAGAGCAGGCCCAGCAAGGAGGTTCTGAAGGAGTGGAGGGGCTCACCCATTCTTCCAATGGCCCTGATAGATGCAAGACTGGGTCAATCAAGAGGAGCACACCCTGTTGTGGCACTGGGGACAATGGGTTTTAGCTATAGGGCCAAAAAATAAGGGGCACACTTGGGACAGTTGAACCCTTTTCATACCATGCCCACCTTGCCTTCCAGGCCAGCCATGTCCATGCATTTCCTCCTTCTAGTCTCCCAGGCACATCAAACAAAGTATTGTCCTTGAAGACCTAGTCCCCCTCTAAGATCCTGCCTTTGGTGACAAGTGTGTCTTTTTGAGGCCAGAGTTATAAGTAAGAAAAGGCAGACATTTAGTATTGGTCCACAGGAGTTCCACAGATAACACTGCGGGTAATGGAAGGAGGGTGCTAAGTCAGGCCTAGGGTGCTAGAAAAAGAAAGTATGAAAAAAAGAACAAATGGGAGGTGGGGGGAGCTCTGCTGGTGCAGAGTAAAGCAGCAGAAATATCAGGGTAGACTGGATGCACTAAGTCTTTTTCTATACTTAACCATAAATAGCGGGTCAGTTCCATGTTTTGCTTGCTTGTTCACTGTACACTGTATTCTACATGTATTCTCCCCTACCCCCCAACCCCCAGGACACATCTAGAATCGAGTGGTAGTCAACTCAGCATGCCTTCTTGGTAAAACTTTTAAATAAATAAATAATCATTGTTCATTTCTCTCATTTACTTTTGTGTGAAGCGATTTTCATTAATTTAATACTTCAGCAATAAAGCATAATGGTGGTGGGATTCTGCATAATAACCCCTCCTCTCTGCATGACTTTGGCAAATGTGGTTCCCTCTTGGGTGGGATTACCTTTGATAACCCACCCCCTGGAGACATCATGCTGCTATTATGAAATGCAAGAAGGTGGTTCCACTGCAGTTCCCTGAACCTTGCCTGTATCTCTAGCTCACTATTTCCCTCAATGTCATTGGTACCCAGGTGGACCAGTATGTCTGGGGAACCTCCACAATCCTTTGCCAGCTGATATACCTCATGCTTGGCCCTGTGCACTGTTAGTCCAGGGAAGCATTTTGTTCTAACCGGGCAGGCTTCCTCCTCCCTATCCCATCTGATAGCCTGATCATGGAATCACCCAACAGGAGCACTCTGACCACTCCTTTTCCTCCATTTCCTCCCCTTCCATGTCCCTCATCCTTTCTACCGGCCACTCCCCCCAGCCGGCTCCTTGCTCCTCCCCCTATCTGGGTGCTGCCTGTGGCCCCCTCCTTATTTACCCTGACCACCCCCTTCCCTCTGATCCTATGCCTCTCCTCCTCCCAAGTATCCTTCTGTACCCTGCTACCTCCCCCGTCACTGCTCGCGACTGGTCCTTCACCCCATCTGCTAAACTAGCCTGGCTCGTCCTGCCTTCCTTCCCGCCTCCGTTCAGCCCCTCCTTGCCTGTAGTGCTCCTTTGGCCTAAACCCTCAGCTCCCTTTACTGTATCCTCCTTGTACTTCTGGTGCTTCTCCTTGCCCTTTTCTCCCAACTGGTCCTTCTCCTTGCGCTTTCCTCCCTCTACCCCCTCCTCTTCCTCCTGCTCTGATCCCCTGCTTCCCCCCTTGT
Source organism: Neoceratodus forsteri (assembly GCA_016271365.2). Taxonomy (NCBI): domain Eukaryota; kingdom Metazoa; phylum Chordata; order Ceratodontiformes; family Ceratodontidae; genus Neoceratodus; species Neoceratodus forsteri. The sequence continues at coordinate 1,099,347,509 of CM028129.1, read as the reverse complement.
CCCACATTCCAAGTTCCCCTGTTCCTCCTGCTATCCGCCCTGCCTCCTGCCCCCCACTCCCTTTCCATCTCTAACTGCCCCTGTCAAGGCTACATCGCCCCCCTCATCCTCAAGCAGAAGAAGAGAATTGCAGTGGTTACTGAGCCTAAGATCTGATCCACCTCCCCACCTTGCTTTCTTCCATCCAGCCCCAGCCATCTGCCTGCTTCACTGAGAATGTCCTCCCTTTGGCCCCCTCTGTGAGGATCCCCAGATACCTGCCTGCTTCCTTGGTAGTGTCCTCCTTTTGGGCCCCCCCGTCAGGGTCCCTGTGCGACCCCAGAGTACTCTCCTGCACTCCTTTACCTATGCCCCCGCCCCTAGTGGTTGGTGCAACCCCATGGGACAGCCCCTGCCCTATTCCCCAACCATACCTCCCCCTCCCCCTCCCCGCAGCTGCCTCCTAAACCCCTCAACCTCCTCCCTAAGCTGTGCTGGTAGCACACTGGGCAACCACCCAACTTCCAAGCCCAGTCCAGTATCATGGCCGGCCCACAACCTGTACACCCCACCACCCTCCAAAAGATGCTGGCCCTAATGACATGTGGTCCCATCCCCCTCCAAGTAGGTTTCCTTGGGTGAGCCACCAGGTTCCCCACTAGTCCAAGATACACCCCTCCCCACTAATCGGGTCCCCCACTAATCCTAGATACAGTCCCACAGTAAACCGGTACCCCTGTTACTAGGTGCAGCACTACACAGTAAACTTATAAGGGAAGTGTACAACTTTCTAAGCTCCTCTCGCCCAGCCTTTAAACCCAACCCCCAGTGGCTAGAACTACATGAGCTGCAACTGAAGCCTTGTCCTCCAATCGCAGGGCAGGTGTTCCCCTATAAATGAGCTGAGCTGTGGTGAGGGAGGGGTGGGGGAGGGTAGGAATTGGGCCTACACCCGACTCTCACTAGAGTATATCAGCCCTGGCAACACACTCCCAGCCCTCCTCTGTTTAAACTCAGAAAACAGAAATTACCTCAGAAGCTTCTGGTAGTGTAGACAGCACCTCCCCCTCTACAGACTGAATCACACACTCCCAGCCCTCCTCTGTTTAAACTCAGAAAACAGAATTTTTATTAAAGTCTTTTTATTAAAGTCTTTTCACCTCTAACTGATGCCTAAATAAAAATTTTTTTTGCAAATAATTTCTTTACTTGTTTAAAGGGGTTGTTAATTACAGATGCACTCCATTTAGAACTGAAACAATGCTGGCCTTCAGGCTGACATTGTCAATACTTTTAACGGCAAGCAGTACCTAATATCCAATGCCACAACCTACCCTCATCCCACTCTGTGCCAAGGCATCTTGGGAGTACAATGATGCATTAGTACCCCTTCCCTTCCCTTACCTTACCTCACTCTTGGAGTAATCAGTCTTCAGTTTCTTGTAGCACCTTCTTTCTTCACTGTCCCAGTCCAATCAGTCCCTGTATCTAGTGGTACCCCACCATTGCTCTGTCCCAAATGCATTAGTTCCAGGCATCCACTGGTACCTCCACCATTCCCTGCCTGGGCTGGCACGGCAGGAGGAATCAGCCTCAGAGGAGTACAAAGCATGAATGATTATGGCATTGGCACTGCAGTGAGTGTGGCACTGTCTGTGCATGTGGCACTGCAGTAAGTGTGGCACTGTCTGTGTGTGTGTGGCACTGCAGTGGGTGTGGCACTGTCTGTGTGTGTGGCACTGCAGTGAGTGTGGCACTGTGTTTGGTACTGCAGTGAGTGTGGCACTGTGTGTGTGGCACTGCAGTGAGTGTGGCACTGTCTGTGCATGTGGCACTGCAGTAAGTGTGGCACTGTCTGTGTGTGTGTGGCACTGCAGTGAGTGTGGCACTGTCTGTGCATGTGGCACTGCAGTAAGTGTGGCACTGTCTGTGTGTGTGTGGCACTGCAGTGAGTGTGGCACTGTCTGTGTATGTGGCACTGCAGTGGGTGTGGCACTGTCTGTGTGTGTGGCACTGCAGTGAGTGTGGCACTGTGTTTGGTACTGCAGTGAGTGTGGCACTGTGTGTGTGGCACTGCAGTGAGTGTGGCACTGTCTGTGCATGTGGCACTGCAGTAAGTGTGGCACTGTCTGTGTGTGTGTGGCACTGCAGTGAGTGTGGCACTGTCTGTGTATGTGGCACTGCAGTGGGTGTGGCACTGTCTGTGTGTGTGGCACTGCAGTGAGTGTGGCACTGTGTTTGGTACTGCAGTGAGTGTGGCACTGTGTGTGTGGCACTGCAGTGAGTGTGGCACTGTCTGTGTGTGTGCCTGTGTGGACTGCTGCACCTGCACTGTTGTGGCTGTGGCTGCTGATGGAGAGATTATCTTGCTCAGATATGGACCTGTGTGAGTGAGTGGACAATAATTTCACAAGGATCACACTCACTCAGGGAGGCCGCCTGCCAGCACTGGACGCCTAGCCCTCCTCCATCCCCTGCACACTTCTTAAATTTCAATAGATTTAGCCCAGGTCTACTGATATTTAAGAAGTATGCTACTGATTATGACTTTTAATTCACAGCATGAAGTTTTAACCTGACATCTGACAAGCCACCCGAGAAAAAGGACTCAAAATAATGTAACAGGAGTGGGGGGGAATCAGGCTAAAGTAGCAGAAAATGTGTTATTTTGCATGAGAGAGCACCAACATTTCTACAGCTTCTGGGAGCCTAGGTGACCCCAGATCCCCAGCCTTTTGATTGGGGCTCCAGTCCCGGTAATAGTGTATCTCTTGCTAGCAACGCCTGGCTACCCCCGCTTTTCTCCTCATTTCTGTTTTTGCTGTGCTATCCTGTAGTATTCAATAGTTGTTTTAATTCCCCATAATATGCTGCATTTGAACTTCCTCCCCCCATATGCAATTCTTGATCTATTATATATACTGCTACTGCCATTATATGTATTTATTGTCCTAGTGCATATTTTTATTTTTAAAAATATGCTTTTTTATATGGTTATTAAGTTTGGTGTTTTAATTAAGTAAGAATCAATTTAGGTGACTGATGATGCCATGATGATGTAATTGTTTGCACTTGTATATAAAGCACTCACACTTTGAATGCCCTAGCCTTTGAAAAAGGGTTCAGGTGTGCCAGTTTTAAATATGTAATAAATTTCCTCCTTTTTTGAGTATACCACGGTGTCAGTATCACATGTGGTGGTGAGTGCCCATATTTACTGTGTTACAACATCTGAACCACCATCACCAGTAACAGCAGAGGGCTAAGCACATCCCTGGGAACCAGTGTTGATCCCGGTAGTGCATGAAGAGGTTTTATCTGCAGATAATTTATCATTGCCGCACTGGTGATGCTGGATAGATTTTTTCCCCTACTAAAGATGTTCTGACATAGCCCACTCACTGCCTTCCTTGCATCGTTTTTTGCAATACTGAAACTATAAGCACACTGCACTTTTGCACCCTCCACATACACCAGCACCACTTCGCCCAATAGGGTGGCCATGGCTACCCCTTTTTCCCACCTTACCGCCAAACAGACCTGGATGATGCACCCTGTTCTTTCTCTGCAGGTGCCTGACTAGGAGCTGGCACAACCCTCAGAAAGGTCATGGAGGACTGCTTTTTTCAGGAGGAGGGTTACCTGCTTCCATGCCACGTGGCCACTATCAGCACCTTTCCTCTGCCTCTCTGTTTTATTTAACAATCAGATAGGATGCATACTCTGATTCATCCACGAAATCACTGAGATGGGTGTCATTATCACTTTCAGATGAAAATGGTGATGATATAAATTTGTGAGGGTCAGGAACCTATTAAGAGCCAAATAAATGCTCTCATCCCCCTCATTTACAATACTAGCCACATAAGAAGCACAAGCACTGCATTGAGGTTGCATGATAGGGGTGGTTATGGACACAGATAGAGGGACAGCAGGTAGTGATGCTGTATCCATGGGCATAGCAGTCAACACAGTCACAGTAACTGTGATGTTTATTGTACAAGCAGGTACAGTGTCAGTGTAGGCAGTTATTGCAGCAGTGGTGATGGTAGCTCTGGTGGCAACAGTGGTACTGGCAGCACTAGTTACTGCAACTGAGCTACTGGAGGTAGTAGGATGCACACTGGCTAGGTGTGTAAAAGCTATGGTGGGAGCTGCATGAAGATTTCTGTTATGGGCTGCTGCTTCATCAACAGGGGAACTACTGTGCTGTAATGCCATCCTACTAGTTCCACAGGATGGGGCTCAAAACAGGACGTTGGTACTGGTGGTGACAGCAGTAGCAGTGGCACCATTGCTGCTATTCCCACTCCCACTGCTACCAGAACCTAAAGGCTTGCTAGGTGAGAAGATGATTTTTGCCCACTGAATACATCCAAATGGCCATCTCTCTTAGTGCAGGTGGTGCAAATATGTGTTGGGGATTGACCAGTTTCTTCTATAGAGTTGCTGCGTATCAGACATGATAAATGTTATTAGTGATTGCTGCAAGAAGTATGGTAAACATAGCAAACTCTAGACTACTGATAGTGGTGTTTGTGTATATTGTAATGTAATACATGGTTCCATTTTTTTCCCACAGAAAAGTGGCAGCTGCTGTAACTCGTAATACCAACATTTTTTGTCAAGAATCCATAATTTTATCTGATGTCAAAATGACTGGAATCATTAATATGCTTGTGAGCAGCTTGGTTCGTCTTTTCAGCACTGGCAGAAGTGAGAGTGAGCTGTAGAGACTGTTACCGCGCACTCCTGTCACTGTTTGAAACCAGCATTTGAAATTGTAACAGGAGGCGTGGAGTTTATTGTCATGGCATGACTCCTTTTTCCCTCTCTCCAAAGTTAATTAAATCATTATCAAATGCCATAGCTTTTGGAATTTGTATCTTTAGGTTGGAGGGTTAGCAAGCTGTACGAATGTCTGAGCAGGGTGGTTGGAGAGTGAGCAAATGTGCAAGCAGGGTCATTGGAGCAGCAGGAAATGCCGGTCAGAGAGTGAGAGAACTGTGCGAATGTGTGAGCTGTGTGGTCAGAGCAGCATGAAATTCAGGTCAGAGAGCGAGCGAGCGAGCTTAGTCACAGAGTGAGACAGCTGTGAGAATTCATCTGTTAGTCTATTTGTAATATGCTGGTTATGGAACTGCCTTGAATGAACAGTATCACCTCTGATGCCACATGAAACACAATTCACTCAATGCACCACAAAAAGTAGCAAATAAAATAGCATTGTATGAAGAACTGGACTCATATTTATATCTTTTGGTCGATCTAGGCATTAGATTTTGAGGAACGAATTTCTACGATTACCATCACTCCTTCCCTGTAAAAGCAGCAGCTGCTTTAGCTCATTTCAATACTAAACTGAAATGAATTCATTCACATATCTGGACTGCCTTGTACAGTATGGGCTGCATGCCCATTGGCTCTTGCTCTGCACCAATGGGCGGTGCAGCCCTACCAGGCAGTCATTGTCAAGGGAAGGCAAGGGCGGGCAGATTTGGGATGCTGCCGGGGGAGCGGGGTGGTGGGGCTTCTTGGGTGGGTGGGTGGGGACACTAGATCACCAGTGATATGGTCTTGGGGGAGGTTAAATCACTTTGCTGCCCGCGATCGGGCTTAGCGTCCACTGGACCACCAGGGATTTGGTCTTGGGGGTTTACTTTGCTTCCCGCCGGGCTGGTGGGGTTATTTGTCACTTTGCCCGTGATCGGGCCAGTCGGGGAGGGGTTACTATATGCCTGTGATTGGGCTGCAGGGGCACAGGAGTAGGTTGAGGGCCCCACAGGTGGCAGCTGCTGTGTTGCACCCTGCAATGCAGCAGCTCACCTGTGGGTGGCCCTCGACTTACTCCTTTCTTTTTGGGCTCAAAGTTGTGCAGGCGAAGGTTGGGGGTTGCACCTGCACAACTCTGCACAGCCCACTGAATATCGGACTGTGCAGTTTATGCATGGTTCCTCCCCCTCCAGTTCAGCATGCATTCATTTGCATTGCACTGTTGCTCAGCTTGCCTTTGGGGGCGCAACTGCCTCCTGCTGAATATGGCAGAATGGCGCAATTTCAGACTTGCGCAGGCGCAACCCTATTGCGCATGGTGCAACCCTTTTGAATATCCAGCCCAATTTGTGAGTGGCCTGCCTTGGATATGAGCATCTGAAAGAGGAATGAGATATTTGTAAAACATTCCCTGAGAAAACTATAGGAAAAATGCCTGGAATGGCTGAAAAAGCAATTTCCTCTTCCCAGGTGTCCCTCTGGCTCTGACCAGCCAATACCCCTTGTTAATGTGGGTGAAACCACATCTGCTGTTGCCTCTACCCTTGAGATGGGTGACAAAGATACCAAGAGGGCTACTGAACTGGCTGACTCCCCAGTTCCCTCAAAAAAAATCAAGAAAATTGAAACACACGAACTCCCATCTCCTAAAAAGGGGACTTCTGTGCTTGCCTCCAGTATGCCTTCTCCTTAAGAAATTGCCCAGGCTTTTAGGGTAATTAAGCCATTACAAGGCTTAGTGCCTACTGATCAGCAGCCACCTGTCCCAACACCTGTGGGACAGCCTGGCAGCAGAGACAAAACTTCCTTCACTAAAGAGGAAGAATGCAGTGAATGTGAGGAGGAGGAAGGGGAACCCATTGAACCCGAGGTATCCCCTGAGCAGGAATTTGGCTCTCCTCCCAGAACATCTGAAGATTACTCCTCACATTTCACTTTTGTGAGAAAAATGGCTGATGCTCTGGACATCACCACAAGGGAGGAGACTGAGGATAAAGAGGAGAAGGAGTATTTAGAAATGATGGGGCTAATCCCCACCAGAGCTCTCCTCCTTCCTGTAAATACATTTTTCAAAAAGGATGCTTTTAAACTGCTTTAAACTCCTGATTCCATCCCCCTCCTCACAAGAGGATAGATAAAAAATATCAAATGGAGAGGGAAGGGGCAGAGTTCCTTTCTTCCCACCCAGATCATCAAGGGGTTGTTCAGCAAGCTACCTGTGATAAGGCTAGGGCCCCTCTGGCATCCCGCCCACCAGACAAGGACTCTAGGAAAACTAACTGTATGGCTAAGAAGGGGTATCTGTCAGCTTCTTTAGCCATATGACAGGCAATTTTCAGGCCTACGCTGCACAGTATCAGAAGTCCTTGTGGCAGTCGTTTTTGGCCATGTCCCAGAAAGCCCCCTCATCCCTGTCTGACGACCTAGTGAAATTGCTAGGTTTGGGCTAGAGGTGGCTAAATACCAATTCCAAATGGCTGCTGATACAAATAACACTGCAGCCAGATGGATGGCAAACACGGTAACCCAAAGGAAATTTGTCTGGCTAAGGGCCACAAGTCTCACTCAATATACCCAGTCAAAGGCTCCTGATTTCCCTCTAGAAGGAAATGCTCTATTCGGGGAATCAACAATGGCCTATAAGAAAAAGCTGGATGAGTACAAGGCCACATACAGAAGCAACTCTAATAAAGAGAAGGCTTCACCATCCACCAGGCCTTATGGAAGGGGAGGCCAGGGCAGGTCCTTCCCTACCAGGCCCTTTTTCCAACCAATGGCCAGACCCCAGTACCAGCAATACCCATAACAGGGGTACTTCAGGGGCAGGGGTAGAAGGGGTTCTAGGCGAGGGTCACAGTCCCAGCCTCAGCCCCAAGCAAAACAGACGCCCTGATCCACAGACTGCCTCCTCCCTCCCTGTCAGAGGCAGACTGTCCACATCCTCCAGGCTTGGCTAAATATCACCACAGACAAGTGGGTCCTGGAGGTAGTGGGTTAGGGTCTGTCTCTGGACTTCAAATCCCTTCCTCCTCAAAAAAACAGGGTTTTCAGTTCACCATCCTTAGCAAAGAAGAAACTGCTGGAGGCAGAGTTTCAAAACCTGCTACTGCTAAGGGCAGTAGAACCTGTCCCAATCCCCTCAAAGGAAGGGATTTTTATTCCAGGTACTTTCTCACCACGAAGAGAAGTGGGGAGTGGTGGCCTATAGTGGACCTCAGAGCTCTAAACAAGCATCTGAAAAAAACAAAGTTCAAAATGGTAACGTTGGCATTGATTCTGCCAACACTCCAAAAAGGAAATTGGTTGGCATCACTGGACTTAAGATGCCTATTTCCACATCCCCATAAGGGAGTCCTACAGAAAATATCTCAGGTTCAGACTCCCTTCAGGCCATTACCAGTTTTCAACCCTGCCTTTTGGCCTTTCTTCAGCCCCAAGGGCATTCACAAAGTGCTTGTCAGCAGTTGTGGCACACCTTCAAAGGCAGGGGGTCACAGTATTCCCTTATCTAGATGACTGGCTGGTGGTAGGGAAATCACCAGACCAAGTTAGACAATATCTACAGACCACTCAAGGGCTCCTAGAGTCATTGGGGTCCCTTATCAATCACAAAGAATCAGTCCTCATTCCTGCACAAGTCCTGCAGTTCATAGGGGCAGAGATCAATACCCGGCAAGGCAGGGCCTACCTACCTCTGGACAGAGTCAGAAATCTCCAGCTGATTGCAAATCCATTCAGCTTGCACAAACACAAAACTGCAAGGCAGTTTCTACAGCTACTGGGGCATATGGCTGCAGCTACAGGCACAGTTTTGGGCTCCATGTTCCAAATGAGGGACATCAAGTTCCACCTCAGGGCTCATTGGAGTCAAAGAAAAGACCCTCTTTCAAAGCCCATTCCATAACAAAGACTTTGTTACAAGCAGTCCAGTGGTGGAAGGAGGAACCCAACCTAAGAGAGGGGGTCCTTTTCAGAGAGTCTTCATCAGTTGTTCTCACAACAGATGCATCTCTCCTGGGTTGGGGTGCTCATTTAGGGGATCACACGACCCAGGGTACCTGGTCAGCTGCAGAGTCCCTCCAGCACATAAACTTGCTAGAACTCAGAGCTGTGTTTCTGGCACTAAAAGCTTTTTCAGCATTGGTGCAAGGGAAGGTGTTGCAAGTCAGAATAGACAATACCACCACAATGTACTGTACTACATAAACAAGCAGGGAGACACCAGGTCAGATCTTCTCTGCACAGAAGCCATGAAACTCTGGACTATGGCTTATTCTTTAGGAGTATCCCTGTAGGCAATCCATCTGCCAGGGAAAGACAATACCCTGGCAGATGCCATGAATCGAATCAACCAGGCACATCACGAATGGACCCTAAACAGGCAAGTGGTGCAAGTGATCTTCAGGAGATGGGGCACTCCAGAGATAGACTTGTTCACATCCCACCAGAACCACCACCTGCCACTATATTGCTGCAGACCACCAAATAAGGGTACACAACCTCTGGATGCCCTGGCTATGGATTGGTCAGAGAGGCACCTGTATGCCTTTCCTCCCTTTCCCCTGGTATTCAGGATATTGCTCAAGCTCAGATTCCATTCAGCATCTCTAATCTTGATAGCTCCAGATTGGCCCAGGCAGCCATGATACTCTCTTCTGCTCTCCATGTCTGTAGCCAAATCAATACACCTCCCTCGGAGGCACAACCTGTTAACCTCCAATCAGGGGACCCAGCTATATCTGAACCTCAGGTCTCTCAATCTCAAAGCTTGGCTCTTGAGGACCTAGAATATGCTGATTTACACCTCTCTGAAGCAGTGCTAGACATTCTGAGAGGGTACAGGAAAACTTCCACTAAGGAAACCTATTCTTTGAAATGGAAAAGGTTTTCAATCTGGTGTTCAGCTAGAGACTTGGTGCCAGTACAGGCTGGGGAATCAGCTGTTCTTGACTACCTCTCTCATTTACATTCCCTGGGACTGCAGCCCAACACCTTGAAGGTTCACCTGGCTGCAGTGCCTGCTTACATTTCTGCTGGAGCAAAGGCGATACTAGCCTCAAAACCCATCTTTAGGAGATTCTCTCAGGGTCTGGCCATTTGCATCCCCCTCACAGGGGAACCGGTGCCAGCATGAGACCTCAATGTATGCTTAGCTAAGCTCATGGAGCCTTCCTTTGAGCCTATGTCTTCAGCTCTCCTAAAATATGTCACATGGAAAAGTTTTCCCAGTGGCAATGATCACTGCAAGAAGGATCAGTGGACTCCAGGCTCTCTGCATCACACAGGACCACATTTCATTTCATAGGGATAAGGTAGTCCTGAGGACAAACAGAAAATTCCTCCCCAGGGTGGTTTCTGATTTCCACCTTAACCAATCCACTACCCTACCTGTCTTTTTCACTAAGCACTCCACTTCTGGTGAAAGAAGACTTCACAGTCTGGATGTCAAGAGAGCTCTCAGCTATTACATGGCAGCCACTAAGGACCATAGAACAGAAAACAGCTGCTTCTGACTTATGGGGATGTGGGAAAGGGTAATCCAGTGTTAAAAATGTCCATTTCTTGATGGATAGTTCAGTGTATCCAATTCTGTTACACTACAGCTGGTAGGGAGCCCCCAACAGGTTTGACAGCCCACTCCATGAGAGGGACAGCTGCTACCTTAGCAGCTGCCAGAGATGTTCCACTGGTTGATATCTGTAAAGCATCTACCTCGAAAACAGTACACACCTTTACAAAGCACTACAACCTGGATATTCTATCCAGGAGTTATGCTACTGTACATTTGACACAAAAGTCCTGCAAAGTCTGTTTCCAAAATAAAGTTCTGTGCCCATCTCCAGTGGTACTGCTTTGTAGTCTACATAGTTATGAATATCTGAGTATTACTGGGGTTAGAAGAAAAACATTCTTACCATAGTAATCTTGTTTCTTCTCAGTGATACTCAGGTATTCATAACTTTCCACCCTGCCTCCCCTCCCAGAACCTTAGCCTCTGCACTCCCACATGCTGTGCTACCAGAAATAAGAGCATAAATAAATAAATATATATATATACTGTATATATATATATATATATATATATATATATATATAAATATATACCACATTCAAGTACAATTTAGTAAATAGGGTTCATTGTGTTTTACCCCTCTTTTCAGGAGTTTCTTACATTTTGGGGTTTCTTTCATAGTTGTGTTCTCCCTCCAGTTGGAAGTTTTTTATTAGGGGGTTGGAGATTTTCAAAATCTTAAATTATATTAATCAATAATACTTAATACTTACTTAATCATTAATACTTACAGTATTCTATTTCCATGGGCCTGCCTTTCCAGGCTTCCAGGAATCTGAGGAGTTTAGAACACTGGCAGTTAGTATAGGGCAGCATTTGAAAAGTTGTCACATGCAAAGAATTCCATCATTTGCATGTGTTCTATTCTCTCCGGGCAGCCCTACCTAGAAGACTTACTGCAGAAAGTTATGAATACCTGAGTATCACTGGGAAGAAACAAGATTACTGTGGTAAGTACATTTTTCTTACTGCCCATCCATCTCTGTGGCATCTGTATGGTATCAAATGGGAAGATCGTTACTACTTCACCGTTCGTCTGACCTTTGATAGCAAAAGCAGCCCAAAACTATTCAAGTTTTCAAAGATGCTTTGTTGACTGTTGCTCAATGTTTGCCATTGCCCAGCTGTTATTCATCTCATAGATGACTTTCTGCTAATTGATCCACCTGATTCACCTCCAACTGCTGTCATGACTGCACTCATCTGACTCTTTAAGAATTAGTGGTGTCTTTATCTGAAGAGCAAATGCTTGCTCCTTCTATGTCTATTGAATTCCTTGGTACTTAATTGGATACAACATGTGTGGAAATTAGATTGCTTCCCGATAAACTCCACAGGATCCAAGCTCTCATGGAATCTTTTTCCATGTATTCTTCCTGTACCAAACATAAACTTCTCTCACTATTAGGGTATCTCAATTTCACAACGTGAATTATTCCACAGGATCACTCTTTCATTTCATACCTCCTGACACTGGCTTCATCTTTCTCTGAACTATATCATTAAATAACCATTACTGCCACAGCCTAATCAGATCTAGCAATGTGGTTCCATTTGCTAGCATTCTGGAATGGATGTTCTATGTTTTGCAAAGATCTAGCTCCAGATCTGCATCCCAAAATTTACACCAATGCATCTCCTAACTATGGCTTTGCTGCAATTTTCGAACACTCGTGGTTCACTGCTCCTTGGCCTCCCAATATATATATAGCCTTCAAAACTTCTCAAAGACATCTCCTCTATTCAAAATCTACCCAATTGTAGCTGTTGGTTTCATATGGGGCCAGCATTGGTCCCTGCAGACCATCTCAGTCTTCTCAGGCAATCTAGCCATGGTCAATATTATTAATAAAGGCAGATCATCATCTCATTCTATCATATTGTTCATGCAGAGGCTGACTTGGCTATCACTGTACCACAACTTTACCTTGAAATGCTTTCATATTCCTGGTTACATGAATAAAGCTGCAGATTATTTATCTTGATTTCAGTTCCAGGAATTCCATTGTATCTGCCCCACAGCAGACTCAACCATGACTTCTCCTCCTTGATTTGTTGATCTCATGATAATCTAACATACTACTGCCAACAAGCTGAAGCCCTCATGTGGTCAGCATTAGCTACCACTACCCAAGCTGCATATACTACCGCTTGGAAGAAATATTTCTCATTTTGTACATTCCAGACACTGCATAACAATCCATTTTCTATCGATCATATACTAGCTTTCATAACTTACTGCCCTCAAGCATTGAAACTAACATATGGGATCATAAAACAATACTTTTCTGGAATACAATTTTTCCTATCTCAATGAAATCCATCAATGCCCTCGATTCTGTCCAATACCTCTGTTAAACTCCTCCTCCTTCTTAGATTCCATCGAGCATCTCTCCCAAACAGTCCTAAACATCTGCCTATCAATGGACCTATATTTCAAAAACTGTTGGACTTGCTCTGTAGTAATCCCTTCAGCCCTACGATGAACATCATGATTTCCTCAGCTGTTTGTTTAGCTTTTTATGGTTTCCTACACCCTGGCAAGTTTATGGTATCCTCAGCCTCCTCTACTAATTTTCTCACAGTTGCCAGTTTAAGAAAACAAGCTGATCATTATATCCTCCTTCTGCTGAATTAAAAAACTGATAGACTGCACAAAGGAATTGACACTGCATATTACCCAGCTTGTATTAGCTGGTGCCCAGTACTTATCTTTGATCAGCTCTTGCAATATAATGTCAGATCTAACCCCTCACAACCTCTCCTGTTTGCTATCGACCATGTTGCAATGACCAACAAATCGTTTATGGAACACATGAGAATTCTACTACAATGATTTAGACGCAATCCCTTTTCTTTCAAAGGTCATTCATTCCGGATCAGAACAGCTTCTTCAGCTTCTCAAAACAACGTTCCCACTCACATCATCAAAAGGCTTGGAAGATGGACCTCCTCATATTTTGAAACTTACATCCCAAATCCAAAACAGGAAATCAGACAAGCCTTTAGGATTATCTCCTCTTAGTATGACCAGAGGAAGAGCACTTCAGTAGCCATGGTTCCTCAGAGGTTTCCTTCACAAGGGTTTTTTCTCTCCTGCGTGCTACTGTTCACACTCTCTGTGAGTTGGAAGAGATAATCTCCCTTACTTTTGGGCCTTTTATTCCCATAATGCCACCGAGCATCTCCACTGAGAGTGGGATTAGAGAAAGACCAAATTAAAGTTTGCACAAGCGTCACTCTATTTACCAAATATTGAATGGGAGGGTTGTGCCCATGATTCATTGTGGGGAAATAACACCTCCCACCAACTGAATAAAAGCTTGCCTCTCCCTATGTTCCATGGTTAGCACATCTCGAATCTGCCATCTTCCCCACCTCCTCCTCCAGCACTCATCTCACCCTTAGTGCTGGGCCTTTTATTCCCATAACACTACCCAGCACCTCTACTGAGGGTGGGAACAGAGAAAAGCCAAATTAAAGTTCACACAACTACTCACAGTATTCACCAAACATTGAATTAAATTTAGATTTGTGTTACAAACTCTGTCTAGGTACTTCTTCCATTGAATTTAGGCATAAATAAAAATTAATTAAAACATAACATTTTAAAGTGGTTAATAAATTAACTATTAATTGCTTTTAAAGGACTGGTTTTGTTCCATGCCTCATAATTTTAACTTTCATGTAAAGTTATTTCTAGTACTGGTTCACAAAAGGTGCATGTTATGTTTTTCCTGGGGGTTGGTACAGTTAGCAAATTGTACTACTTATTTGGCAGTTGGACATTTCCAAGTACGACTTTCCATTTAATTGGTTGCCAGGAATTTTAGAGGACATAGCCCTAACATTGCCACAACTGTAAGAGATGCAAAAGAGCAGCCAGTAAATCTTGGCACTCATGAATAAGAATATGCTATCCGAGAACATGGAGTCCTTGAATCTTGTAATAAAACAGCAATGTGAGCAGATCTGGCAGGGTTCCAGGACAGTTTGCATTATGGCTTTCAGTCAAAGAGAGAAAGTAGTACTTCACCCAGCCACTGGAAAGTCAAAGTAAGACCTATAAAACCTAATTTTATATTGAGTGCAATCTGGCAGCAAATGTTCACCTCTTTCAAGATGCTTCACACAATATGTATGATCACAGTTTTAGTGACACCTATTACACATTTTAGAAAGAGACTGGAAGAGTGTTGCACATGATTAATAAACAGTTAAATCCTAGCATAAGAGAAACAATGATCTGTTTCTTGAGTCACAGATGAGTTTAAACCAGAATTGGGAAGAACCTGTTCTTAAAAAATAATGAACACTTGAGGACCGGAAAGGTTCTAAAATTTAAATGATGCAAGATCCAGCCCAGCTTCTGGTTCTGTGAAAATAAATACTTCTTTTCTGGAAGCAGTCTGATAGTCTGTAGGTCCAATCAGAGTCAGCACAGCAGGCATTGAAAAGACAGATCTACTTACCAAATGCCTCAAAATAAAACTCCCTCCTGGACTGGGTGCTCTCCTCCCATCCTCATCATATCATTACAGCAGGCACTGTAACGGATACCTACACTGACCACTGTATGACTTTCTGTATCAGGAAAGTGAGGCTCACTAATTCTGCTCCTAAATATATTTGGTCCAAGTCTCTCAGGTCATTTGACACATATGCTTTCCAAAATGACCTTGCTGCCTCTGATTGGTCCCCTGTCTGTTCTGCACTGGACATTGACACTGCCCTCTCTCTCTTCCTTGCCATATTCAACATCTGGGATATTCACTCCCCCCCTTAGAAAGGCCAGGGTAAAATACTCCCCTCACTGCTGGATCTCACCTGACCTCACAGACCTGTGCAAGTCCTGGGACCAAGCCTGGGCATGCTACAAATCCTCCAATTCTCTGTCTGACCTATTATCCTACAGGTCACTTGTGAACTCCTGCACAAAGGCTGTCAGCACTGTAAAGGCCCACTACTTCAAATCTAACCTCCAGTCTAACCTTAACTCCCCCTCTAAATTCTGGATGGTTATCCACTTCCTTTTTGATGCCCCAGCTGAGTCCACTCCCCCATCCTCCTGGTGGATGGCTCACTGGTCTCCAATCCTAACTCTGTTGCCACTCATTTTAATGAATTCTTCACCAACTGTGCTCTACCTTCTCCTCCCTCTCCTGATTTCTCCCCCCTTATTTCCCCTGCTGCCTCTGTCCCTACCTCAACCACCTGAAGCTTCCAATTCCTTACAGTTTCCCCTCAGGAAGTCTTCCTCACCCTTACCTCACTTAACCCTTCCAAGTCCAGCCTTGATGGGTTGGACCCCAAACTTCAACTTATCTCAGCTCTGGCGATTGCCTTGCCACTTGCTCACCTCCTGAACCTCTCCTTCTCTCTCAGTGCTGTCCCTCAGGCCTGGAAGATGTAAAAGGTTCTACCTCTGCCCATCTTACCCCGGCAACTTCTGTCTGATTTCTCTCCTCCCTTTTCCTGCAAAGCTTCAGGAGAACATTGCCTACTCTAGGCTTGCCGACTTCCTGTACTCCTCTGATTTCCTCTCCCCCTTTCAGTCTGCTTTTAGGAAGCACCACTCCACTACCTCCTCCTTGCTGCAAATAACTGACTTTATCCTCACATAGATCAGGGACATATTACTGCAGTCATAGTCATCGATTTGGCCAAAGCTTTTGACTCAGTGTCCCACCCGCTCCTCCTCAACAAACTGAGCTCTGCTGGCCTCTTAGTGTTCAAAGTTGACTGGTTCCATTTGTACCTCATGGGTCATCAATGGTTAGTACAGGTGAGAGGCATCCTCTTCCCTTCCCTCCCCATCCTAGCAGGGGTCCCACAGAGCTCCACCTAGGGTTGAATCCTGTTCTCTAATTTCCTAAATTAACTCTCATCTGCTTATGTCTCTTTGCATATCCACATGCATGCAGATGACATGGTCATTTGCACCTCTGGTCCTTCAGTTTCAGCTCTGGAAGGTTTGCAATGTACTGCACTGGTTCCATGCCAACCAACTCAGGGTCAACACCAAGAAGGCTGTGTCAATGACCTTCAGCACCATCCCAAAACTGGCCAGGATGTCACCCTTCCCTGTTTTTTTACACACTGGATAGCACCTCTCTGGAGGTTGCCCTACCTTTGAGTACCTTGGTGTGTGGCTTGATAGCAAGCTTGACTTCTCTGCCCACATCGATGCCATCGATGCCAAACTCCACACTAAACCTGATGTCCTATACCACATTAAGGACTGCTTTTCCCCCTAGACCCACCAGGACCTGGTAACCAAAATGGGTCTTCCAGTCTTTGACTATGTGGATGTGGTCTATGGCACCATCCCCTCCTCTTCCTCCTTTGCCAGATTGGACACTCTCTGCAATGCCTTCTGTCATTCTGCTACCAATTCTCCCCTCCCTACTCATCACTGATCCCTCTATTCTTACCTCTTCATCCCCCTTCTCCCGTCTCATTGTCAGTCACTTATTGCTAAATACTGATTTGGGTCCCTCCCCCTCCTACCTTTCCTCACTTATATTCTCTGTCCCCTCCTTTTCTTTCTCTCTCCACTCCAAGGATTCCCATATATTCTCCATTCCTCACCCTCATTCTTTTTTGAGAAAGATTTATCTGAAACGCATCAAGGCGTGTTTCTGTTTTCACTGGCACCTTAATAAACTGGCACCTTCTTTTGAAAACTGAAAGCCATGTTCTGACTTTAATTCAGGTGGCAAGTGCTTGATTTTGTTTATATGATTATGTGAAGTATCGCAGCACCCCAACCTAGTTCACAACCTTTTTCAGTATACACAAATATCCTCCCCAGTGTTTATATCTAACAGATCTATTCCTGGAGAAGTGTGAATTAAACACCAAGAGATTGTACAAGTCTTTTTTCATAGCAATGCAAGAGTTTTTTCTAAAGCAGGACAGAGCTACTGATTGGAACTGGTGCATGGAAAATTCAAAGGGTAAAAGAGGCAGTCACTTTTTAACACGATGTATTAAAGCAGAAAGATGCTATAAAAGAATTGAGTCATGATCATTTTTTGTAGAAACAAAAAAAGAAGAAATGCATATATATTGCAATGATAATGGAGCCAGCAATCAGGCATGATTCACCTTTTTAAATGTCATATGAAAAGATT
Organism: Neoceratodus forsteri; assembly: GCA_016271365.2. Taxonomy (NCBI): domain Eukaryota; kingdom Metazoa; phylum Chordata; order Ceratodontiformes; family Ceratodontidae; genus Neoceratodus; species Neoceratodus forsteri. Next base: position 1,099,330,049 of record CM028129.1, on the reverse strand, counting down.
AGATACGCACATCTGTACAGAGGCAGTGTATATCACACTAGAGTCTAAAGCTTATAGGGAGACTTACAGTGGGTCTATAGTGCACACATTTTTATGGAAAGTTTACAAAAAAAGCAAATGTAAACTACTTAATTGTACGATGAATAGTTTGCATAATATAGACATCAGTTCACCCAGAAGAAGGGGTGCAGTCTCCCCGAAACAATGGTAAATTTAAAAATATACTAAGACAATCAGCAAGTGGGTCTTTCTTTCCAGTCTGTGCTGTTCTGAGTCTAAAATTTAAAACCAAATGGAACCTCCCTTTACAAAATCAGCTCCAGCCAGCCTGGAAGCATGGTGGCAACGCTACTGCCTGACACTTCGGTGACCTGCATTTGGGAGCAAATGCAAGTCACTGAAGGTCATTTGGGGAGGAGAGGACTGAGTGTCCGAGGGATTGCACTCTTCTCTCAGGTGGGTGGGTTGTACCTCCCACATTGCATCTGACACTTAGCAGAGGCTTGTTGCCATGGCAGAGGAGAGACCTAGAAGGACTGGGATATCAGCGGATACTTAGCACCATTGCACATGTCCCAGACGACAAAGAAATGGGAGAAAAAAACACTATCCAGATCCTGCCTCACTGAGACAAGGGGAAGCCCATCTGACCCTGCCAAGAGGGGTAAGTTGTGGGGAAACAGGGTACTTCCCAGGCATGTTGGGTGAATGGGCTGGGCCACCCCCCTTCCCTGACAAAGCCTTGATTTGGATGGCGAAGTGCTGGGGAAGTGTCTGTGTTTTGTTGGCATATATGCTAGAAGAAAATAAAAAAAGTTTATTTTGACTGAAATAGTCTAGTCGTTTCCCCCTTTGAACTGGGAGTGCATTTTCACTTGGGAACATCCAGATAGGGAGCAGGCATGGATGGATGGTGGCTAAATGACAAGTGACAAAAACACAGTTCTAGTGATTTGAATTGTAAATTAGTCATCAGCATGTAGAAACATAACATAGAAACATAGACTGACAGCAGATAAGGACCAATTGGCCCTCCTAGTCTGCCCATTTAGCATTCAATCAATATGCAAATCACTAGGTTCAAAACCAAGACTCTTTTAGAACACTTTTTAATTTTAACTAGAATGTGTTCTAGATCAGAAGAGGGTGGCCCATCAATAATCATCCCTAGGTGTAAGTGTGGCTCAGCTGGTAGCACATCCATCGCTGGGCCAGAAGGTTTTGGGTTCTATTCATACACCAGGACTGGGCTCAGACAATAACTGCTGGCACCCAAGTGAAGTCCTAAGGAGATGCTGTACTGCTGCGCATGCCACCCTTCTGGTGAGGCATTAAACCGAGGTCCTGTCCTCTTTTACTGGTGGTTGTTCAAGAGGAAGTTAAGGATCACATGGCACTTCTTGAAAACAGTAGGGGAATTTTATTAAAAATAAAGAAATGCTGCAGTATTTCAGCATATTAATATATCTCACAAGGTGCAAAGGAAAGTAAAAATTGATTCACGCTGTTACAGAAACAGAAAAATAGAAAATACAGAAAATAAGGCAGACATGTGCCCAGCTAATGAAACTTTTTCACTAAACCACAGTATTTCCATGCTGTTGTAAAGAGCAAATAACTTGCTCTTTTTCAAAATGTCCCCCCAGAAGCACGAAAAACCCTTACCAGTTTCTGAGTCCAATGATGAAAGAATTTAATTTTGCATGTGCCCCCACTTAGGGAGGAAAGGGATCATAATTTGGCTCCATGGAGCCGAGTTGTGCTGATCCCTTCCACTTTCTGATACCTTTTCTGACAGTGATCTGCTCCCACTCCGCCCCCATGCTATCATGCTTTGCGATGTCACTATATGGATAGTGCGGGCGTGCTTATAGAAATGAATGGGCTGTTTTGAAGTAAACTTTTGTAGTTTAGATGGCTGTTTGAATAAAATAATGGCCACCGCTTAACTAACAAGGACCTTGCTAATTAAGCGGTGGCCATGATTTGTTTTGAATGTCCATCTAAACTACAAAAATTTTACTTAGAAAAAACAGCCCCATTCATGTCTATGGAGCAAGTCCCCATGCTATCCATATAGTGACATCACAAAAGGTGATAGTGCGGGGGAGGATCAGGTGTGGATCGGGGGAGGATCACTGTCAGAAGAGGTACCAGTAAGTGAAAGGGATTAGTGTGGCTCGGCTCCATGGAGCCAAATTACGATCCCATCCCTCCTTCCTAAAGGGGGGCACATATAAAATGAAATTCTTTCACCACTGGACTCAGGGCCTGGTAAGGGTTGTTCATGCTTCTGGAGGTCAGCACCTAAATAATTGCTCCTTAATAGTGTTCTGTGGTAGGGGTATTCATTTAAATAAATCTCACAGTCTTATGTACATTGTTCACTACAACCTGGGAGACTGTATTTTTTTTCCTGCATGGTTAAGGCACATCTTGCCTGCCAGAAATAATAGATTTACAGCATGCAAAACATATTTCCAAAGTGAATTTGTCATATTTTGTTCAGGGTCATAAAAACAAGCACAATGCTACCGCATGATTGATGACAGAAGTAAATAATGGTTCCTTCTACTTTATACCTAACTCCCTCAAAAAGCAGAGGCAAATGGGCAGAACAGTAAAAAACAGACACAGAAACATACAATTTGCTGGCAGATAAGGACCACTGGACCCACCTAGTCTGCTCATTTTTATCTGACTATAGTATCACTGCAGATCCTACTTGATCTCGGGTGCATTCACTCCCCCTTCCCTTTCTCTAAAATTCACTGATACCTATCCAAGTAATTCTTGAACCCCAGCACTGTTTTTGCCCCCACCACCTCAGCTGGAAGACTATTCCAGGAATCCACCACTCTTACTGTGAAGCAGTACTTCCTCACATCTCTTCTGAATCTACTCCCCTCCAGCTTCTTATTGTGCCCCCTTGTCTTTGAGCACATTAAATACTTCCATCTTGTACCTTGTTTACTGCCATGGGGTATTTAAATGTCTCTATCATATAGCCTTCTCTCTCCTCTCTTCCAGGGTATACATGTTCAGGTCCTTTAATCTCTCCTCATAGGGACTTTGATGCACATCCTGCACTGTTTTAGTTGCCCTCCTCTGGGCCCCTTCCATTCTGTCTATGTCATTTCTGAGATGTGGTCTCCAGAACTGAACATAGAACTCCAGGTGGGGTCTTACCAGTAATATATACAGAGGCAACACCACCTCCCATTTTGTGCTGGTGATACCACTCCCTATGCACCTCAGCATCCCACTTGCCCTCCTGACTGACTTGTCACACTGTCTGGCCATTTTAAGTTGTCCATTATGATTACCCCCAGGTGTCTTTCTGCTTCATGATCATCAGTACCACACCCCCATGTTATATTCTGCCCATGACTTTCTGTGCCCCAACTGCATTATTTTGCAATTTTTCACACTGAAAACCAGCTACAATATTCATGGCCACTCCTCCCATTTTCTCAGGTCACTGATCATCCCCAACCTATTGCAGAGTTTGGTGTCATCCGAAAAAAGGCTGACCTTCCCTTTCAGTTCCTTTGCAATGTCATTTATAAAGACATTAAAAAGGACTGGTCCCAACACTGATCCTGAAGCCTCCCTGCTGGTCACCCTCCCTTCCTTTGAGTGAACTCCATTTACTACCACCCTCTGCCACCTATCCCTTAACCAGTTTACCACCTTTGGACCCACTCCTAAGCTACCAAACGTGCCTACTAGTCTCCTGTGCAGAACAGTGTTGAAAGACTTACTGAAATCCAGGTAGGTTGCATATATTGCTCCACCCTCATCTAGTTCCTCGGTCACCCAGTCAAAGAACTCTATTAGATTTGTTAACATGATCCCCCCATGAATCCATGCTGCCTCAGGTCTTGTAACCTACTGAATTTAAGGCACTCCACAATCCTTTCTTTCAGTAGTGATTCTATTACCTTTCCTACCACCAAAGTCAGGTTGACTTGCCTATATTCACCAGCCTCTTCTCTGCTACCACTTTTGTGAAGTGGGATTACATCTGCCCTCCTCCAGTCCTCGAGGACCACTCCTGTTTCCAATGAGCTGCTATGTAAGACCACCAGAGGTGCAGCCAGTACCTCCCTGAGCTCCCTCAATACCCTTGGGTGGACTCCATCTGGCCCCATTGCTTTGTCCACTTTCAAACTTACGTGTCTCTTCAAGTCTCTCCTCCAAAAACAGACAAGTGTCCACCAGGGCTGGTAGTATAGCCTAGAGGTTAGAGTAATGAGCTGTGAATGAGCTTGGTACATCCAGCAGACCTGGGTTTGATTCCCACAACCTCCACTTGCATACTGTGTGACTCTGAGCAAGTCACTTAACTTCCAAGTGCTTCCAGGTCACCCCTGAAAACAGGTACTTGTGCCTAGTGGGCAATACCCGGTTACCAAAGACTAAAATAAAATAAAGTGTCCACCTCACTTCCTAAATGCTCCTGTTACATTTTTGTGGTCCCTCCCCATCTCTTTCCTCTGTGAACACTGAAAAGTATTCATTCAGGATGTCTGCCTTTTCCTGTCCCCCTTCTGCACAGTTCCCCTCTTTCCCATCTTAACCTTACATCCTACCCCACTCTTCATTTTTTTGCTTACATACCTATTAACCCCCCCTATAAATGGGGTTTCCCAAAAGTCTTCCCAGAGCTTGCCTAATTGGTCACAGTCTGGATGGTGTTCGGTGTTAAAGCCACTTAAATGGTGTTGCCTGTTTCAGAATTAGTTTAAATGGGAGGACTGTGTGTTTCTATGCCCGAGGCCCACCCGGGCAGTTGAATAATCGCTCCGTTTCTGCCATTGCTAAATGTGCAGAGTGAGCCCTTTTGAAAGGTGTAACTGATTGCTGGTAGATCGTGTAAATAGTAGTAAAAATGTAGTTTGTCCTAACCTGCTTTCTTGCAGCAAGGACTGTTTCTGTTTAGCTCCACCATTTTGGTCTCGGACAGCCAAATGGGACCAATCAGTACTTGGGACTCTCAAATGGAGCCTGCTGAAATGGGGCTGTGTGGAGTGAGACTCTGGGAATTGTAGTTTCTGGACTGTTGGCACCTTGTTGCACCTATAGAGGGAGCCCTGCTATGACTGACATCTGAAACGACCAACCAAACCTTTTGGATCTGAGTGAAAGCCCCTGAGCTGTCTGCTGGCAAGCCAGATTCAAGTTGGAAGCTGAAGAAGCAGCACTTCTGTGTGTTCGAGTGGCCGTTTGCACCATAGTTCATGCTGGAGAACTGTTGAAGGCCTGATTCCTGGCCTACTAGCCTGCTATCTGCCCTGAGAGGGAGAAGAGGACTTTTTCGGACTGAATCCGAATTTGTATAGAGTAAAGGAAGCTGCTGATTATTACCAGGCTCACCCTGTAGAAGACCAAAGATTTTGCTGAAAGCGGTCAGCCTGTCAGGACTCTAGCTACTGAAGTGCTCCTGGGTTTATAAGTGATATTTGCTATCGGGACTGAGGAGATGCCTGCCTGGTACAGTAAACTTTCTTTATATATGAATGTGCTATGTGCTGGATGGGGATCGTGATCTGTTTTCCCCCTTTGCTGTAAACTGTGTGCTAACGCTGGAAGTTGTTTTCCCAGCAAGAATCAGACTGAATCCGTGCTGCCTGGCACAGATAGGCCCTGCCACGAGGGTCTTGTTTCACTACCCTGCTGCACAGAAAAGATCCATCGACGAGGGGCCAGCCCCTTACACCTTGCTTGAACAAGAACAGACTCGAAGCAACTCATGTGGGCTCTGCTGCCTCTGGCAATACAGAGAGATCACCCATCAGCCCTCCTGTGTTTAGCCTGGGTACCGTAATTATCAGGGTAGCTCCTGGCAACTTTTGTCTAATCAAAGTGTGTCATCTGATTGCCATGTGTTTTTCTTTTCATGAACTGAGCCATCCGGCTCCAGATTACAAATTGTGTGTGTGAATGTTCTTTTTCCATCACAGGGCCCCAACCAGCTGCAACAGACCTGGCTAGCTCCTTTATCCATCCTGGGTACCCAGAGAGTGTGACTATATGGGACTCTGAGTGCATGCACTGCAGTGTGATTATTAGTGTGATTAAGCCAATTAACCTGATTTTCCCCCTCCTTATTAGAGTCCCCCTGAATAAATCAGATCTGCTTTTTCTGCAATTTACATTGACTGTGATGTCAGTTTATGTTTAAGGTATTGCATTGTTGCTGTTGTACTACATCACTTTATTTTACAGGGGGTCCTCAGAGTCAAGTTGAAGGAACCAGTCCTGGGGGTAAGTGCCAAGTACAAGTGTATGTGGTTTGCATATCTGGTGTATTGGGAAGGTTACTTCTGTGTACTGTGTGGGCCACTAGTGGGAGATAAGGGGGGTCACAGTGTTCCAGAGGGCTGTGGCCTGCTAAGCATAACCCAAACCAACCCTGACCTTTGGGTGGAGGCACCCGTTTCAGAACTCAGGCCCCTTAACCTGTTAGTAGCCAAGCAGGCAGGGGTAGTAGCCCAAGGGATAGCGCCACCTAGGGGTTACACCTGCAAGAATGTCTTGCCCCCTTTTGTTACTGCCTTGGCTATTCTCTCTTCAGTGTGTGCTCCTCACTGCTCTCCTTGTAAGCTTTGTTTCCCTTGATACATCTCCCTATCCTCCTCCCTCTGTGTCTCCTTGTACCTTCTGAATGCTACCATCTTAGCTTTTACTTTTTCTGCCACCTCTTTTAAGAACCGGGTCTAGTACGATTTCCCGTCACTATTCTGACCGATGTTAGATCTCCCGACTATAACTTCCCGTATACCAGCTTCCCAATCTGCTTATTTTACCACCGAGATTAACCCCCGGCATACCATTTCCCCGTTTGTCATCAACCTGTAACTTACATTTTTCCCACAGCACTGCTGCTGCCCATTCTCGCTGTCCCCTTTACTGCTTCCCCAGTGCTGTCTTGTATGTTTCTCTGAGCAAGTCAACCTCCGTTGTCATCAATCCATATGTAAGATTGATGACAACGGAGGCTGACTTGCTCAGAGAAACATACAAGAATGCAGGAATCGTTCATTGACAGCGAGTCAGCGTTAATGTTACACCTGTAATTTACCAGTTGGGAGGTAAGGGAGGCTTCGTTTGCACATGCAAGTGGACATACACAACCATAATACTGTTGTCCTGTTACTGTACCTTCTGTATGCGTGGTATAGGAGTCTGCGTACCCGTTAAACCTGATCACTGAATTAGTTTACAAGCTGTAACATGAAAGGTGCCAGCATTGAAGGTTACTTTAGGAACCATTGCAGCCTTACATGAAGATAACGCTGAGGTGAAGCTGAGAATGTTAGAGCAGGAGCAGGAATAATTCATTGATAGCAAGTCAGCGTTAATGTTAATGTTAATTTAATTTAGCAGTTGGTAGGTTTGGGAGGTACGGGAGGATGAGGCTTCATTTGTGCATACAAGTCAGCTGTAAAGCAATTCCAGTGACGCTGTGAAATCTCAGCGAGGAAATTCAAAACTCAGCAATAGCGGCTACCTATACGTTAAAGAGCAGAATCATGCAGACTTATTTTACTGGTGCTGTCAACATAGAAAGTATGCAGGATGTCATGGCTGTGCATCCACGGTGCTTGTAGGTGATCAACATCAATTGCGTGGAACAACAGAACATAACCATGCACCAGATGCAAATGATGCTCCTGTGGCAATAGCAATAGCCTCCCTGAAACACCGTGCATTGACAACCCATGACACACCTGCACAACTTATTCAAAATGAGCTTGCCCAGGTACATCCAGAAGTAAGACATAACATACCAGGCAAGCATTCCCTGTTGCAGGTTGTTAAGCGTGCAAGAAAACAAAATAGCATGCCTGAACCTAAAATATTAGACGGTGTGTGCATCCCGCAAGAATTCTCAGTGGTGAATGGCCACTCTTTCCTGGCCCATGATTCAACATGTGGTAATGAAAAAATATTACTTTTCACAACAAAAGCAAACATTGAGAAGCTTAGCACAGCAACCTTTGGATCATGGATGGTACCTTCCCAGATCCCCTAACCTATTAGGCAATTATATTCTATACATGCCCCAGTAGGAACTGGTGAGACCTGTAGAATCCTTCCTTTGGTATATGCTTTGATGTCGAGTAAATCGCAGGAATGTTATGTACGCATGCTACAGGATTTGCAGGACGTTGCAGACGAATATCAAATTTGTCTGTCACCAAAATTTGTCCTCACTGATTTTGAGCAGGCAGCCATCAATGCCTGCAAGTCTGAATTCCCCAATGTTGTCAACAAGGGTTGTCTATTTCACCTAGGACAAATAATCTGGCACAAAATACAAGGATGTGGGCTAGCACACAGATATGGAACTGACCCTGAATTTAGCCTTAAACTTAGACAACTTGTTGCCCTTGCATTTTTAAGTCCTGCTAAAATTCCTGATGTTTTTGAAGATGTAAAGAATGACATGCCTACAGAGGCTGCATGCATAGTGGAGTGGTTTGAGGAGACATATGTTCTGGGAAGGGTGCGGAGGAGAATGAGAAATAATGCCACTGTCAGAATACCACCTCTGTTTCCTCCTCAGTTGTGGTCTATTCTTGACCAAATGCTTCAGCGTATACCCAGAACACAAAACAAAGTGGAGGCATGGCACCGACACCTAGGGACCTTGATTGGAGCATCCCGTAGGGATATACCGGTTTGTTGAAGAGCTACATAAAGAACAACTTGTGACAGAGAGCATGATAGAAAAAATTATCCGAGGGTTGCCAAAGTCACCAATCAAAAAGAAATATGCTCTGAGAGAGGAAAAGATAACAAACATTGTTTCCGACATGGACATGTTATGGATTTTATTAGAGGAGTGGCACACAATATGGTTATTTAAGTAGATGCCAAATTTTAAACTTTGGAATTAAATAAAGTTACTTTTTCATTAGACTTTTACTAATTGAACTTCTGCGAAATCTGCATTTGCTTTTAATTAAACTTCTACGAGTCTGCACATCAGAGGTACATCAGAAGCACAGGTAAAGGTAAGCTTCATCTCGTTGTCTGCTGTAACTTATTGCAGTGTTTGCTAAAGTAAGCAGTGTGAGCTTCATTTTCATTTAAACTGAGTAAGCAGTGTTTTGTTGCTGTTATTGAGGCACCGCCCATTTCCCATTTCGTTTGTCCAGGTGAGATCGGCGCCAAAAGTAGGCAGTGTGAGCTTCATTTTCATTTAAACTGAGTAAGCAGTGTTATGTTGCAGTTATTGTGGCTCCACCCATTTCCCGTTTCGTTTTGCAAATGTAAGCAGTTTAATTTAAACTAAGCAGTGTTTTGTTGAGCATAACTTACATTTCAACTGACAGGGAGGATGACAGCCTGTCTTCTCAAAATATGCATCCTAGAGACAAGAAGATGTAGCACGTCGGGGGTTTAGGAGACGGGGTTTAATTATTGATGGGAAAACACATGACGGGATTAGTATTGACGGGATGTGGCAGCAGTTGGGAAGTTGATTGCGGGAAGTCAGTCGTCGGGGTACTATGAGTCAGGAAATTGTATGGATCCCTTAAGAACCATGGCAGTCTCTGTTTCCTCTTACTTTTTGCTCCCTTGCTTGATGCATAGGTTTGCTGTCTTCACTATGGTCCTTTCTGATTTTGTCGTGGCGCACAGGCACAAACAAACTCATTGCTATAAGAGGTGCTCTACAGGGGTGCGCCCAATGGGGAGCTCCATTTCTAGGGGCAGGTCAGTGGCAGGCAAATCAGTCAGCAGGCTGGAAATGACTCCCTTTCAGCTGTTGGGGCTGAGTTGGATACTTTTCAAAGGACAGAGTTGCACCAACAGTGTTGTGGCTTGGTCCATTGATGTAGCATTCCTGCACTACATTCCTGGTTGCACGTTCACACTGCTGTAGCTTACAGTAGTGTGAACCTGCTGAGCCCAGGCTGTCTGCATGCCCTCTCACCATTAAAAAAGTAAACAAACTGACAGGGGTGCCCAATCCCCCTGTCGGCATGCCCCCTCCCAGTTCATTTGCTGATGGGGAGCCTACTCCCTGTCACCATAATGTCCATCCACCCCAATTTGTTGTGTTCTGAGGGGGGTGCCCAATCCCCCTTAGCTCTTGTCCCCCCCAACACTCAGTATGTGCTGACGGGGGTGCCCAATCCCCGTTGGCTACAGCCCCCCCAACAAACACTCAGGTGGCACACTGGAAGCCCACCCCAGAGTGCCAAAAATCCTTGTAAGAAAGAAAACCTTCCCACAATGTTTTTAATTTTTTTTTAAACCTGTAAACTAGAAAATGGTCCCTCGTTGATTCCAGCGGCACCTCCCCCAATCTGCACCCACCCACTGAGCACCCCTCCTCTCCACACACACACCCTCACCCCATACTCACCTCCAGAGCCTGGCGCAATGATCTTGGTGGACAGGGAACACATCTGCACTCTTCAAAGCTGACTGTGAACTGAAGAAATGCCAGTAAGCTGTATAATGGCATAAATGTTTTTTTTTTCAACTTTGGTACATACCTTGGCTATTTTTGTGAATTTTGGCACCAAATTTTCAACATGAGGTTCTTGGGACCCCACCTCATGAATTCAGTCACTGTCATCTGGTTATTCAGTCCTGAAAGGTGATTTTGCGGTCACTGCATGGAATCACCTTTCTGGACTGATTAACAAAATGACAGTGTCACTGTTCATGAGGTGGGCTCCCAAAAAGCCTGGGTTGCAAATTTGGTGAAAAAATTCCAAAAACTGACTGTGTTACGAGCGTGCATTGCACAGTTTCAACACATAATATTTTCACTCCAGATTTTCAACATTGGTATTTTTTTACACCTCCTATTGAACAGTACAGCTGTCATTTTTCACATCCTGGCCGAAATATGTTTTCACACTTCCAGTGCAGAATAGCATGGTCACTGTGGGAAATCAGTATTTGGGACAGATTACAAAAATCACAGTGACACTGTTCATGACCGGAGGTCTCAAAATACCTATGTTGAAAATTTGGAGGCAATATAATGACTGTGTTACGAGCGTGCATTGCACAGTTTCAATGCACACTTGTAACGTCATGAATATGTAATATTTTCACTCCAGATTTTCAACACTGGTATTTTTTTATACCTCCTCATGAACAGTATGGCTATCTTTTTTTACATCCTGGCCGAAATGTGTTTTCGCACTTCCAGCGCAGAATAGCGTGGTAGTTGTGGGAAATCAGTGTTTGGGGCAGATTAAGAAAATCACAGTGACTCTGTTGATGAGCAGAGGTCCCAAAATGCCTATGTTAAAAAGTTGGTGACAAAAGTACATAAAATGACTATTTTATGAGCGTTCATTGCGCAGTTTCCACGCACACTCATAACGTCGAGGATCTGTAATATTTTCACTCAAGAGTTTCCAAATTGTCAATTTTGCATGCCTTCTTATGAACAGTGTAGCTGTCATTGTTCACATCCTGCCTAAAATGTGTTTTCGCACATCTGGCGCACAATGGCGCAGTCGCTGTGGAAAATCAATGTTCGTGACAGAGTAAGAAAATCATAGTGACGGTGTTCATGAGCAGAGGTCACAAAATGCCTGTGTTGAAATTTTGGAGAAATTATTCCACTAAATGACTGTTACGAGTGTGCGTTGTGCAGTTTCCACGTACACGTTCGAGCATTTTTAATATTTTCACTCCAGATGTTCAACACTGCCATCTCTTCGCATCTCCCTATGAATGATACATCTGTAATTTTTCACATCCTGCCCAAACTGTGTTTTCGTAAATCTGGTGCAGAATGGTGTGGTCGCTGTGAGAAATCAACGTTCGGGACACATTAACAAAATCACAGAGCCACTGTTCATGAGCAGGGGTCCCAAATGCTTTCATGAGGTGGGAGGCACAAAAGGCCATGTTGAAAATTTGTAGTGCAAATACCAACAAATGCCTGGGGCGTTAGGGTTTCTAACCATAATGTCCCCCCAACCCATGGTGGGGCTCCAGTGCCCTCATCTTCTCTGAACTGCAGACACATCGTCACTCTTCACAGCCAGGTCACGAATTGAGGGAACAGGTATACACTTCACTGTATTTCAACGGGAATGTGAACTTGGTGGCATAACTTGTTCTTTCTACTGGGAACTGTAGTCCTTCCAATCAGTGCGTACCAACAGCAATCCCAACGATAAACTCCGGCATTGACAAATGTTTGTTAGATTTAAATGCTGCTGGGTTTCCAATATGCCATTGCACATTTGTCTAGGGCATTCTCTTTCCTCCATCTTCTTATGTTTAAAGAAGTTTTTACTGCCATCCTGCCATGTACTCCTAACCAGGAGATGTAACTAAGTAAGCAAACCTTTATTTTTATGGTGCCCAATCCCAGGGGCTCTGGGCACCTTACAAAAGGAGTTAGACATGACAGGAATAGACAGAAAATACATACAAAATCATGAAACAGATAATAATTTAAAATCCATAATAAATATAAAATAATAAATAACATTAAAATCAGCTGCAGCTAACCAAAAAAGACTTCTTTAAAAAGAAGGGCTTTCAGACCCCTCTTAAAACCCCCCACTGAAGGGGCCTCCCTCTGGGATCTGGGGAACAAGTTCCAGAGGACCAGGCCAGCCACCTTAAATGCACGATCCCCAGAGGTTTTCAACCTGGCCCGCAGAACTGCTGGGAGGCCCTCGGTGGAGGAGCCAAGCGAGTGCACCAGAAAGGCAGGGGTCAGGAGGTCACTTAGGTAGCCAGGTCCTGAGTCATATAGAGCCATATAGGTGAGCAAGCCCACCTTGAAGATGATCCACCATCTGAAAGGCAGCCAGTGCAGATTTTGCAGGACCAGGAGTCACATGACAAGACCTGGGCAGGTCCGTCAGCAACCTGGCCACTGCGTTCTGCATCAGCTGCAGCCAAAGGAGGTTCTCTCCACTGATCCATAAGTATAGAGTATTGCAGCAGTCCAACCTGGATGTGACAAAGGCATGCACCAGTGCGGGCTGGTCATCAGGCAGAATTAGGGAAAGAAAGGCCTTATCTTTTGAAGGTAAAGGTTGCTTTTGCAAAGCTGAACTTGCAGCTAGGAAGGATGCACCATCTTGAACTAGGAACTAGGAAACTGGAGGAAGGCACAATCTTGCTCAGCTTCTGAGGGAAGTGAGCCTTACTTTTAATTTTACACTGGTTTTTACTTGTTTGAATCAAGAAGGGGTTTACTATACTGTGGATCTTTTTGTAGATTGCTACTTTACATACAGAGGGATTAAAATACTGCTGATTTTGTTCCTTTCTTTTTCTTTTTCTGTGAATCTGGTGGCTTATTTATAGCTTGCTAGTATTTTGGGGACTTTTTGCAACAAACTAAGTTTTTCACTGGTGTGTTATTTCATTCCTGCAGTCAGTCAAGTTATGTATTAGAGCCAGACAAGGCCTCAGGAGGTTCAAACTGGATTGCTCTGATTGTCCTCATAGCACAGAACAGGTGCATTGACCAAACCCTCCCCTTCCCCATTCACACCCTCCCCCAGCTAACCTAGCTTTATGGAGTTAGGCAGGAAGGTGTGACCACTTCCTGCCCAGACACAAAACAGGGTGGGGTGTGCCACAGAAGGCAGTCGGGCAGTGCATAAGCTGGGAGGATATCTTCTTGTGATTCCCATTGTAAAAAAAAAAACTTTAGGGGGTCCTAGTATATAGACCCTAGGAAAAGGGTTACACTAGTAAGGGGAAGTGAGGTTCCCTATTAGCGAAAAGAAAACAAAACAATTTCAACAGCGAGGGAGAGAGACATGTGGGGAGTAGTGCAATGCAATGGCTGTGGGGTGGCAGTCTTCTGGGAGACATTCTGGAGGCTGCAATGCTGCCCTATTTGCAGACACCTCTCTGCTCTGAGGGAGGAGGCTGTCCGTCTCCAGGCCAACCTGGCAAGGGGTAGGGAAACCTCCGCCACCATCCAGGACCTGACAGGGGACTGGGAAATCTCCTCCCCCACCCAGGGACCACCAGGGCTGCTGCCGCTGCCTCAGAGGTTGCCAAGAATAAGGAGTGGTTGGACTATGGTGGGCTCAGGTAAGGTGAGAGTGGTGGAACAGAGGCGCATCACTCCAGTTGTACCTCTCCACAGTTCATATGCCTTCCTGGTGGAGCATTGTTCCTCTATGGAGGCATTTGCAGTGGAGACCTAGCAGGATGCTGGGAATCTCCACAAAGGAGACTCACAAGAGGGTGGCATGGTATCCCACAGGGGAAGGAAACAACTTCTGGTGGGTGACTCAATCATTAGGAAGGGTAGAACTGGGGGAGGGAGGGGAGAGGGAGGTAAGGTGCCTGCCTGGTGGCACAGCATGGAGGGACAGGCAGAATCCTCAGAATTGTGGGAGCAGCTGCATGGGAGAGGGAGCTTGACGTCATTCTCCTCCTAGGGACAAATGATCTAGCTGGGAATGGGATCACAGCTGTGCAGGAGGAGTTTGTGGAGTTGTGGAGAGGCCTTAGACAAGTAGCACTCACAGTAACCGTTTTGGAGGTGCTGCCTGTCTATGGCATGGGTGATGCTAGGGTACTCCATACTCTGGGATTCAAAGAATGGTTGAAAAACTGGTGCAGAGCACAGGGTTTTGGCTTCATTGGGGACTGGGGGTCCACCTGGAGGGATACAGTCCTAAAGTGGCATGATGGTCTGCATCTGTCCAGTACGGGATCCAGGATCCTAGGTGATAGGTTTAAATGCTTCATTGGCAAGCTTTTAAACTAGCCAAGGGGGAGGCCCTGAAAAGGAGCAGTGAATTCCCAGTCTCCCCCCACAAAACAGGGTGGTTAACGAGGTTAACACCAAAGTAGAGAGGTCAATAGGGGGCAGGGCAGGGGTAAATGGAGAAAAAGGCAGTAAGTAAAGAGATGGGGCTAAAAGGGGTAAGACCATCAACAAATGGAGGGTGATGAGTATGAATGCCTGTAGTCTGGGTAACAAGCTTCCTGAACTAGTGGCCTTGATGGAAGAGGGACACCTGGATATTATGGCAGTCACAGAAGCCTGGTACACAGAGAACCATGACTGGGATGTCAGCATACCAGGGTACACAATTTACATGAGGGACAGGGAGGTAAAAAAGAGGAGGAGGAGGAGCTCTCTACAAAGGGAATGGATCAAACAACAAGACTAAAAGGAAACAGGAAGAGAGAGGTACTGTGGGTCACGCTTGGAGACAGGAAATGGCACCACAGTCCACACAGGGGTTTTATACAGACCCCATCTCAGGGGGAAGAAATGAACAAGGAAATGATAGGAGGCATCCTTAGAATGGCAGAAAAAGGGGAGATATTGTTGATATGGGACCTGAATATGCCAGATGTTAACTGGAGTGCATTTGCTGCTGCCACACCAATCGCAGAGTCATTCTCGATGCCTCACAGGGTGCATGCTTCAGGCAGCTAGTGCTGGAACCCACTTGGGAGGGAGCAGTCTTGGACCTGGTACTCTTAAATGGGGACAGTGAGAGGATCTCGGATTTAGAAGTGGGTAGCCATGTGGGAACAAGTGGCCACCAGACAGTGTGGTTCATAATAAACACAGCCATAGAGTCAAGCCATACAAAACCAAGGGTACTGAACTTTTGGAGGGATGACTTTGGCAGAATGGGAGAGTGCCTAAGGAATGCACTAGCAAAAGGACAGTAAGGAGGGGTGGAGGAACACTGTGGAAAAATCAAAACTGCCATCACAGAGGTAACAAGTCATTGTGTAAAGCAAATAAACAAAACAAAATGAAGGAAAAACACTATGGTTCTCAAAAGAGGAGGCAGGGAAGGTTAAGGATAAAAAGTCAGCATTCAGAAAGTATAAGGAATCACAGAAGGAGCAGGACAGAGAACTCTATCAGGTAAAGCAGAAGGAAGCGGGGAAGGCAGTTAGAATAGCAAAGGCCCAAACCTAGGAAAAGATAGCCAACTCAGTTAACAAGCTGGATAAAATCTTTTATAGGTACATTAGTGAGTGAAGAAAGAACAAGTGAGGGATAGTGAGGCTTAATAAAGGGTATGGGGTGGGCAGAGGGTGACAGTGAAAAGGCAGAGATGCTGAACAAATGCTTTTGTTTAGTATTCACAAAAGAAGAGGAGGGGGACGTACCAAAACAAAACAATAGAAGCACCCTAGATAGGGGGGTCGATACCAGTCCATTCACAAAAGAAAGGGTGCTGAAAGAACTCCTAAAACTCAAAGTGGACAAGGCAATGGGACCTGACAGGATTCACTCCAGAATTCTAAAAGAATTAAGGGGAGAACTAGTGACACCACTGACTATCCTTTTTAATAAATCGTGGGAGGATGGTGTGGTACCTCTGGACTGGAGGATGGTGGATGTGATTCCCCTTCACAAAAGTGGGAGCAAGGCAGAGGTAGGAAACTACAGACCTGTTAGTTTGACCTCAGTGGTAGGGAAAATTATGGAATCACTTCTGAAAGAAAGAATTGTTGAGTACCTAGAGGCCAGTAGGGCACAGGACCCAAGGCAGTATGGATTCACAGCTGGAAGGTCATGTCAGATGAATCTAATATATTTCTTTGACTGGATGATCAAAGTAGTAGACCTGGGGGGCTCTGGAGATGTCCTACCTAGACTTTAGCAAGGCATTTGACACAGTCCCACACAAAAGATTAATATCAAGTTAGCCAGCCTGGGAGTGAGTCTCAGGGTGGTAGCCTGGGTAAAAAATTGGCTGGACAACAGGACGCAAAGGGTAATAGTAAATGGAGTCCATTCCACAGAAAGGGGGGTAGCAGGGTTCAGTACTGGTACCGGTCCTCTTTAACGTCTTTATATGTGACATTGCAGATGGACTGGAAGGAAAAGTATGCCTCTTTGCAGATGACACAAAGATCTGCAACAGGTTGATACACAAGGGGAGTGGAAAGTATGAGAAAGAACTTGGCAAGGCTGGAGAAATGGTCTAAAGTATGGCAGCTTAGATTCAATACAAAGTGCAAAGTAATGCACCTGGGAAACAAAAACCCAGGGGAAGAGTACACAATGGGGGGAGGTACTAACAACAACAAAAATGGAAAGGGACCTGAGTGTAGTCATATCAGATGACCTAAAGGTGAACAAGCAATGTGAGAAGGCAGTAAGGAGGGCTGGGGGATACTGGGATGCATAGGGAGAGGCATCACCAGTAGAAAACAAAGTTGTTATCCCTCTGTGCAGACCATTGGAGAACCCCATCTGGAGTACTACGTGCAGTTCTGGAACCCCATCTCTGCAGGGACATGACAGGATGGAGGCAGTCTAGAGAGGGCAACTAAAATGATGCAGGGTCTGCACAGAAACCACATCTGAAGAGACAAAGAAGCTTAATATGTATATCCTTGAGGAAAGGAGGGAGAGGGGGAGACATAATAGAAACGTTCAAGTACCTCAAGGGAATCAACTAAGTCCAAGAGGGTAGCATCTTTCAGAAAAAGAGATGTGCAAGAACAAGGGGGCACAGTTTGAAGATGATGGGGGGACTGCTCAAGGGCAATGTGAGGAAGTATTTTTTCACCAAGAGGGTGGTGGACACATGGAACGGCCTTCCTGAGGAGGTTGTGGGTTCAAGAATAGTGGGGGAATTCAAGAATGCATGGGACAGACATAAGGCAATTATAGTGGGGTGGTAGGAAGAAGTAGGCTGTTGGTTAACTAGGATCTGCAGCTTATCCAATAGGTAGGGAAATGGGTAGACTGGGTAGGCCAAGTGGTCCTTATCTGCCGTCAAAGTCTATGTTTCTATGTTTCTATAGGGATTTAATTGGGGTGACATTCCTTAAGTGGTAAAAGTCACTTTGGACAACAGATGACACCTATGCAGCAAGTGTTAGCATGTGGTCAAGGAAGACACCCGGATTTCTCACCTTAGTGGATGCCATCAACAAAGCAGACTCAAAGAACAACCCTTTTACTACCCTGGTGTCATCCACATCATGCCTGCAACTAGGCTCAATCACTAGTACCTCCGTTTTGCCAGGGTTCAGTCTCAGCCAGTTAGAGGACATCCAATCCTGAATCTCGGACACTCGTTTAGCACTTCCATGGCGTTATTTGTCCCAGGACCAAAAGACATATACAGCTGAGTATCATCTGCGTAACTGTGAGAAACCCAGACTGTAGCATCTAATGAACTCACCCAGGGACAGCATGTACACCGCAAACATCATTGGCGACAAGATCGAACCTTGAGGAACTCCACATGGCAGGAACTTCGGGCAGGAGGAGAAATTCCTCATCACTACCTACTGTGTCCTGCCTGAGAGATATGACTCATACCAGTTGATGACAGTACAAAATACTCTTTAAGGTGATCCAGAAGCACAATGTGGTCCATGGTGTCAAATGCTGAGTGGAGATCCAGGTGAATGAGAACTGACCAATCTTCTCTATCCTTCACCCTGAGGAGGCCATTTTGTACACACACCAATGCCATCTCAGTGCAATGCCTAGGCTTAAATCCAGACTGGAATGGCTCGTAGATGTCAAAGGCCATGAGGTGTGCCTTGAGCTGCAGAGCCACCACTTTTTCAACAATCTTACCTAAGAATGGGAAGTTGGAGATAGGTCACTAATTCGCCAAGACGTCACTGTCCAATGATGGTTTCTTCTGAAGTGGTTTCACCACTGCCTCCTTCAAGGCATCAGGAATTAACCCCTCTGAGAGTGAACACTGAACTATCTCAGCAAACACTGGAAAATGGACTCAGTGCATCCCACCAGGAGATGAGTCAGGCTCAGGTCCAGTTCACAGAAGATGGGCCACAGCTTCAAGATTACTTCAACAGCCTCAGACACCCCCACTGGGTGAAACTCCCACTTGACCATAGGAGTGCTTCTGTTTATGCAAGGCCTACCACTGTGGGACTGGGGGTGCATTCTGGTGCATTTTGGAGGTCATCCGGAGCATAATTTGCTATCCTGTGTACCCCCCTCCCCATGCCCAAGTAAGTTGCACTCTAGCCCCCTCCACAGAGTGCCCCTTCAGTCCAGCATGATGCCTGAATCTTGCTCCAGGAGTGCTGGAGCCATTCTAAAGGTGGTGGTGGTGGGGGGGGGGACGAGGTCTGAGCATTAGGGGGTAGTTGTGAAAAATGTTTTTAAAAAGCTGGGGGTCTGGGGGCCATTAGGCCCTCAGAAGCTCTGGGGTTTTATATGCTCTGTGGTGAGTTTTGGGGCTTTTATTGAAAATAAAACACACTTTTGTCACATCATCCCTACCCTTGACTCCAGGAAAAAAAGTACTTTTTTTTTCTCCTAGAGTCAGAGGTGTGAGAGACTCTGGCTGGCCTTAAAATCTGCAGCTGCAACTGGGGTGGGCAACTGCCTGATCAATGCCATCGAGAACCCACACCATAGGCATTATTAAAATTATGTGCTGTGAAAGATTTTTATATGAAGGCTGGTGGTCTGTGGGCTGCTGTGTCTTAGCGGCCCCCAGATCCCCAGCCTTTATATGGGGATCTTTCCCAGTGCATACTACAGTACATGGAATAACCACTGTCCTAGTAGTTCCAAAGTAGCTACTAGCCGCCACAGTGTCAACACCTTCAAACACATCAAACACATCATGTGCCCCCCATAACTGATGGGCCAGTGGTCCTTTTCTGCCTTCAACTTCTATGTTTCTGTGTTAAGCTGCCAGTTCAAGTAAGCCCCCCTACACACACAAACACAAACACACACACACACACTCACACCTGCACCATTTGCTGGCCCACTGATCTACACACAGCTCTTCAGCTCAGCATGTGACTCTCTGCCAAAATACTGAACAAACTGGACAAAACAAATTACCTGACAATGGAAGCTGCAACAGCACCAAGCAGGAGAAAAGCAGTCACAGACATGCTTCCTTGCAGCAGCAGAATCCAGAACCACCCTTGCAGCTCCCCTTCTGAGTCCTCCTAGGGAATTTTCTGCCTTCTCAGCTCTTGCAGACATATTGGGGCCACAAGATCTGCAGCCTGTTCCTCTGCCATGGTGGCACAAAAAAAAAAGAGCAAGCTGCTCCTATCCCTGCCCAGCAAGCAGAGAACACCCGCCCCCAACAACGTTGGATTGAAGCCAGACCAGCCACACATGCAACAATTTGCACCCTCCTGTCTGGCCCTGCTGAAACCTGCTAATGTTCTGAAAGAGTTCAAGGTGATGATAATGTCCAATCCTGTTTGATGGAAACCTTGCTGTCCATGTGCATCATCATAATGACCAGACTAAGGTCATGGAAAAAAGCCAGCACAACTTCACTAGGGGCACACACAGTCCTCAGATGGACTCTATATAAAATATATCTTCCATCAGTATCTCAACTTTCTGCGGAAGAGACTTGTGGAGAAGAATGGTTATCCATTAGTAGCCAGTAAGCTAGGAAGTAATTGGACCTCCCACTCAGTTTAGCCATTGAGCAGTTTTGTTGCTGAGGTACAAATGAAACCCTCCCCTGCACCCCCCCCCCATAATACCCAATCTTCCTCTTCCCCCTCTAAGATCCCCAAAAGCATAAGGATACAGTCAGCTAGTAGGCACCCATCAAAAAATTGCAAATGCACTCCCTAGTAGAAATGGTCAGCTTTCTTCAGCAGTACATCAATAAATGAACGATAACATCTTCTGTAATAACACCTTACTAACTTGTGGGTTAGGGTGGGGGTTGTCATTTGAATTTTGAAACTGAATACATTTGGCATAATGGAGACAGGGGTTGGTTACTTGTTTAGCATAAGTTAGGGAAGGGACTTCAGTGACTACACACCCAGATAGACTTTATTATATTACAAAAGTAAACTTTAATGGAACTTCGCCTGGACTGTGGGGAAAGGGATGTGGGTGCTAGTAGGTGATCGGTGGATGGGGTGGGAGAAATGCTTGCTTGCAGAATGGGTAAGGTTGTGGCTTTCACTTTAGAAACATTTTTTTTAAAGTAAATTAAAGTAATGCACACTTTATGTAGTTCTTTGCTGACCTCTAAAACAGCGATTCCTTCTGTGACCTACCTCTTCTTTCCTCTGGACACTGACTGGCTCTGGCTGCTGGCCCTCCAATGAGTCCTCCAGGCCCGGTCCTGGGCAGGGCCTCCAGGGCACTGTCTGCTGCACCTGGCTCGATGGGCGACCAACCAACTACTACCTGACCTTCTGCTCCCACCTCCCATCACGACCTGTCCACAGGCTGCGACATAGGAGTCCTCCCTCCTGCACAGGAGGAAGAGGACAGATCCGGAGGACTGAGTTGGAGTCGACTGATGACTGGGTGGTCTGCCTCAGGCTGCGGGACTCAGGAGATAGGTCTCGATTACCGCGACTCGCAACCGAGCACTCCAGTCCTCTGAGCTGTAAAGGAAAATCCCAAGATGAGGAGTGGGAAACTTCAAGGGGCACAGCTGTACCAGTGACTGCCTGCCATAGGCAAAGTGAGATTTGGCTGCTGGCTCCGAGTTGGCTCTCGCTCTCCATGGCGTGATGTGACTCCATCCTCTCTCTGCCACAGTCCACATATGAGATGGCAACAACTGTAGTAGGCTGGCTCTGGTCCTTGTGAGTTGGGTAGCAGTAGTAGCAGCAGTGGGAAAGTAAGTTACAGCAGCGCAACTGATTGGCGGAGGCTTGGAGCAATTAGAAGCATGTGGACAAAACTGTCCAATTGCTCCGCTAGATGCCAACAGTTGAGAACAAACTTGGTGCCACTGTGTGATGTCAGCATGTCTATTGGGAAGGAATTTAGTCAACCATCTGTTCCCCCACCCTGCCCCTGCAGCATAGGGAACCGGGTTCGGGACCTGGGCAGATTTTTTTTTTAAAAAAACTGCAATTTAAAAAAGGGAGATTTTTTCTGCATGCAATGGCGTACAATAAGTATGCATGGTTATGCCACTGCCTGGACCGAATAGAGGACACTCTATTTGAGAAGAACTGAGCAAACTCTTTGCATAATGTTACTGAAAATGCTCTTTATGGCTGTAGACAGGTAGAATGAAGTAGCTTGTCCACAGTCTGAAGGAGCTGAGCTGGTCTACCCCTCCCAGCTGCAATCTCCCTGGACAGGAACTCTGCCTTTTTATGGTTCATTTTCCTTTGATAGTCACCATAATAAACTTTCAAAGCCAGTTTTTCCTCCTTGGACTGGGTCAGCAATGCTCCAACTTCTAACCTGTGGTCTTCATCTCCTTGGAAGCTCTGTCAAACCATGGGGGTCTCAAGGGAGAAGAACTGATCATATACGGATCAGTGCAATGGCATCCAGCACCTTGCTGACAGCCCTGTTATAGGCCGTCACCATCTCGCTTGTGCCAACCTCACATGCAGTACTCACACTAGATATGTCTACCACCGCCAGAAGTTCCTATGGGGACAAACCCCTTAATGGGCATTGGCGGACCATCTCAACAGAGGAGGGACTATTGGGGGGCCCCAAACTAGAACTCCACACCTTGCAATGATTGGACCAAATGACTTGATCAGTCCTGAGGTCAGTGACCTTAAGCCCCAATGAGAATATTAAGTCCAAGGTGTGGCCATGGTGGTGGGTCACAGAAGCAACTGCTTGTACTAGGCCCAGTGATGTCATTAACTGGAGGAAATCATGTCCAAACTGTATGGATTGGTCATCGACCCAGGCGTTGAAGTCACCCAGTATCAACCATCTGGGCAACTCCAACATCCTGCTGACAATGAAGTCTGTGATTTTCTGCAGGAAATCTCCCTCATGCCCAGGAGGACAGTAAACAAGGAGAATCCTGCAACCTGCACCTGGCCCCCATGCCCAGCCACACATTTAAACGATGAGGCAGAACCCACTGGGTGCACGGAGAAGTTCAAGCTGGATCTAAAACAGATGGCCACTCCCCAACCCATGTGTTAATTCCTTGGGCAGTGCACTACAAAGTACCCGGCAAGGACCAATGCATTCAAAATAGGACCTGCGTCGTCCCCAGTCAGGTCTCCATAATGCAAACCAGATCAACCAAGGAAATCAAGTCCACCATAATTGCAGTCTTATTCCTCATCAATCTAGCACTGCACAGCACTGCCCGAAGGAGACCAGTGGAAACTGCAGGCCCACTGACTACCTGTCCACTTGATCCGGTGGAAACCCTAGGTATGGGCATTAAACACTTCTGGCCTTTCTTCTGGCCCCATTTTGACCCAGGGCACCTCCTGCTGCTGAGATCACTAATGCTGCTCACCCCCGCTCTACCCACCATGCCCTGCTGCCAACCCACTCATCCCCTACTGATACCCACCTCCTGACAGCGTCTTACCACCATAGCTGAATGAGTGGGGTTGGCAAAGGGGTGAAGATCACGTAGCAGAGTCACCGTGTAAGTAATACGATATGATCTGGAGCCCAAGCACATCCTGCAGCTATTCCACTAAATTATCTTCCACCTTTAACCTGTAGGTCAGTACTCAGCTCACACAATCCTCAGACAGTCTAAATACAGCCTTCCTCCCTATACATACATTCATCATTCACACATAATACAAAATTTTCCCTAACAACATTCACACAAGCACTCAAACACTATCTATAGTTCCTCCCACAACCCCAAACAAAATCTCCACAAAATCCAAATAAAATTATATACAATTTAAAAACCACAGAAAGGAGAATCCTAAAATTTTAAGTTTGGAGGACAAGTCCATAATAATCACTGGTAAAGATGCTCAATTTAAATCAATGTCCAGAGTTCTCAGAGCCTACAGTCACAGACAGTACTCTCACCACTTCCCAAGATGGAATTGAACCAGAAAAAGAAGTGGCATGGTGAAGGAAAGTGCTCTCACCACCTTCCTCAGGCAGTCTTGTAAATCACGCAACTGACTATAGTACAGCATTGCCAGTTAATCCAAGAGAGTGATGCTCCCACCACCACCCAATGGAAATGATGGAAAAGGCAAAAAAGTAATTACAGCACAACTTCAGGAGGGGGGTCTATAACCAATACACAGTCACCCATACAGGAGCCACTAATGTCCAGCTGAATCCAGTTCTTCCAGGGCTCTGCACCACCTCACAGCAAGCCTCTTCAGGAGACAGTTCACTTGTCATACATGCCAGCTGATGATAATTCAGGCAACAGCCTCACAGTTCCACCCCCCCAGGCCCACTACAGGCAATCAGCAATGGCTAGAACTCAAAGCTCCTCAGGTCGCCCAGTGTCTTCAGAGGGCTAATCCAGCCCACAGTTAAATCAGAGTCCAAATCGAAATGTCCTGTGGCTGCAACTGAAGCCCGACAACTCCCTGAGTCCAGTGCTCCAGGAAGCAGCTCAGCAACAGATGATGTGCGGCTTGCTCTTCTGACCCACTAGCCTTCCTCCAGAAACAGTTCCCAATTCAGTGGGTTCCTGGCCAATGATTCCTCCATGCCAACTCAAGTTCAGGTTTTGCTCTGAGTCCCAAATTCAAGTGCTACTGAAGTAGCACTAAAGTTAAATGTAAAATATTGCAGTCCTCCAAACCAGAAACTTCAAATCCTAAAAATAAGAAAGCTAGCTTCTGATCTACATACACTACAAAGCCCTGCCTGACACTGTTGCCCTACACCTCAACGCTAAATACGAAATGCTAAAACACTTACTACTAATTAAACTACTGGTTTAAAATGGAGATCCCTCACAGGAACAAAATGTCCTGGGAGGCAATCAAACTAAAACTATATAGGATTCTCCTCAAAGCAGAACGGTATAAAAAGGCAAAGGGAAGGTATTTTCCAGTGCTAACTAGAGCACTGCTAGACAGACGCCCAGCCTGGTGGGCATCTTCCTCCATGTACTCCCTGGAGGAGTCCCACATATTTCTAGGGAGTTTTTTGTTACTTAGGTGCTCTTTTTCTTCTTTTCCTGCTTGACACCCCTTCAACTCCAGCTCAGGGGAAAAGGACAAAGCCAATATATGAGTATAAATGTTGCCTGGAGCACCTGTTCGCTATGTCTGGCTGTCATTTCCATTTCTTATTCTTTATGGCATAACTTCTATGCTATCCCTATTTAGGGCCTTCAAGTCACTTCTTTCCCACCTGTGCAGCTAGGATACTAACCAGTATTCCACTAAAGGGGTCCAGGGCTTTGCAAAATCTTTACGTACTGGGACAAAATAAAAAAATATGAATGTAATCACGTAGAAGACTACAAGGTTGATCACCTGCACCCTCCCATCTTTCACACTTCTGCATGTTACTTCCCTTTTCATTGGGATGAGCCCGCTTCCCAAATACCTCAGAAGAACAGGCTGCATATCCTAGCTTCCAAACCTTTGAGCAGTTGATATATGATGCGAATATAAAGGAAACAGGAAATTAACAAACGTTCTGATTAAAAACATTCTCTTAAATTTGGATAGAGACTTATTTTTTCCATATATGGAGCTTAGTATCAGCTATTTTAATACATTCTATCCAATTTTCCTGAGCTAAATTCCCCTGCCAAATGTGATATCCAATATTTTAACTGGGTTTTTACTAATACTTATTCCCGCAGTTTGCCCAGCCTCTGTTGATATTTCTGCTCTACCTACTAGAATCCTTACACTTTAATTATAATTTATTTTGGATCCTGCTACATCTGAGAAATTATTTAAAATTTCTTGCACTTCAGCTCCCAGATTCTTGATCTCTTAATGCAATACAAAGATCACCAGCATGGTTAATGTTTTCAGCTCGCATTTCACCTTTCCTTGATTATATTTTTAGCATGCAATGTCCTAGTATTGAAGTCAGTAACAAATGTAATCATGGTTTGTGTGGCATTTGCATTGTTCTTCCTCTTGCCAACTGAATTTAGCAGTTATTTTCTTTTTAAATGCATAATCTTTTTATAAGTAGCTTCAACTGTCTTCATGCATAGCCTCTCTGTGCTGACCTTTACTTGTTTTGCCTCTTCTTCAAAGGTTGCATCATTGGTATGATATCAACGAATTCTCAGAAATTTACCACAGGGAATACTATCTACTTTTTTTAGTGTAACAACTGTCAGCTCTCAAGATACTAATTCCAGATGATTGTTTTCTATAAGGAGTTGACATTACTTTATTATTCCCAATTTTGAAAGTGATATAACCCCTTGGTGGCGCTATCGTATGGGCTATTACCCCTGCCTGCGTGACTATACACATGTTGAGGGGCTGAGTTCTGTGAATTCACCCGAAGGAATAATATTGGGGTAGCATAGCTTCTGCGGTATAGCCCTCCGGGATACTATAACCATGCACCAACCCACCTAGCGGCCTGATCAGTAAAGCAATAAAACATTCACATTCACCGAATAACAGTAATAGTTTGCTCACACCCCTTGCACTTATCACCAGAGCTGGATCTTCCGCAACTGCCCTGGAGACCCCCTGTAAAATAAGATCAGTGATGCAACCATACAGTGGTAATACTGTAACCCTGCCAATAATGTACACACTTGCCAGGTTAAACATGAAAACCCACAATCTGGTTTATTTAGAAGTGAACAAGGGTGGGACATGAATCTAGCAAATGATTGTCACTTCTGATTAAATTCAGATTGTTTCAGCATGACCTGTAAGTCCCTTTTTAATAGCCCCACAACCCCGGGTACCCAGTATGTCAAACAGTCTAGCCTGAAGCGTTGCCCCGGTGTATGCCGGCATTGCAGCTGTTGTTAGGGCCCTTAGGAAGGAAAAACAGTTAACATGCACACAACCCAAATATTTGTAATCCGGAGTCAGATGGCTCAGTCCATTGCTATAAACCCCAAACAAGAAAATCAGATGGCACACTATGATTGCAGCTGTTGTTGCAGGGAGCTACTCTAATTTGTACTCATGCTATCCAGACCAGGATGCAGAACAGGCGAGATGAAGACCTTGTGGTGTTGCGCTGGATTGCCAGGGGAAGCTGGCCCTACACGACTCACCTCCTGGTGGTCGCTACCTGTTCGGTGGTGTTAAGCTGGGGGCCAAATACCCAAGTGGGTCTTTCACTAAGAATGTCTCTGAATTGGGAGTAGTGGCCTAGGCCATGGTGGCGTGGCCCAGGCAGGAGAAACAGTTCAGAAAATGTCCATGGGTGAATGCTGGAAAAGCCTCCAGCTGGTGTAACAGACTGGCTGTGGGGAACCAAATCGCGACCCATGAAACACATACAGCACATCTACAACACTTAGTTTTCTAAGCCATAGTTCGGATAAAGTCCATTTGCCAGTCGCAGCTTTACTGCGCAAACCTTTCCATCAGAGGCTCTCTTCTAACTTCGGGAAGGCCGATCGCTTCTGAAGCAAGTCTTTGGTCCACTTGCAAGTAGCAATAACACACTTTTCTCTCCTCTATTGATGCAGGTCTTAACCGGCAATCAGAAAAGTCTGACTTTCACACTCAAGGATGGAAAGCGTGACAGGCAGGCCAGCAGAGCCTTCCCACCGATTCTCCTATGTTCCTCCTAGGAGCAGCTACTTGACAGCTCGAGCTGTTCACTCTTCAACCTCCAACTTTTGACTGACTCTGCTTCAGGCAGTTCTGGGTATTTCCTCCAAGATCCAGAGGGTTCAGTTGGCTGAGAGAACTGTCAGTCACCACAAGGTCTCCCCCTCCAGGTCTATTTAGGCATCACACCCTTAAAACTACAAATACAGGTACTACAGAATTTCCTTCCCACAAGACCTCTGCGGACAGTCTCCATTTTAGGTCCCCTGACGTTCGATTGGTCCAAAACTGGAAGTCCAGAACCAAAATGGGGGCTCCAATTCAAAACCTCAGGCTGCAATATAAAAATAGAATAATAGATAAGTGTGTATTACAAGGCAGTAATGCCATCGAGAGGTTTTGGGGACATGGAACCTTGAGAGCGAAGCTCGAGAGGTCTTAAGTTGCCAAACACCTCGAGATGGTATCACTGCCTTGTAAAACACTTATCTTTCTGTTACTTTTTGTAATTTATGGATCCATTGATAATACTACAGCTGGAGATGACCTTTGAACTGTAGCATTATCAGCAAAAACAATAGTATTGTCACTTTTCAGGATAGTATTATTGAGAGTAGTGATGTATTACTGGGAGATTTTTGTATAACTTAGTATAGTATTATTGAGGCTTATCCATACATTACAGCAGGTTAAACAAACTCCTCTATCATTATTATTATAAAAGATAAACAGTAAATAATCACTTTCACTAACAGAGCTCCCCTCTTCGCAAGTAGTGACTGCAGAATGGGGCAGAACAACAAACTGTCTGGCTGGTCATGAGCCTTAATCCGCTCGGACCCAGCCCAAACTAATTTTCTAACAGAGGCTAAACATTCTCTTAAAGAGACAGGCATGGAGGCGTACTAAAGCACTCTCATGCAGACAAGTAGAACTACTGCAGACAGGACACCATCTAGACAGTGGGCATTTTAGGAGCCCAGGAAGACATTTTAGTAAACCCCAATTTGTACGGGGGGGGGGGTTACAGTGACATCAAGGACATCAATGGATTCTGTATCTGTCCTGCTGGTGCATTGCTAATTCCAAGTGTTTACATTCAGCTAATCATTTAATAGTTTTGCCAACTAGCAACCCCCACCCAAGACAATGTGATATCGTCAATAAAATGATACCAATGAATAATGTGCCTGAGGTAGGGGTTAGAGTCAGCAAACACCATCAATCTTTTCCAGTTGGACATAAAAAGATTGGCATATGAGAGCACCAAAGCTGTCCCCAAAGCCACCCCCTTTGTTGTACATAAAATCTTTGATTGAAGATTAATAGTTATGTTGTAAAACATATTCCAGAAGTTCCAAAATAAATCATTTTTGGAGCACCACTAAAATGTGGTTCTGCATCTAAGAAATAATATATGGCTTCAACACCCAAATCATGGGAAATACTAATGTATAATGAGGCAATACCTATTGCAATCCAACAGTAGCTTGTCTCCCATTGTATTCTTTTCAACTTCATAATAGTATTAGTTGTCTCTCTTACATAAGTTGGACTCTTAAAAACTAGTTGTTTTAAAAAGTGATCAACAAAAGAAGCTAGCCTGGTGGCACTGAAGGTTGAGGCGCTGGACACCACACCTCATTCCACATGACAGCCATATTTGACGAGACACAGGTCACCGAGTGCGGCGGGGGAGGAGGAAAGGAGAAGGATTGAGCATCCAAGGAATAGCTCTCCTTTCATGGGTGGGAGGACTGCCATTCCCCTTCGAATGACTGACCCCGGTTGAGGCCTGAGGGATAGTACAGATTGGGAGAGCAACCTGAAGGGAGGGCATTGCAGGTGACTGCATGCACATGCCTCCACCCGTGCTTGCATGCCTGCAGTGAGGGGTGAGAAGAATACATCCTCAGTACTGACCTCCCTGGATTCTGGACTGTGCTCCAAGGGGGAAGGGTAGCCAGCACTCCTCCCTTCGGCCCCTCTACAGGGGGAATCCATAGGGGAATTACTGGGGTAGAGGTGGATCAGGGATAGCTGGGCTCAGAAGATGAGCCAGTCTGTGAGCTCCCACAAAGAGCTGGACTGTTTTGCTTCGAGACCTAGCCTGAACCCAGGGGATGTCTGCTGGGGTTTTAGCTGTGGGGGGGAACCCGAGTCGGGTGTCCTCAGAGGACGGGCACTGTGCTTCCCGAGATTCCTAGGCTTGGGCGGTTGGGCTGGATGGCTTGCTTGCTCTGAGCTGGCCACGGTTGGTGTCTCTGGCAACTCCTCGGGGGATGGCTAGGTAAGCAACCCTCATTTGGGGCTCTCATGATTGGAAGCTGGAGTGGGAATTTGGAGCTGGAAGGAGTACTGGCTGTGGTGGACACTTGAACTGTCCTTACCCCGAGGACCGCAGCAGTGAGGTGTTTTATTTTCCTATTTACTTAAAAAGTATTTCTTGGAACTGCCATTACTCTATCCTGCCTATGTGAGAGATAGGCTGGAAGATTAATTTTCTTTGTTCTGGTGAGGTGAGAGCTCATCAGAAGGGTCATAAATATACATTGTTGAAAGACTTTGAGCTATCTGTTATCTTTTTGCTCTCAGTCACTACCTGTTTTGGACTTTAATTTTATTATAGTTTTTGTTTAATGCATTTTTAATATAAGCTGCGTGTATGGGTGCGCATAATGGGTTTGTATATTGTAAGGGTTGTGTGCATGGTGAATGAATTTTATTTTGGATTTAATTTTGTAATGGGTAGGGTTTTTGTTGTATCACAGTTTTATATTATTCCATTTGATACTTCTGGAGTACTGAACTATTTTTACTTTGGGTTTTGTTTTGGTTTGTTCTATGTATATTTTGTTGGGGGTTTTCATTTGTTCTAGCCTGGTGTGTTATTGTTTGGGACAGTATTATATGTTGAAGGCCTGCCCACACAGTTGTGCACTATTCATCCTCTGCCCTCCATGCCCTCTGCCCTTCCCCCCCTTTAAAGTTTTCGATCTATCAGTGCTGTAGAGCGCTAGGCATTGCCTGTAGGGGGGATGGGTTGGGGGTGTGAATGGCGGAGGATGAATGAGTGGGGCTCTCACATCAGGGTTGTTAGGTCCAGAAGACACCCTGGGGTGAAATGGATTCTGGAACGTGGTCCGCCATGTCTGGTCTCCATACCCAAGGGCACCACCACTATTGGTGGGCAGATAGCTCGGGCGGCCCTGGAGACCCGTCCAGCTTGAGCAGTGTTATGCAATGCCAGATCCATCAAGAACAAGACTGCAATTATTGCAGATCTTGTTGGGATAGCTGATCTGGCCTGCATCACTGAGACCTGGCTAGATGAAAATGCTGGACCCATATTGGAGGCTACGATTCCAACTGGGTACTCGGTGATACACTGCTCAAGACTGGACTGTGGGGGGGGGGTGCAGTCTGTTTTAAGACCAAATTGGGCCTCACGAGTGTAACAGTTGAGGAAGCTGGGTCATTTGAGTGTACCATAGTAGCTGGTGTAGGTTGTAGGATAGCCCTCATCTACCTCCCACCCAGGGATGAGAAGTGATTCCTTCAGAAAGTAATGGACTTTGTGATTGACATGGCATTTGAGTTGCCCAGGCTAATGGTCCTGGGCGAACTCAGCCTAGGTCGATGCTGAACTCTCGCAATTTGGACAACACTTCCTCCAATTGATGACATCTTGGGGCCTTACATAGATTGTTACCTCTGCTACTCACAAACATGGTCACTCTCTTGACCTGATTTTCCTCCTGGGGATCGAAGCCCCTGATTTGGGGGTGGAACCTGTCGGATGGTCCAATCATTTCACCATGGGATTCACTTTTTGTGCACCCACCCCTTTGTAGGCCTGCCCTGTGGAGATGGTCAGATACTGCCCTTTATGGGATGTGAGTCCTGAAGGCCTGGCAGTGGCACTTGACCTATCGGAGTTTCCTATGGCAAGTGGGAGTCCAGAAGCCTTGGTTCTGGCCTATAATAAGGCTATTACTACAGCCCTGGACTCTATCACTCCTGTCCGTGTTTGTCCTCTCTCCCTTCGCCCTCGGTCCCCTTGGTTTGATGGGACCTTGAGGGAGATGCAGCGACCAGGACAAAGGTTAGAGCGTTACTGGTGGAAATCCACCCTGGAGGCTGACCATCTTAGATTGCTAGAACATTATCAAGTTTGTCAATCAACAAACCAGTAAGAAGGCAGAGTTCCTGTCCGGGGAGATTGCTGCTGCTCAGAACTGACCAGCTCAGCTGGTTTGAACTGTGGACATACTGTGCAGCCCTGCCTGTCTGCAGTCTTGAAGAGCTTTTTCACAATTGGAGTGTGATGAGCTCATTCAGTTCTTTGCGGATAAGGTGGCTGACACCAGGGCAGAGATCCAACCAGCACACTCTATTGGGGATGCTATTGATCGGTGCTTGTTCACTTCCCACTTTTTTCCTGGAGTACCTTTGACCAGCTGGAGTTCATGGATGTTATGCGGATTGTCCAGAGTATGCACACTATGTGCTGTAGTTTGGATCTGGGCCCAACCTCCCTTATGGGTTGTTGTGACATCATTGGCCCGGTCCTGGAATGGATAGTCTACTGCTCCCTTGAGTCAAGTGAGTTCCCTAGCTCCCTGAAGGAGCTTCTTTGGACCCAGACTGCCTTGTTAGCTTCAGACCTATCTCTAACCTCCCCTTCGTGGGGGAGGTGACTGAGAAAGTAGTGGCCATACAGCTGGAGAACTATTTGACCATCCATAGCATCTATGAACCTCTCCAATCCAGTTTTTGAAAGAGGCACAGTACCAAGACTGCACTGGTTCAGGTGCTCAATGATCACTTGATGGCGAGAGATCAGAAAAGCCATTCTGTCTTGGTGCTTCTGGATCTCTCTTCAGCATTTGACACCATGGATCATGGAGTGCTGCTTGAGTGCCTGAGGTTCATCTGTGGCCTGTCTGGTACAGTCCTCAAGTGGTTTAAGTCCTTCCTCACTGGCAGAACTCAGAGGATGGTGTCGGGGATTTATTCCTCCAACCCTCTCTCTTTGTCATGTGGGGTCCCTCAGGGCTTGGTGCTGCCCCCATGTTGTTCGCGGTGTACATGCTGTCCCTTGGAGACATAGCAAGATGGTATGTGCTGAGGTTTCACTGCTATGCTGATGATACCCAGCTCTACCTGTCTTTTGCACCCGACCAGGATAGTGCACTCTCGGTATTTAATAACTGCCTTGCTGAAATCCAGGACTGGATGAATTCCAGCTGGCTGAAGTTGAACTCAGGAAAGACTGAGGTGATGGTCGTGGACCCGGGCTGCCGGACAGGGGGGTCAGGGGCTGGTCAGCCTATGAGAGGTTTCCTGGGGGCTCCCAGATTCTTGTCTCTGAATGGGTGCAGGACCTGGGGGTGGTGCTTGATGTTGGGCTGACACTGTGATCTCAAGTGTCGGCAGTCATCAAGTCATCCTTTTATCATCTGAAGAACATCACTAGGGTCAAGCACCTTGTTCTGTCCAATGATCTTCCTATCCTGGTCCACACCTTTATGACCTCATGCCTTGATTACTGCAACTCCCTTTACCTAGGGCTACCGGGGGTTAATATCCACCCCCTGCAGCTGGTGCAGAATGCAGCAGCCCGGTTGTTGACAGGGACTCGACGGACGTGTCATATCACACCAGTGCTGCGCAAACTGCACTGGCTGCTGATTCAGTGGCAGATCACCTTCAAAGTCGGACTTCTGACCTATAAAGCCCTACATGGACTGGGCCTGGACTACCTGAAAGAGCTTCTGTTCCCCCACCACCCTGAGCGATCGCTCCACTTGCACTCAGCTGATGAGGGGTTGCTAGAGATTCCAAGGGTATTCTTAAAATCTTCAGGGGCCCATGCATTTATGCATGCAGCCCCAGCACTTTGGAATTCTCTACCCCGTCAGCTACAGGAGTGAACGACCGTGGGGGGCTTCAAGCAGGCATTAAAAACATATTTGTGGCACTAAGCACATGCTGCTTAACTATACTGAATTTTACTGGTTACCTGTTTTTATATTGCGTGTTATATTTTTACCTTGTTCTATTTATTCTTTTATGTAAAGTGCCTTGATGTTTCTGAAAGGCGCTCAACAAATAAAGCTTATTATTATTAGAAGATGAGCCCTCTGAGAGAGGGCCAGAGCTGCCTGCCAGCTCCATGAAATAGAGCAGATTAGCTCTCAATATGTAGTTCCATTGCAGAGTCCCCCCTTTTTTTCTATTTACAAATAAGATAAAATGGTGCACGGTTGACTATTGAAATGAACTACAGAAATATAAGTTGTCAAAAAATAATTTAACTAGTGATTAATATGCTATTTGGAGACAGTTTTCTCAGAACTAGGTTTTAAATGCACTTTTGCAACAGTTTTTATAAATGAGTGGAAGCCAAAACATGTAAGTCTAACTTAGTAGTAGATTATGGAGCTCCATCTCTTAGCTGTTTTTCAGACTCTCTTATGAACTGAATATCCGTGGAGGAGATGGTTTGATATAAATTGTTTATATATTATTATTGTGATTTATTAATATGTTTTTACGGTTAAATTAGTAAACAACCTATCAGCCATTTTTACGAAGTTTAGCTTAAATGGCTATATTTTTATAACATGAATGAGTGGGAGCTAAATGAAATATTCTAACAGCTTGGTAGAACAACAGAATATAATGCTTGGCTATGACAGTTTTCAGTTTTGGTTTATAACATTATCTTATTTCATGTGGACAGAATTGTTTTTTGTAACACTGATGGTGGGCAATGTCAGAATTTCCATTTAATTTTCTAGCACTTTTCTCAATACAGGTTTGTTATTGTTCATATTTGTAACAGATTAATTGTTTAGAGTATTTAATCATCTTTGTTGCATGGCAACTACACTCTACCCCCCTACCCCCCACTGAAAAAGCTACTTTGGGTGGCAATATGTAAGGGCTGTTGCTCTGCATTTCTGATGCACCAATAAAGTTTATTATTTTCCTCTGATATATTGTTGAGTATGCTGTTTTTCTTATTTTTTTTTTAATTTTCTGTTGGTATGTAAGAAGGGTCTTATCTCTTGACACAGTGCAACTCTGGCTGCCTTGGTCTGAGGAGAGTACATATTGGCTCCGATATTCAGAATTGCGCATGGCAATGCACAAGTGGTGGCGTAGCACATCTGAGATGTGCTGGTGCAACTACGGGATATATTCAAAGGAGATGAGCCATGGCGCATCTCCTCTGAATATAGCAGGTCATGCACATGGTGCAAATATGATGCTCCGGCGCATCTCCCCCCAACAGGGCTGAATACCAGGAATGGGAACTGCACCAGTGTAACAGAGTTATGCTGTGCGCAAATTCCTGATATTCAGCTAGCAGTATGCAAATGGGGCCATAATGTATGCAAGGTGCAAATGGGGCAATTTGCATGTCATTATGGCCCCTTTGCATGAGTTGTGCAGGGCTGGCCAGCGAAATGCGCATGGCGCAGAGTGTAGACCAATAGGCTTACAGCTGCTACTGTAAGCTGTAATTCAGCAGGCAGCCGGTCAGTATGTGGGTGGGTTTGTGCTTCCCGCTGATGACGGGGGCTAGGTGGGCAGGGGATCCTGTGTGGGTGGGGGTGCCACTAAACCACCAGGGATGCTTTACGTAGGGTTTGCCAGTGATCGGGGTTTCAGACAGGGTGGGGGTACCACTAGACTACCAGGGTTGGGCATTTTATTAATGTCAGCAGTTGGAGCATCGGGAGGGGTGTGGGGGTACTGCTAGACTACCAGGGCATATAGGACACGGTTTTATATGGGTGATCACAGCTACATGGCAGGAGGAGGGTACCACTAAACTACCAAGGCAGTATGTGGGTGCTTGTGGACAGTGTTGGGGGGGGTGCCACCCATGGCTGGTGGCTGCTGCGTTGCACACTGCACTACAGCGGCCCATCTTGGATGGCTACCATTTCAGCCTTTTGTTTTGGGCTCAACATTGTGCCCCAGTATGTGATGCATCTCGAGGTTGTGCCAGCATATGCGCCGCACATCCTGGGCTGAATATCGGGATGTGCCGCATATGCATGGGCACCCTTAGGATGCGCCGAATACATTATTGTTGTACTCCAGCACATCGGACCTTGAGCTACACAAGTCCCCCTTTTGAATATTACCCCAGGGCACATTTCTGGGGTTGTGCTGGTGCAACTCAGTTGTGCCAGGTGCAACCCCTTTGTATATCTGGGCCCTTGAGTATATGAAAATTTATCTACTCATATTCTAAATCTACCAACAGTGCTCTTCTGTGTTCTGTTTCCACCAGTTTAACTATGTATTTATTTCAATTGGGATTAATACCTTTGAGTCAAAGACTCATTTTCAAAGGTTCCAAGTCAGGGACAAAACAGAGCAATACAAATACAATACAATAAGTACAAATTAAGATAACAGTGAAAAAAAAAAAAACATGGTAGGCATCATGAACATCATTTAAATGGCACATGAGGTACAAGACTTGCCTAGTTTCAGGTACATCTTAAAAGTAGGGTAAATTACATTACATCAAGTTGTTGCAGGGTAGGGATACACTGGGAATAGTGAGACATGTCAATAATAGGTCAGTGTTAAGCTTTGGGGATGATGCGGGAAAAGGTAAGCAGCCAGATTGGCATTGTCAAAGTAGCTAGAGGTGGTGTGGGACAGGAGTAAAGGGGAAAGGTGGTGTAGGAGGGTTGCAAGTCGAAGGGGGGTGAGTGGGATGGGGAAGAGGTGAGGAGGCAGGGATAAGGCAGGAGGAATATTGCAGATGCTGAACTCCTGAGGAGAATCCCAATGCCATTGCATTTCTCTACTCCTTGAGACCCAAAAGATGGGCCCTGTGTCCACAGTCTCATTGCAGCAGATAATTGAAAAGTTGCTTTGATGCAGGTATCCTGTATTGATACAACATTATAATACAAAGATTCTAGAACTGCCATAGTGGACATCCTTTTGTGATCGGCTTTAATGCTATTAGTGTTCAGCGTGATAGGTGAAATGGTAGAGCCTATATGTTGGTATCTTTTGGGGGGAGATTGACACATTGCTGGTCTGAGACATAGTTCTACTTTGGCTTTTCTTTGCCACTGAAAGTGACTCATCCCAGTAAGACGAATGATCCTGGATGGAAAAGGAGATGGCAGATGCCTCTGAATTACCCTCCTCTCCCTCCATATCTACTCACTGTATATTGCGGGCTAAGGCAGCAAACCTGTTTTTAACTGTAGCTTCAGGGGGGGATTATTAATTTTCTTTGGTCTTCTCATGCCTTCCTCTTTCCCTTGTGGTTTCCATTTCTGATTTTGCATCCATGGTGGGGGCATTATCTGACTCGTAGGTGAGGAATTATTTTCTGTATTAACCTTAGGGAGGCACCTGACCTGAGGTTTGGTTTGTTTTGTTCTAATTATGTCTCACTCTTTTTCTGGGGAGACAGAGTTTAAGACCTTTTACCATACTATTTTGATACTGAGCTTGGGTACCGGAAGCTTTTGGGGAAGGGTGTCCTGGGCAGGAGACTGTTAAGCTGTTTGGACTTCTGAAGTTGCCTGTGACTGTTGCCTCTCTTACTTCCATTCTGTCCGAGGCCCTGGCTGAGCCCTGTGCTTCACCTCTATCAATTTTTCTTGGTTAAGGCAATCCATTCAGTTATGTGAGGCACAGGAGCACTGCCTGTATGACAGCCTCTGTTCCTCACACAGGCTGCATTTGAACATCTATGATTAAATGTCCATATTCCACCCACGTGTTGCACCTGAGTCACATGCAGAACTAAGAACCACATCTGTGGCATGAATGAGGCAGACCAATGTGAAAACACATTCCGCTTTTTCTTACCAAAACAAAGCTACCATGTAAGTGGCAAACCACACTGTTTGTTGGCTGACCTTTACCCTAAATTTCCACCCCCCCAAACCTGCTCAGTATCAGTAACAGAGACAGGATGGTCTAAAACCTCATACCTTTGCTGTAACCAGCATGAAATATCAGAAACATTAACCTCTTCATTCCAAAATAAAATCATAAGAATAGCAGGTTTGGGCAGTGGGATTGCCTTAAATGAAGATGTCAGAACTGCATTTTGCAGTTTATCAAATTTTATCCACAATCTCTCAAGTGATGTTAGGGCTTTAAAACTCACATCAAATGTGGTTTCTCCTGAAACATGAATGCTAGCATGCAATTTTGTAGCAAAACAGCCCACTGATTTTTATGTTTGCTTGCGCGCAGCACAAGAAACATATTGCAGCAGCTTAGTGCCGAAGCAGGTTCTGGAGGCGCGGCACTGTTGTGGCCAGTACCGGCATGGCATCTTGGGGCGTGTGTGATGTCCACCAATAATGGGGGACAGAGCCAGTGACACTAGTTTGAAACGTTGCCACCAACTTGAAAGAAAATAGCAGCGCCCGGATGCCCTCCCCCCCACACGCATGCACTCACGCATATTGTGTGCTAATGCGCTCCTCCCCCTCACACTGTATGGCCGACAGGGGTGCCCAATCCCCCATTGGCTCCAATGTTCCCCCAACAACAGACAAGCGGTGCCATGCTGGGAGCCCACCCCAGCATGGCAACAGTCCGTATGGCCGACGGGGGTGCCCAATCCCCCATTGGCTCCACTGCACCCCCAAACAGCCTTCCAGCTGCCACACTGGGAGCCCACCCCAGCGTGGCAAAAGTCCCGGATCGTTCAAGAGAGAAAAAAAGAAACCTGAAAGAGAAAACCTTCCCTCGCTGACTGTCCTGACCCCCGCTCCCCTCACCCACGCCGACCTTCTGTGCACCCTGCCTCCCCACACTCCCCCACACCCCATCACCCCATATTTACCTCTGGAGACTGGCGCGACAATCTTCGGGGGTCCGGGAGCACGTCTGCACTCTTCAAAGCCGACCGCGAGCTGAGGAAATGCTGGTAAGCTGTATAATATAATAAATAGTGTTTTTTCAACTTTGATGCATATCTCAGGCATTTTTGGGAATTTTTTCACCAAATTTTCAACATGGGGTTTTTGGGACCCAGCCTCATGAATTCTGTCACTGTCATTTTGTTAATCGGGCCCGGAAGGTGATTTCGTGGTCACTGCGTGGAACCACTTTTGGGACTGATTTATAAAATAACATTATTGCAGTTCATGAGGTAGGTCTAAAAACCCTATGTTGAAAATTTGGTGAAAAATCCCTCTACAATGACTGTTTACGACACGTTGCGCTGTTCCTATGCACTGTAGTTCGTGGATTTCAATATTTTCACTCCAGATTTTCAACATTGCCATTTTACCATACCTCCTTATGAGCAGTATAGCTGTCATTTGTCACATTTTGCCCAAAATGTGTTTCCGTGCATGTAGCGCACAATGGCGCAGTCGGTGTGTGAAATCAATGTTCGGGACAGATTAAGAAAGTCACAGTGACACTGTCCATGAGCAGAAGTGTTAAAATGGCTATGTTAAGAATTTGGTGAAAAAATTCCCCAAAATGACTGTTTTACGAGCATGCGTTGCGCTGTTCCTACATACGCTAATAAGTTCGTGCATTTTCACTATTTTCACTCCAGATTTTCAACATTGCCATTTTACCACACCTCCTTATGAGCAGTACAGCTGTCATTTTTCACATCTTACCGAAAACGTGGTTCTGCGCATGTAGCGCACTAATGGCGCAGTCAGTGTGCGAAATCAATGTTTGGGACAGATTAAGGAAATTACAGTGAGCAGAGGTGTTACAATGGCTATGTTAAAAATTTGATGAAAAAAGTCCATAAAATGACTGTGTTACGAGTGACCATTGCGCAGTTTCCACGCATACTCGTAACTTCATGGATTTGTAATATTTTCCGTCCAGATTTTCACCACTGGCATTTTTCCACACTTCCTTATGAACAGTACAGCTGTCATTTTTCACACCATGGCCGAAATGTGTTTTCACACTTCCAGCACAGAAATGCATTGTCACTGTGGGAAATCACTGTTCGGGACAGATTAAGAAAATTACAGTGACACTGTTCATGAGCGGAGGTTCCAAAATGCCTGTGTTGACAATCTGCTGTAAAAAATTCCCAAACTAATTACATTATGGGTGTGCATTGTGCAGTTTCTACACACGCTCGTGACTTCACCAGTTTTATTAATATTTTCACTGCAGATTTTCAACATTGTCATTTTTTCCATCTCCCCATGAACAGTGCAGCTATCATTTTTCACATCCTGTTCGAAATGTGTTTTCGCACCTGTGGTGCCAAATGGCGTAGTCATTGTGCAAAATCAGCTTTCGGCTAACGAACTGATATTGTGACTGTTCATAAGGTGGGGGTCACAAAAAACCCATGTTGAAAATTTGGAGTGAAAATGCCAACGAACGCCTGAGATGTTAGGGTTTCCGACCATAACGTCCCACCCTGTAGAGATTGACAGGCATCAGGGGTGTGACTTGGCATTCTCGCCTGTAATGTTCATACCATTCCATACACTGCAGTCAGCAAGAGGCATCGAGGTGTGCCTTGGACTCTTTGGCCCCAAAGTTCACGCCATTCTCCTATACAGCACCCATCTCACCGTATTTCCTGATGGAATGGGGTGAGCATAAGGGCCAAAGACCCCAAGGTACACCGTGACACTTGTCCGTGTCTGCAGGGTAGGGTGTGGTGAAATGGCGTGGCCGTTGTGCCTGATGACCCAAAGGCACACCCCAATACCTGTCAGTCTCTGCAGGGTGGTGGCGGGGTTGGCTTCAGTTCAATACTTCACTGCCATTCCTATTATGCAGCTCTCTAACTTATACACTACCAATGCCAATGCCAGCAAGCAAACATTCGGTATTGACAAATGCTTGTTTTTACAGGTTTTTTATCCTATACACTCTTCCTGGAGGTAGTTCTAATCCCCCTTGTATATTAGCTTTACAGTGTTGGACCGCTGTGCAGGTTCTCCCTCTGTAGTAAAAAGATTAGCCATGGTAAACTGCCTTTAGGCTTCTCCAGGAATACATTATCTGTATCAAGTTCAAGTTCAAGTTTATTACAGGAAAACTCCATTGAGCAAGCTCATTCACAAGGTGGTCCTGGTACATATAAACAGACAAGGACATCAATACATAGGGTACAAAAAAGATCATCACAGTAGATTGGAAAATATAAAATAGAATTTTACATTCATATGGTACAACCTGCTCAACTTAGGGCATAACATGGTAGATGTAAACTACATTTTCTTGTGAACATTAGTACTCAAGGGTTACTGTAGGTTCAAATGGGGGAGAGTAATAAAGCAGTCAAGTAAATGGAAAAGTGAACAGAAAAGGGAAAGAACGGAGTAAGGGAGGTAAGATATAGGTCAATAGGATCATGGCAGATACCAGTACATAGGGAGGGCATAGAGAGACATATAGATAAAGGAAGAGTCTTAAAAGCAGTTACATTTATCTCTAAATTTAGATGCAATTGGCTTTTTGTAGAAGCTAACGGAGACAGTACTAGATAGTTTCAGAGTGGCTTGAAGCTGATTCCAACTGGATGGGAGAACATATGATATTGACCGTTTGCCAAAGGTAGTGTGAGTCCTAGGCACATCAAGGGAAATATAATCGGATTTCCTGAGTGAGTACATATTGCGGGAGATTCGAATAAGAGATGTAATATAGCATGGGAGCTTGTTCAGGAGTATTTTCATTGTTCATACACCAGCATGCATCAGGCGTCGAGAGGCAAGTGACATCCAGCCTAAGGCAGCATACAGGTCACAATGATGGGTTCGGTACGGAGAGTTTGTAATGAATCACAGAGCACAGTGGTAAAGGACATCGAATTTATTTAGGCTTGCGGTTGCGGCTGACGTGTAAATTAGGTCCCCATTGTCAAGTAGAGGAAGGAATGTGACTTGGACCAGCCTAGTTCTAGTCTCTGTCGGAAAGAAGGCCATGTTTCAGAAGAAAAAGCCTAACCT
This sequence comes from Neoceratodus forsteri, assembly GCA_016271365.2. Classification (NCBI taxonomy): domain Eukaryota; kingdom Metazoa; phylum Chordata; order Ceratodontiformes; family Ceratodontidae; genus Neoceratodus; species Neoceratodus forsteri. The sequence goes on along the minus strand of CM028129.1, from coordinate 1,099,288,683 downwards.
GATTTTCAGTCTTCTGTAAAGGTTGTCAATATGGTCGTTAAAGGAGAGCTTATTGTCGACACAAATGCCAAGATACTTAAATTTGGAGGTGACTTCCAATGGTTCGCCCAAGGATGTGACGATAAAGTCTTTGGGTAAGTCGGCGGGGATGGGGTGGTATTAAGAGTGAAAAGCATTGCTTTGGTTTTTGGCATTGAGAAGGAGTTTAGCGTTAATAAGATTACGTTCAAGTTGAGCAAAGTCAGCTTGAAGCACATCCCTTAACTTCAGCACTGATCTGCCAGAGGCATGCAGAACTGTGTCAGTGTTGTCAGGGGAAGAATCTTCTAACCAGTCTGGAGTTCCTCTTTGCCTTCCTTAGGTGAGAGTCTTCTACAGTTTGAGGAGTATAGGGGAATTCAAGCCAGTTTGTTGCCCCTTGACCTGTCCAGGAATTTCTGATGTCTTTTCTATACCAGAAATTACATCAGTGATCATTTCTGACTGAATTATTCCTTCCCCTCTCTTCTCATTTCTGTATTGAACTAAGCCCTCATCAGGTTTATTAGAAGACTCTGATGGCACAGAACTGGTATTTTCAGTTAATTCAGACACTTTCCAATCCAAAACAGTCTGAAATGCAGTATTTGTAAAGGTACTCACTTCACTCTCAGACTGTCCTTCAGTAAGTAAAATTTTTTATTTCTTAAGTGCCCAATCCCGGAGGCTCTGGGCACTTTACAAAAGAGGTGTAAAACATACAATCATACATTTACAACACGGGTCAGGCAGAATAAATAAAATTTAATAAAACAAGTTAATAAATAATAAATAAGCTGAGCTGTAACTAAATTCCAAATGCTTCTTTAAAAAGATGTGCTTTCAGACCAGCCTTAAAAGCCTCCACCTACAGAGCCTTCCTCAAAGACTTTAGGAGTGAGTTCCAAAGAGCAGGGCAGGCCATCTCATATGTACTGTCTCCCGAAGTTTTCAGCCTGGCCCTTGGAACTGCCTGTAGGTCATCAGTGGAGGAATGAAGCAAATGCCCTGAGCAGACAGGTGTCATGAAGTCACTCAGGTAGCAGGGTCCTGATCTGTAAAGGGCCTTATAGGTGAGCAAGCCTGCCTTTAAGGTAATCCTCTATCTGACTGGCAGCCAGTGCAGATCACATAGGACTGGGGTCACATGGCAGGACCTGGGAAGACCTGTCAGCAACCTGGCCACTGCATTCTGTACCAACTGTAGTCGACAGAGGTTTCCTCCACTGATCCCAAAGTAAAGAGCGTTACAGTATTCAGGCCTTGACATGACAAAGGCACGTGCCAGCAATGGCAGGTCATCAGGCGGAATTTGGGGTTTAATCCGGGTGACATTCCTCAGATGATAAAACCCATTCCAGACAGCGGATGACACCTAAGCTTCATGTGTCAACCCATTGTCAAAGATGATGCCTAGATAGATGTCAGATAAGGACCACTTGGCCCACCCAGTCTGCCCATTTCCCTATCTTTCGGATAAGATGCAGATCCTAGTTAACCAACAACCTACGTCCTCCTATCCCCAACTAGAATTGTCTTATGTCTGTCCCATGCATTCTTAATTTCCCTCACTGTTTTTGACCCTACAACCTCCTCTGGAAGGCTGTTTCATGAGTCCACCACCCTCTCTGTGAAAAAGTACTTCCTCACGTTGCCCCTGAGCCATACCTCCTCTATCTTCAGATTGTGCCCCCTTTTTCTTGCACATCTCTTTTTCTGAAAGATGCTACCCTCTTGGACTTTGTTGCTTCCTTTGAGGTACTTGAATGTTTCTATCATGTCCCCCCTCTCCCTCCTTTCTTCTAGGGTCAACATATTAAACTCCTTTAGTCTCTCTTCATATGGCTTCTGGTACAGACACTGCACCATTTTAGTTACCCTCCTCTGGACTGCCTCCATCCTGTCTATGTCCTCGCAGAGATGGGGTCTCCAGAACTGCACGCAGTACTCCAGATGCGGTCTCACCAACTATCTGTACAGAGAGATAGCAACTTCCTGTTTTCGACTGGTGATGTCTCTCCCTGTGCATCCCAGTATCCCCCTAGCCCTCCTTACTGCCTTTTTACATTGCCTGCCTACCTTTAGGTTGTCTGATATGACTACCCCCAGGTCCCATTCCATTTTTGTTGTTGTTAGTACACCCCCCCATTGTGTACTCTTCCCCTGGGTTTATGTTTCCCAGGTGTATTACTTTGTACTTCTTTGCACTGAATCCAAGCTGCACACTTTTGACCATTCCTCCAACCTTGCCAAGTCCCTTCTTATCCTTTTCACCCCTGCTTTTGTATCAACCCTGTTGCAGATCTTTGTGTCATCTGCAAAGAGGAATGCTTTTCCTTCCAGCCCCTCTGCAATGTCACCTATAAGGATATTAAAGAGGACCGGTCCCAGTACTGCAGCCTGCGTTACCCTGCTAGTAACCCCCCTTTCCTCGAAGTGGACTCCATTTACTATTACCTGCCTTCTGTGTCCTGTTGTCCAGCCAGTTTTTTACCCAGGCTAACACCCTGGGACCCACTCCCAGGCTGGCTAACTTGTTTATTAATCTTTTGTGTGGGACTGTGTCAAATGCCATGCTAAAGTCTAGGTAGGCCACATCCACAGCCCCTTTCTGGTCTACTACTTTGGTCACTCAGTAAAAGAAATCTATTAGATTTGTGTGTCATGACCTTCCCAGTGTGAATCCATACTGCTTTGGGTCCTGTGCCCTGTTGACCTCTAGGTGTGCAACAATTCTTTCTTTCATAAGTGATTCCATAATTTTCCCTACCACTGAGGTCAAACTAACAGGTCTGTAGTTTCCTGTCTCTGCCTTGCTCCCACTTTTGTGGAGGGGAATAACATCTGCCTTCCTCCACTCCTCAGGTACCACACCATCCTCCCATGATTTGTTAAAAAGTGTAGCCAGTGGTGTAACTAGTTCTCCCCTTAGTTCTTTTTTTTTCCTATATAGATTTTTATGGTAGTTTTTTGTAGGTTTTCCTCCCACTTTCCTACCCATGGCCCCGGCACAAGGCCGTGCATGCATGTGAAGGCATGCATGCACACCTTGGAGCCAGCTCAGCCTCTTCTGCTACCCTCCGGACCTCCACCCAGTGGGAGCAGAACTATAGGTGAGGGTGACAACTCACCCCCACCACCCCTGGGAAAGGACAGCAGGCTGCCAGCTTGCTCAATCCTGCTCCCCCCCTCCATGTGCCAGCACCCTGATGACCCGAGGTCGTTCCTGAACCAGAGTCACTGATGTAGCACAAGGTAAGGCATCCAGTGCCTCAGCCCTCTGCTCCACCAGGCCGCCATTCTCCCCTTAGTTCTTTTAAAATTCTGGGGTGAATCCCATCAGTCCCCATTGCTTTGTCCACATTGAGTTTTAGGAGTTCTTTCAGGACACTTTCTTCTGTGAATTTTTTTTTTTTATTTAAAATTTGGTTTCCAGGAAAGGCACACTGAGCCAAGGCTTGTTTCCAGGTGCGACCCGGGTACAAGTGTACACTGAGTTATACAGAGGTACAAAAGTATTTTGGAATACAGGTGGTATGTACAAACATCAGAAGACGTACAAACAGTATTACAGATTACAGGCATTAAGTACAACATCAGAAAAACAACACAGGCATTTAAACAATTTGCAATATGGTAGAAACAAGTCCTGGAGTTATACAATAAAGAGGCATGAATTCACTTTGGGTCCTGCTGAATGGACTTGTATCGAACCCCCCATCCAGAGTGCTTCTATTGTTTGGTTTAGGTACTTTCTGCTCTTCTTTTGTGAATACTGAGCAAAAGTATTCATTCAGGAGCTCTACCTTTTCACTGTCACCCTCTACCCACCTTCCCTCCCCTTCATTAAGTCTCACTATCCCTCCCTTGGTCCTTTTTTTGCTCTCTATTATACCTATAAAAGTTTTTATCCCCTTATGAACTGAGTTGGCTATCTTTTCCTCTGTTTGAGCCTTTGCTTTTCTGACTGCCTTTATTGCTTCCTTCTGCTTTAACTGATACAGTTCCATGTCCTGCTCCTTCTGTGATTCCTTATACTTCTTGAATGTTATCTTTTTCTCCCTAACTTTCCTTGCCACCTCTTTTGAAGACCATAGTGTTTTTTTTTTTACTTTGTTTTGTTTATTTGTTTCACACAAAGGGTTGTTGCCTCTGTGATGGCAGTTTTGATTTTTCCCCATTGTTCCTCCACCCCTCCTTCCTGCTCATTTGCTAGTGCATTCCTTATGCTCTCTCCCATTTTGCCAAAGTCAGTCCTCCTAAAGTCCAGTACCCATGCTTTTGTATGGCTTGACTCTATGGCTGTGGAAGCCACCAGTGGGGTAGTACCCAGGGGCAACCCTGTTCCTGACACAGCAGCAATCACATCACCCTGGTGACCAGGCTCAATCACTAGTACCTCAGCCTTATCAGGTTAGGTCTCAGCCAGTTAGAGGACATCCAGGTTCTGAGTACTGCTCTCTGGTTCTGGGAGCCAGAACACACCATCCAATGCTTTGACTCAAAAGGCAGCAAGTAAAGCCGATTCTGTGGGCCATGGCTAAGAAGTAGTACCCTGTTGCTGTAGAGGGATTTCAGGGTGCCCACACTGTAGGATGAGCCAGTGGCCCATCTCTACCATTCTGTATGCATAGGGTACCCTGCAACAGGAAGTTGATGGTTCTCTCCATAAGCTGTTTGAAGCTTTTCTCTTGCGGCCCCCATTATAGTAAGGCAGTGCCCATCAGTGCTGGCAGTGTTTGGACAGAGCACCACTTTCCAGTGTTAGCTGAAGGGTCAAAATCAGCAGTTGTTCCTTCTAGTGTCTCCCAGGGATCCCTTTCATGCATTTTCTTTTACACCATTTGTATTATTCAGGGGAGTGAGAAAATCCAGATGTGTAGACATTACTTCAAAACTATTTATCACTCAACCCACATGAAAAAATGCTGCTAAATGCAGAAAATTGCATCAATCTCTTTCTTTTCCATTTGCTCTGATTCAGTACTTCTTTGTAATGTTTCAGAACTCTCATGTTCCTTCTTCAGACTAAATGAGCTTTTCAAATATAAATATTTAACATCTAGAACAGATATTTTCAATTAAGACGCAGTTAGGACCTGAACATTTGGTTTTAGGACTAATCCCAAGGGAGGTTAGAGATAAGGATGACAGATACCTATGGAAGATCCTGGAGGCTGCAGCTTTAAAAATTATCACAAGGAATTGGTTGCAGCCGAGAGCTCTGGGGGTAGGGGAATGGAAGGATATGGCTGAATCCATACATTTGATTGAAAGGTTAACGATCAATCATAAGCAAAAGCCACAGATATATCAACAGAAATGGACCAGATGGTTACTCCATGACAGTGGTTAAGAGAGAGATGCCTGAACTGTACTAAAAGAGATATTTACCTTTTACACTGGACTTAGAGAATGTCTCCCGATTAACTCCTGTTATAGATATTTTCTGGATATGAGACAACTAGTTATAGATAGTGAAAGGAAGGAACACATCCCAGACAGTAGCACCTACTGTTACTGTTCTAGCTAGACTGTAGTAAAGTTGACTGCTGTGAACCAGAAGTACTGTAATATTTCTGTGATGTTGTCGGTGCTAGGGGCTTTTACCCCAAAGAACAACATGTGAATCATGTAAATGATGTAACAAATGCTGACAAATGAAAGATAATAAACTAAGTATAAAAAAAACAAATATAAATATTTATTATGACTTGATGCTTTTATATGTTCTTTTCTGTGAATTAAAGATTTTTAATTATCCAATGTCTTACTTATTTCATGATTCAATAAGAATAAAATCAAATGATTTTATAATTTTGTAGGGGAAGCAAACCTGTTCTATTTTATCTTTTTAATACTTAAAGTAACTCCTGACTTTATTTCTTATGTCCATCTGGGACATTAAAAAGTGTATCCTGTGGGGGGAAGGGACATTTTCTCTTAAGTTCTTAACCTAAAAAAAAAGGAAAAAGAAAGTGACAATCTCATACTTCAGGAGCTGTGGGGGAGTAAGGAGCTGCTGTCGCTAGTGTGTCTCTGATTCTCGGATCCTTGTTCGAACGAAGTTCTCTGCCAAGGACCTGACTTGAGTGGTGTTTTTGGATTATCAGACTTTTTGTTTGAGTTAGGCTTTGTGCCGAGGACCTGATACAAGGAGCTGAGTAGGTGTAAGGAGCTGCTGTTCTAGTGGTGTTTTTGAATTTTGGACCCTTGCTCGAACTAGACTCTGTGCAGAAGACTGGACTTTGGTGGTGTCTTTGGATTTTTGGACTCTCATTTAAATTAGGCTATTCAATGAGGACCCGACTGGAGGAGCATTAGGGGAGGGCCTGTGGCAAGCTATCAGGAGGCCGCTGTTTCCCTGCTGTGCCCGGATCTGGGGCAGGACACCTGCACCTGGCCGCCAACTAGTCGATGGGGGAGTGTGGAGTGGTCCTAAGATGTCTGGAGGTTGGTCTGACAGCCGATCTAATGGACGTCTGTAGCCACTAGTTGCGGGTCTGGTGGGGAGCAGTGGTTCCCCTGGCTAACTGGTTAAGGGCCTTTTGGATTTCCCTGTCGACTCTGGGTCTAACTTTTTCCATGAGCTGGGAACCTGCTGAATTATGAGACTCTCGAGGATGGATGTTGAGTGGGATTTTTGGAGACTATTTTTAAAACCTTGCCTGTGGACTTAGAATTAGAAACTATGGCTCCTCACTCTTCTCGTTTGTGATAATCTGTTATATGTAGAATTTGAGTTTTTGAATTTCATTGTCCAGCTTCTTTACAATATTGCCTATTCTGGTGGGGTGGTGAGAGTACCCTATTTTATTTTTATCATTTCACAAATTACTGGTTCTCTGGTTCCTACTATGTGAGAGGTGGTATTGGGTCTAAAGACTTTTTGATTACCTGGACTGGTGGGAGCTTTCCGGGTGTTGTTTTACATTACTTTGCAGTATTACACAGTATTTGATCTGTTTCCTCTAACTTTATGACCACAAAGTTTTATTTAGCCTTTGGATAGTGTATTTATTGTATCTTTGGTTTTGTTAAATTTTTAGAATTTGTAATTGATACTTGTGGGTTTGGGTAGGATTAAGTTAATTTGGGTGTATTTGTTATTGTTTTAAGAATGTGCTGGGGAGGCCAAACGACGGTCAGGCAGTATTTCCCCATGAGGCTCAGGGAATTACGCCCTTTTGACTGCCCTTATTTATCGGTGGAGATTTACAGATGCTGTCAATCCCTGGGGATTGCTAGGAGGTGCAGGAAAGGGATGAGAACTGGGCCTGGTGGGGAACCGGAAAGGGGGGGACAAATTGGGGTGGCAGGGACCAGGTGCTGCCCTGGGGCAAAATGGTGCCAGGACAGGGGTAATCCCTGTCTTGTTCCCATACCCAAGGACCCAGCAATTGATGCTGGACATGAGTCGAGGTCTTCCTCAGCAACTTATCCAACCTGGGCAGTGTTATTTAATGCTAGAGCCATCAAAAACAAGACTGCTATTATAGCTGATCTTGTTGAAATGGTGGATCTGGCATGTATCACTGAGACCTGGCTGGATGAAAATGCAGGTCCATTACTGGCCTCTGCAGTTCCAGCTGGATTCTCAGTGATTCACCTCCCGAGGTTGGATCAAAGGGATGAGGATGTAACCATCTTTTTTAACACCAAACTGGGCCTTGTGGATGTTCCAGTGGGGACCACCAGATCCTTTGAGTGTATTGTGGGATAGGGTGTAGGTTGCAGGATACTCCTCATTTACTATCCATCAGGTGATTGGGGTTTGTTCCTGCAGGAGACTGTGGACTTCATCATCGACATGGTATTGGAGTCTCCCAGATGGATAATTTTGAGGAACTTCAGTGACTGGGCCGATAATGAACTCTCACAATTTGGTCAAAATCTCCTCCAGCTTATGATAATCAATCAATCAATCAGTCAATCAAATCTTTATTTATTCAGGCGAACATCATTGAGCAAGGCTCATTTGCAAGATGGACCTGATAAGGTCAAGGTTCAATAGTTGATACACAGCAAATACATCATACGCTTTATAAGACAGTTATACATACAGAGAAAAATAATGTTTATACACAATGATGTACAGTGAATTCACATGTTAAAACTTCGGTTAAAGGAAGGTTAAGCTAATATCTACAGTATGTACAGTACATATATATCCCAATGGGGGCCATGACAGACACACAACATAATGAATACTAGGATGGTGAAGGTATTATTGGGTGCCATAAGCTGGAGGTGTCTGACTGGAAGGAATATGCCATATATGATTGGAAGCCAGATTTGTAGGATGACTATTCTAGCTCTAGCGGTAGCAACTGCATTTCTCTGTGAAGAAGGCTATATAATGCTGTTTAAAGGATGCAAATGGAATGATAATGGACAGTTTTAGGGATTTTTGTAGGGTGTTCCATGCTATAGCTAGAGAATAGCTGATTGCTGCCCTCCTCAGTCTAGTGCTGACTTTGGGCAATTTGAGCAAGATGATATTGTTGCTTCTTAGGGCATAGGAGCTAGGAGTGGTCTGGTTGAAGCAGTCCAGGATATAGTTTGGGAGTGTTTTTGATAAAGCTCTGTAAATCCATAGAGCTGCATTTCTGCTCCTCCTGATATGAAGGGAAACCCATCCAACTGCATCATAAAGAGAGCAATGGTGGGTATTATATGGCAGATCTGTAATGAACCTTATTGCTCTATGACATAAGGTATCCAACTTGTGAAGGTAGGAGATGGGGCAGTGACTATAAAGGAAGTCTGCATAGTCAATAACTGATAGAAAGATGGCCTGGACTAACCTCATCTTTGAGTTTCTGTTAAGGAAGGGTTTTAATCTATAAAGGAGGCCAAGCCTCTGGTGACTTTTAACAGTTCTTCTAGATGATGAGTGAAGTCGAGTCTGTTGTCAATCCACACACTAGGTATTTGAAGTTTTCAACATACTCAGATTTTCTCAAGTATAGTGCATAGCTGGGGAGAGTGATTGAAGAGGATGTGCTGGTGGAGTTTTGAGTTGTGAACATCATTGCTTTAGTTTTCTTTGCATTTAGCAGAAGCTTTTTCTCGAGTAGCTGATGTTGTAACAAGGAGAATTCTGTTTGTAGGATTTCATGAGCAACTGTAGGTGAAGGGTAGCTGACATACAGAACAGTGTCATCAGCAAAGAGGTGTACTGAGGACTTGGTAAGAGTTGAATCAATGTTATTTATATAAATGGCAAAAAGGATAGGACCCAGAATAGAGCCTTGGGGGACTCCTCTTGACAGTGGTCTTAATGGGGATAGGTCACCTTCAGCTTTTACCTGCTGTGACCTACCGGAGGGTAGCATCTGAACCACTTAAGGGAGGGTGGATCTAGGCCAAGGGAGTGCAGGGATGAGAGACAGCTCATGGTCCACAGTATCGAATGCTTTGCTCAGGTCCAGGAATACTGCACAGACATTATTCTTTTTATCCAATTTGGTTTGCCAGTAATTTGTGACCTTAGCTAATGCAGTGATAGTGCTATGTTTGGCCCTGAATCCAGATTGAGCTGGATTTAATAGGTTAGCATTGTCAAGATATTCCCTTAGCTGATTACTCACTAATTTCTCCAGCATCTTGGATAGCACAGGTAGAATGGAAATGGGTCTGTAGTTATTAAGATCCATAGGGTCCCCTGATTTTAGAAGGGGGACTACTTGGGCTGTCTTCCACAGTGTGGGAATAGAGCCAGGGTTTAGGGAAAGGTTAAAAGGTGTGTTAGGGGGACTGCAAGTACATGGCACGCAATCTTTAGAAAGAAGGGGTCCAGAAAGTCTGCTCCTGCACTTATTTTGGTATCCAGATGCCATAATAGATCCTCAACTTGTTTCAACAGTATAGGTTTGAAGCTAAAGGAAGAGTCAGCTCTTTGATCACCAATGTAGTGGGAGCTTAATTGGTCCCTCAGCAGGTTAGCTGGGGAGGTGTCAAAGGCAAGGCCAGCCGTTGTGAAGTGGTTGTTGAATGCGTCCAGGATTTCCATTTTGCCAGTGATAGGGCCATAACTATTGTGTAGCTGAGTTGGAAGGGGGTTGATAGCGTCCTGTCCCATCATACCCTTGATGGTGCCCCAAAACCTAGCAGGATTATGGTAGGAGGAGTCGAGCTCGGCCAGGTAGAAGGCAGCCTTTGCATCCCTAACTTTCCTGGTGCATCTATTCCTGGCTTTCCTAAAAATCATCCAGTCGTTTGCATTCTTAGTTTTTCTTGCCACTTTCCAGAGTTTGTCTCTCTCCAGCAGTGCAGCTTTGAGGTCAGCTGAAAACCAGCGACAGGATTTGTTTTTTATTATTTATAATGATGGGCTTTACACAGGTGGTTATCTCCACTACCCATATAGGAGGTCACTCATTGGATCTGCTGTTCCTCCTGGGGATGGAGATCTCTGACTTGGGGGTGGAACCAGTCAGTTGGTCTGACCATCACATTATAGGGTTCAGTTTTGGGGCCCCCTCAAATGGACCTACCCCTTTGGAGATGGTCCGATACCGCCCTTTAAGGGGAGTTACCCCAGATGGTCTGTTGGTGGTTCTGGACCTATCGGGATTGCTGGGTGAAAGCACAAGCCCAATCGAACCTCATACTAGCCTATAATAAGGCAGTGGAAGATGCCCTGGACTTGATTGCTCCTGTTTGCGTTTGACCACTCACTCCTCGCCCAAGATTCCCTTAGTATGATGGGTCCTTGAAGGAGTTGAGGTGAGTTGGTTGAAGACTGGAGAGAGCATGGCAGAAGTCAGGCTTGGATATTGACAGGCTTAGATTGTTAGAACATTATAAGGGCTATCAATCAGAAATCACCAGTAAGAAGGCAGAGTTCCTATCCAGGGAGATCTCTGCTGCACAGAATCAACCGGCTCAACTTTTCTGAACCACTGACAGATTGTGCAATCCAATGTGTCTCCAGTCCGGAAGTGCTTTTTCACAACCTAAGTGTGATGAGCAAGCTCGGTTCTTTGCAGATAAGGTTGCCAGGATCAGGTCGGCTCTCTCTATGAGAGGTTGCAAAGGTCGACAGGAGGTGGTGAACACTCAGTCTGTCTGAATGGACTTCAGCAGACCAGATTTCATGAACATTGTGAAGATCGTCTAGACTTTGCACCCAACCTGTTGTGGTTTGGATCCAGGCCCTACCCCCTTCTTAGTGGGGTGTGTAGATGTTATTTAAAAGACAAAGAACCTCTGTGAGCATTGTATAGAGATCCTTGGGGGGGTCTTTCCAGACCCTCTAAAGGAAGCAGTCATTCCACCACTTCTTAAAAAACCCTCCTTGGATCCCGATGAACCTGCTAACTACTGACCTGTCTCTAACCTTCCCTTTGTGGGGAAGGTTATTGAGAAGGTAGTTGCGCTGCAACCAGACAATCACCTTGTAGACCACGATGTCTGTGTAGTCCTTCAGTCTGGTTTCAGTAAAAGGCATAGCATGGAGACTGCCCTTGCTTGGGTACTAAACGACCTCCCAATGGTGAGAGATCAAAAGGCTCATACCATCTTGGTCCTTCTCGATCTTTCAGCAGCTTTTGACACTGTGGACCATGGGGTGCTTTTGGAGACCCTGCAGTTCCTTTATGGACTGTCGGGTACAGTCCTTGAATGGTTTCAATCATTCCTCACAGGCAGGTCTCAGAGGGTGGTCACCAGAATTTATTCCTCTGACACCTTCCCCTGTCCTGCAGGATGCCACAGGGCTCCATATTGGTGCCCATGTTGTTCGCAGTGTACATGCTACCACTGGGAGATATCATCAGGTGATACAACTTGAGTTTTCACTGCTATGCAAATGACACTCAGCTGTATATGTCCTTCGTGCCCAGACAGGTTGATGCAATCTCTGTGCTAAATAATTGCCTTTCTGAGCTTAAAGACTGGATGGGCTCCAGTTGACTGAGGCTGAATCTGGATAAGATTGAGGTGTTGGTTGTGGACCCGGGTCGCCCAGTGGTGGGATTGGGTGCTGGGCACTTGTCCAGCCTGTGGCTTGACGGTGTCCAGCTCACTACCTCAGACTGGGTGAGGAACCTGGTCATTATCCATGACGATGGCTTGACCCTGACAAATCAGGTGTCAGCCGTGGTTGAATCCTCATTTTACCATCTGAGGAATATCACCCAGGTGAAACATCTGATTCCACTGGGCGACCTTCCAACACTGGTCCAGGCCTTCATTGCTACCTGTCTTGACTACTGCAATGGCCACTACCTAGGGCTGCCTGGGACTGACATCCACCACTTGCAGCTGGTGCAGAACGCTGCAGCCAGGCTGTTGACTGGCACTTCTAGGTCCAGTCACATTATGCCTGTGCTGTGCGGACTGTACTGGCTGCCGGTTCAGTGGTGAATCACCTATAAGGTAGGCTTGCTTACCTTCAAAGCCCTACATGAACTGGGACCCAACTACCTGAAAAAACTCCTGACTCCCTGTGTCCCAAGTCGCCCCCTCTGAACCACCAATGAGGGATTGCTAGAGATTCCCAGGGTTCGTCTAAGAACATCTGGAGCTCATGCGTTTTCATTTGCAGCACCAATCCTGTGGAATTCTCTACCACATTACTTAAGAGAATGCCTGACCGTCAATAATTTTAAATCCATGTTAAAAAACGTATTTTATTTTCACTGGCTTTCCCAGACTGATTTTATATAATTTATGCTGTTATTGGCTTGTTCATTTGTGGTTTACACTATGTACAGTGCCTTGATATTGAAAGGCACTATATAAATAAAGATTTGCTTGCTTGCTTGGCATTAAGATTTCTAGGTGCATATCTGAGCTTCGTACCCTGAATATTGACCCCTTGATTAAACAAATTGACCAGGACCTTTCCTGCTGGTCATTTCTCCCTCTTTCCATACTAGGCCACATTAATATAATTAAAATGAATGTGTTGCCCCAAGTGTTATACCCTCTCATAATGCTTAACTTGGTTCTTCCACTGCATTGGTTTACCACATTTCACAGTAGAATTGCCAGATTCCTCTTGCACAACAAAGGGGCTTGGTGTTCCTATAAATGTTTGACAGGCCTGAAACATTTGGGCAGCTTGTGTCTGCCTAAATTTATGTTGTATTATTTTGCTTCACATGGAAGTACTGTAAATACCTTCAATGGCATGTTTCTTCTGATCTAGATGCCATTATATATTATAAACCACACTGACTTCCTAATGGAGAAGAATTGATACAGTCTTGTGGTTTACAGCCTTGCTCCCTTCTTTATATACCTGTGATGCGAGTCCCCTTATCACTCCGCCTCACTCCTATTATGTGGTCTGTCAGTGCCAATGCTCAACTTTGTAAACAGCTTGGTTTACACCTTTTAAAAGACAGTTCCCAACCCCTGCTAAGTCAGTGGTTAAAAAACACATACCTGGATATCGGAAGTCCGGCAGAACGATAATGGGGAACCCCAAAAAAGGATAAGTCAGCTGGGAAAGGTACAAAAAAAAAGTGTTGGCAATGGTTACAGGGTCCAGGGTAGTGGTTCCGTCAATGTCTAGTATGGTAGATGCAAGTTTGTTTTTTTGTCCAGTAACTTCCTTAATGTTGTCCCAGAAAAATTTGCCTTTGCCCCAGGAGTTGGTAAGCACCTTCTTATAATTATTTTTCTCGCAGTGAATAGATCTTGTGCAAGCATTCCAAGCCGTTATAGTTTTGGACATATGATTGTCTTCTGGTGGCTAATGCACAATGCCAAAGGTGGTCTCTGAGTTTCATGTGAGCCAGTAGTTCAGCAGAGAGCCAAGGGGTACAAGTGCCTTTTATTTTCCTTTTCTTTAGAGGTGTGTGAATGTCACAAGCAGCATTGATGGAGTTAATGAAGTATTCAAGTGCTGTGCCTATATCTTTAGCTGTGTTTATAGGAGACCAGTCATGCACTCCGAGTAGTGATTTCAGGGGCTCCCGGTGACTGCAGGTGAGAACCCTACTGGTGATTGATTTGGGTGGTGGTTTGCAGAATTTATTAGTCCAGTTGCATATGATGGAAAAATGATCACTGAGTGAGTCTGCAAGAGTGGTAGTGTTAGTAATGCGGTCAGGATGGCAAATTAAAACCCAGTCTAGCAAGGTGCTGGTCCCAGTTCCATAGTTAGTCCTGGTTGGGGAGTCAACCATCTGTGTAAAATTAACTGCAGAGGTGACTTCCTTAAAGTAACCACTTTCAGGGGTGAGCCAATTAATATTGAAGTCACCCATCAGGAGTGTCTCTGAGCAGGATGGCTGGCTCTGGATGAAGTCTATGACAGTGTTGAACCCCATAGCTTGCTTCTCAGGAGGGATGTATGTTGATGCCACCATTAGTGCTTTATTGTGTTCCCCAAGGAGAATTTTGATGGCATGTATTTGGGTGTTTGTCCCTGCAGAAGGAACATGTAAAGCAAAGCCCTTGAGGGTGTCTTTGAGGTAGATTGCACAGCCACCTTTTGGAAACCCTTACCCATGTTTAGGTAGAATAGCCAGTCAGAGCAAGGACTGTGTCTGGAACTTTGGTGTTAGCCAGGTTTTAGTAATAGTGAGGACATCAAGGTTGTGCTGTATGATGAAGGCTTGCAAGGTACCAAGTTTGTGAAGAAGGCTACAGACGCTGAGTGAAGCAGGCGTAAGCATTCCAAGTCATTTTTCTGCTGGGGGCATTCTTTGAGGGCAGGGTCCTGGATTAGAATGAGTGTTACCTGATATTAATAGTAGCATTAGGATGATTCTGAGCAGGTAAAGTCTTAGCTGCCTGCACGTGGCTGCATTCTTCCACCTCAGTGCTGACCCCCAGATCTTTTTCTGTTGTTTAAGGGAGGGTGTAAGCAAGCAATATAGAGGTGCAAGGGTCGTAGCAAAGGATCTTGCCTCCCATAGCATGGAGGTTACTGGCAGCAGTGTATGGAAGGGTGAACTGGTATGAACTGCTATATGGCCAGAGATTGTGGTGTCATAGGTGCCGTAGACATTGCTGAGAGTGGGGTATTATGGCTGCGAGGGGTAGTAGATGCTTACGAGGTCTGTATACATGAAGGCTGTGAGGATGAGAAGAAGACAAGGGAGCAAGTAGGGAAGTTCCATGTCAGGATTGTAATTGGCTAGCTGCTATGAAGATTAGCCACTGGGGAGGGTTGGAGGCTGCAGCCCTGTGTGAAATACAACAGTACTCTCTAGTGGTAATTTGTTATAACTTGCTGTAAGGAAAGTCAACACTTAGTTAATTTTCAGGGGTCAGGTGATCACAAGCTCTTATAAAAGAAATTGTTCAGATAGGGTGGGTGAGGAGCCGGCACGCAGCGCCGGTGGGAAGAAGTCTTCTGGAAAGCACAGGTGGGCAGCGGCTCCTGGATTGAAGCCGCACTGGGGATTTGATGCATAGAAGTAGGTGGTGGCACTTAGATTACAGCCACGCTGCACCACCGGTCCTCATGGGAGTGCCCGTATTAGGGACCTCCTGTCTGGAGAAGAAAAAGAGAGGGAGAAGAGGGTTAGTTAAACGGAGACAGGACAAAAGACTAAATCGGCGGGCGTGTGTTAGTTTGCAGCTCTGAGCCTGTGGATCAGCAGGGGGGTGACTAAGGAGCCTGCAGAAAGGGGTTGGGACAGAGACAAAGACAGAGTCAGTGGGGGCGGGGGTAGGGACACAGGAGAAGCAAAGTGCTTCTCAAGCAGAAAAAGTAGAGATAAAGAAGCAGTTCAGGGGGTAGAAGTTACAGTGTGAGTGAGAGATAGAGAGAGAGAGTAAACAGCAGTGGGTTAGGATTAGGGCCATGAGCTTGGCTGAAAGGAAAAGCAATTATAGCACTTTTTAATGTTTTTCCTGTGAAAGTGGGAGCTGTTTTTATGATATGGCTTTCAGTTTTGGTGGCATGATAAAATTTTACATGTCACGAAAACTCAGGAAAAAAAGTTGCCAAGTGTTCTTAAATATGTAATAGATTGAAAAAGGGCAGACTAGATGGGGCAAGTTGTCCTTTTCTGCCAATAGATTTCTATGTTTCTGTTAGTTTTTGTGACTCAGTTGCTGTGTTTTTGGTGTTGAATGTGTGAAATGGTACACTACTGTGGCTCTATTTTCTGTGACATGCTAAATGAGTTTTCAAGACTCACTTTATGGGTTTTTGTAGCACTGTGCTTTGGTGACAGGATAGTGATAAAATTGTTTGTTTTGAGGTCTGGAGAAGGGTGTGCTACTTTGTGTAAGGGCCCAGAATGAAGGTTTGACCTGGGGTCTTGTTCAAGGATTGCTGCTTCACATAAGGGCCTGAAGGGCCCTTCATGACGCAACCTACAGCTCCAGTCCCCTGCCCAAATGCTCCACTGTTTCACATAGGGTTCTGTGTAAACCAAGCTACATGTTCAGCCCCCTACCTGACAGGACTGCTACTTTACATAGGGACAACAGGGTCCCCCACTAAGCAAGCTATAGGTCTGGTCCTGTGCCCAAAGGGTTTGCTGCTTTGTGCTGGGATGCTACAGGTCTGATGCACTGTGTGCCATTTAGTAGCTGCTTTGTAAGTAGTCTGCAGAGCCACTCATGAAGCAACCTCCAGGTCTGGTATAGTGAGCATCACTATGCAGTATTCCTCATGGGTTGTAAGAGTGGCAAAAGCTAAAGATGTCAGTTATTATATATCTTTCCCAAAAAGTAAGGAAATACATTGCAATAAACTATGTTACAGCATCAGTTAGGGTTGAAGCACAAAGTGTCAAACATAGGGAAATGAAAAAAATTAGGGTGAAAAGACTCTGGATCCTTGACAAACATGTGCTGCAATGTTAGCGTTACCCTAACAGCACTGTTTCATCAGTCAAAGCAAAATAGCAACACAGCAATGCTTGCTTGTGGGTGCCAATATTGTGGCAATGCCAACACTGTGTCCTGTGATCTTTCAAATTCCAAGGAACACCACACCACAGATTCACCAAGCTTCCAGTAACTTTTAACCCTGACTGTGATGCTTTGGGCTTTGATCCAAATGGATGCCTTAATGTGTTTTTTACCATATGTGTGTACACATATACATATTATATATATACTATAGGGGCACAGTAATGCCCCTATATTTAGGGTTGATCAGGGGGTTCTATGTTAAACTTGAAATTTTGAACTTTATTATCTTCGCAACTGTTCAACAGATTTGTACAAAATTTTGCATCTCCAATCTTGTGGGGTAGGTCTCTTGAAGTGACAACCTTCACTCTGGTTTGATGAGCAGATTCTGAGATGCAGATAGTGCAAAAAATGTAAAAACATGCTGTTTATTTCAGTTTTTTTGTCATCTCCTTGTGCCCAGACAGTTTGGAATTTTGGTCTGCAATTTTCAGGGTAAAATGGATTTGGCCAACAGATGTGCCTTCCCCTGGTTTGGTGAAAAAAATATCAATCCATTCCAAAGTTACAACATTTTTAAATTTCAGTTTCTGTGCATGCTCAGTACAGTCTTTTGGATAGAGGTTTGGAACAAAAAAGGAATTTGGTCATTTTTCCATTTTCTGTGAAAAAAAAAATTCAAAACCCACAAAATTGACATCCTGTAGAGAGACCAAGACATGTATCTTGCTCATACGGACTCTGTTAGGTGGATTCTGCAGTTAACTGTTGCAAAAGTGACCCTGTAATGTGATTTTTCTTTCTTTTTAAAATCCTTTCTCGTGACTCGCTTCACCTTTCTCCTTACCACCGGTTTCGTTCAAATGAAAAAGGATCCCTTGATACAGAAAAAAATTTGTACTTTGTTTTTTTTGTGTTGTCCCATAATTGTGCTATTTTTCCTTGGTGTCCAGTGGCACCATTCCGCACTGAAATAAAGAAAATGGTCCCACAATGTCTTTTCTTAATGTGTAAAAAGAAAATGGTCCTCACTGATCCCACCCCACCCTCCCATTACATAGAAACATAGAAGTTGATGGCAGATAAGGACCGCAAGGCCCATTCAGTCTGCCCATTTCTTTTTCTACCTTATAAATGTGCCATAGGCCTTTGCTCTGTCAATAGCCTATCTATTCATACTCATCTGTATTGCTCCCTTATGCCTATCCCATGCCTGTTTGAAGCCCTGCACTGTAATCATATCCACCACTTCCTGAGGTGGGCCGTTCCATACATCCATCACCTTTTCTGTGAAATAGAACTTCCTCTAATCTCATGCTGTCTTCTTGTCCTGCTATTTTTCTTATATTGAAACATGTTAGACTCTTTTATCTTGTTAATGCCCTTAAGGTGTTTGAATGTTTCGATCATATCACCTCTCTCCCGCCTTTGCTCTAGGGTATACATATTGAGCTCCATTCATCTGTCCTCATGTTTTCTGATGCAGTCCCTGCACCATTTTGGCTGCCCTTCTCTGGAATGCCTCAATTTGGTTAATGTCCTTGTGAAGGTGTTGCCTCCAGTACTGCACACAGTACTCCAGATGGGGCCTAACCGGTGTCTTGTAAAGAGAGATTATTACCTCCCTCTCAGACTTGTGATACCCCTATGAAAATACACCCCAACATCCCCCTAGCCTTACCTACTGCTTTAGTGGTCTACTTAGATGATTTCAGGTCATCGGTGATGATGATGCCCAGGTCTCTTTCTTCCCTTGTTACTGCCAGCAACTCCCCTCCCAGCCTATAGGTGGCTTCAGGGTTTCTCTTCCCTTTGTGCATGATCTTGCACTTCTTTGCTTTAAACCCCAGTTGCCACTCTTCCAACCATTTTGCTAGTTTATCCAGATCTCTTCTCATTCTGCCCACCCCATCTGGATCATCTGCTCTGTTGCAGATCTTGGTGTCATCTGCAAACAGACAAACCTTACCCTCCAGTCCATCTGCAATGTCACTGATGAAGATATTGAAGAGGACTGGCCCCAGGACTGATCCCTGAGGTATCCCACTTGTGCCTTGCATCTCTTCTGATTGTATACTGTTTACCACCACTCTCTGTTTTCTGTCTGTCAACCAGTTTGCCACCCAGCTGACCAACGTCTGACCCACCTCGAGCCTACCCAGCTTATTAATCAAACTTCTATGTGGAACAGTATCGAAAGCTTTGCTGAAGTCAAGGTAGGTGACATCAACTGCTCCCCCTTGGTCCACCACTCTGGTTACCCAGTCAAAGAAATCTATGAGATTAGTTTGACAGGACTTTCCTTTTGTAAACCCATGCTGTCTTGGATCCTGTGCTCCTGTGGATTCCAGGTGTTACACTATCCTTTCCTTAAGGAGTGCCTCCATAATCTTGCCCACTACTGAGGTAAGACTGACTGGTCTGTAGTTCCCTGCCTCCTCCCTACTACCACTCTTGTATAGTGGGATCACATGAACCCTTCTCCAGTCTTCTGGGACCTTGCCTGTGCTCAGAGACTCATTAAACAGTTCTGATAATGGTTCTGCTAATTCCACCCTTAGCTCCTTCAGTACCCTGGGATGTATGCCATCAGGGCCCATTGCCTTGTCCACCCTGAGCTTATTGAGCTCTTGTAGGACCCTTTCTTTTGTGAAGGGACTAGTGCTCACCTCCCTCCCCCCCTGTGTCCATGGTGCTGAGCTTTGGGCCCTGCCCTACCTTTTCTTCAGTAAATACTGAGCAGAAGTATCTATTTAGGATAAATGCTTTTACATAGTCCTCCTCCTCACACATGCCCCCTTATCTCCTTTGATCTTAGAAATACCCCCTCTGGACTTTCTCCTTTCACTAGTGTATCTATAGAAAGTCTTGTCCACCTTCTTTTACTGTTTGTGCTAGTGTTTCCTCGGTTTGGGCCTTTGCCTGCTTTACTGCCTTCCCTGCTTCCCTTAGGGAAGTTTGGTATGCCTCCCTATCTTCATCCTGCTGCGTTCCCATATATTTCCTGAAGGCCAGCCTTTTGGCTCTGACCTTTTCTGCTACTGTTTTTGAGAACTAAAGTGGTTTCCTTCTTCTTTTGCACTTCCTTTTCTCTCTAACACAATGGGATGTTGCTTCAAGTATTGCATCCTTAATGCTTGTCCACTTTGCCTGTACCCCCTCACCTGTATTTCTTTTTGACAGGGCTAGCTTAACTCTGTTGGCCATCTTATCAAAGTTAGCTCCTCTGAAGTCCCATAGCTTTGCCTTGGAATGGGATGATTTAGTACTAGTAGCCAAATTGAACCATACCATGTGATGGTCACTGGCCCCCCAGGTGACTTTCTACCTGGAGATCTGTGATCCTTTCTCTGTTAGTCAGTACTAGATCTAGGATAACCCTGTCTCTTGTGGGTTGTTGTACCAGTTGTTTGAGGCCTTCCCCCCTGCAGGGAATCCACCATGTTTCTAGTTCTGGCAGATGTTCCTGCTGGTATTGACCAATCTGTATCTGGCATGTTGAAATCTCCCATTATCAGAACCTCCCCTTTAGCTGTTATGTTTTGTATATCTTTTAACAGTAATGTGTCTATGTCCTCCCCCGATCTGGGGGCCTGTAGACAACCCCAGTTCTTACGGCTGTCCCATTTCCTGTTTCCAGGGTGACCCACAGTTCTTCTGGCTCCTTATGTGTATTCTGAATTTCTGTAGCTTTGATATTTTCATTGACATACAGGGCCACTCCACCCCCCTTTTTGCATCTCGGTCTCTTCTGAACAGTACATAGCCAGGTACTGAAGTTTCCCAAGTGTGTTAACATCTTGTTAATTGCTACTATGTCCAGTTTAGCCTCTGTCATTATTGCCTGCAGGTCTGGGATCTTGTTTCCCAGACTGTGAGCATTTGTGTTCATGATTTTCCATTGGCCAAATTTCGGTGTGTTAGTTGTTGGGTGAGGTCAGGAATTTCCCATGTGCATCGTATGGGGACCTTTTTCCTTACCTGGTGATGCAAATGAACTGCAAACATGCTGAACTCCTGTTCAACCACTATCTGAGAGGGGAGGGGTGTTCTTCCCATTCGATGTATGGGGTGCTGCACCCCTTCCCCATTTGCTAGTTTAAATATTCTGCAAAGACATCAAACTTCTGCCCCAATGCACTGACTCCCTCCTTAGTCAGAGAAGGAGATGCCAGATGCCATTGAGCACCCATCACCCTGCCCCACCACCCACATACCCTCACTCACCTAAACAGGTCCCAGGGTGAAGATCCACTCTGCCATCAAAGACACGTCTTGCTGCTGGCACCAGCAACTGCCATATGAGAAAGTAAGATAATGTGTGGTTCAATGTATTTCAATGGGGTTTTAAATTTTGGTGCATAACTTTGCCGTTATTGCACATTTTGACACCAAATATTCAAAATAGTCTTTTTGAGACCCCATCTCATGAATAATGATGGTAGAATTATGCAAATCTGGTCCGAAAGGTGATTTTGAGATCACTTGGCGAAATTCACCTTTTGGGCATAATTTGAACATTTCAACTGCTCTTGTTCATGTGATGGGGTCATAAGAAGGGTATTTTGAAAATTTGGAGTCAAAATATGCTAAAATGGCAAAGTTATGTGCATCTGTTGAAATTTACCTATGCTCGTTCGTAACTTTCATAATTTTAAACATTTTCACCCCAAATGAGCAACATAGCCATTTCTTTGCATCACCTCATTAACATGACAGCTATCATTTTTCAAATCTTGGCCAAAATGTCTTTTCACGTCTCTGGCGCAGAATGATGTTGCGGTGGTGTGGAATGACATTTCGGCAAGGATTCAAACATTTTTAGTTCCGGGTTCATGAGATGGAGTAGAAAGGCTATGCTGATGATTTGCTTGCTGTTGTCCTACAAATGAAAGCATAGGGGCTGGAGGGCCCTGTGCTTCCACATTAACATACATATGCGCATCTATGAAGGTAACACAGGCAAATAAGGATACAATTATACTATCTCAAAAAGTAAGGAAATTCTTTGCAAAAAAACTCCATTAATGCAACATTTAGGTTCAGGCTAAAGTGTAAAAAGTAGGTTACTGTGGTTTTAGGGTTTTCCACCCTAAAACCCCACCCTCACCCCTAAGACAAATCAGGGGTACAGTCTTCCTTGGGGTTGTCAACCGTAAAGCTTACTCCATTCATACACTCCAGAAACGCCACCCCAATAGGGGTGAGCTTTAGGATTGAAAAACCCTAGAAGCTTCACTGACTTATGTTAGGTGGGGTGGGTTTCAGGGTTGAAACCTAAAATCACATTTCCCTGTTTTTTGCGCTTTATCCTGAACTTTAAATGTTGCATTCATTGCAAAAAACTTAATTAATGCACTAGTTAGGGTTAAAGCAACAAAAGTAGGGAAATGTGGCATTAGGTTTTTCAACCCTAACACCCCACCCCTACCCTGCAGACAGCAATGGGAAAAAACATTAAGGTTTCACCTCTGTTGCCGCTTCGAAAATCAGCATACCACTGAGACAGCCTTACAGTGCTCCATCCACTGTGGCTCCTTGAGTTGTCCTCCCCCACCACACTTAAGGGTCACTGTGGATTAAAGAGCATGAGAGCTACACCAGAGGATATCTGTGGTTGAGAAAATATGATTTATTCTGCATACCTTCCAGATCCCTCCCTTATGCTGTACCTAAGAGGGAGAGGATGTATTAGTATAGAACATATATGTCTGTCTAAGGTGCAATAATGAATGGAAGAAATTACCCAAAGTCAGATGAATAACATTCTTTATTGCCATTACAATCTATCATGTTGACCATGTATAAGTTCAATAAAAACTATATTAACAAAAAACAGTATACAGTGATGGTCACAGAAAATGAACGGGTGTAAGTGCTATGACGTACTACTGTCAGTGGTGGTGGTGTAGATGATAATGACGGGAACCTTCACTGTGGCATTGGTGCAGGTCCTGCAGTAATCCTGTTGAGTCTGTGAGACTGCATGATGAGTTTGTTGGTGATGCAGATATGATACTAACATGAAGATTTATGGTGGAGTGTGTGTCAGTGGAAACCTTGAGCCACTGCGGGATGTGACTGGAAGTACAACTTTGTCAGTGGTGCCAGTACAAGTGGGAATCTGGGTAGATTAGTCACTAGAAGGTATGGAAACATGAATAGTAGATGTCACTTTTAGAACTGGTGAAAAAATGAATGTGCATTCAAAGACAATCTGTGTTAAGGTAAGTTTTAGAAGGGATCCATATGGTTACCTGACATCCATTTGACTGACAGAAAGTTGCCCGGCACCTGTTTACCATTAGGTTCAGCAAGTTGTATAACCCCCTGAACATGGTTATTAGACTGTCTGCAACCCAACCTAAAAACCCTCCAGCCCTTTCTTCTCCCCCTGGTGTGCCTGTATCTCTGTGGCCAGCTGTCTGTTAGACATTATTGCAGGCATTCTCATATGCTACGCTAACATTTTTTTCTGTTTCAGTGGAGCTTACCATGAAGCATTGTAATAGCATTAGTTCCACCTGGCTTTCACCTGGTTTTAACTCCAAAGCTCTCTGGATTTGTTATCAACCTTCCCTGTTTATTTTTGTATATCCTAAGTGAGAAACTGTGACCTTTCTCTGCTGTGTGTTATCAGAAGACGTTGAGGAGTCTGCTGGCGGGGATTTCCCTGTTGTAAAACACTGTTATGCAAGGAACTGAATGGCAAGGTGTCATCAGATCTGGACCTGGTTGCTGAACAGGGGATTTTCTTTGCCCTAGGAAGGATTCATTCCACTTGCTGTGTGGAGAAGGTGGGCCTGGCCGGCTTGCCTCAAGTCTAAATCCCAGCACATCCACTGGACTAAATGAGTTCAATGTAAAACCTCTGGGCTAGATGAGTTCATTGAAGCTGTGGATATTGATTGGATTGCTTTGAGGTGTGAAGCTTAGTTGCATACTAACTAAGGCTGTGCTTCAGAACCTCTACCATGATCAACAATGGAAATGTATTGTTTTTGGCATTAGACTTTCTTCTACTGTGCGAGTGCAGAAGCTAAAGTGTCTGTTGGGAAAACAGCACTCGGTAAACATACCTAGTCGGGCAACCGCAATTCGGGAAAACGGGGGCGCGGAAAAGTGTGTCGGGAAAGTAGCAGTTGGGCAATCATATCAGACCCTTTTAGAAAGACTAAGTCAAGCTGCTCTGGATCTAGTCTTTAATAACATGGTGAGGCAATATTCCCAGCAGTACTGAAAATTCTTTCCCACGGGGGATACACTGGTGGGAATCCCATAAAATAAAAAGTTGTTTTAGCCAGTGAGTGACAAATGATTTGCCTGTCTTGTCAGAATTGGATTGGATCAGTATGACTGCTAGACTCTGGCTAATCACATGTTCAATTAAATGCTGCCAAACCTCTGCACAAGTCATGTAAGAAACATCTATGCCACATATTTCATGACTATAGTATGCTTTTGCCGCTGACACTCAGATGAACTGCTGGTGCCACCTCCATCACCATTACATGGTAATCATCACCGCCATTGTCACCACCATACTACCACTAGTAGCCCCTAAAAACCTTTATAATGCATCACATCATGACAGAATTATTTAACGTAATTAGAATCCATTCAATTATTTTTCTATACTTTATGTATATCATTTTTATTATTTTATTGATATTTTGAGCATAACAATTTGAGAAAAAAGGAAGAGGTATATACCAGCTGTAGTGTAATAGTCATAAATGGTCTAGACACAGCTCATGCTGACTGGCTTGCGACCATGAGGATTTGAGTTACAGTGGGCAGCTCGCTGGCCTCTGATATAACCCCCCTAAATGTGTCACCTTACAAGAGAATAATAATAATTATAGCAACCATTCTGTCAGTAGTTCTGTATGTTTATTTATTTGTATTTCTTTGCATTTACAGTATACTTTCTACAAATCAGATTGGTAGAGAAGGCACCTGTGAGGCTGATTGCCTTAATGGAACTCCTACAGGTGATGGTAGTGGCAGGATAGGCTGGCAGTGGAATGGTCAGAGAACAATGATGGTGGTGCTTGATTTGGAGATCACCACATAAGCAGTGAGACTCAGAAAAGCTTGGTGGCCCAGATATCCCTAGTAAAATGTACATGACCTCCGTCTTCCTCTTAGAGAAGTGTCACCATCTTTAGACTCACAACAGCATACATACTATATTGAGGATAGCATTCCAAAAAAAAACATGGTACACAAATCATGACAGAATGTTGCATTTTGGCTTGAGTGGCTTGAGAATGATTGTACTTTTTCCTCTGTTGGAGCTGGACTCAGTGACACCTTTCTAATGCATAGTAGCTGACTAAGCAGTACTGGACTATATGGTGCTGCCTGATAGAGAGCATCAAGTAGAGCTTGAAGGTGGACCTGCAGTTTTCGCTGCTCTGGGCAATTAATGGTGTATGAGGCAGCACTGAGTTTAAAACATTCAAGATTTACCACTTCTCACTTGCACTGCTTCCTTTGGGAGCATATGTCATGTGCTCATCACTTCTTTCCACACATTACTCCTAATTCTACCCCCTTTAAGCATAAGGTATACTGTACGTTCTTTAATTCTAATTCCCTGATCAAGCTGAAAACATTTTCCTGTGCCACCTTATTTAATCTTGTTAACATTTTTGAAAAAAAAATTGTAAGTTCTCTTAACCTTCAATTTCCAGAAAAACATATATAATCTGCCAGAACACTCCACATACCTTAACATATGTATCCCTTTTAACATTTTTAGATCTTTATCAGGGATATCTCCTCCATTGGGCCACACCTTTTAGGACCACTCAGAGACTTTTACTGGCAAGGGGCTGCCCACTTTGATGTACAACACTGACACCTTTACATATGAGCGGTCCCATTGCTCCTCAGTTCTTTCTTCCACCATCAACTGCTCATCGGACCTACAGAGAAACAATGCAGTTGTTTCTTTGCTTTTGTTATTTTTCTAATTTTTATTTATTTACTTATTTATGACTTTGTTAACCTGGTAGGTGCACTGATCCCAGGGACCATTTTCAGGCATGACCCAGGCCACATTAGGTGGCACAGAGTAGAAACATTAAAATAACATCAAAAGTGCTCTCCGGGAGCTATAATCATCCAAAATGACTTGAGGGACAATTAAATCCCTGAACCCTCAACCTGCCATATGGGCATGGTAGAAGCTCATTTCATATACCTGTGGCCTATACTGGCCATGGCTACTGTCAACAGTCCCATGGTCTTGGTGGTTGTCCTCTTCCAGGTCCCCTCACCCTGGTGCCCATACCAAGGCATACTGCCCTGGTACCTTCTGACTCTCCATTTTCTCCCCTCCATTATTGCTTCCAGGAATCAAGTGAGACATTATCTCCTTCATCTGTCAAAATGAAGGAGATCACCATGTCGAAGTGGATCCTGAAAATAGTGGAATACGGTCATGCTCTGGAGTTGCTGTCCACTGCTCCAGTTCATTGTCCACCTCCTTCTCATTATCCTCAGGGTCACTTGTCCATTTTGAGAGAAGATGTACAGTCACTGATTCACAAGACAGAAATCAAACCCATTCCTCTCAAAGAAAGGAACAGAGGGTTCTATTCCAGATGCTTCCTGGTTTCCAAGTGGACAGGAGAGCTACACTTTTTACTGGACCTGAGAGACCTAAACCATTTCATTAAATGCATAAAGTTTTGAATAGCATTTCTTCAAATTCTCATCCCCATTCTGCAAAAGTGGAATTGGCTCTGTGCCTTGGACATGAATGACACTTATCTTCACATCAACGATTCAAAAATGCCACAGGCAGTACCTCCACTTTATGCTGAAGGGCAACCATTATCAGTTCCAAGTCTTGCCCTTTGCTTATCCTCTGTGTTGCAGGTAGTTACCAGATGTTTCATGATTGTGGCAGTAGCCCTTCAGAGTGAAAGGCTTCATGTCTTCCTGTATCTGGACAACTGGCTCCTGAAGGGCCCATCCAGGGAAGTGGTTCAGTAGACATTGTCTTGAATGAAACAGATGTTTGAGGAACTTGGTGTTACAGTTAACGTACCAAAATCCATATTAGTTCCTTGTCAGCACCTCCAAAATACTGGTGTGGTGTTGGACACAACAGTAGGCAGTGCATTTCTGCCTGCTGACAGAAAGGAGACCCTAGTTGCTCAGGCCTGGTTGGTACACAAGAGTCATTATGTGTCTGCTCAGATAGTGCTATGTCTCCCTGGACCTATGGCTGCTGTCATGGTGACAGTTCCCGTTGCCCACCTACATATGTGCATACCACAGTGGATTCATTGGGATCAACTGTTGGATGATGAGCAGAAACAGATGATCCTTGTCACATTCCCCTCTCCACAGTGCTCTGGTAAGGTGGATAAACCACCAACACCTGTTACAGGACATCCCATTCTTCTCTCCAACTCCAGTGCAGATCTTCACAACAGATGCCTAAGGGTTGGTCTGAGGTGCCCATCTGGGTCCCTTTCAGACCCAGGGATCATGGGCTGAACTGGATTCAGATCTCCACATTAATGTTCTGGAGATGAGGACTTTTCCACTTGGTCTCCAAGTCTTCGAAGAAACCTCAACCCCAGTTCTTTGTTGATCCAGATGGAATGTCTTGGCAGACAGGCTAAACTGGTCCCAGTCCCTGGTACACAAATAGGAACGTCTGTCCTCCATTGTAAATAACCTCTTCACAAGATGAGGTTGTCCAGAGCTGGATCTTATCTTTTTTTTTTTTTTTGCATCCCCACACAATGTAAAACTACAGCATTTCGGCACCCTCACTCCAAGGCCTGGAGTTTTTTTGTGAGATGCATTGTCCCTTTCCTGGAAAGGGAGGTTCCTTTATGCATTTCCTTCAATCCCTCTCATTCAAAGGGTTCTGCTCAAGTTGCAGGCAGATTATGCCACCTTGATACTAATGGCCCCTTCAGGCCTTGCCAGATTGGTTTCCAATTCTGCAGCATTGAATAGTGGAGGCTGCTGTTCGGCTACCCCTTTGTCGGGGTATACGATCACAAGGCAGGGGATCCTTGGTCCATCCAGACCTATGATCATCCCTGCATCTGTAAGCATAACTCCTGAAGACATAGCTCTTGTCCATTTCAGGGTTCCCTCCAGGTGACTGATGCCTTGCTTGCAGTTGGAAACCTTCCGCAAGACACACCTGTTCTTTAAAATGGAAGCGTTTTTCCATATGATGTTCGTCCCTTTCAGAGGACTGATATACATGTCCTGTCACTACATTACTGGCCTTCTGCCTTTCTCTATCTGACTCCAATCTCCAGTACTCTTCTATTAAAGTGCATTTGGCAGTAGTTTGGGATTTTCATGCCCCTAAAGATGCGGCACAGTGGTACAGCTGGAAGTGTCCTGTATGTTTCTAAATGGTATTTTGCACATACGTCCCCCAGTTTGTAAATTGGTTCCACCTTGAGACCTTACTTTTATAGTTAAAAATTTGACTCTGGCTCCATTTGAGCCTGCCACAACTTGTGAGATGCATTTCCTTTCTGGCGGGAAAATTCACTTTTCACGTGGTGGCTAGCTTTGCCACCATACATCAGAATCTAGTGGCCACATTTTTTGGGGTAGCACTTTTTTATGGCCACTCAGTTGCAAAATCTAGTAGCCAGTTCAGTTTTTTTTTTTTACTTGCCTTTCAGCTGAAGTCATGTCCCTGGATTCTGAAAAGTCTTTACCAGACCTGATGAGAAATATGTGGGCAAAACTGCATCAGAAGTTTCACACTGGAGGGATAACTTATAATGTACAAATGAAAAGTCCTTCCATCTGAAGAAAAAAAAGGCATAACTATGAGAAAATAATTAGGAGTTTAAAATCACCTACAGGAGGAGAGCTGCTGGGAGCTGACTGAGAGACAATTACAAATGGAAAGTCCTTCCTGATCCAAACAAAGAAGCCAGGGAAAGGGGAGCCATAACTACTACTATGAGAAAATAATAAGGAGCTGAGCATCACCAACATGAGCAGAGCTGTTGTGAAGCTGATTAAGACACTGGAAGGACCAGATCATTTATTTATTTATTTATTAAACTCTAGGATTACAAGTACCTTTGAGCAGGATCTGCTCATTTACGAAGATTCCACGTCAAAGGATGGGGGAAACATATAGACAGAGGTTGGAAATGGTATACAATCAAAGCACAGGCATGGTTGACATAGTTTTACAGTTGTAACACACTTTAAAAATAAAAGACATTGCTAGAGAGCAACAAAAAATTGGCAGCTAGATGTGGTAACAGAGAAAGGGAATTAAGAAGCAGATGGATTATAAGCATGAGATAGTGTAGAAGGGGGACAGAAAAAGTAGGCCAATGAGAGGCCGTTGTCAGTGGTGAGGGAGGCGGTCTAGGACAGGGGAATATGAGCAGTTAGTCAGAGGGAGGGGAGGGAGAGGGAAGGGGACTAGGAGGGAATATGTTAATAGGTTTGGGGGCGTGGGGGTGTGGGGGAGGGGAGAGGCGAAGTAAAAGGGTCACGAAGAGAAGTAGGAGTCAGGGAGAGTAATGTTCAGGTCAGAGGCAGATTACAAGTTTTTAGCAACTAGTCGGTGGTTGGAGCAGGCCTTTAGGAGAAGCAATCACACTGAGTGGCAGAGGTGAGGTAAAGTCGGAGATTCCATTTAAAGGGTCCAAGCGTTGCAGAGGAAAGTGCTTTTTTGTTGAGGGAATTGAACCACTGTGGAGCCCTATGGGTGAAGGACTGCTGACCCATGGAGGTATGACATCTAGAAACCAGGAAGGTTTGGTATTGGGCACTTCGTGTATGCTGTTTGCCATTGAAGGCAGTGAGGAGCTAATTAACACCTGGAGGCATGGGACCAAGGAGAACCTATTTGGTTAGCAGGCAGGTCTGGTATTGTATTCTGTTGAGGAGTGGAAGCCAGCCAGTTTGTGCGTAGAGGTCACAGGTATGTCTAAGTTGGACAGTGCCCATTAAAAGCCTGCAGGCTTTGTTATGTGAGACTGAGATCCTGTGGAGGGCAGTTGTAGAAGCAGAGCCGTAGATGGCCAGACCGGAGTCAATGATAGAGATGACAGAACTGTAGATGGCCAGACTAAGGGCATTCTCAGACATACAGTGCTTATGCTTGTGCAACAGACCAATCCAGATGTTGGCGGCCTTGGCAACAGAGTCTACATGCCGAGTGTGAGAGAGGGTACTACCTAGTGTGATACCAAGGTACTTGAACTCCGGAACATGTTCAAACGAGTATTCAATGTTGTTCTTGATAGTGAGAGACAGATTTGTACCTGCTCCGTGGATTACAGAAGGTCATAACTTTGGTCTTACTATAGTTCAGGATGAGTTTATGCATGCTGGACCAGTCTTCAACACGCTAGAAGTCAAGCTGCAGTTGGGTTTCAAGGATTTTGGAGTCATGGTGGCTAGAGAACAGGACAGCGTCATCTGCGTAAAGTAATATTTTTTGCTGGCAGACACTAGGGAGATTGTTGAGGAATAGGAAGAAGAGTAATGGGCCCAGAATGGACCCCTGGGGGACTCCGTAGAGGACTGGCTTTAGATCAGACATAACACCTGCAATTCTGATACATTGGACCCAGTTCCCATGGTAACTAGCAAACCATGGTAGGGCATCATTGGAGAGCCCGATGGAGGATAGTTGCCTAAGAAGTAGAGGGTGATTAACGATGTCGAAGGTCTTCGACAGGTCTATGAATATTGCTCAGTTTCCTTTGTCGAGTGTGTCATGGATGAAACTTATAAATTCCAGAAGGGCCGTGGTGGTGTTGTGCCCTTTTCTGAAGCCATGTTGTTCTGGGCATTGGACTTCGTACTTATCCAGGAATTCAACTAATTGGTCTGAAACGATTCATTCCAATGCCTTAAATAACGGAGGGAGGAGTGAGATGGGTCTGTAGTAGTTGCGAAGAGACCTGTCACCATTTTTGTGCTACAGTGTGACAGTTGCCTGTTTCCAGAGAGAGGGAAATTGGCCCAGTCTTAGTGAGAGGTTAAAGATCTTTGTCAGGGGTTCAAGAGTTTCGTCCAGAACTTGCGACAACAGTTTTAGGTCAAGAGAGTCTCCACTGTACCCAGACTTGTGGATGACCTTGCGGATATAGTTATAGGCCAATTGTGGAGGAACCTCTTTGAAGAAAAATTGTGGTACTGTATGAATATGTTGGGGGTGACATGGGGGGCATTTGGATGGAGAGTTGTTAAAGAAATCAAGAGGAAGGACACTATCTAGGTTAGAGAATGCATTATTAAAGGTATTGGTAATGGTGCCAAGATCGAGCATTGGAGTGCCAAGAATATTGAGCATGGTGGGAGGTGCTGTAGGATCCTTGCCTGTCAGTTCTTTCAGGTTGTTCCAGAAGTTTTTCCCATCACCCCAGGAGTTGGTCAGTGCCTCCTTGTAATATTTTCTTTTAGCATCTGTCGATCTGTCGAGTGCAGTCATTTCTGGCTGCTTTGTATTTTTGTATGTTACCTTGTGTCGGAGTATCATGAGCACAGTGCCAGAGGTGGTCCCTGTGTTTAAGTCATGTTACAAGCTCTGTAGTAATCCAGGGATTGGACCATCCTTTTACCTTCATCTTTTTCAGTGGCACATAGATATCACATGCAGCATTAAAGTGGTTGATGAACAGGTCCAAAGCTTTGTTAGTGTCACTGAGCATGTCAAGCACAGATCATGATCAATTACAAACTGGAAGGTCCTTCCTTAGTTCTCAATCAAACAAAGAAGCCAGGGAAAGGGAAGGTATAACTCTGAGAAAGTAATAAGGAGCAGCACCAGCAGGAAGAGAGCTACTGGAAGCTAACTGAGACACCAAAGGGACTAGACCAGACCATGAGCAATTACAAATGGAACATCATTCCGTAGTACCCATCCAAATGAAGAAGTCAGGGAAAAGGAAAGCATAACTATGAGAAAGTAATAAGGAGCATCACCAGCAAGAGGAGAGCTGCTGGGAGCTGCCTGGGACACCAAAAGGATAAGACCAGCCCACTAGCAGTCACGAATGGAAAGTCCTTTCCTAGTTTCCATGCAAATGAAGAAGCCAGGGAAAGGGATAGTGTAACTCTGAGAAAGTAATAAGAGGCATCACCAGCAGGAGGAGGAGCTGCCAGGAGATGACTACTGACACTGGACCAGACCAGTTACCAGACTATGATGATCAATTATAAATGGAATAAAATCCTCCCCATTCCCATCCAAAGAAGTATGTGCTGTGTTTTAAATTTATAATAAAGCAATACATTTTCCAGGCATTATGATGTCACTGTGCATGTCTTTTTGAGGAATTTGTCTTTTTTCTTTTACTTTACATGACATGGCTAAGTGGTTTTGTGGGCTGGGTCACTCTGGATGACACATGACCTGCTGCTGCTGTGTGGTTAACACACTCTAATAAATAAAAACAACAGTTAAAATACACTTTCAAAATGAATCCTGACTTGACTGTTAGCTGCTGCTGCTGTCTATATCCCCAACTCTGTCCCAAACACACCACCTCCTCTACCCCCTTCAGCTTCTCTCCTTCCTCCATTTTCTTCTGATTCAGAAATATCCATCACAGCAGGAGACTGACATCTGACTGTGACCATCCAACCATGCAAGTGTTTACATATTTGCAGACGACATGGTTCTCTACATTGCCGATCCTTCCTTGAGCTCTTCTGCAGTGTGCTGCAACAAGAATTCAATGTATTGCAGCATAATCTCCTGAACCTTAAACTCCTGCTGAACGCAAAGAAAACAAAAGCTATGGCATTTTCCCCTAAACATTATTTGGCCAATTCTCCCCCTCTGGGAGCCCTGCAGCTAATAATGTCTCTCCTGGGGGAGCCAATCAAACTAGTTAACAGATTCAAGTATCTGGGATTCTGGATTGATTACAAACTCTCCTATATAGTTCACATAGAGCATCTGGCTGAAAAGCTAAAGCAAAGATTAGGACTGTTCTTCAGAATTAAACATCTACTATCCCAGGAGATTAAGGTAAGATTAGTACAATCCACATTCTTCCCTCTCCTGGACTATGCCGACCTCCTGTATAGTCACAGCCCTAGCACTGCATTGGTCAAGCTTGACACCCTGTACAATAGGGCCTTAAGAGTCATTACTGGTGCTCTGTATAGGACTCACCAGTGCACCCTCCATGCCCTCCTTGGCTGGCAATCTTTAAAAGCCAGGAGATTTATAAATGTGGCAGTTTGAACATGTAGGGCCCTAACTGACAAGTTACCCCACTACATATCTAGCCTCCTAACCAGGACCCCTTGAAGTTATTCCCTCAGGAGGCACTCCTACATCTCGCTTGATACTCCTAGATCTAGAACACGCTATGGGTTATCATCCTTAAACCATGCTCTTCCAGCCCTTTGGAACAACGTTCAAAAATCCCTGAGGCTGTTAACCCTAGCCAAAATGGCAACTTTCAAAACATTAATCAGACAACGTGCCCGGGATACCTGCAACTGATTTTCTTAACTCCCTGCTAGTACTAGTCATGTCCTCTCCCCGGCTCTGCTCGTTCACTTGCTATTATCCTAAATATCTTCCTCTAATACCCCGGTCCTGCTGCTCCTTTTCTTTTCTCCCTTCCTTTTTTCCCTTGGAGCTTCTGTCTATATTCTGAATCCACTGTCCCTCTGTTGCATCCCCATCTTCCTCATGCCGATAGCACTTTATACCGAAGTAAAACATACATGTCTTCTGTTGTACTTGGGCACATTAAATCCACTTATACATAAAAGTATTGTAAACACATCTCTTGATTGTTGTTCATACCAGTGTCATATTGTCATTGTTTATCCTTAGTCTTGTATTTCACGTTATTATCTCTCAGCACTGTTTCCACTGACCAGGCTGACTTTGTAAATGAGTTTTCACTCAATGGTGTTTCACCTGGTTAAATAAAGATTGATTGATTGATTGATTGACTGACTGACTGTGCATATTCTAATAGCTTTGCCTCAGCAGGATCTGCAATGGTTTTTAGTTTGTTGAGCTCAGAAATGTAGCTCTCCACCCTGGGCTGTACCTGTGTAAGAAGCAGACCCTCATTTTAAAAATGTTGGGATACCCTTCCCAGAATAGATAGTCTTGTTGAAATTCAAGGTACCACATTTTCTTTTTTGGTTTTTATAAAGGACAAGTGGCCTTTAGCACTATCTGAAACAGAACTCCCACTGTGCTGTGATGCAGTATTTTCTAAGTGGGCAATTAGTACTGGCAGATTGTGGAGAAGAGCTATCACAACACTGTGGTGTGAACTAGCCCAGCGCACAGTGAAGATGCTGATGAATTTTTTTAGGTCAATGAAAAGGGCGTTAGCTGCCTCCTCCAGGGCTCTCATTCTTCAATGGGAGACAAGATAAAATGAATACAGGGTCCTCAGTTCATTTTCATTTTCTTTTACCTCTTTCACATCTTTTTGCACATCTAGAATGGCAGGCTGCAAAAGATGATCACAGCAATGGGCTGCAAGTAATCAAGGCAGGCCACTGCTTTTGATCTTTGCTGTTACACCACCAGGTTTCCCTGGCATCAGTGGTGATCCCTAAAATCCACAGCATAGTTTTCCAAGAAGGAACCTTCACTTTGTTAAATGAAGAATCCAATGCTGCCAGGTATCCATCAGCATCTGCTTTTCCTAACAACTCTGTTCCAATAAAGCAAGTACTAGGAGTACCATCATTGCCAAAATAGCTGAGAAACACATTGACAAACTCCCACACTCTTTGGTCAGTGCTACCATCAATTCATATCCCCACAGCTGGAGATTTTTTACATTTTTTTTATTTGCTTTTCATGTATAATCACTGCAATGTGATGCAAAACTTGCAACACCTTTTATGGTTTGCATATTGATCAATCAGTTTATACTACATTTGCTTAACAACGAAATATGAAAAAGGAAATCCCTAAATCATCTTCCCTTGGATGCTAAGCAGCTGGTGACATTAAACAGACACCACATGGATTTCCTCATTGCAGCATCCATCCTTTTAAAACAAAATGCCAAAGGTGTGGATTCAGATGTCAGTTCAGCTTTGTCAGCCAGAACACATTTAACAGGGGCACTGCTCACATCCTGAATTTTTATGGACTCCCAATTTAAAGGTACTGCTACCAGCATAAAATACAGATGTGTGATCTGCCAGCTGGGGTTGTTTCCTACAAACTTTAAAAGTCTTTGTATTTCATTGCTTCATGTGTTGAAGTCATTCAAAATCACTTGTCCAATCAGCTCTAAATTTGTGTTTTACATCCTCTTTTTTCTGGTTGATGGGATTTACTTTGAACAAGTAGCTGCTGGAGGAGGAAGTATTTGCAGTTGTAACACTGACTGCAACATTATTAGTAACCATAGCTGTTACTGTTGGCCTGTCAACAGGGTCCAGGGCCACTGAGTCCCCCCTCGCCACCTCCCCTGATATAGAAGCAGCAGCAGGATTGACAGGATTCACAGTGGTGGCATTGGCAACAATATCAATGCCATCACTAACATGGTTATTTTTTATTACTTGTTAATTCTGGAGGTGCAGATGTGCCTGGTTTAATAAACCCAAAAGAAAAAACATCTGGTTATTTTTTCTATTTTTTGCCAGCCATTATTTCACATGTGATGACTCAAAAACCTGATTTCAGTATGCTTTATGGATTATGCAGCAGCTGCAGGGCACAGCAGTCACACACAAACAGACAAACAATGTCACAGGTACTAGACTGTCAGTCCTATGGCTTCACTACTGTTAGCAAACTTGTAAATGTTTTATTAGCCCAAAAAAAGACAGACACAACCACAGGATGACTGAAGGATGGGGTGATGGATGGATGATCACTGGACTGTTTGCAGTCAGGCAGGCCCCAAGTCTACACACACACACACACACACACACACACACACATTGACATTCAGTGTCCCTCTCTTCCTATGTCAGGACAGTCTGATGGACTTGCAGTTATTTTTTGCAAACTTGTAAATTGTTCAATAGCTCAAAAAGACTAATTACATATCTCACAGGATGACAGGACAGACAGGATGACTGGACTGACTGTTGGCAGTTGGACAGACCCCTCTCCCTCCCCACACACAGACCTAATCCATGAGACTTTCAATTAACTTTTGCAAACATGTACATTTTTATTAGCTCAGAAAGAATAATGTATCTCACAGGATGACAGGACAGACAGGACAACAATGGCTGGACTGATCATTAAGTATTCACAGTCAGCCAGCCTCCCCACTCTCCCCACACATAGACGTAGTAGTCCAATGGACTTTCAATTATTTTTTGCAAACTTGTACATTTTTTATTAGCTCAGAAAGACTAATGCATCTCATAGGATGACAGCAGGACAGATGAGACAATATCTGGTCTGCCTGTTCACAGACAGGTAGGACCATCTCCTTCCCCACACACAGATGTAGATAGTCTGAGGGATTTTCAATTATTTTCTGCAAACTTGTAATTTTTTTATTAGCTCAGAAAGACTAACATATCTCATAGGATGACAGCAGGACAGTAGCTAGACTGGCTGTTCATACAGTAGTTGGGCAGGCCCCTCTTCCTCCCTACTTTACACACAAACATACTAGTCCAATGGACTTTCAATTTTTTGGCAGATTTATAGATCACTTATTAGCTCAGGTAAAGACTAATGTATCTCACAGGATGACAGGAAAGATGGGACAGTGGCTAGACTGACTGTTAGCAGCTGGGCAGGCCTCTCTCCGCACACACAGACACAGATAGAGACATGCAGTGCCTCTCTATCTTGGGTAGTCAGATGGACTTTGATTTTAGCAAACTTGTATGTTTTATATTAACTCAAAAAGACTAATGTATCTCATAGTATAACAGGAAAGATGGGACAATGGCTGAACTGACTGTTCGAAGATGGGCAGGCCCCTTCCACACACAGAAGGTGATAGAGACATGTAGTGCCTTTCTATCTCAGGTAGTCTGATGGACTTTGATTTTAGTAAACTTGTACATTTTTTATTAGCTCAAAAAGACTAACATATCTCATAGGATGACAGGACAGACAGGAGAATGATTGGATTGAATGTTTGCAACTGGGAAGCCACCTCTCCCCACACACAGACAGACACCTCATCTTTATCTAAGGTAGTCTGATGTACTTTTAGCAAACGTGTGAGCTTTAAATAAGAGAGGATACAACCACACAAGACAGCATTCTGCACGGAAGAGTGGACTGATCGCAATGATGGGAAGCTCCCCCCACATGCAGACACATGCGGCACCTGATAACTTATTTTTTTTTAATCGAACGTAACCACAGGACTGGACTGGCCTTGGACAAGTTTATAATAGATGACAGGCAGCAGAAGGCCCCCCTCTTCTCCTCCCACCACAGACTTATTGTAATATTTGTTTTTCAAATTTTTTTTTAAAATCAGTCCTCTTCCTGACCGGTGACTGATTGAGTGAGACAAAAAAGGCAGATTGGTTTGCATTTGTCTGGCAGGCTGACTGCAGACACTCACTTAACCTCTCTCTGTCCCTTTTTTTTTTTGTCATAAAGTTATACTAACATACTAACTTACTAGATGCCAGCAGAGTAGGCTTATTGGTCTATCAAGTCTGTTCGTGCTTCAGCACCCTGATTGGGTACTGTAGCCCTCTCTCTGTCTCCTTCCACAGTTACTCCATCCCTCAGTCCTGCCTCCACCAGGCAAACCAGCCTCTGCTTGACCCCTTGCCGATACCTGTCCCACCCTCTCTTGAATCCCTCCACCGTAGCTGCATGTACTAGCTCCCCGGGCAGCACATTCCACGGTTCCACCACTCTCTCGGTAAAGTACCTCCTCCTCCTTTCCCCCCTAATCCTACCACCCTCAATCTTCCAACTGTGTCCTCTGGTGATTCCACCTTCTTTCAGTCAAAAGATCCTATCTTGGCTTACCTTATTTACTCCTCTGAGGTACTTGAAGACCTCAGTCATGTCCCCCTGGCCCCTCCTCTCCTCCAGCGAGAACAGGTTGAGCTCCCCTAGTCGTTCCTCATAGGTCATATCCCCCAGGCCCCAGATCATTCTGGCTGCTCTCCTCTGAACCCTCTCCAGGAGTTGGATGTCCCTCCTTAGATGTGGCCTCCAGAACTGCACACAGTACTGAAGATGTGGTCTAACCAGGCTGTTCTTTTAATTATCAGAATTTGCAGAGTGGGCATGCAGGCTCTCATTTTCTCCACACTCAGTCACTCTAGTAGCCAGCTAGCTCTACTGATATTTCAACAAAACTACTACAGTAACAAATTAGTTGATTTTTGATTGTTTACCTCAAACATGGAGGGACTTTGCAGTACAGACAGGATCAGATCCACCCAGACCACCAAACAATCTCCTCCTCTCCCTATTTTACAATTCTAGTGGGGGGTAGGAGGAAATAGGCTGTTGGTTAACTAGGATCTGCAGCTTATCCGTTAGGTAGGGAAATGGGCAGACTAGGTGGGCCAAGCGGCCCTTATCTGCCATCAAATTCTATGTTTCTATGTTACTTCAACCTGCTGACCTGAAGGACTTCTGTGCATGCAGCCTGCCTAATCTGTATTTTTTCCTAGTAAGTTTGGCTGAAAAAGCAATGCTGAAAGTAATCAGGCTCTATTTCCCTCAAATTTGCAGTAGAGACAGTGTCATATCTCCAAAGACCACCAAGCAAGCTCTCCCACTTCTTCAGTCAGCATGACTGAAGGACATCTCTGCCTGCAGCCTGCCTAATCTATATATTTTTTAGTAAGTCTGGCTGAAAAAGTAGTGGTTAACATAATTGGGCCCTTTTAGTAATTATTTTCAGCCCTCAAAAGAGCTATTGGTTCAACCTCACTGGCATGCTCATCTGACGGCAGTCTTTGAGAGCAATGTGTGCTCTCACCAGCTCTGATGCTATGGCAATGTGGCAGGCTGAAGCGTAAGAGTATGCAGTTCTAATACAGCCCCCACATGATCACCTGGCATCAGATACTCCTAGTAGGCTAGTAGTGCTCCTTACCATGTGGTTTGTGGGTTGGCTGGTGGCACAGTTAAATCAGAGGGGTGGGTCTTACTCTTGTGCAGATTCGCAAGTGGTGCTCTTGCAGTTAGGTGGGTTAGAAGGAATGTGGAGGTCACTTCAGAAGGTAGTATCCATTATTTTGCCATGGCGACATGGCTGCACTATCAGAAGACTTAAAAAAAAAGTTCTGATCCTGCACATGCACATTCCTAGACAATATTAATGAAACAAAGTAGAGCTCCTATGCGTGTGTGCAGCCAAATTTTCAGTGCTCTCACCAGAATGGTAAGTTTTGATACAAAATAGGTAGCCAGCATGATTTGCCAGGTCGCAGTTGGTGACCTGGTGAACCTATTTGTCTCACTCTCATGTCTTTTCATGGAAGACACCATTTTTGGCTGCCATAACTTCAGCTTGCAAAATTTCCAAGCTTCAGGCTCTGATTCTTGAGTCTCCTTATCTGATTTTCCATAACGGCAGTGTTCTTGTGAACCAATTCACTCTTTCTACCAAACGTGGTCTCTGATTTCACTTCAAATCAGACTATAAACCATCCTGTGTATTATTGTGAGCATGCTAACAGAGGTGTGGCATTGCTCCATACAGTCTATGTACACAGTACACTACATTCCTGTCTTAGAAACATAGAAACATAGACTTTGACGGCAGATAAGGACCGTTTGGCCCACCTAGTCTGCCCATTTCCATACCTAGAGGATAAGCTGCAGATCCTATTTAACCAACAGCCTATTTCTTCCTACCCCCCACAAAAATTGCCTTATGTCTGTCCCATGCATTCTTGAATTCTCCCACAGTTTTAGACCCCACAACCTCCTCAGGAAGGCTGTTCCATGCGTCCACCACCCTCTCTGTGAAAAAATACTTCCTCACATTGCCCCTGAGCCGTCTCCCCTCTATCTTCAAATTGTGTCCCCTTGTTCTTGCACATCTCTTTTTCTGAAAGATGCTACCCTCTTGGACTTTGTTGATTCCACTGAGGTACTTAAACATTTCTATCATGTCTTGATCATGTTATGGACTGCAGAACGTCCTCCCAGCGCTTTGTCTCATTCCCGCCTGACC
Source organism: Neoceratodus forsteri (assembly GCA_016271365.2). Classification (NCBI taxonomy): domain Eukaryota; kingdom Metazoa; phylum Chordata; order Ceratodontiformes; family Ceratodontidae; genus Neoceratodus; species Neoceratodus forsteri. The sequence continues at coordinate 1,099,248,709 of CM028129.1, read as the reverse complement.
TGCCTAGGTGACTAAATAACACCTGTCCAAATGACTGGCTCACTGTAGGAGTTCTGTTATCAGAAGTATGATAAATAACTTCCTGGTGCTGTGTGTGGCCACACTACATGTGGAATATCCACTTCTGTTGCCAGTTTTTGGAATGTTTCTGCAGCTGACATATGTGCTGCTGTCACATGGAGCACTGTGAATACTTTCACTAAATAGTACAGTGTAGACATCCTCTCCTGGAGATGTGCTTGCTTTGGTCTTATTGTTCTTCACGTCCTTCTGTCCTGACTGCATATCAGGTTCTGCCCTCCTCTCTGGATGCCTTTTGTACTGCTTGGAATTCATTCCAAAGGTGTGGCCCAGCAGATGAGATATCTTCGATGAAGACAGAACAGTTACTTACCCTAACAGTAGATCTTCATTCACTTGGTAACAGCACACCTGCCCTCCTTCTCCCTTTCTGTTTCTAAGGTACTTACTGGCAGTTGTCCACTGCCTTGTCTGGAGGTGTCAGTAAGTGCCTTATGTTTATTGCCCAGTCCCATGCCTCTCCTTGTTGCCTAGCACTGGACTGGTTTCCTGGTTTTTCAGGGTAAGAGGCCCTCTGAGCCTGTCTCTGGTGGGGAATTGAGGAGCAGTGGGGCCACCCTCATTATAAAGGTGCTGACACTGCACATCATCATGCGTGGCCCCAAGTCAGAAAAGTTTCTGAGTGGCCCTGACACCAGTGACTTACAGTTCCAAAGGTGTGGCACAATGGAGGAGATTCTCTCCAAGATCTACTGTTACTGTAATAACTGTTCTTTTTTCTCTGCTTTTTACTGTGGCAAGCAGAATTGCACACAGTACTCTAGAGACAGCCTTACCAGTGCCCTATAAAGGGTAAGAATCACATCACTTTCAAGTATGTTATGCACGTTTTAATTCAGTCCAGCATTCAGTTTTCTGTACCCACATTACTATGACAGTTTCAGCTTACCATCATTGATATTCACCAGGTATTTTTGTGATCTTTAACCACAGTGGTTTTTGACTTAAATAGTAACTCAGACCTGCATTTTTTGATCTGAGTGAAGGACCTTACGCTTAGCCACATGAAGTTTAATTTGCCACTTGTTGGCCCACTCCCCAGTACATTTATGTTCCTTTACAGACTGTCTTCTTCTTCCCTGGAATATACCAACCTAAGTAGGTTTGTGTTATCCACAAATTATACATTGGGTATCTATTGTAAGCCAGTCAGAATAGATAAATGCTGCCATTTCATACCCCACACATTACTACAACCACTCCCTATAAAGAGTATCAACATTTTAGATGCCCATGATAGTTCATTGACTTTTAAGACACACCCACAATAATTTATCCACATTTAAGACAAGCCCACAATAGGTTACCTATAGCTTGTCCACAGAAAAAAGGGAAAAAAGGCATCACTGACTCTGTCCCCTTTAACTACCAGAGAGCTTTTAACATCCTGGTTTTAAAGTTCATGGTCAAATAATAGTAATAACATTCAGTCAGCAGGTGTATACTCAGAATAACCAGCTTCTGCAGTTGATTAATCACCCTGGCTGAAGACATTTAATCACCCACATCAGCCAGTTATTCCTCTGTGTACTCCAGCTAACTTAATGTTATCACTTAATTAGACGACACATATCTGTTCTAAGCCAATCAGAACACAAGAAAACTGTCAGCTATTATCCCACAGACTACAACAATCATATTTTAGACACATCCACAGTAGGTTATCCATGTTCTGGTGACATCTACAGTAGGTTACCCCCATTTCAGACATGTCCACAGTAGGTTATCCACATTTCAGACATGTCCACAGTAAGTTATCCATTTAGTCCAAGACATAAACAAACTCTAGCCAGAGCCAATAGGGCTGTGAAGAGCTACCAAATGACCAAAGTTACACATATGCATAGAAATTATTCAATGCCCAGGTGTAACTTGGCCATTTTTTGGAGGTGTTGCACCAAATTTTCAACATGGCATTTTTGGAACCCCTCCTCATGAAGTGCGTAAGTGTCATTTTGTTCACTTGTCCCGAAAGGTGATTTTGCAGAGTGACCACATCATTCTGTGTTACAGCTGCAAAAACACATTTTGGGCAGGATATGAAAAATGACAGTTGTACTGTTAAAAAGGAGATGTGCAAAAATATCAATGTTGAAAATCTGGGTGAAGTTAGGAGCATGCATAGAAACTACACAATGCACGCTCGTAATGCAGTCATTTTTTGGAGTTTTTTCACCAGATTTGCAACATGGGCTTTTTGGGTCCCCACCTCAAGAACAGTGGCACTGTTGTTTTGTTAATAAGTCCTGAAAGGTGATTCAATGCAGTGACCGTGAAATCACCTTTCGGGACCCAGTAACGAAATGACAGTGACACTGGCTACGAGGTGGGGTCTCAAGAACCCCATGTTGAAACATTGGAACCAAAATTTTAAAAAATGGATAATTTATCAACTTTAGTTGAAAACTCCTTTGAATGCCATTATAGCATGCTTACCGTTGATTCTTCAGTTTGCGGTTCGGCTTTGAAGGTGCAGATGTATCCAGTCCAGAGAAGATGACAGTGCTGACCTCTGGAGTTAAGTATGGGGTAAGGGGAGTGCGGGAGGTGGGTGCTCAGTGGAAGGGTGGGGATGGGGAGGGGACTGGGGACTGGGGCGATGATGAGGGACCATTTTCTTCTTTTACAGGTTAAAAACAAAAAACATGTCAGGGGGAGGTTTTCTTTATTTACAGGAAAAAAATATATATGCATTTGGGGAAAGGAAGCCAGTAATTTAAACCACTAAGCCGCCGAGCAGCTCCTCAGGCACTAGGCACTCTTAACTGAACTGCCTGCCCTGTGCAAGTAGGAGACCGCCTCGGAGAAACTCTCTACCTGGGTACTTGATCGCTGAAACCCCGCAGTCGCTTCGCGACTGCCCCCGCCCGCCCCACCACACCCACCCTTGTCCGATTTTACTTATATAGGTGCAACCACACCCATAACCACGCCTCTTGCAAAATTAACTATCTCCTTTATTTTTCCATTAGCAGCCTATACCTTTGACTGCTAGAGGGCGCCTGATCAAATTTAAATTGTTACTGGTGCCCACACTTACCCTGTAAACTCCACTCTTACATTCTTAACTATCCTAAAGCTACTTATAACAGTACCAAATATGGTCAACACTCCATGTGTCATACTTTTAATAGCCTCTACAGCTCTCTGCCTTATATGGCTCCCTATACTATACTACCCTATATCCAATAACCATTACCAAACCTACCCTGACTATTCCAGGCTATCTTATATGTGTAGACCACCACACCAGACTCCTGCCACTTTCCCCCTTCTTATTCATTATAAACTCCCCTATCATTTATTCTACACTCTGAAAAAATTCCCGGTACCTAACCTAACCCTATCCACCTCCTACATCTGTCGCAAACTCCTGCACCTGTTTCATCTTACCCTGATGTTAGCTGGGGATATTGAGAAAAATCCTGGGCCTCCAATTAACTTATCATGTAAGGCTACAAGCTGGCATGTCACCAAGGGCATCCGCATTGTCCACCTTAATATCAGGAGCCTGCTTCACAACAAGGCTGAACTTGAGGCATGGGTTGCTCAGCACAACCCTGATATCCTCTGCTTATCCGAAACCTGGCTAAAACCCTCCACCCCAGATCATCTCTGCTCACTGCCTAACTACAACATCATGAGGCAGGATAGGCCATCAACTAAGTGGGGAGGGGGGGTTGCCATTTTCTTCCAACCTCACCTTCTAATATCCCACAACGCCCAACCTACCCTATCTTACTGCAAAGCAATCTATGCTACCTTAAAGCTTGGCTCAAAGAAACTTCACTTGGTTTGTGCCTATAACCCTCCTGCTGGTGGTAGAGCTGGGCTGGAGGAACTTCTATCTCAGGTGGATAAGGCCATTGACTAAACAAAGTCCTCATACTTGGGGACCTGAACCTAAACTGGACTAGTAAATCAAACCAGTCCTCTCATACCATGGTCCAAGAACGAAACCTCCACCAACTAATTACGGACCCTACCAGAATCATGCCCCCCCCCTCAGGCTAGTACTGTCATAGACTGGGTCCTTACAAACCGCCTGGACAGTATAGCATGTGCTGGGACCCTAGCTGACTCAATCAGTGATCACTCCCCAATCTACTGCACCTGGCATGCTACTAGTAAACCTTCTCCACCTCCTAAACTTATCACCTTCCGAAACCTGGCCAACTTTAACCAAGAAAATTTCTTACATGATCTCACATTGATTGACTGGTCTCCCATTCAGACCTCTAATAATGCACAACTGGCGTTAGACCATTTCCTTGTCTACTTCCATGTGCTCCAAGACACCGATGCTCCCTGTGTCACTCGTCGGATCCGTGGATCACAGACAAAATGGCTCTCAAAAGACCTACTTGCACAAATTAGGGCCAGGGATAAAACATGATGTCGTTTCAAGGTCACTGGGCTCCTGGCTGATTATAATAATTACCGAGCCCAGAGAAATATATGCAAAAGGCAAATTCGATTAGCTAAAAGCTCCTTCTGTAAAAATTTGCTAACTAAAGCAGTGGGGGACTCAAAAATTCTGGCTACCATAAAACCCTCCTTGAGCAAATCAAACAGCACACAAATGACATGCTGATTAACGATATACACTGCAATAATCCAGCTACTATAGCCAACTCTTTTAACCACCTTTTTTCTGACCTCACCAGCTACCAGGCCTCTTTCCTAAACTCACTTTTCACCCAACGGCAATGATAAACCACAATCCACACACCCCCCTTTCTGATTCCGGAGTATTACAAAAACTGAAGTTCTGAGACTACTCCTCTCGGCTCCAGACAATACCAGTTCAGGGTCCGATGGACTGGAACCCAGGCTTCTAAAAATCGCTGCCCTGCTTATAGCCTCTCCACTAACCAAAATCTTCAATCTATCTCTACCTCACGGCTCGGTCCCCAGCATCTGGAAAATAGCCAAGGTCACACCCATTCTAAAAAAGGGTGATCCCAAATTAATCACGAACTACCGCCTCCTATAGCTATCCTCTCCTCCTTAATAAAATCCTGGAAAACTTGTAGCAACCCAAACCCTAGACTACCTGCAGAAGTATAACCTTTGTCCAGCTCCCAACACGGTTTCCGTAAAGGGACACAGTACATCTACCGCCTCCTCAAACTCACTAACGATATCTTTCTGCTATGGACTCTGGCCTCCTGACAGGTGCTATCTTCATCGGCTTAACAAAAGCTTTTGACCTGGTAAACCATTCCCTCCTTCTTTCAAAACTTCGCTTCTTAGGTTTCTCTACTGATGTAGTGGCCTGGTTTAACAGCTACCTGTCCAGTAGGAAGCAGGCCGTTGTTTTCAATTCAGCCACATCCGATCCCTCATCTATCCATGTTGGAGTGCCCCAGGGCTCCATACTCGGCCCCTTGCTCTTCTCTGTTTTCATAAATGACATCCCGTTGCTTGCTTCAACCTGCTCAACCATGCTTTATGCAGACGACCTAGTGATTTATCACAGTGCAAGGAACACACCTGACCTCAACCAACCTCTTACCTCTGACTTCTCTGTTATTCAGTCTTGGCTAACAGAGAACAAACTCTTTCTTAACATTAGCAAGACTCACTTTATGCTCTTTGGATCACCGCCAACTTTAAATAAAAACAGATGCCTAAAATCACCTGTGCTGATGGCTCCACACTAATTAGCACAAATCCTTCAAATACCTGGGCATTATTCTGGATGAATCCCTTAATTTTGACTTACACATAACTAACACCTGTAAATCTGTTAACGCAATAGTTGGTGCCCACCGCACCAACTATGCCCTACTCTTCGGCCAGACTAGCTGTGGCTCAAGGTTTTCTGCTCCTGCCCAGGCTATGGATCAGTCACGATCTATCTGCCTCCAAATCCTCCCTCCACAAGTGGGACACCACCTATAACAATATCTGCGTTATGCCTCAGCATCCCCTCATTTCACACACCATTGCCAACTCTATTCTGACCTAAACTGCGCTTCTGCCCATTGGCTCCAGTCCCTTGGGTCACTATAGATAACACTGTCCGTGACTGGCATCCCTTCATCACTCGCCTGTCTTGCTCCACTCTCACCCTCTCTATGGGTCCGACATCTGCTGACCTAGCCCCTTCCACATTCCCAGATGCAAAACTAATATGTGTACATACGCTTTTTGCACATATGGCCCCAAAATACTGGAACTCATTACCTCCAAATGTTCATGGAGCACCTACCCATACTAGCTTTAAAACACGTCACCGGGAACATCTGCAAACAATCAGCCAATGTACCTGCTTTAATCCGCCTTACACTACTTCATCTCCCCACCCTCTCTTCCATTAAACTACCTTCCTCCTGTACGCCACTTCCCTACCTCTCCAACTTCCGAGCTCTCATGTTCTGTTTCTCTCATCCCCACCTTTTTCTCCCCCCCTTCCTCTTTCTCTCCCTCTCTCATCTCATCCTCAGTTTTGGCACTTACTGTACTTTGCTGTGTGTTAACCTTTATTTGCAAATGCCTGTTTCACTTATGGTTTTAACTTTAGCTGTGTATTTTACCTAAATGTTTTTCCTGTTTCTGCCTCTTACTGTTACATTATCTCTTATATTCAAATGTGGCTTACTCTTTGAATTAACTGTTTAGTTGATTTGTTGCTGATCACATTCTAACTGTGTTCACCAATCTCATGTGCTGCGTCACATGTATGCTCATTTTGTATGTTCAACTGTCTCTCTCCCGGGTCGTGCCTGAAAATAGGCATTGCTATGCCTAGTGCACTCACCCAGTTACCAAAAGCAAATAAATAAATAAAAAATTAATAATTTGGGCACACTGGGGTGAGCTCCCAGTGTGCCACATGAGTTGGGGGGGTGAGTACTTGATGCCGACATGGGGACTGGGCACCCCGATGTCAGCAGTGGAGGAAGAAAAACAAATATTTGGGCATACTGGGGTGGGCTCCCAGTGAGACACATCGGTAGGGGGAGGTACATAGTGCTGACATGGGGACTGGGCATCCCAATGTCAGTGCGGGGCAAATCAATAAGTACATTTGGGCACACTGGGGTGGGCTCCCAGTGTGCCACATGAGTTGGGTGGGGCTACATTATGCCGACACAGGGATTGGAGACCCTGATGTTGGCATGGGAGGACAGCAGCAGTGGGAGAGTGTGAATGGCATTTTGCCATTCACAATATGATGGCGCCAGTGGAACTAAGCATGTGCAATGGAATGTGGAAGTAACTGCTGAAATAGTGAGGCTGTTACTCCATAGTGGCCAATCATGGCAGAGGGTTTCAAGCTCCATTGGATATTCAGAAGGATACTTCCAAATGTCCAACAGAAGGTTCCACGATTGGCCATTTTTAGAGCTACGATCCATTCCCAATAGAGCTGTAGGCTCCACCCACAGCCCTAAAAAGGGGGAACAAAGGCATGTTCCTCTTCAACTTTTTCCTGGAAGCCAGTATAGTACACTGGTTAAGAGCTCTGAGTTGTAAATCTGGAGAACTAGGCTTGAATCCCACAGCAATCATTTGCATAATGTGTGACTATGAGCAAATAATTTAAAAACTACCATGCCACTTTTAAAATCCTAGGTGAAAAATTTCTAGTTGTATAGTAACAGCATTCTGTTAGCTGGCATATACTCGGAATAACTGGATTCAGTGGTTGATTAAAGGAATAATGCCTGACGGGGTGGGTGTTATGCTGGGATAACATCCGACCTCAGGTGGTAGCCTTGGGCCTCCAACACCTGAGAAGGGATGTTATCCTAGCATAACACCCACCCTGGAGGGCATTATACCTATACAATGGCTTATTGTTATATACAGAACAAAAAAAAAATTGTAAAGAATGTTTTTATTTGTGTATAAAAATATTTTTGTTTCTTAAGAGAAGATGCAAACAATGCTAGCGGAAACAATCCTTATGGAGACAGTCAGCTGGGATGTTATGCTAGGATAACATCCCTGCTGTGATGGCCAACTGACCAATCAGAAGCCAGGATTCTTTCTTGCCATTACATAATGAATCACCCACTTCAGCCGGTTATTCCTTCATATACAGTACTCCAGCATTGAATTGAACTTCTTCACTTAATGCACCCCTCTCCAAGTCATTAATAATTAGCTGTATTTATTTAAACATTTTTACACTCTAGGATTGCAAAATAAGATGCATCATCTCACATTCATGGTGGTGCAAGGGAAGGAACAGGCATGTTGCAACTAACTTTGGTAGTAAAGAAGGCAATTACAAGTTAACACATAAAAATGTCACACTTAACAAAGTGGTAGGCAGTCTAGTAACAAATGTAGGGTCCGTTACAGCAGATAGACAGACCTCAATAGCAATCATTCAAGTGCGAGACCATCGAAGATCTGAATCACATTAGAGAGGACAGCTTAACATGATATTTTGTTCCAAACATCTGGGGCAACATGGCCAAGACACAGTGGCTGGGGTCCTTCCTTTCTTTGGGTGTGGTAAACTTAGGGAAGGGGGAGGGGAGGAGTGAAGGTCATAGCTACTCTCCACTGGACAGAGGAGATCCATAAGACAGGGAGGAGCATAGTCATGGGCACATTTAAACAGGAGACAGCACCAATGATGCATCCTGGGCCAGGCGGAACTGAGTCAATAGAACCGGATGTATCAGCTGCAGTGTTGCATGCAGGTATTACTATACAGGCTAAAATGAACCTGCATAGTTTGTGAAACAAGATTTCTAGACACTTTATCATGATCTCAGAAGGTAAAAGGATAACTAAATTCCTGTAGTCCGGAACTGGTAAGAATTAATATGAAACCACTTGCCTTCCAAAAAGAAAGAGACAGTGCAAGTGAGCAAGCACTTAGACCTCTTTGATCTGTTAGGCATGCCAGATTTTTGCCCTGCTTTGGCTAGTTCGCATTATATGTGTTTGCAGAAGAACTGGGGAGTGGGGTTGGAGCCAGTCATAGGAACTTAAAGTACTGGACTTTGTCACGCTCTCTAAGAGCATAAGAGAAACCAACAGGAGGGAGCAGTCTGCCCATCTAGCCTGTCTGGACAAATTATTAGGTTGTACTAACAAACTCACCTGTCAGTAGATACCTATCCAGTTTGTCTTTATATGCATCTAAACTTGAACTGTATACAGCTTCCTCTGGTAAAGTGTTCTAGTGAGTCACCACCCTCTGTGCGAACCAATCCTTCCTCTTAGTTATCCTAAAATGTTCTCCCTTGATTTAAAATGTGGGCCCCCTAGTATCTCTACTACTAACTCTCAGTTCAATACCTAAGCACTGCTGCAAGTTTAAGTTGTGGTTTTTAATGGACTAAAAACTTATTAGGTCACCTTTTATTCGCCTCATCTCCATGAAAAAAAGACCCAGTGTATTAAACCTAGCTTTATAGACCATGTGTTTCAGACCAGTTACTTTTTTTTTGGGGGGGGGGGTTCTTTGTACCCTCTCCAGTCCTAGAGTATTTTCCACATCTTGGGGAGCCCAGAACTGCCAGCAGTACCCCAGGTGAGGCCTCACCAGGGACCTATAAATAGGCAAAACAACATTTTTGTCCCTACTCGTAATGTTCCTCCAGACACATCCCAAGATTTTATTGCATTTTGCAATGATCTCATTACAGTGTTTGTTGGGCCTGAGGTCCCTTGACACCAGCACCCCCAGGCCCTTTTCACTATCTGTGGATCTCAGAATGTCATTTCCGAGAGTATACTTTGCCCCCATATTTTTTCCTCAAAGTGCCTCAACACACACTTTTCCACATTGAGCCTTATCTTGTTATCCATTGCCCATGCATATACATTATTTAATTCCTCTTGGAAACTCTTGATTTGTTCACTGTGTTCTACTAAATTATCTATTTTAGTGTCATCCACAAACTTACTTATCCACCCTGCTTTTGTGGAATTCATACTATTCACATAGATGTTAAATAAAGTAGGCCCCAACATTGAAGCCTGAGGAATCCCTCTTGTCACAGTCCTCTGCTCAGAGCCTACTCCATTTATCCTGACAACTTGTGATTTATCGTTCAGTCATTCCTTAATCCATTTTATAATTCAGATGTCTAGATTGTTGTACTGTAAGCTTTAAATTAGTTCTGCATGGGTAACTGTATCAAAAACCTTGGCAAAATCCAAGTCAACCACATCAACTGTCCTTCCTTTGTCCAAAGCCTTGCTCACTTTTTCAAAGAAGCCAATCAGATTTCTCTGGCACAATCTGTCACTTCTGAAGCGGTGCTGATTTTTGTCCCACATATTCATCAGAATCAAGTGATTTTCAACAAATTTTCTTAGACATGCCTCCACGACTTTACACAGCATGGATGTGAGGCTAACTGGCCTACAGTTTTCCCTTTGTGCCCTGCTGCCGTTCTTAAAAATTGGCACAACAATTACTCTCCTCCAGTCATCTGGCACCTCCCCCTCATCTAAGGATTTTCCAAACATTTCTGTTATTGGTTCAGCTAATTCTAGGGCCGATTTTTGTAAAATCATAGGATCTATGTTATCAGGCCCCTTGGATTTCCTTATATTCAGACATTTCAGGGCGCCATATACATCCCTCACTGAAATTTCTATTGAACTGTTAGTCGTGGCATCACTAATCTGTATATTAATTGTATCTATGTGGGATTCTTGGAATACTGACGCAAAGTAGTTATTTAAATATTCTGCCACTGTCTTCATCAACAATAGTTACAGTTCCCTCTCTCAGTGGTCCAACTGCCCTGTTTGTCCCTTTTTAGTTGCTAACGTTTGCCCCAAACATTTTTGGATTACATCCTGAGTTCTTGGCTGTATCATTTTCTAGCTCCTTCTTCGTCAGCCTAATAAGTGATTTGCATTCTTTTGCATGCTTAATATATTCATCCTAGTCTCTTTGACTCCAGATGCCTTTGCTTTCCTGAATAACTGTCTTTTCCTTCTTACTGCCTTCAACACCTTCCTATTAGACCAAATCAGTTTGATTCCATGTTTTGTATATTTTTTTTCCTTTCAGGTGCTCATCCTTTCTCCAGATCCTTAATATTCCTGACCAGTATGTCCCACATAATGTTCCCATTGGAGTTACCAAATTCCTCTTTCCATTTCCAGTCTCCTAGGTGTTCCTTTATTTGGTTAAAGTTAGCCCTGTTATAGCACTTTACAGTGGAAGATCTTCTGATTTTCATGGTTTGTCTCTCAGTGCTGAAGGAGGCCATCTGGTGGTCGCTATCCCTAGTGGCTCATTGGTGTGACAAGTACCAGTGATGTCACCCATGTCAGTAAGGACAACATCCAGTATATGTTGTGTCCCCTAGTAGGTGCCCTTACATATTGCTCTAAGCTCAGAATTTTAATTTGAAAGTGGTAGGATATATGCATTTGCCACCTGCCTTCTTTTGGCCCTTTTTTCCCCTTCTCAACACTGTCCTTTCTGGTAAAGAGTCTGAAGTGTCTGATCTAGTTTCAGCCACTGACTGGTCTTCCCCCTCTCCCATCTTTCTTTGTTCTCACCCCTGGAATTTATCCCTGACTGTGTCTGTCTTCAAATTGTATTTTTCTCCAGTGAACCTGGTCATGTCATCCCTTGGTTTGCTATGCAGTACCACGTTAAAATATTATCTATATGTGCCTCCAGCTGTTTGTATTTAGGGTTACATCAATTTTGGCTCTCAAGGCACTGACTTCTTCCTCCAGGACTTTAATACAAATGCATTTTACTACAAATATATTCCAGATTGTTTTTTTCCTTCAATATCCTCGATAAACATTCTACAGTTGCCACACTCCAAAACTGGGAAGTTGTCCTCCATGGTTGAATATATTAATCTAGCTGAAGTTAACTGTCCAGTGTGTTTGTCTATCAAGCCATTGGATTTTGGTGTCTGGAGTTAGCAAATACACAAATAATTAAGTCCAATAACCTGCAGAATTTTACTGCCAACCCACCTGACCTTGACCAGAGTGTCCTGACTCAAAACCTCCTCCTCCATCTAGAGGAAGGGGGAGTTACATGGGAGTGTAAGCACACCATAGTGTATTGTATTATACTGTGTATACTGACTAGTGTTATCTGAGGTGGAAAGTTTATAAAAAAAAAACATTGAACAACAGAGCTCTCCTATAATGTCTGGTGACTTTCATTCATTGTAATTTTGTTCTGTTCACTACTACTGATTGAGACGTATTGCTTAACCAGTTATCTATCATTATGAAAAAAAAGGTTTTCGGGCCTGCACCTGGGAGCTGTGCTTGGGCCGCTCAGCTGATAGACAAGTAAAGAAAGTTTTTCAAGTGCCAGCACCAGCTACTTATAGCCACTTATAGTCGCTTCCACCAAATGCCAAGACTCCAATGTTGCACAATAAAGGAAGCAAAAACTTAGTTTAAAGTGCTATCAATGCTTAATTGTATTTAATTGCACAATGCATCCTTATCTATGCATGCTGCCTCCTCCTACAGCAATGCAGGATAGTATCCTGACGCGTTTCACACCCCCGGTGCGTAATCATAAGAATCACCTATCATTACGCTATGTTTCCTATAATTCCAGATTTCCACAATTTCAGAACCAACTTCTCATGAGAAACCATATTGAATGCTTTACTGAAATCTAAATACATACTGTAAGATCACCTGCTTGTACCTGTCAAGTTCATTTGTTACTTCCTCAGAAATGACCAGCAAGTTAGACTGAGACAATCTCCAAGAAGTTAATCCATCGTTAATCTCATTTAACAGCCGAACTCTTACCAATTTGTTCAATAATTTGGTCTTTGATAATTGTATCTAGTATTTTCCCCACAATTAAAGTCAGGTTTACTGAATTATAGTTACCTGGGTCAGTTCTATATCCTGTTTTGTGTTTGCTTGCCAAAAGCAAGCAAACTTATTACGGTTGTTCTGAGTTGTGTGAGGGCTTTTAGGGACTTGGCCCTCCTCCACTTACCATAGACTCAGAATCACCAGTCTCCACCCTAATCTTGCCCACCCTCTGCCTAACTTCTGATTTTTGCTTTGAAGTACATAACCAATCAGAAGGCTGGAAAATGTAAGGTGGATGTGGATTTTTCTTGTGTATCTGCTAGTTCCTACTAGGAACATTTCTTGTATTTTTGGTTCCTCCATGTAGTGCTCATTAAACAGTGGGTTTCACTGCCTCATGGGAATCACAGTGATGTTATGCACCATCTACAGCTTTTCTTTTCTGTTGCACCATGGCACTTGTACCCTGCCTGCCTGCCACTCCTGTGTGATTACCAGCATCACCAGTTAAACTCCGCTGCCTCTGGATTTTTGTGGGAGCTCTCAAGGAGCAGTAGCCCCAAAAAGCTGATCTTCCACTAGAATACAGCTGCCCAATGTGGCTTGAAGGCCTCTTGCCTGCCCACCCTCTATGTTGTCTAGTGGGTGCAGCATGTGGTTTCCAGACCCAGAGAACGTTTGGTCAATTTTGGCCACCTAGAACAGCATGTGGCTTCCAGCTCTGGAGAAGTATTTGGTTGACTTTGTAAAAAAGAAATGACCCATGCTACACAGTTCCAATAAGTGCCACCACTCAAAAGTCAAAGAGTAGACTGAGAAAACAAAACAAAAAAAAATGGCACACACTGTGCTGGTGCAAAGTTATAGTTACAGATCTGTAGTGTTGATCAAAAAGCCAACTATTTTCAGTTTTGGCCATGTGGTGCAGCTTGTTTTGTAATTGGCTGGCCAAGTCCTCATGCCAGACCCAATAGCTCCTACTCAACACTTAGAAGTGCCAACCACATTTAAAAGAGTAACAGACTGCCTGCAGTGTTTGGTGCTCTTTACCATTCCATATTCCATTAATGTACCAACTCATTATTGCTGCTGTGATGTTGCTGGTGGGATAATGTTGCACGCTTCTTGCGTGACTTTGTTTTTTTAGCATCGGGCAATGTTGCTGATCCCTGGGTCACCCTTCTTTCCACCAGGGCGTGACCCAGAGTTTGTTATATAAATAAGTGGAGGTAATGGGGCATACCCCGCAATTGTGGTCACTCCTACTGCCGAATGGCAGATAGTCAGAGTGTGGTGGCTGGTGTCGGCAAGTTGCTGGCATTGTATTTTGCACTGACAACTTGGTTGTCGCTGTGGTATGGGTGAACCTTACCATTTCTGGCTTACTCTACCTTCACCCAGAGACTCATGCAACACTTGCTCCTTGTCACACAATGTGTGTCCCGACTGGTTACTCTCATTCTAGCAATATATTCATTCATCCACCTCTTGCCCTCTGGCTTGCCCGAGAGAATATGGATGACCTTTGCCTATCAGTCTTGTCTGTCTGAGGTAAGGAGGAGTATGGGGAGGAAAAAAGTGCAAGGTAAACTGCATCAGCTGGGCAACAGCAATGAGCAAAGAATGGCATACTAACTTTGCTCCTACCATCCGAAAATTATTGCTGTGATCTCAGCTGGCCATGGGACTGCAACACTGACACCAAAACTCCCCTCTACCCCCAGGCATAAAGACTTGCAACTGATTGCAGCTGAGACAAGTTTGAAATCTAAGTCCAACCACTATAACATTCTTGGCCTGTCCCCTCCTGCCTTGAATTGGCTTTGAAACTACCTCCAAGGCAGAATACAGCAGACTAAATTCAACAAGATCCTCTCTGACCCCACTCAGGTGTCCTCCAGAGTCCCACAGGGATCAGTTTTGGGGCCTCTTCTCTTTTCTGCATTTGTTAACAACCTCCCTGCTGCTGCCTCCAACTGTAGTGCCACCCTTTATGCTGATGATCTTGTCATCCTTGCACACTCCTGGGACATCGGGGTTTCAACCTTCAGCTGAGTGAGGTCTTTAAGAATATACAATCCTGGGTAATGACTCACAAGCTGGTCCTCACCCTGAAAAAAACTCAGGCCATGCTTTTTGGGTCAGTAGCCAAGATCAAGGCCTCCCCGGTCCCGCTGTGTGTCAGAGGTGTTGACGGCTCTCCCCTCTTAACCACGGTTTCAATAAAATACCTTGGAGTGACACTTGACCCCCAACTTGACATGGGGTGTCACATCCTAAATGTTTGTAGAGCTGTAAACTGCAAACTGGGTCTTGCCTTCAGGGCAAAGAAAAACTTGACGTCTGCAGCTCGCTTGGCGTTGGCCAGAGGTGTGCTGCTCCCTTCGCTTAGCTATGGCCTTCTGTTGTTCGCTAGCACCTCCAAGGTCCACCTTGCTCGATGGAACACAACCTACAACAACATCTGTCGCTTTGCCCTGGCAGCCCCACATCTCACCCATCATTGTAAACTATACAACAAACTGGACTGGCTTTCCCCAACAAATCACTTGAAATATGGGTTGGGCTGCTTCATAGGAAAGGTACTCAGAACCAGAACCCCCCCCCCTCGGCTGGCACAGCTCCTCAAGCCTGCTGAATCCTCCTCCTACTCCCTCCAGTCTCAAGGTCCTGGGGCGCTCAAAGTTCCTTATACTCATACCCTAATGGGGGAAAGGGACTTTGCTATGTGTGCTCCGAGGCTATGGAACTCCCTTCCAGACCACGTTCAAGCCTCCTCCTCCCACCTAAGTCTCCAGAATTCCCTGTGGGGGCACTTGAAACTGTCCTCTGTGTGTGGGTGTCCTAAACCACCTTAACCAGGTCTCCAAATTGGTCTCATCCAACCCACTGCCCACTGTCCTTTTAACTCTGGGAAGTATGTGATTGCTTGCTATCTGTTTATGAATTATGTGGCCCTGGTAAAAGGGTCACTCATACAATGTAATTGCCATTGAATGTCTTAGTCTATTTATTCTGTACGTATGTGCATATTTCTACCTACTGTTGTTTACGTAGACTATCTATGTTCATCTTGCTCTCCTATAACCATGTACATTGCTTCTCTTGTTGTTATGTACCTTGTTTGTACCTGTATTTTCTCTGTACTCTCCCGGGTCGTACCTGAAAATAGTCATACAGCTTGTCTAGTGTACCTACCTGGTCAACAAAAGCTAAATAAATAAATAAATAACATTCTTGCTCTGAGTCTCATAGGCATATCCTGGAGGAAATCATTTAACATGAGGAAGAGAGACAATATTAAAAAACAAAAATTTTACATATAATGTGGGCACTGTCAAGCTATAGGTCATTACTGTTGAGCAATCTAAATTATTGCTGATGACCAGTCTAGTGCAGTGTATTAAACTGGGAATATTATTTACCTACAATATGTACAGTACATGTACCTCAATACAATACCATCATAATGTCACATTCAGTTAACAGCTTGTTTTTTATATTATTAGAGTGCTGGTTTAGTTGGCTGAACTACAGAATAAATTAAATGAATTTATTCACATAGTGCAGAACCTTATGTGCTTCTGCTAATGGTGGCATTTCCTAATGTTCAGTGATAAATATTTATTTATTGCAACAATTTCAACATTATTTAAATAATGCTTCAGTGTCTTGGGAAGGGTTTCATTAAAGTTAAAGATTTCTTAACCTTGGTGGATAAAAGATGGCCAGCTAGGAAGGCTGCTGCAGTGGAGCTCAGAGACTCGTGGAGCATAGAAACAGCTTCTGAGACTGTGTTCTCATGCCTAAGAATGGATTTAAAACATTGCTTAAGTTATTAAGCCAAGAACTCACCCCAAAGCTATTTCTTTCTCTTTCTCTTTGTTGTTTGGGTACAAGAATAGAAAATCAGAATGCTGAAGATGTGAAGGAGAGACACTTCTGCTGCCGCAGATTGCCACCTCTGTTCCCATTTACCTGCAGCATGTGAATGTTCTGTTCCACTGCACAAGCGACCACTGCACAGTGTGCTTCACAATAAACACACAACCATGGAGACAAGCCATACAAAGACAAGGATAATGGACTTTAGAAGGGCTGACTTTGGCATAATGGGTGAATACTGAGGAATGCATTAGCAAATGGCCAGAAAGGAGGGGTGGAAGAACAATGGAGAACAATCAAAACTGCCATCATGGAGGCAACAAGTCTTTGTGTGAAACAAATAAAGAAAACGAAGCGGAATAAAAAACCACTATAGTCCTCAAAAGAGGTGTCAGAGAAGGTTAAGGAGAAAAAGGCTGCATTCAAAAAGTATAAGGAATCACAGAAGGAGTAGGACAGGGCACTGTATCAATTAAAGCAGAAAGAAGTGAGAAAGGCAGTCAGAAAAGCAAAGCGCCAAACCGAGGAAAAGATAGCCAACTCAGTTAAGAAGGGGGATAAAACCTTTTATAGGTACATTAGGGAGCATAGAAAGGTTAAGGGAGGGATAGTGAAGATTAATAAAGGAGAGGGGAGGTGGGCAGAGGGAGACAGTGAAAAGGCAGAGATACTGAATGAATACTTTTGCTCAGTATTCACAAAAGAAGAAGAGGAGGAATTACCTAAACCAAACAGTAGAAGCACTCTGGGTAGTGGGGTTGACGCCAGTCCATTTATAGAAGAAAGAGTCCTGAAAGAACTCCTAAAACTCAAGGTGGACAAAGCAATGGGGCCTGATGGGATTCACCCTAGAATCCTAAAAGGGCTAAGGGAGGACCTAGTGACACCACTAACCACACTTTTTTAACAAATCATGGGAAGATGGGGTGGTACCTGAGGACTGGAGGAAGGCAAATGTGATTCCCCTTCACAAAAGTGGGAGCAAGGCAGAAGCAGGAAACTACAGACCTGGTAGTTTGACCTCAGTGGTGGGGAAAATGATGGAATCACTTCTGAAAGAAAGAATTGTTCAGTACCTAGAGGCCAGCGGGGCACAGGACCCAAAGCAGCATGGATTCACAGCAGGAAGGTCACGTCAGATGAATCTAATCGATTTCTTTGACTGGGTGACCAAAGTAATAGACCAGGGAGGGGCTGTGGATATGGCCTACCTAGACTTTAGCAAGGCATTTGACACAGTCCCACACAAAAGATTAATAATCAAGTTAGCCAGCCTGGGAGTGGGTCCCAGGGTGGTAGCCTGGGTAGCAAACTGGCTGCACAACAGGACACAGAAGAAAGAGGGGTTACTAGTGGAGTACCTCAGGGCTCAGTACTGGGTCCAGTCCTCTTCAACGTCTTTATAGGTGACATTGCAGAGGGTCTGGAAGGAAAGGTATGCCTCTTTGCAGATGATACAAAGATCTGTAACAGAGTTAATACACAAGGGGGGGGTAGAAAGGATGAGAAGGAACTTGGCAAAATTGGAGGAATGGTCAGACATATGGCAACTTAGATTCAATGCAAAGAAGTGCAAAGTAATGCACCTGGGAAATAAAAATCCAGGAGAAGAGTACACAATAGCAGGGGAGGTACTAATGACAACAATAATGGA
Source organism: Neoceratodus forsteri (assembly GCA_016271365.2). Taxonomy (NCBI): domain Eukaryota; kingdom Metazoa; phylum Chordata; order Ceratodontiformes; family Ceratodontidae; genus Neoceratodus; species Neoceratodus forsteri. The sequence goes on along the minus strand of CM028129.1, from coordinate 1,099,230,339 downwards.
AAGGGATCTTGGTGTAGTCATATCGGATGACCTAAAGGTGGGTAAGCAATGTGAGAAGTCAGTAAGGAGAGTGAGGGGGATACTGGGATGCATAGGGAGGGGCATCACAAGTAGAAAAAGGAAGTGGTTATCCCTCTGTACAGACAGTTGGTGAGACCCCATCTGAGTACTGCGGCAGTTTTGGAGACCCTCATCTATGCAAGGACATAGACAGGATGGAAGCAGTCCAGAGGAGGGCAACTAAAATGGTGCAGGGTCTACATCAGAAACCATATGAAGAGAGACTGAGAGAGCTTAATATGTATACCCTTGATGAAAGGAGGGACAGGGGACATGATAGAAACTTTTCAGTACCTCAAGGGAATCAACAAAGTCCAGGAGGGTAGCATCTTTCAGAAAAAGAGATGTGTAAGAACAAGGGGGCACAATTTAAAGTTAGAGGGGATGGCTCAGGGGTAATGTGAGGAAATTCTTTTTCATGGAGAGAGTGGTGGACACATGGAACCGCCTTCCTGGAGAGGTTGTGGGGTCTAAAACAGTGGGGGAATTCAAACATGCATGGGACAGACATAAGGCAATTATAGTGGGGAGTTGCAGGAAGTAGGCTGTTGGTTAACTAGAATCTGCAGCTTATCCAATAGGTAGGGAAACAGGCAGACTGGGTGGGCCAAATGTTCCTTATCTGCCATCAAAGTCTATGTTTTTTTTTTTACTGTTAGAGTAAACTTTGGTCTCTTACTATAGTTTCACCAAATGTCTAAAAGGGATGAGACGAGCTGAAGAGCTGGCCAAATTACTGTTTCCAGAATGCCACTCAAGACATAATGTAAGACTACTAAAAAGTGTATAGTAAGTGCTGGAATGCCATTATTGCCATTCCCGGCCTCTCTGACATATGGTAAGTCTGTTACAGATAAGAACTAACAACATTATAACAAAAACACTACAACTGAAACACAGACTGTTCGATTTTAGGAAACAGTTGCTGCAACTGATATTAAAAATGCCCCTCCCCAAAAACTACTCAAAAACTTTTAGACAATCCAACCCAGGGGGAGGGACAAACTGCTCAAGCCACCTCCCCTAACTCCAATATTTTTGTTTTATTTGTTTATTTCAAATTTGGTAACTAGGAAAGGAACACTGAGCCGAGGTTTGTCTACAGGTGTGACCCGGGGAAGGGGAAACAAAGTGAGACATAAGTACAGCAATAATTTAAACAAGAACAAAACAGTTACAGAAATATTACATACACTACAATATCAGCTAACAGCAAGAACTGAAAAGGTTCATTAGCATTAAAACAAATCATCACATTCAGGTAGGACCTACCAATGAAAATAATTTCTAGTTTGTTTGCAGCAGGCTGTGGGGGAAATGATTTGCTGGGTTGATGAGCTGGTGTGAAAGGGGAGGAACTAGAGAAGGGGGAAGGGAAATGAGGGCACTTGGTGGGGGGAGAAGCCTGAGCTGAGCTTTGAGGGAGGATGGAGAAGAGGAAAGGTGAAGTTCAGAGGAGAGAGCATTCCAGAGGAAAGGAATACAATAGGAGAAAGAAGACTGGTCAGCAGCTGAGCAGAGACATGGCAGGGAGAAAGTGTGAGGGTCCCTACTTTGGAGGGAGTAAGCTGAGAGGGTGGCTTGAGAGAGGAGAGAGGAGAGAGGAAAGGTATTGTGGCAGGCTTCCAAACCAGTATTTCACTATGAACAATAACTGTGTACCATTCTTCTTTGAGGAAGTGGTAAGGGGGAAATATTAACATCATTAATCAAGCTATGGAAATTGCTACCATATTTACCAGAAAGTCAGCAGCTAAAACATGCGAACAACAACTGTAGGTTAGGAACAAAAATGCTCAGCAAGACATAGGCACAACTAAAACTAATAATGTAGCTGCCCTGGAAAATATTAAAACACTCACTGCACAAGGGAAGAAGGAACTTCATAAGCCTATGCCAGTGAACACAACACGTATTTGCACCATTAATTACACTACAAAGAATACAACCCTGAATCCCTCTTCAGAGGTTTTAATGGGTACTACAGAACTTAGTAAAGAACAGTTATCAGCACCAACATTGCCACAATCATCTGTTCCCTCCACCAATGAAGATTTGTTGCAAGCCATGTTTTCATTCAGGAAACACATGCTTGAAGCGCTGGATGAAACCAAAACATCAATAAAATCAGTAAATACCTCTTTAACCCTGCTCAATAACAGAGTCATTAACTCAAAGGATTGGTGACTTGGAAGCCAGAGTTTCATCAATGGAAGATACAATTATACTAGGCACAAAAATGCAGATAAACCATACCAAGCAACTGGAAATATTGGTTCAAAAATATAACAGAATAGGAAGACCATTCAACAAGGGGTAAGCTGTGCTTAAAGAAGGTTCTGGAGGGGTTGGAAGGGCGGGAGACCCTCTGGAATTTTTGGAAAAAAAAAATGATTACAGCTGCAATGGGACACAAGTTTCCTGAGGAAAAAAGAATGCTAGGTAGCGCTCACAGAGGTGGCCCAAGAACAATGATACATAATAGTTTGTAACCACATATGGTTTATATTAGACCCCCAAGATTGAGAGGTAATACTACAAAAGGCAGGAGTTGAAAAAGGTCTAAAATTTGAAAATCCCCAATTTAATGTGTATCCAGATGTGTCTGCAGAAACTACAGCAAAGCAAAAATTGGTTAATACCTCGAAACGCAGTCTCTGTGAGAGTGGCATCAGATTTTCCATAATTCCACCAGCTACAGTAAGACAAATTTATAGTGAATGGCAGATTACAAACTATGATGATCCAGAAAAAGCACTACAAGCTTTTGAAGACTGCTATGGCCACACCAGCTATAAAGTCAACAAACAGGACAGCTATACACAAGGTCAACCATATGACAAAAACACATGTCCCTATCATTAAGCAATAAGGCATGACCAAGGGTTATGTTAATGGTCTGTTAATCACCTTCTAGGGGTGTACTGTGGTACGAGGTGTAGCCGAGTGCCACATGCCCCTAGAGGGTGATTAACTGACCATTAACATAATCCCTGGGCGTGCCTTATTGCTATTATAATAAAACATGTTTTTAAACAGTGTTAAATCTTGTTCAGCATATGGTTAAGCTCTACATGTATGTTAATAAAAGATTAACATAAGGTGGTTAGAATGTTTGCAGCCAATCAGAAAGCTCCATTTCTCAGACCCTTTTTATAATACTCATTCAAAGAATACCAGTATCTCCATAAATGTGGTAGCCCCACTTACAAAAGGCAATTCCTTAAGAACTGAAATCAGCTCCTCAACAGCCTCAGTGGTCTCAAGCTGTCCAATGCCAGTGACCCATGAAGAACCAGCACAAAACAATATGCATAATCTGACAGACAAATAAACAGATCATACAACATCTTAAGGACTTACAACCTGAACAAAAGAACGTCTAAACTCACAGACTTTCAAAAATGATGAACTTTAAGGAAGGAGGAGAAGATGCAAAGGGGGAAAATACTTATTTTGGTAACCATCAACTTTGACATTATTTGCTATGTCCACAGTCACTAAATCCTAATCAAGGCAGGGGGTCAGTATGTCGCAAACAATAACAGCTTGGCAGCATACTGCACTCGGTAACAACACTGAGCACCAATAATGCCGACCAACCAAAGTAAAAATATTGCTTTTTGCTGGGGTCTCTACCCCGGTACCCACCATTATGGGGGCCTGTGCCCTGACCCCCCCAAATTAAAATAACCACCTCTGGGGGGAGGCAACTCTAGAACAGGGAGAAACTCAGGAGGGGGGTGAACTGCTAAAGCACATCACTGAACACAAATAAAGAAAAGAATGCAGCCAATCTGGCACCAGGAATAGAACCCCAGTCCACAGACACTCCACTGCCCTCCACTGCCAGTGGCTCTACCCTCTGAGCCACAGCAGCTGCTCGGAGGACTGCCATCCAGCAGAGGTCTTATCCTTTTCAACACTGCCTCCCAGCCAACAGCTACAGAGGTACTGCTACCGATCCACACCATCTCTTTCATGCTATATTGTGTACCCTGTAGCTGTACACAGTACTTGTAATGCATGCTGTTAATGCCACGCAGTTTTGCCTGCGGCATTATTCATACAGCATATTGACTTAGTACCCTAATCAACAGTCTAAAGATATTTTTTTTCTTTCTATGTTTTACTTTTCCTCTTCCTCCTATCTCTCTCATGTTAATCCCTCTGTTCACTCTTTTCTTTCAGGACTACTGTCTCTAACACCTTATTATATACTCGACACTAGTCTGATTGGTGTATCTGAACCAATGACAAAGTACTGGCCTGAGCAAAAGTTGTATATTAAATAACCACACCAAGCATAGAACAAAACTGGTTCCTTGAAAAGTAAAGCACTTGTATTATTGTTTTGTACCACTAAGACAAACTGATAAGCCTAAGAGGTGGCTGTACCTCTTCTGGGAGATAGAGGGGAGCCTGATCAACTGAACAGAGCAACAACATCACTATATGCCAGTACTAAAGCAAAAGACCAACACTAAAGGAATTATTTATGGTTTCAAAACAAGCAACAGATTCAAATTATACTTATTCTACGCTCCCCTTTTCTTGACGTCCCTGTCACTGCCTTGCCCCTTTATTTTTCCTCTCATCTTTTTCTTTTTCATATTTTATTTGATTGTATAAAATAGTGTGGCCTATTAATGTGAAGATACATTGTAACTTGATGTTTTCTTATTTTTAAGTTACAAGTGTAGTTAATGCTTAGATGAAAGACAACACAATATAGTCGTGATCTACACTGAAGCCTCTCTCCTGACTAAAACACTTTTCTTCACCGGATGAGATCACTTTGATAGAAGGTATTACACTTTAGTCATAATGGTGATGGGAAAAGAGACACAATGATACAACTGAGTAAAACTGTACTCCATGCAATCAGACCAACTGCAACAGGTCACTGTGTGACAATATGGTCATCTTTGCTGGGTGTTAGTGGTGGGAAGAAGCAAAGCATTGTCTTTGCATCTAATTTGGGTTTTGTTAGGGATAGGATTGGGGATATCACATTGTTCATGAGATCTTATCAGTAACATGGAAACAGTTATGCATATTAGGGGAACTGCTTATGTTGAAGAGTTAACAGACAAAAAGGAGAGCATACTGGCAAACAGATTAATTAGTCAAGAAAAAAGAGAGAAGAGACAAGAATATACAGTTCATTTACACATAAAAGGAGTATGACTGACAAATTAAAAATAGCAAGATATAATGTTAAAGGTCTCTGAAACAGAGTACAAATTAATAAGATTCACAATGGTTAGAGAGAAAACAAATAAACTGTATAATGCTACAAGAAGTCTATTTTACTCAAAAATATTTTGATTTGTTTTTAAACAGATGGGGAAAGGTATGCATTCTTCTTTCTCAGCCAACTCAAGTGGAGTAGCAATATTCTTTAGGAAAGGTACACTGAATCAAAATGTAGTGAGAAGCACAACAAATAACCAAGGAAAATATATTATACCAGACTGTTAATTTCCAGGGCAATGCATTACACTTTCAGCTGTATATGGGCCAAATGAAAATAAGCCATGTTTCTTTGTAGATCTTTTTTTACAAATATCTACATATAACTCTCCTTATTTGGTAACAGGAAATTTTAATATATCACAAACAAATAAAAATAGAACACCACATTCTGGAAATTCACACAGATCTTCAAATACCATACTGGCTAATTTTAAATATGATCTGAGGCTGACTGACCCCTGGCGCAAGCTAAGTTAAAAAGATAGAAAATATTCATATTTCTCAGCAGTTCATTGATCATAGTCCAGAATAGACTGTTTTCTTGCATCTGAATCAATTACTCATCAGGTGGTGAATTGCAGTTATTTTGGTATTATAATTTATTACCACTCCCGATGCATCATTCTACAAAAAAATAGACTAGCTGTATGACTATGCAAAATTGGATATAGCAAATAGATCAAAGCATTCACAGGGATCAGTTATTTATAATACAATTCAAGCAATAGATCACAAACTTTTTTTTATAGATAATTCAGAAGAAACAACATCCCCATTTATAGTATGGGACACATTCAATGTCTGGGCCAGAGGTATCCTTCAGTCTACTTCTTCTTACAATAAAACATTATTCACTCATCACAGTTAGGAAAAACAGATACAATATTTGGAGGAACTACATGCTTCAACCTTAGACAATAAAATACACAGTGCGTTAGTACAAAAGAAGAATCATATAATACACTAATAACAAGAAAAGAAGAAATAAATATCTACTACATATTTGCTGAAAGTTGTCATTGTTTGCCGGACAAATCAGAAAAGCTACTTGCATGGCAACATAAAAAGACCAGGAACACAAATCTATAATTAGTCTAAAAGATTATTACGGCAATACAATGCTTCCAAGGCCCTCGAGCGGATTGTGGCAGACCAACTTACTGACCGTCTGGAGAAATACAATATCTTAACTGCAAAACAACATGGTTTCCGGAAAGCACACAGTACCGCCACTGCCCTCCTTGAGCTCACCAGAGCAGTTCATAACTCCCTTGACAACAGACAGCTCACCAGGGCTATTTTCATTGCCCTATCCAAGGCCTTTGACACTGTCCAACATGGGCTCCTTATTGACCAACTACTAATAGCTGGCCTGTCACCTGACTCTGCACAATGGTTCAACAGCTACCTAGATCTCTGGAGGCAAAGAGTAAAAATTGCCAGTGCTCTCTCTGATACCCTGCCCATCTGCTCAGGTGTCCCACAGGGTTCCATCCTGGGCCCCCTCCTTTTCAGCCTCTTTTTGAACTCACTACCATAATCCTGTTCTGAGCCCATTATACTGTATGCAGATGATGCAGTAGTCTTTTCATCTCACAAAGATCCCCTGTCACTGCAACGTTCTCTCCAGCATGGTTTCAGCTCCATTGAGTCCTGGTTCCATAAGCACAAGCTAGTGCTTAATTACAAGAAAACTAAATCAATGCTTTTTCAGAGCCCCTAAAACCCACACAAGCAACACCAGCTGGTTATTTCCACTACGAACGATAACACCCTTGATCATAGAAACATAGAATTTGATGGCAGATAAGGACCGCTTGGCCCACCTAGTCTGCCCATTTCCCTACCTAGTGGATAAGCTGCAGATCCTAGTTAACCAGCAGCCTACTTCTTCCTACCCCCACCCCCTAGAATTGCCTTATGACTGTCCCATGCATGCTTGAATTCCACCACTGTTTTTGACTCTACAACCTCCTCTGGAAGGCCGTTCCATGCATCCACAACCCTCTCTGTGAAAAAATACTTCCTTAAATTACCTCTGAGCTGCCCCCCATCTTCAAATTGTGCCACCTTGTTCTTGCACACCTCTTTTTTTGAAAGATGCTACCCTCTTGGACTTTGTTGATTCTCTTGAGGTACTTGAAAGTTTCTATCATGTCCCACCTCTCCCTCCTTTCCTCGAGGCTATACATATTAAGCTCCTTAAGTCTCTCTTCATATGTCTACTGGTGCAGACCCTGCACCATTTTAGTTGCCCTCCTCTGGACAGCTTCCATCCTGTCTATGTCTTTGCAGAGATTGGGTCTCCAGAACTGCACGCAGTACTCCAGATGGGGTCTGACCAGCTGTCTGTACAGAGGGATAACTTCCTGTTTTCTACTGGTGATGCCTCTCCCTATGCATCCCAGTATCTCCCCAGCCCTCCTTGCTGCCCTCTCACATTGCTTGCCCACCTTTAGGTCATCTGATATGACTACCCCCAGGTCCCTTTCCATTTTTGTTGTTGTTAGTATCTCAACCCCCATTGTGTACTCTTCCCCAGGGTTTTTGTTTCCCAGGTGCATTACCTTGCGCTTCTTAGCATTGAATCTAAGCTGCCATAAATTTGACCATTCCTCTAACCTTGCCAAGTCCCTTCTCATCCTTTCCACCCACCCTGTGCATCAATTCTGTTGCAGATCTTTGTGTCATCTGCAAAGAAACATACTTTCCTTCCAGTCCCTCTGCAATGTCGCTTATAAAGACATTGAAGAGGACCGTCCTAATACTGAACCCTCCGGTACCCCACTAGTAACCCCCCTTTCTTCAGAGTGGACTCCATTTACTATTACTCTCTGTGTCCTATTCTCCAGCCAATTCTTTACCCAGGCTCTCATCTTGGGACCCACTCCCAGGCTGGTTAACTTGTATATTAATCTTTTGTGTGGGACTGTGTCAAATGCCATGTTAAAGTCTAGGTAGGCCATGTCCACAGCCCCTTCTTGATCTACTACTTTGGTCACCCAGTCAAAGAAATCTATCAGATTTGTCTGGCATGACCTTCCCACTGTGAATCCATGCTGAATTGGGTCCTGTTCCCCTCTGGCCTCTAGATACTCGACAATTCTTTCCTTCAGAAGTGATTCCATCATTTTCCCTACCACTGAGGTTAAACTAACAGGTCTGTAGTTTCCTGCTTCTGCCTTGCTCCCACTTTTGTGAAGGGGAATCACATCTGCCCTCCTCCAGTCCTCGGGTACCACCCCATCCTCCAATGATTTGTTGAAGAGGGTAGTCAGTGGTGTCACTAGTTCTACCCTTAGTTCTTTTAGAATTCTGGGATGAATCCCATCAGGCCCCATTGCTTTGTCCACCTTCAGTTTTAAGAGTTCTTTAGAACCCTTTCTTCTGTAAATGGCTGGTATCAACTTCTGTATCCAGAGTGTTTCTACTGTTTGTTTTAAGTACCTCCCTCTTCCTTTGTAAATACTGAGCAAAAATATTTGTTTAGTATCTCTGCCTTTTCACAGTCACCTCTGCCCACCCTCCCTCCCCTTTATTAAGCCTCACTATCCCTCCCTTGGTCTTCCTTCACTCCCTGATGTACCTATAAAAGGTTTTATCCCCCTTCTTAACTGACTTGGCTATCTTTTCCTCAGTTTGGGCCTTTGCTGTTCTGACTGCCTTCCCAGCTTCCTTTTGCTTTAACTGATACTATTCTCTGTCCTGCTCCTTCTGTGATTCCTTGTACTTCCTGAATGCTTTCTTTTTCTCTTGAACCTTCACTGCCACTTCCTTTGAGAACCATAGTGGTTTCTTACATCGTTTCGTTTTGTTTATTTGCTTCACACAAAGGCTTGTTACCTCCGTGATGGCAGTTTTTATTATTCCCCATTGTTCTTCCATCCCTGCTTCCTGTCCATTTACTAGTGCATTCCTTAGGCACTCACCCATTTTGGCAAAGTCAGCCCTTCTAAAGTCCAGTACTTTTGCCTTTGTATGGCTTGACTCTATTGCAGTGTTTATTGTGAACCATACTGTTCGATGGTCACTAGTTCCCAGATGGCTACCCACTTCTACATCTGTGATCCTCTCTTTATCTCCAGTTGAGAGAACCAGGTCTAAGATTGCTCCCTCTCAAGTGGGCTCCAATACTAGTTGTCTAAGGCATGGCCCCTGTAGGGCATCTAGAATAACCTCACTCTTCGAAGTGGCTGCTGCAACTGCACTCCAGTTAACATCTGGCATATTCAGATCACCATCAGCAATATCCCCCCTTTTTCTGCCATTCTAAGTATACTTTCTATCATTTCCTTGCCCATTTCCTCCCCTGAGAAGTGTTTGTTCTAACCCTGTGCGGATTGTGGTGCCATTGCCGGTCTCCAAATTTACCCACAGTGCTTCTTCTCCTCCTCCCTGTTTTCCCTTTTGTTCTGTTGCTTTGATTCCTTTCCTTATGTAAAGAGCTACTCCTCCTCCTCTTTTACCCTCCCTGTCCCTCCTGTAGATAGTGTATCCTGGTATGCTTATGTCCCAGTCATGGTTTTGTGTGTACCATGTTTCTTTGACTGCCACAATATCCAGATGTTCCTCCTCCATCAAGGCCACTAATTCAGGAAGCTTGCTACTTAGACTACGGGCATTGGTACTCATTGCTCTCCATTTTTTTATGGCTTTACCTTCTGTTGCAGCATCCCCCACTGACCTTTCTACCTCGGTCTTTTTCTCATTTAGTACCCTGTTTGTAGGGAGAGGCTGGGATTTTCCTGCAGCTTATCAGTGACTCCCCCTTTGACTAGTTTAAAAGCTTGCCAATGAAGCATTTAAACCGATTGCTCAAAAGACTTGTTCCCTTCCTGGACAGATGCAGACCATCCTGCCAGTATAGGCTGGTGTCCCTCCAGGTGGAACCCCAGTCCCCAATGAAGCCAAACCCCTGTGCTCCACACCATTTTTTCAACCATTTATTAAACTGCATGGTGCAAAGTACCCCCGCCTCACTCATCAGGTCTAGTCTTTCAAATATCTAGGGATCATGAAGGATCCTTGCCTCTCATATGTGGCTCATGTTGACAATGTTGCCAGAGCTGCTAATACATGACTTGGTCTACTTTATAAACACAGACAACATCTTACCCCTGAGGCACTGAAGATAGCCGTACAGTGCGCTGTGGTCTCGGTCATTGACTATGATCTCATCATTTACAGCTCTGCCATGAGGACAACCCTCAGACAAGTATCAGTTGCCTTAAATAAGACCTGTTGACTTATTACTGGTGCCCACCATCTTAACCACACCTGCAATCTGTATGCTCAGACCGGTTAGCTCCAACTATCAAACCGTATCAAGTACTTCACTTGTACTATGGCAAAGAAAATCCACCTTGGCCTGGCACCCCCTGGTGTCCTAGCCCTGTTACCTGAAAGCACCAGTCGACGGAGCTCCAGGAGATCAAAGTGGCAGCTCCTGAAAGTCCCCCATTGTCGCACTAGCCTGGGCCAATACGCCTTTGCCTACAAAGCTCCACTTTGGCTAAATGACCTCAGCCACACTATCTCCTCAGCAAAAACACCTGGAATGTTCAAAACCAGTCTCCGGCACCATCTCACTACCTCCAGCTCTTGTGATTGCTTCGCCTAAAGCTGAGGAATCACTTTCTAAGCCAGTTTGCTGCACCCCTACCACACACCAATCCAAACTGCCACACCTTTCAATCATGTACCCCCTAATGCACTTTTTCTTTTCCCCCTTGTCCCCGCCTCCTCTTCCTCCTTTTCTTAGCCCTTCCCCCTATGTGCTTCATACTCTCCTCTTCTCACCCCTATCCCCCTCTGTGGAAATAGCACTTACTGGCAAATCTCACCTGACAAATGCCTCTGGCTGCCTCATCGTTTCGCCCTCCTCTCTGCCCCCATGGTCATACCGAAGGTCCTAATACCTATACTGTCTGTAACCACTACAATGTTATCATTCTGTGTAATGTTTTGCTCCTTTGAAATGTTTTGTTCTCCCGTTCTGTATTTCTCTGATGTGGAACCTTTATAAAAGAGCCTTGGCTCAAAGGTATTTGTAATCCTAGATCTGAATAAAAAATATTTAAACCTTCTAAGATTAATAATCAGTTCAAAAGGTATTATCAAATACTATCTGAATTGCAGCATCAGCACTTCCTGATAGTCATAAATTATTTTTTAAAGGACATAACATTTTCCAACATCCCAGATGAAACACTGAAAAAGTTAGACAAACTGTTTTCAGAAGAGGAAATATTAAATGCAATTAATTGTTTCCCCCAAGGTAAATCTCCAGGCCTGGACAGCATCCAAATAGAGGTATATAAAACTTTTAATCTAGAACTAGTATCAATACTGATTAAAATGTTTAATTCATTCAATGTACTACATGCAATCCCTGAATCATTAAAGAAGCCATTATACAGGTATTTCATGAAGATCTTCAGCTGTGCTTTACATATAGACCAATATCACTTCTCAACATAGATCTCAAAATATTATCTAAAATATTATCTCTATGACTAGAAACAATATTATCAATAATCAGTCCACAAGACCAAAATGGATTTATCAAAGGCTGCAACATCACGGATAGTATCAGAACTATCAACATACAGTAATACCTAATAATACACAACACAATGCTGAACTCCTAGCAATAGATGCAGAAAAGGCCTTTGATAGGGTAGGGTGGAATTTTATTCATACCAAACTGACAAAAATAGGTTTAGGGACAAAATATATTAAAGGAGAACTACTGTATGGGCAAAAGTAATGCAGTGATGACTGCACAGATTGAGGCTTCAGTACCCCAGTACCCCCTGCAGTCACACTATTCATTGCAATAATTAAATACCTTAACACTCATAAATTCTGATGATCCTCCCAATGCAGCAAGCATTTTCTAACATGCGGGTACTCAGCGGCTGAGGTCATGCTGCTAACACTGTGATATGATGATGCAGCTTTGTCCCTTCCTGTATGGCACTCATATGTACAGAGATTTAATAATCTCCATATCTCCTACACCCTGCTTTATTTTCACTGACTTTACCTAAATGCCATGTGTATGTTTTTGTTTCTTTTGTTTGAATAATGTTGCACTCAATAAAAAAAGATGTATTTACGTTACCGTAGTGCTGCATTTAATCATCAGCATGTATGTATTTTCTTAATACAGTAATAGACATGTTATTACAAGTTTTTTGATGATCCAAATATTATCCCTTATTTTGATAGTTTTCTTTCTCCAGCTTCCCTGTTCTTCAATTAGGGTGATGTACTTAATAATGTTAACAAAGTTGTTATTCTACAGGGTGACTTATAGCTCACCTTATATAAATATTTTGTTATTCTAGTGAGTGGAGACCCACTCAATCAATCAAGTCACTTCTCTTGTGTACCTTTATCAGGCTACAAAGGCACACTAGGTATCCAAATGAGCTGCTAAAGGCACAATAGGTATGCTAACAGGTGTTTACCTAACTTTCACCTCTAAAGCCTTCTGTCAGAAGTTAAGTTCAAAGTGAATAAAAACTGAGTCAAACTCCTGGTTCACTCAAAAATTATTCACAATAAAATTTTAATCTGAACCCAAATAAAGCTGTAGTGACGGAGAAATGTTTGCTCACGTGCATGTGCACATGCACGTCACTTTGGTACATTCTGGTGATCTCCCTAAGACTTCCCATGGGGCAGGTGTATGGAGTCAGATACAGCTGTATCTGGCAAATTCAATCCAGTATTATCTATGATCTAGCAAATTTGCACAGTTTTTTTTTTGAGAGCGTGCAAATTTATACTAAATGCATTGCAGTAGTTCAATGGAGTGTTATTAATCTGCAGTTTGCGAATGGGCACCTTTTCGAAGGACGTGTGCTAGGTGTGCCATTACTTGAAGCCTGCACCACATTTTTGTTCCAAGTTCTTCCCCTCAATTGGAATTCCAAATTAGCACAGTGAGCTTGATAATAATACTGCCCTTGCCTGTAGGGATGATGGCCGAGGTCATGGATCTCTAGAAATTTCTTCGGGGGGGGCTCTCCTGAGTGAAAATTGCCATAAAGTAATTGTCTATTAACATTTTACCTAGCATTACAATTTGCACTGTGAGTTGTGGTTAAATACAGTAGTGGCTCTCCTTCTCCTACAATCCTGCAATTCTCTTTCTCCTCTGGAAGTCATGCCCTTGTCTGCTTTCACTCATCACCAGCATCAGCTGTCTGTCCTCACTCCACTCATCTGTGTTTGCAGATCCTGTTTTGCAGTTCTCTTGGACTCCATCCTAAGGTAACTTTAGCCTAAAAGAATCATGTTCCTGCTACACCTCAAGGGGTGGAACCCTCTTCAAGATGGTTTCATTCCCTTCCTGGTACCCCAACAGGGAGGTAGTTCCTCAGGGGACAGAGAGTGCAAATGGCCAAAGTAACTACAAGTGACAGTCAACATCCAACCATTCTGTTAGCCTTTGGCTGCAAACAAGTTGCACAAGCATTACTCCACAATGTGGTTGCATACTCCCATTAAAAGAAAGGGCTAAAGCCTAAAATATGGTGGGCAGGGGCACACAGCCACACCCCCTTCCTGGGCTATATAAGCCAGCTTCCTTCAGCTTCATTTAGAAGCTCATTTTCTTTGCTCCCACCACTCACCCCTTCCCCTTCCAGTGGCTCACTTCTCTCATTGGCTCCTTCCTAAGGTAGCTATATCCAAAAGGAAGTATGTTCACGTGACACCTCTATGAGTGAAACCCTCCTCAAGAAGGTTCAGTTGCCTTCCTGATACCCCAGAAGGCTGTAGTATATCAGGGAACAAAGCACATGAATGACCAAAGTAATTAAAAATGACAGTCAATACCCAACCATACAACTACCCTCATGCTACCGACAAGTTGCACAAGCATTATTCCACACAGTTAGTTAGTTAGTTAGTTTTTGTTGACTGGGAAAGGAGGACTAGACAATTCTGCCTATGTTCAGCCTCGTTCCAGGGGAAGGGGATATAGATGTACACCAACTGACATTGAACCAGATTGAGCTGTTAGTGGTATTTTTAGTGAATGGGGGAAATTTGGCAAGGGCACTTGGGAAATTCCCCTACTCTACCTGCAGGGGAGCCTTGCTTCCTGTGTGCAGAGGGGACCCCTTTATCTGCTGTACCAAGATGGCGGACGACTCAGAGAAGCTTCAGACTGCTGGTGATCCTGCAGGTGAGCACATCTCCCTCTCTGCAGGTCCAGCCTCGGAGATGATTGTAGGGTTGCCACCTTTGAATGAGGCAAAAACTGGATCCTGGGCTCTGCCCCTAGCCCCACCCCTTTTCATGACTCATCATGCATTGCTCCTCCTAGAAAGCTATTTGTTATATCAATAAAAGACAACACTTAAAGCAGCAGTTCAAAAAAAATTTTGATACTGTACTGTACCTGTTAAAGTTACTTTCCTAGATTCTTCCCAGTTATTTATTTACTTAAGTATTTATTTATTTAGTGACATTGGTTTACCAGATAAACATACAAATATAAAAGAAATCTCATTTACAGATATGATCTGAGGAGAGACAAGGGTAATCTGTAAATAGCATACAACAGTATACATGGTATATAATAATACATAAAATTATTTCCTATAATGTGTACTTTATATCTTTGTCTGGCTCCATTTCCTTTTTATGTCCATAATACTATTTCTAAGCCAAAGAAGTGACCATATTTTTTCTTGAGAAAAAAAATAATTTAAAAACATTTAAAAATGCCTAAATTCTGTTAGAGACTAAACTGTTTACCAGCAAATGAAAGTGGAAGACAACTGGCTGTGTTACTGTTACAAAAGGTGGGGCAGCTTTGCTGCTATGCCAATTTAAGATGCAGTGGGAAAGATTAGGTTAAGCAAGTGCTAATGGTATTAATGGCCATATTTTACACCTCCCAGGTTGACTGTTTTCACAAACAAAAGGCTATATTGACAACATAACTTGTTTGAAACCTGGGTATGTAACTGAAACACTGAATGATATGACAAAAGTTGTTTCAAAAGTAAGTAAGCACTAAAAAATGGCTCAAAAACCTGACCAGCACAGAGCAAAACTGGATTGTGATTGGTTGACCATCCATGGCACTCCAGACATTGGCTCATGGGTTTTAGCCCACCTGATAGGCTAGGTGATGCACATGACTCTAGGATTGAATTTCTTGTATATCCAGGTCCCAGAAACCCCTGTTCTCCAGTTCAAATCATGCGTCTGATCAGGCTACAAGCACACTAGGATCCCTGTTGTTCTACTCTACAAAGGTAGGCCTCTTTATAATTAGCTAATTTGCTCACCTTGATTCAAGAGATGCAATTCTATCATCTATGCTGCAGTTTGTTTGAAATGGAGATATTCCCCAAAGGGAGATGATTTCTCAGCAAGGAATTTGCTAAATATTTGTTTTACTATATTTATTTTTATCACTTTCTGGATCAGGGAGACAAATATAGCTACCTTGGGCAAGAAAAACCTGCACTACTGTGTCTCTTTCCTGCAAACAAGGCTTACATTAGGCCTTGTCCATACTACACCAGTAAAACAGTTTGGTAACGTTACAGAGGGCTTAAACCGTTACTGTAATGGTTTGCATTTACACTGGTAATGTTACAGAAGGTGTTTTCGGAACCGTTATAGAAACCTATTGTGAGGTGGTTTCAACAACGGTCCCTGTAAGGGTTGCAGTTCTGTAACGTTACCAGTGTGTGTCTAAATGCTCCACCATGTTGCCTCCAGTCCCCCACCATACCTGCATGCATTGCAGCACTGGTGTAATGCATGCGGGGGGCCGAGGCTACCAGGGCATACCAACAGCAATGTGAGGCATGAGTGTAGGCTGCTATACTGGGCAGTCTCCATAGCAGGGTAACCCAACCTACAGCGGTATGCCCACCCCTGGAGTTACCCATGTGTCCCCACTTGACCTACCCCTCTGTCCTCACATGCCTCCCTGACAGCCGCCTCCTGAAGTATCCATATACTGTCCGTGATGACACCTCTCAATGTGACGGGCGCTGGGAGTACCCTGCCTGCCCATCAGAGCTGTGGCATAAATACTATCTGTGGAACAGTGCCAGTAGTGCACACATACAGCGGTTGAGCTCCTGAGTGCATCGTGTAACACCGCTGCAATGGCCAATAGATGTGTGGCACTGTGTACAGGGGAGTGGTGGGGTACACCGATGGCAGTAGTGGAGGGGCTGCCATCAGTCATTTGGCAGCAGTACCTGACCGGCTGTCATACCCTGGTGCCCTACCCCTGTTGGACATCTTGCCATCCCTCCCTCCCTCTCACAGCAGTACCTCCCTGTATCCACCATGCAGCCCCCCTGCACCTTCTCCCTGTCGCCTCCTCACCATAAGTGTGTAACAGATCATTGCCATACTGTATGTTGCACATTATGGATTGCAAAGATGCATACTACCCCATATGTATTGCGGGTGGGTGCCTCTCATCAAAGTTGTCCTCACCAGGTGCACCATGGGATATGCTCATCTTCGACGGGGTTGGGACCACACATACTATCACACACAATGTGGACAGGCTGTACCGTTTTCAATCCTTTATCAAACTGTTCACTGGCAGTGTGGACACACAGTACCGTTTATGGTCTGTAACGGTTTGGAACCGTTACAGATTTCAAGTGGTGTAGTGTGGATGGGGCCTTACTGCTGTTCAATATAAGGATGTTACAGATCCCTACAGAAGAGTGAATACTGCAGCGCTATGTTTTTTTCTCAAAAAGGAGTTTGCGTTATTGTACTGCTTAGTGTTAGGCCCCAGTAAAATACAGCATGTTTTTTTTTTAGGCTGCATGTTTGCTTAAAAATTTATTCCTGCTCGGCCCTCCTGGCCTATGTATTGATTGTAATGGAATTGGCAGTGGTCCACTGGCTTACTGTGGGCCTACAGTGGATGGCTGCGGTTTGCTGTGCCACGTTTTCGTTGTCCGCTCGTTTTTCTCCATGCTGCGGAGAGTGGTTTTCCCCCATAGCTTCCTTGCACCTCCGTCTCATGCCTGCTTTCCTTTGTAGTGCGTGCTTGTCGCGGCAGGCCAAAGGCCTACCCTCCACTCTCCATCGCTCAGCAGATCGCGAGCGAGTGGCCAGCTATCACACCACAGTAGGTGGTTTCCTTTTCAAGGGGCAGTAAAAAAAAAAGGGGTGATTTCGAGGCACAAACATGCGCTCCCGTTAGTTCCAGCGGTGTGTTATCTCAATGCAGGGGAGCAGTCCTTACTGACCTCTGGCCTGCTCCCATGTGTCGCGTGGCACTCCTCCCCCTTCCCCTGCCACATGGCTTCAGCATTTGTCTCCCCACTGGAGGTTGCCCTCTCAGTCAAGGCGGGCACTCCTGCACCCAGGCCAGCCACTCACCCCCCGATTATAGAGGCAGGGCTCTCTGCAGCTTCTGGTGTTTTTCATTCCCCTCACTCTTTGGACTGCATGGTCCTCGCGGCCTACTCCACAGCCAGGCTAGGTCCCAGGCCTAGCATTTGGGCAAGGGGAGGGTTCTGGTCATGCATACGCCCTGCATCGCGATACAATAGGCAGCAGATAGCTCTTAAAGAGCTAGGGAATTCCAAGTTCTGAGTCATGCTACAAGCATTTTTTTCAGTGATTCTCATGACTGGACTACTGGAAAATAAATACATAAAACATATTCTTGGCATGTCCCTAGCAGAACAAGGGACCCAGCTCCATAAATATATATGTTTTTTTCCTGGAAAATTATCAAGGAGCTTGCATGCTGCTTACAGAGGGAGCCAAATAAACAAGAACTAGAGCCTCGCTCTCTACCTCCATATGGGGTCCCTCCCTCTAGCGACCCTATATTCCGAGGTACCTCCCTCTGGCCCATATGGGTTCCTCTGTATAGTGACCCATATGTCTAAGATATATACATATACATATATATATATATATACTGGTGGTCCCCCCCGTAGCGATCTCTACAGTGGTTATCTCCATTCGGGGTCCCTCTCTACAGTGACTCCCCATGCGGAACCTAGCCTGCACCTCTCCACACACCATTTCTACAGTTATCAGCAGCACCCTAGGGAAAATGCACTCCTAGGAGGTTCCTTATGTAACACTGCACTAAACAGATATGGGGCACCCACAGAGTTGGAGGCCCATTGTCACCCAGTCCTAACAAATACACATCCCTTTTTTGTCTTCTTTCTCACCAGATGGTCATGGCCAAGAAATGCACAGCTTGCAGTGCTAACCTCCTGCCCCACGCTCTGGGCCCCCTATGCACCGCCTGTCTCCATGACGATGATGACCTATCACTAGAACAAACCTCTGGCATGTGTCCCACTAATCCAGGGCCTAGTGGATTTACGTGGATGGATCCTGGCACTATCCTACGTCAGAACCAGCAGGCCACGGTAGCGATGATGGAGAATCAACAGAATTTCATGCTGAAGATAATGGAAAGGTTAGAATCCCTTACTCAGCACAGGACACCAACCGCACCACCTCCGAAGCCAGACATTGCGGAGGGGGCCAATGAGAATCACCTGGATCATGCAGAGCCAGTACCAGATAACCACAAGCTGGACTCCGGAGAGGACAAGGACATGCAATAAGAGGAAGAAGTGGCAGAAAGCGATGACAAGGACATGGAACCGCAATCCGTTCCATCCCTCACATCCAAGCTCTGCTCTTTTGACATGGTTCCAGGTCTCATGAAAATAGTCAAGGCCACTATGGGGTTCAACGTTGAAGAGGGCAAACTGGAGTTGAAATTAGACCCCTCATTCAGCAAAAGGCAACTGTTAAGGAGACATTTCCAGTATGTCCAGCAATTGAGGACATCGACAACAAGTAGTGGCAATCTGCAAAGCCTAGCAGAATGTTGAACAAGAGGAACTTGGACTGCATGTACCTGGTTCAGGGGGACAAAGCCAACAACTGGTGCACAGCCCCAACTATTGATCTTCAGGTGGCGGCACTCAGTAGAAAAACCATCTTGCCATGCGGGACTATATCTTTGAAGGACCCCACAGACAAGAAAGTGGAAGACATGTTAAAAAAGGCCTTCGAAACCAAAGGAATGACCACAAGGGCCTCCACTATGGCCATTTACATAGCACATGCCCAGATCTGCTGGCTAGAAGAGCTCCTTGAGCAGACAAACCCCAAATCTAGAGAGGCGGAGCTGTTGGAATGCACTCTAGATGCTGCCAAATACCTGGTTGACATGGCAGTGGACACCCTCAGACTGAATGCCAGGGCCACAGCCATCACTAACCGTGCCAGAAGGGCATTGTGGCTAAAATTATGGGAGGCTGACAACAAATCCAAGACATTACTGCAAAACTTGCCCATGAAGGGAAAACATGTATTTGGGGAGGGCCTGCAGGAGTTCCTAAAGCAGAAAGAGGAGGGCAAAGAACTCCTTAAAAGCAAAAGTAGGAACACCTACCTACCTTCCATTAGGCAGAGGTTTTGGGGGGGAAACAAGTCTTACCAAGCACACAGAGACACCTTTTACCAAAACAGTACTTTTTGAGGCAGAGGGAACCACACCGCACACCGTAGCCCCTTCACCCACTCCTACCAGCCCTCCTCATTCAGATCCCGCGGGTCCAAGTTTGGAGGAAGAGGTAGAGGACATAGGGGAAAGCAACAATGACTACTCAAACAGATCCCCATGCGGGCAGGAACTGTGTTCCCCTGTGGGATAAAGATTGTCACTCTTCAGACACCAGTGGTTCTACACAACCTAGGACAAGTGGGTTCAAGAGGTGGTGTCAAGAGGATACTCCATAGAATTATCAAAATCCCCTGTCACACACAGGTTCATCATCTCTCCCATTGCCAAAAAGAAGGCAACAGCCCATCAGGTCCAACGGATCCTGTGGGATCTGATTCAGAACAGAGTTATACAGCCCATCCCCCTGCATGAACAGAAGCTAGGCATGTACTCCATCTTCTTCCTTGTCCCAAAGAAATCAGGCGAACTATGCCCCATCCTGGACCTGAAGCACGTCAACCAGCATGTAGTTCCCCAGAGGTTCAAAATGGACACACTAAAATCGAGCCTACACAGTATCTGCGTAGGAGACTTCCTGATGTCCATAGATTTAAAGGATGCATACCTTCACATTCCCATCAGACCAAACCACAGACAGTAACTCAGATTCACATCCTAGGCCAGCACTTCCAATATCAGGCCTTACCCTTCGGGCTTACCTCAGCACAAAGAGTGTTCACCAAGGTGTCAGTAGTGTTAGTGGCCAGACTCCGAGAACAAGGTCTCGACATCATCCCCTACCTGGACGACTGGCTGATTCAGGAGCACTCCAAAGAGCGCTCCCTCCAACACACCAGGCTCACTCTGAGGGCTCTCAAGGAGCACAGATGGGTGGTGAACCAAGCCAAGAATCATCTGGTGCCCACGCAACAGATAGAACACCTAGGGGCAAAAATCAATACATTACAGGGATGGGCAAAACCATCCCAGACAAGGGTGTACAACCTAATCAGATTGTCACGCCAACTGCGGGATTGCCATCAGTCAACCATGGGATGACTAGCCCAGCTACTAGGTTACATGGCATCTTGCATTGACCTGGTCCCTTGGGCCAGGTGGCACATGCGACCCCTACAGACTTACATCCTCACACGGGGGTCACTGAACAAATACAACCTGCATGTCATAGTCCCATTACCACTATCAGTGAGACAGTCACTAATATGGTGGACAGTGCGCACCAATCTCACTCGAGGGGTCCCACTAGAGGCCTCTTACCATGCCTCCATAGAGACGGACGCAAGCCTTCTGGGCAGGGGGGCATGCCTAGGTGACAAGACGGCACAGGGCCAATGGTCAACATCAGAGGCCCGGTTGTCCATCAACGTCCTAGAAATGCGAGCACTATACCACGCTCTCAGAGCTTTTAAATCCTCCATTTCCAGTCAGTCGGTCCTCATACATTCCAACAACCAAGTCACCGTGGTGTACATCGCCAAGCAAGGGGGCTTCAGGAGCAGAGCTATGCTGAGAGAAGCGGCAACGGTCCTCAACTGGGCACAGAGCAACCTCACCCATCTCGGCGCTGTTCATCTCACTGGCAGGCTCAACATTCGAGCAGATTGGCTCAGTCGCCAACAAGTCCACCCATGGGAGTGGCGTCTCCACCCCAGCCTCTTTGATCTGATCCAGGAGACCTGGGGACCAGTATCCACAGACCTCATGGCCACAGTGGAAAATGCACAGGTCAAGAGATTTTATTCAAGATACAGGGAAACTCAGTCCCAGGGAACCGACGACCTGTCACAACCCTGGTCCCGGGATCAGGCGTACATCTTTCCACCCATACCCATGCTACCCCAAGTACTAGCCAAGATCCAATCTTCATGATGAACCATCATTCTAGTGGCTCCTTACTGGCCATGGAGAACCTGGTTTGCCACAGTTTTGGCTATGACAATGGCCAATCTCAGGCTACGATACCAACCCAATATGCTGATCCAGGGACCGGTACTACACCTGGCCCCATGGACGCTAAAGCTCACAGCCTGGCTCCTGAGAGGAAGAGACTGATGAAAGCAGGGTATCACAAATCAGTCATTTCCACAATGCTGCAATCCAGACGATCCTCGACCACCTCTACCTATCGTAGACAATGGTTGGTGTTTGGGAGGTGGTGCCGAGATCAGGGCAAGGATCCTGAACTAGCAGATATGTCCACTATCCTGTTATTCCTTCAACAAGGAGTAGACAAGGGATTGGCCCACTCATCTCTTAGGGTACAGCTCTCAGCCATTGGTGCAGTTATTGGTCCCATAGGAGGACACAGCCCAGGGGCTCACCCGGACACCTTGCGTTTTCTGAAAGCAGTAAAAGTACTGCGACCCAGAGTCAGACCATCCATTGCTCCCTGGGACCTCCCGTTGGTATTAGACTCCCTCAGTAAACCCCCTTCGAACCGCTACAGGAGGTAGACCTGTTCTGGGTTGGTCTAAAGACCTGCTTCCTTGTCGCTATCTGTTCAGCCTGAAGGATCGGTGAACTAGGGGTGCTGTCATGCAAAGAACCCTACATGGTGTTCAGCCCTCAGGGGGTATGCCTATGCATGGTACCAGCCTTCCAACCAAAGGTTTCCTCCACCTTTCACATGGAACAACCCATTGAGTTACCTACTTTTACTGGAGACACTTAACCTGGAGGCAAGCCCATCCCACACCACCTAGACATAGGGATCACCCTATCCATGTACATATCTAGAACTCTACCTCTATGCAAGACTGAGAGATTGTTCATTGTCACAAGGGGACAAAGACAAGGCAGGGCAGCCTCCAAGACTACCATTGCTGGCTGGCTCAAGAGAACCTTTCAGGAGGCCTACAAGACTAAACAGATGATGCCCCCAGAGGGTATCAAGGCCCATTCCACCAGGGCAGTAGCTACTTCTTGAGCAGAAAGGGCCAACGTGTCATCAGAAGACATCTGCAAGGCGGCAACTTGGACTTCCATCCATACGTTTGCCAAGCATTATAGACTACAGCACCTGTACAGGCTACAGCCAACCTTTGCCACACAGGTCCTCTCAGCCACCAGCTCTTCCTCTCACTCCTAGACCACTCTGTCTATCTCCCGTGGGTACAGTACTGCTTCTTATCTATCCATGAGGTAATGTCTGGAGTACCATGGATGGTCAACCAATCACAATGGGTGTTTACTCACCTGGTAAAGGTGATTGTGTTGGTTGACATCCATGGCACTCCATGACCCACCCGACAGAGTGCTCAGAAGTGATCAGGATCAGAAAATAAGAAATTACCTTGACGTAATTGAATCCTCATTTCTAAGGGACATCCAGGATGTCGACCGTCGACCCCTTATGGGTCGAGTTTAGATTGTACTAATAGGAAAATAAAACAAGGGCCGTCGGCCCACTTGTACATGTCACCTCAGTCTGCATTTTTTGTACAGGATGGTTAGTGTTTTTTTCTAGTAGTGGCTGTGTTACTAACCTTACTTTCAGCTATGGAAGATTCAAACTGGAGAACAGGGGTTTCTGAGACCTGGATATACAAGAAATTTGATCCTAGAGTCATATGCATCACCTAGCCTATCAGGTGGGCTAAAACCCATGAGGTAATGTCTGGAGTGCCATGGATGTCAACCAACGCAATCACCTTTACCAGGTGAGTAAACACCCATTACCTGATAGAGACCCTGAAAACCTGATCACCAGGTAAAATACCTGGCAACCCTACTTATTATTGGAAATGAACTGCAACATGTAGCAATGGAAGTAGAAATAACAGAAAGGGACCCAGTTCTATTGACAGAGGAAGATTTGGTGAAAAATCTCATGTCGGACCAGAGGAAACATTTTATTATTATTGCTGCAAAATTCTGTTGCAAATGAGAACACAAACGATGGGGAAAATTCAGTACCTGAATTGGTAACCCAGAGTGAGGAAAGAAGGATTCTGGTAGAGCTGACTAATGAGCAAACAGCTGAGCCTGGTGACGCAGATGCATCAAAGGCCCAGCTTGGCAAGCGTTAGATGCCCAGTGACAGTATGGCATTTGGAAACAATGAGATGGAAGCTACAAGCTCAAATGAAACAAAGTGACTACTTTATGGTACACTATCAACTGTAAGTAAATCCTCTACTGACTGTAATACTGAAATGCAAGTCCCTGTGATTATAGACAGAGAGCAGGAAAAAAAACAAAATCATGTATCTTTTGTTCATGAGGCTTTACCGCAGTGAGCTCCAAATATAGCAGCAGGGGAAGGTTGCTCAAATATGTTTGGTAACAGAACATTAACTCATTTGCTCCTGGTGGCCATTTTGGGTCTGATCCAGCAATGGATGGTTCCGACGCTATCTGGCGTCTATAGGAACAAATGAGGAGAGGGAGAAGAAAGGATAGTGGAAATACAGAAGCTAAAAAATCTTGGACTGTAGAAAACACCCTCACTGATACAGGATAGTAACAAACTGCATCAGGAATTCTGGAGGTCAGGGTTAAGGGGCAATAGTCTTCTAGGAAAACATAAAGTGAACTTACAAGCTCAAATGGGCAGACTGGGTGGGCCATAGGCCCTTATCTTCCGACACTGTCTATGTATCTATGTATCTATGCTGCAGAAGGCTGACTGGCAAATGTGGATGCTAACAGAAGTATGAAGTCTGCAGGTAAAGGACCACAAAGGGCATTAAAACGCACAGAAAGTTCTGTACAGGATTTAGATTTAGCTCTAAATTCATAAGATGTTACATTTGAAGTGGAGCAACTGAGGCTTATCCCTGCCCCCCCCAAAGCCGCAGGTTGCAGATTACAGCTCTGATGAGAGTGATTTTCTCACAGACCAAACTTGGGGGGATAAAATGGAGCAGGAAACAGAACAAAATGAAGGAACAACACAAACAAAACCTTTTCAATTATGGGCCCAATTTCATAGGAAAGAACAAATTTTTCAAAATGCCCAGCCAGCACAGAGAAAAAATGCAGTAAGACTGCAATACCTGGGTGGCCTCCCACACACAACTGACAGACTTTATGTGGGGAAGACTAATAAAAAAATCTTTACGATTCCTTTCCAATTAAATATATGCCCTTATACACGCAGCAGGAGATACCTTGTATGATGTAAATTTTAAAACCCCTGCAGGACTGGGCAACATATGAGAAAGTTAAGTACTCAGCATTGTGGCTACCATTTAGGGTAATACGCTTGACAAGGCCTACCATCAAAAATATCACAATTTTATTTTGGGCTGAGACTGTGAACATTCATGACATCAAACACTGGTTGCAGAACAAATGCAATATATTAGGAGAACAAATGCCTATTTTAGATGAAGAACATATCTGGACAGGGGGCTGGAAATTTCATGTGAAACTAAGGGTGGGACCACAAGGACCAAAGCATTTATCAAGCTCCTTTTTTGGGGGTCAAGATAGAGGCCACTGCTTCTACTCCAGGCAGCCGAAGACCTGCTTTAAGTGTGAGGTACTCTCACATTT
Source organism: Neoceratodus forsteri (assembly GCA_016271365.2). NCBI lineage: Eukaryota > Metazoa > Chordata > Ceratodontiformes > Ceratodontidae > Neoceratodus > Neoceratodus forsteri. The sequence goes on along the minus strand of CM028129.1, from coordinate 1,099,204,997 downwards.
AAGTAACACTTGTGGTCGACTGAAATGTAATCTATGCATGAAATTTGGGCATATAGGGGCACAATGTTGAAATGAATTACGATGCAATCTGTGTGATGAGACTGGGCATGTCTATAGGAGATGTGAGTGGGCAACTCCCAATAAAACAGATTGTATAGAACAAGAAGGAATTTTGACTTCAACTTAAAAAAAGTATTGATAATCAGTGGAAACTCATGGAGGCAAGAGAAAACACTGAAACAGCAGAGGCAACATCAGAACAGACAACAAAAACTAGAGAATCCCCAACAGCACAACAGATTGGGGGAGGACAGATGGCTGAAATTGATGAGGAAGTTATGAAACAGGAGAATGCAGCAACAGATGAGAAAGTGCAAAAACAGCCAGAAAATGAAAAAGATCCTGACGTTGTTAGTAGGCCCCCCGAGATGACAGTGGTGGTGATAAAAAAATGAGGAATGCATAAAAACAATCCAAAAGTGAAAGGGCCAAAAACTTCTACTTCTCCTCAGGCTATTGAACTGACAAACAAATATGGCCTGCTGCACTTGATAGAGTCTGGGGAGGAGCTTGAGACTTCTTCCACAGTCTCTTCACAACAAGGGATGACCACAGATTTGGAAGATGACCATTTAACTGAAAAGGTTAAAGCTGCAAGAACTAAACAAAAACAATTAGGTACAAGAACAAGAACTAGCAGTAGGTTGAAAAGGGAAACCATTTGACACCCCCCAACCCCGTTGAGTCTCAATAAACCCTCTCATGCCCTTCTCCACCATATACAAAATGGCCACATTAAATGTGAACAGCATTAAGAACCCGAGAAGAAGAGTGGTGACCTTTTCAATATTAAAAGAACTGGACTTGGACGTTTGTTTTTTACAGGATACCAGAGTGTCTAATAATAGTGAAATATCTGCTGCTAGTAAATTGTGGTGTTGAGGCTCATCATTTCATTCTATGGGACTAGAACAGTTTGGGGGTGGGGGTGGGTATACTTTTCACAGGGTATAACTATAAAGTTACTAAAATGGTGACATTTGTCCTGGCCAAGTTCTATTACCAAATGTAACACATAAAAATACTGCTTGAAGACTGATTAACTATCATGGTCCACAAACAAAAAAGGAGAGAGTGGATTTAATGAATTTGGTAAAACCCTATTTATTTACCTCAAAGCTCCTGATTTGGGCTGGTGATTATAACTGTGTTCAAAATATAGATGATAGAGGAGCAAAAACGGATAAAAAAATATTGTGACACAAACGTTTTAAACAAAATTATAGTGTAGGGAGGATTGAAATATACTGTACTGTATGTGTAGATCAGTACACCCCACAGGTGGCTACACATTCTACAAAAGTACTCTAGCCACTAGCATTGATTTTATTTTTGCAATATTCAACTTACATGCATTACAAGCAAACACAATCCCAATAGAAAATTCAGATCACTTATTAGTACTTTCCTGTATTTCTTTAGAGTCTACAATGCAGAGAGACAAAGGGTACTGGAAGGCTAATATTACACTACTGGAAGATCCTAAAACTAAGGACAAAATTATAGACTTACTAAATGCAAAAAATCAGTGGCATCTTTAGAAGAGGATTTGTCTAGATGGTGGGAGGGCACAAAAAAAGACCTAAAACAGCTTTTACAAACTCTAGCTAGAGAAAAAACTTAAATCAATACAAAGAATACTTGACCCATAGAGAGCATTTTTTTAAACTTTTGTCTTCCGTAAATAACAGCTTTGGAGCATTTACAGAACAAGTCTAAGCAATTAAAACAAATATGGAACTACTGCAATATTCTAGAGCAACCTTTCTACTGCATGAGCATAGAATTAGTACACCAGGGAAAATAACTTCAGGAGACATTTTCGAAAGTTGTAGAGAGAGTTCAAAACAGAGGAATGGATAAACTTTTAAATCAAGAAGGAACTCTCCTGGACAAACAACAGGACATCATTAAAGAGGTAGAGAATATGAAGACCATGTTCTCTGATTCAAAGATCTCGGAGTATCAGGTTCTAGAAGCATTAGAAAACTTAAACATATCTGCAATACCAGATGAGAAACTGGAGCAAATGATTTTACCTATAAAACATGAGGAAATAGAAAAGGCCATAATGACACTAAATAATAATACCGCACCTGGATTGGATGGTTTACCATTGGAGTTTTATAAAATATTTAAAAACGAACTCATAGAAATATTGATTGCAGTCTTTAATGAAATATTAGAAAATGAAAGTATGATACCACAAATGGGATTATCTGCTCAGATTTTTATACATAAAAAGGATGCTAGGGAAGTATTTAGAAACTAGAGGCCTTTAAGTCTTATGAATATGGACTTAAAGAAACTAATGAAAATTCTAAATAACAGATTGGCACAGATTGCACCTTATGTAATAGACACACAACAAACATGTTCTATAGTGGGGAGGACTATACAGGATAATCTACTCCTACTGAGAGAGGTAACAGAATTGGGATGTCAAAATAAAGCTGAAGGGTACATAGTTAGTTTAGATTAGGAGCGAGCGTTTGATAAAATATCTCATATATATTTAACACAAATTTTATGGAAGTACGGTGTCCCAACTCGGTTTGTTAATTGGATCAGTTGCATTTATAGAGTTGCTGCTGCAATACCATTGATTAATAGTACTCAGTAGAAAGTATTACATTACTGACTGGAGAAAATATTACAAAACTATTGGCATATGTGGATGATATCTGTTTGTGTTACCCCATTTACAGTCTATATAACAAATGCATTGATAGTAATTGATAACTTTTCAGCCTTGATGGGAGCAAAAATAAATCATGGAAAAACGTAAAGGGTATAGAACAAAAAAGCAATATGGAGGACATGCAGCATTTTCAAAAGATACAAATTTCAGACTCAGATATCACAATACTGAGAATAAAATTTGATAGAGGGGACATGTCATTAGATAACTGGAAAACAGCAGTGTAATTGGGAACTAAGAAAGTAATGATATGGAAGTCTTGGCAACAGACAAAGAAAAAGAAAGTAACAATAATCAAGACCTTCTTAATTTCAATATTTATGTGCTGTTTCTGCCTCCGTCCTCATTGGATGTAATCATTTACAGTTTGGTGTTTCAAGTTATTTGGGGAAATCACTTGAACCCAATAAAAAGAGAAGTATTGCATAAACCAGTTACTGAGTGTGGACTTAATTTGATTAATCCAATAGATTTTTTCAGTAGCCTATTTTTACATAGCAATATAATGACATTTCAAGGACCCTTTTCATTGGAATGGAAAAAAGTGGTGGAATATTAGATGGCACCAATAATAAACAAATGGGCACAAGCCACTCAGATATTAAGGAAAACGGAAGCAAGTCCATTTTTTTTCTTCCAGTAATAGAGAAAATTAGGAAATGGAAGTTGAATACCACACAGGCATCAAATCCAGATAGGAAAAAGCTGTATGCTAATGTACACGAACAAGGATATTATGTACCTAGGAGTACACACAGATCACAATAAAAAAATGGCAAAATATTTAGTAGACAAGATAACACCCCCTAAGATGTGGGATACTGTATGGTTATGCAGTCATGGGAGATTGGGGGTTAAGGGGAACACAAAACATAAGGTGATAGAAGAAAGATGGTGCCCCAGACCGTCCTGTCAACAAAAGGAAGAATCCTTAGAACACTTCTTAGTGACGTGTCCCTATGTACAACAAGTATGGAAAGTAATAAGCCTTAAATGGAAGCAAGACTGGTGGAAATCGGTGACTTATGAAGATATTATAGTTGGATACAACCAAGAGGGTCAACAGATAAATGAAGGAACTATGAGACTTCTGTTCACTTGTATTAAGTTTATACTATGGCAAGTAAGATGTAAATTTGTGTTACAGCAATTGTATATTGCACCAGGAATTACAGTTCATATGACAGAAAAAGAAATATGCCTAGTTTGGCAGAAAGAATCTAAATGTATTCCAGCACGAGAATTGCATAGAAGACGGCAAGGAGTACCAGCTATCATGTGTATCATATGATTTATATTATTTTTGTTTGTATTTATAAAAATAACTGAAAAGTAATATGCTATAGTCAGAGAAAAGTATGTATATAGCAAGAAGCTTCAATATTTTAAGTTTTTCTTTATATTTTGTTTAATATACTATGATTATTTTTGTAGAAAGTATGTATATATATTTTGATCAAACAAAAATTCCCCTACTTTTTTTGAGAAATGCCATGGGATCATTAACATCCACCTGAACTACCACCAAAACAGGCAGATGGGACCTCTGTTTAACATCTCATCCGAAAGATGACACCTCAAGAGTGCAGCACCCCCTCATGCTGCACCGCAGTTTCAGTATTGAGATTTAACCCAAGTGCCTGGTGTGGGGATAGAACCAATAGCCTTCTGATCTTCTGGTCTCAAAGGTGAGTGTTCAACCTGCTGAGCCACTGTCACTGTGGTTGCATACACCAATTAAACCACTGATTTATTCAGAAAAGATATTTTCAAAAAGGAATAAACTTTTAAAATAACATGTTTAGATTTTGTGGTATACATTTGAGGAAATAAGGGATCCACATTTTTAGCACTGGAATTTTTCAGTGTATTTCTTCCAAAACTTACCATTCACATGCATACTTAAATATATCAGCCATCTGGTCTACATGGGCCAGATAGCTGATAGACAGGCCTACAATTCTGCTCAGAACAGGTGCTCATGGGCCGTCCGTAAAGCCAAGGTAGACCATTACCAGGCCACCCTCACCTCCCCCTGTGGGTGTGCCTGGACCTTCTGGGACAATATTAAACAGCTAAATGGGAAATCGTGCTCCCCTTCCCAATCCCAGCTCACTATTGATGGCTCTACCTCCACCGACCCTGCCTGCATTGCCAACTGCCTTAACACCTCCTTTACTGACCTTAGCTCTGTCCTCCCCAGTATTTTTTTGACCCACCCTCCAGCCTACCTCCCCCTGTCCTCCAGTGCCCATGCTTCCACCTACGCAAGGTATCTGCCCAGGAAACCATACCTCTCCTAATTAAAGCATAAAAAAGCAATAGTCTCAGCAGCGACTCCCGGGACCCCATTATTCTCCAGCTGATGCTGGATGAAGTCCTTACCCCACTCACCAGCCTACTTAACCGATCCCTCTGCCTGGGGCAATTCCCCACTGCATGAAAAACTGCCATAGTCACACCCATTCATAAAGGGGGTGACAGGTCCTCCGCCGGCAATTACTGACCAATCTCCATCCTCCCCCCCCAAAGCCCTAGAAAAAGTGGTGTCCAATTAAAATCACTGAATATCTGACTAAGCATGACATCTTATGCCCTGAGCAGCATGGCTTCCGTGCTGGTCACAGTACCAGCACTGCACTAGTTGAGTTCTCCAACTTCCTACATTACTCCCTGGATGCCAGCTCCCTAGCTGGTGCAGTGTTCATTGACCTCTCAAAGGCCTTCGACACTGTCTCCCACCCTCTTCTGCTGGATGCCCTCTGCCACACTGGTCTCTCTGCTGGCCCCCTTACATGGTGTTCGAGCTATCTATCCGCTCGTTCCCAGTGTGTCAAAATCAATGGGACACTCTCAGAAACATGTCCCATCCGATCGGGGGTACCCCAGGGCTCCATCCCAGGCCCCCTACTCTTTACACTCTATCTAAACACCCTGCCCAGTGCATGCTCTGGCAAAATTCTTATGTATGCAGATGACGCTGTCATTTTTGCCACCCACCGTAATCCCATCTCCCTCCAGGACTCTCTAAAACACTCCTACAATGATGCCGAAGCCTGATTTAAGGAGTGCAGACTCATCATTAATCTCAAAAAACCAAGACAATGCTCTTCGCCCACCCCCAAAACAAAGCCTGCAACAATCCACTCCTTATCCTCCCTAGCACCAAACAACCACTTGAACAAGTCTGCTCCTACAAATACCTTGGGTTACCTTTGACTCAGCCCTCATCTTCCACACCCGTTAATGCCCTTAGATCGCCACTAACACGACTTGGCATCCTCCTACTATAAGATTGCCTCCCCCTGATGCTTCCGACTTGCCATTCGTCATCAATACTGTCCCTTATCGACTATGGCCTGCCAGTTTATGGTGCTGCTAACACTACTGCCCTCAACAAAATTCGCCTCACCCTAAACAAGGCTTGCAGGCTGATTACTGGTGCCCCCAGGCTCACACATACATGTCAACTCTATGACGGGGCAAAACTCCTTAACTTAGATGAACGGCTCTGCTACCAAACCTGCCTCCTCACAAAAAAAACACTACTCGGGCTCTCCCCTCCTTGGGTGACAGCCTCCATCCACCATACCCCACTCACTATCGCAACCCGAACCGCCAACAAGACCACTCTACTGGTCCCCAGATCCAGGACCACCTGTGGTCAGAGGTCCTTCTGCTACAGAGCCCCATCCTGGTTTAACTCTCTCCCTGCACCCATCTCCAATGCCCCCACAATCTCCAACTTCAAAACCGCCCTTCGGAGCCAACTGTTTAACACACGCAGCTGCTCCTGTCTCTAACTGGTGCCTCGCCACTATCTCACTACACTAGACAATGCCCACTGGGCGGCACTCCACCTCACTCCCCCCCACTTCTCCCCCCTGTGCATCTTGCCTCTGTTGCTACCAGCTTGTGCTCAGCTGTATCACCAGAAATGCTACTAAATTGTACAATGTATGAAATCATTCTGTGTAACTCTAAGTCAGTGACCTGTATTCTGTAACCTAACTGCTCTGTCTGTCCTCAATGTGACAAGGTACCTTTGTAAATGGGCCTCTAGCTCAAAGGTTGTTAACCGATTGTGCAAAATAAATAAAAATATTTTCAATGACTATAGTAGTTCATTTTTAATTGGACCATGGTAACCTAGGCATTGTATTTTTATACCACGTAGCACTATGTAAAATTAAACTGCTATAACATACTGAATATTGATAAGAAACCCATGGCTACTACAGTGTATCTGAAATCATATATCTTTTATCATTGCAATTTTCAAAATTCTTTATCTGTAAATCACTGGCCCTAGTTGTGGCCATACCATGCCCTACTCCGATTGCCAGAGACCCAGAACTGTATGGCAGAGGAGACAGCAATTATTGCCATGGAGGTCCAACATCAATATTGAACTTGGAATTTGTCAGGTACACTGAGGGGTTTGTTGGCACACTAACAGCTGGTGTGGGGGCATACAGTATGCTGCCAGCAGAGCCCTATAACACCAGATGGCAGATGACACAGTGCATGCCTCCCTAACCCCCTCCATAGGCAATGAAGTTTTGTACGCCCTACATGTGCGGAGCCCCATTGGCATCCACCTTGTACAGTGGTGCAAGACACCCTCACGTGAAGGCTGGGTTGTTCATTATACAGCAAACAGAGAACAGCATTAGGGTACCACTTGTCCTATCCAAGGACTGATAAGAAATGTGCATGATGCTAGTACTCTGTCTGTGGGCCTTGTTGTACCATGACTGTCTAACAGTGCATGTTGCAGGACTGGCATCATTAGTAGTGTCCTCTGAGTGTACCCATTGTCACTTGTGAGGTGCAGATGAAGGCACCACATGCTATATTGTACATGTACATATAAGCCACCCTCTTATCTGACAACATTTAGGATGTACGGAGGTTGGTGGATAAAAGAAGAAGCACTATATATTGCATACATTTCACATCTGCTTTTTGTGTACTGACCATTCTGCTGTCCATGGTTATATTGCAGAGGACCTAGCTGTGGACAGAGCTGTGATGTCTCTGGTTTGATGGAATTGTGATTTTGCCCAGAATATTTGACACATCCTTGTATGATATGATCTGTGGCATCACATATCACATGTATGACCAAGCTGTTGAAGGTCTCCCTTTTGTGGCTATGGATCCCTCAGTGAGGTAGCTGATGCACATCTTCCTTGGGTGTGACAGTGATGGCCATGTGTATATGTAGCGCATAGGTGTTATATGTGTTAAACACAAACGTGGCTCACTGTGGCAGGCCTGCTGTTGTCTACACACACTTGTGCAGTGACAAGCTGGTGGCCCATTAAGGCCTGTGTGTACAGTCAGGGCCATGTTCATTGGGTTTCTATGGGGGGGGGAGTTGCAACAGAGCTCTATTGTAGCTACAGACCACACTGTGCAAGTTGCTGCCTTCAACATAGTGAGGATAAGGTGAACTCTGCCTAATTCCAAGACCACTGTACCCTACTTGTTTCAATCCCATTCCCTTAGCCATTAGAGGAATGAATAGCAGAATGAGCAGGTAAGGTACTGGCAGGTGGTCAAACAACTCAGGGCAAGTACTTAACATTGTCTTTCACATGACAGCTTCATTTCATTGTTGTGCATGGCTCTTTTAGTGATGTTCACCATCATATATTAACACAAACTGGCCTGCAACACGTGGGGTCCTTCATACTATGAATAGAGATGCTCTAGGATGAGCAGCAGTGATAGGAGTACAAGAGAAAGGTGGACGAGAAAAAGTGATGCAGAGAGGAGTAGGAAATGGCAAAAACTGCTACTGCAACCTGGGGGAGAACACCTCTTATGGGGACCCAAAGGGATGAAAATCTTAACCTGTCCTTAACTATGTATAAAAATATATTTGATACTGTACTTTTACTTATCTGTGGTTTGTTATCGGACTGGTGTGTGCATACATTATTGGGGGGGGGGAACAGTATTCTGATGTGTCACTTTGTGCAGAGGTGCTCCCCTGTGTTCCTCCTGCAGGGTGTGTTCTGTGTGCATTTTCTTGTTCTAGCCCATCTATAATATACAGTGGAGCTTGTCAGATGCAACACAGTATCATAGATTCCTGCTTGGCAACAGGGATTAACTGCCATTAAAATTGCCTTTTTTTCCTACAGTAACTCTGGTGCAGAATTCTACAGTATTAAGCTTCATCCTTTCTCCCCATACTCACATGGCTGGCTCACTGGTGCAGCAGTAGAGCTACCACCCACGACACTGATGACCCTGATTCAGGAATGAGCCTGAGTTGTCAGAAAGCCAGTGGGGGGAGGTGAGTAGAGCATCCCAGAGGATATTCTCCACCTCAAGGAGGGAGGGTGAAGGGATACTGATGCACTACTGCCACCTGAGTCACCACAGGTTACGGTGCAATCAGCACCCTGGGATTGGGTGGGAAGATGCCAGCCCCTCTCTGGTGCATAGGTATGCATTGTATGCATGTGTTCTAGGGACTGGGCTCCAAAAATGAGAAAATCCCTGACCACTGGAGGACATCTGCCCCTTGCCACAAGCTCCACACCTATGACTGCCTCTCTTGCTATGAACGCAATGACCACATCTCCGTCAGGGTGGTAGGGCCCAGCCCCAATGACCCCACCCTGGGAGGCAAGGCAGGGTGCTATGGAGCTGAGGTAAGTCCCAGAGAAGGTGGGTGATGGGACCGGGTGAGGGGGCCAAGACCAATGGGGGCCAGTTGGCTGTAGGAGGCAAAAAAGCACACTATTGAAAATGAGCTTGTTTAATGCAGCCTTTTTCCTGGTAAAATAAACTTGAATTTTTTTTAAAGATATTAAGTTGCATCCTGATGGGCTCCACAGTACTGTACATATGATTTGCCTGCTCCTTATGTTTGCTTGTGTTTTGCATCGTTATGAAGTGTTGTGCCATTGCTACTGCAGCCCTCCTGGTGGTACAGTTCTGGGGCGCATGAACTGCTAGCACAAAAGTTTATCTTGTGCTGTGGGTCTACATCCTCACAAGCAAACTGTGTGTACATCTGCCATGCCTCTAGATGTCTTCATATCCATTTTCTTCAGGTTCACCGCAATCAATCCCCTCGATCTGTCAAACTCTACCTTCTAGAAATTTGGAGTTTTAGCTTTTGTTTTAACTTACACTCTTGCCTAAATTATTTTTAATATTACCAGATAACAATTGCTTATCCACTCCTACAGATTAAAATATGCTGTCCCTATTGTTCAGAACCAGATCTAGTACATTTACCCTTATAGGGCCTGCTTTCACATATTGTCATAAAAGGATGAATAAAGTGGCTGATGTGATACCTTTTATTGGACCAGCAAGAGAGTTACAAAACACAAGCTTTCAAACTACACAGAGCTCTTCTTCAGGCATGGCAAACAAACTTAAATACACGGGGTAGAACTGATAAACTTTTATACATAGGTTTAACATTAATTATGTTTTTCTTTATTGTACTGTATTTACGTACCTCTTTTGGTGCAGGCTACTGCGAAATGCAGCGTTGTCAGCAACAATGAGGGAACCAACTGATGCATGAAGTGAACTTATCTGGCATGATTTTCATGTTTTTGTTTTTTTTTACATTTTTTGCCACTTCACAGCAAAAAAACAAACTAAAATGCATTTCTCTAAAATTGTCAAATCCTGAGATCATTACCCAAAATGAATGGTTTGTTAGTTTCTATGATTATATAGCACATCAAGAAATGGCCGATATATACTGTAAGTTACCAAAAATTATGATTTAACATTGAGGTGCCTAGTCAGTCCTATCTATAGTGGCCTCACTATGTCGTTATAATTAGGATTATGTAATTTCTTTACTGTTAGTAAGCCCTAACAAACTCTCTTAAATAAAAAATAAATAAACTGAATGTACTTTCCCCACATAACCTAATCCTTACACACATACAGCAATTGAAAAAAACTTGAAGTGCTACTCACAGTTTTAATTTTAGATGCTCCTTTGCTGACTGTGAATCCTCTTTCTATCCTTGCATACTGTTTATCCTACCAAGGATAAAATGGAGGCACTAGTTCCAAAGAAGGCCCTCTATTGCGAGATTATATGTGTGTATGTGACGGGGGCAGAGGAGGGATATTCTACTAGTGGAATTCTGCAAAATGTATAATTCTTGTTTCAGTGGTACACAGACATACCATATAGTGAATGTATAGCAACATAGATGTGTGACAGGTAGTGAGCGATTGCTTTTTATTGGTTACTTTTAACATAAGAAAATGTATTTCTAATTAAAAAATCTTACGCATTTTTAAAAATAGTTTCTCAATGTATCCATTTTATAAGCACAATAAGACATTCCAGGGTGTGGGTTGTTACATGATAACTGCACTTTCAGGTGATGAAGGCACTTGGTGTAAATGTCTTATGCCTCTCAGTGTGTGGTTGTCAATAATTCCTACCCTGTCATGTCTTATTGCTTACTCAACAAATAGGTCTACTGAGTACTGTATTGACTTTCAAAAGTTGGGCCTTTCTAAGTATTTGGACTTTAAGTAAATGGAAGAACTATTTGGACCCATGGAAGTTTCTGAGTCACTAAAAACCATTAACTGGACCCTGGGCCCAGGGATCCCATCAAATTTCTTTTTTCTTACCTCTTTTGCACCCACCAGACATTCATACTTAGCATCTGGCCTTCTCCACTGTACTGTACTTGTATACACAGACATTGTTGACAGAAAAAAGGCCTACCAACCCATTCAGTTGCTCAACCCTGCTGCAGGGCCTCCTTTTGCGGGATGCAGAATCCATTTCCCCAAGGCAGGAAGTTGGAGGCTGTCATTGATAGCTACTTACAGTATTTCACTGCCATACCTTGTGGTGATTCCTAACACTGAAAAGCCATGTTTAATGTACTGTGTTGTATATACAGTTTGGACCCAGCTTGGGTCAAAAATTGAATTCAGATTCAAGGTCTTAAAATTCCAGTCCTAAGGCACATTGATCTGTATCACAAGGTGAAAATGATAGCACTTGCAGTGCAGAACTCCCAGAGAGGTAAGTGTTTTAGGGCCCCTGAAGAACAGACACATAACTTCAAAGCACTGGGATATATTGTTTGCCACACTTGGTGTCACATAATATATTTTTGCCCTGTTCTAGTACAGCATATCTATTGGAGTTTTCTGCCATGCCATTTTCTGTCTAGAGTGATGTCTCCTTGTGCTGCTTATGTGAGCAGCAACTTTATCATGAGGTTCATGTGCTCAGTTTCTTGTTTTATTGGTAAACGAAACCAAGCAGAGAACTTGGGAGAGTTTGGTTTCTGGTTGTGTCCACTGCAGCCAGTGGTCACAATCTGGGTGGGCGCATCATGGATACAGAAGGGTTCCTGCCTGCATATCCTATTCCCCCTTGCCCCACACTCCACACCTTCATGAATGGTGTGGAGTGCAGGCACACCTCCAGACACGCACCCCGACTGGCCACACACATAGCTGCATGACTGTCCAGAGATCCCATACTGAAGGGACGTGCATCCCTTTCATGCATGCGCACAGGAGTCCACAGGACCCGTGGTACATGGCACTGTCATATAGGATTGCCTACACACCTCAGATCTGTGGCACATAGGCAAGTTGCCCATTTGTGTTTAGGAGCCATTGTGAATACTGTTTTCACAACTGAAGAGAGATCTCAGGGAAGACAATCTTTAAAAACTGCTGGGGGCTGCCATCTTTATTGAGACGCCACATTAATTATAAAACTAACAATACAGGTTATTTTAAAATGGGTTGAATGGACAAGGAATATTGCAACTGAAATATAAGGATATCATAAATACAAAGCTGCTAAGCAATGGAATTGTGACAAATGTTCTGTGCTAACATGAGCTGCTGCCTCCACACATTTCACAGGATTATACTGGTGCAGTAGTAGTGCCAGTATAGTTAGGGTTGAGTGCACACTTCTATGTTAAAGCCAAAGTTTTAAACTTTAATAACTTTGGAACCGTTCAACAGATTTGCATGAAATTTGGCATGCATCATCTCTAGGGGGTAGGCCTCTTGACATGGTAAATTTTGTGTGAATCTGTTGTGTGGTTTCTGAGATACAGAGGGTCAAAAATCCCTAAATGTTCGTGTTTTTGCCATTTCTTTGCCCACCTGTATCTCAGGAAACTATTTCAGGCTGTGGCCTGAAATTTTCAGGGTAGAAAGTATTTGCCTCACAGATGTGCTTTTTGAAGGTTTGGTGAAAAAATATTAATCTGTTCAAAAGTTATTATATTTTCAATTTCCCTATTATTTCCTATGGGAAAAGTTAGATGTTCCACATGAAAATACTTTTGCTTTCACAGAATCTACTATGTTTTCGCAGACAGGATCCTATGGTGCCACAGGGAGCATACTGTATTTTCGCAACATCTGTCCTGTGTCTACCGTCTTGTTTTTCAGTTAGCGAAAGAATATAAATATAGAAAACACAGAAAAATTATTGAATTTTAAAAACAAACATCGGAACCTAGCTAAATGCAATCCATTTCACTACATTCTGATGTTTGTTTGTTTTTTGGGGAAAAGGAACACCTTTCCTGGGCACCCAAAATCCTGGGTGCCGAACGTAGCGAGAGGAGCACTTCATCCATGTTCTGTGTATGAGAATCACTTCTGAAGGAAATAATTGTTGAGTACCTAGAGGCCAGTGGGGAACGGGACCCAAGGCAGCATGGATTCACAGTGGGAAGGTCATGTCAGACAAATCTAATTGATTTCTTTGACTGGGTGACCAAAATAGTAGACCAGGGAGGGGCTGTGGACATGGCCTACCTAGACTTTAACAAGGCATTTGACACAGTCCCACACAAAAGATTAATAAACAAATTAGCCAGCCTGGGAGAGGGTCCCAGAGTGGTAGCCTGGGTAAAACACTGGTTGGACAACAGGACACAGAGGGTAATAGTAAATGGAGTCCACAGTGAAGAAAGGAGGGTTACTAGTGGGGTACCGAAGAGTTCAGTACTGGGGCCGGTCCTTTTTAATGTCTTTATAAGTGACATTGCAGAGGACTGGAAGGAAAGTATGTCTCTTTGCAGACGCACACAAAGATCTGCAACAGAGTTGATACACAAGGTGGGGTAGAAAGGATGAAAAGGGACTTGGCAAGGTAGGAGGAATGGTCAGATGTATGGCAGCTTAGATTCAATGCAAAGAAGTGCAAAGTAATGCACCTGGGAAACAAAAACCCAGGGGAAGAGTATACAATGGAGAGTGAGATACTGACAACAACAAAAATGGAAAGGGACCTGGGGGTAGTCATATCAGATGACCTAAAGGTGGGCCAGCAATGTGAGAAGGCAGTAAGGAGGTCTGGGGGGATACTGGGATGCATAGGGAGAGGCATCACCATAGAAAACAGGAAGTTGTTGGCCCTCTGTACAGACAGTTGGTAAGACCGCATCTGGAGTACTGTTTACAGTTCTGGAGACCCCATCTCCACAAAGACATAGACAGGGTGGAGGCTGTCCAGAGGAGGGCAACCAAAATGATGCAGGGTCTGCATTAGAAGACATATGAAGAAAGACTAAAGGAACTAAAGATGTATAGCCTTGAGGAAAGGGGGAAGGCATGATAGAAACTTTCAAATACTTCAAGGGAATCAACAAAGTCCAAGAGGGTAGCATCTTTCAGAAAAAGAGATGTGCAAAAACAAAGGGGTACAATTTGAAGATAGAAGGGGGGGACGGCTCAGAGGTAATGTGAGGAAGTATCTCTTCACAGAGAGGGTTGTGGATACATGGAACAGCCTTCCTGAGGAGGTTGTAGAGTCAAAAACAGTGGGGGAATTCAGGAATGCATGGGACATACATAAAGCAATTCTAGTGGGGGGTAGGAGGAAGTAGGCTGTTGGTTAACTAGGATCTGCAGCTTATCCATTAGATAGGGAAATGGGCAGACTAGGTGGGCTAAGCGGTCCTTATCTGCCATCAAATTCCATGTTTCTATGTAGTGGGATTTTCTTGACTTCTGCAGCCTCAGCTGGAACTCATGCTGCTGGCTGCAGGTTTATGTTTGAGCTGCCCTCTTCCCTGGTGTCTAGTGGCACCCCCCACTCGCTGATCACTGTCCCCTATCCCTGGTGTCTAGTAGCACCACCCCTCCTTATCTTTCCCTGATGTTTAGTGGCACCTTCACCCTCCGATTCTCATCTATAACTTATATATTTATTTATTTTATTAATATAATCTGACACCAGGATACCCACTCCAAGTGTCAGATGCCCCCCCAACCCCACAGTCCCTTGTCTTATTGTTGCCTGACAGCTGGGGACACAGTTCCCACATTGGCACAGAAGCCCCCAGCAGTGTAGGGCACTGAGGAGCCCACTTCAGTGTCCCAAAATACTTATTTATTTTTTATCTGCAAACATAATACCATCCCCAATGTCTTTTTTTTTTGTTCAACCTAAAAATGAAAATGGTCCCTTGTCGTTCCTACCATCCCCCTCCCCATCCCGGCCTCCCACTGAGCACCCACTACACCATCCCTTTACCCTGTATTTAACTCTGGAGGTCATCTGCTGTCATCTTCTGTGGACTGGGACACGTCTGCGCTCTTCAAAGATGAACCCCAGACTGAGGAATCAAGGTAAGTGCTGTATAATGTATTTCAATGATGTTTTGAAGTTATGTTCATAACTTTGCCATTTTTAGGCATTTTTTTACCAAATTTTCAGCATCGGCTTTTTGGGATGGTTTACCTATGCTGAATTGACAACATTGTAGTCGAAGTTCGGCATAGCAAGATCCCCAGTGTTGACAGGTGAAATTTCACTTGTCTGACATTTGTTTGTTTCTCTCGGGGAACTGCTTCCCCCAAACCACCCATGCAGGGGTCTGTGGCCCCCCCATGCCCCCCTTCTATAGATTCTCAACTGCGAGTTGGAGTTGATTTGAATGGGGGAACATGGTGAAAGGGTGAAATTTCACCCACAGGTCCCTCACAGCGACAGTCTCGAAACCTGTTGAGATTCTTGCTGTGAGGGATTTCACCATGAAATTTCTGATGTGCGGTCAGCACACTTTTTAGGACCCCACCTCATGAACACTGCCACTGTTGTTTTGTTAATCGGGCCCTTGAAGTGATTTCATGGTCGCTGCATGAAATTACATTTTGGGACTGATTCATGAAATGTCAGTGCCGGTGTTCATGAGGTGGGGTCCCAAAAAGGCCACTTTGAAAATTTGGTGAAAAAATTCATAAAAATGGCTGAGTTATGAGCGTTCGCTGAAATGTTCCTATGCATGTATATAACTTTGGTCATTTTTAATATTTTGACTCACAATTTTCAACATAGCCACTTTTTCGTACCACCTCATGAGCAGTACAGCTGTTATTTTTCACATTATGCTCAAAAAGTGTTTTCACACCTGTGGCACAGAATTGCATTTTGGCATGGATTTGAAATTTTTCACCTTTGGGGTTTATGAAGTGGGGTCATAAGAAGACTATGTTCAAAATTTGTGGTCAAAACATGAAAAATGCCAAAGTTATGACCATTCATTACAATTTTATTATGCCCGCTTGTAACTCTGGAAATATTGAATATGTTGACCCCAGATTTTCAACATAGCCTTCTTATTACCCAGCGTCATGTATGTCACAGCTGTCGTTTTTCAAATCCTGTCCAAAATGTTTTTTTGCACCAGTGATGTGGAATGGTGTTGCAATTGCACAGAATTACGTTTTGTCATGGATTCAAATATTTTCTGTACTGGGGTACATGAGGTGGGGTATTAAGATGGCTATGCTGACAATCTGGTCACTGTTGTCCTATGAATGGAAGCACAGGGCCCTCCACAGCTACATACATATACATATCTATGGAGGGATCCCACAGACAAATAAGGATATGATTATACTATCTGAAAAAGTAAGGAAATTAATTGCAAAAAAAACATCATTAGTGCATCAGTTAGGGTTGTTATTAAAGCAACAAAAGCAGTGAAATATGGTGTTAGGGTTTCCAACCCTAACATGCCACCCTCACCCTGCAGACACTGACAGGTGTCAGGGGTGCGCCTTGGGGTCGTCAGCCTAAACACTCACCCCATTCTCCTATACTGTATCCATCTCAGCTTATTTACTTAAGGAATGGGGTGAGCATTAGGGTTGCCAACCCCAAGGCACCCTCCCACGATGCCTGTCAGTGTCTACATGGTGGGGGTGGGCTGTTAGTGTTGGAAACCCTAACACCACATTTTCCTACTTTTGTCACTTTAGTAACAACCCTAACTGATGCATTAACAAAGTTTTTTGCAATGAATATAATATATAGAGGACATGGCTTAGCAGCTAACAGTACAAGTAAAATGGCACACAAAAGCATCCAACACCCTCAGTCCGCAGGGTACATCTTCCAGTTCCTCCTCTGTCTAATGTTCTGCATGATTTACAATGACATAAAACACAAACTCCAAATTGTTTTCTCATCAGACAACAATATTCAATAGCTTTTACAATATAATTTGCATTTAAAATTATTCACTATAGTCCATAAGTAGCGCTACATTTATCATTCATTTTTAATGAACTCTTGATGGAATAAAACTGCCAGGCACGTATTGCACAAAGCAGTGAGGACCATTTCCCTCCTGCCAGCTTAGGGTGCCCAAGGCCCCCTCTTTCTCATCTTGACAGAAGGATCTGCAAATGAAATGAGTACCTAGCAGTGGTTTTCAGTTATTAGGCCCCTGTAAATTTTAAGCAAACAGGCTTACTTTGGCTGAAATGCAGCAGTCTATGTATTTCGCAATCTAGAAGAATTACATTTTTAACCTTATTTTGTATTGTACAACTCTACACACTGTACATGTAGGATAAAATACCAAAAGCTCTAATGTTGCAATCATTTTACTGAATCCATTACGTGGTTATTAAAGTGTCTTTCCTAAAAAGGCAACTAGGACCAGGCATGCATAGATTAAATTATTTCACTTTAGAAAAAGGTAATGCCTTCAGGCGAGGTAGCTAGATCAAGCAATGTGGAGACACTATTATTGTACCTAATAATAGGTCAGTTCCATGTTGAAACAACACTTTCAGTCTCCAGTGCAGTTAACCTTCCATTTTTCATATGCACCAAAGCATAGCTATTTCTATGTTATGGAAAAATGTAGATTTCTTCAGGGTATTCAGTTCTAGCAGCCTATATACAATATATGGTATTGCTAAAACAGGTATTTTGATCCCTGTGGAAACTAGGCAGACTGACTGAACCTTCAGCACCATCCGGACTTGGGGACTCCTAATACATCTTGATGTGCAGTTTTCACGAAAGCTGGTTCTTAAGCCAGAGAATGCGAAAATGGTTCTGGTATCCAGTAACGAAGTAAATAACAGGGCTTTCTTTTTCTGAGGTCTAATGTGGGCAACCAAGTGGAAAATGAGAAAACAAAACATTCTCAAGGGAAATTAATGCATTCAGGTATTCTTTGATTCAGGGTTGCGTTTACAAAGCACACAAAATAAATTTTGCATTTTTAAAATAGTTTTGCCCTCTTTTATGAAACCTGGGTATTTGTATTTTCTGGTGCCCAACTAGTGTTTCCTAGTTTTATGAAACCTGGGCATTATATTTACTGGTGGTCATTGTGGAATCCACTCTGTAGAATATATAGTCTACCTTGGGACATTGGTAGCCCATTTTTACTGTTATGTCTCATGGATATTAAAACAAATTTGCCCAGGATAGTCCATCTGAGCTGCAACATCTTGTTTTCTGTGAGATTCTGCTCTTATTAGGGGTTGTGTGGGTAGCATCTTATCCTGTTCACTAGGACAACCAAAGGCTGAGACAGTGTGCTGCTTGAATGTTTCCAACCTATTTTTCTTTTTTTACAGTCTATTTACCCAGGCTAGCCCAGCTGAGATGCAACATTTTGTTCCCAGTATGATCCAGCTTCTACCCATTGCCACAGTTGCAGGGACTGGAGCACTGAGAGGTTAAGGGACTTGCCCAGTGTCACACAATAGCTATTTCCCTCTAGTGGGATTTGAACCTGCAGTGTGCTAGTTCCCAAGCTGTGCTGTAACTGTTGAATAGTGTGCATTCTGTTCTGGGTCCATGGTACAGATAGGTTTCACTATTTGAACACTACAAAATTGAATGACTAGTATCCACACATCTCTGGCTTTTGCCCATTTTTACACAGACATAGAAACATAGAAACATAGACTTTGATGGCAGACAAGGACCACTTGGCCCACTTAGTCTGCCCATTTCCCTGCATATTGGATAAGCTGCAGATCCTAGTTAACTAGCAGCCTACTTCCTCCCCCCCCCACTATAATTGCCTTATGTCGGTCCCATGAATTCTTGAATTCCCCCACTGTTCTTGACCCCACAGCCTCCTCAGGAAGGCTGTTCCATGCATCCACCACCCTTTCCATGAAAAAAGACTTCCTTACGTTGCCTCTGAGCCGTCCCCCCTCTATCTTCAAATTGTGCCCCCTTGTTCTTGCGCATCTCTTTTTCTGAAATATGTTACCCTCTTGGATTTTGTTGATTTCCTTAAGGTACTTGAAAGTTTCTATCATGTTCCCCCTCTCCCGCCTTTCCTCAAGGGTATACATATTAAGCTCTTTTGGTCTCTCTTTGTATGGCTGCTGGTGCAGATCCTGCACCATTTTGATTGCCCTCCTCTAGACTGCCTCCATCCTGTCTATGTCCTTGTGGAAATGGGAGATTTTAAGTTAGGAGACCCGAAGCACAGGTAGGTCAAATGAGTTGCTCAAAATCATACTTGCGGAGTCAGTGACTCATGGTGATATCTGAACTTGGGAGGGATCTCCTGGTTCAGAGGTATGTGATGTAAGCAGTGGACTTCACTTCCTCTCATGAAACAACTAAACCCCACTGAAGACTCAAACTTTTGGCTACACTTCTTAAACAATTTTATGTCTGAGTCAGACATTAAAACAGGAAATTTGTTACATAACACAAGCAGCTCTCATAAAGATTGTACCTTTTTTTGCCATGTACACTATTTCTCCAGTTTTAAATTGAACTTTATCAGAGGAGTGAAACAATTGCCAACTGGCATGTTCATGAGAAAAAATGTTCTTCACTTACTGTACGTACTATTAAACAGTTGAATTGTTCTCTGTGCAGATCTTGAAAATTCAGTTTTTTATTAACTGATTTTTTTTGAAGTGCATGGTCTTTATCTTTCTCTCTTTTCTTGTAAATACTGATCTGAAATACCACATACTATGTTACTAGAAAATATGTTGTATTATCTAACATTTTTTATTCAGATTTAACATTCTCAATTCAAACTGCTTTGTAGCCCCACTGAATTATTTTCTTTGCAGGGGCATTTCTAAGGCCTAAAAAGATTAGAGGTTTAAGCCCCCATACTTCTTATCCAGTGAAAAAACAAGCAGGCTAGGGGTTAGGTTATTGAACTGGGAATCATTTATTTGGCGCTAATAAATAAAGATTCAGGGATCCAATCCCTAATGCCCACCCCAAGTGACACCCCTGCTTCTTTGTAGTTCTAAATAAATTGCCAATTATAACATCCCATGAGAACGGTAAAAGATTATGGCTTCCACCAAGATCTTCAGAGGGTCCATAAGTTCTAACAAAACAGTACCCTTTTCTGATTGGGGTGCTATAAATTATGTTGTCTTCTAGGGCACTAGGTTGGGCCAATTGTATTTTTTGTTAATTAACCAAACTTTCTATAATCATTTTAAGACACTTTTTTTATAATTTCTTTTATTACTGTTGCCCACTGCATCAAATATTATCCTGGCTCATCTGGTGGATTGCTCCTGATAAATAATTATTCTTGGTATGAGGTCCATGGATTTAATACTGCGTATATAAATAGTCATAGTATCATTACAATTTTATTTGAATTTGAGTCCTGCACATCTTTTTATAAACCTGATGTCTTTGGAATTTCAGAAACTTGGCTAAAATATTTAGTACCTGAATCCCCGTGTTCCCTATCTGGCTAAAATTTACTTTGGACAGGAAGAGAAAAAGGAGGAGGGGCTATCATTTTTTCTAACAAGTGTTCAGAAGTCACCTTATTATCAGATAGTTCCTCTGTTGATACTCATTGTGATAAGATTACAACAGATTTTGTATTGAGAAAAGGAAATAAAATTCATATTTATTGTATTTACAACCCTCCTCAGTATGGTTTAAATGGCCTGTCCCAGTATATTAATCAATTAGAAACTTTTACTATCTCATGTGGACTTGTAACTAATGTGTATTTTAATTTAAAGTGACCCCAGTTTAAACCTCTTAAATTGGGTACCTTTCTGCAAACTTTAAATCGGCACCAACTCATAACTTCTACAACTCAACTAAATTGGGCTAGTTCAAACCATTCTCCACTGGGATGAATTTTAACAAATACAGTGAACTGGATTTCATTTTCAGGGGTCCTTGCAGGTCATTTCAGTGAACACTGACCAGTCTTTTTATGTGTTATCTTATAATGCTCATAAAATTACAAATAATGAATATCCTCTATAAAAAAAATTCCAGAGTTTTGTACAGGTAGCCGTATGCTAGAGGTTGATATGAGTAAATGGAATTATCTTGACTGCATTCCATATGTTGGTTGTCCTCTGGATTTTTTTGTTTGCAGTTGTTACCAATTCAAAGCATATATTCTCCACTTTCAAAGAAGAGATTGAAAAATTATGTGCCCTCTGTTCAACAACCCCCCTTCCCCGGACCAGAAATGGTGTAATCAGGTAAGGCCTCAGGGGGTAACACCCTGTTTGAAGTAATCCTCCCTTGACCCAGACTGCCTCGCAAACTACAGACCTGTCTCTAACCTGCCCTTTTTGGGCACGGATATTGAGAAGGTAGTTGCACTGCAGCTTGAAGACCATCTTATCACCCACAAGGTCTATGATCCTCTCTAGTCCAGTTTCCGGAAGAGGCATAGTACTGAGACGGCCCTTGTATGGGTACTTAATGATCTCCTGATGGTGAGAGATCGGAAGAGCCGTTCGATCTTGGTTCTCCTTGATCTCTCAGCAGCATTTGACACCATGGACCATGGGGTATTACTGGAGCACCTGCGGTTGATCTGTGGACTGTCAGGAACAGTTTTCAGATAGTTCCACTCATTCCTCACAGGCAGGTCTCAAAGAGTGGTGTTGGGGATCCTCGGCCCCTCTTTCCCTGTCATGTGGGGTACCGCAGGGCTCTGTTTTGTCTCTCACATTGTTCGCGTTGTATATACTACTATTGGGAGACATTATAAGGAAGTACGGGCTGGGTTTTCACTGCTATGCAGATGATACTCGGCTGTACATGTCCTTTGTGCCTGAGCAAGATGATGCTATCTTGGTCTTTAACATTTGTCTTGCTGAGATTCAGGACTGAATGAGTGCCAGCTGATTGAGCTTGAACCCAGAGAAGACTGAGGTGTTGGTGGTGGACCCAAGTCATCGGGCAGAGGGGCTACCTCTTGGTCGTCCATCCAGTATTTTACTGGGGGACAACCAGTTGAGGTCCTCTGAAAGGGTGCGTAACCTGGGTGTTGTACTTGACAGCGAACTGACACACTAAAGCATAGGTGTCAGCCATTGTCAAGACCTCATTTTATCATCTGAGGAACATCGCCCGGGTAAAACACCTTGTTTCACCTGAAGACCTTCCAACATGGTCCACGCCTTTGTGCCCACTCACCTTGACTAGTGCAATGCTCTATACCTAGGGCTTCCGGGGGTGGACATCCTCCACCTGCAGCTGGTGCAGAATGCGGCAGCCAGCGTGTTGACTGGCTCATCAAGAGCCAGTCATATAACAACTGTGCTCCGTGAACTGCACTGGCTGCCACTGCAGTGGAGTATCACCTTCAAGGTCACTTTATTGACCTATAAGGCCCTACATGAAGCAGGACCGCGTTATTTGCAAGACCTCCTTTATCCATACCACTCCCTCCAACTGCTCCATTCCACCGATGAGAGATTGCTGGAAGTTCCCAGGGTCTGTTTGAAGACCTCGGGGGCCAGAACATTTGCTTTTATGGCCCTGACCCTGTGGAATTCTCTACCTCATTGGGTGACAGAGTGCCTGTCACTGAGTCCTTTAAGTCTACATTGAAGACTTATTTGTTTGCACTAGCATTTCCTGACATGATTTGATCTTAACATGAACTGGATTTTATGATGTGAGATTTTAATCAGAATTTTTTTAGCATTGTATTGTACAGGCACTTTGGTTTTGGAAAAGCACCTTTTATAAATAAAATCTGGATTTTGACTTTGACTGTCACCTGTATGTGATACATGAAAGAAGCATGTTACTACAGGCAGGTGCACATCATGGCATGCCCCACACTCAGATGGCCTGTGTGATACATACCTAGTAGCCACCCTGACCTGCCTCCATTGGCAGTGAGTACTGTCCTCAGCCATGACTGCTGCAATATTTATTTATTTAGTTTTTGTTGACCAGGTAAGTGCACTAGACAAATTCTGCCTATTTTCAGGCACGATCCGGGGGAAGGGGATACAGATGAATGCCAACTGACCTTGAACCAGATTAAGCTGTTGGTGGTATTTTTAGTGAATGAGGGAAATTTGGACAGGACACCTGGGAAATTCCCCTACTCTGCAGTAGGGGGCTCCTTTTGGCCATTGGAGGATGGCTGACTCGGTAGCTTCTCAGCCGAGCTTGGAGATGGAGGGGCTGCAGGTCAGGGGAGGCAGTCTCCTCCTCAGCGCCAGAGACTTTGGAACCTGAGATATTTTTTGATGCGACCGCGGTTGCTGAAGTTGATGGAAAAAAGGAAGTTGCATTACCTTTCACTGGTATCATCTGTGACCACCCTTTGGATATTCCTACTTGGAATGTGCCTATATCACTTGTTCCTTCTGACTCAGACCTTCCTCTGGATCAATTGCTGCTTCGTGAAGAAGCAGCCTATCAGCAAAGAAAAAAGGACTTGCTAGCTCATTTCTCTTCTGTCTCTCCGGTTCCCAATGGGAGAACTTCACATGACACGATGCTTCTGTTTCCTGACATTTCCATGGACACCGTTTCTCCGGGACTGAGGTTTCTGGAACTGCGCAAACTGCTTCTCCCGTTGTTTACTCGGATGGTACTGTTCAGGACTCTGCTACTGTGTTTTCTTTCTCTGAAAAATCTACTGCCCAGGATCGCATTCTTAAAGAAGGTACCCCAGCAAACTTTGATGGGCCAATACAACATTACCGGAGATGGGGGCCATGGTCAGTCGAGAATTCCCTCGCTGCGGTGGGCTGGGTTAGTTCCCCTGACTCTGATAAGTGGATCTCTGGGTTTACTCCCATTAGAATTCCTGGAGTTTCTTTGGCACCTTCTAACCCAGCTCCCACAGTGAGTACGACAACTACCTCTACTTCTACATTTGGACCTTCTGTTTTACCGATTTCCTCAGACTCTCAGCCTGTTACTGATGTAGTTATTTCCCAGACTGACTGATCCCCTCTTCATTTGTCCACGGAACTGGCTTTGACTCAACACCCTGTCCTTCAGACCATGCATACTGTTCCCCCTTCGAATCCTGGGCTGGAGGCTCCTGGGGACGCTATGAGCGATATCTCAGATTTTTCGGACATTCCTCGACACGTCCCTGCTGATGCCAGAAATGGACCTGTCCCTGACAACTCAGTTGTCCCTCCTTCCATAAAGCCATCTAATTCTAAGTCTTATGCTTCTTTTTTTCAGCAGACTACCTACCCGGCCAAGTGGCATAATGCAGTTCGACTTCTCTATAAGCTGGGTCTAGAGGTCTTTCCTGACCGGGTTTATGTTGGAGAGATTCTTCTGAAAGACAGTTTACAATTTAATGTGTCTGAATTATATGCCCTGATTCATGTTTCAGGTGAGACCACTTATGACGTTAGTTTTAAGTTGGGGAGTGGTCTGGATAAGTTTTGGGCCTGTTATCATCAGAAAAAACATACTCCCTTATGGGCCCCCTTTGAAGCTATACCTTTGACTCGCCCAGCGCACAAAACTATTACTGTTCTTTTTGTAAATAGGGGTTTAGTGTCACTGATCTCCTTTACTGGCTTAAACGACGTTGTACTGTCACTGGACACCCTGATGCTATTTTTACACTGAGGAGATTTGGACTGGGGGCTAGAGGATATGAGTTATTCTAAGGTCTGATGATGGGGAATTTCAACACCTCCCTAATAGTTTTTTTCTTGGGCAGGGATAGGGGAGTTCTTTTTTACCCTGGTCAGTCCAAGACCTGCTATAGATGTGGACAGATGGGCCATGTCAGTAGTACTTGCGACCAGCACAGGTGTACTCTCTTCCAAGAAATAGGACATCCTAGTGCACACTGTCGCAATTCTGTCAGGTGTAACCTTTGTGGGACTTTGGGTCATTCTTATGCATCTTGCCCTGAAGCTGCTCACTGGAAATCTGCTTCTACGGATTCAGAAGAACAACACCTGTTGGTGACCACTGCCCAATGTGAGTTTAATAAATTGAAACCTGTGGAACCTCCGACACCGACACTCCCATCGGCTTCTGCCCAGGTTGAATGTCCTTCTTCCCCTACCATTACCACAACCCCCCGGGAACCTATTCAGGATGCCCCACCCCCGACCCTTCTGTTTCTTTACACCTCACCACTGTAGAAACTCCTGTAGTGCTGACCCCCTTTACTGGAGTCTGATGTTACCCAATCTACTGACATGCACCCCCCCATGGTGGACCCAGCGGGTGGTAAAATGGCTACCAGGAAAAGACAAACTTGGTCCCACCCTCAGCAGACAGCCACTACAGCAGCCTCCCTTTCTACTTCTAACAGATTTCAGGTGTTTCAGGAGGATGTTACTTCTGATGCGAATCTGTTGCCTCCTCAGTTGATTCTCACTCGCAGGACCTAGCTGGTGAAGTCATCCCCCCAGCAACACTTGACATGGGACAGAAACCTCCACCCCAGAAAGGTAGGATTAAAAAG
This sequence comes from Neoceratodus forsteri, assembly GCA_016271365.2. Classification (NCBI taxonomy): domain Eukaryota; kingdom Metazoa; phylum Chordata; order Ceratodontiformes; family Ceratodontidae; genus Neoceratodus; species Neoceratodus forsteri. The sequence continues at coordinate 1,099,179,242 of CM028129.1, read as the reverse complement.
AAGAAACGTAGCTAACTCTTTTCATGTTATCGCCATCTTTGTTTTTTTTAACATCTAATGTCAATAGCATTAAGAATGATAAGAAACGAAGTGCCATTTTTCACCTTCTTCGTTCTTGCCCTCCTGGCATTTTTTTCCTGCAAGATACTAGGATTCATTCTGTTTCAGAGGTTTCTAAGGTAACCAAAGAGTGGGTCACTGGTGTTTCTTTTTGGTCTTTAGGTAAGGACTGTTGCTCTGGAATTAGCATTCTGTTTCATTGTCTCCAGCCCACTGTGATTAAACTCCTGGATTTGGTTCCCAGTAGAGTTCTTTTGCTGGATTTTCATATCTCTAATGTCCCTTTTCGTGTTATCACCGTATACACTTCCAGACGACAGCAGACCATGCTGCGTTGTTCCATCTCATTGCCCCTTATTTGCATGTAGCACATTATATTATTTGGGGTGGTGATTTTAATAGTGGGATGAGTAAATTGGATAGGGGAACTCTAACTTCCACAGAGAAGATTTTTTCCGATATGTCCGCTCTTAATTCTGTCACTCACACGGCAGGCCTCAAAGACGCGTTGTTGGATTTTACCAGTAAAAGAGAGCGGACTTTCTATAAAAGTATTCTGTCCACTAGGATTGATTTTCTATTTATTACTAAATCTTTGGTCCTTCATGATTCCAAGGTACAACCGGTGGAATATTCTGACCATCGTTCACTGTCTATTCTATTAGGTGATCCTGTTATTCCCTATGGCCCTGGCTATTGGAAGTTGAACTCTACCCTATTAGAACATGCCTTTTATTCCCAACAGATCTTATCTTTTTTGGTCTGTAGAAAATCGGTTTTTGATCTTTATACAAATCCAGTTGATTGGTGGCTGGACACGAAGTCCGGCCTCCGAACCTTACTTATTCAAGCCGGTAGATGTGTCTGTTCAGCGGATTATGTTACTTATTTGAGTGAATGTAAACAATTGCAACACTTATACTCCCTTTCTTGGCTTACTACCTATTGCTTTACAGACCAAAGTTCCCTCATAAAACAGAATATGTTGAAGTATCATTCTACTCAAACCGATCGTCTTCATTTTCAACAGAGGTAGAGTACTACTGGTTCTTTTTCCCATATTTGCCCTTTGCTTGCTAATCAAGATTACCAATCCCGGAAAACTGTGACAGCCCTTAAAGATTCTGATGGAGTAGTCTGATCTTCCCAACCTGACATCATTCAAATTGTTACTGATCATGTCTCTACCTTATTTGGTAGTCAGACTTCCACCCACTCCGATTGTGACACCTTATTTAGTAAATCCCCTGTTCCTTTGCTACCTCCAGATTCTCATCTTGCTCTGACGTCTCCTATTACTGTTCTGAAACTGACTACTGCTCTTCAATCTCTGTCTCGTCATAAATCTCCTGGACCTGATGGTTTTACAGTGGAATTGTTCACCATCTTAGGCCGGGAGATTTCCCAAGAACTCACCAAGGTGTTTAATTCTCTTTTACTTCAGCCATTTCTCCCATTAGATATGGCTATGGGTGTGCTCATTTTTCTTTATAAAAAGGGTGATAAGCTAGATATTTCTAATTGGAGACCCATCAGTATCTTGAATGCTGACTTTAAATTACTTGCTAAACTTCTTAATAATAGACTTTTATCAGTGACACACCATCTAATCTCCCTGGCCCGATCATGTACTATTCCAGGGAGGTTGATTACTGATCCTCTCATTCTTCTCTGTGAAGTTTTCAATTTTCATAATGTCTCCCCAGTTGAGGGATTGCTTCTCTCCCTAGACCAAACCCAAGTTTTCGATAATGTTAGTCATTCTTTTCTTTAGTATACTCTGCAACGGTACGGTATCCCTTTTGCTTTTATTGTGTGGCTTCGATTATTGTATCGATCTGCCACTGTCAAAACCTTTGTAAATGGGTATTTCGGGCCATACATCCCTATTTGTAAGGGTGTTCACCATGGCTGTCCCCTCAGTCCTTTATTATATGGTTTTTGTATTGATCCTCTTTTACGTCTCTTGAATTCCACCGGTAGCATTTCCCCGATCAGGCTACCTGGTCAAGTAATCCCACATGTTGCCTTTGCCTATGCGGATGACTTAGTTATTTTGACTAAAACCGTTGACTCAGCAGTGCTTGCCCTGAGCTGCTGTGTTGTATTTGGACACTATGCAGGAGTCCGCCCAAATATTTCAAAAAGTCAGGGGCTGTTCCTGAAGGCTCCAGATATCTCTTTTTCTTTGGTGGTGGGGATCCCAATTACCCAGGATGCTATTAGGATTTGGGGATTTTTTTTGGGGGGGGGTCCTCAGAATGATATTTTGAACTGGGATAAGAAGATACTTTTGGGGACTACCATGGTACACTCTTGGAAAAAGCAAAAAGTGTCCTTTCGTATGAAGGTTTATTTGATCAAGTCTCATCTTCTTCCCATTTTTTTATTTGTTAGTACTATCTTCCCTGTGCCCAAGTCTAGGGAAGCTACACTTTATAGTCTTTTTTTCAGGCATTTTGGGGCAGCCAGCTGAACCCTTTGCATCGGAATGTCCTTTATTTACCCTACTGTGAGGGTGGTCAAAACATGGTCAACCCTATTCTTTTTTTTTTCTGTCAGTTTATTCAGACCAATTTGATATCTCTGCTACTCTTCTCCCCTAATTGTTGGTGTCCTAGTTTGTTGTCTACTCTATCTCCCTGGTTTGCACTGTGGCAGACTGATGAGTTGAGACAGCTTCCACAAGGCTCCCCCAGCTCTGGCTTATCTTCATGAAATTTTTGCAAAACTTCAACTGTGGAGTCTTCCTCCTGGATTGCTTTTGTCCAAATCAAAGAAGCAAATTTATTCTCAAGTCCTACTGACCTATTTTTGGGAATTAGACACATTTCCTGAATGCCCATCACCATCTCGCTTGGCATTGAAATGTTATCTTCAGGAAAGCCGGGTATCCATTAAAATGCAAGATGTTCACTGGTTAACCTGTCATGAACGTCTTAATGTCAAGGCCAATCAGAAACATAGGAAGGTAGATGAGAGAATTTGTACCCAACCCCTCTGTATTGTTCAGCCTGAGACCCTCAGTCATTTATTTTTTTCCTGTTCTTATGTACAATCCTTTTGGAATTTTTTGTATTTAACCACTGGTATGTCTTTGTTTAGACAAGTCTCTTATTCCAGTTTGATATATGGAGACTATCCACTAATTTGGATACATTGGGATAAGAGCACTCTACATGTTATCTTGATCATCATCAAATGGTTTATTTGGAATTCTCGATGGCTTTTTACTTTACAACAGCTGAATATTTCACATGAGGAACTTTATGGGAAGATCTTACATGAATTACAAAAGCTTTATTTTCAGGACATGAAATTTTTAGACCGCACTACTTTGTTACAGAGGTTGAGGAACTTGCCATGGATAACTGATAATGACGTGCCTGTTACCTGAACTGTTGCATTTCTTTTCTGTTTTTGTTATTCTTTTGCATTATTCATTATTAGACTGTTGTTGTTTTTCCTCTGTACATTTTTTCCTCTTTGCTTCTTATGTTTGGATTGTATGATTCTTTAATAAAAACCTCCCCTACTCTTTTCGATAAGTGCCATGGGATCTTTAACATCCATCTGAACTACCGCCAATCCAGGCAGATGGGACCTCAGTTTAATGTCTCATCCTAAATACGGCACCTCAGAAGTGCAGCACCCCTCTCATGCTGCACTACAGTGTCAGTACTGGGATATTAACCCAAGTGCCAGATGTGGGAACTGAACCCACAGCCCTCTGATCTCCCAGCCTCAGAGGCGAGTGTGCTACCTACTGAGCCACTGACATGCATATGAAGGTGTCATGCATGGTGCCAGGATACTTGACACTGACATTCATGACAATGCCCTCTACATCCACTGCCACCTGGATTTTCATGCTGTGGAGTCCTTTTCTGTTCCTGTAGCCCTGCTTATTCACATGGGGTACCAAAATCAGCATATGTGTGCTGTCTATGGCCCTGTGGAACTTCAGGAACCCATGTCACTCACAGAAGCCTGCCTGCACTGCCCATATGCCCAGCTGGTCAGTGGGAATTGGATGTATGCTGAATATGTGCCAGCAGTGCAGTGATCACCTGCTGTAGGGTGTGGACACTAAAGACCAGCTCACCCCTGTCATGTCACTCACAACACACTGGAAAGAGCCTATGGTATAGTAGGCAAGGGCACACATCACCTTGGCCTCCATGAACATGGTCCTGGATCTCTGGGTGGATGGCTGTATACTGTCCCTGATCAGGTCATACAGCTCAGTGATAGGACTATAGTCATGGCAGTACCATTCTAGTCAGTGGTTAGTGCACATGGCCCAGAGTGACACAAGGCTCCTAAAGATGTGGTGCATTGGGGTCATGTGGTCATCCTCCTCCATTTCGGCACCCACACCCCACAGCAGGACATGCATCAGCAGTGAAGGACACATCCTTAGTATTCATGGCCTGTGGATGGTCACCCTTTTTTGACATGCCCCATGCTCCAGGCCCATCCTGTGCACCTCTAGACCATCCTCCATGGTATTTGTATTCCATTAAGCACCTGTGCATTCCACATGTAGTGCCAGGCATGCCAGGGCATTGCTGTACACCCTGTGCATGCACTTCACACCCTGCCTGAAGGCATCCCTTTGTATAGTGGAAAGAAAGCAGGGGTGCATGATACGCATGGCAGATGCTCCCCTATACCCTCGGCAGAGAGGGTCCTCTCTGGTATGAGGGTAATAATAAGAGCTGGTGGACAGTGACTGTCTCATCACAGGTACGTCCTGGGGCGGTATCTCATGGATGCTGCATCTGTGTACATCAGCCGTATGTTGTTCTGTATCAGACACTGATGCATGTCCCATTTGTCATTCCAGGAATGCCAGAGAGAGATACTGCTCTGCCTGAGTGATCTGCCTCCAAGTGTGCCATTGACCAAGAGGCAAAAGGCACTTGCCATGGCAATGCAGCTGCCAGGTGCCTCAAACAGCTGGACGAGGCATACTACATCGATGAAATACAGGACAACCTGGTTCTCATGGAGCCATCCATAGTGAGTACTACACGGTCTGTGGCTACTGCATGAGGGGTGCATGGGGGAGTGGTGAGTGCATGCAGGAGTGGTATGTGCATGGTGGCATGCATGGCACTTGCCCATGTCACTCAGTACTGCCATTCCTTCCCCTATAAGATAGTAGTGGGCTGTTCACTGCCATGTGCCTAGTCTGAGAGGGCCAAGAGGAGCTAAACATTGAGCCTGAATCACTCAGAAGGCCACTGATGGAGGAAGAAAGGGTTGCCATGCCCATATATTACAGTACAGTGGTGACATGATTCGCCATGGAGGAGTGACCATTGGACAGGACAGTGGTGTGGATGGAGTCATTGGCTGGTTTGCAGGGACATACTGTGGCACAGGATATACAGGATCTTGTCATGCCTATTTGGGCAGCATGCTGGGGCATAGATTGCCTGACACATAGTAGCCCATGTGAGTATTCCTAAGGCCATGGCTACCATGACTTTATTATGTTTACTAGTCAGTTTTCCTTCCCTGCCTATACTGCTGTGCGCTTAGTAAAGGTTTGACACTGCCTGCCCATGCCCTGTCTTTATTCTGGAGGGAGGTGCATTTATGTGCTTACAGCTGCCTTCAGGCTGTACTGTGCCTGGTGTGCTCCACACAGTGCTACGCAGCCATTCACAGTGATCTGCGCTGCTATGCACTCATGTTGCAGGGTCACAAATGCACACACCCCTTAACTCGCAGTTTGTGGAACAGTGCACAGTTGTGCGTCTGGCCTCTGCATGCAGTGAATATTCCTACTATGCATACGGCATATGGCCAGACGCATTTTGGAAAGCATGCCTGGCCCTGCATACCTGGTTACGCACTGCATAACAGCCATGGTATCTTTATTCATAGGGCCCAATCTGAATAAGATATTTACATACTTTTCACAATTTAATTTTAAAGTTGGTCCCAGAGTTCACAAAATAATGGGCAGTCTGTAAAATATGTTCCTACAATTGAATTCACCCTTCCATTATACAATTTTAGAAGAATTTCTCCTTCACATGATTACAAATTATTTATTTATTTTATTTAGATTTTTGGTAACTGGGAAAGGCACACTGAGCATAGGCTCATTTCCAGGTGTGACCCATGGAAAAATACAGGGAGTGGGGTACAAAAAAAAAAAATAAACAATTTTCTTAAGGAATAAAGTCACAGATTTCAAAGCATAAACAGGACAATTACAGAGGCAATAGAGTACAGCATACATGATCACTAGTATGGTAGGACAGTGTACATTAATAATCTGCTAAGACAGTGTACAATAGTAATCATGGGGGTTACAAGGCAGTGTCAGCAAAAAATTGGGAGGCAGTATAGCACAGTGGTTTAAGGCTCTGAGCTGTAAACCTGGAGACCTGGATTTGAATCCCACAGCCCCCACTTGCATACTGTGTGACCCTGAACAAGTCACTTAACTTCTTGTGCTCCCAGGTCGCACGTGTAAAACAAGCTTTCAGCTTAGTGTATTTCTCCTGGTTAAAAAAAAAAAAAAGTAGGTACAATACAAAGCGGCGATTATACATTCGATTATATGATTACAGTCTTTATTTACCATCAAAAAATGGTGATAATTGTGATGGACTGGACACTAGAATTTTTAAATCTTATTGCCAGTGAAATCACTTCTTTAAGTATTTTTTTTTCCATCCTTTATTTGTCCTCCTAGGCAATGGGGGGGTGGAGGGTTCCCTTCAGGTAGTGTTGCCACCCCCCTTACACTGTCTGCAGTCTCCTGGCTTACCTTATGCTCAGTACCCCCATGGATTTCCCCACATGGCAAGGTCAGGAGAGGAAGGGATGTCCTCCCCCCAAGGTCCACATCCAGTTGTTGCCACAGGCTCCAGTGACATTTCAACCATGTCTTCCATTTTCCACCATTTTTTCTCCCAACCTGGAGTCTTGGCATATAGTGAACGCTTTTGCGTGGAGGTACGCATCTGTTCCCAGCCCAGTTCCCCATCCACCCTCCTGACATCCTTGGTCTGGCTCCTGGCTCGATCCTGCTCCTGCCCTCTCCCCTGCCGACCCCAGGCTACCTAAGCTCATTACTGACCTTCGGTCACTGATGTGGCACAAGGTAAAATGCTTAACAATACCTCAGACCTCAGTGCCACTGGGCTGGTCCTTTAAGTAAAGTTTTTAACCTTTATTAGTTATGCCTTTCCATCCAGCTGGAAAATTACCCTGGTTGTTTAAATTCCCAAGAGTAATAATTCTACACTTATTAATGGTATTCATCCTAGTTTTATTCTTAATTCTTTGAATAAACATATGGAAAGAGTTGTTTTTAATTATCTAAATTCCTTGTTCACTACCAATAATCTCACCTCTCAACAACATGGTTTTTGTAAAGGTCATGGAACTGGATCTGTCATGGTCGGGTTCCTGGGGCCTGATATTCAAAAGATTGCCCGGGCACAAATCCAAATTTGCCCACGCAAACTGGGTTTTACATGGATGCGCAGTATTGAAAAGTCCAGTTAGCGCAGGCAAACAGGGATTGCACCTGGGCACTTTTCAGAGGGGACACAATGTAAATGAAGGGGCAGGGACCTGAATATTGGCACAGTCCAATATTCAGAGTATGTTGTACTGCAAGGCCGTTTTGGCCGGTCCCCTTGCATGCCACACACACTGCTGATTGAAACCCCGACTGCCTCCCGTGCAACCCTAGTGGTTGGCAGAAGAAGTGTGGCAGCTCCCCTGACCCCCAACACAGTAGTCCCTGGTGACCAGTGGTTCTCTCCCGCTGACTGCCCGTCCCAATGTAGAATAACATAATATGCTGGTGGCTAGTGGTCCCCCACCGATAACCATCCCGATGTAAAATAACATAATTCCCTGGTGGCTGGTGGTCCTCCCCCCTCAATCACTGCCCTAATGTAAATAACATAATTCCCTTGTGGCTAGTGGTTCAAACCCCATCACCGTCCTGATGTAAAATAACATCATTCCCTGCTGGGCATGGTGGATGGGTGCATTTGGGAAAACATAATAGACAAACTAGCTATATGTTAAAGGGACAGGGGATAATGTGGAAAAGATAGCTTCCATCTTTCTGTTTGAAATCACAGTCTTACAGGATCTTAAGTAAAAAACCATGTTAATAACCTTGTGAGTAGCTTTGTTATATATTAGAGCTCAAGACAGCTGGAGTCTGAACTTCTGATTTGCTTATCATCATTACAAGTTAATATGTCAGTCCACTTTATTTTGTTTATCTAGCTCATTTGTTTAGGTTTTGTTTCCAGGGTAGGTACACTAGACAATACAATGCCTATTTTCAGGAATGACCCCGGAGAAGTACTACATCAAACAACAGTATTGCGGTGTTACAAAGACACAAACGCACACTTGTACAGACATCCATAATAGAAGTCAAACAGTTCAGCAGTGCAAAAACTCACATATGAGCAAATACATCATGGGCCCGATATTCAAAAGTGCACCTGGCAATGGTGCAAGTGGTTGCTCCATGCAACTGAGTTGTGCTGGAGCAACAAAGAGATATATTCAAAGGAGATGTGCCATGGTGCAACTCATTTGAATATATCAAAAAATGCCCGAAGCACAAACACAATGCGCTGGTGCAACCCCCAGACAAGTCTGAATACCAGGAATGGGAAATGAGCCAGCGCATCAGAGAAACACTGTATGAAAATTCCTGATATTCAGACACAAATATGCAAATGGGGCCATAATGCATGCAAGGCACAAATGGGTCCTTTTGCATGTCATTATGGCTTCATTTGCATGAGCTGTGCAGGGCTGGCCAGCGAAATGCACCTGGTGCCCTGCACAGCATGCAGTGCTGTCAGAGGAGGTCCAGTGGTATCCCCCTCCCCACCCGTAACCCTGATCACTGTTGTTTAGTTTAATTTCCTTTCCTTGGTAGTCTAGTGGTACCCCCCTTCCCACTCGTAACCCTAGTCACCATAGTTTAGTTTAATTTTCTTTCCCTGATTGTCTAGTGGTATCCCCTTCCCCATTCATAACCCTGATCACCATAAAAATGAAGAAATCCTATCCCTGGTAGTCTAGTGGTCCCCCTACCCCCCACCCACACAGGCCCCCAGCCCATCCAGCTCCCTCAGCCATCGGCGGACAGCAAACCCACCCGCATACCTCCCCAGGTGCCCATCAAATGACAGCTGACAGTATCTGCTACAAGCACGTTGGTCCACACTGTGGACCAATGGGCTTGCAGAGTATACCATAATAATCATCCACAACTTTGTGAATGAAGTCACAGTCACAGTGATGAGTGGTGGTAGGACAGTCAAGGGCAAAACAGCAGAATAAGTGGAAGAGGGGGTCCAGTCTGGCTAGAGTGGACTTTGGGGCAGCACTGTATACTACATCTCCACAGTTGAAAATAGGGAGAATCACCTTCTGCACAATTGCACGGTGAGCCGGCAGTGGGATGCAGCCACGGTTATGATACAAAGCTCCCAACTTGGGGTGAAGCTTTTTGTGGATGGCATCAATATGGGCAGAGAAGTCTAGGTGCTGGTCAAGCCAGACCCCGAGACATCTGCAGGAGGTGCAAGACTCAAGAGAAGTCCCATTCAGGGTGTGGAAGGAGGGGGTAGAAGGGAGCCTTGAAAGTCTCTGCCTAGTGTCAAAGGTCAAGGAGACAGTTTTCTTGGCATTGAGAAATAGCTGATTTGAGTGAAACCAGCACTGAACTTCACTTGAAGTCCAGCTGGAGTCTGGTTTTTACATCAGAGGACGTGGAGCCGGATCTGCACAGTACAGTATCATCCACATACATGTGAATGGATGTGTGGGGGCAGACAGATGGCAGGTCATTGAGGAAATTAGAGAACAGGAGTGGGCCAAGGACTGAGCCTTGAGGTACACCAGAGGTAACAGAGGGAAACAGAGATGGAGTTACCAATTCTGACGGATTGGGATGTGCCTACCAGATAGGAGTGAAACCAGCTGGTCGCCATGCTTGAGAGCCCTGGGAGAGAGAGTTTGCATAAAATAAGGGAGTGGGAGACAGTGTCGAAAGTTTTGGCCAGGTCAACAGAAATGGCAGAGGTGATATGACCTCTGTCCATACCAGTGAGTATGGAATCAGTGAGCCTTAGAAGTGAGATGGTGGTGGAGTGAGACTTCCTAAAGCCAGACTGGTAGGGTGTGAAAAAAGAAGAGGAATCAAGATAGGAGGAGAGCTGAGAAAGGACTAGGCATTCCTGGATTTTGGCTAGTATAGGAAAGAGGGAAATCGGGCAGTAATTCCCAGGAACAGAGGGGTCATCACCTTTTGGGAGGGGGATGACTGTGGCATGCTTCCACTTGGTTGGGATAGGAGGTAGAGAGAATGATAGGTTATAGAGTGACAACAGGGGGATGGTGATGGTAGGAGCCGACAAGTATAGCAATTTGGAGTCCAGGCTGGCGGGACATTTGCCCTTGGAGAGATCGAGGGTGAGCAGGGCTTTGTAAACTTTGGCCAGGGTAGTCAGTTGGAAAGGGAAGGGAGGGCCAACTGAAGGAGCTTGTTTGGAGGGGGGGAAGGGGTTTGCGGGTCTGGATGGAGAGTGGCCAGAAGGGACGAGGTGCATTCTGTAAAGAAGGAACTGAATTGAGAGGACACTTTGAGAAGGTCAGTGATTGTGGTGCCCCTTATGTTTAGAGTGGGGTGGGAGGCTGCGAGGCAGAAGAAAATAGTGAATTCACCACCATCCAAAATTTAGATGGTTGGCTTATGTTGGTGTGGAAGGTGTCTCTAAAATAGTTGGCTTTTGCCCTGCAGATATGACTTGGGCAGGTATTTCGTAGGGCCCAATGCTTTTGTTTATGCATGGGTGAGCCGAATACCTTGAAATTCTTCCAAGCCAGATCCCTGGCCCTGAGGAGGGCTATAATGTCTGCAGAGATCCATGGCAAGTTAGCACCCCTCACCCGAGCTCTTCTAAGAGGGGCATGAAAGTTCCAGACTGCAATGAACCTGGATTTAAAGTACTCTAAGGCGGAGTCAACAGAGGTGGCCTTGGGGATATAGGACCAATCCGTGTTTGCTAGGTCATTTAGGAGAGCTGCAAGGTCCAAGGATTTAAAGGATCTTGACAAGATGGTTCGGCGTGGGGGTTGGGCCTGTGTATTTTCCTAACCGAGTAAATCATATGGTGGTCACTTAGGGAGTTCGGTAGCAGTCCTGTGGCAAGTATCCAATGTGGGTGGAAGGTTAGGGCCCAGTCGAGGAGAGAGTGGTGCGGGAGAATTGGGGTTATATCGAGTGGGCTCCATGATATGTTGAGATTGGTTTAGTGCTGCCACCTGGTTGTGCAGCTGGGTGCTACTGCCTGACAGCCAGTTCTGGTTGAAGTCACTGAGGATAAGTAGCTCACCCCAGAGACCAGTGATGTAAGGCTGCTCAAGTGATTGGTGATGGAGGGAGTAGTGGCATCAGGAGAGCAATAGGACCCAGCAATAAATATGGGGCTAATGTGGGGGATGGAGAGTTTGATTAATAGAGCGTCGATGGTGGGTGTGGTCAGTTGCACTGAGACCAGGGAAAACTGCAGCAATGAGCTGACGTACATGGCAATGCCACCGCCTCTTTTGTTGCTAGGTCGGTCTTGGCGAATAAGAGTGTAGCCAGGAATAGTGAATTTGGCATCTTGATTATATGATTTCAGCCAGGTCTCAGAAATTATCAGTATGTCAGTTCTTAAGGAGAGGACAATAGGTTGCAGGAGGGTTAGTTTGTTTAGAAGGGTGTAGATGTTTAGGTGAGATAGTTTTAGGCCTTGGAATTGGAGAGGGGGTGTGCAGTTTGGACCGAGGGAGGGGGCTGGGCCAGGGTTAGGTTCAATGTCCCCAGATAAGAGGAGTAAAAAGAGTTAGCAAAATTTTGGTTTTGGGCATGGTCCATAGAGATTTGTGAAATAAGTTAGGTGGTTGGGAGGGAGCAGTTGATGAGACCAGGGTATGGAATTTCAGGGCAACAAGCCTGGTGTGAATGGTGGGTGGGAGGACAGCAGGATCAGCCAACAGATTTAGTAGTAGAGCCTCAGGGAAAGGCACATCAGTTGAGACTGGAGAGGGGGGGAGATGGAGTGGCAAAAGTAAATGGTGCTGACTGGCTAGGCTGTGCCTCAGGGGAGGAGGGTGGTAGTGAAAACATAGGGGCTATCAGGAAGATTACTACCAGGCACAGACACATCATTATTTGGCCACTGGGAAGTAAAGTGAGTGTTTGGGGTTGGTAGCGGCCACTAGTGGTGGATGCTGATAAGCAGCAAATGGGAAAGTTGGCTGATTGGTTCACGGCATCATGTGACAGCAGCTATAAACAATATTGTCCACCAAGGGTTGTGGTATGGGCAGTGGGGAAAACACCAGCATTTAGCACAGCATTTCAAAACTTTTGAATTTCTTCCTGTCGCACTTCAGATGACCATGCCACGTACCTGAATGCTGTGGTGTCCAGACAGGAAGCCAGCTGTCAGCTGTGGGGGAGGGCTGCAGTACACTTGGCTCTCTCGATCTCTCTTGGGGAGCTGTGAAGTAGAGACAAAGGAATAAAAGGTTTTAAGGAGGTATGATGGAGGGGCTGAGCAGCTAGAGGGGGCAAGGGGAGCTGGGTTAGAAGCTGACTGGTCAGAATCAGAGTCGAGACCTGGGTGGGCTAAAGTACCGACAAACAGTCAAATTAATAGAGCACTGCTATCATTGGGGAACCCCGTAGCAAAATAGAGGGAGATTTGACTACTGAACCAAATGGCAGACTACTGTGTTAGCGGGAGCAATTTTGGGGCTAAAGCTAGCAGAGTACCTTAGGGAATTACAATGTGCAGTGCTCTGCTAGCGTGGTGTAACCCAGGGACTCACAGAGGAATTTGAGCAATTTAAAATCACGGTAGTGGTGCTCTATTGTCGGTTGGTTAGGTAGAAGTGAGTTTCAGAGCTTAGGTGTGAAGCAGGAAAAAGCCCGCTTACCCATCTTTATAGATGGCACTTGGGCACAGTTCGACGTGACAGGTCACTAGATCACATGGGGTAAACCTGTTCAGGTTTAGTGAACAAAGCAGCAAGGGCAGCAGGTTTGGCTAATCTGATAATCTTATTTATGGTGCAGTTTAGGGTACATAGCCTATGTGAATTTGGGGGTAACCACCCTAGGTTTGAGTAGAGGGAACAGTGGTGAGTCAGCATGGGCACTTATAAGGCAACGTGACATGTTATTATTTGTGATGCTCCATGTATTTAAGTTACATTTGCGCACCTGAGAATAAGGTATTAAACCATAGGAGAGGCTAGGCAACAAAACACCCTAACTAATAGCTAGCCTAGCAGCAGGTATCAGGGTATATCTGGCCCTATAAGCAAATCTTAGTTTCAGACTTGCAAGCATTAGTATGTGCAGAATAAATTCAAGGGCAGGATCCAAGGGTATGCCCAGGTACTTAAAGGAGTCAACGGCGGTTAGGGGATAGCCATCAGAGCAGAAAAATCACAAAGTCAGGTGAACAAGCCTTCAGTTTAGGTAGTGATTCAAAGAGCATGGAGTACGGTTTACTAGCATTCAAAGTCAGCATTAAGCCACACCTTAATGTCAGTAGTGTTCTTGGAGCTGGTGTATAGCATAAAGCAGGGTGGAGCAGGAAGAGGTGGACATGGGCAGGTTATTATTGAACAGTATAAAGAGCAGTGGGCCCAATATAGAGCCTTGAAGAACTTCAATATTAATGGTGGAGAGATCAGATTTAGATTGGTTAAATTTAACAAACTGCTGTCTACCACTGAGGCATCTAGAAAACCAGGTGATAACAGTGGGTGGAAACCCAAGAGCTGATAACTTAGTTTTGATAAAGGTGTGGCCCACAAGGTCAAAGGCCTTTGTTAGGTTGATGAAGACAGTCCCTGTGTACGTATTCCTATCCATGGCCACCTTGACATCATTAGTAAACTGAATGAGGGCAGTTGATATACTATGAGCCTTCCTGAAGCCATGCTGCACTGTGGATAGCAGGTTGTATTTTTGAAGGTGCTCCATCACCTGACAGGCTACCAGTTTCTCTAGCAACTTGTTCAGCACTGACAAGATTGCAATGGGGCAATAATTCTCAATGCATTTGGGATAATCTTTTTTGTAGACTGGCACCCCTATGGCAACCTTCCAGATTTTGGGCACCACAGTCAAGGTGAGAGACAAGATAAACAATCAAGTTATTGGTGAGGCTAGCTGGGGTGCAGTAATCCTGAGTAGCCTAGATTCAAGATTATCATGACCAACACTACTAAAAGGAGATGCAGTCCTCAAAAGGTGAAGAACCTCACTGTGTGTGACAGCCAAGGTAGAATGGGGGAAGCAGGTTGCTCTACTAGGGAGTACTGGTGAAGGACACAGCGGGACATGTCAATGCACTTGGATTGGTTAGAAACATAGAAGTTGTCAACAGATGGGGACCGTATGATCCATCAAGTCTGCCCTTGGCTTCCTACCCCCCTATTTAGCTGCCTGCTTGTGTACCCACAGTGTCTGTCCCATGCCCACTTGAATTCCCCCACTGTCTTGGCTCCCACCACTCCCTCTGGCAGGCTATTCCATGGTTCCACAACACGCTCTGTGAAGAAGAATTTCCTTGAATTGCTTCTGAACTTTCCTCCCTTAAGTTGAAGGTTGTGCCTGCTAGTCCTGCTGTAGTCCTTTAAATGAAAGAGGTTCTGCACATGCACCCTGTTGTTGCCTTTAAGGTATTTGAATGTTTCTATCATGTCCCCATGATTCCTGTGTTATTCTAGGGAGTATAAAGTGAGGTCATCCAGTCTTGTCTCGTATGGTTTCTGATGCAAGCCCTGCACCATCTGTGTTGCTCTTCTGTGTACCATCTCCAGCCTATCTATGTCCTTCCTGAGGTGTGGCCTCCAGAATTGGACACAGTACTCCAGGTGAGGCCTGGCCAGGGATTGATATAGGGGGATTACTTCATGCCTTCTGCTCGTGATGCCCATCCCTGTGCATCCCAGGATACCACTAGCCTTTAGTGCTGCCTTTTCACATTGTCTACTGATCTTGAGGTCATGTGAGATGATCACCCCTAGGTCTCATTCCTGCCTAGTAGCCACCAGCTGTTCCCCTCCCACTGAGTACAGTTTCCCCTGAGTTACGCTTTCCCAGGTGCATGACCTTGCATTTTTTGGCATTGAATTTCAACTGTCAGGTCATGGACCATTCCTCCACTTTTCAGAAATCAGCTTCCATGCTTCGCTGTCCCTCTGTTGTGTCTACCCTGTTGCCAATTTTGGTGTTATCTGCAAACAGGCACACCTTTCCCTCCAGTTCATCTGCAGTGTCACTGATGAATATGCTGAAGAGGATCGGCCCCAGAATTCAGCCCTGCGGGACCCCGACAGTCACCCCCCCTCCACAGACAGAGTACCATTTACTAATACTCTCTGAGTTCTCCCATGTAACCAGTTTCTGGCCCAGTTTGTAACCTCGGGCCCAGTTCCCATGTTCTCCAGTTTTTTGACTAGTCTCCTGTGCAGAATGGAGTCAAAAGCTTTGCTGAAATCCAGGTAAACCACATCCACTGCCCCACCATGATCCATTGTTTTGGTGACCCAATTGAAAAAATCAACCAGGTTTGTCTGGCAGGACCTCCCTGCAGTGAAACCGTGTTGATTTTTGTCAAAGCTGACCAGTTTGCTCCAAAAAAGCTATGATTCTTTCCTTCAGCAGGGACTCCATCAATTTTCCCACGACTGATGTTAGACTAACCGGACGGTAGCTACCTGGCTATTCCTTGCTTCCACTCTTGTGGAGTGGTACTACTGTTGCACTCTTCTAATCCTCTGGCACCTCCCCGCTCCTTAATGATTTGTTGAAGAGTACTGATAAGGGGGCTGCCAGTTCCCTCCCTAGTTCTTTCAGTATTCTTGGATGCATCCCATCTGGTCCCATATCTTTACCTACCTTTAACTTGTCTGTTTCCTCCCGGACCCTTCCTCTGTGAAGGGACCCGTGTCTATTCCTTCAATTGGACACTTCTTTATGCCTATTGTTGGTCCGTTACCGTCTACTTCCTGTGTGAAGACTGAGCAGAAGTACTCATTGAGTGCCTCTGCCTTCTCCCCGTCTTGCTCTGTGGTTTGACCGTCTTTTTTTGTGATTCTAACAATGCCCCTTTGGTCTTCCTTTTTTCATGTATGTACCTGTAGAAGGTTTTGTTACCCTTTTTTTACTTCCTGAGCTATTCGAACCTCTGTTTGAGCCTTTGCATTTCCTATCACTCCCTCTGTCTCTTGTAGTTTCTGTTTATATTCTGTTTTGTCTGCCTTGTTCCCCGATTCCTTGTACTTTCTGAAGGCTATGCAGTGTTGTCTCACCATGGTTGCCACATCCTTGGAAAATCATAGTGGGTTTTTGCTCCTTTTGATCTTACTAACCTGACAGGCACACTGTGATGTGACCATGGTTATTGCATCCTTCAAACTTGTCCAACATTCCTCAACGCTCCCTTCTGTCAAGTTACTAAGGTTGTGTCTTAGACAGGCCTTCAGGTGTGTGAAGTCTGCCCTCCTGAAGTCAAGGACCTTCAGTTTGGAGTGTGCAGAATCTACAGTCCTTTTTACCCTGAATCATACCCTGTTATGATCACTGTTGCCAAGGTGGTTCCCTACATAGACACCCGTAATCCTATTGCTATTTGTGAATATCAGATCTAGAACCATGTTACCCCTTGTGGACGATGTCACAAGTTGACTTGCTTCCTGTAGTGTGACTAGGAATTCCCTGTTCTTCTGTGATGCCACTGTGTGGGTATTCCAATCCATGTCTGGCAGATTGAAATCCCCCACCAGAGACGTGAGAATTAAAAGCATTTGCAATTCTCACAGAGTTGTTACAATTTATGCTATGTAATAACACGTCAGGTGCTGTACAGGACCTGGAGCTCAGAAACAAGCTAAATTAAAGCATTATCTACAAGAAATGAGTGATACAAAGGAGACCAATCTATCTAGTGTATGTCTGCAGAGAGGACAATAGGGTTAAGTTTGGAAATGTCCCGAAAGACTACTTCTTCAGGAGGACTAGACAGGGAGTGGGCCTTCCAAATGCAGAAGACGTGAATGATCACTAATGGAATCAGGCAAAGTGCCAGCAGTACTTACTGATCCTCTCCTTTCTATCTGTAAGGATTCAGTCAATTAAGGGACTGGTGGTTGCCCCTCATCGATATCTTAGTGGGTAAAGTGAAAAGCTGAGCAAGATGGAGCTTACCTAGCAAAGCTTCAAATCTGCTTGCTTTATTACTAAGCCAACGCAGGATGTGATCAACCAAATGGAATATTTAATTCTTTCTACTGCTAGCTGCCA
Organism: Neoceratodus forsteri; assembly: GCA_016271365.2. Lineage (NCBI taxonomy): Eukaryota > Metazoa > Chordata > Ceratodontiformes > Ceratodontidae > Neoceratodus > Neoceratodus forsteri. Next base: position 1,099,161,793 of record CM028129.1, on the reverse strand, counting down.
GGTAATGGACAACATCAGCTAGATCAGCCGTACCACATTTAGGGGGTTATAGACACAAACAATTTGATATTTCCAAGGATTAGCAGAGTGTGCAAGCCTTCACAGGAGGTTTGAGTATTCACAGGTAGGGCAGTGAACTGCGAGTAGTCTCTAAAGTAGACTGTAATGCCCCACCCTACTTTGAGGTTGAGTGGTCAAGTCTGAGTTGTTTATAATCTGACAAGGAGCACATAGAGTCAGAGATGATGGGCTTCAGCCAGGTTTCAGTCAAACAAAGCATCTCAGGACTGTAGTGCATTACCAAAGCTCACCAAGGTCTGTGAAGCTGACCATAAAGTTATGGACATTTAGATGGGCTACTTTGAGACCCTTAACACCAAACCACTGGGGGGGGGAAGGGTGCCAGGGTTTGCATAAGTAGATGGGCCAGGATTGGGTTCAATATCCTCTGATGAAGTAATGCAGTAGAGTAGGTAAAGAGACCAGTAGCCAAGGAATTAAACAGAGGCCTTTGGAAGTAATATTTGGTCAAATGATTAAGGATAAATAATACATGCTTTGATCTAAGGCATCATGTTAAATTGGGGGATATCAGTAACTACCAATAGGTTAGAGAAATGAAAGGCAGGTATGGTGTTAGTGATGGGCTGAGACTGGTAGCTGAGGGCTAGAGTAACATAGTCTATAAGAACTACCAGGACTACAAGTGTAACCCCTGTAATAATGGATGAGCACATTCCAGGATGGACAGTACCAAAGGAGTGACTCAAGAGCTGTCAGTAACAGTAAATCAGGAAAGCTATAGTACTAGGACCAGCTAGAATGGGGGCGCCACCTGGGGAGAAACTAACTGGCCAACACAAGAAAGCCTAACTGTACCCACTTTAAAACTGAAGCAGAGGTTGTAATGAGTAGTGCAGTAGTAAAACACAATGGGCCCGATTCTCAAAACTCTATGCAAGCCACGCCAAAGGTGACTTGCGCTGTTTGTCAGTGCCCCAGGGACCCTGCAGCCAATTCTATACTGGGTAGGGCCTCGGTGATAAAGTCCCACAGTTTGCAGTAACTTTGGCTGTGCGCCAAACAGATGGCGCATCTGGATGGATTGCCACAAGCTGCAGAGTGGCCATGCACCACTCTAGGACATCCCTTGTGGCTAGCAGTCCTCCCTCAGCCCTAAGCCCCTTTTATTAAAATCAAACACATCCCTGGTAGTGTAGCAGACCCCCCAGCCCCAATCCCCTTTTATTAAATATAAACACATCCCTGGTGGCCTAGCAGACCCCCCCAGCCCCAATCTGCACATATCAGAATAGATATTCTGAGGTGGTCTAGTGGACCCCCCAACTCAGCAGGCAGTGCCCCACCACCCCGTTCCCCCATCCCAAACCCAAGCCGGCGACTAGCACAGCTCTCTGCTCTCTCCACCAAGGCCAGCCACTGACTGAGTTGTCACTGAGCATGTACTGTATACATTATGTGCTCAGTGACAGCTCAGTCGGTGGCTGGCCATGGTGAGAGTGGAGGTCTGTGCCAGTTGCTGGCCCAGGTATGGGATGGGATGGGGGAGGGTGGGGTAGGGGCACTGCCTTACAGGGTGGGGGGGTCTGCTAGATTATCAGGGATGGGATTAATATTAATAAAAGGGGATCTGGGATGGGGGGATCATGGCACATGTTCCCTCCCACCTAGGGAGGGCTCCGAGAGTGATGCAAGTATGCTAACTATCCCAGAGGGTGAAATTCAAGGTGCTCTTAGATCAGTCCTGGCAAGCTCCCTTTGGTGCATGCAACCTGTGGTTGACACAGGCTGCATTTGTGAATCGCTCCCGGTGTATCTTTTGGTACAAGTGGCACTTTGCGCCATTCCTTGTGGTGCAAGCCCCTTGTGCCATACTGGGAGCTTTGAGAATTAGGCCCAATCAATTTATAGCAAGTGCAGCAGCAATAAACATCAACAACAAAGTTAAGCTAAAACCGAACATTTGCAAACCTTAGACAGTGAGTTAGCTAGACTCTGCAGAAAGCAGGTTTTGAACCACAGTAAGTAAGATGCCACAAAATACAAAATAGCATAAAAGCCCAGAAAGATTGTTGTTACTAAGCTGCTCAGGGAAGGATCCCAGAAAGATGATATTAATGAGACAAAATTAGGATAGTGCAACCAGGCAAACGAAAACCTCCTTAAGGGTTGTATATAAATGGAATACCATGGTTCAGAACTGGACATGCATCAAAACCCTGTAGCATAAATCAAGTTAGAGACAATAATAATACTGCAAAGTAGACAGCAGTATGGTTTAGGAACAGTACTTTAGATTGTCCTGTTTTACTGGCGCACACAGAATCCAGGAAGTCTTGTGGGAGTAGACTGAAGCAGCACCACTGGCCACCAGCTGCCTCGTTGTGCTAACTCTGTTTGGCAGACTCAAAGTCCTTTGTACTACAGTCCTTAGCACTCCAGACTCACTTGGTGGGCCAATGTTAAAAAGGCTGTACAGTGTTCACAGCATGGAGTCATAATGCCGCCAACTAAAAGTGTGTAGCTACAAACGCCGCAAGCAACAGAGCGGCAACCAAAATCAGAAGAAAAGAGTGCAGCCAATTGAAAATAATGGGTTTTCTTTTTTTGTCGGGGGGGCTTTGCCACCCAAACACCCTGACATGGAAGGCTTTGCTCCCCCACACCCCCTGGACTCTAGATAACAAATTCCGAGGGTGTGTGGATTCCGGGATGAGGCAAAACTCCAAGAGGGGGAAAGTTTAAGTTTAAAAAAAAAAATGGAAAAGCTGCAACACTGGGGGACCTGGGGGGGATCTGAACCATGGTCCCAGGTGTCCCATCCTGCCATGTGTGGGTGCCTTAGCCACTCCACCACAGGAGCAGCTCAACCAGGCACCCCAGCACATGGCAACTTGATGCTCTCGTGTAAGAGCACAGAGTGACAGGGGCACTGATAATTCCCTAATGCTGTTATACCCCTGTCGCTCTAAATCCAGCTGCACTCCACACAGCACGGTTATTGCAGCACAGTTTTTGTTTTGACATATTGACCCGGTACCAGTGTCCAGTATCCCCAAGGAGCATCTCCTGATTGGAGGAGGAAGAGAAGAGGAGGCACAGCTTAGTCTAAGCAAATGGTGCTGACTGGAGCACCCAAAATCTGTCTGCAGCATTGTCTTTTCTCTGGGCTTCCGATCTGGTACTCAGGATCCATTGGTATGGTGCAGGGGGAGGGTGGTTCTTGCAGCGCTGCACCCTCATTAATTAATTAATTAATCTGATTTACCAGGAAGGTGGACTGGATTAAAGACCCATTTTCAGTCACACCTGGGAAAAGGGGGAAGCCAATAGGTACACAATACAAAACTACAGATAACAAACATCAAGTCAACAAATACTGTATGTTTAAAAATATGTACAATATTTTCATAACAGGGGTATAGCCAGGATCTGGTGAAGGGGGTTTTCCCAAACACTTCTAGGGGGGTCCAAGAGCATGCAACCCCATAAAAGTTTGAAAATTTATGAGTTAAATGGTGCAGTTATGTGCATTTTGAGGCAATAACTGTTGTGTTATAAAATGCATCAAAATTCAAGTTGTCAGTCTTATACCTCCCCAGTCCCTTCCTTGTACCTTCCTATTTTTATTTGTATACTAAAACTTTCAGATAAGTAAGCCAATGCTTATTTCATTGTGCCTCTCAAAAAGCATTTGACTGCCTGCCCGGCATAACTGAGACCTAACTTGTATACCCTTCTTACCATAAGCAGACATGGCTAAAAAGAGTTTTGTCTGTCCATCAACCAGACAAAATAAAATATTAATAAAAAAAATATATTAATATGAAAAAAACTATGCTTCTGTGTACACTATGTTTGAATCCCTCATACCCAATACACACACTGGTCAGCCTTTACCTTGAGGTACAAGACAACATTTGTGATTATGGGTACTTTCCAGTCCATGTATGTTTAAGGCACAATCATGCCATCTTCTCTACTGAGACCCTATGGGCAAAATAAACATTCAATGATTAGGAAGCTGACAAAGGTATACTGAGATTGTGGCTTGCTCATAGGTATTTTGTGGACTGAGCTGAGACAAGTCACAAACTTCACAAACTTTGTCCTGTTATGTTTTCTTTTTTCCTTTTCTCCACCTAATCATTCTCAATCCTGTGGCTCTACCTTGGCTTTTGATAATTTGCACTAGTGACTCTGCTGCCTGCAGTAACCAGGCGAATGCTGCCCCATGGCCCTCAGACTAAATATGGTGGGAACTTACTAGTCAGCCAGGCAAGAATTCTAGAGGCATTTTCAGTCTGCCCCAGCTCGTGACAACCACCAAGACCCGCTGTGGCCACAGGGAAGCGTGACAGACACTAGTCCACCGACTGGGTCAAATTATTTATTTATTATTAGCACCCACAGAGAAGAGCAATGAAATAAAAGCACCAGAGCAGCTGCACTGATCACATACCACCCGACTGACTCTTACACTGACTAGCAGGAAAGTAAGCATGTCCTGCGAGTCTGCTGACTCTGGCTTCTGAGAACCACCTGACCATCCTTTGACAGTCATCTGACCCAGCCAAGACCAGTTGATCATTGGAGCTCCTTGTCTGTCCATGGGTGGGAGGTGGGGTTGCTTGCTGCATACACACTAGCCGATGCTTGCCTCCCATCTCGCTATCGCTGCAGCATTTTAAAGGATTTGTCAATTTTCTGACACACTGACCAGTGAATGCACAGTGGGACTTTAATGGATCAGGGCTTTTCTGACCGAAACACTGATGCAGTGCTGAGGCTGGGAGTAAAAGGGGAATCAGATTGGGGGTTTAACGCATGCTGTTGAAGTGTGGGGGGGTACATGCACCCAGGAATCCCCCCCCCGGCTACGCCTATGCATAAATACGACTATAAGAAGATGACCAAATAAAGACCAAAGTTAAAACATCAAGTATTTTCTGAACAACTACACATTGATAGTCTCTTTATGTGACTTTTTACAATTTTTTTAAGCCCATGTGTTTTGGAGTGAACATCTATGCTGTTTAATAAGATCATTTAATAATCTGGGACCATAAGAACTTAGTGAACATTTGGGCACCTTAGTTCTGATCCAGCTCTCTTGGTGCTGTTTTGTTGAATGACCGCTGAGCGTCAGTAGCAGGACAGCAGTGGCGATTTTACAGGTGGTGCCCAGTGAGAGATAGGGCTGGGATTCAAAGCCCTCTCTCGAGCAACAGTATCTGGTATCCCCAAGGAGCAGCATCCAATTGGAAGAGGGAATGAAGAGGAGACATGGCTTAATTCAAGCAACCAGCACTGACTGGAGCACTGAGAAGCTGTCTGCAGCACTGTCTTTTCTCTGAATTTCTCATCAGATACTTGGGATCCATCGGCGCGGTGTGAGAGGAGGGTGGTTCTTTCGGCATTGAACCCTCATGACCCCAGAGCAGCAGGAGCAGGGTGCCCTGTCAGTGGTGATTGCATAACTGATGCAAAGTGAGGGATGGCCCATGATTTAAAGCCCTCTCTTGAGCAGCAGCATCTGGTATCCCCAAGGAGCAGCTTCTGATTGGATGAGGGAGTGAAGAGGAGGCACAGCTTAGTCCAAACAAATAGCACTGATTGGAGCACTCAGAAGCCACGTACAGCACTGTCTTTTCTCTGGGCTTCTCTGAAGGTACTTGGGATCCATCGGCGCTATGCAGGGGGGGGTGTTTTTTGTGGTGCAGGACCCTCACAGCCCTGGAACAGTTTTAGAATATGGTAACCCCACCTGGCATTCATCTCTCACCAAAGGGGAACAATAAATGTTAGAAGGTATTCAGAGATGAGCTATAATACTTATTTTTAAATTATGTTTTTTTATGCAGACTTTTTTGAGATACTCCATGTATATACGATTGAGAAAACCAACGGCTATTTACATAGAACTTTTACAGTGAAGTATGGGCTGCATTACAGCTAGAGTTCATGTTTGTGTTCAGGAGGATCCTTAACCTGTCCTCCAATGGCATTATCTGTAACTAGATTTGTTTTTTAGTCTGAGTTAGTTAAAATTCCATTCTTTCTACCATGAAGATGTTAAAAGTGTCCAGACTGAGTTGTACATGTGCTTTAAGCCTAAATTAGTATAATGTATCCTATCCAATCAATTGCAATCTAGCAATAGATTTTTCCACCATTCCACGAGAGGTGAGTTTTCATCTTAGCAATACATCTTCTTGCACTGACCAGGACAAGACTTATCTTTTTTTTTTTGCATGAAACCTGCCAGGAGTGGAGTAATGTCCTAGGTATACACAGCTGTGGCTTAACGTTTATGGAAATGTATTCTGTTTTATTTAATACTCTTAAGATCCCATTCAAGAATGATCTGATATCCTTGCATGTAGCCAAAAAAATGAATCAAAGTTTGTCTTTGGTTTTGGTGTCTGTTACACAGATATGATACAGAAGGGTTCATTTTACTCAGTGAATGAGGTGTAAAACAGAGCTCGTGTAAAATATTAAACTGGATTTGATCTAATTTATTACTGATTTACAATTTAAAAGATGTAGTGTTGTCCATTTATTATCATTAATAGTATGTATTTGTAAGTCTTTCTCCCAACTTGCTTTGTTAGATTTAACTATAATGCTGTTAATCAGAATATTGTATAATTTCAATATTGTTTTCCAAGGTGGTTGCCCATCAGGTGGAATCAGTATTAGTTGGGCTATTGTCATTTTTGGTTTCTCTAGCGTATGTCCTAATTTGGAGATGGGCCCGACTCTCAAAAGCTTACGGCTGGCGTAACCTGACTTGCGCCAAAATAAATGGTGCAAGTAGCAAGTTACACCAGCAGTTGCAACATGCAGTATTCTACAAAGCAGCCTGTGACATGTTGCAGGCTGTTTGTGCCACAGTGGACTTGCGCCAAAGTGGACTTTTGCCACCAGTTACACCATAAACCCTCTGTAACATGGCACTGGAAGGGTTTACGGCAGCAGTTGTACCCTATTCTGGAAGGGCAGCCTCCAAGTCCCTGAATTTGCTATTCTAAAACAACCCTTGGAGGACATCCATCAAAGTACAGTTACACCAGCAAATAGCTGGTGTAAGTGTACTGTGCATCCACCGAGGGTTGTGCCAATGTGCCGCCAACCCTGATCCCCCAGTATATGTATCGCCCACCCCCATCTCCAAACCAGTAGTAAAGCCCACAGGAAAGATCTAACCCCTGCCTCGATCCCCAATAAAGTTGGAAAAAAGCCCCACAGAGCTATGGGACTCCCCTGCCCTGATCCCCAATAATGTTTGAAAAAGCTCTGCAGGGCTATGGGACCTCTGTCCCATCTTCCAATATTGTGCACATAAAGCCCCACAGGGCTAGCGCCTCACTCACCAACTGAGTCCTACAGTGATGTACTACTGTAACAGCACGTTTCACGAAAGACAGCCTCATTCATTGAGCGTGTATTATTTACAGCAGTACGTGTTCACATGGAGCTCAGCTGGTGGCTGCCCATGGTGATGAGAGGTGGGCTGTGCCACTCACTTGCTGAGGATGGGTGGGGGGTGTTGGGTGGACTGGCATTGCCAGGTGGGGGGCCACTAGACTACCAGGGAGATCGGGGGCTATGTTAATTATTTTTTTATTGCACATCACAATTCTGGGGATCGGGGAGTGGAGGCACTAGCCCTGCAGGCCTTTTGCTATCAATGCTGGGAACAGGCATGGTGGAGGGTGTACTAGTCCTGCTGGGCATAGGGCATGTGTTGGGGGATTGGGCATGGAGGGGGGGTGCTAGCCCTGTGGGGTGTTTTGTTTGGGGGTTCGGGGCATTGGTGGGACTTGGGGTCCATTAGCCGTGCGGGGCTGTATAGTGTGTATATGGGGGGGGCACTTGTGCCCTGCACTTGGGAAAGCCACAGGATGCAGACAACTGTTCTGGTATGCTCTCCGTTTGGCGTACTGGCACAGTTGGTGCATGTTGCAGGACTTAGCCACGGGGACCCTGCCTGATAGAGAATCGGGTGCAGGGTCCCTGGTGCAACCATGTTTGGCGCTAGTCACCTTTGGCAGCAACTTGTGCTATCATTCTAGAATCGGGCCCATAGTATGATCTGATCTAGAGATAACAGAAAAATTATGAGTTAGGAATCTGAAATTTAAATCTTATCTATTCTAAGGAAATAAACTGATCCCAGTTATATAGATCTGACAGCCAAAGGATTCCCTTCTTAGCTCATCCTGTACATCCTTTATTCATAGAAGGAATATGTATAAGTTACAGTTTAGAGTGTAAGTAAGTTTATTCTTAAATTCTCTGTGTTCCTTTTATAGAATTATGTCAATGCTTCCCATACTGAATTTCTGAGAATATTATCAATTATCTTTCTAGATTTCTACTGAAGTTGGCATAAAGATAGTGAACAGGTTTCTTACATTGTTGTGTGTTTTCATAGTATCCCCACTATGGCGGATCTTTACTATGGAGGTCAGAGATAGATAGAATTAGTGTTACTTTATGATAAAGCTAAAAATTACATAACTCCAGATCTGCACCTGTGTAGCTGGTTCTGATTTTCTCCAACAGTCTGGGCTTTTTTTTCCCAGCAACAAAAATGTAAAGATTGCCTTGTCCGGATTATTAAAGATTCTTTTAGGTATATTGGGCCCCATGCATAACTGAAATAGTTGCCTATGTGCTGCGTATCCAAGGTGCATAGACAACCATATGTTTGAATGCCGCACAGCCACAGGATGCTTAGGCACGTGCTGCCCCAGCCCCATGGGTGACTCCATGCTGGGGGGGGGGGGTATCAGGGGTGTGCCTGAATTGCAGGAATTCAGGAAACCAGGCATAACCCAGTAGCACCGGAATAGGATGTCTGAGGCCACAGCCTAGTAGGCTGCAGGAGGGCTGGGGCAGCGGCACGGATGAGTGCCCAGAGTATACACATTTGGTGCCACTTTACGCGGCTGGCCCCTTCTCTGTGTGCCCACCACATGGATGCAAGGGATCCACTTTGGGACCCGGTACAGGCATCCAATTGGATGCCCACCTGGGTCCATTACTCCACCTCTGACTGCCCGTGCAACCCTGTGTGCCTTGAGCAGAACTGCCTGAAGTTGATAAAGAATATTCAGTAGAAGAAACATCGGTAGTACCTGGACTCATCCCATTTCTCCAGGTCCTTTTTTATCACCATTATATTACTGATATTCATTTTGGTGTTTGGGAATGGCAGTAGAGATGGGGGATCACTGCTGAACCAGGTTGTTACTCTGTGGAGAACAGCACTCTGTGGGAGTGATTTTATGTTATACCATTTTTGGTGTGCTACATGCTACCTTGATTCCAGTTATTTTTATTGCAATGCTGTATCTCTCTCTCTGGCATTTGGAGTGACTGAAGCTGGTCAGAATCCAGAATCTCTGAGTCCATAAATCCTGAGGCACAAAGGCCTGGAGGTCTTGAGAGAGCACGGAGGTAGGGAGAGAGTGAAGAAGGAGTGGAGGAATGCCACAAGGAGGAACAGAGTCTAATCACAAGAAGACTCAAAAGAGAGCTTCAGTGGATCAGGAGCAGCATTTGAGCTCCAACAGTGAGGTGCAGGATTGAGGATACCGATTACCACCTGTCTTGCTGTCTCTGCATGGTCCGTGGAACCTTAAGGGGGGGAGGGTCCATAGGCTGAGAGAATTGGTGGAGCACTGCAGTTGATGATACTGGAAATACTGGTAAATAAAAGAGTTCCAAAAAATAAAAGGGATGGTAGTGGCAGGCGATGTGAAAGCAGCATTTGTAAGTCACCAACTTGCAATTATTTTTCTCCATTTTGTTCCAGAGGAGACTGCATGAAATACACAAGCATGGTGAACTCATGAGAACTTGTGTGCATTTAGATTCGGTCAGCAGACACTAATTATTGTGATGCTCTGAGGAAACTTTCAGCTTAGAGTTTATTGTATTTATTACTACATCTGTTGCTTTTCTTCTGCTTTTGAAAGGTTTTATATTCTGGTTGCCTTGTAAATGTAAAACTCTTGTTTCCATGCTCCTGATTGGATTAGAATTAGTGTAACATCATATTTTGGTGTCATTGACATCAATGCTCAAGTTCTTTAGCCCAATGCTGATATAAACCATGGGGCAAGGAGAAAAGTTTACACAAGGTAGACTATATGAGTACATTTCACTTAAAGGGACGCTGTCAACCCCCTACAGCCTCAAATTGTCCTTAGTTTAAAGAACACATTTTATGATTGCTCACACTCTATAGAATTTGCTGATGTACTCTAGCTGGTAGTCTGAGTCTATGTCCTTTTTTCCTTCTAAAAGTGAAAAACAGACTGCCCACCCTAGATATGTTACCACGCAAAAATATGTTTGTTTACAGTCCTTGATCAACTCCCACTGCATCTTTCCTGGACTTCAGAACAATTCAACACTATCTAGCCACTAAGGATGCAGTTAGAGAAGAGGAGACTATTGCATCATAAGTGGCTGCAGTATTTTGGGTGTTCTTTATGTTCAGGTAGCACACAATAAGCGTGGATCAAGGATCTCAAACAAAACAAGGTTTGGTATAGTTACTTCATTAGTATGTATTTCAGTTCTGGTAAGAAAGGAAGCAAATAAAACAACCAGCAACATCAATGAACTTTAAAGGAGGTAAGCAATAAATAAAATGTGGGTTTTCAACTAGAAATAATATGATGCATAAATGGTTGGCAGTGTCCCTTTAAGCTCCATTTTTCATACTTAAATCTTTCAGCCATTAAGCTGCCTATCTATTAAGCCATTTAAATTTTTCTGACAAAGTTTTGATGCTAAACATAGCCGCAGTCATTCCACCCATGGGTTCTTAATTTAACTCAGGGAGAGTTTGCTAGTTTTTTTCCCAGCTGAAGAATTTCTGCTTTCTAAAGCTATTTGAAGCCCTTTACAAAAAACATAGCTTTTAATATTGAACTGAACATTAGATGTTTCCAGCTGTTAAAGATTATAAAGCTATACAGCTCTGCTCCCAGGAGAGTACGAGCAATTTTTTTTTCTTACAATATTGATGTAAGTGATTTTCGTGCTTAGTTCACTCAAAGGGGCTATTTGATTGTTTTGAAGTCCTCCTCCTTTTTAGAATAATTTATATTATAAATGCTTGTATGTATTTGAATGTTTTATTTTAATGTTATAGGCAACCACTCAGACACAGCTAGCTACCTATTAATACACACTTAGATGCACCTGCCAGAGCTTCAATTTCCACGGTGTTCTGAAAAAAAAATGTTCACCCTGAACACATACAGTAAGAACATCCATTATATCCAGTCTGCAACCTTCCTGCTTTTTTGTGTGAAACTGTTGCTCCTTAAAGAACACAAGTACTCAAAATATGAGTGGGTTAGGGCCCAGACAACTACCGACACCAACAGTTTATGAGGCTTAGGTCAGGAAGCACAGGCAGACCAGAATAAATTGAGAAATCCACAAGTAGTGCTTTATTATTAGTAGTAACAAAAGAACAAAAAGAAAAAGAAATGTATAGTCTGTTTTTTGGCATGAGCAGTCCAAAATCAAAGTCCAATTTCTGAGTTCAGAACTGAAGTCTGCAATCAACCAGCTCTCTGTAGCCTCTGGTCGCCAAATCACAAATCCCCCTGAAAACACATGCTTTTCTCTTTTCACACAAAACTTCAGAACCTTGTCAGATTCTAATTTCCACCATAGCACTGTGACCCAGAACTTCAGAACCTTGTCAGATTCTAGTTTCCACCAGAGCATTGTGACCCAGAACTTTGAAACCTTGTCAGACTCTAGCTTCCAGAGCATTGTGACCCAATTACAAACCGGTCTCTTTTGCTTACAGTTTCCTCCAGCCTGAGGTCAAAAGGTCACACTCTGTTACACTTTGCTAATAAACTCAAAGAGCTGTTTCTGTAATCATTTCAATGGTAATAACTACATCTAGATTACAAATCAGGGAATCCAGTTTCACACGTATTTCTTATAACTATATATAAAAGGAAGGTAGAGACAGCAAAAAGGGAAAAGGAGAGAACAGCAAGTAAAGGCAAGAGTCGACTGCGCAGTCCAATAGAAAAGACAGAGATAGTAGGCAGAATCCTTGCTTCAAACTCTTTCTGCACATCACAAATGGGACATGGTCCAACCAACCCAGTCACAATAGAAACATAGAAACATAGAAGTTGACGGCAGATAAAGACCACAAGGCCCATCCAGTCTGCCCATTTTTTCTACCTTATGAAACCATGAAAGTGGTATACCGACTCAACTACTTCATCACTTGAACTTATTTCCACAATCAAGATAGGACAAAAGTAAGGAAGCTCTACCATCCTACTGAACTTTCTATGGCCAATTTAATGACCTCTATACCAACCACTAGAAGTAAGGAAACAGGAAAAGAAAAATATCTGGAACAAGGTTCTTCAAACCATTTACGGTCCACCCAAAGGTCAATAGCCACTTTTATCCCTATTAGACTAACTGCAAAGGACTTCAATTGCCTGGCTACTGACCAAATAAATCCTTTGACTGAGGCACCTATGGAAGAGGCTGTGCAAAATAGAAGCATTTAAAATACTAATGGAAATGAGATTATTATAAATGAAAGCCTGATATGAAGCTAAAGAAACTCAAAATCAAATAAAAACTAGTGAATATCAAAAAAGGAACTATCAATATTGGTCCTATCCTCTTCAATAACCCATTACAACATTTTTAGAAATGAGAAATAAAAATGATAACAAAGGGAAGTGAGTTGGTAATAGAAAAAGTTGTATAAGCAAGTTAATAACAGAAACATTGTACAAGCTGACGTGCATAGCAATTCCATTGGTCTAATAGAATGATTCTCCCTACCCTCCATAGCAACAACTATAAATAACATTGAGTATTTAACAAGAAGTAGATTAGGTCTCTGTAGTCCTTTAAGTATCAATTCAGATATTGATACTATGTTAAATCAGGCTGAAGGAAATTCCAACAGAATTGATAGGAAGCATCCTTAGAATGGCAGAAAAAGGGGAGATATTGTTGATGGGGGACCTGAATGTGCCAGATGTTAACTGGAGCACATTTGCTGCTGCCATATCCAAGAGCAGAGTCAGTCTCGATGCCCTACAGGGGGCATGCCTCAGGCAGCTAGTGTTGGAACCCACTCGGGAGGGAGTAGTCTTAGACCTGGTACTCTCAAATGGGGACAGAGAGAGGATCTCTGATTTATAAGTGGGTTGCCATCTGGGAACAAGTGGCCACCAGACAGTGTGGTTCACAATAAACACAGCCATAGAGTCAAGCCATACAAAAACAAGGGTACTGAATTTTCAGAGGGCTGACTTTGGCAGAATGGGAGAGTGCCTAAGGAATGCACTAGCAAAAGGGCAGGAAAGAGGGGTGGAGGAACAACGGGAAAAATCAAAACTGCCATCACAGAGGCAACAAACCTTTGTGTGAAACAAATAAACAAAACAAAATGAAGGAAAAAAAACACTATGGTTCTCAAAAGAGGTGGCAGTGAAGGTTAGGGAGAAAAACACGGCATTCAAAAAGTATAAGGAATCACAGAAGAAGCAGGACAGAGATCTCTAACAGTTAAAGCAGAAGGAAGCGGAGAAAGCAGTCAGAACCGCAAAGGCCCACACCGAGGAAAAGATAGCCAGCTCAGTTAAGAAGGGGGTTAAAACCTTTTATAGGTAAATTAGTGAGTGAAGAAAGACCAAAAGAGGGATAGTGAGGCTTAATAAAGGGGAAGGGGTGGGCAGAGGGTTACAGTGAAAAGGCAGAGATACTGAACAAATACTTTTGTTCAGTATTGACAAAAGAATAGGAGGGGGACATAACTAAACCAAACAATAGGAGCACTCTGGATAGGGGGGTCAATACCAGTCCATTCACAGAAGAAATGGTCCTGAAAGAACTCCTAAAACTCAAGGTGGACAAGGCAATGGGGCCTGATGGGATTCACCCCAGAATTTTAAAAGAACTAAGGGGAGAACTAGTGAGACCACTAACTACCCTTTTAAACAAATCATGGGAGGATGATGTGGTACCTGAAGACTGGAGGAAGGCGGATGTGATTCCCCTTCACAAAAGTGGGAGCAAAGCAGAAGCAGGAAACTACAAACCTGTTAGTTTGACCTCAGTGGTAGGGAAGATGATGGAATCACTTCTGAAAGAAAGAATTGTTGAGTACCTAGAGACCAGCGGGGCACAGGACCCAAGGCAGCATGGATTCGAAGGTCATGTCAGATGAATCTAATAGATTTCTTTGACTGGGTGACCAAAGTAGTAGACTGCGGGGGGGTTGTGGACCTGGCCTAGATAGACTTTAGCAAGGCATTTGACACAGTCTCATGCAAAAGATTAATAAACAAGTTAGCCAGCCTGGAAGTTGGTCCCAGGGTGGTAGCCAGGGTAAAAAATTGGCTGGACATCAGGACGCAGAGGGTAATAGTAAATGGAGTCCACTCCGAAGAAAGGGGGGTTACTAGCGGAATACCGCAGGTTCAATACTGGGGCTGGTCCTCTCTAATGTCTTTATAAGTGATATTGCAAAGGGACTGGATGGAAAAGTATGCCTCTTTGCAGATGACACAAAGATCTGCAACTGGGTTGATACACAAGGGGGGGGGGTGGAAAGGATGAGAAGGAACCTGGCAAGGTTGAAGGAATGGTCAAATGTATGGCAGCTTAGATTCAATGCAAAGAAGTGCAAAGTAATGCACCCGGGAAACAAAAACCCAGGGGAAGAGTACACAATGAGGGGGAGGTACTAACAACAACAAAAATGAAAGGGACCTTGGGGTAGTCATATCTGATGACCTAAAGGTAGGCAGGCAATGTGAGAAGGCAGTAAGGAGGGTTGGGGGGATACTGGGATGCATAGGGAAAGGCATCACCAGTAGAAAACAGTAAGTTGTCATCTATCTGTATAGACAGTTGGTGAGGACCCCATCTGGAGTACTGCGTGCAGCTCTGGAGACCCCATCTCTGCAAGGACATAGACAGGATGGAGGCAATCCAGAGGAGGGGAACCAAAATGGTGCAGGGTCTGCACCAGAAACCATACAAAGAGAAACTAAAGAAGCTTAATATGTATACCCTCGAGAAAAGGAGGGAGAGGGGGGACATAATAAAAACTTTCAAGTACCTCAAGGGAATCAACAAAGTCCAAGAGGGGAGCATCTTTCAGAAAAAGAGATGTGCGGAGGAAGGAGGCTTCCAGTGTAATGGCTGCCTGCTAATTTGCCTAGTCATTCAGCTCCTCGACCCTATCTGCCTATATTCGGTTAAATACCCACTCAGATCGCAATTGCTTTGGGAAATTAGTTGCCTAACAGTTACCAGACTCTTGGAACTCTTTCTATCCCACTAATCATCCCCTGATGGACGCAGAGATGGACAGGCAGCCCCTCAAGCACACCCCACCACCGATTCCAGTAAAAGAGAAGGCACCAAAGTGGGCCAAAGCAAACTCCAAGAAGCCAGTGCCCCAGACAAGCTCACGGGGCACTTTCCAAAGAGAGGTTTCTGGAAGAACTAGCCCCGATGAAGGAAACCTTGCTTATGCTGGCCTCCGAATGCCATAGCATGAAAGCCTCTCTTGACCAGCTTGCTATACGCACCAAAGACAGTGAGACCCGTATTTCATCCCTCAATGATTGGAGGGGCAAGATGGACCCAGACGTTGTTAATCTGCACCAGTGACTCAAGAAGACAGAGAAATGACTGGAGGATCTTGAAGGGCATTCGTGACGGAATGACCTGGTAGTCCTTGGCCTTCCTGAAGGTGAGGAAGGAGCTGCAGCCATAATTTTTGCCCCAAAATTGTGTGAAAAGCTGGTGGGGCCTTCACCAAACGGCCCCTCATATATCATAGAGTACGCCCACAGATCACTGCGGCCTATGCCACCAGCCAGATCGCCCCCAAGGCCTTTTCTTTTTCGAATCTCAACTTCCTAGCTAAACAGCATGTGCTTACTCGTCCAAGAGATATCAAAGAAATCCAGTGGGAGGGTAAAAGACTGAAAATATCGCAAGACCTACCATTCTCCATGCACCAACAGCAATCGTCCCTTCACCCTCTGGTCAGCAAATTCATTTCTGCGGGCATCAAGTTCAGAGTCAGATACCCAGCGACCCTGCAGGTGCTCAAGGATGGTCAGTGGAAATTCTTTGAATTTTTGGAATCGGCTACTGAATCCTGCAAAATTTGGTATCCAGACTTAATTAAGTGACAGCCTGTGCGCATCCCCTCTCGGGATTCTGGGGCCACCTAATGGTAGAGGAATGGAACTGCAATATTGATTTCATTATTTCCCTTGGGTTAATCTGCAGAGGGATGCCCCTTGTTGTGACCAGTGTTCTTTTCTTTCTCCTTAGTCCTGGGGGCACTACCTCAGATGTCGGACTCTATAGTAGAAGGAGTCATAGTCAGGTGCTTAGGGAATGTTCTCCCCTGGTTAAATGAACATCATTATAACCTGATATTTTTTTCCCAAAGGAGTTTATAATGGTTTATTTCGTGCACCCAGCCTATGGAAGCTTCATGGACTGGTAGCGGACTTGCAAATATGTTTAGTGTTTAGACATTATTCTGTTGTTTGCTGGGAGATTAGTTATTTGGGGTTTAGTTGCCATTTGTTATTACATCATGTGGTTTCTTCTGGCAGTTAGTAGTATTTATGTTTTGGGAACTTTGGGGACAGGTTTTAAAAAAGATGTGTTTGATAGGATTGTGGTGGGTGGTGGGGGGGGAGTATGGTTGGGAACTGGCAAGCAGCATGCTCATCATTGCACCGAACGAGGAGAACGGTGTTCAGTCATTAGGACTGGGGGTGGTAAGCATTTGCTACACTTGTTCTTTCTTACAGATTGTCTTGATTTTTCTCTGGGGATGAGAGGGAGGGGGGTATACTTTCTACTGGCTACCCAATGTGGCAGGGTCTATTTACTGTGCTAGGGCAGGGGGGAGGGGAGGGACAGTCTTGAGAGCTCCTATGTTTCTGATAATTAATGGGATTAGTGCTTTTTCCATTTTTCAAGCAGTGGTACTATACTACTTTACTACTGACCATGAAAATTGCTTCTTGGAACATTAAGGGTACCCAATCACGAGTCAAACGTCTCCAAGTTTTAAAGCACCTGAATTTGTTGGGGTGCCATATTGCTATGCTGCAGGACATGCACTTATTGGAGTCAGAAAACAACCTATTTCACAGAGGGTTTGTAGAGTGTGTCTACACAGCAGGCAATTCTACTGCACAACAAGAGGTTGCAATACTGTTTGCCTGGGGGACACAATTCCAAGAGTTACAAAAGATTGTCAACCCACAAGGTAGGTTTCTTTTGCTGACAGGTATTCTTGACCACAAAGAAATTTTGCTGGGTAATGTCTGTGGACCTAACAGGGACTCCCCCAACTTTTTAATAAACCTGGCTCTTACCCTTGCCCCCTTTAACCATTTGCCTATTAGTCTAGCAGGAGACTGGAACCTCACCTACAACAAGCCTAGACAGATATTCTCAGAGAAGCAGCATTCTCTCTCCAGCTCAACGGCACTCCATGAATTATTGGAGTCGTATGGATTGTGTGACCCATGGCGCCTCCTCAATCCCAAAGCTATGGAGTTTACTTTTTACTCTCCCTACCACAAATCCTTTTCTCGAATAGATTTTTTTTGTAACCAACCATCCAGTGCTCTCAGGGCTGAGAGGCTGTGATATTTCACTCAGAGTGATCTCTGATCACTCTTTGATTTGGATTGAGGGCAACATATCCTCTGATACCCTGAAAGACACCACATGGAAATTAAATCTGCAATTACTCGCTCAAGAGGAAACTGTTAAGAAGGTTAAAGCACTTATATCCCAGTTTATGGAGCAAAATGAGGGTTCTGTCCCTGCCTTCGACCAGATCTGGTGCTCTCTGAAATGTGTCCTGAGGGGAGAGTTTATCAGATTATCTGCGATTAGGAAATGCAAACAAGGAGCGATTGCCAAAACCCTGCTCGAGGACATTAAATGCCTTGAAGCATCACTCTCTAGTCCTCCTGTGACCACATATCTTGAGCACCTTATGGTGCTTCATGATCAATATGCAGAATCCCTGTGAGAAAATGCTGACTATGCCCTTTTTAAAACCCATGCTAAATATATAGAACAGGGAGATAAGGCAAGCCATCTCTTTGCCTTAAGGCTCAGGAAGCAAGACAAACCGAGGTTAGTTACTTCTCTTTCCTCTCCCATGAGTAATACCTTGTTAACCACCCCTAGAGAAATAGCTAGAGAATTTGAGTTCTTCTACCAGCAGCTTTACAGTCCCCCTGAGCACACACCTCCGGTGTCTGCTATACAAGACTATCTGGCTAGTGCTACTCTCCCAACCCTTATCCCAGACCAGAAGGCCCTTCTGGTTTCTCCTATTACTGAGCTTGAAATTGTGGCAGCCACTCGATCCCTCTTGAGGGATGAAGCACCAGGTTCAGATGGGTTTCCATCCAATGTCTATAAAGTTTTTGAAAAAGAACTGGCCCCCATACTCCTTTTGTTATTTAATTTCATTTGTACAAAGGGATTATGGACCGAACCCTGCTGGAGGCCATTATTGTGATTTTGCAAAACCTGGCAAGCCCAAAAATAGGGTGACGAATTATCATCCTATTTCACTAATGAATTACGATATAAAACCTTTTGTCAAAATACTGGCCTCACATGTGGCAAAGGTATGGGAAGGGTTGCTTAGCCAAGAGCAAACTGGCTTTGTTGAGGGTAGATCTTCATCAGACCATATCAGAATGTTGGCCCATATATTCTCCGTATCCAGGGAGGCAGCTCAACCTATGGTGCCAGTCTCCCTAGATTCGGAGAAGGCTTTCAATAGGGTCAGTTGGCCTTTCCTTTTTGAAATTCTGGCTAAATTTGGTTTCCCTTCTAAATTCATCTCCTGGGTCAAGTCACTGTACTCTAGACCTACTGCCAAGGTGTACTGCAATGGCGTCTTTTCCATTACTTTTCCTCTGGCCTCCGGAACCAGGCAAGGTTGCCCACTATCCCCGTTACTTTTCAGTTTATATCTAGAACCCCTCCTACGCCACCTAAACTCCTCTCCTTCTTTAGTAGATATTCCTATTGGCCCTTTTGAACTAAAGTTGTCTGCCTATGCAGACGACATTCTTCTCCACATCACAAACCTGGATAAATCCATCCAGGCAGCCCTGGATGTAATTGATGACTTTAGTTGGCTATCAAACTATAAATTGAACGTAAGTAAGACTGAGGTGATGCCCTTAAATCCCCATGTCCATAGAGATGATGTCGCTGCCTTTTCTATGACCTGGACCACTAGGCTCAGGTATCTGTGTATTATTTTAGCACCCTCAAGTTTTCTCCTTAAAAGCTCAATTTGGATAATCTCATTTCAACTGTTCAACGAGACCTCAACAGATGGTCCCCTCTTTATCTGTCCCTCCAAGGTAGGGTCAATGTTATTAAAATGAATATTATGCCCAGGGTTTTTTACCCACTTACTATGTTAAATATGCACCTACCATTGAGCTGGTTTCATAAACTTCCTGGACTCATCTCCAGGCTTCTGTGGCAGGGTGAACTTCCACGATGGTCGTATAATCGCCTCTGTGCCCTGAAGATCTCTGGGGGACTTAAACTCCCTAATTTCTACCTATATTATTTGGCTAGCCATATGACCAAGTATATGAGGTGGAATATATATCCCCATGACCCTGGCGATTCCCAATATGTACCTCTATGGCTTCAGATTGAGAAACATATTATTGGAGACCTGGGCCTCACTTCTGAAGCCCTATTGTACCTGCTTCCCAGAAATTACCAAACCAACTGCAAGCTACAGTAATATATACATCTGTTAAGGTACACAGGCAGTTTTGCAAATCCCTCAGGTATGACAATCAGAAGGATATTTCGCAGCCCCTGTTTGGCAACCCCAATCTTCAAGTGGGTGGGCGCATACTGATGGCATGAGGGATACCTATAGCACCACAGACCACGGTTATCGAACTGGTCACCCAGGGGAAGGTGAGGATGGTAGAGGAGCTCCTGGAACTTTTCCATCTGCTGAGAAAGCATTCCTTTCTCATTTATCAAATCAGACACATGTTAACCAAATGGTTTGGGTTTGGCCATTGGGACACTAATCGGGCAATAACCCTCCATAAATTCCAAGACTTGGCATGGCAACCTCACGCAGTGTCTCAATTGATATCAGCCCTATATGCCCTATATACCACACTTAATCCCACTGTAGTGAGTCACTCTTCATACTGATTGAAGGCCTTTCCTTCTAACAATTTTGATTGGGATAAAATTTGGTGGAACATCTATCTATATACTGCAAATGATAGGTTGAGACTGATACAGTTTTACATCTTACGCAATATTTACTTCACACCAGTCAAAATGTATGGGGTAGGAAAACTGCCAGTGCAAACTTGTTTCGGATGCAGACAAGACCAGGGAATATTGCTGCATGTTTTCTGGGAATGTCCTAAGGTGACCCCTCTATGGGCTACTGTACAGGCCGAGGCAGACCCTCTTGGACCTACAAAGTTTATTTATGCCACAAATTTGTCTTGTGGGAGATTTCTCCACAGTTGAGGTGAAGGAAAGATGCTACCATATTAACCTTATTTCCCTCTCTGTTAAAAAGCTGGTATTGAGACATTGGAAGGACCAGCTTACGCTTTTCTACCAAGAGTGGGTCACGGAATTCTTTAATAATCTTAAGTCAGAAAAATCAATAGCCAGTATTAGGGGTAGGATGCCCCAATACCAGGCAAGGTGGGAGAAACTTCACACGCTTTGGTCTATCACCTCCGCCCCTCAGGTTGGAATAGGAGGACCCTGAGGAGGACCTACAGGGTACATCCTTATAATCAAATCCATATATCTTGTTTTCTCTCCCTTTTTCTTTCCTCTCAAACCCTACCATACATATGGGCCCCTGGATATTGATGGTTTAGTTAGTGTTCAGGAGACATCCTTCTCAAGCTCTAGTTTGTGGTTTAGCACTTCCCTCTTCTTCACAAATGCTCTCATAGGGTGGGGGTTGGGTAACTGGGAGTGGAGGGAATCCTGGGGATAAATAGGGTGTGGAATTGGGTGAGTTGAGGAGGAAGGGGAGGGGTTAATTTGGTTAAGGTAGGCTACCAACTGTACTCTATAATGTATTGCCTGTATGTGTTTTACCTCTGCATATGCTCTGTATTGTTCTGTATGGTGAAATTTAAATAAAGCGTATTAAATTTAAAAAAAAGAAAAAGAAAAAGAGATGTGCAAGAACAAGGGGGCACAGTTTGAAGACAGAGGGAGGACGGCTCAGGGGCAACGTGAGGAAGTATTTTTTCACAGAGAGCGTGGTGGATGCATGGAATGGCTTTCCTGAGGAGGTTGTGGGGTCAAGAACATTGGGGGAATTCAAGAATGCATGGGACAGACACACGGCAAATATAGTGGGCGGTAGGAGGAAGTAGGATGTTGGTTAACTAGGATCTACAGCTTATCCAATAGGTAGGGAAATGGGCAGCCTGGGTGGGCCAAGCGGCCCTTATCTGCCGTCAAAGTCTATGTTTCTATGAAATAGAGTAATGGGTTCCCAGCAACATATATAGTGCTCCATGAGTCTCTCTTGGGTCTTGATTTCTCAAACTTTTTAATCCTTCCCCTGCAAATTAAACGCTCTATGGCAAAACAGGCAGAGCTTCTAAACTGTGTATTAGAAAAGCTTGATAAATGCAAGGAAACAAAGAAACATAGAAGCTGTCCGCAAATAAAGACCCCTTTGGCCCATCCAGTCTGGCCATTTTCCCTGTCTACTGTGCCACTGCAGCAATTACATGATCTGCAGTCGTTCCCATCCCTTGTGTTACTTCCAAGGTCCCCTTGTAACTGTCCTACACCTGCTTGAATCCTGGGACCTTTCTGGCACCCACCACCTCCTCTGGGAGGCCGTTCCAGGCCTCCACCACCCTCTCTGTAAAGAAATGCTTCCTCACATCCCTTCTGAGCCTCCCCCTTCCAGCTTCATAGTGTGACCCCTTCTCATAGATCTCATAGAAAGAGCATGGAAAGCCATGTGGCCCATATAACCCTCACCCCTTTACACAATGGGATATCTTGTAAAGTCCCTTTCATAAGAATGATCTAATTTGTCCATAAAGGACTCCATATCACTGCTGCCTATCACTTCATGAGGTAATAATAATAATAATAGCTTTATTTCTAAAGCACTATTCACAATGTACCAAAGTGCTATACAATCTATATGCAGCATCAATTAAAAGCGATAGGAATTCTAAAAGCACAAAAAACAATTCAATTCCTATCACATCTTAAAATCTAGTCAATATGGTTAAAACCACAGGTTACGATAATCTAAAAAGAATGAAATAGTTTCTCCAAAGGCGAGGTTATTAGTTTCTCCAACGGTAGGTTATTCTAGTTTGTTATTACCCTCTGGTTAAACCCAGAGGCTCTGCAGACCAAATTGCATGCTTCCCCATTTAGCTGCAAGCTAAGGACCCCTTATCCTCGAGTTCATCTTTCTGTAGAAAAGGCTGCCTTCCTGTATCTTATTAATACCTGTTATATACTTGAATGATTTTTGTCATATCCCCCCTTTCCCATCTATCCTCCAGTGAGTACATATTCAGTTATTTTAGTCTCTCTCTTAGCAAGGCTTTTGATGCAGTCCCTGCACCATCCTAGTTGCCCACCTCTATACTGCTCCCACCCTATCTATATCCTACCGGAGGTGGGGCCACCAGTACTGAACACAGTATTTGAGGTGTGGTCTTACCAGTGACCTGTACAGGGGTAAAATTACCTCCTTCTTCCTACTGGCGATACCCCTCTCTATGCACGCCAGCATTCTAATAGTCTTTCCCACTGCCTTTTCAATGCACTTGGCTACCTTCACATCATCAGAAATGATTTCCCCCCAGTCCCTTTCCTGTTTGGTCATTGCCAATACCTCCCCTGCCAACTGGTATCTGTGCCCCAAGTGCATGATTTTGCACTTTTTAGCACTGAAACCTAGCTGCCAAAAACTTGACTATCCTTCTAACTTCCACAAATCATTCCTCATCCCCCCCCCCCCAGT
The DNA here is from genome assembly GCA_016271365.2 of Neoceratodus forsteri. NCBI lineage: Eukaryota > Metazoa > Chordata > Ceratodontiformes > Ceratodontidae > Neoceratodus > Neoceratodus forsteri. The sequence goes on along the minus strand of CM028129.1, from coordinate 1,099,138,629 downwards.
GTGTCCACTCTGTTGCATATTTTTGTGCCATTCATGAACAAGCAGATTTTCTCTTCTAGCCCTTCTGCAATGTTGCTGATAAAGACATTGAACAGGACCAGGCTTAGTATTGATCCCTGAGGCACCCCACTGGTTACCCCACCTCCTCCTGAGTGGACTCCATTTACCACCACCCTCTGACTCCTGTTACTCAACCAACTTCTTACCCAGTTTACTACTTTCTGTTGTGCTCCTAGACAGGCCAGCTTGTTCACCAATCTTCTATGTAGAACAGTGTGTAGGGTCTTCCTGAAATCCAGGTATGCCACATCTACCGCTACACCCTGATCCACTTCCCTGGTCACCCAGTCGAAGAACTTGATCAGGTTTGCCCTTCCCCCACAAAATTGTGTTGCATTTGACCCTGCAATCCACTTGTTTCAAGGTATTCCACTATCATTTCCTTCAATAGTGATTCCATAAACTTGCCCACTACTGAAATCAGGCTGACAGGTCTGTAATTTCCTGCCTCCTCCCTATTCCCACTTTTGTAAAGTAAGAACACATCTGCTGTTCTCCAGCCCTTAGGAATCACCCCTGTTTCCAGTGATAAGCTGAAGAAAGCTATCAGGTGTGCAGCCAGCACCTGCCTGAGCTCCTGCAGTTTCCTAGGGTGAACCTCATCCAGTCCAATTGCCTTGTCAACTTTTAATTTCACTAATACCCTGAGGACCTCCTCCTCTGTAAAAGACTAGTATCCACGTCCCTACCAATTCTGCTCCTGTTCTTTATCTTTGGCCTGACACCTACCCATTCTATTGTAAATATTGAACAAAAATATCTGTTCAATATGTCCGCCTTCCCTTGGTCATCTTCCTCACAGACCCCCTTCTCCTTTTATCCTTGTTATCTCCTCATTGGTCTTCCTCGTCTTGCTAGTATATCTAAAGAAGGTGTTATCCCCTTTTGTACTGACTGGGCAATATTCCCCTCACTTTGTGCCTTTGCTCCCTTCATTGCCTTCCCTGCCTCCCTTTGTTTCTCTTTGTTTTGAGGTGTTCAGTGAAGCATGTTTCATTTTCCAAAATAATTTTCACAGATACTCCAAAAGATACAAAATGCAATAAACAGAAGGGGAAAAGAGGAAGAAAAAGCAGATACTCAAATCACAACAGTGCTTCTGTGTGCAGAAGCACATGCCCCTGCAGCCACAGATATAAATCTATGATACCCAGCTTACAGGAGTTCTTTTGTGTGCAGAAGCACAGGCCTGTAAGGGGTCAGCACTTCTGTAGCCTCAGGTACTCATTCATATTGTAAGACATACACACATTTGATGGGTCTGCGCTTCAGCAGGCATAGGTATAAGATATATAGAGCAACTTCTGGCTGCAGATGTGTGGTAGCCACAAAATCCACGATATCAAAATTGCAGCAGTTCTTCTTTTTGCAGAAGTGCAGGCCTCTGAGGGTCTGGCATCTCTTCAGCCACAGGTGTAAGACATGCACACTGACTTCTGGCTGAAGAAGGGCAGGCCACACAGACGGACGTACTGTTGCAATGTGGATATCATGGTTTCAGCAGGGGACAGAGAAACTGCTCAAGGGGGTAGCAAGCTTTTAAGTACAAAAATGTCAATAGTACTGTCTGCAAACACTCAGGCCCCTAAGCGGCCTGCACCTGTTCACCCACAGGTGTAAGACATACACATCGACTAGTGCCTGCAGAAGCACGAGCCCCTGTGGGGCCTGTCACTGTGAAGATGGAGGTACTGCTGCAATGTGGGTATTATGGTTTCAACAGTGGATCTAGAAACTGTTCCAAATGGTAGCAGGTTTTCAGTTATGCAGCTGCATATAGAAAACCATGCAGTAGCTGATCATGCTAACTAGTGAGATACCTCATATACTGTACATGAGTACCTCTTTCTGCAGAGGTACAGGCACCATGGGACCTTCTCTATGCAGAACATGCATATGACATACACACAGGTGTGGCTGAATAAACACATAATTCTGTGGGCCCTATTCTTATGTAGCCACATATAGAAATCCACAAACATAGCACATCAGTGCTACTGCATTTGTGCTATCTGGAAACAGCTGTATGTTGTTTGTCTTACCTGATGATGGCAGTCAATGGTTGGTTGTGTGTGCTGGTCCTTTTGCTGCTTTGGGGGTGGAGAGTTAGGGACAGAAACCCTAATGGCACATTTCCCCTACTCTTATCACTGCAAGATGCATCCTAACTGGTTCATTAATGCCATTTTTGTAATTAATTTCTTTTCTTTTTGAGATAGTGGAATGATAGCCTCATTCACATGGGGTCACTCTGGGATCTGCATGATCAGATCCATCAGACTGCTGAAGCAGAGTGCCCTCTGGCCTGCACTTCCATGTGTCTATAGATGCAGATGCACAGGGCCCAAATAAATGTGTACTCCAACAGGCTGCAGAAGCACAGAATCCTCTGGGCTCTGCACTTCTGTGCAGCTACAGATGAAGGTGTGTGGGGCCATCCAGGCTCTGCAACAAGTGAAGAGTCCATCTGGCTGTGGGAGGGCCATGCACTTCCGTGTGGCACAGATGCAGACTTACAATATGAGAAAGTGTAGAAAAAATCCAATGTATGCTCATAACTTTGTTGTTTTGTAATATTCTGACCCAAGTTTTTGACATAGTTGTGTTATTACACCACCTCATGAAGACAATAGGTAAAAAACCTCTCAAATTCTAAAATAAAATGTAATTTCATGCCACAAGTCTGAAAACATGTTTTGGCCAAGATTAGAAAACTGACAAAGGTCATGTTCATCAGACGGTGCCAAACAATGGCTATGTTGAGAATTTGGGGTCAAAATATTGAAAATTACCAAAATTATGAGAATGCGTAAAATTTTAATTGTACACTCATAATTTTGCAGTTTTCTAATATTTTTACCCCACATTTTCAACATAACCTTTTCATGACCCCAGCTCATGAACAAGGGCAGAGAAAATGTTCAAATCCTGCCCAAAGTAATTTTGCATAGCAACCACAAAATCACATTTCAGGACAGATCTGTATAATTTCTCAGCCCTTGTTCATGAGGTGGGATCCCATAAAGGCCATGTTGAAAATCTGGTGTAAAATGTTCAAATTTATAAAGTCATGAATAAAAGTTCAAACCTCATTTAAATACATTCAACTGCACTTACCTTACGTTCTCATATTGCAGTTGCTGGTTTCAGCAGCAGGATGTGTCTTCAGTTTGAGAGTGGATCTATGTCATGGGACATTTGCAGGTGAGTGAGTGTGTGTGTGGGGTGTGGGGTGGTGGGTGCTGAGTGGGGAGTCAGGGTTGGGTGGGTGGGGGTGCTGAGGTTAGATTGCTTGTGGACTTTTTTCAGGTTACAAAAAGATCAATGAGGATGGTTTTCTTTATTGTAGGGTAGAGAATCTGACACTAGGGATTAGGAACCCCATGTCAGGATGATCTTCAGTGGCACGGGGTGGGCACCCTGGTGCTGCCACCTTTGTTGGGGGACATTCTGGAGGGAGGTTGAAGAAGTGGTGCCAGGGATGGACACCCCAGTCCACTCTTTTTTTTTAATTAAGAAGTGGGAGCGGACAACTTGGAAGGGAGAGGAGCAAGAGAAGCAGTACCAGGGATGGGCACCCCTGTCTGCTTACTAATTAAAAAAATTGGGGGGGTGGACAACCGGGAGGTGAGTGATGAGAAATAAATGGTACTGGGGGCGGGCATCCTGGTCCATGAAAGAAGAAGGATAGATAGATAGACAGATAGATACCGATAGATAGACAGACAAATATAGAAAGAGAGAGCGAGAGAGACAGATCAGGACATCAGCAGCTCACTGCTCTAATTGAATCTATTTATTTCATTCATTCATTCATTCATTCATTCAATCTATCTATCTATCTATCTTATTTCTCTATCTATTCCCATACTTTTCTTAGGCAGACCAAGGTATCCACCCTCAGTACCACTTCTTTCACCCCCTCCCTTCCAGATCACCTGCCCCATCTTCCCAATGTTTTATTTAATATTGAGTAAGAGGAGTGGGGTGCCCACCCTTGCTACCACCTCTCTTCACCCCCTCCCTCATGGCCCCATGCTGCCCTTTTCCATCATATATATCATGGCACCAGGGTGCCAACCCCCTGTGCTGCAGAATATCATCCTGACAATGGGGTGCCCAATCCACACTGTTGGCTATGGTCGCCCTACAATAAAGCAAGCTATCACTCACTGATCTTCTTTTGTTTGTTTTTTCCAATCCTGAAAAAGAGAAAATAGTCTATTGGTGATCTGCCACCCACACCCCAACCACCCCACCTGACTCCCACTCAGCACCCACCACCCCACACAGGCACACTCTCACTCACCTAAACATGTCCCAAGACATAGATCCAATCTCTGATCAAAGACACATTTTGCTGCTGGAACTGGTGACTGCAATATGGGAAAATAAGGTGAGTGTGTTATGAATAAAAGTTCAAACCCCTCTGAAATACATTAAACCACACTTATCTTATATTCTGCTATCACAGCCACTGGTTCCAGCAGTAAGACATGTCTTCAATTAGAAAGTGGATCTACACTGTGGGACATGTTCAGATGAGTGAGGGTGTATGGGATGTGTGCAGTGGTGGGTGTCAAGTGGGGGGAGGGGCCAGGGTGGGGTGTGGGGGAGATCACCAATGGACTGTTTTTTTTTTTTTCAGGTTAGAAAAAAAGATCAGTGAGGGATAGTTTTCTTTATTGTAGGGGGACAGAAGCTAACATTGGAAAGTAGGCACACCAGTGTTGTGATGATTTTCACAGCACCAAGAGTGGGCACCCTGGTCCAGCCACTTATATTAAACATAAGGAGGGCAGATGACCTGGAGGGGAGGGGAAAGAGAAGCAGTACTTGGGGTGGGCATCCTGGTCTGCTTATAGTACTTAAAAATGAAACATGGGAATGGGGAGTGACTGACCTGGGGGGAGAAAGAAGCAGTACTGGGGTGGGCACCTGGTCCACTTAACAGACAGGCACACAGATAGATAGATAGATAGATAGATAGATAGATAGATAGATAGATAGAGTGCGTAAGCGAGACAGACAAATCAGGGGATCAGCAGCTCACTTTTGTAATTGAAGCCAGCAGCATGACTCCAGCAGTAGCTTCACATTTCAAGAATGCCCCACTGTTCTTACATGAAGAATGCAGGTGAATAAGTCACTGGACATGTTCAGGTGAGTGAGGGTGTGTGTGGGATGTGTTTTGAGTGGGGTTCAGGGTGGGGTGAGTGGGAGAGTTGGGGGGCAGATCATTGATGGACTGTTTTCTTCAGGTTAAAAAAAGGATCAACAAAGGACAGTGTTCATTACTGTAGGGGGACAGAAGTAGACCCAGGAGACTGGGCACCCCAGTCTGGCACCAAGGGTGGGCATCCTGTTGGTGCCACATATATTAAACAATGGGAGTGGGTGACCTGGAGGGGAGGGGGCAAAATAAGTGGTACTGGGGTGGGCACCCCCAGTCTGCTCTCACTGCTTAAAAATTAAACCTGGGAAGGGGGGTGGGCAACCTGGAGGGGAGGAGGAGGAGGAAGAGATGGAAGGGGTAGTTGGGGTGGGCACCCCATTCTGCTAAAAGATATGATAGACTAACAGACAGACAGACAGGCAGCCTGACAGACAGACAGGGACAGACAGATCACACGAAAGAACAATGATTGTTTTATATGACCTCAGGAAAGAACTGTCAAAGAAAAGTAAGTCCCACACTCTTCTTTCATGACCCTAATTTCTTCTTTTGTGAGTCACAAAAGAACTCAAAAAAATGAAGACTCTCAGCTCACAAAAGAACATAGTGGGATTTTTTTTTTTCATAGTTCTTTTGTGAGCCGGCCTCTTTTTTTGTGAGTCACAAAAGAACTCACGAAAAAATAATTTTGGCTCTCTAAAGAAGAATGTGGGACTTAGTTTTATTTCATAGTTTTGCATGAGTCAGCCTTCTTCTTTCATGATTTTTTTTTGTGACTCACAAAAGGAGAAGATCGGTTCATAAAACAAGTATGAAAAACATTTTTAAGTCCCACCACCTTCTTTTGTTAGTAGAGATTCTTCTTCTGTGTGTTTTGTCATGACTCACTAAAGAAGAGGCTGGCTCATGAAAGAACTATGAAAAAACTTACATCCCACTATATTCTTTCATGAACCAAGATTCTTCTTTTGCAAGACAGCAGTCTTCTTTCATGAGACTCAAGAATTTCAGCTCACAAAATCAGTCTTAGTAAGGATTTTAGGAATGCCCCCAAACCATATTTCAGGGCTGTTTTTTTTAAAACAAACTCCAGAATCAAGCAAAATGAGTCCCATTTAGTTACATTCATATGTTTGTTTTTCTTCAGGGCATCATTTTTATGGGTTTTCAAACTTTGAGGGATGAAGAAACAAAAAGGCTGCCACATGATAGAAGATTTTTTTTCATCACTAAAGAAGCATTTTGGCTCACAAAAGAAGATTCTTCTTTTGTGAGCTGAAAATTCTTCTTTCATATCAAACATGTAAATAAAGGACCCTACTGAGCATGCTGAGACCAAAATTTCAAACCCTTATAACTGGGAAATGGGTTAATATTTTTTCACCAAACCAACAAAATTCCATTCTCAGACATATGTCTTTTACCCAGAAAAATGAAGAACAAAATTCCAAACTGTCTGGGCTATAGGTGAGAGGGGGAAAAAAAACAGAAAAAAAACTGATTTTTCCACTGTTTGCTCTACCCAGATCTCAGAATGCAGACATCTAACCATCCTGAAACTTACCAAATCAAGAGACTTTGCCCCACAGACCACTCATGTAAAATGTCATGCAATTCCGTTTAACTGGGGTGAAGCTATTAAGGTGGAAAGTTAGGGGTTTAACATTAAACACCCTACTAAACCCTAACTATAGGGGAACTATAATATCTGTAGCAGATAATCCATTACAGCATACATGGTTGTACTCTGATATATGCATGCATTGGTGCATGTTGTGTGACATGAGGCAGCAGGCTGAGTGTGTTCAATCACTTTAGTCACGCATGTACATGCGCATGACTGTACGCCCTATAGTGGATTATCTGTCTTATGAAATGGCAAAAAGTGTTTTGCAGGGGAGTGAAAAATAGAAAGAAGAGCAGGTGTGCAGTCATTATGAGATAATGCATGGTCATACAGTATATTTCTTCCAATCAGAAGACAGGATTTTTTCTGATTTTCTAACCCATTTTATAAAAATATACATGTATATGTATATACTGGCCAGGTTGCAATGAAATACTGCAACATACTGCAATAGAGCTATTTCAGTAAACAAGGCAGTTCCAATGGCAGTTAATCCCTGTTGTCATGCCGTAACTCAGTACACTTCTTTGCATCCTGGTCGGGACCACTATATATTATATATACTGTATATGTAACAGATAATCCACTACAGGGTGCGTGGCCATGCTCTGATATACACATGCGTTGGTGTGGGTTGTCAGACACGAGGCCGGAGGCCTTGTTTAGGGGGCAATATAAAGTGTGCAGGCATGCAGTCATTGTGGGATAATGCACTGTCATATGGTGTGTTTCATCCAATCAGAAGACAGCATTTTTACTGAGTTCTTCATCCATTATATGTATTATACTGGCAGTAGTTAGGGTTGACCGAGAGGTTCTATGGTAAATCCCTAATTTTGCACCTTAATAGCTTTGGCAGTGTTAGACAAAATTAGCTGACATTTTGAATGCATGGTCTAGCGGGAAAGGTCTAAATATGTGAAAAGTTTTGTGAGGGTAGTTTGTGTGGATTCTGAGATCATATGTCATTTTCCTATAGGCATCAAAATGTTTCCTATATTTAACAGGCTTTTTTTTTGTTTTGCTTTCACGTACAGACTACACAGAATTGATTTTTTTCTGAAACTTTCAGGATAGAAGTGTGCCTTGCCAAGGTAGTGCATTTGGAAACTTTTGTGAAAAAATATGAAACTGTTCCAGAGTTAAAAGGATTTCAGGTTTAGTTTTTTGCTGCTTTGAGCTTGCACAGTTGTTTCTTTTGGCTAACATTCTGATACAACAACAAAAATTCCATGTTGCAAGACTGTTTTTGATTTCTCACCATTTGCTTCTCAGAACACTAAAAGAATTGTTCATGTTGCGGCAGCTGCCATCTTATTTATTCCCCCAAACTACAGTAAAAAATATATGGAAAAGACATAAAAATGGAGTCATTTTAAAAAACAGACACCTGAACCTAAAAAAACAGGATCTTTGGCTAAATTCTGGTGTTTGTTTTTTAAAGAAATGTCCAGAAATACTTTTTCTGGGCACCCCAAAATCCAGGATGTCCAGCTAAGTGAGAGGAGTCATCTGCCCATGTTTTCTATATGAGAACTTCTTGAATTCTAAAGTCGCAGCTGCAGTCATGCTGCCGGGTTCAGCTGAAGCAGTGGGCTGGTGAGCCCCTCTTCTCCCTGTCTCTCTCTCTCTGTCTGTCTATCTGTCAATCTATCTATCTAATTAAAATATTTGTTAAGCAGATTGGCATGCCCACCCCCAGTACCATTTCTTTCTCCTCTGTCCCTTCCTGGTCAACTGCCCCCCCCTTCACAATGTTTATGTAATTTTTTAATATCCAATATATGCAGACAAGGTTGACCACCCATGGTACCAGTTCTCTTGACCACCTTCCCTTCAGGTTCCCTGCCCCATTCCCATTACGTGCATGGTGGCACTGGGGTGCTCACCCCCAGTGCTGCCCAACAGTAGTTTGAGATTGGGGTGCCCAATCACCAGTGTTGGAATGTGACTGCCACCTGAAATAAAGAAAACTGTCCCTTGATTTATTTTTTTTTAACCAGTAGAAAAGAAAATTATCCCTTGCCTACCTGACCCCCCCAACACACCACCACCCAGTCCATTCTGCCCTCCCACTCAGCACCCACCATCCCACACACCCTCACTCACCTTAACATATCCCATGATGTAGATACACTCTCCGATCAAAGACATGTCTTGCTGCTGGAACAGGTGACTGCGATATGAAAAAATAATGTAAGTTTGATTTATTGTAGTTTAATGAGGTTTGAAAAAATAAGGTAAGTTTGATCTAATGTATTTTAATGAGATTTAACTTTTCTTCATAACTTTGTCATGTTCACATATTTTTACAACAAATTTTCAACATGTCCTTTTTAGGACCCCAACTCATGACCACTGATGGTAGAATTATGCAAATCTGGCCTGAAAGGTGATTCTGTGGCTACAAAAGTAGGAAAATATGGCTTTAAGGTTTCCAAACCTAACCCCTCCCCCCAGCAGCAAAAAGGAAAAACACATTAGGGTTTTGGAAATCCGTCATTTTGGTGAATCAGTGTTCAGGTCTTCATTGGGATTGTCAACCCTAATACCCACCCCGTTCCCTGAGCAAACAACATCGGACATGATCTCTCTTTTTTACACAGGCTCTGTGTGAAGAAAGCTACAACAGATTGTGTTGGCAACATGTGGTGAGATGGCATGGGTTCATATAGCCACAAACACAAACAGTGCAATAAATGCCACAGCAAAATGCCATCCATCGAAATAAGGTGGGGTAAAACACTGACTGTAGAAAAACAGTGCACACTACAGGAAACAATAGAACTTTTTGCTCCCCGCACCCCTTGACGTGGAGGCTTCACCCCCAAACTTCCCAGTCTTAAAATAATCATCTCCAAGGGGCTGTGGATTTCGGGGATGGTGAGAAACTCCAAAGGGGGAAAATTATTTTTTAAACAAAAAAAAAGTTGCAACATCAGGAGACCGAGGGAACCACACCGTGGTCCCAGGTCTCCAACCTGCCGTGTGCTGGTGCCTTAGCCACACCACCACAGGAGTGGCTCAACCAGGCACCAACCCAAAGGCAACTTGATCCCTACATAGCTTCAGCGCACAGTGACGGGGGGGTAGCAATAATTCACTAATGCTAGTATGCCCCCATTGCTCTAAATGCTTTCGAGCTTTATGCAAAGTAGTTCTTGCTGTGGTATTCTTGAAAGAGGCATATTGACCTGGTACCTGGTAAGACATACTTCTCCACCTTTGAACAGTGTATCACTATGAAGCACTGGCTTGGAGCTGTACCTTGTGCTTTAGACAGGAGGATATGGGCTGGGGGAAGGGGTGTGCATTAGGGTTGACAACCCCAAGGAAGGAACCCATCACTGTTTCACCAAGATTCTGGACACCCAAACCCTAACTTTTTCCTTTTGCTGCTGGGGGAGTTAGGGCTGGAAACCCTACACCACATTTTCCTACTTTTTGTGGTGTTAACTTGAACCCTAAGTGGTACAATTACAAAGTTTTTTGTAAATAATATATATATATATATATACACACACATATATATATTATGTAATAAATATATATATATGTGTGTATATATATATATATACACACACACATACATACATATATATATATATATATATATATATATATATATATATGTATGAAATTGGAATGCGGTCTAGTATAGTAGATGTCTTGCTTTGCCAAGTTGTGTTTCAGTCAGACTTGCAGTTTCTGCTGAAAAATGCGTTTTTTTTTGCTTTTTTGTACTTTTTTGCTGATTTTTGCCCATCATGCTGCTGCCACACTGTCTGGTATTTTGGTCTGAGGTTTTCAGGGTAGAAAGAGGTTTAGCCAAAGAACAATCCAACATTGATTTGGTGAAAAAATATTAATCAGTTCCAAAGTTATTTAATTTTGAAGTTTCAGGTTCTGAGTATGCTCAGTTCACTCCAAGATTTATATGTATGTTTTTGAAAGGGGACTGGGCTTGTGATCAAGGATTTTGTCAGCTCACAAACGGAGATTTATAAAATCCCCGTTTGTGAGAAAAAATTCTTCGTTCGAGAGATGCCATTTTGTTTTCATTTTTTCCCACAAACAAAATGTCGTAGCTTGCCCCACGGGTGACCTGTTGCACAATTAAGGCATGTTTTTTTTTCAGGGTGATTCCCTCTACAAACTCATACCTTTGATTTCCTTTGTTTTTTTCAAAAAATAGCTGTCTTAGATTTTAAAATTCTTCATGCACAACTCGGTTCTGATCCTCTTTTGCAAGGTAACATAATCCCCATTCACAATCTGATCTCCTTTCATAGGGTCCAGATGGCCGCATCTCGTGAACAAAGATCGGCTCACGAACGAGGATTTTGACAGCTCGCGAAACAGGATCGGCTTGCAAACAGGAATTTTGTCAGCTCTTGAAAGGGGATTGGGATTTTGAATCCCTTTCACGAGCTGATGAAATTTATTTTCACGAGGTGTCAAAATCCCCATTCATGAGCCGATCCCCCTTTGTGAGCAGACAAAATCCTTGATTGTCATTTCATGATCAGATAGCCATTCTCGTGAACATGGATTGGCTCATGAACAAGGATTTTGACACCTCATAAAAGGGTATCGGCTTGTGAATGGGGATTTTGTCAGTTCGCGGAAGGGGATTTTTTTTTAATTCGTCGTTCACGAGCTGTCGAAATCCCCATTCACAAGGTGTCAAAATCCCTGTTCTCAAGCCAATCCCCTTTCACAAGCTGACAAAATCCCCTCTTCGCGATTTCCAGACCAGATGGCCAAAATCTGACAATCAAGGATTGGTGGCAGTATAGCCTAGAGGTTAGAGGAACGAGGTGTGAACGAGCTTGGTACATTCAGCAGACCAGACCTGAATCTGATTCTCACAACCTCCACTTGCATAATGTGTGACTCTGAACAAATCACTTAACCGCCCAATGCTCCCAGGTCACCCCTGAAAACAGGCACTTGTGCCTAGTGGGCCTTACCCGGTTACCAAAGATTAAAATAAAATAAAAATAAAAGTAAAATACTTGCAAACAGTGATTTTGACAGCTCGTGAATGGGGACTAGCCTCGTGAGCGGGGATTTTAACACCTCATGAAGTAGGATTTTAAAATTTCGCCACTGCACTGTAAATAAAAGGTTTGGTCTTTTGGCTTGTAATTCATAGGGTATAAAGGGGATGCCTCAGAGATGTGAATTATGCTATTTGGGTGTAAAAAAGTTAATCGGTTACAAAGATATGCCATCACAAAGTTGAGATTTGTCCCATAGGATAACATTGCAGCGCCCACAGTGACTTCTGGTGCACGTATCTCAAAAACAATGTGTGATACGGATGTTTCGCTACCCACAGCTTAGTTCACGTTTAGGTGGACCAACCACGTGTAGAGGGTTCAAAGTCATGATTATAACTGCAGTGGAATTTGTTTCAAAGATTGTACGGTTACTGAGATATTGGCAAATTAGTGTTATAAGGGTTCCTTTTCAGGCTTATAGGGCTACTGTATGTCTCTGTTGTTATGTGTAAGTGGGAGTGCAGGACCTGGAGGGCCCATACTCCCAAAGACGCATATCATTATGCACAAATGGGCAGCTTGGTGGGGGGCCCCGTGCTCCCACCAACACATACCATTTACCAGCTACATTATACTTTTTCAAAAAGTAAGGAAATTCATAGGCCTGTCGACCCCATGGCACACCCCACATCTGTCGGTGTGTGGAAGATAGGGGTGGTGGGGTTCTCATTTCCCCACTTTTGTCGCTTTAACCCTAACTGATGCATTAACAAAGTTTTTTGCAATAAATATATATTACATTATACAGGCGCTGTCATGCCTGTATATTAGGGTTGAGTAAGCACTTCTATGTTAAACTCAAATTTTTGCACCTTAATAACTTTGCCCCTGTTCAACTGATTTTCATGACATGTGGAAATCACAGCTTCTGTGGCAGGATCTCTTGATCATGTAAATGTCATGTAGATCAGTTCATTGGAGGCAAAGTTACAGAGGTGCAAAAAAACTCAAAAGTCTCAGTTTTTCACATTTTTAAGACTTTTTTGCCACCCAACAGCTAAAAATATAAAAGGTTTTGAAACCTGAAACTTTCAGGTTTGATAGAGGTTGGTCCAATGTATATGCTTTTGTGGTTTTTAGGTCCCACTGTTAAGTAGTTTTTAAATTATTTAATAAAAATGTTCCATTTCTGAGCATGCGCAGTTCAAAGAAATCAACGTTCTATTCATAATGAAAAGGCTATCGCCTGTAGTTATGTGGGGGAAGAGCTCCTCCCCCACATCCTATTTAAATGAGCAGGCTACATCCACTCTGCTTAGAGCGAGTCACACTCACTGCACTCGCTCCGTGCTGTGTGCTAGGGCTTGTTTCTACCCCCCATTCCCTGCCGTGCTCCACTCCCTTCTTGCCTTGTTTCTCTTTCTTTGTTTTCTCTCCCCTGTCCACCCTCCCTCCCGTGTTGTCATTTGCTTTCTTTATTTTTTGGGGGTTCTACCTGCCTCTAGCCATGGCACCACAGTTCGTGCCACTTTTCTCCGTCCGTTTTTGCTCCCTCCATGGACCTTCTCTGACTCATTGTTTTACACTCTTCTTTGGAGCCTCGCATACTACCGCACTTAAGTGCTCCCTGGAACCTTCACATGTGCTACCTGTTCATACATACGGACCTCCGTTTCTCCTTGCTGCATCTGTCTAGCACCTACCGTGGGATTCCTTATGATTTATATCCCTTACTGAAGGACATGGGCTAATTCAGCTGCGTTAGCACTGCAAGCTCAACGCCTCCACTACAGCTTCCACCATCATTGGGTTGAGCCATACTGCCACTTGCTGCTCTACCTCTGCTCCTGATTACCACTGAGCAGCGCTTGCAGCACCACCTGCAGAGCCTACAAACTAGCTCTGCGTTTTGCTTGAACTGGACATTAAATCAATATCTTCTGACCTAAGTACTTGCTTCGTATTCCCACAGGCAACCAGAGACCTTTCAGAGCTTTAACTTTCTGATTTGCTCTGATATAATTCCAGACAAATCTACGCTGTACCTCATTCATTGCAACCTGGCTGATGCCATTTACTTTCTGCTTTACTAGACGGACGTATTCATATGGAAGCCTGCAAGCTCACTTCGGACAACACATCTAAGTCATGCTGGGTATTTAAAATATATGTTTTCTTCATACAGGAAGAAATAAAACTCCATATTTCAGTTATCAAGGTCCAGCCCCAATTTCCCTCATTCTGGGACTTGCTGGGTATTGCTTTACTATGGGCTGCTGGCAGCTCAGCTGGCTGAGGCACTTATCGGAACTACTGTTCTGTACTTGGCTGCTTCCTACTCATCCTGGTTTTCCCATGATAGCAATGAACCATCCTGTTCTATGACAGACTGTTTTCTCTACCATACCTGATTAATTGTTTCAACATATAGATATATTCAATTGCTTCTCTTTTACAGCATCGCCAAACTAGTCATGGCCCAGGTGCACCATTGTATGAGTCTGATGATTGTTGTTCTTATTGCATACGTCCAGGTCCCTCTTGTTCTGCATTTCTTCACCCCCGAGATGCATGCTGCACTGGTCTGCCCTCCATGGTGGTACCTCCAGTCCTGCTTTCCTACATGGGGTCAAGCGTGGGTCACTCACTCCCCTTCTGACTGAACTACGTGGGGTCCAGTCATTTCTGCCAACCATGCTGGGGCTAGCCCAGCAAGCTTCACTGCTCCTTCGCTACCCATGTATGGGTTTGCAGTCATGCTAGCCTTCGTGGGGCCTAGCTGCTGCCTCTACGCCCTTCTTCAGCTGTCCTAAGTGCAGTCTAGCCAGTCATCCTACCCACGTATAGGCCTAGCTGCTACATGCCTTCAGCCTTTGGACTCCTGCCATGTACTTCTGTCATGCGCCTCATCATAGCATTCAGCACCCTGCTCCGAATCCCTCCTACAGACCATCATCCAAGCTTCTCCATGAGGATTGGACACACTCCAGGATATCTTGTCTTCAGCTATGCCAATCGAATTCTGGATGCTTCAGCTCTCACCATGCCTGTTCAACCTCTCCAGCTGTTCAGAATCCATCTGTGTTCTACTATGGATTTTCTATCATACTCTGTCTTTGGATTTACCTTACTGTCCCTGGATGCTTCCCACACTGCTCCACTTTGTTTGCACTTATCACTTTCTGGCTGACCTATGAGTGGTCTGCCACACCCACTTACCCTACTGGCTGACCTATGTGGAGTCCAGCTGTGCATACTAGCTTTCGTGGGGCTAGCTGCCACTCTTTACTTATGCTACCTTACTAGCGGATCTCGTTTGATCCAGATACATGCTAGCCTTCTTAGGCTTAGCTACTACTCTATTACTCACCGACTGATACATGCTGTTAAAGTACCTCCTACGGTCCATCGGCTGACCTGCACGTGGTCTAGCCACTCTACCTTATCTCATTGGGCTCAACTCCTTCTCATTCCCTTGGATGCTTCTTACAGCGCTACTCATTCATCCAGTCTAACCTCTCTAAATCATGCTTCCTACAGATCTTGTTTCCACTGAGCTATTTCTGAAGTACATTGTTGTCCATCTCAATTCCTGTGGATGCTTGTCGCCAAGCTATTTCACCTCCTTTGGAGTTACTACTACCCTCTCTGCCAGAACTCTCTGCTAAGCTCTATTCCATTTAGTTTAACTGATGCTTAAGACATCGATCTACAGTTTCAGGATGCTTATTGTCTCTGGTTGAGTTGCTAATTTATCCACCTAATTATCTTCACTGCAATCCCTTCCAACCTTGATCTTCAGGATATGACAGTCTACAGCACCCTTCACAGCTCTAATAAGTCTGCCCTTATCTATATTACTACTCGGCTCCAAAATGACTCAAGATATGCTGCCATTTTTAATACCTTTATTATATATTCCTTACTACTTCACTGCTATTCAGCATTTCATGCAGCTCGACATTATTGCTATTTTATCCACCACTGCCTTAGAACCTGCCTCACCTGTCAGGCCGGAAGTTCACCGCATTGCACTTCAAAGACTTGTGCCCTACGGGCCTGGGGGTCCCCTGATCTTCTATTATCACTTCATAATCGCCTACTCTATGACCTGCTTCGCCATCGGACCTAGGGGTTTAGTTACTTCTACTCTACACTTGCCTCACTAGCTCAGGGCCTGGAAGTCCATTCTACTACATCTACCTGCAGCAGTGTATGACAAACTTAAGAGCTCCTTTACCATGGTCTCACATCTGGATTTGTTTAGTCATTCATTTTCTAGTCTTTGGATGCCTCTGCCTTACCACTTCAATCACATGAATTACTACTATAACTACTCCTACCAAGAATTTGTCAAGATTATCCAAAGACTTTAAATCCCATGATTTGCCCTACGGCTTCTTGGACCTTGTGACAATGCTACATCATTCGACATCAGCCTCTTCAGTCATCACCATTTATGACTCATAAGCTCGACTATTTAGGACTTGTCAGACTATTCTTACCAAGTCAGTTCTAGTTTTCATACCATTCTGGCTTTAGAACGTGGTTATCTTCATTAAGCAGCTATTTGGATTACCAGATGAAGCCCTTCAATTCTTGAGCTATTACCATTTCTTCATACCCCTCGCTGTATACTGTACAAAAGTTATGCAATACTACTTCCCGTCTACTACGTGTGCATCATGCAGCTTTACTTACTACTACAACTGACCTATGTACAGGTCCACTTATTTACATTACTTGCCCATTACTTGCTCTGGCCTTACAGGGCCTAGAGGTTCGTCACGACCAATTCCCTATTCTATGACCTACTCTCCCATCGGGATCTGGAGGTACATTTAACATATGTCTACATATCTGCAATAAGATCTGTAACTAATTCACTTACATGCTTCCACTCCAGATCAGAGATTCCTACTACTCCCCTCTCTCCAGATCACACAGCATGCGCCCAGTCCTTGTGCTTCATCACCAAGGCCTTCATTAGCAAAACTTGCCAAGAGGAATACGGACTACCTTCCTCCTACTCTGGACATGGACACTTAGCCTTTGGTTATTGGTTCTCCTTGCAGAAACTGTCCTCACCACCAGAACATTTCACCAATGTAACTTTGATGCTTCAAATTATTATTATTGACTATGGATTCCAGTCTCCCTCCATTCTGCTCCGGACATGGATTCTCAGACTAGGATTTGCTAGAATATTCTGTACTTATTCAGCTTTTGCTTCCCTGGATCAGGATCTTGAACTTTGGAACTCGAATTAGCTTAATATTGTTATTTAGGATTATTCTCCCTTAGTATGCCCAGAAGGATGGGCAGGTCAGTAGCCATGGGTCCTCAGAAGTTTCCCCCAAAGGGGGGTTTTCCTATCCTGTGTGCTACTGGTCACACTCTCTGGAGTTGGAGGAGATAATCGTTTGATAATTATTCTTTTGGGGGGGGGTCTCATACTACTGGACTAAGCATTCCTTTTACAGTGGGATACAAAGTAAGGCCAAACCAATACCAAGTCATAATAGGTTACTCAGCAGCTCAAGCATCTAAGCACTTTGCATAAGACTATCCAACTCACTTGTACTATAGTCACTGACTGTATAACTATGTTCAAAGTACCTAAGCACTGATCAATTCAAACTGCTAAATATCTGATGAGCATTGTCCTACTTATTGATCTGGCCTCTGTATCCAAGCACAAACCTACATTATCCAATTACAGTACATAGCACAATCACTGAGCTATGAACCACACATAATGAAAAGGCTATCGCCTGTAGTTATGTGAGGGAAGAGCTCCTCCCCCACATCCTATTTAAATGAACAGGCTACATCCTGTCTGCTTGAAGTGAGTCGCACTCACCCTCCATCCTCCCCTGACACCTCCTCCTTCTCTGGCGCTCTTATCCCACCAGGAGGGTCTCATACTACTGGACTAAGCAGTCCTTTACAGTGGGATACAGATTAAGGCCAAACCAATACCAAGTCATAACACGTTACTCAGCAGCTCAAGCATCTAAGCATTTTGCATAAGACTATCCAACTCACTTGTACTAAAATCGCTGACTGTATAACTATGTTCAAAGTACCTAAGCACTGATCAATTCAAACTGCTAAATATCTGACGAGTATTGTCCTACTTACTGATCTGGCCTCTGTATCCAAGCACAAACCTACATTATCCAATTACAGTATGTAGCATAAGCACTGAGCTATGAACCACACATAACTGAATTTTTGCGAAAGCAGCATGTTTGCACTACATGACATAGCTGCCTTTAATAAATGACAGCTGTGTCATATAGTGCAACCCCTGCTGCTGTCATGACTTGTATGTCAGGGATGGGGCTACTGTCATTGTAGTCACGCCATCATGACTGTTGTGCCTTCAACTTTATCTGCACATCGGGGCCCCAATCACCAGTGGCAGTGTATTAATTAATTTATTCATACAATCTGACACTGGGATGCTAATTCCCCATTGTTGGATGCCCCTGCCCCTGCAGCCCACTGTTTTCACACACACCCCAACAGAATGGATCACTGGGGAGTGCACCCCCAGTGTCCCAAGATAGAGTAATTTTATAGCTACACCTGCAAAACATAAAACTGTCCCCCAAATGTCTTTTTGTGGGTGTGTGTGTATTTAAACCTGAAATAAAGAAAACAGTCCCTTGTGGTCACCGCCCTTACCCTTCCCCATCATGACCCTCCCAGTGAGTGCCCACCACCCCACACCTCCTCTTACCCTTTACCTACCTGCTGGAGGTGTATGCTGTCACCTTCTGTGGACCAGGACACATGTGCACTCTTCAAAGCTGAACCGTGAACTGAGGAATAAAGCTTAGTACCATATAATGTATTTGCTAGTTAGGAGCTGGTTGCACTATATGACACAACTGTCATTTACTGAAGGACAGCTGCATCATATAATTTGCACTATATGACATAGCTGTCCTTTAGTAAACAACAGTTGTGTCACATAGTGCAACTGGCTGTTGTCGTCACTCACCCTGCCATCCTGATGTGCTGCGTTGCATTGGGGTCCCCAATCCCCAGTGGTAGTCTTTCTTTCTTCAGTTAATTTATTTCACTGTATAATCCAACACCGAGATGCCCACCTCCAGTGCTGGACCTCACCTCACCAGCCCGTTGTTTAATAAATAAATGGTTGCTGACATCATGGTCCCCAATCCCCGTGTTGGAATTTATTAGCTCTTACCCCCCTCCAGCAGTGTGTGACACTTGGGAAGCCCACCCCCAGTGTCCCAAAATAGTTTATAAAAACTGGCATATAATCTGACACCAGGATGCCCACCCCCAATGTCAGATCCCCTCTCCTCCTGCAGTCCCTTGTTTAATAATGTTACCAACATTGGGCCCCAATCCCTGTGTCAGATTTAAGTATATAGCTCCCCAACAGTATGGGACACTGGGGAGCCCACCCCCAGTGTCTCAATATAGATGTTTATGTGTCCCTTTCAAAAAAGAAAACAGTCCCTCAAAGTTTTTTTTTGTAACCTGTAAAAAAGAAAACTGTCCCTCATCATCCCCACCATCCCCCTTCCCATCCTGACCTTCCCACTGAGCACCCACCACCCCATGCACCCCTTTACACTATACTTACCTGCCAGGGTCATCTTCTGTGGACCGGGACATGTCTGCATTCTTTAATGCCGAACTGCAAACTGAGGATTCAAGGTAAGTGGTGTATAATGTATTTCGATGGTGTTTTCAACTTTTGTTAGCATCTTTGCTGTTTTTAGGTATTTTTGCACCAAATTTTCAATCTGGACTTTTTGGGTCCCCACATCATGAACACTGTCATTTCATTACTCGCACCCTGAGGGTGATTTCGCAGTTGCTGCACAAAATCACCTTTAGGGACTCATTAATGAAATGACAGTGCCAGTGTTCATGAGGTAGGGTCCCAAAAAGCCTATGTTTAAAATTTGGTGAAAAAATTGATAAAAATGGCCACGCTATGAGCATGCATTGTGCAGTTTCTACACAGGAGCATAACTTTGGTAATTTACAATATTTTGACTCTAGATTTTCAACATACCCATTTTTTCACACCACCTCATGAATAGTACAGTTGTCACTTTTTGCATCCTGTTTGAAACAAGTTTTCACATCTGTGGCGCGGAATTGTGTTTCAGCATGGATTTGAACATTTTCACATATGGGATTTATGAGGTGGGGTCATAAGAAGAACATGTTGAAGGTTTGGGGTCAAAATAGCTGGGATGGTGGGCATTAGGTTTGACAACTCTAAACAAGACCCCATAACTGATTCACCAATACTCCGGAGACCCAAATCCCTAATGTATTTTCATTTCCTGTCTTTGTACGCTTTGCGTTTTTACAACCCTAATGTCTGCATTAATGTAGTTTTTTGCAAAGTATATATATATATATATATATATATATATATATATATATATGCAATAGGTGTGGAGATAAACAGAGTGTGGTAAATCCGTTTATCTGAGTCACTGTGTGCATAAATGTATTTATAATAACTGGTGACCCCCGTTATCAACCCATTTTTGAGTACTGTAAAAAGTCGTATCAACCCGCAGGTTGATACGCAAAAACTCGTATCAACCCATGGGTTGATATGACTTTTACAGTCACGCACCGAGAAGTCTGCACCATTTCCTCGCCACCTGCAGCAGTGACAGGGACAGGAAAAAATTAAGTATTTACTAGATCAAAAAATGCTCACTAAAAATTTACTTTCTCCACTACCCCTGACTGGTTCCCTAGGCTGCACGAACTTTCACTTCGGACTGGCATGACCCTGACTCATCGAGATGACGCAACAACAGACATTAAAGCTGGAGGACTTTATTTAAATAAACTGTAAAAAATGTTTTTTTTCTGAAGTGTTATTCATTTTTCTCCATTGCTACGAAAGTGATCCACCTTACCCGACTTGAACCCACGACCATAAGGTACCATAGTTAAAAGGCAGTTTAGTGAAATTCCTGTGAAACATTATTTTTGTACCATTTATTATAAAAAGTAAAACATCTGTAGGAGGTTGATAGCAGTTTTTTTAAACACATCCTCGGTGTGTGATACTAGTGAAACCTCGAGAGCGAAAAATATCACACACCTTGGGTGTGTAAAAAAACTGCATATCAACCCCCTACATATGCATTATTCTCTATATAATGTATGGGTAGCCCTTATTACACACTGAAATCAAGCAGATTACAACCTTGTAATCCCACTGTTGTGATATCAGAACCTTTTAAACCTATCTCATCTATGTCATAGCAGTGGGTTTACAAAATGGAATGCCAGTGTTATTCAGTATTCCACACACCCAGAATGTGATTGTTAGTCTCAGTACAGTATTCAAATAACATTCCAGTTGTCTCAGTTTACTGTTACTGAATCTAGCAATCGCTATGTCTAACAGAGATTTTAATTCTGGGGCTATTTCAGACCGCTGTTGTTCAGTCTGTGTATCCAACTAAACAGCTTTTCTACACAATCATGTGGCTGTAGTGCAGATTCATTAATATGGTAAGGCTAAATTGCCTGTGTTTGGGGGGGGTAACTTCTTACGTCGAGTCCCATACACTATAAATGACAATGCCTGATGTACAGGTGATAACCATGCTGTAATCATCTCTCGTGGTTGCTAGGGCTATGGTAAACCTCTCGAGCTACACTCTTGAGGTTTACTGATGCCCTAGCAACCACTCAAGGTAATTGCACCATGGTTATCACATGTACTTAAGGCATTATCCTCTATATACACACAGTTACTATGTCACAAATCTCTTCAGAATTCATTTAGAATGTTTGGCCTCAGAAGCAGTACTAACCATATTCAAATGGGAATAACTTTAAAATGAAAATACCTTATAGATTTTTTAATAATTTACAAAAAAATAGAAGAAAATTAATTTTTTGTTCACTTTTTTGGAAAACAAATGTGAATAGCTTTAAAACAAAAAAATACAGTACGGTACTATGAACACGAAAAATGTTCAGTACAAAAATATCTACAAAATGAGTGGGGTTTCATTTACAGATACCTTTTAGCTTTTTTTTATAATTAGCAAAAAACAGCATGAAATTCAATTTTCTTTTCCTTTTTTGACAAACAAATGTGAATAACTTTCAAATGAAAAAGGTAGCATGGTACTGTGAGCATGACGTTTGTTCAGGAATAAGTTTTCTACAAAATAAGTGGTGTTTCATTTAATAGCAACCACTATGCTAGGCTGACATACTCTAGGAAAGTTAACCAAAACTCCCAGAAATTATCATTTAAAAAAAGATAAACAGTCAAAACCAAATGTTCCTGCACTGATAGAAAGCATCCCTCATGCATAAATGAAATATACAATGGTGAGCTGTCAGATAAATGATTTATCTACACTTGCGCTGTTTGACCTCGAACACCTCACTTTTGGTTCGTCACTGGTGAGGTGACGAGGTCAACAGCACTTGTGTAGATAAATCATTTATCTGACAATTCTCATTGTATATCCTATATATATATATATATATATATATATATATATATATATATAAATTGTTTTGCTTTTTTGTTCCTCCTACAGACCAGACAGTTTGGAATTTTGTTCTGAAATTTTCAGAGTACAAGGGACTTGCCCTAGAATGGTGGCTTTTGTTTGATTGGTTAAAAAATATTAATCTGTACTTGAATTATATGGATGTGAAATTTCAGTTCTGAGCATGTGCAGTAGGGTGTTTTATTTATATGTTTGGTACAAATGAAGAATGTTCAGCTCACAACAGAAGAATCCTCTGTCGTGAGCTGAGATTCTTCCTTCATGAGCCAAAATTTTTCACACTTTACGGCATATAAAATAACTCCTCAGAGGGGAGAGCTGGTCTAATGTGTGGCATTTGGCACAAGGGATGTGCGTCAATGTTTGCGGCAGGCTTCATTCTAAAATCGCAATTGCCGCAATGTTTGACACAAGTTGCCCCTTGCGTTAAACTCTTAAGTCCATTGCGTCACTCTAAGTCACTTTGAAAATCAGGCCCCTGGTGCACAGATATGATAAAATGACCAAGTTATGCATGAACGTTGACAAAGTCCAATGTTTACTTGTGAAAGTTGAAATATTTGAACATTCACTCATAACTTCACTAATTTTCAATCTTTGGACTCCAAACATTCAGCATAGACATTTTCTTACACCACCTCATAAATGCGACAGGTGTCATTTTTTCAAATCCTAGGCAAGACATGCTTTCATGCTTCTGGTGCAAAATGCTGTTTTGGCCAGTATACTATAAATACTACATGTTATATTTATAAGGGGAGTCACAAAATGACTATCTTGAAAATTTGGGGTCATAATGATCCAGTGCCAGTGAGCTGAGTTTGGGAGCAAGCTCAATGACCCAGCTGGATGGGGTGAGGGTGGAGGGATGGCACTGTTATGTGACACCCCCAGCCAGGGAATGAAAGCTGCAGGGTTGCTTGCATGTGCCCAAGTACCATATAGTGAAGACAACTCTTCTCTCGGCATAGTGCCTGCAGAGGACCCTGTGTATTGGCTGAGAGATAGGCTCTTTGCCCAGTGCATTTGTATCTGCAGCCACATGGAAACACAGGGCTCAGAGGGTCCTGCACCTCCAGAGCTTACCAGACAGCCCCATGAATTCTTGACATCCATCCCCACACTTATATGGGCAGATGGAATCTTTCCTTGGTGCAGGGCCCAGACAGCCCTGCATGTCTTCATCTGTTCTCACAGGTCCATAGGGGACCTGCATGAATGAGGATATGATTCCACTATCTCAAAAAGAAAGAAAATTATTTGCAAAAAACTGCATTAATGCACCAGTTAGGGTTCATCTTAATGCCACAAAAGCAGGGAAATGTGGCGTTAAAGTTTCCAACCCTAACTCCCCAAACCTACCCCTCAAGCAGCAAAGGAAAAAAACATTAGGGTTTGGGGTCTCTGGAGTCTTGGCAAATCAGTGGTGGGCTCTTCCTTGAGGTTCTTATCCCTAATGCTCACTCCTCACCCACAGCCCATAGCCTCCTGTCTGAAGCACAAGGTGTAGCTCCAAACCAGTGCCTCATAGTGATACACTCTTCAATGGTAAAGAAGTATGTCCCACCAATGTTGGCACCAGAATCTCTTGTTGACCTTGTTTACTAAGTGAAGGGGCATGCATTAGGCTTGACAACACTAAGAAAGACCCCACCACTGATTTGCCAAGACTCCGGAGACCCAAAACCCTAATGTGTTTTCCCTTCGCTGATTGGGGGTTGGGAGTTAGGGTTAGAAACCCTAATGCCACATTTCCCCTACTTTTATGGCATCAAGTTGAACCCTAAGTTCTGCATTAACACAGTTTTTTGCAAAGTTTGTGTGTATATCTATATATAGATAGATAGATACAGTATATATATGGATGGGATATTCCCCCATAGAAGTGGTTAGCAGTTATTTCCCTGCATACCTTTTCCTCTTTAGACAGCTGCAATTAAAACTAACAGTAACCAACCAAATGTATTATATAAAATAAATGATGGGGAGGTGTGGCATACAAGGACATAAACCCATTGAGGGGGCTAACCAGAACATAAAACCACTCGCCCTTCAGGCTTGTGGCTTTATGACCAGGTTAGCTGTCTCGATGGGTTTATTTCCTTGTATACAACACTTACCCATCACTTCTTCTACACAACAGGAAGTGGGGTAGCAATGATGAGACAAAAAAAACATCTTAGCTAGTGGCAGTAACAGCAACATATCAGAAATATGTTGTTTTTATGTTGCTTGCACGCATGTGCAAGAAAACATAGTGCCACCATCTGAGTTTTCAGAGGTGTGGCACCCGTCTTCCAATTCAGTCAGTGTGTTTGCAGGCATGGCCCCAGTTCCCCAATCACTGCTGCAGCTGTCTATGACAGCAGTTGAAAATGCAGTGGTCGTACAGTTGAAAGGGAGAGCTCTGTTTCAGTGAGCAGAGCTCTCCCCCACACACACATGCAAGCATGCATACTGCATGGCTGATGGGGGTGCTCAATCCCCCATCGGCTCCATGCCCCCCCACAAAAGCTGTCCAGGTGCCACACTGAAGCCTACTCCAGTGTGGCAAAAACTGTTATAGCGGCCAGGGGTGCCCAGTCCCCAGCGGCTCCAGCTACTGCGCCCCGAGCTTTCCAGCTGCCAGCTGGAGTCCACCCCAGCGTGGCAAGCTTTTATGGCTAACAGAGTGCCCAATCCTGTCGCTTCCAGGCCCCAAACAGTCTTTCCAGCTACCGCTGGGAGCCAACCTAGCGTGGCAAGCGTCCGCGTTGTCTTAATAAAAACTGAAAACAAAGGTCACTGTAGTCTCCTGCCGCCCCCACAACCCGCTCCCACCCTCTGCGCACCCTGCCTCCCCACACCCCCTCACCCCATACTTACCTGCGGAGTCTGGCGCGACAATCTTCGGTGGACCAGTAACATGTCTGCACTCTTCAAAGTCGACCGTGAACTGAGGGAATGCTGGTAAGCTGTATAATGGAATAAATAGGGTTTTTTCAACTTTGTTGCATATCTCAGGCATTTTTCAGAATTTTGGGCCCACATCTTCAACATGGGGTTTTTAGGACCCCTCCTCATGAATTCTTGAGCAGTCATGGCTTTAATCGGACCCGAAGGGTGATTTCACGGTCACTGCGTGAAATCACCTTTCGGGATGAATTAGCAAAACGACACTGCCAGTGTTCATAAGGTTGGCTCTCAAAAAGTCTATGTTGAAAATTTGGTGAAAAATTCCTAAAATGACTTGTTTCTGGCGTGCATTAGCAGTTCCTCACGTCCTTTCGAAGTTCGCAAATTTTCAATATTTTCACTCCAGATTTTCAACATTGCCATTTTACCACACCTCCTTTTGAGCAGTACAGCTGTCATTTTTCACATCTCACCCAAAACGTGTTTCCGCCCAATGTAGCGCACAATGGTGCAGTTGGTGTGCGAAATCAATATATGGGAGACATTAAGACAATCACAGTGACACTGTTCATGAGCAGAGGTCTTAAAATGGCTATGTTGAAAATTTGGTGGAAAAATTCTAAAATGACTGTTTTACTGTGCATTATGCAGTTCCTACTGCACGCTGTAAGTTCAAATTTTCAATATTTCACCCAGATTTTCAACATTGCCATTTTACCACACCTCCTTATGAGCAGTACAGCTGTCATTTTTCACATCTCACCCAAAACGTGTTTCCGCTCATGTAGCAGCACAATGGCGCAGTCGGTGTGCGAAATCAATATATGGGACACATTAAGAAAATCACAGTGACACTGTTCATGAAGCAGAGGTCTTAAAATGGCTATGTTGAAAATTTGGTAAAAATTCCTAAAAGGACTGTTTTATGAAGTATGCATTAAGTAGTTCCTACCTACTAAATTCTAAATTTTCAATATTTGCACCAGATTTTCAACATTGCCATTTTACCACACCTCCTTATGAGCAGTACAGCTGTCATTTTTCACATGTCGCTCAAAATGTGTTTCTGTGCATGTAGCATACAATGGCGCAGTCAGTGTGCGTAATCAATGTTTAGGCCAGATTAAGAAAATCACAGTGACACTGTTCATGAGCAGAGATCTTAAAATAGCTATGTTGAAAATTTGGTGAAAAAATTCCCTTCAGCCGTTCTGCAATGTTACTAATGAAGACCCTGCAGCACCCCACTGGTCACCCCCTCTCCCTAGACTGCACCCCATTTACCACCACTCTCTGCCTCCTGTCTCTTAGCCAGTTTCTAACCCAGTTTACCACCCTTTCCCACATGCCCAGCCTACCCAGCTAGTTTATCAGCCTCCTATGTGGGATGGTGTCAAAGGCTTTGCTGAAATCAAGGTAAACGCTGTCCACTGCCCCACCCTGATTCACTTCCTTTATCACCTAGTCAAAGAAATCAACCAGATTTGTCTGACATAATGTCCCCACTGTGAATCCATGTCATCTATGGTCCTGGGCTCCGATGGCTTCTAGATGCCCCACTATCCTTTCTTTAAGCAATGCCTCCATGATCTTCCTCACTGCTGAGGTGAGGCTGAACGGCCTATTGTTCCCTGCCTCCTCCCTGCTGCTGCATTTGTGTAGAGGGACCACATGTGCCCTCCTCCAATTCACTCATGTTGAATGACTCAGTGAACATGCCTGCCAGAGGTACTGCTATCTTCCTTCACAGTTCTCTTAATATCCTTGGGCGTATGCCATCTGGTTCCATCGCTTTGTCCACCTTCAATTTAGTGAGCTCCTGCAGGACTCTTTTGCCTTTGAATGGACTATTGTCCACCTCTTCACCCTCTTGGGAACTGCTGTACTGCTGTGGCCCTTGCCCCTCCCACTCTTCTGTGAATACTGAGCGGAAAGACACAGTGGATGACTTGGGAGAAAGGCATGGAACTATCACTTCCAAATATCTAAACAGCACATACAAGCAAGCAACATTCAGCGTTGACAAATGCTTGTTATTGTTGTCACAATGGTTACTGTCCTCACAGTGGAATGCTGAACCAATCAGAGAGAAGTTTTCACAAAGCCAGCTGTTATAATCAAAGAAAACAGCAAAAATCTTTGAACAAACTGCAAATTTAAAAGCTATAACTTGTAAACTACTGTTGCATATTTCAAAATACAACAGCTTAACTCAAAATAGGCAATTTATCGTCACTTGTAAGTGAGCAGGAATTTCATAACTCACTCGTGGCTCTGCTACTCATGTGTTATGGTCCTGTCCTACCACACACACACACATAAAGATAAATTGCTTCTTTGAATCAGCCTATTGTATATCACACATATATACCAGACAAGCCCTTAAGTCTCACCATGTGTTACTGTATCAGCCTTACATGTCATTCTTATTTAAAGAGCTGGTGACACATTCAGGAGAACTGTAACAAAACATAGTATTTAGGCAATGTTCAGCTTGTATTTTGATTAGTTCTGTATTCCTCCTCCCCATAATTTAGTAGTGAGATAATTTCCATGAAAACAGGATCTTTGCTACTGAAGGGTACACTTATTCCTGCTGCTTTCTCCCTACCTGAAATCGTAGAGCACTACTTGTGATCTCACAGTTACTCCCATGGCAACAGACTGTGATGTCACAACAGAGGATTATGACTTGAAGTAGGGAGTAAGCTATAGAGGCAGATTAACTCAAAATTAACTCTAAGGGAACAACAATTATGTATTCATACACATTTCTTTGGTAATAAATTATGAAGAGGAGAAATATAAAAAATATAAATGAAATTCAAGCAGATTTGTAGCTAATTGTTATGTTTTTTAAAGTTTTCTTTGAGACATCAGTAGCTCTTTAATTCTATGAACTGTATTCTAATTTTTATTGTACCTTCTCTGTCCATTTGTTCCCTATCCCCAGGTCACACCTGGAAACGAGCCTTGGCTCAGTATGCCTTTCCCAGTTACCAAAAGTTTTTAATTAATAAATAAAATAAATAGATACATGTGTGTGTGTGTATATACATATATATATATATATATATATATGTATAAATATATGTCATGGCACTACTAAAAATATATATGTTATTTATCCCGAGTGCAGTTTGACAGTGTGACCTTATGACATCACGAGTGGTGGAAGAACAAGTGATTTCAAAGGTCAAACTGCTCCAGAGGTAACTACTGTTGGTGTTTTCAGTAGGGCCATGGCATATTTGATTTAGGCCATGCCTTTTAAATTCACAGTATTTTTAGTGGCATTTGTTTTGTTTCTTTCCTTACTTTGTGAACAGTTGGAGCGGGTGACCGAGCCTCTGTGCAGCACTTGTGTGGAGACGAAGTGGCATCATTTTGTCAGCACATCAGCTGACATGAGTTTGCAGCCTGCATGTTCTCCAGGTCGGAATGTCCTGCAATGTAGTGTGCAGTTGGAGCAAGCAATAAAGCAGGATGGGGCCAGGCAGAGTAGTGGTCCATGGTACCGGGGTGGGAGTGTGGATCAAGAGTTTGGCAGTCATGGACAACTATCAGTCCTTCAATGGCAACAGGGAGTATTTGCGACTTGGAGCAAGTTCTTACAGTTTGAAAAACAAAGGGCAACATGGACAAGCTGAAGGGCTAAATGTTTGAGAGCACTAGTAACACTGATAGCTAGTGAAACATTTCAATAGATAAATAGCTGGAGCTGTTACATGAGTTCACTGTGAGAGTTTCAAAGTGAAAATGTGCTTGTGTTGCCGGCTCCAGTCAATGAGGATACAGTGAGTTTGATTTTGCCACTGAGGCTCTAGAGCAAGAATACCATGATATTCTCAATCTAGGTCACTATAGTTGAAAAAATACTCCAAACCTTGCAATGGCTACTTCTCCAGGAGCTGGGCACGATGGTGAAGTGATGTGAAGTTCGGATGGACCAGAGTGCCCTGTTCTTGGGATAGCAAGCCTGTGCACAGAGGCAAGGGCCCTGGAGATTCCACCACCAGCTGTTGTAATAAGGGGAACCAGATCTGATGAGGCCAGAAGGGAGCAATGAGGATTAAAGTGGCCCCTTCCATCTGAAGCTTGATCAGCACCCTCTGTAATAAAGGGAAGAGATGAAAGGCATAGAGAAACCTGCCTTTCCAAGAGGGGGATGAGTCTCACCAGAAAACTCCAGGCCCTGGAACAAGTGAACAAAAACAATGCAGTTTTGCATTAAGTGGGGATGCAAAAAGGTCCAACTCTGGACAACCCCACCTGTCGAACAAGTCTTCTACGACCAAGGTTAGCAGCTCCCACTCATGCATCCGAGACTGTGACTAGCTGAGTCTGTCTGCCAGGGCATTTTGGTCACTTGGAACATGGACAGCTGTAGGTCATGTTCTAGAGTTCAGTACCATACCCTCATGCTTCCTCCCACAGAGAATACGAATGGGTCCCTCCTTGCTTGTTGTTGCGGACTACACTGATATTGTCAGTCTGCACCAACAGATGTCCCAGGGACAAATGAGTCTGAAAGGCTTCCATAGCATACAGGATGGCTCTTATCTCTATGTTATTTATGTGAAGGCCAGTGTGCACTCTGGATCATGTCCCTTGATGGGCTCCCCTGCCCATCTCTGAAGCATC
The DNA here is from genome assembly GCA_016271365.2 of Neoceratodus forsteri. Taxonomy (NCBI): domain Eukaryota; kingdom Metazoa; phylum Chordata; order Ceratodontiformes; family Ceratodontidae; genus Neoceratodus; species Neoceratodus forsteri. Next base: position 1,099,108,659 of record CM028129.1, on the reverse strand, counting down.
TGTGCTGAGAATCTACGGAGGGGAAGGAATGAGGAATGGAACCCCTCTCAACAGGTTGTTTGGTTCCATCCATCAGAGCAGCACCTTCTTGACCGGAAAGGAGACTAAGACTAGTTGGTCAAGATCATCAGTGTGTTGATCCCACTGGATCCTCAGTATCCATTGGGGGATCCTCATGTGTAGCCTGGCAAGGCGGACCATGACAATAGCTGTGGGCATGAAGCCCAAGAGCCTGAGGAAGGTTGTGGCTGTCATATATCTGTTCTGATACAGAAACTGGGCCTGAGTCATCAGGCAGTCTGCTCTACCCTGGGGCAGGAAGGCCATACCCTGGGCTGTGCCCAGTACTGCCCCTATATATTGAAACTGCTGACAAGGAGTCAGGACCAATTTAGCCAGGTTAACAATGATCCACAGGGATTGCAGCAATTGTCTGGTACCTGACAGGGACTGAAGGAGGAGCTCGCTGGACTGTGCCTTGAGAAGCCAGTTGTCCAGGTAAGGGAAGACATACCATCCTTCCTTCCTAAGGGCTGCTGCCACCACCACCAAGCATTTGGTAAAGACTCTGGACACCAAGGATTAGTCAAAGGGCAAAGCTTGGAACTGAGAGTGCTTCCCCTGGAAGTGGAATCTGAGATACTGCCTATAGGGGGTTCATACCTTGATATGCAGATAGGTGTCCTGCATATCAAGGGAGCATCTCCAATATCCCTTGGTGCAAGAGAGGCAGCAGGTCCTGCAGTGTCATCATCCTGAACTTTTTGTACTGAATGTAGGAATTTGGGACCCTTAAGTCCAGAATGGGATGCAAATCCCCTGTGCGTTTGGGGACTAGGAGGAAGTGGGAATAAAACTCTCTGGGAACAAAACCCTTTGCTTCTTTCATTCTCTGAAACTGGCTCCCTGGCCTGTTTGCATAGCAGTGCCTGACTCTCCCCTCAAAGCACTGGGATGTGGTTGGGGGGGTAAAGAGACTGTACTGGGGGGTTCTCTGGGGGCCACTCCAGAAGTTCTAGGGAGTGACCTAGCTCTATGAGCTGCAGGACCAAGGCATCTGAGGTGATGTCCTGCTACCTGTCGAGGTAGAGGGAGAACCAAACCCCAATCATTGCCTCCTGCCAACAGGGAGGAGGAAGGTCAAGCAAGGAGTCATTCTGAGGAGGCCTCTGTGGCCAGGGCCACACCACCACCTTGGGAAGGTTTCCTGTGGTGGAGGTGGGAGCAGGCAGGGCCGCCACTGCTCTACACTTACTAGAAGGTCTGGTGCCCTATTTGAGCTTGTGAGAAGTACAATGAAATGGTGTTTTTGGCTGAGTGTGGTACATAGAATGAACTGACCGTAGTGTCCGGCCAGAGGCCTGCAGGTTCAAGAGTATGTCCTGCACACCTGCCCCAAAACATTTAGACCCTCTAAAGGGGGCATTTAGGATAGACTGTTGTACATCCCAGGCAAATCCTAACACTCTAAGCCATGAGTGGCTTCAGAGGCAGATGCCAATGGTGGTGGCCCTGGCAGAGATGTCAGCAGCATCATAAGCAGACCGCAGAAGGTGCTTACCCACATCTGACCCTGATCAAATGGTTTGGATTAGAGCCCATCTCTGGGAGTCCTCTGGAAGGGCTTGGGTAGCTGTCTGGGCCTGTCTCCAGAGTTGATTCTGGAACTTCACCATGTGGGAAATGTAACTGAGGATCTGGATGATAAGGGTGGCAGAAGCAAACACCCATTTACCCATCAAATCCAGCCTTCTGGACTTGTCTGGGGAAGTGAGCTAATCTGCCATGTGCAGCATTTATTGCCACAGAGTCAGCTTGTGGTTGTTCAGCAAAGTAGGGCTTCCCTGCAGAGGCCTGGTATAGCTTGTCCACCTTCCTGAGCATGGCTGAGACCAAACTGGGCCAATACCAGGCAGCCATGGTGGCATCCTCAAAGGATTCTATCACAGAAGGAGTGATGAGGGGAGGAGAGTCTGGCAGCTCCAAATAATGGGTCAGACATCTCCTAGCAGGGTCTCGCTCTTCAGTCTCGAACCTCATGGCCACTTGAGGCTGACTCATGATGCCAATAAAAGAGAGGCCATCAGGGAAACTGGGAAGTGTAAGTGCCCAAGTCCTCACCCCAGAGGAAACTATAGAATGGGAGTGAGAAGGGCTTAAAGCTCCATCTTCCTCATAGCCATTGCCACTCTCCTGATCCTCATCTGGGGGGGATGAGGATGGGGTGGTACTCATCCTCCTCCCCATGCACAGAGATGGGCCCTGATGGTATCAAAGTGTGGGGCTGAGGAGTATGTGGTACCATAGAGGACTGTGGCATGGGGTAGGTCCCATAGGGCCCTGTGGCTTCGGCCCAGAAGGGGCAGTCATGCAGTGCATGACTGCACAGAAAGAAAAGCACATAGCCTGTAGGTCAGTGACAGGCTGTATGGGAGCAGAAGTCAGTGCCGTCAGAGAAGGCTGAGGCACTGGCATTGGCAGAGGAGCCTGAGAGGGCATCGGGGCAGACTCAGGCCCCAAAATTGGCCTTGAAGGTCTGCATCGAAAGACCTGGGGATGACGCCATGGCTGGAGGCGCCGTTGAAGGGGACCTGGATCCCCTGGCTACAAAGGAAGAAGCTGAAGGCAGCACCACGGGACTGAGTTGAGTCCCTGATGATGCTGTACTGATCCCAGCCATGGCCCGGTCAAGGAAACACCCTGAGGGCCTGTAGAGAACAGAGGCTGGAACAGAAGGAGCTGAAAGGTTGACTGAGCTGAGGAAAACAAAAAATCGAGGTAAGTAAGATGTTTCTTTGTATGCAAGGATTTTGGCATTCGACTGAAGCAGCAGTACCTCCGTAGGATCCAACATGTGCAGGTCGACAGTGGGAAAAGAACTGTGGAGGGCACAGAGGCTGCCCACATTTATAGAGGAGGTACAATGTCAGTGAGTGACATCACTGTGGGCATCCCCCGAGAGACTGCTAGCTAGAAAAGTTTCTGTGTGGTCCTAGTGCCTGGTGGCTAAGTCCTATAGGTGGCCTGCTACAAGAGATGCCCTCGATGAAGATCTGTATGTCCCATAACCACTATATTTGTTCATTGTGCAAAAAAAAAATTACATGTGTGTCTTGCAGGGAGGTAGCCCTCAAACACTCTCTCTCTCCCTCTCTCTCTGTCTCTCTGTATCTCTCTCTCTCTCTCTTCAGTGCATTAAGTTTAGCTTGGTACTGTATGTTAAGCATTACCACACAGTATGTGTGTTCAGGTTTATGTCCAGCAAACTATATTTCCAGTGTTTGAAAATAAACATTTTGTATGTACTAATGTAATATATTTTAACTGAAGCTTACGTGTTTGTTTACTTTCTTGGTGTGCTAAACTACAGTACTGTACAGTATGACTGGGGGGGCATATTTTTAACAAACTACATGTCCTACATTTTCAAGTTAAATCAATGTAGCAATTGTAATAACAAGTATCAAGCTAGCTTAAGTAGAGGCAGGGCCCCACTGGAAATAAGATATGACGTCTCAGCTATGCTATCCTGTGTAAGTAAGCTGTAAAGCACCTTGGTATGCAGTGTTTAAACACTACTGCATACTGTAAATGTAAATTCTCTGCTATTCTACAGAACAGGCACTGAAAAATATTAAAGTACCAATGGTACAGAGATTTGCAAAAGCTTAAATGGCTCGAGTTGGTTGCAGCCAATAGCAACTTATTTTCAGTGGAGCTAATGTTTATAATTGTGTGGTATGTGTCTGTCCCAGGAACGTATCTGTTGTATCTGTGAGGTACTTGTAGGTCTCTATCATGTCACCTCTCTCCTCTCCTCCAGCATGTACATGTTAAGATCCCTCAGTCTCTCCTCACAGGGCTTCCCCTGTAAACCCTGCACCATTTTAGTTGCCCTCATCGGACTGCCTAAACCCTGCCTACCTGTAATGGACCTTCCTGCTCATTTTCTACTGATCCCACCAATCGAGTGGGCCATGGATGAAGCCTCCACTAGGCGTGGAATTTGAAAATCTCCAGCTGCTCAACATCACACGGCTTTTCCATCTCTCCAGCAAGTTTGCTGCAATCTACCTGAGGTGAGTGTTTTTTTTATCCAACCCTCCTTCCTGTCAGATGCCTGTGGAAACCCAGTCTGTCTGCAACAGACTCTCCTGCCCATTTTGGCTGATCCCACCAGCTCTTCACTTGCCTTCCAGGTTGTTCTATTCATATTGTTTATATAGCCCCCTGATTCTATTTACTTAAGCCCTATTTGCCACATGAAACTGTCTTAGCTATAGTATCTGCTTAGACCTAGTACCTATGTTTGTAACCATATTAGTCTATGTTACTATGTGATAATGTACACTGCTGTTGTGCTGCATTACTGATGGAAGCTTCATCGCACTTCTGGTCCACTATGTACCTTGTCTTCCTATGCCTTCCGCCTTCTCCTCCCCTTCCCTCTCTCTTCCAATGAACCTACCCCCTTCAGATCCTGCACCTGTTTTGAGTCCCACCCTACCCCTCTTCCCCCCTCCCTTCCTCCCTTCCTACCCACCGTGGCCTCCTCCTACCTTTACCTGGAGTTTCTCCACCATGTCTTCCTGTCCCTCCCCCACTCCCCCCAACTCTCCTCCTCGCTCCAAGAAATTAAGTCCCATTCCATCCTCTTGCTTATTCTCCTGCTCCTTCTCCTGTCTAGCAATGTGGAAACCAACCCTGGCCCTTACCATCCCTCCCTCCCCCTCTGCCTCACCAGCTGCCACAGGCTTTAGTATCTTTCATCCCAATGCTACAAGCCTCCTCCCCTAAACACGACCTCCTTTCTGTCTGGGTTTCGTAACACTCTCCTGATATATCCTGTATTTCTGAATCTTGGTTATCCTCCTAACTCATGCCTCACCCTCATAAGTTCCATCTCTTCAGGCAAGACAGGTGAAAATGTGGTGGGAGGGATCGCCATCTCTGTCCACCACAGCCTTTCCTGCACCATGGCTACCATTGAGGCCGCACCCTCCTACCACGAATTTCTCTTTTTCAAGCTCTCATTCCCCTCCTCTGTACCCATCTTCATCAGGGTTTTTCTATGCCTCACCCAAAATTTCCTCCTCATCCCTGACTGACTTTCTCTCTACCATTACCTCACATTCCTCGGTGGGTGAATTCATCCTCTTTGGGGATTCAGTATTAATTGGCTCGCCCTGCCGTCCAGGTCTACCACTCCCAGGACTGAATCCCTTAATCTTGAGCTCATCACTGAACCCACACAGATCAGTCCCCACTGCCCCATTTACACCCTTTCGGACTGGGTTGTCTCCTCCCACCTTTACCCCATTATTGCAGCAAGTATTTTGCCAGATTTTTTCAGTGATCATTGCATGATGTTCTGTGTCAGGAAAATCTGGTGTCTCCCTTCTTTCCTTAAATACATCTGGTCCAGGTCCCTCTGGTTGCTTAATATCAGTGCTCACCTGATTAACCTAGCTGCAACAGATTTGTCAGCCATCCTCCCTGCCCCGATATTGATGTGACTCTCTTCCTGTTTCACTCAAAATTTACCTCAGTCTGGAACTTGCACATCCCCCTCAAAAAATCCCAGGTCAAACTTCCCACCGTCCCTGGAATACTCCTAAAATCACTGGTCAGTGCAAGTCTTATGATCCTGCCTGGGCCTGCTACAAATTATCCCACTCCCTCCGTGAGCTCTTTTTTTTTTTTCAAACTTTATTTTCAAGGTACAGCACCAGACATACCAGATCATAATGTATATACAGACAGGTATATACCATTCCATCAGACCAATCATGAATTGTATACATCCAGTGTAGAGAACAGCACAATGTCAAAATTAATAGTGGTCTAATCTCAACCGACATTGTTCACCCTGTTTTATCAGATTGCAGCAACTATGCTGAGAAGTATTACCATTTCTAATGGATTTACATTGGAAGGATTTACATTTATAAGGATTTACATTCATAATGGGGCCCTCAAAGGAAGATCCTTGGGGCATGAGCTCTTCTCTTACAGGACCAATAGAAACTCCTGTACAAAGGCTGCCTAGACTGCAAAATCACACTATTTCAAGGCTAATCTCCAGAACAAAACAAACAGTAAAGGCAGCTCCATCCCTGAGTCTGCTGCAAACAATGCAAACTGCAGTAACAGCCGAAAAGAAAGAGCACCACTCAGCCAGCTATAAAATGTAGAGAAAAATGTTATTACTCACAAACAAGATGCCAGACAATAAATTCAACAAAGTTGTTGCAGGAAAGTGCATATGTGCTGTAAATAATCAGCAACTGGGGCAGCATGGAGTGATGAGAAAAAAAAAACACCACATGTCCCAACTGGTTTCGCTGTGTGCCTTTTCAGAGTCTAGTGCAATGAAAAACTATTTTATGGTGTCTATTTAAGTGACAGTGATTCATATGAATTGCATATAAAACAGCAGCCACATTAAAATGCATCCATAACACAATAGTGCAACGTATAGTGACTGCGATACTAAACAAGTGTTTAATGCTCAACAATAAGTGGATTGATTAAAAACAATGCATATATTAAACAGCAGCTGACGCCTTTGGGAAAACATAGTAGCTAGACACAATTCAGCTTGCATTATACATGTATACTGCATATAGATTTCTCCTCTCTGTTTATTACATAAGAATTTCATACAAAAACAAGATCTTTATCCCTTAGAGTTCATCTGCCTCTGTAGCTTATTCCCTACTTGAAATAATAATGCTCTGTTGTGACATCACAGTCTGTTGCCATGGAAATAACTGTGATGTCACTAGCAGAGTATTATGACATCAACTTGGGAAGAAGCCATATGAGTGGGTGAACCCTCAAGGAGCAACTATCTTGTTTTTATGCGTATGGCCTAAGTAATAAGTAATGGTGTAAGAAATACAAAACTAATGAGAAATATAATCTTCTTGGTGTCAAACTATAACGTTTTTCAAAGTTTGTCTTGAGGCATCAGTGCCTCTTTAAATGCACTTGTTAAAATGTGCAATAGACCTGATGAATCTTAAGGTCCATAGTACTCATGGAACAAGGAATTAAGGTGGATCACTGTAAGACAAAAATACACATATAATATGAACATATATGACAAAGCATGACTACATCTCTTCCTAATAACATAAGGGACTCATAGACAGAACAGTAATAGTAATATTATCATAATTATAAGCTGGCATGTATGCAGAAAGGTGTGTGGGGGGGGGGAAAGCGGATGAGGGTGAGGAAAAGGAAACTGTACCTGTAACAAATTCTCTGCTAGAGTCACAAAATGGGGAATACTGCTACAGACAATGGGTGGGTGTTTGCATCTAGCATGAATCCATTATAATGTTGCTCATGCAAAACATTAAGTATTTGTTGACTGGTATCTGGTATGTAAGTAATAAACTTTTTCTATACTTTTTATTCATGGCTGATTGGTGCTCTTTCTTTCTGGCTTTTACTGCAACCTCCAGAATAATCTTAACACCCCAGCTAAATTCTGTAAGGTAATTCACCCCCTTTTTGACCCTCCTACCCACTCCACTCCCCTTGTACTCATGGATAATTGTTCACCTGTTTCTGACTCTCCATGTGTCGCAACACACTTCAATGAGTTCTTCACTACTTGTGCCTTCCTTCCTTCTCTCACTCCTGGCTTCTCTCCTACCCTATTTGTTCTGCTCTCCTCTCCTTCCCACTCCTCCCCAGGTTTCCACTCCCCCCCCATCACTACCCAGGAAACCCTGCTCACTCTTTCTTCCTTCAACCTGTCCAATTCCAGCCTCAATGGGCTGGATCCTAAACTCCTTCACATCCCAGCTCCTGCCCTTGCTTTTCCCCTTACTCACCTCCTTAACCTTTCATTCCCTGTCTGTGCTGTCCCTAATTCCTGGAAAATGTTGCCAAAGTTCCTCCACTTCACAAAGGGGAGGAACCCTTCTCCCCTGGTAACTTCCATCTCAGCTCCCTTCCATTTCCTCTCTCCCGCACAGTCTGGCTTCTGGAAGCTCCATTCCACTGTCTACTCCCTCCGGCATATCACTGACTTCTTCTCCTCCAGGATGGGTCAGGGGCACATCACAGCTGCCATTTTCACTGATCTGGACAAAGCCTTCAGTTCAGTATCCCATCCATTCCCACTAGACAAGCTGATTGCTGCTCGAATCTCAGCTCCTACTGTTGATTGGTTTCATCCTACCTCATGTACCATCAACAGTCAGTACAGGTAAGAAATGTCCTATCACCTCAGCTACCCATCGAAGCTGGAGTGCCACAGGGCTCCATCCTGGGTCCCATCCTTGTCTCCATTTTTCTTAACACCCTTTCATCTGCCTGAGCCAACCTGCATATTCACATGTTTGCAGATGACACAGTTATCTTCACCTCCAATCCCTCTATTACATATGTGGAAGGCCTGCTCCAGCAAGACTTTTACAATGTCCTACGTTGGTTTTACTCCAACAACTCGGGTGCAACACCAAAAAGACAGTGTCTATGACCTCTGTTACCAGCCAGAAACTGGCCAGACTCCTCACTCTCCCTGTTGTCTCCATCCTGGATGGCACCTCCCTTGAAGTGTTTCAGTACTTCAATTACCTTGATGAGTGACTTGACAGTAAGCTTGACTTCTCAGCCCACATCGATAACATCCATGCCAAGCACGGCCGCAAACTTGGCACCTTGTACCGCAACAAGGACTGTTTGTCTCCACAGGTCTGCCACACCACTCCTCCACTTCCCTTGCTAGACTGGACACCCTCTGTAATGCCTTCTGCTGCTTTGCTACCAACCCCCACCCATACTCTCTTCTGCACTGCCATCCTTTCCCACACAGGTCTCTCTGTTGACATACTACAATGATAACAATATATTGTTACTGCTCACTGTGCCTTGCTGCTTATTTTGGCACACGTGCTTGTGTTTATCTCATGTACTTTATTTATTTTATTAGCTTTTGGTAACTGGGAAGCATACTAGGCAAAGCTGCCTATTTTCAGATGCGACCCAGGAGAGTACAAGTCAACAATACTTGCAGTACATACAGAGGTAACAGCATCTATTACATAGGAACAAGTACTTTACTGTATATTGCAATGTGTATTGTTAACAGTGTACTATCTTACTGTATCTCCTGTAACCTTTTCCCCTGGTCTCACCTGGAAATGAGCCCTGGTTCAGTGTGCCTCTCCAGGTTACCAGTTTTCAAATAAATAAATCCCACTAGCCCTACCAATGGCCTTGTCACACTGCACTGCAACCTTGAGATCGTCTGATATAATAACCCCAAAGTCCCTTTCCTGTCTAACACTAGGACTTTAACATTTGGCATATACCTTTTCTGTCCTAGAGTAGCTTAACCCCCTAAATTTCATAACAATCTGTATTTTTTTATTTTTGGAGATATTAGCAAATATATATATATATAGTCAATTAGCTATCTTAATTTTTGCACTCAGATAGCTAAAAATGACAAAGAGCTGAGGTACTAAACTTACAGGTTTGTAGCTACCTATTGGGTGTAGATCCTTTTGGGGATTTTGTTAAATCAAATTGTTTTTTAAGTTGATTGTGAGTAATTGGTTGCACATGCATGTTATAAAAAAATCTCATCAAAAAAGATAGCTAAAAAATAAACTTTTTTCTTGTTAAAGTTCTACACAAACATAAACTTTAAAGTTACATAACTTTTTTAAATTGGTAAAAGTAAATGGCGACAGTTTAGTGTTTGTGAGGGAAGGTTAGTACAAGTCATAATTTTGTTTGGTGCATTTATGGTAATATGACAACCATCACAATACATGTAGAGGTGAAATGCATTATTGTACAACATGGTTCACTTTAAATTGAATAATGCAACAAAAGGAGTGGATGGCACCTCTCCCACTGTGTTACAACACAGGTGACGCTGTTACATAATATGCATGATCGATAAGAGTCCAAGAAACCATATGGACATACATGGCAAGGGCCACTGTTTTGCCAAAAAGTATCTCAGGTAAAGGTTCCAATCTGACAAAGGCTGGTGTAGTGCCCAAAGTCCAAGAAGTCTGTAAGTTGATTTTGAAAGGAACCAAAAAAGCATGCAATAAACCATATTCAAAAAAATAAACTGCTAGAACTCAAACAGGGAAACCCTGATTACACAGGGCTACTGTGCATAACCTTTGAACAGATCAGACTTCAACATTTTAACATAACAGTCATTCAGAATCAAATAGGTTAAACAGGCCAAACAGTGCTTATATTTAAAATTAGATCAGTCAAAGGATATAATACAAATGTGTCAAACATGCACATGAACTATGCTGTGAGAGACAGGTGCAGGGGGAAGAAACCAAACAGTGGGAATCAAGAGGCACCAACAGTGCCATCTTGACCATGCAATCAAGCTACCATAATTAGGAAAAACAGATAGGCTAGGCAAGCACACCATGACTCCTTTGTTTCTACACCCCCAAGACACACTGTCCCTTCTCAAATGTGTGATTGTTCCATGGCCATCTTCAACATTGATGCTGATTGTTCTGTGGTCACCTTCAACAGTGATGCTGATTGTTACATGGCCACCATTAACAGTGATGCTGATTGTTCAGTGGTCAATATCTACAGTGTTGCTGATTGTTCTGTGGCCACCTTCAACAGTGATGCTGATTGTTCTGTGGCAACCTTCAACAGTGATGCTGATTGTTCAGTGGCCACCATTAAAAGTGATGCTGATTGTTCAGTGGCCAACACCAACAATAATGCTGATTTTTCAGTTGCCACCATCAACAGTGATGCTAATTGTTCATCAATCACCTGAATGAAGGACATGATCTATACTGTACCTCCATTGCCACTAAGGGATAAATGGAGGTAAAGTTAGAGTAACACTGATATTCTCACTCTAGGTCCCACAGTGGCAAAAATATAACTGATATTTTCCACCTTTTATCCATACAGGAATGGCATAAATATATGTATACAATGTAGATAGGAATCTCACTAATTAAATAAACTTATTATTTTCCAAAGAGTCTGACCCACGTGAAAGATAATGATGTTATTCACCCAATGGATAAATAATGCAATTTATTTTTCACTTGCTTAAATCATACTCTCATACAAAATGATGCTCACCATAACTGATGTCTCATTCTGGCTAATCCTACAAGGAATCCTCTACACAACAACAGCCAATAGCACTCCTCCTTTGATGTTAAAATCTCTGCTCTCACCGCCATCTTGTTTTCTCACTTTAGCAAAGCCCAAACAAATTATTCATTTAAATGTAATAAATCACATTTTGTGCCATGCTATTTTAACACTATGACCTGCATTTTTCCCTCCTGCCTCCCAGTTCCTGCATTTACAACTCCTCCATAATCACTGCATCTCCCTGTCCAAACCACTTACCTGACACAGGAAACTGCCATTTCTAGCTGTCACTGGATAAGATCTGCAGCACTTAGCCCTTGTTCATTCTCTGTTCACTGGCTCAATGCTCACTTTATGGGAACACACGCTGCAGAACACGTAGGTTTGACAACATAAAATTAATATATTTAGAGAGGCTGTGGATCCACCCAGAAAATCAGTTTGCCATGGCCCACGGCAGAGCACAGTACTTTGAGAAAGGGAATTTGGACTGCTGAACTGGCTTTGACTATGCCATCAAGCACAATAAATGAATAAAAAATTCCAAGGACAGTATGGCTTGATCACGGAGGAGATCAGGAGAACACTGTTGTTCAATTATACAGATACCAAGCAGACTCATACACAACAAGCATTTGTCAATGACAAATGTTGTCTTGCTGGCATTGGCACTGGTAGTGCAGGAGTTAGAGAGATGCATAACAGGAATGGCACTGAAGTAGTGAACTGACACCAATCCCACCTCCACCCTGCAGAGACTGACAGGCATTGGGGTGTGCCTTTGGGTCATTGGCTATAATGCTCATGCCATTTCACTTCACCCTACCCTGCAGACATCAACAAGTGTCGCAGTGTGCCTTGGGGTCTTTGGGCCTTACACTCACCCCATTCCATAAGGAAATACACTGAGATGGGTGCAGTATAGGAGAATGGGGTGAGCTTTGGGGCCAAAGAGACCATGGCACACCTCAATGCCTGTCACTGGCTGCAGGGTGAGGTTGGAATGGCATGAGCATTATAGCCAACAATCCCAAGTCACACCCCTGACGCCTGTAAGTCTCTACAGGGTGGGACGTTACGGTTGGAAACCCTAACGTCCCGGGAGTTTGTTGGTGTTTCCACTCCAAATGTTCAACATGGGCTTTTTGTGACCTCACGTCATGAACACTGGCACTATCAGTTAGTTAGACGAAAGATGATTTTGCACAGTGACTGCGCCATTTGGCGTCACAGGTACGAAAACACATTTCGAGCAGGATGTGAAAAATGACAGCTGTACTGTTCATGAAGAGTGTAAAAAAATGGCAATGTTGAAAATCTGGAGTAAAAATATGAAAACTTGGTGAGACCATGAGCGTGCATAGAAACTGCGTAACGCATACCTGTAACGCAATTATTTGGGGATTTTTTAACCAAATTTTCAACATAGGCATTTTAGGATCTCCACTCATGAACAGTATCACTGTGATTTTGTTAATCCTTCCTGAACATTGATTTCCCACAGCGACTGCACCATTGTGCGCCACATGTGCGAAAACACATTTCGGGCAGGACGTGAAAAGTTACAGTGATACTGTTCATAAGGAGGTGTTAAAATTGCAATGCTGAAAATCTGGAGTGAAAATATTAAAAATTGTCAAAGTTAAGAGTGTGTGTGGTAATTGTGTAATGCACGCTTGTAGCAGAGTAATTTTTTGGGAATTTTTTCACCAAATTGGCAACACAGACTTTTTGGGACCCCACCTCATGAACAGTGGCACTGTCATTTCATTAATCAGTCCTGAAATGTGATTCTGTGCACTGACTGCAAAATACAAAATCACACATGCTCCCACAATGCAAAGCATCATGGGCTGCATATGCAAAGCATCATGGGCTGCATATGCAAATCACCACAGAATGTTATGCTGGTCCAACTGACTGCAAAATGACTTTTCGGGACCATATAACAAAACAAGAGTGCATGTGTTCATGAGGTGGGGTCCCAAGAACCCCATGTTGAATATTTGGAGCCAAAATTCAAAAAAATGTCTGAGATATCCCCCTAAGTTGAAACCCCCATTGATGCCATTATACAGCTTACCGTGATTTTCTTCAGTTCGCAGTCAGCTTTTGAAGAGTTCAGATGTCTCCTGCTCCACCGATGATCGCTGCGCCAGACCTCCGGAGGTAAGTATAGGGTGAGAGTGTGTGTGTGGGGAAGAGGGGTGAGCAGAGGGTGGGTGCGAGTTGGGGGAGGAGGGTCGTCCTGATGACAAGGGACCATTTTCGTGTTTACAGGGACCAAAAAAAAAAGTCGGGGGAAGGTTGGTTTTTTTTACAGCTTTTACAAAACATACATTTGGGCACACTGGAGTGGGCTCCCAGTGTGCCACATGGGTCTTTTTTTGGGGGGGACCAAAGCCAACGGGGATTGGGCACCCCCATCAGCAAAGAAAGTGTGTGTGTGGGGAGGGACATGATGCCGAGTGGGATTGGGCAATCCCATTGGCAAACAAATTAAACTGGGGGGGCTTGATGCTGATGGAGTTTGGACACTCTCGTCAGCAAACAAATTAAACTGGGGGGGCATTATGCTGATGGGGACTGGGCACCCCCATCAGCAAACAAACTGAACTGGGGTGAGGGGGTATGCTGACAAGGGGATTGGGCACCCCTGAAGTTGGCTTTCTGGGGATTGTGTGGTGGACAGCGGCAGTCACTGCCATGTTTATTGAAATGTTTCACTAGGAAAGGCACGTAAGGGAGGCATGTCATCTGTGCCGCTGCATGACGAGCTTGTCTCTGATTACAGCAGCACGTTTCTTTCAAGTTGGTGGCACTTTGCATATACTTGTGTCAGCACTAGCATGCTCGCTAATTGGGAATGAGGGCACTTTCTAAGCATGCCCTACATTACTTAGCAGCTGACACACCTCTGCATTTCTCATACTACCCCAATATGTTGTTTGCGTGTGTGCGCAAGTCAACATAAAAATGGAGACAATGTTTTTAACTGAACAGCTGATGCAATTCTTTGCCGTGGTGTTCTCCAAATGTCAGCTTTTGGATATGGATCTAGGATGACAGGAACTGTATTTTTTGGGGCTGGTAAAAAAGAAGAGTAACATGGTCAAACTGACCACTTGGGCTATACTGTGGGCTCATCTGGGGTTCCTACAAAAAAAAAACATTCACTGCAGAAACAATATATGCTGTACTTGAAACACTGCAGAAAAAAGGACTTCCCCTTGTTTTTTATCAGGCATAAAATACTTAATTAAAAAAAAACTGTAAACCAAACATGACATGATCTGACTGAAGATATTGTATTTATCTTTATTCGAGGCAACTGATACAGTTGAGGCTTCACCACTTGTGAGATATATCACTGGCCTCTCATGAAGATAAATAGGATATCTTCACTCTGGCCATGTTTAATTATATTTATAAAATGGGGACAGAAAATACTGCCTTCTGATTGGTTTTTACTAACATACTAACATACTATGTGCCAGCAGATTAGGCCTTGCGGTCTGTCGAGTCTGCTCGTGCCTCAGAACCCTAGTTGGGTATCAAAGCCTTCCCCCGAAACAAATTTGTGTTTCCCTGTCATCCAACTGAGACCCCCTACTGCAGCCCCTCCCCTGCTTCCTCTCCTTTCTGTACCTGTCCCACCCACTCTTGAACCTAGCTCTATGTCCCTCCTCAAGTACGGTCTCCAACACTGCACACAGTACTCCAGATGTGGCCTAACCAGCCCATTGTACGGCGGCAAAATCACTTCCCTGTACCCAGATGTGATCCCCTTTGCAATGCAGCCCAACATCCTGTTAGCCTTGGCAGCCACCCTCCTACACTGCTCAGAGTTAGTCATACTTGCATCCATCAGGACCCCTAGGTCCTTTTCCCCTGCCGTGGCCTCCAGCACCTCCCCACCCAGGGTGTACTCATGTTTAGGGTTCCCCAAGCCAAGATGTAACACCTTGCACTTGGAAGAGTTAAAATTCAATTTCCAGGTACAAACCCACCTCTCCAGGGCCTCCAGGTCCCCTTGCAGGGCCAACCTCCCCTGCTCCCCCTCAACCACTGCTCCCATCTTGGAGTCATCAGTGAAGAGACTCATTTCACCCAATACCCTCCCTGATATCGGTTATGTATGCATTAAACAGGATCGTCCCCAGGACTGAGCCTTGTGGTACCCACTAATGACCCATCTAGAGGTCGAGATCTCTCCACTGACCACAACTCTCTGAGTGTGCTCCACCAGTCAGTTTCCTATCCATCTGACCATCAATGGCCCTACTTCCATACCCCTCAGTTTCTCCAGTAAACCACCGTGAGGGACCAAGTCAAATGCCTTGCTGAAGTCCAAGAAAAGTACATCCACAGGCTTTCCCCATCCACTTCTGATGTTACCCATTCGTAGAACTCCACAAGGTTAGTTTGACACAATCTACCTGACACAAACCCATGTTGACGACTAACCAGGAGTCCCATCTCCTCCAAGAACCCCACCAAGCGCTCCTTCAGAATACCTTCCATTATTTTACCCACCACTGATGTCAAACTGTCTATAGTTACCTAGCACTTCCATCAACCCCCCCCCCTTACGGATTGGCACCACATGAGCCTCTCTCCAGTCCCTTGGCACCCTCCCTGTCTCTAGCGACCTACTGAAGAGCTCCGACCAGGGGTTCACCCAGTGCATCCGACAACTCCCATAGATGTATGCTATCCAGCCCTGGTAATTGTTCCTTTTTTTAGGGCCTTAAGAGCTTCTTCTCAAACCCGTTTAGTGGTGATAGCATCATCTGTCCCCCTTCCCATACTGGCCGATTTTTCCTGAAGTGGAACTCCTGGGGTATCTCCCCCTCCCACCTGCTCCCTGACTGATGCGCCATCAATTCTACCCACTGCCCTAACTTGCTCCATCTGATATGGGTTTGTAAGGTTCCCATCCCCCTCCCTAGTGAACACAGAGGCAAAGTACTCATTTAATACCTCCGCCTGGACCCTTGCCTCCTCCACCCACCCTCCCTCTATTCTCAACCTGCTGATCTGACCCTTGTTTTTTCTCCGCTACCCTATATACTTAAAGAACCCCTTTTCCCCTCCCTGTATCCCCTGTGCCTGCTCTTTACTGGATTTTGCCCCCCTCACCATCCAGGTAACCCATCTGGATGCAAGCTGGTAAGTTTCCTTTTCCTTTCCCTCTCTTCATTTTGTATTTCCTGTAGGATGCCTTCTTATTCCTTACCACCTCCTGAACCTTCCTGGTCACCAGCATGATTTACGAGACCTCTCCCCCTTATGCTTCACCTTCACACAGATCCTAACTGCCTCCAGAAGTCCCCATTTAATGACCTCCCATCTCCCTTCTACATCCATCCTTGATGTAATCCCCTTCAAATGATTCCTGAGAATTCTTCCCATGTCCATGAAATCCACCCCCCCTAAAATCGACACCCACTGTCCTAGAACTAGCCCCACCTCCCCCCAAGTTAATTTGAAACCAGACTGTATCATGGTTGCTTCCAGCCAGGGGGCCTCCTACTGACAGATCCCTCACCAGCTCTCCCTCTGCCAGAACCACATCCACGACATGCCCATCTCTCGTAGGCTCCAACACGTGCTGTGTGAAGAACACATCCTGAAAGTCGTCCAGCAGCCTCTGCTCCTTGGCCACCTTAGAAGTCATGGTACCCCAGTTAGCAGCTGGCAAATTAAGGTCCCCCATCAACATCACCCCCTTCCCCTTTTGGTCCACACTGGGCTATAATGTTGTCCAGCAATTCCTCCTCCAGAACATCTCCCAACCCAGGGGGCCTACACATCACTCCCAGCTTGACCTTACCTCCTGCAGGAGTTCTCAAGGTGACCCTTAAGGCCTCCACATTTCCCTCTGCCTCCTCAACCCTGGATATTTCTATGCTTTCCCGAATGAACGTAGGCACTCCACCCCCTCTGCCCTCCTTTCTATCCTTCCTAAGCATAGTGTACCCCTCCACAATCCCAATCATAGTTTGTGTTGGCCCAAGTTTCTGTGACCACCACCACATCCACCTCCCCTTCAATCAACATGGCCTGGAACTCTGGCAGTTTATTTCCCAAGCTCCTGGCATTCACTAACACCACCCCCAGCCCTTGTCCCTACTTCCCTTTGCCATGTCCTCCCCGGGAACCATATGCATCTATCTTCCCTCCATCCCTCCTGTAACTCCCTCTGCTGATCTGTTGTCCACTCCCTTCCCTTGGGGCTGAAGGATAGACCCCACAATGAGAGTGAGAGCTTAAGGCTTGCACCTCTCAATCCTCCCCCCCCCTCACAAGTTTGAACCCCACCTGGCTTGAATAAAGTCTGACAACCCCTGTTCAAGGACTGCCTTCCCAACTGGGTTAAGGTGAAGCCTATCCCTGGCATATAGTCCCTTATCTTCCCAAACCTCCCCCAGTCCCCTAACACCCCCGAACCCCTTTCTCTGCCCCACTTCCTAAGTCAATCATTAACCTCCTTGATCTTCTTTTTGTTCTCTACCGAGGCCCTTGGTACTGGCAGTATTTCCAAGAAGGAAATGTTGCAGCCATTATCCCAACAAACTCTGGCCAGTTCACGGAACCTAGCTTGAATTTCCAGAACGTTATTTCCCTCTATATCATTTATCCCCAGGTGCACCCAGAAATCTGTCTTCCCTCCACAGTCCCTTGCCAGTTCATACACCAGGAACTTTGCCCTGTGCACAGTCAGACCAGAGATATCCACTACCTTAACATGGCTGGGGCGTCTCCCCGTTTTTCCCAATGTATACCCCTAATCATGGAGTCCCCCAGTAGTAGAACCTTAATGTCCCCTCCTTCCATTTGATTATTTCCATTCTGTGCTACTGACCCTCCCCCCTTTATCCATCATCTCCTTTCCCTGTGAGTCTTCCTGCCTCCTAAAGAGAGAACCACTTATCCCCCTCCCCTTCCTGCTGCCCTTTTTGTGCCCACTTACCTCAGATTCCCCCAATTGGGTAACCCCATTTACCCCCTTCTGGCCGTGCCTGACTCCCTGTCCCTGTGCTTTCCTGTCTCCCACCCCTTCATCCTCCCCCTCAATAATACCCCTACCTCCAGTGGCCCCCCATGGCTCCTTTACCTATGACCCTTCACTGGTCTGGTCCATCCTCCTTGACAGGCTCTCCTCCCTCTCCTCCATTTCTTCCACTTCCGCCAGTCATGTCTCCCACTCTGCTGTATGTTCCACTCCCCTTGCTCAACAATTAAATTCCCACTCTCCCTCTGGGACTATTTTTAGTCTTACCTTTTTCTGACCCTACCCTACCCCCCCGGTTTCCAAATCCCTCCTCCGGCCTCAATTTCAGTTCCTCAGATCCGCTTTCCCCTTCCTCCCCTTCCAGGTTATGTAGCAGCTCATATTTGTTGTAACACTCTATGCCAACCTCCAACTTGTGACCCAGGTTTACCCTGACTGCCCCCCTAGATTGACTCATGTCCACCGCCCTTGCCCTGTCCCCCTTCTGAGCGACCTTACCTCTGTCAGCACTACTAGGCTGCTCTGTATTGGTCTCACCTGACCTGTGCCCCTCCCCCCTCCTTTGAATTGGTCCGTTTCCCCCATAAGTTTTCTCCCTGACTTCAGTTGTCCAGGCTAAAGATCCACATTCCCTGGGCTCTCCCCTCCTAATTGTTGAAACATAGCCCCCCCCCATTTGCTGAGACATGCCCTGGCCTCCCCTGTACCCCTCCCACCTGCCACCCATAACCCCGCTCCTTATCCTTTGCCATGCCCCCTAACTCCTCCAATTTACTTCTTAACCAATTTACCTCACTCCTGAACTGAGATAACTGCCTGCAGAGTGGACAGCCTCCCACTCTCCAGGCCCAGTTTAGAATTATTGCCACCCCATAGCCTATGCAGCCCACAACTCTGCCAAAGATGCCTGCCGAGAAGGCTTGAGTCCTCCCTGAATTTCCTCCTCCAGCCCTATGGGACCATCCCTCTTTACTCGGTCTCTTCTCCCTGGAATACCATCCCTCACCTCATTCCAAGTAGCCATCCTGTGGAGGTACACGATCAGACCTGCAGCCCCGTACAGTTTGTATAACCCAACCCCCACCCTTGAGACTTGCTCCTATTCTAGGTCTACAAGATAACAACTAACTCCTTCTAGGTTCTGAATTCAAGGTTTACAATATAACAGCTGATATTTCTATAATAGTGTAAGACTAGCCGATGACCTCAGTCGTAGAATAACAGCTCCTGATCAAAGTAGATACTTATCTCTATTCCAACACTTCTAAACTTGGTTGACATTTAAGGGAATACAACTCCAACAGATTGCATTAGATTAAGAACATGCTATCGTAACCAATCAGTGCCTTATCTCCCCCCACTAGGGCACACCTCCTCTGTGATTTAATAGAGGTCGGGCCTGGGAGGGTGCGTGGGACAAAGAAGCTCCCCTACTGTTTAGTCTAAAGTCAACAAGAAGCAGCTGAGCCTGCCCTTATAAGCCCAGCCATGAGTTCTTTAAAAATTTTAACCTGTGCATCAAATCCATTTGATGCACAGGTAAAAGTAAGTCCTGAAAACAATGACCACAGCAGTAAATTGAGAAATCAGTGTGCCATTAGAACTCTTAAGCTTTTGAAATGCCACCATTTTTCTGTCCGTTAACAAGGAACTGTTCATTCAATATTTCTAAACATCTCTGCTCTGCAGTAACTATAGTTGCCTAGTTTCTGTAGCTAAGGACAGCTGTACACATATCTAACATAACATTTAAAACAAAATGTAGTGAGGTAAAACCCAAATAACTTATGAGTACCATGGATCAGTCAGGGTGTCATTTTTGTACTGTTTTGTACACTGTCCTCCCTCTGTATAACTAGACTAGTGGTTTTATCAGCAAGGGGAGGCAGGATGTTGTTGTTTAGAACTAAAAGAGTAAGAAAGAACAGGGTCAGTCACAATTTACGCTCCCTTCCCTGACCCGTCCTCAGCTTTTAGAAAGTCCAAACTGCAATCCAGAGTCAGATCATCTCAGGTTCAGGCATGGCACTGTATGAATGATGCACATTATTAATAATTATTGCTCATAGACTTAGTTCTTTTCTTAAAATTTGCGATCACACCAGCTAGCAGCACTGCTTCATTCTGTGTGTGCATGTGTGGGGGGGGGGGGGTTCTAGGGCAGCAGAATCCAGAGTTAGGCACTGTTCGTGGTGGCCAGAGAGGAGAAGGAAATCCAGATTAGACAATGATGATGAACACAACAATAATTGCAATTTACAAACCACCCTTAGATTCAACCTCCTCCATCTCAGGCTGGTAGGGTTTGGGTAAATGAGAGAAAGCTCTGGGGAAAACTGTCATCACCATTCTCAGTTTATACGGAGCAGAGAGAGTACTACTACCTCCTCCAACCCGAATGTGCAGCCCAATGCGTTCCTGCTTCAGCAGTTTAAAACGTAAAATCATTGGTTTTTTTTGATGTTCTTAAACTTTAAAGTGACAAGCTTGAAAACTCCATTCCCCTACTACAGCATCGGGGAAGGAATACAGCCACCACTCACATATCTCCATTCCCCTACTTCACTGTGAAGGGGGTAGAGCTGCACGCAAAGTGAAGAAGGAGGGCACTGCAGAACTTCAGTCAGTCTCTCATAAAAGCCCGCTAACTCCAAGGCTGCTGTTTTTTAATTAACTAAGGGGGGGGGAGTATGACTGCAAGCTCTGTGGGGAGTTGGGGGGGGAGTGGTAGAGCTCAATTTATGCTAACTACGGATCCCAATAAAGGACAAATGTCATAAAGCAATCAAAAATATATTAAAAAAGGGGAATCCATTTTATAAGTGCAATAAGGCACTCCAAGGTGTGCATTGAACACACTGCCAACAAGGAACTAGCTTTATAGCACAGACAAATAATAGGCAGGTACAAATCAAACAGTTTATTTCCCATATTACAACATACACAGTCTATGCTCTGTGGTGTAACTGCCCTAGACTATATGTAGGTAGGAAAATTCACCCTTTTAAAGTCCGAATCCAGGCAGGAACACATAAAGGATGTGAAAAATAGACAACTGAAAGCTCAGTAGCAGAACATTTTTTAGGACATCGTAACAGTGATTCAAAATGTTTGCGATTCACTGGTTTAGAACAAGTTAAGACTGGTAACAGAGGTGGTGACAGACTTTACAGACTCTCGCAGAGAGAAACACTTTGGATCTTTACCCTGAAAGCTCTATTACCTAAGGGTCTGAACCAGGAACTGGACTTTGAACCATATTTGAGAGTCACTACTTTCAAACCCCTTAGTAATTTCCTTTCTGCCCCCCCCCCCATAAAGATTAAAATGCCTTGATCCTATTAGAACCCTTATAATGAAAATAGTATAAGCAACTGCTCTTAGTACACAAATCTAAGTTCACTTAGTACCTGGGCCAACGCCTACTAACCAGACATTTTTGCTTTTCTTTAAAATTTATGTAATACATTTGTCACTGATAAATTGTTTTCATATTTTTTTATTTTGCAGTGGTTTTACACTGGGGAGCTCAGGAGCACCTGTTGCCCACATTATGACAACTATATTGATTTGGCTATGTGGATTAGCTCCCAAGTCGTCACTGTAATGTATAAATTATAAGTTGAAATGGTTATTGCTTTGTATTTAAACCATAGGAATGTCCACTGAGTACATTGTGAAGTTTATGATGCTTTCCTACAGTGTTGTGGTGCCTTTAAATAAGCAGAGACCAAATACTATTATGATTTAATAATGAAAATCTAAACTGCATGTTTCAGAGGTTAATGAACAAAGTAGTCATTTTAAGACATGTTCTGATTATTGTTTCCTCTGGTCTGCAATTGATAAAGTACCACTTGGCTTAAGAATTTAGTAACCTTTTTGTATTAGTTTTCTGTTTAAAAAAACAAGACTAGCCAGAGCCGATAAGGCTGTGGCGAGCTGCCAAATGACCAAAGTTACACGCGTGCACAGAAAAGTTTGAATGACTGGGTATAACTTGGCCATTTTTTAGAGCTCAACATTTTCAACATTGACTTTTTGGGACCCCACCTCATGAAGAATGCCCGTTTCATTTTGTTCACTTGTCCCGAAAGGTGATTTCACAGAACGACCACGCCATTCTGTGCCACAGGTGCAAAAACACATTTTGGGCAGGATGTGAAAAATGACAGCTGCACTGTTAATAAGGAGGTATACAAAAATGGCAATGTTGAAAATCTGGAGTGAAAATACTAAACATTGCCAAAGTTAGGAGCATACATAGAAACTGCACGATGCACGCTCATAACGCAGTTATTTTCTGGAATTTTTTCACCAACGTGGGCTTTTTGAGACCCCACCTCATGAACAGTGGCACTGTTATTTCATTAATCAGTCCCAAAAGGTGATTCTGTGTAGCGACCACAAAATCACCTTTCGGGACCAAATAACGAGATGACAGTGACAGTGTTCATGAGGAGGGGTCCCAAGAACCCCATGTTGAAAATTTGGGGGCAAAATTCCTAAAAATGGCTGACATATCAACATAGGTTGAAAATCTCATTGATTACAATTATACCATGCTTACCTTTGAATATTCAGTTTGCGGTTTGGCTTTGAAGAATTCAGACATGTCCCGGTCCACAGAAGATGACAGCGCCAACCTCCGGAGGTAAGTATGGAGTAAGGGGGGGAGATGGGTGCTTAGTAGGAGGGTGGGGATGGGAGAGGGGACTGTACGATGATGAAGAACTGCTTTTTACAGGTAAAAAAAGGACATTGGGGATGGTTTTCTTTATTGACAGGAGAAAAAAGAAAAAAAAAGCATAAATTTGGGCACACTGGGGTGGGCTCCCAGTGTGCCACATGAGTTGGGGGGTACATGATGCTGACACAGAGAGGGGCACCCCGATGTTGGCATGGGGAGAAAGAAAAATCATAAATTTGGGCACACTGAGTTGGGGGGGGTAACATGATGCCAACATGGGGATTGGGCACCCTGATGTCAGCATGGGGAGAAAAAAAAAAAGAAAACATAAATTTGGGCACATTGGGGTGGGCTCCCAGTGTGCCACGTAAGTTGGGAGGTACATGATGCTGACACGGGGATTGGGCACCCTGATGTCAGTGCAGGGATGGAGAACGGAGGGAGTGGGGAGGACAGCAGCAGTGGGAGGGAGCAGGAGGGTTTTATAATGCTGCTGGTGCTGGGAGGAAACAGAGGGAGTGGGGAGGACAGGAGCAGTGGGAGGATGCGGGAGGAGTGCCATCCGCAAGATGGCGATGGCAATGAAACTACGCATGCGTAGTTGCAGTGAGTGGCATTCTGCCATTCACAAGATGGTGGCAGCAGCAGAACTGGGCATGCGTGCGCAGTTCTTGTCCCAGAATATGGAAGTAACAGCCAAAATAGTGTGGCTGTTACTCCAGAGCAGCTGATTGTGACGGAGTGCTGCAAGCTCTGTTCCATAAAAACAACCTTTTGTTTAAAGCCCCTTATGTTTTAAATGAGATATCTGATTTATTTTAAACTGATGACTCAAGAATGATGCAATTTATGATGTCATTAATGCATTATCGTATATTAGGGGCAGTCCAATACCAAACACCTGCCTCCTAACGAAGCCCTTGCATGGCAAAGCACCGGGGCATTTTGGGACTACGGACTTTGTTCCAGCTTGCTGTATTTGAAGTGGGATCGTTCCTGAAAATAAATTTACATTTCCTCAAGATTTTGGTGCGGACATCCTTCACTGGAGTTATCTGTTAACCCCTGGCTCTCGAGTGCTGGTGCTATTCTTCTTGTTTGAGCACGTTGAAGGCACTCAGCTTGCAGCCTTATGCCTCACTATGCCCCTAGGTGTGTGGTAATAGCTATTTAATGCACACCCCGTCATGTCTTATTGCTTACCTAATACATGTTTGGGCCCCTTCATATATTTCCTTGTATGCTACAGTCCCCGATTACCCAATTAGCATATGTGAAAAAAAACAATTAGTGTATATGAAACCAATCAGCTAGTGACACTGTACTAAAGTGCTATTATCACCAAGGCCCCTGGAATTCTGCGGTTCTGCGGTTGTGGAATTTGCCGCAGAATTTGCATCATGCCGCAGAATATATATAGTGCCGCAGAATTCATTGTTTTTGGTGAATTTTCATACAAATATACTGCTTTTCCATAGTGTCAGGCTTTCTTTCACACCGCTTATCCTGAAGCCCTCCTCTATGTTCTCAGCATATGATGTCATCGATGACATCACATCATATTTAGCCAATGACAGGACTGCATTCTGCCAGAGAAATGAATAAATCATGCCGCAGAAATCAGAAAATGCTGCCGCAGAAGTCATGGAGCCCTGCCGCAGAAATCAGAAAATTCTGCCGCAGAACACCAGGGGCCCTGATTATCACCTTAACAACACATTAATACCTAACACACTAAAAACCACCCTAATACATACACAATAATACCAGTAACAAGCACCTAATAGCACGTGTTAAAACCATTTTACTACAATGTTTACCAGACAGCTTAACACATATAACAATCACTTTAACAAGTTCTGCAGCGAACAAAGCCACAATACCAACATCCTCTTGAAGTGCAGCCCATAAAATAGCAGCTCACAACCTGGGCCTAACCAACAACACACTACAGCAGCTCTCTACCACATTACTCTCCTCACAGTATATTATTCAAGCAGTGAGAACTCACTTCACGTGCAAAGCCCTACATGCTGCTTCAGGGCAACTCCCCTCCTGTTTCTAAAGACACTCCTCAGCATCGACCGTTGCTCCAGACTTTACAGCTTCACACCTTCTTAGAGCTTCATATGATGGCTCTCTCATGACTTGAGGCTCCTCAAGATATACTGGCAGGCAAAACAGCCACTCCGAGTACCAACTCCATAAGGATGCCAACTGCTGCTCCCAACAGGACGTACAAAACCCACTCACACACCATCCTAGAAAGGAACTGCCATCAAACGAGTCTCCCTTTCATAGGGGAAGTGCTTGCGTGCAAAATCGCACATGCCCACGCTACACTCTACATAAATGCATCATCACAGCACACCACTACACTATGCTAAGATTGGCACTGTTTTGTGGTTAAAGACTTTTATTATAGTTTTCAGAATAGAAGTGTAAACTTTGACATGCATTTTTACAAAAGGAAGAACCTAAGATTGGCACTGTTAAAACTAGAAACGTAATTTATTTAATGAAATATACATTATTTTGAATGTTCTAAAGTAATAGGAATATATAATTTTTTATTACGCTACCTCTATATCCGTTTTAGAGTATCATAAGTAGGAACTGAATCTTGGTAATTAACAAGGTTTAGGCTAAGCATAGTAGACTAAACTTTATCTGAGCTGTAGTGGGTGCCTGTCACTTACTCATGCCTGGCCTGTCTTACAGAAAGTGTTTACATTAGGAGGTATTGTATTTTTCCTCCATTGCTTTTGCAGGGTTCTCATAGTCTGGCTTTGGTGACTCCATATTGCTTCTTCATTCTAGTGAATTTGTGCAGCACTATCTGCAGTATTTGTGACTGTCAGTGCATTTCTCGATACAAATTAGACTTACTGGTTGTCTATGCTACACCTGAAGGGGTCTGTACACTGGGGCCCAGATATTCAAACTGCACCAGGCTGTGGCGCAAGCTTGGGCACAGCTCAACTTGGCTGCGCAGGGGTGTGGACTAAGCGATATTCAAAGGAGCTGCGCCATGGCTCAGCAGCTTTGAATATCACACCCTGGCCACCCCCAATGTGCATGGTGCAGTGGCACTGCGCCAGCGCAAGTGGCCAGAGTGGAGCATGGAGATGCACTAGCGCAAGTTCCATTGCACCATGCACAGCAACCGCGATATTCAAAACTTGACATGCCAATGGGGCCATAATGTACACAAGGCGCACATGGGGCCATTTGCATGTCATTATGGCCCCATTTGCATGCAGAAGCACTGATCCCCGACAACTTGTGCCTGGTGCCCTGCCAGGCAGCAGCCGCTTCTGGGACCGACGCCCCCTGCAGCCCGATCGCGGGCATCTCTATCTAAAAATAAATCGTTCCAATATCTCTGGTGGTACAGTGGACCTCTATTTGCCCGATTGTGGGCATTTGTAAAAAAAAGAATACTTCATCCTATATCCCTGGTGGTCCAGTGGACCACTATCTGCCTGATCGCAGGCATATGTATAAAATTAAACGTTCCAATATCCCTGGTGGTCCAGTGGACCTCTGTCTGCCCGATCGCGGGCATTTGTAAAAAAAAAAAATAATTCGTCTTATATCCCTGGTGGTCCAGTGGACCTCTATCTGCCCGATCGTGGGCATTTGTAAAAAAAAAAAAAATAGGTCCTATATCCCTGGTGGTCCAGTGGACCTCTATCTGCCCAATCGCGGGCATCTATGTAAATATCAAACGTTCCAATATCCCCGGTGGTCCAGTGGATCTTTATCTGCCCGATTGCGGGCATCTGTGTAAGAAAATAAATCATTCCAATGTCCCTGGTGGTCTAGGGGTACCCCCTCCCACCCGCCCACTGAGGCTCCACCGCCCCGCACCCTCCCAGGTCAGCGGCGGGTGGGCAGCACCCCACGCCTGCCACCCCACCACATGCCGACTGACACTGTCGGTGAGGCTGTATGCTCATTGGTTCACAGCATGAGCCAATGGGCGTAAAGTTTATACATTATCTCCAGATATGTGAATGAATCATTCACATATCTGAAATGTGTAGTACAGTATTGGAGCTGCATCGCCCATTGGCTCACACTGTGAACCAATGGGCATGCAGCCCTCTACCAACGGGTGTACGGCAGCGGGCGGCATGGTGGAGTGCTGCTGCCCACCGCTGACCAGGGGAGCGGGCTGTGGGGCTCCAGTGGGCGGGTGGGGAGGGGGTTACACCTAGACCACCAGGGATACTGGAACAATTTATTTTCTTACACAGATGCCCGCGATCGGACAGATAGAGGTCCACTGGACCACCAGGGATATAGGACAAATTCTATTATTTTTACAGATGCCCGCGATCGGGCAGATAGCGGTCCACTGGACCACCAGGGATATTTAACGGAATTCTTATTTTTTTTTACAAATGCCCGTGATCGGGCATGGGGGCGCCGCCAGGTGCAGCCGGAACTCGGGTGGCCACCCACAGGTGGCAGCTGTCGTGTTGCGCCCTGCAATGCGGCAGCTCACCTGTGGGTGGCTATCAGTTGTTCCTTTTTTTTTGGATCAACTTTGTGCTGGCGCAGGTAGGGGTTGTGCATGCATGGCTCTGCACATCCCGGGCTGAATATCAGGCTGTGCAGAGTATGCATGGGCACGCCCCCCCTACCTGTGCCTGCATAAATTACTGATGCGCTCTGGCGCACCAGGATTTGTGCCGCGCACTTTTCCTTCTTGAATATCGCCAAGGACAGGAGTTGCACATGGCGCAACACTGTTGGCGTCCATGTGCAACCCTTTTGAATATCTGGGCCTAGATGTGCTGTTTAGGCTTTGAATTTGGAGCTAGCGCTCTCTCAAACATACGAAACTATGAGGAAACAACTGTTATGCATTATCTGTGTGTTTGGGTGGTTATTCATTTTATTTTAATTTTTTTATTTATTTAGTGATTTGGACAAGACCTTTGAGCACAAGCTCTTTTTCAAAGGTTTCACGTCACAGATTGCAAAACAAAGAACAATAGGAGAAAGCAAAGGTACATTACAATGAACGATACAGCTTGGATTCAGAACTTACAGAATAACTCAAAACATAGGTACAAGTTAAAAGAAAAAGAAAAACACTTTATGAGGGTGGGGGGAATAAGCAGCCACAGAGTGTCTTGTCGGTAGTTCAGAGGGACGGGGATAGCTGGCAGTGGGGTGAAGAAAGGAGGTATGAGAGAGAGGTATGTAATGGGGTGGAGGTGAAGGGAAGGGGAAGAAGGGTGATAAGGTATAAGGATAAATGGTGGGGTGAAGGGAGGCTGAGTGGAGAAGACATGCTAAAGTAAATGGTGGGGTGCGAGGGGGCATGGTCAGGCACCCTGCATTAGTAGTGACTATTAGGGAAACTCACAGGACTGTGAGTTGGGGGACGGTGGGGTGGCAGTTGCCGAAGGAGCATGACGCAGACTGATTGCTAAGGCAAGTCATGAGAAGGGACAGAGGAAGGGGGTACTTTGAGGCCTGCCTAGTGCTTCCTGGGGGTCAGAGAGAGCAGGTGTGGCTGGACTCAGGGGTAGGTGCACTTAGAGAGTGTTACTAGGTGCTGTTTGAGGTCAGTTTTGAATTGTGCCAGACAATTTGTGGACAAGCGGTGCCCAGGGAGTTCATTCAACCACAGGGGGGAACAGAAGGCAAATGCACATTGCCCAAGTGAGGTGCAATGGAAGGGGATTGTCAAGGCCCCTCTAGTCCTCCCTCTGATGACCTGTAACGAGTTGGCCGCATTGATCAAATTGCCTACACAAGGCGGTGTTTTACCCAACAGAGCCTTCTTCCCTAGGATGCAAGTCTGGAATTTGATATTTGCAAAAACTTGCACCATTCATGGTCTCACTGGAAATTATAGGATGAAATAATGCAGACAAAGCAGCTTTGTCTGCGTTATTTCATCCTATAATTTTCAGTGAGACCACGAGTGCCACAAGTTTTTGCAAACGTCAAATTTTGGGATTTGCCTTCCTACATTGTGTAAGCACCTGGGATATTTCCAGAGATGCACCTTCATTTCTGCTTTCAAGTCTGGAATTTGATCCTGTTTCTTAATGACAGCCAATCTGTGTATTCGTACAGAGTACAGGTGTGAGTGCCATGCTCAGCATCCAGGGTGAGTCTGCAGGCTTTGTTGAGCGCAGTCTGAACCCTCTTGAGTGCTGTATCTGTTGTTGCCCCATAGACCACTAGTCCATAGTCAATAGTAGATATAATTGAACTGTAGACTGAGAGGCAGAGGGCCCCTGGAGAAAGGTGTTGCCTGTGCCTGTACAGGACACCAATCTTGGTATTAACTGTCTTGACCAAAGAGTCAATATGGTGCACAAATGTGAGGGTATCATCTATTATGACACCCAGATACTTGAACAAGGGAACTTGTTCCAGCGGCTCACTGCATGAGTTGGAGATGATGAGGGAGTGGTGCTTATTTTTGTTGTGGGGGCTGGACATAAGTATGGCCTTGGTCTCATTACTATAATAACGGTCTCGGACCACTTTCTATCTGCAATGGACTGGGAAAGGAGGCACTACTCTCATAGTGAAATCTCCTTTATATTTTCTAACCAACTGGTTAGGGTAGATATGCTCTCAACTAATAACTGTTTCCTGAAGTATATCCGAATAGCCCGAATTGGGCACTGCCTAAGCACTCATCCATTATATGGGCAAAGGAGTTATCGTCACATGCTAAAGTTATTTATTGAGGTCTGGTTACACCTCCTATACCAATCCCTGTCTGGGGATATCGAAATAAACCCTGGTCCTCCTTTTGGGGCCAATTCTTCTAGCATCCCACAGTGGTTCTCAGCGAGGGGTCTTCAAGTGGCCCACATGAACATAAGAAGCCTCACGGCTAGCCTTGCCGAGCTGGAGGCGTGGGTGTCTCATTACTTGTAAATCGAGCAGGACTACTACAGTAAATGGTATACAACTAGACCACATTGCTTGGTCTTTGTTAAAAAGGCTTATTAAGCCTTTAAAAACAATAGCAGCAGCACCCCTCATCAGATGTTTTCACGTCACTCTGACGCCTTCTCAAGGCATGGCTTAACACAAGACACACAGCTATATCAATGTGATTATTTAAAGTGACAGTACATGCATCTAAGATTGCCATAAATATATAAATATCAAAGTATACATCCACCACACACAAATTCTAATACCATATAATACAATCTAAAACAATAATTGTTATGTTACTATGTCCTATAAGAGGCTGAAGAGACAAAATCTTATAAAAAATTCTTACAAAAATTGTAAACAATTAATGCTTTGCAACTAATATATACAAGGCATTCCACTATCTTTTTGAAATTGTAAGATAATTAATTCCACTAACTATTTTTCACACTATCTTTTTTCAGAAGGGACATCTTTTAAATAATTACAAAGTAGTATGCTCCACTATGTTTTTACTCATCACTCCCCAGACGTACTAGGACTAACAGAAACCTGGCTGAAGCCAAATATACCTGACTCTTTATGTGCTATAAATTGCTACAAGATACTCAGACTGGACCTTTCCTCCTCGGGGGGAGGGTGCCTTTTATCATAAAGATCATCTAAACATCTTAGTGAACCAAACTGAGGCAACATTCACCTGTGATGCACTCCACGTGATACTGATTCTCAGGAACACTAGAAAAATCAATTTGATATGCATATACAACCCGCCTAAGAGTGGTCTCACAGGATTAACTTGTATCATTGACCACCTGGCATTTCTAAAAGGAAATAAAGAGCTTCTACTTATGGGTGATTTGATGGGTGGGGAAAACTACACATGGAAACGGGGATGTAATGGTATGCTATGCATCGGGATCAGGGTTGGGGCCCTACACTATGGAAATGGGGGATGTCCTTTAATATATGCATTGGGATTGGGTATGGGGATTCCACTACACTATGGAATATTGGGCATTTATTTGTTTTATGTGTGATTGGTGATTGGGGACAGGGTGGGGGGACCCTGCACTATTGTAAACTGGTGGATTATTCATATTAATGTAACATCACGTGTCGGGACTGGGGGGGGACATACACTATAGAGACCTGGGGTTTTATTTTATTGTTCATACATTGGGGATCGGGCTGGGAGGATGGCACCACTAGACTACTAGGCTGGCAGGGGGTCTGTGTTTCCACTTGTACGGTTGGGATGGGTGGGGGTACCCCTACACTACCAGGACTGGCAGACTGCTGTGCACCTGTCTGAACTTCTGCAGCCTGCCTGTGGGTGGCTGGCCAATTTAGGCATACTTTTTCTTTTCCTATCTTTGTGCGGTACATTTCATGCACTTGGGCAGCCCATCATTTCTGAATATTCCTATGGGCAGAATATTCATGGGAACGCCCCCTCCACTTTGGCCAAATACATTATTTTTGGGCCATGGCCCATCTGGATTTGGGCGGCCCATCTCCCCCTTTTGAATATTGCAATTTGGCGCATTTTTTGAGATGATCTCTGTTTTTTGCCGAGATGCACCACCCATCTCCTTTGAAAATGTGGGCCTATATCTTCAAGTTTTGTGGAGACAGGACCAAACCACATGAGCGACAAAGTCACTAGTGAGTTATGAAAGCCCTACCCCTTACAACTGATTATAAACTGCATATTTTTGAGTTAGAGTGTTGCATATTTGATTTATACAACAGTGGTTTGCTAGCTTAACTTTTTAAATAAGTTGTTTGTTTGAATATTCACCTGCTTCTCCTTGATTTCTACTGCTGGCTTCAGTGCTGCACTAGGCATTGCAATGTCATCAGCGTTGTAAAAGCTACTCTTTGAATTGTTCAGTATTCCATTATGATGATACTGACCTTCAAGAGTAGCACTGCTTAATAAATCAATAGCTTGGATAATAATTCTTTATTGGTTAAAAAAAATAACATAAATTGTAATAGTATCAACTAGCCAGTTTATGATGTCCCATATACCATTCTGAATGAAATCTTGATCTCAAAATGTGTAAGTTCTTCAATATTTTACTGATTTTATGACTATGAATACACTTATCACTTCTTGTTTGCTAAGGGTAGGATAACACCACATTATCCACATGCCTATTTCAAATGGAAAAAAACGGCATCGGAAAAAGGCACAAGAAAAAATGTTACTCGGAAAAGAAGGCACCAAATATACATAAATGTATATATATATATATATATATATATATACATATACACACACACACACACACACACATATGGGATATGCACTGGAAGCAAGTGTAATAAATGATTTATCTGCACAAGAGCAGTTTGACCTCGGGTAACCTCATGAGTGGCGAAAGCCATGAGTGAGGTGTCCGAGGTCAAACTGCTCGAGTGCAGATAAATCATTTATTACACAAGTTTTCAATTGCATATTCCATTTATGCAATTCTTTTGTTTTTGCTTGTGTAGGGGGCATTTGTTAGTCAAAAAAGTGAATACAAACTGAATGTTCTGCCATTTTTTGTTGATTATAGAAAATATAAAAGGAATCTAGAAATTAAACACCACTCATTTTGTAGATATTTTTATGCTGAAGAACTTTTGTGCTCAAAGTACCATACTATCGTTTTTTGTTTTTAAGTTATTTGCATTTGTTTGATGAAAAAGCGCACAAAAATGGAATTTTCTGCTGTTTTTCGCTAATTCTGAAAAAACTAAAAAGTATCTATAAATGAAACACTCCTTCTGTGCTGAATAAATTTTTTGCTCACAGTACCATGCTATAATCTTTCATTTTAAAGTTATTTACATTTATTTGCGGACAAAATGAAAAAACATTAATTTTCTGCTGTGTTTTTGCTAATTATCAAAAAATCTAAACAATATCAATAAATAAAACACCACTCATTTTGTAGATATTTCCGTGCTGAACAACTTTCGCGCTCACAGTACCATGCTATCATGTATCGTTTTAAAGTTATTCGCATTTGAATATGGTTAATACTGCTACTGAGGCTGAACATTCTAAATGACATAAGTACTGTTTAGAAAATAGGCTTTTTATTTCCTGGTCTCTGATTGGCTGGTACCCCTGCTAGGGGGGGTACATTAACTTTCAATAGACGACCAGGAAATAAAAAGCACCAGCCCCAGTGCCCCTTTACTCACTGAGGTAGCTTTGTGCCCAGCCTGCTTTCTGATTGGCTGAAAGCACCTAATTTAATTTAAAATTGCCACCATTTTTTTCTCTCACTAAGCAAGAGATACTTTCCCCAACACTCCCTATTTCAGTGCCAACTGTCAAACAGAACTATGCATCAACCTCCACTGGACTTACTACTGGCTACTTTCTTGATTTTATTTTTGTTTGCATTTCACATCGCCACCATTTTCCCCGAGACAGCTAGCGAAAGACCCCCCCCCCCAATTCCTGCTACAGCATTCTGTACTGGCATTCCCCTGATCTGCTGCCAAAAAAAGGAACAACAAAATTCCAACCCATAAATTAAGAAATAGGCAGCAGTACCTAATGGTTTTTGTCCTCGTACAGCTCTGTTCTTCTTTGCAGCTCCATACCTTCCATGGAGACACTACACCGCTAAAATGAACAGCACTCCTTTTCACACTCCCAGTCCTCACATCAAGCAACGAGGACTGGCAACCACTAAATATGAAAACTAAAAAAAAACCCTGGAAGAAGTGAGCCTGGGTCATCAACGAAGGTAGCGAGGACTGGGAAACTAAAAAAAGCCACTATTAAAATCCCCAAAGCAAACAGAACGCATTTCCTGCTTTCATGCTCAGGGTCAAATAAGGTCACGCCCACCACAACGTCCGTGCTGAAATACTGGTTGAAAACACTATTTAAAACCATGGTACACAGAACACTTGTCTTTTTTTTTCTTTTCTGCAGTGCAGGGTACTTGTTCCAGGAGTAGTAGTAGGGGAAAGTAAAAATACAAGGGAATAGCTGTGTGAAATGTTAGGCAACAGAACATGGAATACCTTTCAAAAGAGGGACTACTTTACAATCAAATGACTAAAACTTCTCTTTAATTTTTTTCATTTTACTTTCTTACCGTTTTAAAAATCCCACATTAAACTGCCACAGTTAGTCCATTTTCTAAGCGCAATAATACCCTCCAGGGTGGGTGGTATTAGGTAATACCGGACCTTCTAGGGGCTATAAGGCCTTCTGCCTGCGACGTCGGGCCTCATTATGCCCCTGGGTGGTCCAGTATTGCCCAATACCGCCCACCCTGTCGGGTATGATTGCTTGCATCGATAAATGGCTGATTACATAAGCATTTTGTGGATAAATGGCTGATGACATAAGCACTGTATACATAAATGAAATTTATGTACACAGTTACCCAGATAAACGGATTTATCACACTCTGTTTATCTCCACCCCACTGCATAAGCATATATATATATATATATATATAGGGATCAGTAGTAGGAGAGAGGAGATTAAACTGCCTTTGTACAGGTCACTGCTAAAGTCGCATCTAGAGTATGGAGTCCAGTACTGGTGCGCACACCTCAAAAAGGACATTAACCTGCTGGAGAAGGTCCAGAGGAGAGCTACAAAGATGAAAGCAGGTCAGCAGGGTAAGCAAGCAATAATACCCGAAAGGGTGGTGGTATTGGGCAATACTGGACCGCCCAGGGGTGTAATGAGGCCCGATGCCACAGGCGGAGGGCCTTATGGCCCCTGGAAGGTCTGGCACTGCCCAATACCACCCACCCTGGAGGGTATTATTGTGCTTAGAAAATGGACTAACTGTGGCAGTTTAATGTGGGATTTTTAAAACAGTAAGAAAGTAAAAAGAAAAAAAATTAATGAGAAGTTTTAGTCATTTGATTGTAAAGTAGTCCCTCTTTTGTAAGGTATTCCATTTTATGTTGCCTAGCGTTTCACACAGCTATTCCCTTGTATTTTTACTTTCCCCTACTACTACTCCTGGAACAGGTACCCTGCACTGCAGAAAAGAAAAAAAAAGACAAGTGTTCTGTACCATGGTTTTAAATAGCGTTTTTTTCAACCAGTATTTCAGCATCGGAATGTCGTGGTGGAGTGTGACCTTATTTGACCCTGAGCAAGAAAGCAGAAAGTGCATTCTCTTTGCTTTGGGGATTTTAACAGTGGCTTTTTTTTAGTTTCCCAGTCCTCGCTACCTCCGTTGATGACCCAGATTCACTTCTTCCAGGGTTTTTTTTAGTTTTCATGTTTAGTGGTTGCCAGTCCTCATTGCTTGATGTGAGGACTGGGAGTGTGAAGAGGAGTGCTGTTCATTTTAGTGGTGTAGTTTCTCCGTGGAAGATACAGAGCTGCAAAGAAGAACAGAGCTGTACGAGGACAAAAACCATTAGGTACTGCTGCCTATTTCTTAATTTATGGGTTGGAATTTTGTTGTTCCTTTTTTTGGGCAGCAGATCAGGGGAATGCCAATACAGAATGCTGTAGCAGGAATGGGGGCTCTCGCTAGCTGTCTCGGGGAAAATGGTGGCGATGTGAAATGCGAACAAAAATAAAATCAAGAAAGTAGCCAGTAGTAAGTCCAGTGAAGGTTGATGCGTAGTTCTGTTTGACAGTTGGCACTGAAATAGGGAGTGTTGGGAAGAGTATCTCTCACCTAGCAAGAGAAAAAAAATGGTGACAGTTTTAAATTAAATTAGGTGCTTTCAGCCAATCAGAAAGCAAGCTGGGCACAAAGCTACCTCAGTGAGTAAAGGGGCACTGGGGCTGGTGCTTTTTATTTCCTGGTCGTCTATTGAAAGTTAATGTACCCCCCCAGCAGGGGTACCAGCCAATCAGAGACCAGGAAATAAAATGCCTATTTTCTAAGGTATATGAGGAGAGGTTGAGGGCACTGAACTTGTACTCCCTGGAAGACAGGAGAAAGAGAGGGGACATGATTGGGACCTTCAAGTATTTGAAAGGAATAAATAAGGTTGATAAGGAGAGTCTTTTTAAACTGAGTGGCAACCATAACATGAGGGGGCACAGTCTTAAGCTGGAGAGTGGGAGGTTTAGGAAGGAGGTCAGGAAGCACTTCTTCACAGAGAAGGTGGTAGATACTTGGCATGTGCTGCTGGAAGAGGTAATCTCATTAAAGACACTGGGCAGCTTTAAGAGAGGCTAGGATAGGCATAGAGGAAGGTAAGACTCATGGGTAGGGAGGAAGGGAGGATGGAGGATGGGAGGATGGGAGGATGGGAGGATGGGAGGTGGGGTGGGAGGGCAGGGACATTAGCTCAAGCTGTGGACCCTACAATACAATCAGACTTGATAGACTAAATGGTCTTCCTCTGCTGGCTTCTTCGTATGTTCGTAAATGCAGAAGCAGAAAAAACAGCACCCACACAAAGCAGCACTCATAAGTGTACAACAGATACCTACAAGTAAACATACCTAAAAACAAACACACACTAAAAATCCCCTGCAGACTATACACATTGTGACTCACAAAATATAGCAGATTGAAAGAAAGACACACGGCACGACACATAGAATTTTCTTGCCTAATGAGACCACTTCACTTACCACACTTCACAAGACATCAGAGCTTTTTTTATTTTCCTGGAGACCTTTTTTCCTGAGCCTTTTTGTCCAGGTACTGCTGAAATCTATAGTTGCTTGCTACGATTAGAATTTATGCACTACTATATTTTGAAGTATGACAAATACAACAATTAAAGTAACTTCATGGAATATTAGGGCAGCAACTAGTAACTTTAATAGACAGAAAATCTTAGCACACCTCAAAAAGCTGGAGTCAGATACAGCATTACTACTAGAGACGCGCCTTAAACCAGGCAGCATTAAACCTCTATTAAGGGAATTAGTGGGAACAGCATATGAGGTGGGTTATAATACAAAACAAGCAGGGATCACTATCTTAATCAAAAGAAACTTCCAATTTGCTATTAAAGCAGTAGTACAAGATAAAAATGGAAGATATATAATTGTTTCTTATGTCATTAATGTTGTACCGTTAAGTGTGGCTAGTATTTATGGCCTAACAAAAAGCGACCCAT
Source organism: Neoceratodus forsteri (assembly GCA_016271365.2). NCBI lineage: Eukaryota > Metazoa > Chordata > Ceratodontiformes > Ceratodontidae > Neoceratodus > Neoceratodus forsteri. The sequence goes on along the minus strand of CM028129.1, from coordinate 1,099,071,805 downwards.
CCTTCTTTACTGAACTACTATCTACACTAATGCCATTCTTAAACAAAAAAAATTCTTAGAAAGGGACTGGACCATGGTTCTAGATAGTAAATTAGGTAAATCAAACACAACTGCTGTGAATGACCTTAAATCAAATATAGTTCTAGGGGATTCAAGGGATAGTCTAAATTGGGTAGATCCTTGGAAGGCAACCAATCCAACACTGAAGGAATTTACTTTCTACTCACAATGCAAAAAAATCCTACTCCAGAATAGATTATTTCCTTTTATCTGCATATTCTTTAAATAGTCTTGTTAAGGTAGATGCTGAGGAAAATGTAATCACTGATCATTCTTCTGTATGTCTAATCATTGCACCTGCAATGGCTGTTAGTTTAGAGAGATAAAAGAACTTTACAAAATCCTTTTTGGAAATTAATCAGAGTTCAGTTAGCACAGCCACAACACTATGGGACATATACAAATGTGCATTAAGAGGTGACATTATTAGTATAATGCCACAAAAGAATAAAGAGGGAAAAACAAACATCACTAAATTGTTAAGTTATATTAGACAGCTGGAAATTCAAAGGAGCAGAGAATGACAAGGGAGAGAAAAATATCACGCAAATTGTTTAAGGAATGAGTGTAATGAAATACTCTGATCACAAGCTGAATTTATGATGTCCAATGCGAAAAAAGAGATGCCTAGAACAAGATGAAAGAACAGCACATTTACTGTTCCTTAAAATTGAAATACAAGAGAATTCAAGACTCATACATTCAATTAGGTGCCCCCAAGCTAAATAAAATTGCTAACAGAACAGAGAAAATATTCAATTGTTTTGCACACTTCTATACTGCTTTGTATGTTGATAATCTGAAGCCTACTCCCCACAAATAGATAATTATCTATCAAAAACAAAATTACCCAAAATTGATAAAATATGTCTAGTGGTTCTCAATCCACGCTTCAACAAAGCAGAAATTATTACAGCTATTAGTAGCATAAAACTAGATAATGCTCCAGGACCTGATGGAATATCTTTAAACTTTTATAAATTGTTATTGAAGGAACTAATGACAAAACTAGAAGCTTTATATAAAGAAACAGTGCCACACTGCTATTTACCATCCTCTGTGAATGAGGCAGGAATTTCACCTTTACCTAAAGATGAAAGAGACCTACCTGTTAGCAACCAAATATTATCATTGGATCTCTCTCTCCCTCTTATGAATACCATTTACCGATACAAAGATCTTAGCAAAAAGTTGTACGTTATGTTTTGAAGAAGCTCTTACACAACTCATTTCTGATGATTAAGTTGGATTCATGAAAGGAAGGCTACATTTGGATAACATGAGAAAGGTTCTTCAGATCTCAGCAGCATCAAAAAAATTAAAAACCCTGGGGCTAGATTCACAAAGCTGTGTGCCCTGCGAAAAGTGTTTGCACAGTGACTGCACCGAGTTTGCACCAAAATGGTATTCACAAAAGGATGGGTAGCGTGTACAAAACGGATAAGTGCGATCACAAAACTATAATGTATGTGCAATGCAAATGGAGAGGCATGATCATTCATATAGGTGCAATGCTATTCACATAGCATTTGCACCGTGCAAATTGCTTTGTGCAGCACATTGCTTGGTGCTAATTACCACCTATGAAAATGTCCTCTTAATCCAGGCAAAGTCCAGAGGCAGGAGAAACTACAGCAAAATCACTGACATGAAAGCTGGGGGAGGCTCTTCAGAAAGAGCAGGAACAGGGACATCCTGAACCCATCCATTGCCAGTGGAGGTGCCCTGCTGTGCAGAGATGGTTCTGACCATGAGTCTCATTTGAGAGACTGACCAAGGAACAGCTGGTTGGCTAATACTGTATCAACAGGGCCATGCTCAAAACAACTTTGCAAATTCTTGGAGGTAGACCTACGAAGCACCACCCAGTGCAGTCAAGCTCTGACAGTGGGGGTGAAGATGACTGCTGCCATGTGCCTCCTGGCAACAGGCACCTTCCAGACATCCACTGGGGATACCACACGAGTGTCACAGTTGTCTACCTCATGCCTGCTGGCTGAATGCATAGATGTTCTGCTGCAACATGCTAGTGAATTCATAGTATTCCCTAACACTGCAGAGGCGCAAACAGCAACAATTCAGCAGTTCTACCAGGCAGTACATCTGCCATGTGTACTTGGTGCAATAGACTGCACACATGTGGCCATTCATGCACCACTTGGCCCAGAGTCAGATGCCTAGCTTAACAGGAAAGGCTTCCACTCCATAAACTACCAGGTGGTGTGCGATGCTACAGGGTGCATTACCAATGTGCTGGCACATTACCCTGGGAGCGCCCATGACACCTTCATCTGGCACAACTCCATTCTGTGGCAGAGATTTGAAGGTAACGATATACCTGTCAGACACCTAGTGGTTGAGTAAGCCCTCCAAGACAGGAAGCAAACCCCAGTGGGGTACACAGGGCTGAGTCCCAGGGTGGGTGGAGGGTCTGAGTACCCAAATAAGGTTCCAGAATGTGGGCAGACAGTGGTAGTTAACAACAAGAAAAACACTGCATACAGAAGGGGCCGGCACATGTGCCAGTAAGGATGTGAGACTGCACTGCAGAACAGGATGACAAACCCAAGAAGGGTACATGGGTATTCGTCCCAGGGTGGGTGGATGTGGTGGAACATGTTAGAAAGTTCTGGAATGTGGGCCAAAGTACTGTACCAAAAACATGTCACATCTCACATAAGTATGTGTCTATTACCGGTGACAGCGCCTATCCCCTGCGCCGCTGGTTTCTCACCCCTATCCTCTGTCCCGCAACTGTGGCAGAAGAGAGATACAATGTGGCACACACCGTCACATGGAACATCACTGAGCAGGTCTTCAGCATGCAGAAAATACATTTTTGTTGCCTGGGCCACTCAGATGGTGCACTACAGTGCACACCTCAGAAGGCATGTGGCATATTCCTAGCCTGTTGTATGCTGCACAACTTGGTGCACTCCCATGGAATATGCCTGCCAGTCCAAGAGGAACAGACATCCACAGACATGGAACTAGAGAAACAGGAGGTGGCACATAGGATACAGATGAGAGATCCACGGATGGCATGGAGGGCCCAGGAGTACTGGAATAACATCAAACAACAGCTTGAAGCCAACAGACGGTGAGTAGCAAGCACAGAAAATACACTAGCATGCATGAAATGTCTACTGAGTGTAACGGACAGGAAACACAGACTGACAAAAGATGAATGTCATGTAAAGAGCAACTGCATTGTACAGGAAGCAGAGGTACAAACAGTCAAAAGCAACTGTCAGTATCAAATGAGTACAAAACAACCACAGGGGAAATAACCAACAGAGAAAGCATTGCGCTATAGCAAAAAAACATTTAGAAAATAAAACAGGGAAATGCCACATAGTGCATGGTACAGTGTTCCATAGTACAGTTAGAGAAATGTAGACAATGCTCAGGTACAATAGAGGTCCTGAACATCCCTTGTATAAGGAGCAGACATGGCAAAGATAGACATGTATGCTGGTACCCACACACAGGACCCCGGGGGGGTGGAGTATGGCAGTCTATGTCCTCCTGTGGCCACCACATGTCCAGACAGTGCTGAGATGCAAAATACGGGGAGATGGTGTAGTGGAGGGTGTCACTGGGCATGGGTACACACGGGCCCATGGTGTCCCCTGTGAGCAGGCACGGCTATGTGGGATACTTGACACACATAGACAGCCCCCAGCCAGGGGTGCATGGTTGACCCATGGCTGCAGGTGATGTAGATGTGCCAACACTGTCAGTTGTAGCATGCCGTGGTGTGGTCAAATGCCGCCACCCCCACTGGGACACAGGAGACTGCCTACTGTGTGCAGACATGCTGTGAGCACAGCACTGAGTGGCATGAAACACATTGGTCAGGCCCTGCACTGCCCTTGTCTGAATCCCCAACAGACACTCAGTGGTGGACATGTGCTTGTTCTCACACTCTTGGGCCTGCTGCATGTCCAGGTGGTGTTGTTGCTGGTGGAGCTGAATGTCCTGCTGCAGTAAGTCCTGTTTCTGCTTGAGGACCCTGACAGACACAGCCCAGATTTCCACAGCAGCAGGCATCATGTCACGAGCAACATGCTTAGCCTGCTGCACCCCAGAGGGTACAGGTTCTGGAGGGGCGATGGGTGGATGAACAGGCTGGGGAACATTGTGTGTGCCAGAGTACTGATGACGGACAGTGGTGGCCAAGAGAGAGCTGGTAGATGCGTGCTACGCTGCATAACCAGGACCATGGTGTTCCCAGGCAGGGCAGGCACCCTGGCCCCTGTTTGCTGCATGGGACCATGACTAGGGAAGGAAGTTGGTTGGGACAGCTGTCACAGAGAAGATGGTGATGGGGGCAGAGGTGTGGCAGGGCAAGGCCGGGCCCTGTGTGAGGGCCCGTGAGGTGGTGCTTGTGGTACTGGTAGGCACAGCAGATTTCAGGGCGACATCTCCAGTGTTGGTGGTGGACACCACATCCAGTTTTGCAGGTGCATATTGTGTAAACTGTTCCTGGCAGGCAATGTAAGTTTCTGAGTCACTGCTTGCTGTGGACTCCAAACTGCTCTTCTCCTGGACGTCTGGCTGGGTAAGGTTCATGGATGCCATATGCTGGCCCTGGCTGGACAGCCACTGTCAGTGGAGAACAGTGTCAATAGTTATCAATGAAAGTGTGAACTGCCGTGTCTCACAGTGTGATATGTGCATGCACAGACATGCAAATGCAAAGCTCCCACAACAACAGAGAATGACACAGAAGACAGACACACAGTCCAATACATCCTGTAGCACAGAATGTAGAGGAGTGGGTGACAATGGTGGAGGTCACTGCACTGGGGCAAGACATAAAAATATGTAACATGATACAGTGTACAGCTAAGGCAAACCATACTGTACTGTGTGGTGGGACCCCTAAACAGATGGGCAGTTGCATCCAGGACTGCCCATGGCTAACATGACTGTGGTAGTCCTGGGTCCCCCATGGGAGGTACTGTTCAGTGTCTGATTGTGACTTCAAGTGTGGCCTGCGTCTGTGCCCTGTGGTACCTCAATACATACACCCGAGAAGTGTTGCATGCTGACATAACAGTGGTATCATTGTAGTACTTATGTGGGACACTAGCTGGTAACTGGGTCTCGTAGCCCCTGCCAGGCACTCTGGACAGCTCCACAGCCCACAGCACCAACATCACGGCCTCCTCGGCCAGGTCAAGGCAGTGAGTCAGTGCGGGGGCAGGAGGTCCGCTGCCAGTGCTGTGTAGTTCCTTTTGCTGTGCAGCCATGGTTTCCTTGGCACGACAACGGAGGTCACTAAATTGCTTATGCACTGTGCCAACTGACCTGCCCCTACCACCCACTGCATTGACCTCCTCAGTGATCTGCTGCCAGGCCTACCATATGGTAGCATAGGTGCTGTGGTGCCATGTGAGGACAGCCTCCCAGGCCCTGTATGCCTGGACAAGGACTTGTAGCTTCTTTGCACTAAATCTGTGTGCCATGATCCGATCCCTATCAGGGTCAGCACCTGCTAGAGAGATTTAATAGGGACAAGTCAGTGTCACATGAGTCACCTGTGTACATAGAGTGTCACTCCTGTATCACATCAGGCCACTGTACCATAAGCACAGTGTACATATGATGAAAGAATAGCACTGCAGCACTATGCGCACCCCCCCCCACACCCCCATATGGCCAAAGGTTATGCCCCGATATCTAAGGACATGGGGGAAACTGAACTAGGTCACAACCATGACCTAACACACCAATGCACTGGCACGGTAATGATGGCCAGCCAAGTGCACTAGTGACAGATGCCAGCTATCAGACAGGTGTTAGCAATGGTCAATGCCACAAAAGTCTTACCCACCCACCACCAGAACTGGGCACGGTGCATGGGCAGCACAGACACATGGTTCAAATGGACACCCATGCTGATGGAGAATGGTGCACCACGCAATGTCCAGGGATGGTTAGGGGACAGCCAGACACCAGGGTGTACTTTGGGCTCCTCTGTATGAGACAGGCAGGCACCACTGCCATGAATATCATATAATTGTAGCAGGGACTCCAGTGACACACTGGCATCAAGATTAGAAGGGCCCTGTGAGAAATATAGTGGGTGGTGCCAGAGTCTGTGCAGGGCTCCTTGTCTTAGGTATGCTGTGCCATAGGCACGGTGGCTATGTAGCACTCTGGTCAGGGTCCGTCATGTCACCATGCTATGCTGGGGGCACATTGATTCAAGAAAGCAGTGTCACATGAGTGGTGTCCATATGAGAGGCATGCAGATGCCTACAAGCATGGGACACTGTAGAGGGGGTTAGGGGGGACCATGTGTGCACTGAGCCATTGTTTCCAGTGTCCACCATGGCCGGCACAGGGGCTGTACTGCCACAATGCTGCAGGCCCCCCTCCCATGGCAATGCACAGCATCTGTCCAGTGTGTTCATATGGAGCATGGTACATGCCTTGGCGGACGTAAGATTCTCCCTGCCCCACGTAGGCATTGAGATCACAGCACACAGTGTTACTGTGGAGGTGTCAAGGCCCCTGTTCTAGAAGGAACACTCTGTTGTATGGAGGGCCTGCAGGTGTTACGCCACCAAAGGTGGTAGTGCATCAGGAACATGCAACCAGATGGAGACAGAGGCATGGCATGAAACAGCTTCCAAACTGGTGGAACAACTAAGGCCTGGGTGTACTGCATACCTCTCAACTGTCCTTGACTTTCAGGGCTGTCCTTGATAGTGCCACATAATATTCCTGTGTCCCTCATAAACTGTGTGTCTGCTATGAGAGGTACAGTGGGGAATAAAAGCACACAGTAATGACAACCATCACAGTGAAAGATTTGTTTTTCTGCAACTGAAGCATCCTAACACAAATCCCATTATCCTATCAGATTTCTGATTGCACATTACCAGTATCTAAGATGTATCCCTGATTTGGGGCTTGGTCCCTTTTTGGTTTTAAGCCTTAGAAACATAGAAACATAGAAGTTGACAGCAGATAAGGATCGCAAGGCTCATCCAGAGTGCCCATTTTTTCTACCTTATGAATGTGCCATAGGCCTGTACTCTGTTAATGACCTGTCTATTCATACACATCTTTATTGCTCCCTTATGCCTATCCCATGCCTATTTGAAGCCCTGCACTGTATTCATATCCACCACTTCCTGAGGTAGGCCATTCCACGCATCCACCACCATTTCTGTGAAAAAGAACTTCCTCACATTCCCCCTTAATCAGCCTCCCTCTAATCTCATGCTGTGTCCTCTTGTCCTATTTTTCTTATATTGAAACATGTTAGACTCTTTCACCTTGTTAATGCCCTTAAGATGTTTGAATGTTTCGATCATATCATCTCTCCCTCCTTTGCTCTAGGGTATACATATTGAGCTCCGTTAATCTGTCCTCATATGTTTTCTGATGCAGTCCCTGCACCATTTTGGTTGCTCTTCTCTGGACTGCCTCCATTTTGTTAATGTCCTTGTGCAGGTGCGGCCTCCAGTACTGCATGCAGTACTCCAGATGGGACCTAACCAGTACCTTGTAAAGAGGGATTATTACCTCCCTCTTACGACTTGCGATATCCCTATTAATACACCCCAACATCCCTCTAGCCTTACCTACTGCTTTAGTGGTCTGCTTGGATGAGTTCAGGTCATCTGTGATGATGCCCAGGTCTCTTTCTTCCCTTGTGATTGCCAGCAACTTCCCTCTCAACCTATAGGTGGCTTCAGGGTTTCTCTTCCCTATGTGCATGATTTTGCACTTTGCGTTAAACCCCATTTTCCACTCTTCAGACTATTTTGCCAGTTTATCCAGATCTCTTCTCATTCTGCCCATCCCATCTGGATCATCTACTCTGTTGCAGATCCTGGTGTCATCAGCAAACAGACAAACCTTACCCTCCAGTCCATCTGCAATGTCACTGATGAAGATATTGAAGAGGACTGATCCCTGAGGTACCCCACTTGTGACTTGCATCTCTTCTGACTGTATACCGTTTACCACTACTCTCTGTTTTCTGTCCGCCAACCAGTTTGCCACCCAGTTGACCAACTTCTGACCAACTCCAAGCCTACCCAGCTTATTAATCGATCTTCTATGTGGAACAGTATCGAAAGCTTTACTGAAGTCAAGGTAGGCAACTTCAACTGATCCCCCTTGGTCCACCACTCTGGTTACACAGTCAAAGAACTCTATGAGATTAGTTTGACAGAACCTTCCTGTTGTAAACCCATGCTATCTTGGATCCTGTGCTCCTATGGATTCCAGGTGTTGCACTATCCTTTCCTTAAGGAGTGCCTTCATAATCTTGCCCACTACTGAGGTAAGACTGACTGGTCTGTAGTTCCCTGCCTCCTCCCTGCTAAAACTCCCATGGAGCAAGATCACATGAGCCCTTCTCCAGTGTTCTGGGACCTCTCCTGTGCTCAGAGACTCACTAAACAGTTCTGATAATGGCTCTGCTAGTTCCACCCTTAGTTCCTTTATTGCCCTGGGATGTATGCCATCAGGTCCCATTGCCTTGTCCACCCTGAGCTTAGCAAACTCTTGTAGGACACTTTCTTTTGTGAAGGGACTAGTGTACACCTCTCCCCCCACCCCACTGTGTCCATGGTGCTGAGCTGTGGGCCCTGCCCTACCTTCTCCTCAGTAAATACTGAGCAGAAGTATCTATTTAGGATAGATGCTTTTCCTTGGTCCTCCTCCTCACACTCCCCCTTATCCCCTTTGATCTTAGCAATACCCCCTCTGGACTTTCTCCTTTCACTAATGTATCTATAGAAAGTCTTGTCGCCTTCTTTCACTGTTTGTGCTAGTGTTTCCTCGGTTTGGGCCTTTGCCTGCCTTACTGCCTTCCCTGCTTTTGTTTGGTATGCCTTCCTATCTTTGTCCCGCTGCGTTTCCTTATACTTCCTGAAGGCTAGCCTTTTGGCTCTGACCATTTCTACTACTGTTTTTGAGAACCAATGTGGTTTCCTTCTTCTTTTGCTCTTGCTTTTCTCTCTAACACAATGGGATGTTGCTTCAAGTATTGCATCCTTAATGCTTGCCCACTTTGTCTGTACCCCCACACCTGTATTTCTTTTTACCAGGGCTACCTTAACTCTGTCAGCCATCTTATTAAAGTCAGCTCCTCTGAAGTCCCATATTTTTGCCTTGGAATGGGATGATTTATTTCTAGTGGTCAATCTGAATCATACCAAGTGATGGTCACTGGCCCCCAGGTGACCTTCTACCTGGAGATCTGTGATCCTTTCCCCATTAGTCAGTACAGTACTAGAACTATGATAGTCCTGTCTCTTGTGGATTGTTCTACCAGTTGTTTGAGGCCCTTCCCCTGCAGGGAATCCACTATGTGTCTAGTTCTGGCAGATGTTCCTGCTGGTATTGACCAATCTGTATCTGGCATGTTGAAGTCTCCCATTATCAGAACCTCCTCTTTAGCCGTGATGTTTTATATATCTTCTAACAGTAATGTGTCTATGTCCTCCCCCTGGTCTGGAGGCCTATAGACAACCCCAGTTCATATGGCTACCCCATTTCCTGTTTTAAGGGTGACCTACAGTTCTTCTGGCTCCTTGTGTGTATTCTGAATTTCTGTAGCTTTGATATTTTCATTGACATAAGGGGCCACTCCACCATTTAGTCAATTGTGGACTCCACAATGGGCACTAAACAGTGAATAAAGATCATGGTGGGACACCATTACTCACAGTAGGGCAGCCAGGAGGGGCGACCGCCCTCCCAGCCCCCTCTAGCTCCGCCACTGCCACTCCACCCCCCCCCCTTTGTACCTCGGTCTCTTCTGAACAGTACATAGCCAGGTACTGAAGTCTCCCAAGTGTGGCTACTGGTGAACCATGTCTCGCTAATGGCCACTATGTCTAGTTTAGCCTCTGTCATTATTGTCTGCAGGTCTAGGATCTTGTTTCCCAGACAGCGAGCATTTGTGTACATGATTTTCCACTGGCCAGATTTCGGTGTGTTATTTGTTGGGCGAGGTCCAGCATTTCCCCTGTGCGTCATATGGGAAGGCAGACCTTTTTCCTTACCTGGTGATGCAAATGAACTACAAACATGCTGAATTCCTGTTTGATCACTAGCCTTGTCCTTGATGCAGGCGGCAAGCGGTAGTGAGGTATGATGGGATGCAGCAGGTGAGCCGCACAACCCCAAGCTTGTTATGTGTGAGAATGCAGCTATCACAATGCAGAAATGGTAGTGTCCTAACCTTGCTGTCAGGAATCTTCCATCTGGTTGGCTCTTGTGGTAGTCCCTGTTTGCTCCATTGCCTGCTGAAGGTGGTCACTTGCCCCCTTAAGTAGCAGAGGAGCAAAGCAGTATGGAAATGCATGCAGAACACTCTAGACTGAGATGCAAATGGGGGCTTTGCCCTCTGATTGACCAAGAAGCTCATTTACATGGCTCCCTTGTTGAATAGCATTTTTTTGCACCGCGCGAACACAGATTACATTTGTGCAATGGGACTGTATGGCGCTACATAATAGTGAATTGCGTGGTATCCGTTGCATGATTCATAGCATTTCCAGAACCTTCTCAACATGGTGCTTACACTGCCCCACGCATGTGCACTGCACATTTGTGCCATGCCACCACACATTGCCACGTGATTCACATGTACTGCATATGCACAAACTAGTGCCCTCAGTACATATCACTCAAATGGAAGACTGCTATGGCTACAGTGGAAGCAAACCAATGTACATGTATCACACAAATTACACAATTTGCAGTACTGACTGAATGTGCCCACAACACTGTGAAGGCAGACAGGCTGTCACAATGTCCAGGCCACAGGGATCTAGAGCTCTGCACCAAAGAGACCACAGGTGGAGTGAGGTTGGGCTGGCCAACCTGGTTGACCTAGTGGTTGCCAGGGAGGCACAGTTCTTTGGGACAGAGACCTTGATCACCCCAGGGAGGATGTCTGGGCCTCTGTGAGCTGGCAACCCTCTGGCCACTCAGGTATGACTCGCAATGGTGAACAGTGCAGGCACAGGAATAGAGACCTCAGGTGCTGGGAACAGCAGAGGCTGAAGAAGTTCAGAGCCATGGTGCGGGATAGTACCATCCCAAGGCCAGGTATGTATGTCTTTCAAATTTGTACCTTGTAGGTGGGCCCTATGTGGGTGGGGTAACAGTGGTGTGCTCCAACATCTGCATGCCACCTGGCACATGGGATTGGGACCTCACTGGACCACATGTACAGTGGTGTCCCACCTGACAGTGTATATAACGGACAACATGTAAACAGTCCAGACCCAAACCGTAGGGCAGTGCATGGACATACTGTGTTGCCATGGGCCACAACTTGCCTGGCTGTAACATCCATTGGCCACATGGGTGGGTGCTGACAAATATACTGTGGCACCCTGGGCTGCTCATACCATTCCAGTATGCTCCCAATACATGTCTTGTGTCCTACTAACTTTCTTCCTGGCATGTGTACTGCATGTTCTTGTATGTGTCACCACAGCACTGGGGGGTGTGCCCCTGTGTTGTACCTTGTATATTACCTGTTTGAGGTATAAGCATGCTATAGGTTGAGTGTCAAAACTTATCCATTCTACCTGTGTTGACGGTGTATGTGTAACACTTCACTGTCACCCATAACTCGCACCGTGGTTCTGCCACAGGTGCAACTACTTCCATACAGAGATACCATATGTGCAGCACAGGGGTGTGAACCTTTGCAACACGTAACCATGCATACACATCACATGGCAGTGCTGGGTCACAGAGCCATATCCTTCCCTTGTTTGGGGGAGTGGAGGCCCCCATCAATGTCCCTATGGCCCTGCGTGCACATGGTGTTACCATGCAGCAACAGTCACACCTGTGCAGACAGCTCACCCTCCCCGAGTTTTCATATCACGAATGGTGGTTGTCATACACCCTCACCCTGAACGTTGTTGTGGAGTGGGGCATAGAGTGTGTGCACACAGCACATGCCTCCAATATGGTGAATATGACACAAGTATCACGCTGTAGGTGTGGCATGTATAGGTGGCATCTCCATTGTGTATACTGTACACTGGTATCCACTGTTACACACCAACAGGACATTGTCCTACATTCCTCCTCCCATGGCCAGCACACATATAGCATATGTTGCCATCCTCCCAGAACAAACATTGACTGTGGCATTGTGTGTCACACTGTGGGGTTAGTTGTGTGCTGTCCGCATGAGCAAGATACCACAGTCCTGTATTCATGCATGTCTACTATAACCGATGTGGTGATCCTCAGCTGACATTCACCACTGTTTTGGGCCATACCCATCAAGCAGCCCTGACACGGTACAGTCCACTGCATTGATTGTTCCCTAGCCTTGGATCCCTCCAGTCCTGTGCAATGTCCACCGCAACAGTGGCATGACATGTCAGGCTGAGTGCCTACAACACACTGCCATGCTGCCATTTTGTGGTCAGATGTTGACTTTCGGCATAGCAATGGCACAGTGTGGCATGTATCAAGTATCAGTGACAGTGTGCACGTACAGCATGTGGACATGCCTGACTGATACATGTACACACTGTAGTACTTGCTGACAGCTCACAGCCATACATGCATTGCTCACATGTTTGATGTGTGTTACCACAGGTACGTCATGGTAGGGGGGTGTTCAGGCAGACCTGCATATGTAACTCCTGTGTGCACATGTCAATACCATGGTTTCCATGCTGTAGGTGTGCACAGGCTGACACATGTCCTGCATCCTATGTTCGGCCATTGGTGTGCCCATATCAACAGGCTGCCTGCCTCAGTTGCCGCTGAGCCACTCACACAACCATGACAGTGCATGCCATTTGGAGGTTGGTCTAGGCCTTGGCAGGACACATATTGCATCAGGCCAACCACCACCCTGGTACCCTGGAGGACTGTCACATGAGCAGTGGTTCTGGGTTGTCCCTCGCTACCAGGCGTGAACAGCAGCCCTCACCTGCATGTTGCCACACCAACCTTTGCTTGTCCTTTGCGGTGGTCCCCTCTGTATCTGGACTACAGGTGCAACCCCATGTCCCACTTTGTGAGCTGTCACCAATTTGCATCATTAAAGGCCTGCAGGACAGTGCCATTGCATTGTACAGGCTCAAGCCACTTGGCCTGTACCAGCTGTAGGATGACATGTACACTGCAGGCTCCCCCCTTTGCCACCACCGTACACACGGTGACATCCCTAGCCTGATTGCTGGTTTTGTTAGATTGGGGGGGGGGCATGTCTCTGCTTGTACAGTGCGTGGACAATTGTGTTGCACTGTTGTTCTTGTGAGGGTTTGGTGCCCCATCCTGATCATGGATGGATATCTAACATCATCCGTGTCGCCATATTCATGGGGGTACAGCAGGTTATTCTGACGGTGCTGCATGGTGCTGACAGTGTCTTTCATATTTCTGTTGCAGACTGAGTATCCAGAGGTCAGGGCAGCCAGGAGCTGAGGGCCCACAGGAAGGGAAGGGAAGCAACTGGCCAGCGGGATGTCAGTGCAGGTCCAGCTGAGAGGTAAAGCCAAGTACATGAATAGACCACTATCAAACACATTACATTCCATCACCCGTAGCACCCTTATACTGACTATTGTCCAGCATATCCAAGAGTTCTCTGCTACTGTGTCTGCATTTTGCATGCACACACATTGGATGTGGCCCGGCCTTGGCTAGTGTGCACCAATCCAGTGGCCTTCAGGGTGGGAACAAGTAGCAAACATCACGTCAAGGGCAGCCTGCCAATGTCCCTGCCCTATCTTGCAGGAGTGCTGCATGAGCAATCCTCCTGTGGCATGCGAGAACATGTGTGCCACACTCATACCCTGCCAGCAGCCTCTGCACTTGGTGGTTACTGTCAGCCCAGCCATGGTTTGTTGGTCATTAGGTGACCTGTGCACAATGATTTTTGTAAGCTGTGCAGCTCCTCTGCCCTTTGTCCATGCATGTGGGCACTTACACCGCATGTATACCTTGCCCTGCATGTGCAGAATGGGCTAGTAGCATGGGTGTCACCCTGTGTGTCAGCCCTAGTAGCACTACTACTGTGCAGTGGCCCCAGTACTGTACCACCCTCAGAATGCTGTGGACTGGCACCATCACGTTTGTCATGCCATTTATCTGTGCCAGGGGATGCTGTGTCTGCAGCTGTTGCCTGTAGGTTTTCCCACACACTCATGGGCCTGTGTATACCTGCTGCACATCACCCATCATGATGTCATCCCTGCCATGTGTATCACTGTGCCACTATTTGGTACTGGCCACGTACCTCCAGTGGCTCCTCATCCCTTGTTGCTGTTCTGTACCTCACTTAGCTTACGTACCCTGCTCACATGTCTGTATGTATCTGTTTTTTCTGTAGACTTGTCTATATACTGTGCTTTTCCTTACAGTGCTGTTCATGGCTTATGTTCTCCACTGAGCTACCTGCTGTTTGTGCGGATATGAGTGGGCATCATCTGTGCGACATCCACACCTGCCATGTCATGTGTGGGATGGCAAGGCCTAGGTGTTGCTTTGGCTGCCATGTGTGCAGAGTGTAATGGTAGCACAGTCAGGGGCCCCTTGGCCATCACGAATGCCCATGCATTGCCATTGTGCCACAGGTTGTATCTGCCCTGTTTCTCACGGCTGTATGGGGTGATATGCATGTCCCTGCCATGTTGCACACTATGGTCACGTGCAGTGCCACCCTGTCACTCTTGCTGTGTTTCAGCTACATGTCACCACTCACATGCCACCCTTCACACGGCATTTGCAATACTTGCATTGTGGTCTGCCAGTCATACCCTGTGTGGAATGCCACATCTACTGACATACGCTGCATCTCAGAAACCTGTCCATGTATCCTGCTGTACATGCAGTGCCCAATGCATTCCAGTGGCCTCCCCTGGGCAACGCCGGTAGTGGGCCACACCCCTGTGCCCCTCACTCTTGGGGTTCTTGTACCCTGTTAGGGCTGTTTTAGTCAGCTATCAACAGTTTGTACTCCAGCTGCTGTTTTTAGTGTACTACACTTGTCCTGCACCTATGTTGGACTGGCCCGAGAGGCATATTTACTGCGGCTGTAGCATTTTGGGCACCCACCCATGTGCCTCTACCTCATGTTCTGCAGGTCAGGGCTCACTGCCTAGCATCAAGTTAACTCACATACCATCCCTAATGCAACATCTGGCCTGTGCTTCCTGTCATGCATGTCAGCCACAGTACATGTACTCATTATCTCGGGGCTCAGTGCCACTGACTGTGGCCAGCACACATGCAGGGTCCCATCTGCACATCACACAGTTGTGGGCTTGGGGGGATGGGATTTGTTTCCTTGCACATCTGCACACAGTCCATGGCTTGATACTGATTTCCTCCTTTGTCTACTTAGCTCACCAACAAGAGAGGCCAGGACAGGTGCATCAGGGGCAGCTAGCCCACACAGAACTGGTGCTGTGGTGGCAGGGCCGGCACCTCCGTGTGCTGGCAGACAGTATGCTGGAACTGCCGAGGATGGTCCAGACAGTAATCTGGAACCAAGAGACTATGGCTACCACATTAACCATCATTCTCTAATGACATCCCCCCAACCCCACCGCAGGCACCCTAGGATCCCCAAGCAATCCCCTGTTCTACTTATGCCTCTTAGTTGTACAACCCTACCACCCACTGTCCTGTAAAACATCTGTAAATAGTTAACACTGCCCCTCCTCACATGTGGATATATCCCCTTTTTTACCCAACCCTTCCCCTTTGCTACCCGTTTGAACTTTGTACTTGTTTCTCATGTTACAGTTTTTGTTATTTTAAATACTTTCAGTATACGTTTTCTAACATTTGACTCATCTTGAGTCCTCGGTACTTTATTTCCTTTTGCTGTGCTACCCTTGTGGGTGCCCCTTGTTTCACCATTCACCAATGCAGGACCCGGCAGCTGGTGCAACACCCAGTGCATCTCAACAGCCCTCCTTTGTCCTTCCATGAACAGACACCTCTGTGTCACTTTATGTCTGCCACACCGGGTTGCCAGTTGTACCCATGGGACTGCCCTCCTGGGTGTTCCCTTGCATGACACCAACCTCATCATCACAGTCTCTTCACTGCAACATACAGTACACAGTCCAGCTTGTCCTTTTGTGGCAGCTGCGTGGTTACCACCAGCTGTGCCACAACACTGTGGTGCCTACATGGTGTGGTCTGTGCTACTTTTTCCTGGCTGGTTTCATTGCTGGTCCTCCCAAATATACTCCATCTGGGTGGGCATGTGACAGCAGGCAGCATGGCCAGCTGTGTGGGAGTGCCCCTTGCTGATGCCCCCTTTTGTACTCCAGTGACCCGCGGCACTGCATCACTGCACTGAATAGTTCTATTCACAGTCCCACGCAGGTGTTTGCAGTGCACAATGCAGTGCCATTGTGCCCCTTGCTTAGTGCCCTATTCACTATTTGTTTAGTGCCAGTGCTAACCCTTTGTGAATAGGATTGTTCTGACATTGCCCAATTGCATTCTATGGCACAAACATTGCACGGCCGCATTTCTTTGTGAATCTGGCCCCTGCTGTTCTACTCTTCTTATATGGGGAAAAGGTCTACAATATAATTGGTCTTTTCTAGTTACACTTTTAAGAAAATACGGCTTTCCACCAAAGTTCATTTCCATAATTAACATACCATATAGCTACTCTACATCTACTATCACTTGCAAAGGACTAATTTCAAAAAAATGTTGAAATCAAGTCCGGAAAACACCAAGGTTGTCCAGTATCGCCACATCTTTGTAATCGGTACATTGGACCACTCACGATAGTTATTATGAATTCAAACAGCATAAAGGTTATCAATATTGGGGTTGGAGTCACAAAATGTAATTTTACAGAGATAATATGCTTATTCATGTAGCTGACTCACAAAATTTGTTATAAAATTTATAGAAACATAGACAATGATGGTAGAAAAAGACCAGAGGTCCACCCAGTCTGCCCAAGTTCCCTATAATCCCTGGAACGTACTGTTCCTCCAGGATACTAACCCTCCCCGTCATCTCTCTATTCTCCTCATTGGTGTTGTTGCCCCCAGTAACCACTATTCCCTTCATTATGTCCCAGCCCTGCTTGACTCTCCTGACTGTTTTCGCACATACCACCTCAGCCGACAGACTGTTCCAAGATTCCACCACCCTTTCCATAAAGTAGTACTTCCTCACATCTCTCCTGAACCTACCTCCTGTTAATTTCCATTCATGTCCACATGACCACAAATTGGTATTCAGGCTAAACAGTTCCCCGCAGTTCACTTTGTTAATTCTTTTAAGGAACTTGAAGGTCTTATCTCCCCTCCCCCCTTCTGGTCTCCAGTGAGTACATGTTTAGTGCCTTGAGGCACTCCTCATAGGATCTGCTCTGCTGGCCCTTAATCATATTTGATACTCTGCGCTGCACTGTCTCCAACCTAACCTTATCCTTTCTGAGGTGAGGACTCCAGAACTGGGTGCAGTACTCAAGGTGAGGGCTCACCAGGGATCTGTAGATGTGAAGTATTCTCTGACCAGTCAACCAATGAGTATGTACTGTTTACTGTATGCGCTCCAATACAGTTCAGTTGGTGGCTGGCAGTGGCAGTGTGAGGAGGGCTGTGCCAGTCACCGGCTCCAGTCGGTTTGTGGGGGAGTGGGGTGGGTGGTCACTGACTACTGGGGTGGGGGGCCACTAGCCCACCAGGAATGTGGGAATTTATTTCTTCGGTATGGGATTGGGGCTCACAGAAGGAGGATGGGGAGGGGGGACCACTAGACTTCCAGGGCATTGGAAATATATTTTATTAATATACAGATCAGGGCTTGGGGGAGGAGGGACTACTAGACTACCAAGGCATCAGGGATATTTTCTATTAATATATTGATCTGGGCTTGGGGAAGGAGGACCACCAGACTACCAGGACATTGGGGATAGTTTTTTATTATACAGATTGGGGCTCGGGGAGGGTGAACCACTAGACTACCAGGATGGCGGGGATATTTTTTATTAGTATACAGATAGGGCTTGGGGAAGGGTGACCACTAGACTTCCAGGGAAAGAGGAAGTTTTATTAATACAATGATCAGAGCTAGGGAGAGACCGCAGAACTTCCAGGGTACCCAGTCCTTAACAGTGGGCAGATGGGTCGGTGCACTGTTAAGGGCTGGGTTTCAGCGACCGTTTAGTACTTCTGAAAGCTTTCAATATTGTGCTGCATCACATGTGCTTGGGGGTATCCTCATCTGCATTGGCTCAGCACAATATTGTGCGCCGCAGCACTGTTGGGGGTGTGTCACGCATCTGTGCCCTTTGAATATGGACACGCCCCCAACAGCTGGCCCCATTTCAGGTTAGCACAGCACAAACCCAGTTGGTGCCACACTAACCTTTTGAAAATGAGGCCCTAAATGTCAAAAACATTTTCACTTACTTTTGATGAAGGTCTTGTTACTGGGAAAGTACCAGCCAAAGGAAAAGCAGTTATGAGATGTGATTTTTTTCATATTGTTTGAGTTTTAAACACAATTTGTGTGAAGGAATTTGATTTAGTTATGATGTCAGTTGTCAGACTATGTCACATGTTTTAGAAACATATTTCATTGACAGGTCGTGATTACACATGGATGGTTGTAATGCAGAATTACAACACGGATACGTATGTATTAAAAATGCTAATAAGTAATCATATAGCAATTAAACAGTGGAGGCACACACTGAACTCTGTGGTGCTTTGTGGTGCCCTACCACATCATCAGGGAGAGCTTACCACCTCTGTTCCCCTTCCTGTTACCTCTGGTGTACCCCAAGGCTCAGTCCTTGGCCCGCTCCTCTTCTCCAGCTTCCTCAACGACCTGCCCTCTGTCTGCCCACACACATCCATTCACATGTATGCAGATAACACAGTACTGTCCACATCCTTTCCCTTGACCTCTAATGTGGCGACCAGACTTCAGCAGGACTTCAATGAAGTTCAACACTGGTTTCGCTCAAATCAGCTCTTTCTCAGTGCCAAGAAAACCATCTCCATGACCTTTGGCATAAGGCAGAGACTTTCAAGGCTCCCCTCCACCCCTCCTTCCACACTCTGGATGGGACTACTCTTGAGACTTGTACTACAGGCAGATATCTTGGGGTCTGGCTTGACCAGCACCTGGACTTCTCTGCGCACATCGATGCCATCCACAAAAAGCTTCACCCCAAGTTGGGAACTTTGTACTGCAATCATGGCTGCATCCCTCTGCTGGCTCACTGAGTGATTGTGCAGAAGATGATTCTCCCGAGTTTCGACTATGGTGACATACTTTACAGTGCCACCCCAAAGTCCACCCTAACCAGATTGGACCCTCTCTTCCACCTCTTCTACTGTTTTGCCCTTGACTGTCCCCTTCCACTCACCACTGTGTCCTAAACAGGACCCTCAAACTTCCCTCACTTCAGGACAGGCATCTGTCACACTGTGTTAGCATCATGGCTAAATATTGGGCACAGTCCCTCACTCCATATCTCACCTCAGTACTCTCAGCCTCTATGCCCCACTGGAGTATGCACTCAGAAATAATGACTCACGTCTCCTGTCCATCCCACTAATGGCCATTTTGACAGGCCAGTCAGCATTCACATATCGCATGCCCAAACTGTGGAATTCACTCCCCCTGGCTATTCAGCAGACCCATTCCAGGCAGAAACTCAGCTCTCTTCTCAAAGCTAGTTTCTTCTCCATCTGCACATGTACCCACATCAGCTCTAGGTGCTGACAGCCTCTAAGGCCCCCATGCAAATCGTTGCATTTTTATTATGTATCTGTACCACTTTCCATTGTCACTTACCTCGTACAATTATTTGAGTACAGCACTTGATCCATGTTGATTCATGATGTTGATGTAAGAATTGACAATACCTAATATGCATTATACTGCTCTTCATCCATGTATGTTTTGTGATGTTGATTGTAAATCATGGCCAATTATCCATTGTGCATGTTCTCCTTTCCCCCTGCCCCCAGGTCTCATCTGGAATTGAGCAGTTATCTGCTCAACATGCCTTCCTGGTAAAACCTTTAAATAAATAAATAAATGATTATTCAGTAAACATCTACAAATGCGTCAACTGCAGCTCAGTGTGCCATCCTTTCTGAAAATGTTTGAATAAATAGAAAAAAATAAACCTGTCACATGGCTCTGTGCCTTTTTTAACCTTCTGTACCTCTATCTTATACCTATAATCACGGTTCAAACAATTATCACTCACCCCTTGCCCTCCTTGGTTTCACAGATGCATTGGAAGGAGAAACCCTGGGCCTGATTTCAAGACATGTTACGCATGGCACAAGGCAATTTACACCAAACCCCATGGTGTAAATCGCGCCTTGCACCATGTGTTACGCAAGTCAGGATTCCAAGTCATGGCTTGTGCCATGCCACATGCGGGTTGCGCCAAAGGTGGATTACACCACCCACTATGCCCACAACCCTCTGCAGCACGGCACAAGGCTGGGTTATGCCAGCAACTCACCCTATTCCAAAAGGGCGACTGCCGCAACCCACTTACGCGATTCCAAGAGCTGCTATAGTGCAGTGGCATTAGACCAGCAGGGAAATGGTCTAAGGGGCATCTGTCTATTCCAATTGACGGATGCCCACTCCACAGTGCTGCAGCATGCACATAGCCCATCTTCCCGTACCCCCCCAGCACAGACATGCCCCCACCCCGAATGTCGTGGACCCCGGGGTCCGTTTTGCACAGTGCCCCCCCAAAAGGAAGTGACACCTGGCCAGCCCCCCCCAATGCCCCCAGATGCTTGCAGCAGTGTTCTGGGGTAGGGGGCTCCAGGTGAGGCAGTTATCTGCGGGCTGCAACTTGCAGTGCCCAGGTCCATTGCGCCATTCCTGTGGTGCTAGCCTGTGGCTGCCGCAAGTCACAGGACGTAGGTGTCGGGGACTCTGCCTGTCTTGGAATATGGCACAGGGTCCCTGGCATAGTGCCACGTGGCACAACTCGCATACACCTGCGAGTTGCGCCCTGCATCTTGGAATCAGGCCCCTGTCTCTACTGGCATATGCCAAAAGGGATTTTCTATCAATCATCAATCAATTAATCAATCAATCAATCAATCATAATTTATTTGTAAAAGGCACCTTCAACCAAGGCGCCTGTACATACCATAATTAATACAGACATACAAACATAATTACTGATTTAAATAAAACCTTATATACACATTCATTATAAATTAATACTCACTAAAATCACCATATGCAGACTCAAACAAATAAGCCTTGAGTGCAGTTTTAAACTCTTGGATGGTCAGGCAATCTCATATCCAATGAGGTAGAGAACTGAACAGGGTCGGGGCCACTAAACTAAAAGAGTGGGCTCCAGATGTCTTTAAGCAAATCCTGGGAATCTCTAGCAATCCCTCATCGGTGGATTGGAGAGGATGGAGGGGGCAGTAGTGATGAAAGAGATCTTGCAAGTAGCTAGGTCCCAGGTCATGTAGGGCTTTATAGGTCACTAAACCGACCTTGAAGGTAATCCTCCAGTGCACTGGAAGCTAGCAGGAACACATCTTGACCAGGTGCAAAGGACGTGTATAGCTGAGTAGCATCTGCATAGCAGTGAAAACTCAGACCGTGCCATCCAGTAATCTTTCCTAATGGCAGCATACACACTGCAAACAACATAGGTGACAGAATGGAGCCCTGCAGTACCCCGTAGGATAGGGGGAGAGGGTCCGAGGAATAAATTCCCGACACCACTCTCTGAGTCCTACCCTCGAGGAAGGATCGAAACCATCTGAGGACTGTACCAGACAAGCCACTGACAAACCGCAGGTGTTCCAATAATGTCATATGGTCTACAGTGTCAAATGCTGCAGAGAGATCAAGGAGGACTAAGAGGGAATGCATCTTCTGATCTCTCACTATTAGGAGATCATTTAGCACCCGTACAGGGCAGGCTTGGCACTATGTCTCTTCTTAAATCCAGACTGGAGAGAATCATAGACATTGTGGCTGGTTAAATGATCATCCAGCAGTAACACAACCACCTTCCCAATAACCTTACCCAAAAAGGGTAGGTTAGAGACAGGTCTGTAGTTTGCCAAGCAGTAGGGGTCAAGGGAGGGCTTTTTAAGAAGAGGCTGAACAACAACCTCCTTCAGGGAATCTGGGAAGATCCCCCTCTCCAATGACCTCCAGACTATCTTGGCTAGGACTGAGCCAATCATATCAACGCAACCTACCAGGAGGCGTGTAGGGCCTGGGTCCAAACTACAACTGGCTGGTCTCAACGTCTGGATGATCATCACTAAGTCAGTGACTGCAGGCCGGCTAAAGTCAGATCAGGTAAACTGAGGACCCAACATCTCCTGCCAACCATCGCAAATTCCATTAGAGTGAGCCAGGCAAATATCAAACCTGATTGTGGCAACCTTATCTGCAAATAATCAAGTAAACACGTCGCATCGTTCTTCAACAAGGTTCCTCCAGACTGGAGACAGGTTGGATTGCACAATCTGTCCACCATCCGGAAGAGCTGAGCTGGTCGGTTCTGTTCAGCAGCAATCTCCCTGGACAGGAATTCTGCCTTCTTATGGGTGATTGCTGATTGATAGGCTGTATAATGGTCCATCAATCTAAGTTTGTCATCATCCAGGCCCAATTTTCACCAGCTCCGCTCTAGCCTTCGCCTCACTCTCCTCAGCTCCTTCAAGGACTCATCAAACCACAGAGACCTTAGTCAGAGGGTAAGGGGGCTAACATGAACAGGTGCTATGGAATCCAGGGCCTCTATTACTGCCTTATTATAGGCAAGTACTAGATCCCCTGGATCCATGCATTCACTTGGTACACCCGATAGGTCCAGCACCCTCATTAGGCCATCCGGGGTAACACCCCTTAAGGGACGGTGCCGGACCATTGGACCATTTCCGTAGCTGCAGGCCTATTTGGGGGAGCCCAGAAACTGAACATGATGGTATGATGGTCAAACCACCCAACTGGTTCCACCACCAAATCAGATATCTCCATCCCCAGGAGGAACACCAAGTCCAATGAGTGCCCTCTAATATGGGTTGAGGAGGTAATAACCTGTGTAAGACCCAGCAAATTCATTAACTGGATGAAGTTTTGACCAAACTGCAAGAGTTCATCGTCGACCCAGGCATTGAAATCCCCCAGGATCAGCCATCTGGGGGAGTCCAGTGCTAGGTCGACAATGAAATCTGTGACTTCCTGCAGGAAAACTTTCTCATCTCCTGGTGGACGGTAGATGAGAAGAATGCTGCACCCTACACCCTCACCCAGGACACATTCAAATGAGTTGGTGGTCCCCACTGGAACTTCCACCTGGCTTAGTTCTGATCTAAAACAGATGGCTACCCTCCCCCGCCTCTATGATCCTTCCTCGGGTGGTGTATCACAGAGTACCCAGCTGGAACTGCTGAAACCAAAACTGGGCCATCATTTTCATCCAGCCAGGTCTCGGTAATGCAGGTCAGGTCAGATGATCCAACAAGATCTGCTATTACAGCAGTCTTGTTCTTAACAGATCTGGCATTGCATAACACTGCCCGAGTAGGATGAGTCATCAAGGAAGACCACGATACTTCCCTGCGGATGGCAGAGCCCTTGGGTAAGGGAATCAGGCAGGGAGGACCCCTTTCCTGAGCCCATTTTGCCCCAGGGCATCTCCTTGTCCCCACTACCCCAATCTGCCCACTCCTTTCCATTCCGCAATCAGTCCCAGCCCCCACCCCCCTCCTTCTCCTCCTCACTATCCCCAGAGTCCTACAACACCTATATACCTCTGAGGTCAGTGAGGGACAGACAAAGGGGCGGAGGTTCCTGAGTCTGGAAGGGGAATATTGCTTGACCATCCCTGCACCTTCCCAACACACAAGCAATCTAAAATAAGACACACTTCCCTCCCACCTGAACCAAGGTAAAGTATAAAATAAACAATAACTAAAATTAAAAAATGTCAGTCCAAACTCTAATATCTATGGATAAGTATTACAGATCCCAAAAAGGGATACACCATACAGAGTCCACTTCAGAGAGAGTCCAAGTCCTAGAAAATTAAATAATGTTAAACTAAAACAAATAAAATTAAATAAAATCTACATAAAAATTAAATATTAAATATTCTCTACTTAATAAGGGGAATATATTAAGTGAAACAACAATAAATACAGTTTCAATTTTGACCCCAGGTACTCTCACTACCTGGGAGTTGGTAATAAACCAGGCACTCTCACTGCCCAGATGAAATTTCAAGAAAATGTATATTTAAAGCCCCCAGGCACTCACACTACCTGGGAGACAAAAAGGAAATAATTAGGGCACTCACGCTGCCCAAAAACGGTAAGAGGAAGTGTTCAAACCATAAGTCCCAAATTTTAACACCTCAAATACAGGAAATGTTCTCTCCAGGAGAGTCTCTTAATAAAATCCAGTTCTTCTTTGGAGTTAGACAAAATATCCAATCCGAGACCCAAGCAAGAGTCAGCATCCAAATATCCTGTCTACTGGAGAATGCTGTGGATAATCACTATTCAGAGGTAAAAACACAGTCTATTGCTGCTCTCAGCCTCTATAACAGTCTCCCTTATGCACTATTCCCTTGCTTCCAACTCTGTATTTAAGGTTCTGTATAGAAATACCCAACTGACCAATTCATAGAAACAGAAACATCGATGTTGGCAGCAGAAAAAGATCATTGGTCCATCTAGTCTCCCTGGAATACCCTATCCTACCCCTGAGAGCTAGTGTCAATATGGAGTTTATGCCAGTGCTACACTCCCCCATGTTCCCTGCCTTGCTGCCTCCCCCAAGTGACTGTTAATCCCTTAACTCTGTGCCAACTGTGCTTGAAGCTGTTAATGATCTTGGATGCCAGCACCTCAGCTGGCAGGCTGTTCCACAGCTCACCCATTCTCCATTTCCTCATATCCCTCCTGAATTTCTCTCCCGCTAGTTTCCCTCCTGTGCTCGTGTTGTATATTGACTTTTTCTGCTGAATACTTACTTCCCTGCAGTTTACCTTGCTTGTTCATTCCTTTCAGAAAATTGAAAGGTTCTATCATATCACCCCTCTTCCTTCTGGCCTCCAGAGAGTACATGTTCAGTGCCCCAAGTTAATCCTCGTAGGATCTGTGCTGCAAACAATTAATCATTTTTGTTGCTCTATGTTGTACCATTTCCAGCCTGTCCCTGCCTTTCCTCAAGTGATTGTTCCAGAACTGGGCACAGTACTCCAGGTGTAGCCTTACCAGAGATCTATAGAGAAGTAGTAATACAGCATAGCCAGCCAGGATGCAACACAGTACCTTGCAGTATTACTGCAGAGTGTTGACATATGCTGCAGGGAACAGTGCAGTTCAATGGCAGTTAAGCCCATTTGTCATGCAGTATTTTGTGACATGTCATTCACTCCAAGTTACTGCGTTGCAACTGGCTGACTTTGCCATGCCTCACTTCTCCTGCTATGAAATAACCTCCCAATACACCCCAACATCCTGGTTGCCTTGTTGTTTTATTTATTTACTTTAGTGAATTTTAGGCCCACACAGACTGAAAGAACCTTTTTCAGTGATGAACCAGAATAAGTTACACTGAAGAAGACAATGCAAAAGAAATGGAGTTACATAAAAGCCAGTACAAAATTACACTTCATGCATAAGACACAGGTTAGGAAACGGTCGGGAATTTACAACAGTATGACAGTGGGCAGTACTAGGACATGTCTAGACGGGGGGCCTTGTTACATTGGCTAGATTGTTTAAGTGTGTCACTTATGATGACTTTTAGATCCTTCTCCTCAGTAGTAGTATCTTGCTTAGCCCCTTCCATCCAGTATTCTGTCCTGGTGTTCCTATTTCCAGTGTGTATCATCTTGTACTTTTTCACATTGAACTGCAACCACCTCTCCAACCTTTGCAGGTTCCTCTGCAACTCCCTTACCTTGCTGTCAAATACCACGAAGCTTAGTGTCATCTGTGAAGAGACATACCATGCCCTGAATTTCTTTCCTGTGTCATTGGTGAACATATTGAAAAGGACTGGGCGTAGGACTGAACCCTGTGGCACTCCACTTCTGGCCTCTCTCCCCAAATTTGATTCATTTACCACTACCCTCTGCTGTCTCCCCCTTAACCAACTGCCTACCCATCTACTATATGTGCTTCACTGCATCTAGATCCTCTAGCTCCGTCAGCAACTGCCTGGGTGGAACTGAGCCAAATGTCTTGCTGAAATCAAAACAGTGTAAATTTACCACTTGTCCCTTATCTACTGCCTTAGTTACTCAGTTAGAGAATGTGATTATGTTGGTCTAACAAGACCTCCCTGCCATCAACCCATGTGATTTACTATCCTGGAGCCCATTACTCTCCAGGTAGTCCACTAGGTCTTCTTTGACAACTTTGACCTCCCCTTAGGTGGAACTATGTTGCTACCCTCCAGTCCCTTGGAATCACTCCTTATTGAATTGAGCTATTGAATAGCCCTGCTGCTAGCATTTCCAATGACCTTAGGATCATACTGCTGGTTTCTTTACTTTGAACAGTCACAGTGTAAAGATTGCAACTCATATAGGTATTTATAATATTTATTGTCTGCATTTCACTTCTTTTTTCCCGTCATCATTGTGGTAATTTCATTTCGTATGGCAGCTGGGTCTCATGATGGTAATTAGTATGTCTGATCATTTTTCAGTACGTTGTTTTACTAATACTGTAAGTTTTGCCATCTTTATGGCTCTGTGTATGCCTAAAAATAGTCCCTGGGATGTGTACACCTACCTGGTGAACAAACACAATAAAAAAAACAAGATTTGTCTGGAGCCAACAATACTGTTTTTGCTTTTTTTATGTTGTCATCTTTATTTTTGTAGCAGGCCTTACTGTCTCACCAGGCTCATTGTTATAAGTGCAGTTACATCACACTAAATGAGGACCACAACCAACATCAGTTCTACAGATTTTTTTTTTTGTATACAGTGCTCACAGGGAGGGCTTTGACACTGTTGCACTGCTTTTCAGTAAATGTTCTCTATGCTGTAAATAGTGGTTCAAGTCCACCCAACACCAGGCAATCAAATTAATTTCCACAAGCACCAAACTCACTTATAGCCTCCTCCATCTCTTCATTTCTTTTTATTCTCTGATGGCCTGGGTTGGACACTGGACTCATCAGGTTGCAAGGGGGAGAAGGCCAGGTTTGTTTTATTCCCTGACAGGCCAGGTTGTGTATCAGACTCATTGGGTAGTTTGGGGGAAATAGATTTTTTCATTCCCTGACAGGCCACGTTGGGCTTAGGATTCATCAATTTGTTGAGGGGAAGGGGTCAGATTTTTTTTATTCACTAACAGATCATTTTGGACACTAGGCAATTCAGTAGTTGAGGAAGGGGAACAATTTTTTTTTAATTCCCTGCTGGGTTGGGCACTGGATTCATCAGGTAGTTTATGGGAGGAGAACAAACTTTGTTTTATTCCCTGATGGTCCAGGCTGGGCACTGGATCATTTTGCTGTGCAGCAGGCTGGGTTGGGGCATGCATGGCAGTGTGATACCTATGTGCACAGTGGGAAGGGTGCAAAGCTGAGACTGAGGTCTGACAGAAGTAAAGAATGATAGAGGGAGAGTTAGGTGGAGCAGCTGAGCTCACTGGTACTTGAATTTACAGCCATGGAAGTGTGAGTCATAGGTCCCTCTCTGTCATGAACAGTGGGAAAAATAAAGGCAGTGAGGGTATCAGGAACCAAGCCAGCACAAATAATAAACACCTCTGATTTTGACGGAACCAATAAAGGACTGAATAAAATGGGATTGAAAACTCCAGAATCTGCCCGGCCACCAGACTTTGTCAGTGGCTCTTTAAAATCAAAGTTAGCCCTGAATACCTAAAAAACACAAGTGATGTACTTCAGCAGAATTGCAGGTCAAGACACTGCTAGCTGCTCACTATGAATCAAAACAGCAGACCTAATCACCCTCCAGCAGGTGCACATCTACTGCTACCTGGGTGTATGGCAGGATGAGATCAGATAGAACATAAGCATAGAAAATCTAACAAAAAAACTGAGAAGACATCTAGGAGCACTATACAAAATCAAACACTCAACAGACATCCTAACCAAGAAAAGAATAGTCAAATCAACAGTCCTCCCAATCCTCAACTACTACGTTCTGTTGTATGCAGGAGCTCCCAGCCAGGCCTTGGCCAAACTGGACACCATTTATTTTTTTATTTAGCTTTTGGTGACTGGAACAACCCGGGAGAGTACAACATTGTAAATTACATAGTGGTACAGGGATTGTACAGAAAACAATACAGCAGATAGTTTGACTAGAAAGGAACAGTACAAAGTGACATTTACAAGGTATCAACAGAGATAAAGCACTCTAGGTAAACATTCAATTTCAGACAGTGTGAGATAAAACAGAGTCACTGGTTGATATTCATCCAATTTCAGACAGTGTGAGGTGAAAGAAAACTGGCGATTTACGATATGGACAAATTGTAGTTTACAAAATGGACAAATTATAACTCGGTCAAGTGCCAGGTGTAAACTGGTAGTGTCACAAACAAGTGCCAAGAGAGGATTCATCAAGGGCTAACCATGTGCATTTTGTAAAGCTCAAGGACCTTGCTGTGCGAGGACATTGCTCTGTGGGGGTTTGGGACAGACACACTCAGAGGCCAGCTTTAGGACACCCCACAGGTGTCTACGGAAACTATGGAAGGAGAGGGCCAATCAATACCTTCTCAGGAAAGGGGTTCCAGAGTCTAGGTGCACTTGCAGCAAAGTCCCTGTCCCCCATGAGGGTGCGGGTAGGAGGAACTCTTAGCAACCCGGGGAACTGTGATGTAAGTGAGTAGGAGGAGTAGTCCACCGGCAGAAGTAGCTGTGCCAGCCCCGGTGGGATGCCTGTTCTAGTCACTTTGCCCACGAGACATCCAAGCTCAAAATCCAGGTAGCTAGATGGTGAGAGCCAGTCAAGATTTTCATAGAGGTTACAATGGTGGGTAAGCCGGGGGGGGGGCAGCCAGAGCAAAACGACAAATGTTGTTGTAAGTCGTGAACCACCGGGTGAGGTGGGATTTGGCAGAGCTGGCAAATAGGTGCAGGCCATAGGAAAGGGAGGGGAGCAGGACACCTTTCGCAAGGGCCAGACGCGCCTCGGGTGTGAGGTTGTCTTTGGCTCTGTAAGCCATGCCCAATTTGCAGTTCACCAATCTGCAGACATTCAGTATGTGACTCCCCACGTCAAGTTGGGGGTCGAGCGTTACTCCAAGGTATCTGACTGAATTCACAGTTGGGAGGAGGGGACCGTCCTGGCATTTGATGCCCAGGGGAGCTGGCACGGCTTTGATTTTGGGTGCTGAGCCAAGTAGCATAACGTGTTTTTGTCAGGTTGAGAACCAATTTATTTTTGGTTACCCAAGCCTGGATATTGTTAAAGTCATCAGACAGTTGCTGATTTAGAGACTCAATGTCCCTGGAGTGGGCCATGATGATCAGGTCATCGGCATAGAGAGTGGCACTTCAGTTTGTAACTGCTGCCAGTAAGTGATTGACAAAGAGAGAGAAGAGGAGGGACCCCAGGACCAACCCCTGAGGGACGCCTGAGGTAACCGGTAGTGGATCAGAGAGGACTTTATTAAATCTAGTCATCTGCATTTGACCATGTAAATAGACAGTGAACCAGTTTATTGCAGCAGAGGATAGACCCAGAGACCACAGCTGAGTGCGGAGTAACTCATGATCAACAAGGTCGAAGGCTTTGGACAGGTCAATGAATATGGCTCCAGAGAGTTTGCCCTGATCCATGGCTCCTCTGATACTGGACAAGACAGAGACCAGGGCTGTGGTCATGCTATGCCCCTTCCAAAAGCCGTGCTGGGCCGGGGATAGCAGATCATGGGCCGTTATGTGAGCAGTGAGTTGTTCAGCCACAACTTTTTCCAGGAGCTTGCTGAGGGAGGACAGAATGGCTATCGGATGATAATTGTCTGGGACCTTAAGATTGCCCTGCTTCAGTATAGGTACTATCCTGGCCACCTTCCAAATGTCAGGAATAACCCCCTTCGCAAGTGACAGGTTAAAAATATGGGCTACAGGGGAGACGATGTGGTGGGCACCGAGCTTAAGGAGTTTAGGCTCCAGATTGTTGGGCCCCGGACTTGAGTACTGGGAGAGGCCAGTGAGAAGGTTAAGCATGTCTGAGACTGAAACAGCTCTGAGACAGAAAAGTGGTCGGGGGGAGAGGAGGTTGCCTCCAGCCCTGGTGTAGAAGGGGGTCGAGTGTAGATCCTTGGAGACGGAAAAAGTGCAGCATAAGCCAACAGGTCAGTGAAGTGAGCATTTAAGGCATTGGCAATCGTGTGGAGATTGTTGCAGGAGACCCCTCCAATGGCCATGTCAGATACCCCAGCACTGGTGGGGCCACTGACAAGCGTTTTGATATTTCTCCAGAACCTTCTGGGATCATTTGCTGAGCTGAATAGGGCAGACTTACAGAAGTCACTTTTTGTGGCCCTGATTGCCTTTTTGCTCTTATTCCTTAGATTTCTGTATCATTGGAGAGCTGTCTGATCAAGGGAGCTTTTGTAGTGGGTCCAGCACTTGTCTCTGGCCCTCATGAGGGCTAGGAGACTCCCGTGCAACCATGGGGTGACGGATCCCCTGACCCTCCTTGTGACAATGGGGGCATGTTTGTCCTGCAAGGCCACAAAGGTAGAGAGAAAGCAGGTGGCAGCTGTAGAGGGATCAGATGCTCCCAGCACCTCAGATTATTAGGTGGTCCTTAGGTCCTCCCAGAACACTTCAGGTTCAAACCTGGCATAGTTCCTTATATGGATGATTTTATGGGGGACTTTTGGGGTAGGTATTCTCCACACTCCATAGACTGGGGAATGGTCAGAGATAGAGTCTGGGAGAATCCCTATGGAGGAGATCCTTTCTGGTCGGTTAGACAGGATCCAGTCCAGAAGGGAGCTGGAGGATCCATTAGCCGAACATCTGGTTGGCTCCTGGACAAGTTGTGTAATGGAGTGATTAACAAGCAGGGACTCATGCTGCTTTGCATTACCACCGACCCAGTTTAGGTTTACATCACCCAATATAACAAGTTCATTGTCACTGGTACTGGGACCTACTGTGTCCAGGAGATGGGTCAAGCCTGGAAGACCTCCTTTTGGTGGGTTGTAGGCGCAGACCACGTGCAGTTTTTTAGTATTCTCAAGTAGGAGCAGTGCATGAAGTAGCTCACAAGGGGATGGGGTGGATAGCCGGTGAGCCACCTCAGTAACTTTCAGGTGGTTCTTGTAATAGATCAAGATACCACCTCCCCGTTTGTTCCCAGGTCTATCCTGTCTTATTATTTCATAACCGGGGAGTGCACATGCCGCATCGGGAGTGGAGGATTTCAGCCAAGTCTCGGTCACTCCAAGAATATCTGGCTTGTAGAGTGAGACCCAGGTGACTAACTCATTGAGGTTAGGTAGTAGTCTCCATATATTGAGGTGAGCAACTTTGAGTCCCTTACCCAGCCTCCATTCGGGGGAGTGGGGGCCAGGGAGCTAGAGCCAGGGTTTGATTTGATGTCACCAGACAGAGCTAATATTATGGGGAAGATCCATAGGGGGTACCACCAGTGGGCCGCCACTCCAGTCGAGGGCTTCCTTACTAGGAAATGCTTAGTACGGGTGGAGGACAGTAGTCCACTGAGGTCAAGACAGCTAGTAGGAAAGTACAGTGTTTTGGAGAAGGCTAGTAGGTTGTAGAAGAAGTAGTCTGGCATCACATCCAGGGGAGGCATATTCCAGCTGTCTCTGATTACCATCTGGGGGCTGGAGACCACTTGGAGGAGTGTAAGCCCCATAATGAGCCCCATTAGGATGATGGAGATCAGAGAAGGTGGCAGCGCATCACCCTTTTGGACCTTGGGGGACTCCCACTGGTCAGTGGGGAGTTCCCTAGGGGGCCCCACTGTGGAGAGCAGCAGGTGCCAGGGCCACCTCATGACCCTCTGGAAGGACAACTCTAGTGGGGCAGACCTCACAGCGGGCCTCGCAGTGTCCTCAGTGAGGGATTAGAGCAGTGGCAATCAGAAATAGGGAGTATCCCTCAGGCACTAAGTAGGGGGCTGGGGTGAGGAGTAGGAAATAATAGGGTCCACTTGTCTCAGGTGTAGTACTAGTAGTCACAGGAGAACAACAATTGTTAAGAGAGAAAAAAACGCTAGATTCAGGAACGTTAGAGTCAGGAACGCAACAAACAGCATTAAGGAAGCATAAATAAAATTTAAAAAGACAGTGAGCTGTACTGAATTATAACCACTATGAGCACCTGGCAGAGGTTCAAGACAGGGGCTGTCCCCTGGTGCTATGAGGTACGGTGAGCCTCAGAACACCAGGCCAGGGTTTACCCAGTTCAATAGCATTAGTTGAACCACCCCACTGGTTATGGGAATAGGGAACGCTTGTTGCACTGTTATTGGGACTTCTCCCAGACCATAATTGGTCGAGTCAGTGCTCAGGGGGCGGAGCTAGTGTGCATCTAATGGGAGCAGGGAACAGGGTGGCTGGCAGGGCCGAGAATTCTGAGTGATGTGTAGTCGCCTGCATCAGCAGGGGTAAAAAATAGCTTCAAGATTGTCCGAGGAGGCCCGCCAGTACAGCGATAGCTACCGGCACCTCAGACTCGTTGCAGTGGCACGTGGCTCGGGGGGGGGGGACCTTCCAGGCACAGGTCGCCCTCGCCTCCCCTCCTCCGTCTCAACTAAAGCAGGTGGTCTGACCATGTACTGCAGATTCACCCACTTCACTTCATACTGGGTGCCTACTGCAGGGCACACAGGTGTGAACTCTTTAACAGACTAGGTTGGCAAAAACTAGAAGACAGAAGGATCTTGCACCACACAATGTACAGTGCATGCACAAATGCTGCAAGAAAAAAGCACCATATTACATAACACGCAACATCCAGACAAGAATTATCAAGGGGTCACGATGGTCTGTGGAAGGGTTAGAATTCATGCTCCCAAACAGATACCAGAAAGTGGGCAAACAACACTTCCTCTACATGGGCCCTAAACTCTGGAACAGCCTACTCATCCACCTCAGATCAGCATGCAAACCCATCAGCACAGGCAAACTCAGGCAACTGCACCTGGAGCACTACAACAGGTCACAACCCTGCTGCACAGCTCCACAGTAAGCCTTGATGCCCTCGCGCCAAACAACACCACAACCTCTTCCCCCACACACTATCATAAACAAGCCTGCAAACTCAGCAGAACCGTAACTTATCACTTTCGACTTATCTGTTGTAACCCGATTTAACCTTACCAAGAACACTATACGCAATCTCAATGTAAATATCATAAACATTGGTGACTCACTGACTATGCATGTTGTAAGCATAGCCTATGTACGTATGTATGTTCCTGTCCATGTTAAGATTGTACCTTGAGCACTACGATGGGACCTCACTGAAAATTAGCTCTGCTCAACTGAGTATCCCGTCCATACTTTGAATAAAATATTGACTGATTGATTACTAGAAAAGGCACATAAAGCTGTGTTTGCTAGTTTACAAGTGTGTCCTGGCAGGTGGGTTTCATAGAGGGGGGATATTGGCCTTGCCACTGAAGAAGCAACCCCCCCACCCCTGATATTTGAAAGTGCCAGGGGAATCTTTAAATTCCACCAGAACAGTGACCAAAGATGGCCGATGGGACCTTGGTTTTTACCGTCTTATTCCAGGAAAGACACCTTAACAGCACAGCACCCCCTTGAACTGTATTTCGGTGTCAGTTTTTTGAGTATCACTCTCACGTACCTGATGTGAGACTAAAACTACAGCCTTCTGATTTTCTGGCCCCGGAATTGAGCGTACTACCATCTGAGCTACTGACAATCTTATTATATCCAGTTTTACCTAGGTATTGCCTTGAAGTATTGAACTTCCGGCTGCTAAACATATTTACAGGCTATGTGACACTACTGTGACAACAGAGTAATTTCTGTAATAGCACTACATCAAACCAATGGAACAGGAATTTAGAAGCCAACTTTAACCGTGCAATTTCTTGATTTTGTGCTTGAATTATTGTTTCATTTTACAATACTGTCTCAAGATATTTGCTCGTTGTGTAGTTGGAGCTTATCTTATATATTGCTGTTTAGTGATTTCCTGTATTTGCCAGTCTGCTAATTTCCTAAGCTAGCCAAAAGTACAGCCTTAGATATTTCTAAACTATTTCGAGCTTGGTCACCTCTGTACCTAACTCTGCACACACCCCTTTTCTCTGCTCCTCCCTCTCCACTCCCTCCTTCTAAGTTCCTCCAATTACTGTTTAACCTGTTACCCTCCGAATTCTATTTAACCTGTTTGCCCACCCTCTTTCTTTCTCCTTAGCCTCAGCTAGAGGAGGGCATCCTGCCCTCAGAGCAAACACCCCGCCTGACCGAAGGCACCCACCTTGAAAGGTAACGCCATTTTCAGAACACCGTCCCGAACTGAGCTGCAGCCTTTGTCTGCATAATGAATTTAGTGCCTTTTTACACTGACTTAATAGCTAGGTTACAGCCATTAGCACTCTGTGGGAGTTGCTCCCTTTCACCGAAGGTAACCACTATTGAGTGTCTCACTCGGTGAGAACTGAAGCCCAAACTGAAGCCCAAAATTTCAAATTTATTTCCTAATTTCTAGGAAAGGCCCTGCTTGCTGCACAAAGTGGTCTGGCACCAAATTTAATTCCTATTGCCTCTACTGGAGCCTGATTTAATTCGGTACATGCACCGGAGATAATTTTACTCCAGAACAGAATTTCCATTAGGTGCTACTTGATTGTACTAAACTGACCCAGTGAAGAATTTTCCCAACCTGGACACACTAGAATCCAAACTGCAGCACCTGATCTTCTCTGATAACTCACTGCTGCAGTTTAAATACTTATACAAGAAGCTCCATGTTTTAAATTAATTTCTCTGTATGTTGAGCCAAGGGACCCCAAATTTTTAAAATATATTAGTTCTCACTTTAAATTAATTTGTCTGTTGAGACAAGTGACCCCGAATTTTTAAATATATAAGTACTCATTTTTTAAGCTGTTTCTGCTGCCATTTAGGCTTAAGCAAAGAGTCTACTGTTTAGAGGAGACCATGAAAGAAAGTGCAGCTCCTCTCTCACTAGTTCCACGCATGCTGTAGTACTCTCTACACGGCTGCTCCCCACTCACCCCCCCCACCACACCCACTTTTCTGGCCTCTGTTATATAGTGCGAGGGAGTCATGTGACTAACTCCCCACTTTCCCATTAGCAGACTATATGCTATCACCAATAGAGGGTGTCTGAAATTTTCCGAACGCTTCTTCCATACTTTGCCAGCCCACAATATTATTAGCTTGCAAAGCAGCTCTGAAACTGTGCCTTCTGCACAAAACCCTTATAGCTGCCATGTACTTTTATACCCTAAAAAAGTTTCAGCCTTCCTAACCAATCTAAACCTACAATGGCCTCCTCACATACCAACCATATGGCTCCCAAATTACATTCAGTTTTCCTGTTAGTCTCAATTCTTTGTTCTCTTCTATGGCTCTCACTGGTGAGCTGCCCACCCTCCTCAAAGGTGTACAGCGCAGATCCTAAAGATTGTACCTTCCCTAACATGCTTATAAGGACCCATGTCAAGCCTCATGCTATTTCTCCCCTTTTTGTCACCCACAGTTACATCTACCATGTAGCCTATACTCTCCATAAGTCCCTGCTCTGTTACCCTATCCTGCCTACTCCTTTCATCCATTGTAAACCATGGTACCTGCTTCTTCTAGCCCTAATACTAGCAGGGATCATTGAACTAAACCCAGGCCACACCTCCTGCTCAGTTGCCTTATGGAAGGACACCAAGGGACTTTGCATTGTTCACCTGAATGTAATAATAATAATAATAAGTTTATTTAATTGAGTGCCTTTCACAGTATTAAGGTGCTTCACAAATTCACAAATAATTCAGTAAAACATTGTTAAAATCACAGCAAATCAGGAAATGCCTTACTCCATAAGAATGTCTTCAGTGCCTGCTTAAATCTCCCCACTGTCCTGCACTCCCACAGCTGGCGGGGCAGAGAATTCCAGAGGGTTGGGGCAGCAAACATAAAAGCGTGTGCCCCAGATGAATTCAAACTAACCCTCGGAATCTCCAGCAACCCCTCGTCAGCCGAGCGGAGCTGTCTCACAGGGGTGTAAGGAGTCAGAAGCTCTTTCAAGTAGTCAGGACAAGTCCGTGTAGGGCTTTGTAGGTTAACAAGTCTACCTGAAGGGTGATCCGCCACTGAACTGGCAGCCAGTGCAGATCGCGCAGCACTGGGGTAAAATGAGATCTCCTAGATACCCCAGTCAATAAATGTGTGGCGGCATTCTGCACTAGCTGCAAGTGGTAGATATCAACTCCAGGAAGCCCTAAGTAAAGGGAGTTGCAATAGTCAAGGCATGAGGTCACAAAGGCATGGACCAAAATGGGAAGATCCCTGGACAGAACATGGTGCTTAATCCTGGCAATGTTCCTAAGATGGTAAAAGGCTAACTTGATGACTGCCGACACCTGATGATGAAGGGTCAGCCCATCGTCAAGTATCACTCCCAGGTCATGCACCTGTTCAGAGGTAAGGATCTGAGTTCCCCCCAAGAATAGACTGGAGGGTGAATCAGTCCTCAACCCCTCTGTCCTGTGACCAGGGTCTACTACCAAAACCTCAGTTTTACCTGCATTCAACTTTAACTCACTGGAATTCATCCAGTCTTGGATTTCAGCAAGGCAGATGTTGAATACCAAGACAACACTAACCTGGTCGGGGGTAAAATACAGGTAGAGCTGGGTATCATCAGCATAGCAATGAAACCTCAGCCCATACCATCTTACAATGTGTCCAAGGGGCAGCATATACACTGCAGACAACATGGGGGACAGCACCGAGCCCAGGGGCACCCCACAAAGCAGAGAGAAAGACTTGGAGGAAAAAATTCCCAAGACAACTCTCTTGAGTTCTACCAGTGAAGAAAGATGAAAACCATCTGAGCACTGTACCCGTCAGTCCACAGATAGACCTCAGGTGCTCGAGCTGAACCCCATGGTCTACAGTGTCAAAAGCTGAAGAGAGATCAAGGAGTACCAGGATGGAGCGGTTTCTCCGATCTCTCGCCATCAGGAGATCATTGGGCATCTGAACCAGAGCTGTCTCGGTACTGTGCCTTTTATGAAAACCAGATTGGAGAGGTTCGTATACTTTATGGATGGTCAAATGGTTCTCCAGTTGAGTTGCCACAACTTTCTCGATAACCTTTCCCACAAAAGGAAGGTTTGAGATAGGTCTGTAAGGAGAGTAAGGAGCCTTCCCCATAACCTAACTGAACTTGAGACATGGGTTGTTCAATATAACCTGGATATTCTTTGTCTGTCCGAAACCTGGCTAAAACCTTCAACCCCTGATTCTGTCTGCTTGTTACCAAACTATAAACTTATTCAACAAGACAGGCCTTCATTGAAGTGAGGTGGTGTCATCTTCTGTAAATCGCATATAGTCCTATCTCACAATACCTTATCTGCCCTCTCCCACTGTGAATCTATTCATGCAGCTCTCCAACTTGGCTCAAAGAAGCATCACATAGTGTGTGCCTATAACCCCCCTGCAGGCGGCACCACTGGTCTTGTGGAACTTCTCTCCCAGGTGGACACAGGAGTCAGACAAAATTAAGTCCTCATATTAGGGGACCTAAATTTAAACTGGATCGGCAAAGCAAATAAGTCCCTCCACACCGTGGAACAAGGCCACAACCTCCACCAACTAATTGAAGACCCCACCAGGGTCATGCCCCCGGTCTAGCACTCTAATTGACTGGGCCCTAATGAATCATCTAGACAGTATAGTCTCCTCAGGAACCCTCACCGATGTGATAAGTGATCACTCTCCAATCTACTGCATCTGGCGCTCTACCAGTCAACCCTCTCTTCCCCTCAAACTCATCACCTTCCGCAACCTGCAAACTTCAATCAGGCACAGTTTATGCACAAATCTATGATTGACTGGTCCTCCATCTACTCCACCATTATTCACAGCCAGCCCTAGACAACTTCTTAACCTGGTTTAGATCTCTCCAGGATATCCATGCTCCCTGCATCACATGCCGTATACGTGGAGCATAAAGTGGCTCTATAAAGACCTGCTTACTCAAATCAGGGCGAGGGACAAAAGCTGGAGGCATTGCAAGATTTCAGGGCTACAATCTGACTATAATGACTACAGAGCGCGGAGAAACGCCTGTAAAAGGAATATTCACTTAGCTAAAAGCTCCTTTTGCAAAGATTTACTAACAAATGCTGCAGGTGACTCCAAGAAATTCTTTTTTTGTGTTATATGTTTATTATGTTTTTTCTCATATACCATATAAGTACAATCAAATACAGTGATACATTTTAATAAGGTCACAACATCCTCTCCCATCTGAAGGGTTGGTAGATTCAGGTACAATTTGATCACTTGCATAGGTATTATTACTTAGTTAATACTCACATGGCATATCAATAAGAGTGAAGAGAAAAAAAAACAAAATAGAGTCACAAGAAAATTCAGCTGTATCTTCTTACTAGAAGAGATAAAGCGTACAACCTCACTTCACTGTAAAACACACTGTGATTTATGCAGAAGAAAATAAATAAATGTGCTTTGCCTTAACCCTAAATACATCTCATTGTGTTTTATTTCTTCTAAAGGTTTAATGCATAGCATGTGATGCAGAAGTTTCTAAATTGAATTAGCCATTATAAGTGTGGCTTACGCTCCTGTCCCTCTCTCTAAGTGTAAGTGGGTCCCACTAGGCTGTCCAACCCTCTCGAAGAAGTGCAGCTTCTCCTAGGGTTACAGTAGTCATAAACGTTGCCCATGTAATCAGAAACCTTTCTTCATGGCCTTTTTAGCACATATGTTAACCTGTCCACTGAAAGTACCCTTAGGGTAAGGGTTTTCCATTGGTCAATTGTGGGAACACTTCCAGTGATCCACAGGTTTTGTATTCCCTGTCTGGCTACTACCAGGAGAACTCTAATCTGTCTGGTGTGCAATTCCCATTCCCCATTCTCCTGCCCAGCCACCCCTAGCAGTAATGACATTGGGGTTATTTCCAATGGGTGTCTCACCATTTTACCTAATTCAGTGGCCACCCCTCTCCAATATTTCTGGATTCCTGGGCATTCCCAATAGTAGTGTATCCAGGTGCCTCTGGCTCTTTACATTTCCCACAAATGGGTGATACTTCCGGGAAAAACCGGTGCACGCTTGCCGGGGGGTAGTATAATCTGAGCAGGAATGTATATTGTAGTTCTTTATATTTGTTACACAATAACAGTCCCATATGGGAGGTTAATAGCAATTCACAATTATTATTCTCAATTACAATATTAAGGTCTTTCTCCCAGCTCTGTTTCGCCCTCTGGTGGTCACCTTTAAAGTACACCCTATCTAATTTAGCTGTTTGGCCAATTAGTCCCTTTTCCTGAATCTTGGCCCCCTTAGATTTCTCTTTTGACCTCTCTCAAGGCCAATTCTACATTGGCTTGCCTATTAAGGCTCTGCCAATATTTCTGGACCTGGAAAAATCGAAAGAGGTGCGAGGAAGGTATCCGCAGGCTCAACTGAAGATCCCGAAACGAATGCATTCCTGTCCGGGAGATCAGGTCTCCTACACATCTAATGCCCCTGTCCTGCCAATGTTTAAAACCATTATCTCCCAACCCTGGTATTAAGTCTGGGTTGCCAGTCACTGGCACCAATACTGTATCTTCTTGTTTAGCTCCCCTTCTTTGTTTAATACATCTCCATGCCTCCAAAGATGCTATTACCATTGGATTTGGGTGTTTCTGCCTTTTATATGATTTCATTCTACATACGCCTAGGTAGGCAGTAAGTCTACTGGAGCACCCTCTCACTTCTAGCGTTAGCCAGGTGGCCGCCTCCCCCCATTTACCCAGTTGTGAACATATCTGTATTGAGTAGGTAAATAATACCCCTTCATGTCTGGTAAATTAAGGCCTCCTTTCTCTAGCACAGCTTTCAACCTTGCCAGGCTGATACGTGCTTTTTTGCCCTGCTATATAAAAGTTCCGAATTCCTTTTCCAATATTTGGACATCCCTATTTTTGAGACCCATCGGCATCATTTGTAGGATATATATAATATCCTGGGGTGCACGTTCATTTTAAGAACATTCAGACGGCCAATCCAGGCTATTGAAAGTGCTCTTCACCTCCGTAGATCTCCCAAGATCGTGTCAACCATAGGTTTATAGTTGAGGTCATACATCTTCCCTAGGTCACTGCTCACCTTGTTACCTAGATAAGTAAGGGCCTGTTGTTCTGACTTGAGTCCCCATGTGTTCAGGTCTTCCTTATCCCTCCCTTATTGTAAATGCATTATTTCCAATTTATTAAGATTGAGTTTATAACCTGAGAACTTGGCGAAGTCCCCCACAAGTTTTAAAAGAGCGGGTACAGATCTATCAGGTTGGGTTAGGAAAAGTAGTATGTCGTCCGCATACAAGGTTATGGTGTGCTGTCCTCCCTGCTTATCTGGTATACCATGGATGTGAGGATCTTCCCTGATTTTTATTACCAGTGGTTCTATGGCCAAGGCAAACAGGAGGGGGGAGAGGGGGCACCTCTACCGTGTGCTCCTCCCAATCCGAAACTCCTCTGATGGTGATCCATTAACTAATATTCTTGCTGTGGGGGCTGTATAAAAAGCTTTGACCAGTTGTATATTTTTTTCTCCCAGACCAAACCTCTTCATAATTCTAATTAAGTATTCCCATTCTATTCTATCAAAGGCTTTTTCAGCATCCATTGATAAAACGCATGCTTGCCCTGGATGTTTGTTTCCCCACCATATAACATTAAGTAGCCTTCTCATGTTGTGATATGACATTTTTCCTTGTATGAATCCAGTTTGATCAAGGTTAATTATTGAGGGTAATAATTTTTCCAATCTGAATGCTAGAACCTTTGTCACCTCCTCGAGAACATTTCTGATGGGCTCTGTCACCTTCTCTTTATCTCATTAAAGTACTCAGCCATGAACCCATCTGGTCCTGCAGCTTTACCCCTTTTAAGTGTGGTTATAGCCTGCAGCACCGTTTTGGTAGTGACCATACTGCCCAGAGAAGTGCACTGTGCCTCTTTTAGTGTTGGGATAGGTAGATCCCTCAGGAAGTCCTCGCCCAGTTGCTCTGTGCCTGTACACTCTGCAATATATAATGCTGCATAGAATTCTTGAAAGCGCTGCTTAATTTGTGTACCCCTTGTACTAATTTACCCTTTTTATCCTTTATGGTAATGATTATTTTGAAAGTCTTCCCTCCCCTAATTAAGTTTACAAGTAATGGCCCCGGTTTATTGCCCCACTCATATATTTTTTTGTTGAGCGAACATCTGTTTAGCTTGGGCTTCCTCAGTTAGACAGATATTCAGGTCTTCCCTAGCTGCCTGAAGTTCCTTCATAGCCTGTTTATCTCCAGTTTGAATTACCTGTTTCTCTAGTCAGCGTATTGCTTCTTCTAGGTCCCCCGTTTTTGTTTTTTTATTTTTTTTAGTTTCGCTGTGTAACCAATTATTACCCCCCTCATGTAAGCCTTGCTTGCTTCCCAATATGTCCTCTCTGCCACCACTGTACCTTTGTTGGTAGACTCATACACCTTCCATTGATCCTTTAAGAATTGTCTGAGCAAGTACTATTGGTGATGCTAGGAAAGGAGGGCAGGATGGAAGAGGTAGGAAAGGGTGGAAGGTGGTTAGCCTTAATGCTAGGAGCCTTGGGAGGAAAACTGCAGAGTTACAGGTGCTCATGGCAGAGGGAGAGGTGGACATTGCAGCCATCACAGAAACATGGGCCACTCAATACAATGACTGGGACCTGTCTGTACCATGGTACAGGTTATTTCATAGGGACAGGGTGATTGGGAAAGGAGGGGGGGTGGCACTATATGTGAAGGAAGGACTGAAGTGTGTAAGGGTGGAAGGGGAGGAGGGTAGTATGGAGTCACTTTGGATGCAAATGGTCAGTGAACCAACCAGGTTAGGGAATACCCTTGACCTTGTGCTGGCAAATGGGGACTTTGTGAGAGAAGTTACGGTGGAAGAACCGCTGCCAGGGAGTGACCACCACTCAGTATGGCTCACACTGTATATGGGCAAGGAAGGAGTGGAATCTGGCACAAGAGTGCTGGACTTCAGGAGGGCCGACTTTGGGAGGATGGGGGAATTGGTAAAAGGGTACCTGGCCAGAATTCAACATAGTATAGACACTAACCAAAGGTGGGAGCTTATAAAGCTAGGGATAGCGGAGGCAACTAAAACCTGCTGCAAGGCCCAGAGCAAGAAGGCTAGGTCTAAGAAACAGAGCTGGTTGAGCAAGGAGGTCATGGAAAAGGTAAGGAGAAAAAGAGCTGCCTTTTGAAGGTACAAGAAAACAGGGAGGAGGGAGGACAGGGAGGAGTACTTGAGGGAATTGAAGGAGGTGACTCGGGCAGTAAGGAGAGCAAGGCATCTACGGAGCTCAGGCTGATAAAAGGCATTAAGAAGGGGGAGAAGGACTTCTTTAGGTACATCAGGGAGAAAAGGAGCTGTAAGGACCATATAGTAAGGATTAAGAAGGAGGGGGGTTGGGTAGAAGCAGGGTGCGATAAGGCAGAAGCACTAAATGATTACTTCTGCTCAGTATTTACTAAGGAGAAGAGGGGGGTGACACCCAAGGGAGGAGGAATGGCAGAAACAGGGGGGGAGGGTGACAGATGGGGAAATCATGGAGGGCAGAGTTCAGGAGGGTTTGAAGGCACTGAGGGTGGACAAGGTGCCAGGCCCAGATAGCATCCACCCCAGGGTACTGAAGAAGCTGGCAGAGGTCCTTGCGGGACCTTTGGCAGACCTATATAATGCCTCACTACACTCGGGGTGTGTACCTCAGGACTGGAGGATGGCTTATGTGGTGCCCCTCCACAAGAGTGGGCCCAAGGATGAACCAGGGAACTACAGACCGGTGAGCCTCACATCCATCGTGGGTAAGCTAATGGAGGCTATCCTGAGGGAGGGTCTGGTGGCCCTCCTAGAGGTCAAAGGACTACAGGACAGCAGACAGCATGGCTTCATACATGGCAGATCCCGCCAAACCAACCTGGTGGAGTTCTATGACTGGGTAAATAGGCAACTGGACAGGGGCCATGCAGTGGATGTCCTGTATCTGGACTTCAGTAAGGTATTTGACTCGGTGCCGCATGAAAGGCTGGGAAGTAAGTTAGATGGCACAGGGGCAGGTGCAAAGTTAGTGAGATGGGTAGGAAGCTGGCTTCAGGGAAGGCAACAGAGGGGGGTGGTGGGTGGGGAGCGCTCACACCCAAAGGTAGTGATGAGCGGTGTTCCACAAGGCGCGGTGTTGGGACCAGTGTTGTTTGGGATATTCATTGCAGACATATCATTGGACATCAAGAGCAAGATCAATCTGTTTGCTGATGATACCAAGGTAGGGGCAGTGGTGGACGACCTAGGGGGATGGCTGAGGTTGCAGGATGATCTGGCAAAGCTTGAAACCTGGTCAGACACCTGGCAACTAGGGTTTAATGCCAAAAAGTGCAAGGTGCTGCATTTTGGGATGAAGAACCCAAGGAGGAGTTACCAGCTGGGGGGAGTGCAGCTAGCCTAGACAGAGGAGGAGAAGGATCTGGGGCTGCTCATTACAGGGTCAATGAACAACTCAGCACAATGTAGGAAGGCAGCTGCAAAGGCCAACAAAATGCTGTGTTGCATTGCAAGGGGTATATCTTCGAGGAGGAAGGAGGTGATTCTGCCACTGTATAGGCCATTGGTTAGACTGCACCTGGAGAACTACGTGCAGTACTGGCGCCCGTATCTGAAGAGGGACATTAAGTTACTGGAGGGGGTGCAGCGCAGGGCAACAAAGATGATCAAGGGGCTGGGGGACTTATCATACGAGAGGAGGCTGAGGGAATTGAACATGTATTCGCTGGAGGAGAGGAGAGATAGGGAGAGGGGACATAATTGAAACCTTTAAGTACATGAAAGGAATAAACAAGACGGGTACAGAGGGGTTGTTCAAAGTAAGGAAGTGGAGGGACACCAGGGGCCATGATATGAGACTGGAGGGAGGAAGGTTCAGGAGGGAGAAGAGGAGACACTTTTTTACAGAGAGGGTAGTAGCTGGGTGGAATGCGTTACCTGCAGAAGTGGTATCCAATAGAACAGTGGACTGCTTCAAATGGGAATGGGACAGGACAAGGGGGAGGGTCAATGTAAGGGAAGGGTGGAAGGAAGGGGGCAGCTGCAGAATAAGGGGTGCTAACTGCACATTCAGGCAGACTTGACAGACCTCTAGGCCTTTATCTGCTGGCAAATTTCGTATGTTTGTAACTCCTTCCTAGACAATACATAGTTGGGAAATTTCCATCTCCCCACCGTCCCTGTTCTTCACCCACATTCAACTCAAGTTGGAGCATAGCGTGGTCTGACAAGT
Organism: Neoceratodus forsteri; assembly: GCA_016271365.2. Classification (NCBI taxonomy): domain Eukaryota; kingdom Metazoa; phylum Chordata; order Ceratodontiformes; family Ceratodontidae; genus Neoceratodus; species Neoceratodus forsteri. Next base: position 1,099,027,175 of record CM028129.1, on the reverse strand, counting down.
AAATGAGGCTATGCACCACTCTAGTAACTGCAGGATATACATCTCTTTGAACATATATATAGTCTAACCTGGACCAGGTAGCGTGTGGCTGGGAACAGAACATGTATTCGCGGGCCCCCAGGTTGGACGCTCTCCACGCATCCACCAGAGCTAGTTCTGTTAGGCTCACTTGCCATTGCTGCACCACCGGGACCACTCTAAGCCGTGTTCCCAAGTAGTCCAGCCCAGGGTCCGAGACGCAGTTAAAATCCCGGCCCCTCATAATCAGGTTGGGAAATTGCTCTCTCACTAACAAGTCTGCAATCCTCTTGCAGAACACCGGGTCTAATACCAAGGGGGCATAAATCTTATCAAAGGTGGTCAGTTTTCCCTGAATCTCCCCCACCACAAAAATATATCTCCCTTCTGTGGGATCTTTAACCGTAAGATGGTGTACAAAGGGGAAGCTTTTGTTAAAGAGGATGGCCACATCCCGCTTATGGGAACTGTAAGAGGATGCATGGCAAGCCCCGATCCAGCCTCCCACCAATTCTGTATGCTCTTTAGTACTCAGATGGGTCTCCTGTAGTGGTGCTACATCTGTCTGTTTTCTTTTGAGTGCTGCTAGTATCTTGGTCCTCTTGATTGGTGAGGAGAATCCCTTCACATTCCAGGAGACCACAAGGATGTGCCCGGGCCTAGCCATGATCCTCATTCTCTGTGTCCCTTTATCATCCCCCACCGCTTATAACTTCTTCTCCTGCACATGAATTTACAGTCAATATATACACTGGCAAAGCAAAAATAACAAATATTAAAATGGTAACAATAACTCTGAACAGTAGTGTACACCAACATGTGTACCAAATGCTGAAACAGCTGAAAACTTGTGTGTAATAGCCATTCCACTGCTTCCCTTCTTCATCTCATCTTATTTAAGAAATTCTCTTCTCCCCCTCCTCGAGATGTTAATCTCATTCTGGTTATTTTCTATTATTGCTCTGTTGTTTCTTTCCCACCTCTATGCCCCCTCCCCCCACACCACCATTTTAGGCATCTATGCAACTCTCTTGCCTTTAATATACCCTTTACTTATTTCTGGTAATGTCCCTATAGCGAATATATATCTGCAGGAAAACGTGAGAATATGTATAGCACAGACTGTATTAATTCCAGCGCTATCCCCACAGGTCAACAGAGCACATTCTCTTATTTTACCTCTGTTTCCTTTCAATAGATAGCCCCCTTTCCTCTGCTCATGACACATTCTCACAATAAGGATGTCGTATGGCAGGCTGCAGGGCCCATGGTGGTAGTAGGCCCATATGCCAGTGCAGCTGCCAATTTATCCCCGGACTTCATTTATTCTAGGTAACCCTCTGTTCCCCCTGTATCATCTCTAACATTTTCTTCTCTACCCCCTCTTATCTCCTATTCATGCCAATATTTCTGTTGACTATTTTGTATGCCTTTCCCCCCTGACTTTTCTATATGCAACTGTCTTCCAGACCACACACACTGTTTACACACTGTTTACAGTCTCTACTCCAGTCCCATCAAGAAGTATATAGTTTAGCTTCAAGCATGGACCCTGCATATTGCAGGTTGTAGTTCTGCTGATGGATCGCACCATGACTTGTTTACAATTAGTACAGGAAGCCTGCACCGCAATGCAGGCCATGAGAATGTCCCTGGGAGCTTGTCTATTTTCATGCACTTCCATGTTGAGACAGTATGCTGTGAATCCCCTTCAGTGTCTTTCAGTTGGGCTCTGGGCAATATAGGATGGCATAACAAATTTGCTTTACAAGGCATAACCCCTCCACCCAAGCCCCCCCCCCAACCTCCTTATGTCCAGGGAAAATGGATCACAAGAGAGTCTAGGTGTCGTATGGAATTATAGATGTGAAAGTCAGCCAAGTTCCCTAGTACTCACTGTGAAATTCACCCATTTGTTTTATTCTTTTTATCCCAATCATCTATGTAGCTTTGTAATTTGGCTGGTTCCTAGAAAGAATATGTTGCACCTTCCCACCGAACCTTAACAACAACAGGATATGCCAGAAAGAATTTCAGACCACGTTCCCATAGCTGATCCATCTGATTATTAAATTGTTGCTTTCTTTTCTGTATTTTGATTGAGAGATCTTGATGCATGGTTAATTTATGCCCCTCGAAAATGAGCTCTTTCTGGTTCCTGTAGGCCGTCATCAGCGCCTGTCTGTCCGGGTAATGAGCATCCAGAAGATCACTTGACGCAGGGGTTGGTCTTTGGGTGGCTTTGGCGCCAAGGCCTGGTGCGCCCTTTACATAGAAACATAGAATTTTATGGCAGATAAGGACCGCTTGGCCCACCTAGTCTGCCCATTTCCCTACCTAACGGATAAGCTGCAGATCCTAGTTAACCAACAGCCTACTTCTTCCTACCCCCCACTAGAATTGCCTTATATCTGTCCCATGTATTCTTGAACTCCCCCACTGTTTTGGACTCTACGACCTCCTCAGGAAGGCCATCCCATGCATCTACAACCCTCTCTGTGAAGAAATACTTCCTCACATTACCTCTGAGCCATCCACCCTCTATCTTCAAATTGTGCCCCCTTGTTCTTGCACATCTCTTTTTCTGAAAGATGCTACCCTCTTGGACTTTGTTGATTCCCTTGAGGTATCTGAAAGTTTCTATCATGTCCCCCCTCTCCCTCCTTTCCTCGAGGCTATACATCTTTAGTTCCTTTAGTCTTTCTTCATATGTCTTCTGAGGCAGACCCTGCATCATTTTGGTTGCCCTCCTCTGGACAGCCTCCATCCTGTCTATGTATTTGCAGAGATGGGGTCTCCAGAACTGTACACAGTACTCCAGATGTGGTCTTACCAACTGTCTGTACAGAGTGCCAACATCTTCCTGTTTTCTACTGGTGATGCCTCTCCCCTATGCATCCCAGTATCCCCCCAGCCCTCCTTACTGCCTTCTCACATTGCTGGCCCACCTTTAGGTGGTCTGATATGACTACCCCAAGGTCCCTTTTCATTTTTGTTATTGTCAGTATCTCACCCCCCACTGTGTACTCTTCCCCTGGGTTTTTGTTTCCCAGGTGCATTACTTTGCACTTCTTTGTACTGAATCTAAGCTGCCATACATTTGACCATTCCTCCAACCTTGCCAAGTCCCTTTTCATCCTTTCCACCCCACCTGGTGTATCAACCCTGTTGCAGATCTTTGTGTCATCTGCAAAGAGACATACTTTCCCTTCTAGTCCCTCTGCAATGTCACTTACAAAGACATTAAAAAAGGACTGACCCCAGTACTGAACCCTGCGGTACCCCACTAGTAACTCCTTTCTTCACTGTGGACTCCATTTACTATTACCCGCTGTGTCCTGTTTTCCAACCAGTGTTTTACCCAGGCTACAACCCTGATACCCACTCCCAGGCTGGCTAATTTGTTTATCATTCTTTTGTGCGGGACTGTGTCAAATGCCTTGTTAAAGTCTAGGTAGGCCATGTTCACAGCCCCTCCCTGGTCTACTGCTTTGGTCACCCAGTCAAAGAAATCAATTAGATTTGTCTGACATGACCTTCCTGCTGTGAATCAATGCTGCATTGGGTCCTGTGCCCTACTGGCCTCTAGGTACTCAATAATTCTTTCCTTCAGAAGTGATTCCATCATTTTCCCTACCACTGAGGTCAAACTGACAGGACTGTAGTTTCCTGTCTTTGTCTTGCTCCCACTTTTGTGAAGGGGAATCACATTTGCCCTCCTCCAGTCCTCAGGTACCACCCCATCCTCCCATGACTTATTAAAAAGGGTAGTCAGTTGTGTTACTAGTTCTTCCCTTATTTCTTTTAGAATTCTGGGGTGAATCCCATCAGACCCCACTGCTTTATCCACCTTCAGTTTTAAGAGTTCTTTTAGAACCCATTCTTCTGTGAAAGAACTAATATCAACCACCCTATCCAGAGTGCTTCTATTGACCGGATTAGATATTTTCCCCTGCTTTTCCATTGTGAATACTGAGCAGAAGTATTCATTCAGTATCCCTGCTTTTTCACTGTCGCTGTCTGCCCAACCACCTTCCTCTTAGTTCAGCCTCAGTATCCCTGCTTTAGTCTTTCTTTGCTCCCTAATACAACTATAAAAGGTTTTATCCCCCTTCTTAAACGAGTTGGCTATCTTTTCCTCAGTTTGGGCCTTTTCTATTCTGACTGCCTTACCCACTTCCTTCTGCTTTAACTGGTACAGTTCTTTGTCCTGCTTCTTCTGTGTTTTCTTATACTTCCTGAATGCAATCTTTTTTTCCCTTACCTTCCCTGTCACTTCTTTTGAGAACCACAGTGTTTTTTTCTTTCGTTTTGATTTCTTTATTTGCTTCACACAAAGGCTTGTTGCCTCTGTGATGGCGGTTTTGATGTTTCCCCATTGTCGCTCCACCCCACCTTTTAGCCTGTTTGCTAGTGCTTTTCTGAGGTACTCTCCCATTTTGACAAAATCAGCCCTACTGAAGTCCAGCACCTTCACTTTTGTGTGGCCTGACTCTACAGCTAAGTTTATCGTGAACCACACTGTTTCTATTTTGAGCTTGCCTGCCTTGGTTTGAATTTTGAGCAGTTTAGGTAGGGTGATGGTGCAAAATTCCATGAGGTTCCCCCGCCTTGCTCCCTCCGGAAGACCCCTGATGTGAAGGTTATTACAGTGGCTGTAGTTATCCTGGTAGTCTGGGGCATCCTTTAGATCTTGCACCTCCCTTTCCAGCTTAGCTATTTTGTCAGGTATCCCCCTCATGGCATCCTCAATGTCCAATACTCTTTGCTCTGCCTCCTTTATTTTCCCCGATTGTTGCTTAACCTCTGAAACTAGGCTGCCGATGGACTTTTCTACTTTGTCCCATTTTGGCATGAAATCTGCTAGTATTTGCTCTGAAACGGCCTTGCTGAATACTGTGAGCTCCGCAGCTGAGAAAGAAATTGGGCCTGGACCACATGGAGCAGCTTGTTCTGAGGCAGTAGTTTTTTTTGCATTTTTGCCACCATGCCGTGACGACTTCCCAGATGCCAGGTACTCATCCATTGCAGTAATTGTTAAGGTAGCTTTTGATGCTGAAATAAATGTCTTCTTAAGGATTTTTAGGCAATTTTAAGACATTGTGGTGCGGAGTACCGGAGAGTTGTGACTGTTCAGGTTAGCTGTTCATTAGCACCCCCCTCCAAGAAATTCTGGTCACTTATCCAAACACTCCTTGGAGCCAAACACACAAGTACTACAAATTACATGCTACTAAATGGTGTACATTATAACAGTCCGACAACTATTGCAAACTCCTTTAATCTCCACTTTTCGGACTTTATCAAGTTACTTGTCCTGCTTCCCCACTGTACAAACCACTACCCCTTGTGGAGACTGATCCCCTGCTCACTCACCCACCCACCATTCTGATTTTGAACCAAAACCACAACTGAAGTACTAAAGATGCTACATACCATCCCTGACAGCACTGGTATTGGCGCAGATGGTCTAGAACCCAGGCTCCTGAAACTCGCTGCCCCTCTCATTGTCTCCCCTTTAGCCAAAATATTTAACTTGTCACTGTGCTACAGCACAGTTCCTAATATCTGGAAGACAGCCAGGATTACACCCATTTTTTAAAAAAGGTGACCCTAAAAAAATCGCCAACTATTGACCCATACTGTAGTTATTTTTTCTGTTCTTAGTAAAATTCTTGAAAAATTAATGCCAACTCAAACCATTTTATATCTTCAGGAGCGTAACCTTCTCTCTGGCTCCCAGCATGGCTTCCACAAAGGTCATAGTACTGCCATGGCCCTACTAAAATTCACAAACGATATCTATGCTGCTATGGATAATGGACTCCTGACTGGCACAGTCTTCATCAACCTAACCAAGGCATTTGATCTGGTTAACCACACCCTTCTCCTTACAAAACTGCATTCTCTTGGTTTCTCCACAGACACCATAGCCTGGTTCAACAGCTACTTATTCAACAGAAAACAGGACAGAAACTACAACTCTGTCATGTCTGATCTCACCTCTATACGCATTGGCATTCCACAGAGATCCATTCTTGGACCCTTACAGTTTTCAATTTTCGTTAATAATCTCCCATCGCTCACCCCAGCTTGCTCATCTCTGCTTTACGCGGATAACCTTGTTATCTACTACAGTGCCAGGAACATCTCAGACATAAATCACTCTCTCACCTCGGACTTCTTACGCATACAGTCCTGGCTGTCTGAAAACAACCTTGTTCTTAATGCTACCAAAACTCACTCCATGCTCCTTGGCTTTCCTGCCAGACTTAGAGCAAATCTAGACTCTCAGAAAATCTCATGCACAGATGGTTCACCATTGGTCAGTACTAACTCTTTTAAATACCTGGGCATCCTGCTTGATGAATCACTGGACTTCGATCGACATTACTACCACCTGTAAATTCATTAATGCTAAAATTGGAGGCATGTACTGGACTAGCTATGCTCTTACACCATCAGCCAGGCTTGCTATTTCACAAGGCCTTCTGCTCCTGGCACTGGCCTATGGCTCAGTCACCTACTTATGTGCCACCAGAGTCTCTCTCCACAAGTGGGACACCACCTACAATAACATCTGCCACTATGCCTCCGCATCCCCTCGGTACAAACACCACTGCCAGCTCTATGCTGACTTAAAATGGCCCAGCCCTGCTGCCTATCGACTCCAGTCTTATGGCTCTCTTATTGATGGTACAGCCAGATCAGGTCTCCCCCAATCCCTCGCCTCCATGCTGCACCCTCAAACACTCTCCTATGGGCTCTGATCAAATGACCAAGCCCCTCTCCACATTCCCAGATGTAAAACATCTATGGGTGCACAAGTTTTCTCATATGCTGCTTCTAAATATTGGAATTCCCTTCCTCAAGCTATTCGCCTTGCTCCCACCTGTGCCTGTTTCAAGAAACTTCACCGTAATCATTTACTTGTATCAAACCCCTGCACATGCTTCCACCTTAGATCATCCACCTCCTCTACCTCCCCCGCCTTGCTACAGCCATTTCTCTCCCCAGAACTTTCCCTCGCCTCACCCTTCTTGTCATGCTTGCATGTGTTCTATCCCTCATGCCTTTCCTATGCTATAACCCTTCCTCTTCCTCCTTCTTAGTTACTTCTTTCCCTCCCTGACTAATCCACCTCTTCTCCACTACTCTAATGCTTCACCCCTTGGACACTCAGTCCTGGTTGGCTCGCTTACTGTGTTTCCCACTGTCTCAAATTTTAATGGAACCTTAAAGTATTCTGTACATGTTATTCCACCAATTGTGTACTTTCTATATAACAATTGAATTTATACTTGTTAATTTGACTTTGTCTTAAACTGTATTTCCAAACCACAAAGTTAATTGTAGTTTGGACCTGCAACCCTCTGTTTCACCCACTAATGTACTGTTTCACACTGTTTGTTGTTATGTATTCAACTTGTACCCTCTGGGGTAGTACCTGAAAATAGGCATCTCTATTCATAGAGCACCTACCCGATTACCAAAAGCAAATAAATAAAAAAAGAGGATGTGAGACTACCAGGAGCCTCTGTGTAATCGCCATTTGGGAAGGTGAACACGACATACAAAGAACAGAAACTAGTACAAGCTATAGGTACAAAACTCACTGAGGGGTGAGTTGACATAGCAGCACACCATGTCACGTTGTGAAATAATGCCAGAAGCTCCGAGCTTAAGCAGAGTAGTCTTCCGAGAGGGCTGGAGTGGGCACATGCAGAACACTCCCAAATCTGTTTAACCAGAGATAATAAAGAGATGAGACAGTTCCCTAATCGGGTCCGACTCCTGACGTGAAATGATAATTTAAGGAGGAGGGGGAAGTGGTTCCTTATTTGGGGGAGGAGGGGGGTGCATGCTCTGCTCACTGCCTGCCGCCGCGCCACTTGCAATGCAATGTCTCCGATGCGCCTCTTGCTGAACAAACATTTTGCAATTCTTCCTTCAACATTCCCAACGACTTTCGATTAGACATTAATCCGTACCGTCTTGAATGATCGCGTCTGGGACGCAACGTCCCCCACATAGGGCGTTTGTACGATCCGAAAAGAGGCTTTGAGTTTGAAACCTCGTAGAGAAGAGGGCGAGGTTTGCTACTGGTGAGGTAGCCTGCCAGCTATACTTGTATCCTCGGGCAAAGAAGCTGCCTTGCTCGTCTGCACCTGCAGCATACACAGGAGCTCCTCGGAGGGAACTAAATAAAAACGCTGAAACAGAACACATATCTTGAGGATATGCAAACAGCTACCGCCTCGGTGTTTGATATTTCAAGGGCAATTCTGGCTACTGAGGACGGCAATCGTTCACATCATGGTCCAGGTAAGAAGGGTGGGTGGGAGACAGACATTGCTATCAACTGGGGGGGGGGGGCAGTGCCCCGCTTCAAAAGCAGATTAACGTATTTTACGTCATGCTACAGTCTGCCAGTCAAAGTAAAATATATTTAATAATTTATTATTGAGGTGACCTCAGAGGGGGTCAGATGACCATCCACTTTTAGCTACAGTAGGCTGTTCAAAATGCTGTAAGTTTTCGTATTGAAAAATTGGTAATTCCACTACAAGGTTTGAACATGTTAGACTTCCTGATGCTTTCGATTTGAATGTCCTGACAGATGCAGAAAGGGGATGTGAGCCGAGAGTGATACTAGTACCGACTAAACATTTTGAGCCTTGCGGTTATTAGAAAAAACAGGGTTAAATTCGAATTCCATGATAATTTGTGAACACAGCTGAGAAATGGTTAAAACTGCACCGTCTAAAATGCACAGACATTTGCTGTGTAGAAGTGTCTCATTTCATTAAATACACTGTATACATTTTGATAGCCTCCCCTATAATAGAAATACACATTTAAGGAGTGTCAGCCATAATTAAAAACTGTCAATCAGAGGGGTCAAAAGAAGGTGAAATTGCCCTAAACCCAAGCCATCAATTTAGAAAAAATAGATCCCCCATTTCTTTCAGTATATGAAGCAGTTTATAGTTCCAGAATATCAGAATGATGATTTGTATTGGCTTGTTAGTCAGGGTAAAGAAAAATGCAAAAAAAAGTGGTAATACCTCTTATTTGACTAATAAACTTATTGCATAAGCTTTTGAAGCCATATAGGCCTGGTTGAATGGCAGACTACAGTATCAACACCAATGGTTAAGTGATAACACATTCATCCGAGAGGTGTCCAGTACTTTATAATTTTGCTGGTTATGCAAATTTTTACCAGCAATAAATCCACATTCTTTTCATCCATGAGTTGGAAGCCTTTCACAGTCCTTACTACTTACTAGTGTTACTTGAATGTACTTTACTACTTACCAACGTTATCTGAACGTACTTTTACAGTGAAGCTTCTTCACAGGAAACCAGTTTGGCCACATGGAAATATCATATAATCACCAGTGGCCATAAATATCAACCAGATTACTGGTGTGTTAAAAATGCATATCAACTGTTTTTTAGGTTATTATGCTCCAAAGGCAATAATAACCCGAAATCGGGTTGATATGACACTTCATAATAACCTGAAGTCTGGTTGATAGGACAGTTCCCTAAGGACCTAAGACTTTTAAAACTGTTGAATTCCACTGTTTCAAAAAAAGTATTTCAACTACTGTATTTTTAACTGTGGTTTACTCATTTACAGTTCAATTCCTTATAAATAAAACTGCACTCTAGCAAAACAAACATCTTTTTCTTTCAAGTTGCAAGAAGTACAGTGTAAGCCTCCACACCAGCAATTAAAAAAATGAAGGATAAGTAAGTCTGATGTTATGGATTTTTTTCACACACCCTCAGTGTGTGATGACCACATAAACCTCTCAAGCCTCGCTCTCAAAGTTTATGGATCATCACACACCTCAGGTGCATGAAAAAAATCCATAATATACACTTACCTATCCATTATTCTCTATGTAACATTATCAGGAATTTCGCTGTACTGGGGCGAGCAGAGAATTTTATTGTGCTGGGCAGGCAAGCAACTGGCTTATCTGTCACCAGCCCAAGAAACTAGGAGTACATGCAAGGCTGCATTTGTCAACTAAATTCCAAAGTATGCACGTAATCCATGGCCAAAGGCTTTATCAAAAATTATCAGTGGCCACCAGCAATAATTTTAGTAACACAAAATCATACGCACCCATAATGCAAAGCACCATGGGCTATATATGCAAATCACCAAAAAATGTTTTGCTGGTTCAACTTTAAGCAGGAATGCATGGTGCCGAAAGGCCTCTCACACAGTCTGCAAAGGGTGCCAACAGAAGACACAGACATGTGTTTTGTCCTACTAGGACCCATCAGTGTGCCTCGTCTGTATGACAACCCAGTGGAATGAACCAGCTACCCTAAGTTGGTCTATCGGGCTTAGGTTGTGATGCTTATGCACTGAGGTTCTTTATATTTTTAGTAGCGTAATGGCTACTAAGATTGGTTTACCTACTGCATGTCAATTCCTTATTATGACCATAGCTGTGTCAGTTGTAGTGCCAGTGATCATTTGACCATAAAGGATGAAGTAAGCAGTAACACATGACAGGGCATGGGTTCTACTATAATAACCTATGTTTGGGTGCATAGAGAGGCATGAGGTGAAGTCAAGTACCTTCAGCCACCCAGAGTGTGAGTCACTTAAGCATTATGGACCAATCTACAGTAGAATTCTTTTATTAGGAGATTATAAAATAGGTAAGAGAAACCAAGACCTGTGATTGGTCAATTATGATCACATGACTGTGTATTATCCAGCTCAACAGTTCATGTCAAAATACGTAACTTTCTGACCTCATTATGCAGCTTTTAAAATAAAAATCAGAAGAACCATTTTATAATTGCAATAAGACACACCAAGTTGTGTGTAACTGTGGGAAAATGACAGTTCTTGGGTGTGTAAGGCACTTGGCATTGCCATGTGCTTCACTTCCTGAGGTGTGCCCTTATTCAATAATAATGCACATCCTGTTATGCCTTATTATTTAAATAAAGACTAGTTGGAACAGTTAGTCCCCATTGGTACTTATTCTACTACTAAAGGACAAGTACAGCTGTCCCTATTAGTATTATAAACTTACAGATTGCATTTGCAAAGGTGATTTAGCTCTTGCTATGACACGGACTGATATATCTATGCTGAATTCCTATATATTATAATTCTGTTAGCAGTCTGAGGGTTAAATGTGACTGGTGGGGCTTAATAGGAGCAGGCTGCCCCTCAAAAGTTACTTACTGTGGCCGTCCAGCTCTCCAAATCTATAATATCATAATTTAAGCTGTTTGGGGAATTTATTTCTATAGACCTTTCAGCAGACATAGAAGTGGAGGCAGATGTCCCTCTCCCATGGATTCTTATCAAACAGTCATAGGGAATTAAGATTTCAATCTTTAAAATTATACTTGGAGCACAATTAACGCCAAAGTTGCAGTAAGTAGAACTTAAAACATCAGCGTCCCATAAGACACCATAAAAACTATACAGTAATGCTCACCCACTGCTGTCTTAAGCTGCAGCTGTGAAGGCATCTGTGTCACTATTTCAGCTGTTTTACCATCTATGTGGCCTCTGGATCAGGATCCATTGGGGGAGGGGATTTTTCACTTATGCATTTGATGAAACTGCAGAAATAAATTATAACAACAGATCATGTTTAAAAATAATGATCCTACTAGGAGGGCTAGGTGGCACAGTGGTAGCACTATTGCTCATGATGCTGGTGACATGATATCTGGAGTGAGCCCGGGTTATTAGTGACAGGCCAGAAGGTGGGGAGGAGAGCATCCTCTGGGATGCTCAGTCCTCCTCAGGGAAGCTGAGTCTTCCTCTGGGGAAGGAGAGTTTACAGCTCCACTTCTTGTTGATTGGTTTCTCCCTCCCCATGCTGACTGGCCACCATCCACCCAGTCCCCCCAGCCCCATCGCCCAGGTGTCCTCGGGGACCAGCTTTGCTGGCTGTTCCCCAGGGTTTGCCTCCTCCCCCCCAGGGGGTCAGTGAGGCCCCCCTGAAGCCCCACTGAGAACAGGATCTGGCTCACCTGGATGTGCCAAGAAACCAGATGTGGGGCCTGTGGGAGACCGGTGTCATCATACTTGTCAGCATTTTTCCAATTTTCTCCTCAATGTGGATGGAGTGGTGTGCAGTGACACCAGTGGCTGTGCTGCACATGCACCCCGATGCAGCACATCGGGTGAGGACAGACAGAACTCCAGGAGGAAGGAGCTACCGGTATAACTAAAACTTCTCTACTGGGACTAAGAACTAGATCTCTTTCACTGAGACCTTCAATTAAGGGTAAAAAACAAACAAAACAAAAGCCGGCCCGGTGGCGCTGAGGGTTGAGGCGCTGGATGCCACACTTCGCTCACGCGGTGACCGGGTTCGGGAGGCGGACTCGGGTCGGCTGGCCTGGGCGGCCGGGAGTTAGGCTTGGGCGTCCCGACAGCTCGCCTACTCCGGGAGGGTTAAAGGCTATAGCCCGAACACTTGTCTGACTCCGAGCGGAGGCTCGGAGTACTACAAGCCCCCAATGTTAAGGGGAAGGGCTGCCGACATACAGCGTAACGTCGGCGCTCTGCGCCTTGACATCAGGGGTCCTACGCTGTAGGGGGTGGAAGAAAAAGCGGAAAAACACCTGCCATCGCCGGGAAGATGGAGCCTTCGGAGACGAGCCCTCGATGTGCCTTCGCCCGCCCGATGGCCCCCGGACCGATGAAAGTTGATTGTTGGGGTAAGGGGGCTCTGCCCCATCCCTGCTCAGGGGGTAAACCGAAGCTTCATGGGGTTCCTGTGGGGTCATATGGGCAGGGTGGAAGGCAGAGGGATGTCTACCTTGGGGCTCCTGAAGGGTCGGGGATGGCAGGCAGGAAGGCGAATAAATAGTAATTTCAAAAAAAAAAAAAAAAGGAGTTGATGTGTTTGTCAGAGGTAGTTGAAGTAAATTGTTATCTGTTATCTGTGTTATCTGTGTACTTATCTAGGTGCTTGTCACAGGTGTCAGAAGAGAATTGTTTTCTGTGAAATTAACTAAGTGTAGAAAGATTTGCAAAGTAGGGGAAGTGGCTTAGATAGAAGGAGTCAGGTTAAGACCAGATATAAATACTGCCCTAGATAGCTTCTGCCAGAGGACAGACAGAGCTACAGGAGGAAGGAGCTACTGGTATAACTAAAACTTCTCTACTGGGACTAAGAACTAGATCTCTTTTACTGGGACCTTAAATTAAGGGTAAAAACAAACAAAAAAAAAAGGAGTTGGTGCGTTTGTCAGAGGTAGTTGAAGTAAATTGTTATCTGCTATCTGTGTTACCTGTGTACTTATCTAGGTGCTTGTCACAGCTGTCAGAAGGGAATTGTTATCTGTGAAATTAACTAAGTGTAGAAAGATTTGCAAAGTAGGGGAGTGGCTTAGCTGGAATGAGCCAGGTTAAAGGAGTAGTCCACCCAGAATGTGCAAAAAACGTATGTTATGTAGAGTGTTTTGATATGTATGTTAACTCCTAGTGTGTCCTTCCCTCTGTCTGCTATTTGGAGTTTTTCCTAAATTGCCTGCTAGCTGTATAGTAGTTTTATGACCCCTGGGGATCTCCATAACAAATAGTTTTACTGGCTTTCTTTCTCCCAGGATGCCCCCTATCTCATGTGACAGTGATGTAGCCATGCCCTTAGATTTAGCATGTGTATTGCTTTAAAATTAGTTTAGCAACAGCAGAGCCTTGTAACTTCTTATCCAGGGAGCACAAATGGCAACAGTTAGTTTAGCAGATACCTGAGAGCAAGCTAACTGGGGTTTTTGTAAGACAACAGTTACTAAATAGCTGTAATTTATTATTTGTGTTTTTGATGTTAAAACACTCCTGCTAGCTAGACCTGATGCACAGAGAAAACAAAAATAGTGAATCAGAGCTATTTAGTAGCTGTTGTCTTACAGAAACCCCAGTTAGCTTACTCCCAGGTATCTGCTAAACTAACTGTTGCCATTTGTGCTCCCTGGATAAGAAGTTACAAGGCTCTGCTGTTGCTAAACTAATTTTAAAGCAATACACATGCTAAATCTAAGTGCATGGCTACATCACTATCACATGAGACAGGGGGCATCATGGGAGAAAGAAAGCCAATGAAACTATTTGTTATGGAGATCCCCAGGGGTTGTAAAACTACCATAGAGCTAGCAGGCAATTTAGGAAAAACTCCAAATAGCAGACAGAGAGAAGGACACACTAGGATTTAACATACATATCAAAACACTCTACATAACATATGTTTTTTGCACATTCTGGGTGGACTACTCCTTTAAGACCAGATATAAATACTGCCCTAGATAGCTTCTGCCAGAGGACAGACAGAACTCCAGGAGGAAGGAGCTACTGGTATAACTAAAACTTCTCTACTGGGAATAAGAACTAGATCTCTTTTACTGGGACATTCAATTAAGAGTAAAAAACAAACAAAAAAAAGGAGTTTGTGTGTTTGTCAGAGGTAGTTGAAGTAAATTGTTGTGTGTTATCTGTGTAGTTATCTAGGTGCTTGTCACAGGTGTCAGAAGGGAATTGTTATCTGTGAAATTAACTAAGTATAGAAAGATTTGCAAAGTAGGGGGAGTGGCTTAGCTAGAAGGAGCCAAGTTAAGACCTGATATAAATACTGCCCTAGATAGCTTCTGCCAGAGGACAGACAGAACTCCAAGAGGAAGGAGCTACTGGTATAACTAAAACTTCTCTATTGGGACTAAGAACTAGATCTCTTTTACTGGGACCTTCAATTAAGGGTAAAGAACAAACAAAACAAAAAGGAGTTGGTGTGTTTGTCAGAGGTAGTTGAAGTGAATTATTATCTGTTATCTGTGAACCTATCTAGGTGCTTGTCACAGGTGTCAGAAGGGAATTGTTATTTGTGAAATTAACTAAGTGTAGAAAGACTTGCAAAGTAGGGGGAGTGGCTTAGCTAGAAGGAGGCAGGTTAAGACCAGATATAAATACTGCCCTAGATAGCTTCTGCCAGAGGACAGACAGAACTCCAGGAGGAAGGAGCTACTGGTATAACTAAAACTTCTCTATTGGTACTAAGAACTAGATCTCTTTTACTGGGCCCTTCAATTAAGGGTAAAAAACAAACAAAACAAAAAGGAGTTGGTGTGTTTGTCAGAGGTAGTTGAAGTAAATTGTTATCTGTTATCTGTGTACTTGTCTAGGTGCTTGTCACAGGTGTCAGCAGGGAATTGTTATCTGTGAAATTAACTAAGTGTAGAAATATTTGCAAAGTAGGTGGAGTGGCTTAGCTAAAAGGAGCCAGGTTAAGACCAAATATAAATACTGCCCTAGATAGCTTCTGCCAGAGGACGGACAGAACTCCAGGAGGAAGGAGCTACTGGTATAACTAAAACTTCTCTACTGGGACTAAGAACTAGATCTCTTTTACTTGGACCTTCAATTAAGGGTAAAACACAAACAAAACAAAAAGGAGTTGGTGTGTTTGTCAGAGGTAGTTGAAGTAAATTGTGATGTGTTATCTGTGTTTTCTGTGTACTTATCTAGGTGCTTGTCACAGTTGTCAGAAGGGAATTGTTATCTGTGAAATTAACTAAGTGTAGAAAGATTTGCAAAGTAGGGGGAGTGGCTTAGATAGAAGGAGCCAGGTTAAGACCAGATATAAATACTGGCCTAGATAGCTTCTGCCAGAGGACAGACAGAACTCCAGGATGAAGGAGCTACATGTTTAACTAAAACTTCTCTACTGGGACTAAAAACTTGATCTCTTTTACTGGGACCTTAAATTAAGGGTAAAAAAATTAAAAAGAGTGGTGTGTTTGTCAGAGTTAGTTGAAGTAAACTGTTATCTGTTATCTGTGTACTTATCTAGGTGCTTGTCACAGGTGTCAGAAGGGAATTATTATCTGTGAAATTTAACTAAGTGTAGAAAGATTTGCAAAGTGGGGGAGTGGCTTAGCTAGAAGGAGCCAGGTTAAGACCAGATATAAATACTGCCCTAGATAGCTTCTGCCAGAGGACAGACAGAACTCCAGGAGGAAGGAGCTACTTGTATAACTAAAACTTATCTACTGGGACTAACAGCTAGATCTCTTTTACTGGGATCTTCAATTAAGGGTAAGAAAGAAAAAAAAACAAAAGGAGTTGGTGTGTTTGTCAGAGGTAGTTGAAGTAAATTGTTATCTGTGTTATCTGTGTACTTATCTAGGTGCTTGTCACAGGTGCCAGAATGGAATTGTTAGCTGTGAAATTAACTAAGTGTAGAAAATTTTGCAAAGTAGGGGGAGTGGCTTAACTAGAAGGAGCCAGGTTAAGACCAGATATAAATACTGCCCTAGATAGCTTCTGCCAGAGGACAGACAGAACTCCAGGAGGAAGGAGCTACTGGTATAACTAAAACTTCTCTACTGGGACTAAGAACTAGATCTCTTACTGGGACCTTCAATTAAGGGTAAAAAAAAACAAAAAAAAGGAGTTGGTGTGTTTGTCAGAGGTAGTTGAAGTAAATTGTTATCTGTTGTCTGTGTACTTATCTAGGTGCTTGTCACAGGTGTCAGAAGGGAATTGTTATCTGTGAAATTAACTAAGTGTAGAAAGATTTGCAAAGTAGAGGGAGTGGCTTAGCTTGAAGAAGCCAGGTTAAGACCAGATATAAATACTGCCCTAGATAGCTTCTGCCAGGGGACAGACAGAACTCCAGGAGGAAGGAGCTACTGGTATAACTAAAACTTCTCTACTGGGACTAAGAACTAGATCTCTTACTGGGACCTTCAATTAAGGGTAAAAAACAAAAAAAGGAGTTGGTGTGTTTGTCAGAGGTAGTTGAAGTAAATTGTTATCTGTTATCTGTTTACTTATCTAGGTGCTTGTGACAAGTGTCAGAAGGGAATTGTTATCTGTGAAATTAACTAAGTGTAGAAAGATTTGCAAAGTAGGGGGAGTTGCTTATCTAGAAGGAGCCAGGTTTGGACCAGATATAAATACTGCCCTAGATAGCTTCTGCCAGAGGACAGACGGAACTCCAGGAGGAAGGAGCTACTGGTATAACTAAAACTTCTCTACTGGGACTAAGAACTAGATCTCTTTTACTGGGACCTTCAATTAAGTATAAAAAACAAAGAAAAAAAAAGGAGTTGGTGTGTTTGTCAGAGGTAGTTGAAGTAAATTGTTATCTGTTGTCTATGTACTTATCTAGATGCTTGTCACAGGTGTCAGAAGGGAATTATCTGTGAAATTAACTAAGTGTAGAAAGATTTGCAAAGTAGAGGGAGTGGCTTAGCTTGAAGGAGCCATGTTAAGACCAGATATAAATACTGCCCTAGATAGCTTCTGCCAGAGGACAGACAGAACTCCAGGAGGAAGGAGCTACTGGTATAACTAAAACTTCTCTACTGGGACTAAGAACTAGATCTCTTACTGGGACCTTCAATTAAGGGTAAAAAACAAACAAAAAAAAGGAGTTGGTGTGTTTGTCAGAGGTAGTTGAAGTAAATTGTTACCTGTTATCTGTTTACTTCTCTAGGTGCTTGTGACAAGTGTCAGAAGGGAATTGTTATCTGTGAAATTAACTAAGTGTAGAAAGATTTGCAAAGTAGGGGGAGTGGCTTATCTAGAAGGAGCCAGGTTAGGACCAGATATAAATACTGCCCTAGATAGCTTCTGCCAGAGGACAGACAGAACTCCAGGAGGAAGGAGCTACTGGTATAACTAAAACTTCTCTACTGAGACTAAGAACTAGATCTCTTTTACTGGGACCTTCAATTAAGGGTAAAAAACAAAAAACAAAAACAAAAAGGAGTTGGTGTGTTTGTCAGAGGTAGTTGAAGTAAATTGTTATCTGTTATCTGTGTTATCTGTGTACTTATCTAGGTGCTTGTCACAGGTGTCAGAAGAGAATTGTTTTCTGTGAAATTAACTAAGTGTAGAAAGATTTGCAAAGTAGGGGAAGTGGCTTAGATAGAAGGAGTCAGGTTAAGACCAGATATAAATACTGCCCTAGATAGCTTCTGCCAGAGGACAGAGAGAGCTACAGGAGGAAGGAGCTACTGGTATAACTAAAACTTCTCTACTGGGACTATATTGCCCTCCTTCCCTCCCCTCCACCCCCCACTCTAAACCAGTTCTACTTTTATAGGCACAGGATTTAACTGACAACAGAAACTTCCTGCTTGGGAGCAGGAAGTGAGTGACCACAGAGCCACCAAAGACTCACCATCCTAGAAGGGCAAGAGTAGCTCTCCACCCCCCCCCCCGCTGCTGGAGGTCTGACTCTGAGCAAGTCAAGAGACTACTGTGAAATATAGGAACTTCTTCTCTCAGAACAGGAAGATCAGGAGATAAAAGGGTGCAGAAGCAGTAAGTAAGTATGGAGAGAAGAAAAAAAAGAAATAAACAAACAGAGGAAAGAATAAGTATTGCAAATAACAGTTGGGGGCCAGAAAAAAAGACATGATGGGAGTGGTGCATTGCAGTGGCTGTGGAGCAGCAGTCTTCTGGGAGATGTTTTGGAGGATGCAGTGTTGTCCCATCTGTAGACACCTCTCTGGGCTGAGGGAGGAGATTGCTCATCTCCAGGCTAAGTTGGCCAGGATTTGTGGGACCTCCTCTCCCACCCAGGGACCACCAGGGTCTCTGCCGTTGCCTCAGAGGTTGCCAAGAAAGAGGAGTGGTTGGACCACAGTGGGCTCAGGGAGGGTGAGGGTGGTGGGACAGAGGCTCATCCCTCCAGTTGTACCTCTCCACAATTTCTATGCCGTTCTGAAAAAGTGTGGTTCCTCCTGGAGGCACCCACAGTGGAGACCAAGGAGGATGCTGGGAACCTCCACAAAGAAGACCCAAAGGAGGGTGGCATGGGACCCCACAGGGGAAGGAAACAACTCCTGGTGGGGGACTCCATTGTTAGGTAGGTAGAACTGGGGGAGGAAGGGGAGAGGTAGGTAAGGTGCCTGCCTGGTGCCATGGCTTGGAGAGACAGGGAGTGAATCCTCAGGATAGCAGGAGCAGCTGCACAGGGGAGGGAGCTGGATGTCATTGTCCACCTAGGGACAAATGATCTGGCTAAAAAAAGGGATCAGAGCAGTGCAAGAAGTGTGAGTGGAGATGGGGAGGGTCCTTAGACAAATAGCACACACGGTAACCTTCTTGGAGGTGCTGCCTGTCTATGGCACGGGTCAGGCTAGGGTGCTCCACACCATGAGATTCAATCAGTGGTTGAAAAACTGGTGCAGAGCTCAGGGATTTGGCTTCATTGGAGACTGGGGGTCCACCTGGAGGGATGCAGGCCTATACTGGCATGATGGTCTGCATCTGTCCAGGAGGGGAACCAGGATCCTAGGTGATAGGTTTAAATACTTCATTGACTGTATTTAAACTAGCCAAGGGGGGGAGGCACTGGAAAGGAGCAGGGGAATCCTAGCCTTCCCCAAAATATCAGGGTACTAAGTGAGGTAGATACTAACATAGAGATGTCAATCGGGAGAAGCACAGGGGTAAATGGAGAAAGTGACAAATGCAATAAGGACAGGGATGGGGCAAAAAGGGGTAAGGCCATCAAGAAATGGAGGGTAATGAGTACCAATGCCCATAGTCTGGGCAACAAGCTCCCTGAACTGGTGGCCTCGATGGAAGAGGGATGCCTGGATTTTGTAGCAGTCACAGAAACATGGTACACAGAGAACCATGTCTGGGATGTTAACATACCAGGGTACACAACCTACAGGAGAGACAGAGAGGGCAGAAGAGGGGGTGGGGTGGAGTAGCTCTCTATGTAGGGGAAGGGATAAAAACAACTGAACAAAAGAGTAAACAGGGAGGAGAGGAGGCACTGTGGGTCACCTTAGAGACAGGAAATGGCACCATAATCTGCACAAGGGTTGTATATAGACCCCCATGTCAGGGGGAGGGAATGGACAAGGATATGATAGAAGGCATACTTAGGATGGCAGAGAAAGGGGAGATACTGTTGATGGGGGACCTTAACATGACAGATGTTAACTGAGCCCTTTGCAGCAGCCACATCCAAAAGCAGGGCCATTCTTGATGCCCTTCAGGTGGCATGCCTCAAGCAGCTAGTTTTGGAACCCACTCGTGAGGGAGCCATCTTAGACCTCGTACTCTCAAATGGGGACAGTGAGAGGATCTCAGATCTAGAAGTGGGTAGCCATTTGGGAACAAGTGACCACCAAACAGTGTGGTTCATGATAAACTCTGCTACAGAGTCAAGCCATACAGAAGTGAGGGTTCTGGACTTCAGGAGGGCTTACTTTGGCAAGATGGGAGAGTGCCTTAGAAGAGTACTAGCAAACAGGCTAGAAAGAGGGGTGGAGCAACAATGGGCAAATATCAAAACTGCCATCACAGAGGCAACAAGCCTTTGTGTGAAGCAAATAAACAAATCAAAATGAAAGAAAAAGCCACTATGGTTCTCAAAAGAGGTGGCGGTGAAGGTTAGGGAGAAAAATATAGCATTTAGGAAGTATACGGAAACACAGAAGGAGCAGGACAGAGAACTGTACCAGTTAAGGCAGAAGGAAGCAGGGATGGTAGTCAGAATAGCAAAGGCACAAACTGAGGAAAAGATAGCTAACTTGGTTAAGAAGGGGGATACAATCTTTTATAGGTATATCAGGGAGCACAGAAAGGCAAAGGGAGGGATAGTGAGGCTGAATAGAATGGATGGTGGGTGGGTAGAGAGTGACAGTGATAAGGCAGGGATACTGAATGAATACTTCTGTTCAGTATTCACAAAACAGGAAGTGGGCGAGGTGCCTAATCCAATTAACAGAAGCACTCTGGAGAGGGGGGGTTGATCCCAGTCCTTTCACAGAAGAAAGGGTTCTGAAAGAACTCCTAAAACTGAAGGTGGACAAAGCAATGGGGCCAGATGGAATTCACCCCAGAATTCTAAAAGAATTAAGCAGAGAACTAGTAACACCACTGACTATGCTTTTTAACAAATCATGGGAGGATGGTGTAGTACCTGAGGACTGGAAGAAGGCGGGTGTGATTCCACTTCACAAAAGTGGGGCCAAGACAGAGGCAGGAAACTACAGACCTGTCAGTTTGACCTCTGTGGTAGGGAATGTGATGGAATCACTTCTGAAGGAAAGAATTGTTGAGTACCTAGAGGCCAGTGGGGCACAGGACCAAAGGCAGCATGGGTTCACAGCGGGAAGGTCATGTCAGACAAATTTAATTGATTTCTTTGACTGGGTGACCAAAGTAATAGACCAGGGAAGGGCTGTGGACATGGCCTACCTAGACTTTAGCAAGGCATTTGACACAGTCCCACACAAAAGATTTGTAGTCAAATTAACCAGCCTGGGAGTGGGTCCCAAGGTGGTAGCCTGGGTAAAACATTGGCTGAACAACAGGACACAGAAGGTAATTGTAAATAGAGTCCACTCTGAAGAAAGAGGGGTTACTAGTGGGGTACTGCAGGGTTCAGTACTGGGTCCAGTCCTTTCTAATGTCTTTATAAGTCACATTTCAGAGGGACTGGAAGGAAAAGTATGCCTCTTTGCAGATGACACAAAGATCTGCAACAGGGTTGATACACAAGGAGGCGTGGAAAGGATGAGAAGGGACTTGGCAAGGTTGGATGAATGGTCTGAAGTATGGCAGCTTGGATTCAATGCAAAGAAGTGCAAAGTAATGCACCTGGGAAACAAAAAACCCAGGAGCAGATTACACAATGGGGGGGAGGTAGTAACAGCAACAAAAATGGAAAGAGACCTGGCGTAATCATATCAGATGACCTTAAGGTTGGCAAGCAATGCGAGAAGGCAGTAGGGAGGGCTGGGGGGATACTGGGATGTATAGGGAGAGGTATCACTACAGAAAACAGGAAGTTGTTATCCCCCTGTACAGACAGTTGGTGAGACCCCATCTGGAGTACTGCGTCCAGTTCTGGAGACCCCATCTCCGCAAGGACATAGACAGGATGGAGGCAGTTCAGAGGAGGGCAACTAAAATGGTGCAGGGTCTGCAAGAGAAGCCATACGAGGAGAGACTAAAGGAGCTTAATATGTATACCCTTGAGGAAAGGAGGGAGAGGAGGGACACGATAGAAATGTTTAAGTACCTCAGTGGAATCAACAAAGTCCAAGAGGGTAGCATCTTTCAGAAAAAGAGATGTGCAAGAACAAGGGGACACAATTTGAAGATAGAGGGGGGACGGCTCAGGGGCAATGTGAGGAAGTATTTCTTCACAGAAAGGGTGGTGGACACATGGAACAGCCTTCCTGAGGAGGATGTGGGGTCTAAAACTGTGGGAGAATTCAAGAATGTATGGGACAGACATAAGGCAATTTTTGTGGGGAGTAGGAAGAAATAGGCTGTTGGTTAAATAGGATCTGCAGCTTATCCTCTAGGTAGGGAAATGGGCAGACTGGGTGGGCCAAGTGGTCCTTATCTGCCGTCAAAGTCTATGTTTCTATGTCTGCCCCACTTCAGCCCCCTTGTGTACAGTGTCAGCACTCTGACGCCTTAGCCACCACTAGCGGCCAGGCTAATGCGGGGCACTGGTCCAGACCCTCCCCGGAGGAAGAGAGCAGTCCCTAGCATGCTTGATCCTCCTCCCTTCTGGCTGACACTCTGACTCCTGAGGTTGCTTCCAAGCTCGGGTCATCAGTGCTGAAAGCAGCAGCGCTACCACTATGCCGGTGGGCCGGTCCACACAGCTCCACCTCTAGACTACTACCTGGATAACCACAATGGCAGAGCAGTTGGAGCTATGTTGAGGGTGTGTGGACACACGGTGGTGCTGTGCCACACATGCTGGCATGCATACTTATGTTTGTGCAGCCTTGTAAGCCACTCTCCTGTGGGAAGGGAAGAAAACAGTGTGGAAGATCCCCTGGCATGGCAGAATGATTGCTGACCCCTTGCCTGCCCCCTGCTGGTAACCTAGGCACTGCCCATATGGATCCAGAGTGAGATTCCTGCTGATCCAATACAGGAAACAATCCATGGGGGAAAAGGCAGATAAGTCCTGGAGTAGCCGGTGACAGGGCTCGAGGGGTTAGTGTGAAATGGGCCAGTCATATAGGGTGGGTGGGTTAGAAAGATGAAAACTGAAAAAATAGAATACTACATGATTTGGAGACATAGGTGGCCAGGGAAAATGAGTTTTGAGGGTCATCCTTCTCCCACTGGTACCAGGTCATTAGTGCTTCAAAAAAAGCACTGCATGAACCTCATTGTGTAAAACATGAAATGATTTAGAGCAACAGGGGTATAATAGCAGTAGTGAATTAGTCCGCTACCCTGTCGCTCTGCGCCGTTACTTGGAAGGGATGATGTTTCCATGTGTGTGGTGCCTGATCAAGCTAGTCCTGGCGCAGTGGCTAAGGCACCAGCACACAGCAGGGTTGGAGACCTGGGACCATGGTTCGGTTCCCCCCAGGTCTTCTGGTGTAGTAACTTTTTTTTTAAAAAAAAGGGGATTCCCCCCCCTCAATTTTCTCCCCATCCTTGAAGTCCACAACCCCCTGGAGGTTATTATTTTAAGTCCGGGGTGTGTGGGGTTGAAGTCCCCCATGTCAGGGGGTCCAGCCATTGTTCACTAAGGTGGTTTGCTGTTTTTGTGCAGTCAGTGTTTTACCTGACCTTATTTTGGAGATTGATGTTTTGCTTGCAGCATTCATTGCCATGCTGTTTTTGTATCGAGATGATTACCCTGTGCCTTCCCATTAACCCCTGCCAGCCAACTTTCAGTTACAAAAATTCTAACAAAGCAATATTTTAACTTATAAACTGTTAAAAAGGTGAGCAAGTGGAATGCGTTCTAGCACTCTGTTTACACTTGCACTCCATTCATTACCAGTGGGATGCAGAACCCTAGTGAACCAATCAGAACACTGGATTCTGGGCTGAGCATTACATGTGGTGTATAATAAAACACAACTCCCAGTCCCTGAAGCACAGGATAAAATGAGTTTTAAAAGTAGAAACAGACTATTTGAAAGTTGAGGTTGTAAGTGTTTTCAGTGGGTCACAGTTTCATGTGTAGGGATGTAATGATGTAGTTTGGGTGGCTGACATAGAAGTGCCAACATTGGGGTTGTGCTGACATAATTACATGGTTTTGATTAGTGATTGACATTCAGAGTGCAGGGTTTTGCAACCCCATTTTATAAGCTGTTATACTCTGTTAGATGCTAAAATATATTTCACTTTGTGCAGAAGTCCCACTAGAATGTATCACAGTAAAATGGGACTTGACAAATTCTTCACTGTAACATAAATTCTGCTGTAATCGAAACAGGGTTCCATGATATTAAAAAATACTGCCTTCTGTGAAATGACAGTTTCAATGAATCTAAACAGTTTTTCTGTCTGATGGTAAAAATTGTATATACCAGAAAAAAATAATTACAGTGTTCTCTCAAGGAAGAAAACAGCGGGCACCAATAAAACATATAATGAACTTATACCTGCTGGATGAATTGATAGTCTTTCAGTGGCAAATGGAACTCATGTCTTCCTGCTGTAAAAAGGCTTTCTAGTGCCAGCAGTAACAGCTCAAGGAATGACATAGGTGATTTCCTAATCAGAACTAATACCTAAGGAAAACAAACCCTAAGGGCCCAAACTCTACCTGTGGTAAATTACGGCAAGCCCCCAAAGTGAACCTGCACTTGTTTGTCACAACTAGCCAAATCAGTTTTTTTTCTCTCTCTGAGGTGGTGTGCAATGTGGTTAATAAATGCATGCACTGTTTAGATTCTGAACTGTCAGTAATTGGTCTTGTGCCTAGTACAGTTCCTCAAGTACATTCTGCTTAAGAATAAATACTTGGGTCAATACACCCGGCACAAATCCAAGTCGGACTCAGGTACTACCCTTTTCTTCCTTTGTCTGACTAGGACTAATAACCAGGATGTCTGCTTCTAGCCTTTGCAGTGATTAGACAAAGCCAGGGGAGTCAAGGAAAAACAGAGAGAAAAACATGGTGTTCTGGATCTTGAGGTGTCACAGACCGAAGGGTTGCAGCCTCACAGATCATCAAACAGGCAAACAAGTCTGTGCACACACTGCACCTGAATTCAGTGTTCATGGTCTATGATGGTGCAAAAGAAAAAGGCACAGAGAAACTCCCAAACAAGATCAAACTCCCCCAAAGTTAGCCTCGCTCAGTGTTCAAGAGGGGGTAGAGATAATCAGCAACAGATCTCGAAAAATACTTGGTGTATAAAGGATCTTTGTGTATGGTGCATAACAAACTACATGCCCGTTGTGCACTGATACTGTTTCCTAGTAACAGCAGTATTTCTTGTTATTTTTATTGATCATGCTGGAGGGCAAGATGAACTAAATCGCAGATTGTCACAAGTGACTGAAAAACAAAGTAAACACTGGCAAGGTAGGCAAAACACAGGTACAGGCAAAGTAACACAAGTACAAGCTGGGGTAACAACCTGGAACAAGTAGGAGAACACCTACTGTAGTTGCAGTTATAGTGCATATTATACAATGGCAAGAAAAAAATGTCTTCTCTCACTGGTCAGTGTGTGCCTCGGACAGTGATGATATTAAGCTATAACATCACCGTATTAAGTTCAGGCACACAACTGACCTGACAACGCTGAAAAAACCCTCCGTGCCCACACAAGCCACCGGCAAGCCAACAGTCTCTCAAGCCGTCACAGCTTACACCAGCTCGCCCCCAACAACAAACACACATTTTCTGCATCACTGCTGCACTTCTTCAATGTATTAAAGCAAAGCAACAACATAAAAAAAAAGCAGCAGCTCCCTATCTTTGACTGCACGCTAGCTGCCTCTTGAATATGAAACCGCCTTCGGACGTTTAAAAACACAAACAGTGCCAATGCCATTTGAAACCCTCACCAGCTTCCCATTAAACCCAAAAACTTTTGCTGTTTGACAAAAAGCACTTTTCCAACATAAAAACAACCTGTAACACAGGTTCTGCTGATTCAGTTCTGAGGCGCTGGCCTTGAGACTTGAGGTACACTCTGCCTCAATGTTTTTTCCACTGTCCATTCCTTTCTCTCACTGCTAACAAAATAAAAAAATACCTCTTCAACTGCTTCCAAAACAAGCAGCGGGAGCACACTAATTAAATTCAAAAGATGCCACACGAGTGTGTTGGGGGGGGGGGGTTCCATCTACAACAAAGGCATATATTAGCAGCAGCACCACCTAGTGGACTATTTTTTCTCTTATTGCTGAAATAAATCTCTCATACAAAAAGCAATAAAAATATGACCAAAACAATTTTTTTTTTTAAACTGTTTAATATTATTTGAAAACGAGCCATTGTATAATAGCAATAAGGCACTCCAAGGAGTGTGTTATTGTGTAATAACGTCACTCCTGGGGTGGCGGAAGCACTCGGCTTCCCCTCGTGCTTTGACCCACCCCAGGAGTGACATTATTACACAATAACACACACACCCTGTCGTGCCTTATTGCTTAATTGTCAAACAGAAGCTGACTCAGGCTAGAACTGAAGGAAGAGATGCTAATAATGGTTGGTACATACCCAACTATACAATTACTTAGAGAAGTACAAGCTCATTAAAAAATACTGTATAACACTTTACATTTAAGCCCATTATATTTAGCACTCTAAGCACACCAGACATATTCACTCCATTTTATTTTCACTAGTGAAACACTAGTGCTGCTATTGTACAGAGCTCCACCTAATAGTCACAGTCTTTATTTTCACACTAATATGAAACCAGTGAATATAGTGAAAATAAAAAGCCAGTGACAATTTCCTCTGATACAGTATCAATCTGGCCCCAGGAAAGGACACTCTACAAGCACCGCTGTCGTCGACCTCCTAGTCTCCACACCCTTAAGCAAAGGAGAGGTGGCAGGTGCAGTGTTCATGGACCTGGCAAAAGTATTCAACCTAGTATACCATCATATACTGCTAGAAAGGATGGCTCATCTAAACATTTCTAAGGAAGTACAGAAATGGTTTACCCCATACATCACAAACAGGACTCAGAGAGTAGTATTGATGGCAAATTATCTAACCTATGTAAAGTCTCAAAGGGAGTCCCACAGGGCACCACATTAGGCCCCCAGCTATTTGTAATATACAAGAATGATTCACCAACTATTATAAATAGCACAGAAATGTGACTTTATGCTGATGATACAGTAGTGGCTGCATCTGGTGAAACCCACAAACATGTAGAACAAAAACTGAAATCTGATTTTGCAAAACTGCAGTCCTGGTTTGAACACTCTAGAGTAGTACTAAACAGCAAAAAATCCCAAGTCAAGCCTTTTTCAATACTAACACTGGAAGGATAGGAAAAAAAGAGTTAAAAATAAAAATAAAAAAACAGTATAATGCTAGAGCAGGTCTTGGAATATAAATATCTAGGTATCTGGGTGGACAATACATTGAAATTTGACCAACTCATGGTTTATTTAACATACACTGTTTATTATTAAATGCTAGAAATCTAAATAACAACAAAGAAGAACTAGAAGCAGAATTAATTAACAGAACAGATGTTACAATGGCCTTTATTACGGGAACCTGGTGGACTAATAAAATGAATGGGGAAGGAATATTCCAGGTTATGAACTGTACCACTTTGACAGGGAAAACAGAAAAGGTGTGTGTGTGTGGGGGGTAGCAACATATATATCAAGTTCTCTAAAATCTACTGACATATCAGAAAAGGTTAAACAAGGTAAAGAATGCTCTGAATCCATTTGGATCAGGGTAGAGATATGAATAAATACATATATTACTGTGGGAGTATGCTACAGGCCCCCAGGGGCTCCGGTAGAGCTATCTAAATTAATAAAGCAGGAGATTAACAAAGCCTGTCAACTAGGGAAGGAACTATTTGTGGGTGACCTAAACTATGGAGACATACATTGGGAGAAACAAGAGGCAGGTAACCCACAGAGTCTGGAGTTTTAATTAATTAATTAATTTATTTATTTATCAAGTCTAGGATTACAAATACCTTTGAGCCAAGGCTCTTTTACAAAGGTTCCGCATCAGAGAAATACAAATTATGGGGAACATCAAGACAGACATTACAACAATGTGGACATTGCAAACAGATTACAGATTAATACAATTCAAGGGTAACATTGTAAGCAAGGCAGCCAGCGGCATTTGTCAGAGAAAACAGACAAGAGATAAAAGTGCCAGAGTCATAGGGAGAGGGATGGGGGGGGGAGAAGGAATGTAGGTAGGGTGGGGAGAGGGTGAAAAGTGCAGCATTGGATATACCAAGATGTGAGGGTAGAATCCAGTGGGGGGGACCACTAGAGCAGTCAGGGAAGTGGAGAAACAAGGTTTAGTTGGGCAGTCACAGGAGCTGTTGGTAGTGAGATAGTCCCAGAGTCTAGTTTTAAACATACCAGTTGTCAGGGCAGAGGAGATGGTGGGGCTGAGGCTATTGAACCAGAGTGGCACTCGATAAGCAAAAGAGCGTTGTCCCTGTGAAGTGTGACAGTGGGGGACTTTCAGTAGCTGTAGCGTGGATCTCCGAAGGCACCATTTGTTGGTTCAGTATTGTAACAGAGCTGAGACTGCAGAAGGTGCAAGGCCAAGGTAGATTTTTTTCACCATGGAGCAGGTGAGAAACTTTATGCAGTTTGATAGTTGGAGCCAGCTGGTCTGGGTGTACAGGTCACATGTGTGGGTGAGACGGTGAGCACCAGTGATAAGCCAACATGCCTTATTTAAGGCAGTTGAGAGGCATCTAAGGGTTGTGGTTGTGGCCAAGCCATAAATGATGAGACCATAGTCTATTACAGAGATCACAGAGCTTAGGACTGCAACCTTCAAAGCTTCTGGCGTGAGGTGTCTGTGTTTGTAGAGGAGACCAAGCCGTGTATCAGCAGCTCTAGCTACATTATCTGCATGAGATCCATAGGAGAGATTAGGGTCAGGCTGTATCCCTAAGTATTTGAAGGACCCCACCTGATCTAGAGTGTTCCCCTGCATGGTGGAGATAGCCAAGTGGTGTAGCTTGTGTGGGTTATGAGAGCTGCAGAAGAGCATAGATTTGGTTTTCTTGTCATTGAGGACCAGTTTATGATTAAGAAACCATGTCTCTACAGAACTGAAACCAAGTTGAAGGTTGTGTTGAAGAGTTGCAGGATCTTTGTGAGTGGAGAATACAACAGCATCATCAGCACATAGTATGATCTGCTCAGAGCAGTGGTAAGGGAGGGAGTTTAAGAAAAGGCTAAAAAGGAGGGGGCCCAGTATGGATCCCTGTGGGACACTTGAGCTAACAGGCAGGGTGTCAGAAAGAGCATCAGCAATTTTTACTCTCTGAGACCGGTTTTCTAAGTAGCTTTTAAACCAGAGAGAAGAGTCATGTGATAGCCTGGCATTCAGTAGTTGGTCAATTAGTAGTCCATGGTGTACTATATCAAAGGCCTTCCAGAGGTCGACAAAAACGGCCCCTGTGAGAAGGCCGTTGTCAAGGGATTTGTGCAAAACTCCAGTGAACACAAGAAGAGCTGTGGTGGTGCTGTGACCTTTCCGGAAACCGTGTTGTTGTGGACAAGGTATATTGTATTTATCCAAGTGGTCGGTAAGTTGTGTCACGGTGGCCATTTTCCATAAGTCTGGGAATTTTCCACAGCTGAGAGAGAGGTTTAGGATTTTTGTTAATGGATGAATTACCTCATCGAGGGTGAGCAACAGAAGCTTAAGGTCCAGGGTGTTGCTACTAGATCTAGATTTAGAGATAGCTGCAGTAATGTAGAGGTGAGCTTCATGCAGCCTTACCTCCCTGAAGTAGAAGAGGAGATGGTTAGTCTGTGGGGCTGAGGTATTTGGGGAGTAGGCCCTGTTTTTGAAAAAGTCATGGGGTAGGACAGCACTAAGGTCCGAAAAAGCCGTGTTAAAGATGTTTGCGATCACCTTGGGGTCGAGGGTTGAGGATCCATCAACCATTAACATGGCTGGAGAGGTTTTTGGCTGCTTCCCCGTGACATCCTTGATATTGTTCTGGAGCGCACGACCATTTCTTCATGTATTGGTGAGAGCGTCTTTGTAATAGGTGGATTTCGTGAGCTGGATGGCTTTTGTGCAGGCATTTTGTGCTTGTTTGTAATTTTGGATGTCCAGTTGTTTGCCAGTGGCCCTGGCAACTGCCCAGAGGTGGTCCCTTAGTTTCAGCTGTGAGAGAAGAGCCGCGGTGAGCTATGGGTTAGAGAGAGATTTTGTTTTGCACCTTTTAGCAGGGGCAAAGAGGTCACAGGCTTTGTTGAAAATTGAGATGAAGTAATCAAGAGCCAAATTAACATCTGTTGCTTTGTAGATGGGTAGCCAGTCTTGTAGAAACAGGTATTGTTTGAGATGTGGAAGTTTTCCACGAGGAAGAACTCTGCTAGTGATAATTTTTGGAGGGGGCTTGAGGAATTTGTTAGATCATGCACAAATGACTGGGGAGTGGTCACTGAGAGAGTCTTGGAGAACGGTCGTATGAGAAATCTTTGTGGGGTGAGAGGTGAGGACCCAATCCAGGAGGATACTGGTGCCACTCTTGTAGTTAATCCTAGTAGGGGAGTTTACCATTTGTGTGAGATTAGCAGCTGAGATGGAGCCTTTATAGGCACTGGCACCCGATGCTAACCAGTTTATGTTGAAATCCCCTAGTAGAATAAGTTCAGCTTTAGGAGGATGAGAGTTGATAAAGTTTAGGATGTCATTGAAGCCATGTTTAGGGTCCCTGGGCGGTATGTTTACAGAGACAGTAGTCAGGGCTTTATGGTTGGGACCTAGGATGATTTTTATTGGCAGAATCTGGGCTGAGGCAGAAAGTGATGGAGTTGCTGCAGGGTGCCATGACAGGGAGTCTTTGATATAGATTGTGCAACCACTGCCTTTTTGGGATATCCGGTCCAGCCTGTGGACATTGTAGCCCTGTATTGTTACTGCTGACTCAGGAACTTTAGGCATCAGCCAAGTTTCCACCACTGCAAGGATGTCAGGGTTGTGTTGGCATATGAAGGCTTGGAGTGCATCCAGCTTTGGTAGTAGGCTGCAGATATTAATGGTTGCAAGGATAAGGACACCTGGAGTTTGTGTGTGGCCTGAGCTTCTAAGGCTGGGATTGGGATGGATGCTGCCTGATATGAGAAGGAGGAGGAGTAGGAGTTTTAAGGAGCAGAGTTGCAGCTCTTTGAGAGATAGTTTTGATCATTGCTTCCGGGAGTAGAGGTTGCAAGGTTCCAGGAGGTATGCCATATTGACTGCAAGGTGGTACAGTGTAGAGAGGTGGCCACACTTGTTGAGAGTAGTGGTCAGGGTAAGTAACCAGGAATATCCAAACGGTGGACCAAGCACAAGTCTTGAGTGGAAGTGGAGGGTTCCTTGGAATAGCAGTGGAAACCAGAGTAGAGGTGGTGGGGCAGGGGGGGTGGGGTGGCTGGGTCTAGGAGAGAGAGAGGGGGCAGGGCATGGAGGAGGAGGAGGAGAGGCAAGAGAACCCACATGGCTTGCATACTAGCACAGTAGGGGTGGGGAAGCGAGTTGAAAAGGAGGGAGTAACTTGGCAAGCAGGAGGCAGATAGAACGAGAGATTGAGAAAGGGAGCATCTCAGTCAGTAAGCACTACGTGGGATGAGAGAAGGGGGATGGGAGGCATAAGCAGAGCAGAGGAAGCTACAAGTGTTGGCCAATAGGCAGCAGGAGGTGGGGTATGTAAGAGGGAGGGTGGGATTAGAGGTCTGTTTAAGTAAGGTGGGGGGATGGGGGGGCAGGTGAAATTTTGTGGCAAAACTAATGCAAAGTCAATGGGCGCAGTGCCCAGCGAGGAAAGCAAGGTAGTGAAGACAGGGCCGGCCAATCAGCTGCTGTTCGAGAGGTGTGTTTACAGATGGTGGGAAAGCGTCTGAGGTAGACAGGAGCTAGAAGCAGAAGCCCCTGTAGGTAGACAGGAGCTAGAAGCAGAAGTGAGGAAAAGGCATTGTGATGATAGAAGAACAGAGTGTGTGTGATGTGCCAGATAGGATAGAAGCTTCTACCAGAGATATAGCCCTCTAGTGGTGAGAGGATATAATCTGCTAATGGAAAAGTCAACAGTTTGGGGGTTGGGGTGGAGACAGGTTGCAGGCCAGAGAGCAGAAGAAGGATAGGGACGGGTTGCAGGCCAGAGAGCAGAAGAAGGATTTACACAGTCAAGGCATAAAATTCACTTCTAATATCAACTCAGAACTTAAAATGACTGTAAGGATTAAACAAATGGTTAAACCCTGGCACATAAATTCAACTAGAGACACAGAGGGAGATACAGTAGTTAGAGATGTGTTCAGCAGGAGATAGTGTGGGCCACTTGGAAATCAGCTTCCACTGGTACCAAATCCAAAAGTCCGGGCTAGTACCTTGCAGAATCAGCTGAGCTGTAGCTCATGGAGGATTTCTGAACCACTGTTTAGGTTCAAGAAATTGAGGGGTCCCTGGCCTTGTCAAGGCTTGCTGAATCCCTAAAATAAAGTAGAAAAACAGGCTTTTTAAAGGCTGGAAGAGGAGGCGTATTACATCAGAACAAAGAGAATAAAAGAGGTGGGCAGGGTCAGAGAGCACAGCAGACGGTTTGGGGGTTGGGGTGGAGACAGGTTGCAGGCCAGAGAGCAGAAGAAGGATTTTCACAGTCAAGGCACAAAATTCACTTCTAATATCAACTCAGAACTTAAAATGACTGTAAGGATTAAACAAATTATTAGACTCTGGCACATAAATTCAACTAGTGACACAGAGGGAGATGCAGTAGTTAGAGATGTATTCAGCAGGAGATAGTGTGGGCCACTTGGAAATCAGCATCCACTGGTACCAAATCCAAAAGTCTGGGCTAGTACCTTGCAGAATCAGCTGAGCTGTAGCTCATGGAGGATTTCTGAACCACTGTTTAGGTTCAAGAAATTGAGGGGTCCCTGGTCTTGTCGAGGCTCGCTGGATCCCTTGTAGAATCAGCTGAGCTGTAGCTCATGGAGGATTTCTTAACCACTGTTTAGGTTCAAGAAAATGAGGTGTCCCTGGCCTTGTCATGGCTCACTGGATCCCTTGCAGAATCAGCTGAGCTGTTGTTCATGGAGGCTCATAGAGTTTCTAGAACTTAGCTGGGAAATGAATATGACCCAAATTGTGAATACTCCAATTAGTGGAAACAAGATACTTGATTTAGTGATGACAACAAAATAAATGTTACATCTTGTCAAAATACTGCCCCACTAGGACATACTGACCATAACATGGTCACCTTCACATTTAGACAATATATCCTATAAATAAAGGATGTAGAGAAACCTATAACCTGAATACTGCTGATGGCAAAAAAAATTTGGAAGACCTGGAAGGAATAAGCTGGAACAATATATTGGAAAACAAAACAGTGGAGGAAATGTGGAATATCTTCAGACAGGAAATCTTTATTATCTGTGATAGACATATTAGAAAGTTAGAAGTATGTAACAATAGGAGCAAAAAACCAAAATGGCTAACAAAAGCTATACTCATACTGGTAAAAACACAAAAAAAACAGAGACTTTACAATATACATAAAATTACTGGAGATCCTCAAGCATGTGTTAATTATAAGATAACACAAGATAAATGAAAGTGGATGATAAGAAAAAATAAGCAAAGACTGGAAATAAAGCTGGCAGCCACAGCCCAAAAAAAATAACATGCAACAATTTTACAGTTACATAAACTCCCTAAAGAAAACAAAAAATAACCTATGTTCCATCCACGAGGAGAATGAGATAATTACACATCCAGTAAAGGCTGAAAACATTTTTAATTCTTATTTTAGCATAGTATTTTCTCAAAAAAAAAAAAACAGGGACAGGTAGACATTAGATCTAATAAGGAATATCACATAGAGATTACAACTGATAGTTTTGAACAAAATAAAATCATTAAAAAATACAAACTTAGCCAGACCAGAAAACATATCAAACAGGATGCTCAAACTACTTTCCCCTAATATAGCTATCCCATTAACACTGATATTTAAAAAATCACTTGAAAGTGGTAAGGTACCGGGGGATTGGCTGACAGAGAATGTGGTGCCCATCCACAAGAAAGGTGATAGAGCAGACTATACAAACTATAGGCCCATGAGCCTGACCTCGGTACCAGGGAAATTGATGGAATCTACAATAAAGGATGTACTAGACACCTATCTTGTAGACACTGACCAAGGGGACAATGAGCAGCATGGGTCTGTGGCAGGAAGGTCATGTGTGACCAACATGCTGTGTTTCTATGAGAAAATTTTAGGAACCAAAGTCGAGAAGTGATTATGCCACTGTATAGGGCGTACATTAGGCCAGTGCTGGACTACAGGGCCCCAGTGTAGGGACCCATCACTAAAGGGGGAGTAGCTAAAATCAAAAAGGTACAAAGACAAGCCACCAAAATGATACATATTAAAAATATGCTGTATGAATGGCGTTTGAAGGATTTACAGCTTATGTCACTGGAGACAAGAAGGGTCAGAGGAGACCTGCTATTATGTTATGATATAATGCAGAATGATTACATATTTAAACAATAATGCATGACAGGGTGTGGTATACCATGGGGTATCGTCACGCCTCGGGTGGTTGGGCACGAGGCCGCAGGCCAGGTTCGTCTAACCACCCAAGAAGTGCAATAATTAGCACAATAAACGGCAAACTTGGGGCATTCAGGCATGCAGCTTTCTGTATGAACAAAAGCACTGAGATACACAATTATAATGCAACTCCTATTACCTATTTTATATTTTAAGTGTCACAGCTATAGTCATGCAAGTGAAACCACTCTAAAGAAAGTAGAGGTGATCTACAATATATTAACTACATTTGTACCATGCTGCGAATACAAAACTCTTCACTGTAAGATGTATAAGGACTTGGAATGGACTACAAAAAAAACAGATGCAAACTGATTTGGGCTGGTTTGGTAAATAATATAGTTAACCAAAATAAAATAAAATATTAAACATGATAGAGAAATTGCAAAAGGTTGACCGCAAGTATAATCTGAGATTCAGTAAAAACAGAACATATGAAGACTCCATACCGAAGAACAGATATGCAAATATGGAACAACCACAGTTAGTGGCAAAGTTGTGGAATGACATAGATCCGAAAACTAAAGTACTAGCCCCAAAACCAAGGGCCTCCTGACCAGAGCCATTTACTGTGGTGCTTCGGGGGGGCGGGGCAGTAACCTTGACATATGTAATATTGGCATTAACCAGGTTGAAGCAGACATCCCAGAACACTAAAAACCTACAGAATAGTGCCAGGTGGTGGAGTCAGGAGTGAGAGATGGGAAATCTGCCTTCACCATAGGCTGGGGAGGGAGGGAGGGATGTAATAATGTCTGCTACCCCGGGATGTTAAAGTCAGTGTACAATTGACATCATATGGAGGTACCTGTGGCAGGGTGTTGGTGTTGACTACAGCTAGGGAAAAACAAAGGCAGAGAACCAGGAGCACAGGAGCAGACATGCAGTCCGGTCAGGCTACAACAGCCCCCTTGTACCACAGTAAGTATTAAAAGTGGGGCAAAACTAGTAATGGGTCTGGCAAGGGAGCTAGCAGTGGGTAAATCACTGTTTAAGAAACAGGTAAGAACAACAGGACTGAGTAAGTGAGTTACAGGTTCCTGGGGTCACCCAGTGGGAGAGTGCAACAAAATAAAAGTAACAGTAAAACAATGCTGAGTAAGACTATACCAAACAGGAGAGAGGAGTGGGAAGGTATACATCACCCAGGTAGGGTGTAGATAGGAGTGCTGAAGCAGCAGCTACCGGAGGGGGAGTAATAAGCACACACCACCCAGTTAAGGTATGGTTTGAAGAGATACTGGTATAAACGCCCATTATAACAAGAGATAAGCATGGTGGTAAAACAATAACAAACTCTAAGTAGTTGGTGTACAACAGTTACAAACCTAAAGCAGTACTGGCAACTATATGTAAGAGCAAGGAATAGATAGTCCCTCCTGGCATACTCCCTTGATGTCCTTTGCGCTGCAGTCCTTCGCAATGTGGACCCCAGTGCAGAGGACCATTTGAGTGGCTGACTTTTCAAGGTCAAGATCTTTGCTAAGTGGCTGTAGAGGGCAGCAGTAAATTGGCTGTTCTGAGCTAATATGGGTACAGTTTCAGTCTGTGGTGACTACAGATTAGTTAGTTTACAAGTCCTGAGCAAAAGCCATAGAAGTCCTGGGAAGAGGCACCAATGGTATTCCAGAGGGGCAGTCCTCATCTGAGCATGCCCTCATGCCCTCAGAGGCAAGAGTGGCAAGACTTTTTTATTTAGAAGAGATTTACCAGGAAAGCAACATGAACTGTGACACTGCTCATTTTCAGAAGCGTCTTGGGGGAGGGGATTACATAAGGTGGAGGCTAAAGCCAATAATCAGGAGAACATTGTACAGAGTCATATGCATTTCACAGACAATTAAGCAACAAAAAACAAGTACATAATTAGAGATACACGGATATAATAAGCAAAACACAAAAAATGTGCACTACTTAGATGCCAATACAGCAATAATTTTGACACAACAATGGACTTAATCCTGGTGCCAATGCCAGTTTTGATGACAGAGAGGACTGGCAGTTAAGAACAGTGCTGCTAGTTGAAGGATTAGTTGTAGGGTACGGGCAGGCAAGGGCTGGGAGTGAACTGAAGAAGGGGGAGAGGATTACTAGGCTCTAGTCATTAACCCATAGTGGGAAACAAGTGGGAGGAAGCTAAGGGAGAGAGGAGGAGGAGGAGGAGGAGGAGGGGGAGGTGTAACCAGGGCCTTCACCCCTTCGAGATGCTGAGGGACCTGCAAGGGGAAAAAGGACCATAGGAGAGGAGGAGGAGGAGGAGGGAGAGAGACAGTGTGACTAGGGCTGTTACCCCTTCAGGATGATGAGAACCTGCAAGGGAGAGGGACCATGGAAGAGAAGGGGGGGGGGAGTGTAATCAGGGCCATCACCACTTCAGGATGCTGAGAACTCTGCAAGGAAGAGAAAGGCCGTGGGTCACAGATATAGAATAGTTAAGAGGGTAGGGAGAGAGGGACAGAAGGTAGGTGTCAACGAGAGCAGATTAAGAGCAGGGAGCAGGGTAGAGGAGTGAGAATGAATAGAGGAATTAGAGAATAGGGGCAGTTAAAAGGAAAGGGGTTAGCCCGGACTTGCACCCCTTCAGGATGCTGAGAAACCGGCAGGGAGATGGGGGGTAGGCAGTGGCAGATGGGGGAAGAAGAGTAACATTTATAAGGGTGAGAATAAGGTAAAAGAAGGGAGGAGGAAGAAGTGGTGGGGACGAGGGCAATATATAGGTAGGGATGGTGGAAAGTTATATTGTCTAAAGTTTAGAGGGGTGTTGAAGAGGGATAGGGATTAGTTACAGTTGTAGCAGTGAACTGTTTATGAAGGAGGAGTGCAAGGGATTGGCGAGATTGGGCAGAGTGGATTTCGAGGTAGGGATGGTGGAATGTTGTACTGTCTAATGTCTAGAGGGGTGTTGAAGAGGGATAGGGATTAGTTACAGTTACAGCAGTGTACTATGTGCTTACGAAGGAAGAGGAGTGCAAGGATTGGCGAGATTGGGCGGAGCTGATTTTGAGGTAGGGATGGTAGAAAGTTATATTGTCTAGTGTCTAGAGGGGTGTTGAAGAGTGATAGGGATTAGTTACAGTTGCAGCAGTGCATTGTGAGCTTACGAAGGAGGAGGAGTGCAAGGGATTGGCGAGATTGGGCAGAGCGGATTTCGAGGTAGGGATGGTGGAAAGTTATATTGTCTATTGTCTAGAGGGGTGTTGAAGAGTGATAGGGATTAGTTACAGTTGCAGCAGTGTACTGTGTGCTTACGAAGGAGGAGTGCAAGGATTGGCGAGATTGGGCAGAGCGGATTTCGAGGTAGGGATGGTGGAAAGTTATATTGTCTAATGTCTAGAGGGGTGTTGAAGAGTGATAGGGATTAGTTACAGTTGCAGCAGTGTACTGTGTGCTTACGAAGGAGGAGTGCAAGGATTGGCGAGATTGGGCAAGGGATTTTGAGGTAGGGATGGTGGAAAGTTATATTGTCTAATGTCTAGAGGGGTGTTGAAGAGTGATAGGGATTAGTTACAGTTACAGCAGTGTACTGTGTGCTTACGAAGGAGGAGTGCAAGGATTGGCGAGATTGGGCGGAGCGGATTTCGAGGTAGGGATGGTGGAAAGTTATATTGTCTAATGTCTAGAGGGGTGTTGAAGAGTGATAGGGATTAGTTACAGTTACAGCAGTGTACTGTGTGCGTACGATGGAGGACTGCAAAAGATTGGCAAGATTGGCTGGAGTGGATTCAAGGGAGAGAGAGTTCCAGGAAAAAGGGAATATGTATGACAAGGCCTTGCGACCAGTTGATGTATGCTGTGGTGGGAGGGTGAGCGTTCTGTATGCTGAGGACTGGAGTGAATAACAGGAGATGTGGGCGGGGGGGGAGCGACAAGAGGGAGGACAGGTAAGATGGCAGAGAGCCTAGCCAGTACTTACCTACTAGATTAGCTGTGTGGGACAGATTCCTAGCTGTGAGGGAGGGGAAGGAAAGGGACGTATAAAGATTATGGTGGTGAGTGAGATGAGGGCAGCTGAGGACAAAGCAGTAGAAGGAATTGAAGAGGGTGTCCAGCCTGGCTTGGGTGGTCTTGGGGCAGAACTGTAGACAATATCCCCAATGTCGAAAACTGGGAAAATCATCTTTTGGACAATTTCACGCCTGGATAGCATGGGCAGGCAGCTTCGGTGTCTGTACAGGGCACCGAGCTTGTGGAGGAGTTTATTATGACTGGCATCAATGTGTATGCCAAAGTCTAGATTTTTGTCTAGCCATAGCCCAAGGTACTTAAAAGAAGAGACATCGTTCGATATGGGATCAGTCAGGGTATGAAAGCTGAGGGTGGAGTTTAGTTTGGACAGCTTCTGTCTGGTGCCAAAGGTCATGGAAACCATTTTTTTGACATTCAGAGAAAGTTGGTTATCACTAAACCAGCACTGGATATTGTTAAAGTCCAGTTGGAGACTGGTAGTCCCATCGGCAGGGGAACTTCCAGAGGAGATAATTACATTGTCATCAGCATACATGTGTATGCTGGTGGATGAGCAGGTGTCAGGGAGATCATTCAGGAAGATGGAAAATAAAATGGGTCCAAGTACTGTTCCTTGG
The DNA here is from genome assembly GCA_016271365.2 of Neoceratodus forsteri. Classification (NCBI taxonomy): domain Eukaryota; kingdom Metazoa; phylum Chordata; order Ceratodontiformes; family Ceratodontidae; genus Neoceratodus; species Neoceratodus forsteri. Next base: position 1,098,988,002 of record CM028129.1, on the reverse strand, counting down.
GGGACACCTGTGTTGATTGGGGGGGGGAGTTGACTTGCCGACTCTGACAGATTGGGACCGGCCAGTGAGGTATGACCAGAACCAGTCAGTAGCTGTATCGGAGAGGCCAACAACTGTCAATTTGAAGAGAAGAATGGAGTGGGCGACAGTGTCAAAGGCTTTGGCCAGGTCAACAAAGATGGCAGAGGTGATGCATCACTGGTCCATCCCTGTGAGAACAGAGTCAGTGAGCCAGAGTAGGGAGGTGGTCATAGAATGTTTTTTATGGAAGCCAGACTGGAAAGGGGTGAAGAAGGAGGAGGAGCAGGAGTCGAGGAAGGTGGAGAGTTGCTCCATTGCCAGATGCTCCTGAATTTTAGCCAGGATTGGTAGTAGGGATATGAGGTGGAAGTTGCTAGGGTTGAAGGGGTCACCCCCTTTGGGAAGAGGGACCATGATGGTGGACTTCCAAACCTTAGGAACAGTTGAGTGAGAGAATGAGAGGTTCCGGAGATTTGTCGGGGAGGACTATAGTGTATGCAGAAAGGTGCAGAAGCTTGGGGTCGAGACCATCAGGGCTCTTTCCTTTGTTGGGATTCAGGGCAAGTAATACTCACAGGGTGTCATGAGGGTGGGCTGGTTTAAAGGTGAAGAACGAGGTGGTAAGGGAGTGAGTGAGAGTACAGGGGGCGCATTGGAGGGTGGGAGGGCTATTGATGGAAGAGCAGCAAGGAGGGAGGGAGGAGGCACAGGTAGTAAAGAAGTTATTGAATTCTGCAGCCATGGTAGGTGGGTCATCAATTTAATGGGACCCAATTTTTAGTACTGGGGAAGGGGGTTGGAAGGGTGGGGAGAACAAGGTATGGATAACTTTCCAGAATTTGGAATGGTTATTTATGTTGTCATGGAAGGAGGTGTTGAAACAGTTTGCTTTAGCAAGGCGAATGGCATGGGTACAGGCATTCCAGAGTATGCGGTAGTGCTGAAGGTCTTGCTGGGCACCTGAGGTCTTGTAGGCGGCCCATGCTTGATCTCATACTCATTGACAGGTAATGAGTTCTGCAGAGACCCACGGTAGGTTGCTACTGCAGACCGTTGCATTTTGTAGTGGGGTGTGGTGGTCCCAAACTGAAAGGAATTGCGAGGTAAAGAAGGACAGAGTTACATCAGCTGAGGGGGCAGAGGAGATCAGTGACCAGTTGATACTGATGAGCTCTCTATGGACGGCGGAGATGTCGCGGGAATGGAAAGATTTAATATTAAGGATGACATGCAGTGACTTAGTACAGTGGATCTTGTGCACGCAGTAGACCATGTGATGGTCACTAATAGCATCAGGGAGTGTACTGGACTTGATTATGTGATGTGGGTGAGAAGAAAGAATCCAGTCAAGTAAGGTATGTTTACTGGTTTTATGGTTTAGGCACGTGGGGTTATCTATTAATTATTTTAGATTAAGGGATGTTATGTGGGTGCAGACCTTGGACTGTTTACTGGCAAGCCAGTTTATGTTAAAGTCCCCAAGCAGGTACAATTCCCCAGGGGTGGCAAGGGATATGATGGTGGAGAGGAGATCTGGGACAGATGGTAGCTCGGATACCAGGAGGTTGGGACAGCAGTAGACCCCGCCAACATATATGGGGAGGGAGGAAGGTAGGGATATTTTTATTAGGAGCAATTCATAGACAGTGGGGGAGGAGATAGATAAGCAGATAGAGTGATTGATAGGGGAGGCGATATGCATAGTGACACCCTCAGCTGTGGACTTATGATCTTGGCGAACGATAGAGTACCGAGGGATGGAGATATCTGTATTTGATATTTTAGTGCTGAGCCACGACTCAGAGATGATGAGAATAGAAGGTTTTAGTTGTAGTATGAGTGGCTGCAGGAGGTCTATTTTGGGGAGGAGACTTCTTATGTTTAAGTGGTCTATAGTTAACCCCTTAGGGAAATTAGTGATGTCCATATGGGGGGAACAGGGTTAGGTTCACTGTCACCAGCTAAGAGAAGTAGGAGTAATAAGAGTGATCGGGATACTAAAGCCATCCAATTCTTTAACCGTCTGTGTGTCTGGCTTGAGGGGGAGGGAATGGTGTCAGTTGTCCAATTGCAGCACATAGTAAAGGCTCATATGGTAGCCAAATGGAGCCCCGAGCCATGTAGGAGACCAGCAGTAGGGCACCAGGGTGAGTGAAGGACAGTGGACAAGCAGGGGGATGTAAGGGTGGATGAGAGTGGAGGGACTAGGAAGTCATCAGCTAGGGGAGGGTACAGCTCTTTAAGTTGGGCTCATTTGTGAACTCTGCTCAGTGGCTGTAGAGAGCAGCAGCAGATTGGCTATTCAGAGTGAACAGGGGAACAGTTTCAGTCTGTGGTGGCCACCAATTGGTTACTTTGCAAGTCCCAAGCAAAAGTTGTAGAGGTCCTGATAATTGGCACTGGGGAGAGTATTCCAGAAGCAGTGTGGGGTGAGGGCAATCCTCATCTCAGCAAGCCCTCACATCACAGGAGATGTTGCAGTGGTGGTGGGAGTGCAAAATCATGGGCCAGGGCAGGGTGCTGCTCTTTAACTTGGATTCCCTTCATAATTTCCACCTGGTGGCTGTAGAGGGAGGCAGTGGATTGGCTATTCAGAGTGAACAGGGGTACAGCTTCAGTCTGTGGTGTTCACCAATTGGTTAGTTTACAAGTCCCAAGCAAAAGCTGTAGAGGTTCTGGTAAGGGGCACTGGGGAGAGTATTCCAAAAGCAGTGTGGGGTGAGGGCAATGCTCAACTCAGCAAGCCCTCATGACCCGGGAGATGCTGCAGTGGTGGCCATCGACCAGGGCAGGGTGCTGCTATTTAACTTGGATCCCCTTCATGATTTCCACCCAGTGGCTGTAGAGAGAGAGAAGCAGTGGATTGGCTATTCAGAGCGAATAGAGACGTAATTGATTATTTTACAAGTTCCAAGCAAAACCTGTAGAAGTCCTGGGAGGCACTGGGGGTATTCCAGAGGCAGTGCAGTGTGGGTGGAGGGCGATCGTCATCTCAGCAAACCTTCACGACCCCAGAGATGATGTGGCAGGAGTGACAGGAATGGGAAACAATTAGAAGCATAGAAACATAGATTTTGTTTGCAGATAAGGGCCGCTTGGCCCAGCCTGTCTGCCCCATTTGTCCCTGCCTATACTGTCACCACAAACCCTACCTAATCTCCAGCTAACCCCCCCCCCTTTTCTTCTAAAATTCCTTTGTGCCTATCTCAAGCATGCTAGAAGCTCACCACTGTTTTCGCTCCCACCACCCTCAGCTGGTAACTGTTCAAGGCGTCCCCCACTCTTACAGTGAAAGGTACTTCTTCACATCCTTCCTAACCCTCCCCCCAACCCCATTTTCCAGCTTCATTGCATGCTGTCTTCTCCTGGTGCACCTTCTTATCTGAAATATACACCACTCCTGTATCTTGGTTACCTCCATGAGATACTTATAGGTCTGTATCATGTTCCCCCTCTGCCTCCTCTCTTCCAGGGTGTAAATATTGAGATCACTCAGTCCTTCCTGATAGGGTTTTTAATGCAACCTCTGCACCATTGTAGTTGCCCTCCTCTGGACAGCATCTATATTATCTATGTCCTTCCTGTGATTGCTCTAGAGAACTGGACACAGTACTCCATTTGGGGTTTCACCTATAATCGATACAGTGGCAACACCACCTCTCTCCTTCTTCTGGTGATTTCCCTCTTTGTGCAACCCAGTATCACACCGGCCCTGCCCTGCCTACTGCCTTGTTGCACTGCCTCACCACCATGAAATCACCAGATATGATAACCCCAAGTTCTCCTTCCCGCTTTGTGATGTCAGTACCCCTTCCCCATTTTATACACTGCCCCAAGTTTCTGTGCCCTAGGTGCATGAGTTTGCACTGTTTTGCATTAAAACCCAGCTGCCATATCCTCGACTACTCCTTGAATTTTCTCAGGTCTCTTTTCGCTCTCTCCACCCCCTCCAGTGTATCTACCTTCTTGCAGATTTTGGTGTCATCTGCAAAGAGGCATACCTTTCTTTCCAGCTCTTCTGCAATGTTGCTTATGAAGACACTGAAGAAAACTGGTTGCAGCACTGAACACTGAAATACTATGCTGGTCACTCTCCCCCATTAGAATGAGTGCCATTTACCACCACTAGCCATTTCCTTACCCATTTCACTACCTATGTCCCTCTCCTAAACTGCCCAGTTTCCATGTAAGCCTCCTATGTGGTATGGTATCGATGGCCTTGTTGAAGCTATGTAAGCCATGTCCAGGTTTGTCTGACATGAACTCCCCCCCCATGAATCCATGCTGTCTTGGGTCTTGTAACCCACTGGATTCAAAGTACTCCACTAGCCTTTCTTTTACTAATATTTTCATTAACTTCCCCACTGCTAACATTAGACTGATCAACCTATAGTTGCCAGCCTCCTCCCTGCTGCAGTTCTTATGGAGCAGGACTGCATCTGCTTTCCTCCAGTCCTCTGGAACCACTCCTGTTTCCACTGAGTTGTTGAATAGGACTGTCAGAGGTGCAGCCAGAATCTCCCTGAGCTCCATCAGTACCCCTGGATGTATCCTGTCCAGCCCCATAACATTCTACACTTTCAGATTTACAAGTCCTGTCAGGATTCTTTACTCTGTGAATAGACTTGTGCCCACTTCTCCCCCTCAAGTGTTCATGGTACTTCTGTTTGTTCCGTCCTTCTCTCCCTCCACTGAAGACTGACCAGAAGTACCTGTTCAGGATATCTGCTTTTTCCTGATCCTGCTCTGCGCAGTCTTCCCTTGCCCTTCTTATCTTCACATTCCTTCCCCTTAGCTTCTTTCTTTCACTCATGTATCTGACGAAAGTCTTGTTCCCATTAGTGACCCCTTTTCTATCCTTTCTTCACTTTGTGCCTTTGCACCCCTCATTGCCTTTGCTGCTTCCCTCTTCTTTACCTGGTACACCTCCCTATCCTCTTCCCTCTGCGGAGAACCAGCTCAGTGATTAAAAAAGGGAAAAAGTTCTTCAACAGAAGTGGTATAGTAGTGTGAGTGGGTAGGGAACCAGTGACGGTCATGGTCACACTAAAGTCTTTTGCACAGAACTGTATGCTGTCACCATGAGACAGTAGTACCTGGATTTTACCAGGGGAACAGTTTAACAGACTTTCTTCTATGGCCTGTTAACCATATGCCCCTTTATGTGTGTGCCCTCATGGGTTCAGCTCATCTGCATTAAGGTAGCCAATGCTTTCCTAGAACATCTCTACTCTGGATATGCCAGGTGACCATTGGTAGTTGTGTCTTCAGTGAGCAAAATCACTGCCTGGAATATGGAATTAATCAATACACATAAGATATTGTAGGAAAATAACTCTTTTTGAATATTTACAGGCTTGTTCCAGCATAGGGTTTACACAAGAAATTGCTTTTCACTGACAAAATGTTAAAAGTACAGGGCTCTGAGTCTTGGCTGACAGTTTCTCTCTGCGTCTATATGTCTGTGAATGTTTGATTCTCACTTTGACCAACTTTTTTTTTTTGACACATTGTGTTAGCCAAACTGCAAACAAAAGCCTTAGATGGATGTTAATTTAACATTTTCCTTCTGGATTTTTATGTTTTGCTGCCTCCTACTGATACTTCTTCCTTGTTCATCCCTTGGGTGTGGTTAATCACACCTCTGTTTTGTGGGCACCAAAAATAGACAACTGGCTACTCCCCCCGAAAGCATATCTGTTTAGTTTCTAAAAGGAAGGGGAAAAGTAAAATTCTTACACTGTTTACCTACTAGATGGGCATAAAGATTGTGTATTTACCTCCATGCTCAAGACAGCATGTCATAGAGCTCCCCACCCTCCCAAAATGAAAAGGCTTGGGCCATATAACCCATATACTTTTTGTTCTGATCCCTGTGTGAGTCCTGGGTATAACCTGGCACCTAAACTATTTTTTAGGACAGTGCTTCTGCATTCACATGCTCCTTTTCTGAGCAATGGCTGACAGTTATGTCATAGGCTTGCAGTACCGAGCTCTTCCTTGGTAGTCTGCCATTTTTACCCCTCATTTGATTGAGGAACTTCAGAGGGCTGTAATCAGTGAAGACCTAAAAGGGGCATCCATACTGGTAAGGTTCCATTTTCATAAGAGCACACAGAATGGCATGGGACTCCCGCTCTAGTGCGGTATATCCCATTTCCTGCACATTTATCTTATGGCTGAAATACGCAATGGGTGCTCCTCCAGATCATTTGCACATTGGATGAGTAGTGCACCTAAGCCTCTGTCTTATGCATCACTATGGATTATAAACTCCTTCTGATAGTCCAGGCTACAAGAACAAGGGCTTGGCAAAAGCCTTTTTGTGCTGCTCAGATGCCTGTTCTCAGTAAAGACCACTCTGTCAGGTGCTCGTTTGGCTGTGTGGTCGGTTAGGGGTGCAACCACATCTCTGAAGCTTGGCACAAATGTCAGATAATAGTCTGCTAACCCCAGGAAAGCTATTACCTTCCTCTTGGTGGTAGGTTTGCCCGAGTTATTTTTTGCCTCCCAGTTTTGTTAGTTTGGGTTTGATGTGCCCACCCCAGACACAGTGTCCCAGACATATCACTTCTGACATGCCTGTGTAACTCACAGGTGGCTTCTGCCACCCAGTAGGTTAATGGACATCAAAGGGTTAACCTTATCCAACCTGGAGATTCCCTACTAGCTGGACTGGCTTGGAGTTTTCAGGGGTGGGGCCAGCTCCTGCTGGCTGGTGAGTCATCATCAGGTGTGGTACTTCACTCAGTTCAACCTGCAGCTGAAGGAGTAAAGGCCTTGCTAAACATTGAGCACACCCAAACACTGGGATCATGGCAGTGACCTCCAAAATGGATCCCCTGTGGGGAGCCATCCCACTGAATTTAGATCTTCAAGGAAAGTTATTTTACACAAAAAACTAAGTGTGAAGCCTCTGTGGCAGAAATGTGATTGTTGTGGACCTTGAAAAAATATTTACTAGGTACCAAGGTGCCTTCCCCCTGCTGGACAGCAGGGGAGATATCCTGTAATAGTAGGAGAAGGTAATTTGGTACTGGACCCTCTGCACCACTGGGGCCAGGCTTGGGAGAGTGTGAGAGGAAGGATCTATGATAAACGGGACCTCCCCCGGGGGTGGGACTGCCTCTCTCAGCCCTTACAAAGTAAAATGGCAAATTCACACAAGATGAAGCTGTTTAATTAATTTGGATTGGGATCCTCTGCATTGTGGGGGTCAAATTCTTGGGAAAGGGTGAGAGGCCATAGCTGCGGCAACTGGGATCCCCAGGGGTGATGGCCTCACCAATCATGTCTAAATAGTGTGGCAATCCCAGCTGGTCCTTTGCTCATGGGATCAAAGCCTGGAACAGGTGGAGATTATGCAGGCTCCAGGGTCTCTAAATTGGCTACTGCAATTCCATAGGGAGGGGAATGCACCAGAACCAGAGGTTGGGCTGTGGTGGACTCTCCGTTGGGAGGCAGTGGTGAAGTGGGTGCCAAATCTAAGGGACGGTTGGAAAGCTGGAATTATAGGGTAGCTTCTGAGTGGGATGCCCCTTAGTCACATCTATATTTCATGGTTGGTGCTGTTCAAAACCTCAGCCTAGAGTCTGAATAAGAATGTCTTATGCTGGGTTCCATATAGTATTTTGAATACGAAACCCACAGCTGCCATCCATACTCTACTGCACCAAGAAGTTATATGAAGATGCCAATTAAAGGGCCAGTGCCCTGACAAAGTGCCTTCTGGAATAGGACAATGGAGTTCATAAAAGACATTCCTCCCTATAGGAGCTGAAGTACCTGAACCCCTCTTGGCTAAGACTTATGATTTCTTCCCATTCTAATAATATGCTCATTAGATTTACTTTCAGTAAAATGGATTCTACTGGATTTTAGACTTGATTTGAATACTTAGTTATGAGTTGTCAAGTGTTTACCTGCTAACCAGTTGACTCTCAGCATTCAGTGGCACTGGTATGATACCTGGGGTCTCCTTTGTCAGTGGCACCTGCCAGCACCCTTTAGCCAGCTCAATGATGGTGAGGTACTTGGCACCCCCTAGGTATTCCAAGAACTCCTTGATTCTAGACATAAGAAATACATTGGTCACAGGGATGAAATTCAGTTTGTGGTAATTCACATACAACTTGTAGAGCCATCCCTTTTAAGGATCGGGACTACTGAGGAAGTCTAAGGATTTTTAGATTCGTCTATGACCCACAATTGACTCATCTCCAATGTGTTGGTAAGCATTTGATCTCTGACACTAGCAGGGGTCCTGTGAGCACTTTTTCTAACATGTTTTTCTAATACTGTCTTGACTTCATGCTCTGCAAATTTGGTGTTCTTTTGGTGTGGAAGTAAATAGAGCCTCAAAAGTTTGTAGCACGCTTGCAATGTCCACCCCTTGAGCTAGGTTCAACTATGTGGAAAGCTTGACTGCATCCACTGAAATCTAATCCTTGCTCTCTTCAAGAAGCTCAATTATAGGATCATCCAGGCCCTCTGATGAGAACATATTGCTGCTCAAACCAACTCCTCTTGTGCATGGTATGGCTTGAGAATGATATTGGCAGTGCCTGGCAGTTTGAGCACGTAATTTACATAATTCAGTGTCTCAGCCTCAGCAAGACCCTCCCAGGTAGTCTGCAGTTTGTTGTGTCTGACTGGAAAAAGGGCCATTAGTCGCTTCCCAACCTGATATGCTTGAGCCCTCACACCTTGACCTGTTTTCTACCTGCTGTTGGCTCGCAGGGAAGTCTCCTTCACAAAGTCTATGTATTCTGTTAACATCTCACAGAAGTTCAGTACATACTCCACAATGTTCTCACTCGTGTAGAGCTTCTCAGTCAATTCCTTACTTAACAAATCCAGCAAACCCATCCTCCTGCATACAGTAGTTCAAAGGTTGAGAATCCTCTGGATTCTTGTGGCGTCTCCCTGTAGGTGAATAGCAAGTCAGGCAAATATTTTTCCCATTCTATAGGGTATTTGTCTGCAAAGGTGCAAAGCATTTAAAATGGAGTTAATACAGTCACACAAGCCTTCACCCTGTGAATGTTATATCTTTAACTGTTTATCCTCTAGATGCTCAGAAGTTGGAATGTCAGGAGTCGGCCATAACAGCTGTCTCCTGTATTCCTACAGCACAATTATCTGTTGGAATATTTCCCCCTTCTTGCATGTCACTGCCTCACCAGCAACCTGCCCCGCACCTTTGGGTATCTAGCTTCTGGCGATGCCTCATTGTTTTTATGACCATCTGCTGATTCACATTATTTTACTTAGACTTGGCTCAATCTGCTTTTTTCTTACCACTTTCCTAAACTTTGGTCCTCCCTTCCTCTTTCTATTCATTCTGCCTCCTCTACTTCCTCCTCCTCCCTAAAGTCTCTTCTTTCTTACTTTTGTCGTCCTACCTGCAACTGTCTTTGATCCTTCCTCTTTTTCTCTATTCTCTGGTCTTGTCCTCCTCTTGCTGTTTCTGTTATTGTTTTCTATCTGTATATATGCGAGAGTGTTTTTATTTTCTAGTTGCCTTCATTTACTGTTTTGCCTTTATATTTGTGATTCTGCTTGTATTACTATATTATTATATTTAACCTTGTTATATTGTTAGCTATCTCCTTCTCCCCCCTCCCCCAGGACTCATCTGGAAACAAGCTGTTGTTAGCTAAGTACGTACTTCCTGGTTGAACTTGTCAATAAATAAATACATAAATTCTGATGTACTTGTACTAGCATTTACATGGGCTCACTGCCCAACACATCAAGTCTCTCAATGCCTTGCTGTTCTGTTGCTGAAGCATCTGCCTACAAAGGTATGATATTCTCAGGCCTTTCTTCCTTCTGGTTGCTACTGTGTTGTCTTCCTTCTCAGCTGGCTACTGTGGGGTACATACCTCTCAACCTCCTGCCTCATAAATCAGGGACAAGGCTTAAAAAAATCAGGGACAAAGGACCAAAATCAGGGACACATCTTCAAAATTAGAGATATCCACCCAGAAAGCTGGTAGAATATGGAGCTTAGTCCAAAGTGCATTTTCTAAAGAAGAACAAGTCTGTAACTTTAATGCTTGATACTGTTTTGTGCCTACAGTCCCCACTGTTTAGCCACAAAAACACAAATTTTAGGAGGGACAAAGTAACATTTTGAGGCAAAATCAGGGACGTCCCTGAAAATCATGGACACTTGAGAGGTATGGTGGGGTAGTTTCTTGAGACTCAATGCACTGGCTACTATGCTTCCAGTTTGCATCTGTGGGGAAACGTTGGTGTCACTGATTGTGTTCCAAACACATTGGCTGCCCCCTCACTTTCTAACAGTGGTTAAACTTCCAAATTGTTTTCCTGTACCCCTCCACCACTTTCTTCTGTGTCACAGTCAACCAACTGCTCTTGCTGCAAATGAGAGGCATCCACATAGCACATTGCTTGTTTCAGTGGCTGTGAAAGGTCCTCCTGTTGCTCTAAATATGCCCACACTTCACAACATGTAGACTCACTCTGCTGCTGTATGGTAGTCATGTGCTGCCCTGACTGCACTTCCTTCCCACAGCATAGCATGCAGACTTATTCTACAGTTGTCGGGGAGTCCTGTGCTGTTCTGACTGCACCACCTCTCTCTCACAGCCTGCCAGTTTGCTCTGCAGCTAAGATGGAGCCCTGTGCGGTTTTGTCTGCCCTTCTTTCATGCACTTCTGTTTGGTGCAGAATAAAACATAAAGGCCTCCTCTGTCTCCCCTCCCATCATTCTCTAAATTTCACTTCTTGTGGCAACACAGGCAATATTTCCACAAGTGTCAGGATCATTGTCTAGGATGACATTGAAAGGGAGATCTGCAAGCACTCTCATTGCCGGTGATGCTTCATAGCCTTCCTAAGTTAGAGGAACTTTAGCTATGGGGGCCACTACAGCAGCCACTATAACAAACCTAATTCTCATAGTCTCCCCTGTCAGAACTTGACCCTTTAACACCAGTAATTGCTTAATCAGCAACTTGCATGCTCCAGTATCATGAAAGCCTGTAGTTGTGATACCGTTTACCAACACCTTATGCATACATGGTGCAGAATTTGGTGGACCACATCTGAATGAGCAGTTTGCGATATACTTAAGTCCCTGGGTTGAGGTCTCTCTCACAGATTTACCCTGAGCATTTTCATTTTTTGGCACTACCTAGTCAAATTACCTGGTTAGTCTCAGGTGAAGCATTGTTTCTGTCCTTATCTGGTCGCTTTGGGTCAGAATCTGTTGGATTAGTGTCATGGCTGCCTTTCTGGGTGTCTTTCAGATTGGTTTGTGCACCAATAGGCTTTCTGACTAGAGATCAACCTACTCTGAGTCTTTTAATCTGATGTCCCCTGTGGCATACTAAACAGCCCACCCTGCAGACTGAGTCGTGGTTTGTGATGACCTGTCATGCACATGGCACCAAAAATTTGAGACTGGGTGACAGGATGGATATGGTGGTAGTTGTGAGCACAATGGAGGAAAGGGACCTGGGGGTGATGATAATGGAGACCCTGAAGGCATCAGCACAGCATAAATAGGGATATGGGAAGGCAAATTGGATTCTGGGAGGTATCAGGAAAGCGTTCACTTGGTGAAGGAGGGAGACAATACTGCCCCTGTATAGATCCTTGGTTAGACCGCACTTAGAGTACTGTGTGTAATTTTGGAACCCACACTTGAGGAAGGACAGGGATAGGCTATAAGCCATGCAGAGAAGGGTCACCAAAAATATATGGCGCAGAAAGCAAGGGAGGTCTTATGGGGAGCACCTGGGGATCTAAATGATGTTCCTAGTGGAAGAGAGAAAGAAGAGGGGGAGACATGATTGAGATGTTTAAGCACCTCCATGGGAAAAACAAGGTGGACAGCAATAAGTTGTTCACAATGAGTGGTAACACAGGTACCAGGGAAACTCCAAGAAACTGGTGAGGAGGGGGGTCAAGAAGGATGTCAGGAAGTTTCTCTTTTTAAATTCATTTTCTTTATGCTCCTGTCTCCCCTCAGCTGTTTGGCCTCCTCCCGTTCCCCCACCACACCCCAGCCCCCGTCACCTTACCTTCTCCCAGGACTTACCTCTCCGTAACATTACTTTAAGGTTTGCTCCAATGGTGGAGCCCTCCGTCTTGGCCAATTTCTTCAGATGCCTATATCCAGTCTTTCAGGGAGATGCTTAGGTTAGCGAGTGCAGGGTCTGCAGGTATGGTGGTGCTGTCATACTGCACAGGGAAGGGGGATTTTCTTTTTTATGTTCCTTTCATACCTCAAGATGCAAGTGACTTGGGCTTGCATGCCTCTGCATGCTAACGTGTTTAGTGCAGCACCAGCCTAAGCTTGCATCTCCCCCCCCCCATCGTTGCTCATTGCAGTGCCACCTGTGGTCACCCAAGTGGCATTATAGCCATGGAGCACACTGCCCGCCCTCCCCAGAGAAGGAAAGCTTCCTCCAGGATACTCAATCACTCTCTCCCCACCAGCCAGCCCTCGATGACCCACCCTCATTCCCGAATGTGGGTTGTCATCTTTCCAAAGTGGCAGCACTACTGCTGCATTGATGGGCTGGCTTAGGAAGTACTTTTTTACAGAATGAGCGGTGACAGAATAGAACAATTTTCCATATGAGATTATCTGTGCTGAAAAAGTTGTGGCGTTTAAAAAGAGCTGGGATAGGCACACGGGGAAAATGGGTAAGGGGCAGTTGAGAGAGGGTGGGAAGGAAATGAGGACTAACAGGGGCACAGTTCCATAACTAGCATAGAAAACTGGGCAGACTTGAGCAAACTGAGTTGGCTGATGGGTGGTTATTTGCCAACATTTTCTGTATTTCTATAACAACTTGTTCATCTACTTTCATGCACAGGAAAGCTTGTCACAGAACCCTTTAAATGAGTACATGCCTGCACAGCAAACTGACAGATCCCTTAGAGGAGGGTGACATGATGAACCATAGGTTAAATGACTGTGTTACTACTATTTGTATGGAAATATACTTCCATACCTAACCCTTTCCTCTGATTTTGGTACATGCATGTTGCTTCCTTTCATAAAATGTGTGGTTATGGTTTAAATGAAAATCATTTCAAAGCTTTCATATGCAAGTGCAATAGTTCGTACTTTTATCTGAAATAATTTTCAAGGTCACAGTTAATTTTGTATGTGTTGATGAAGTAGTCAGTGAGTATGACTGTAACTGCCTCTGCATACATACATTTAACACTTCCCTTAGGTGTAATATACTGTACCTATTTGTATTTTGGAAACTTAGACTTGATACAAAATTTAACCCTTGCAGCTGCTGGTTTTCCCCCAGGATCGTTTTGCAAATTAGGTGCTACAGCTGAAAGCTATTCTAGCATGAAAAAAAAAAATAATCAATAAATAATATTAAAAGCCATGACTGTATCAGAGATGCAGGTCTAATATATGAATTTGTAAACAGATTGAAATTGAAGCCTGGTACTTTAGGAGATAATGTCTCCTGCCGACTTCAAGTAATAACCATTTCCTCTGTGTTTTGGAGTCATAAATTAGATGTTAACATTATGCTAAGGTAGAACATACTATGAAACTGACACATTTTTGATTGGTCAGAGACATTCTAATCATTTTCAGCAATAACAACTGAAAAATGTTATTCTAACTCTCAGGCCTTGCAATCTTATTAACTGTAATACATTTGCTGTCAGTTCTAAACACTGATAATAATTCAATATCTAATTTCTGTTTATAGTCCCCACTTTCCGAGCAGCCATGGCAGTAAATTTGGTGGCATTGACCTGCTTTCTGTATGCTCACATGGAACTGTTCTTTAAATCAGGACTCAGGAAGTGACAAGGGGGAAAAGCAATATGATTGAAACATACAGTACAAATACCTCCACGGGTTAAATACAATGAATGTCAGGGAATTTTTTGACTGAATGGGGACACAATTACCAGGGACAGTTCCCTGAAGCTGAAAGGGAGTAAGTGTAAGAGAAACAGCAGCAAGTACATTTTCATGGAGTGGGTGGTGGAAGGGTTGAATAGGTTGCCACAGGATTTGTCTGTTACAGAAAAAAGCCTTACACACCCGGGTAAATGTCAGAATGTCTAAGTTTGGTGCCAGCCTGCAGGTGCAGTGGCAAGGTGTCCACTTGTGGTGCTGACATCCCGTGTTCAGTGACAGACTTGGGAGTTGGAGGGCCAGCTGGGGGAGAAGGATCAAGTGTCCTGGGGAGTAGGAGGAAGAGTCCCCGGCACTTTACAGACCCCAGTGGAGGCTGGGGGTACCGTTGTGGCCAGTGCCATTACTTAAGAGGGGGAAGGGCAGTTGCTGGACATCATTGCATGTTTCTGCCCCGCAGGAATCCAGCATTCACAAAAAGCTGGCCTCCGGGTATGATGCTCTGCCGCCATCCCATTGCCACTAATATCCGATCGAGGGGCCTCCCGTGGCCCTGATCCGGGGTAAGCCGGGGCTTGCCTACAGTGTCCGTCGGCAGGGGTCCCAGCCAGGGGGGCAAACCTGGGCATGAGGGATGGCAGATAGAGAGGGGCTGACCTCCGAAAGGAGGATCAGGGTCAGGCGCCAAAAAAAAAAAATGTCTAAGTTTATTACTAGTGCAAAAAAAGCAAAAAGTACATTAATAGAGACCAGAGTTACTGACTCACCAATGAAATAAAAACTCCCAGTGCACATTAGATGCTCTGTGCATCTTAATCTGGGGGCCCAGGTTGTTCTTTGCTTAAGCCTGCACCCCTTCATGATGAGCCGTGCTGGGGTACTTTTTTGCCTTTCTTGCCAGAGGAGATGGTGTCTGTACCAAATCAGTGAACTCAAAAGAGGCTGTAACAGATACAAGGACATTTTTGTGCTGCAAAATTCTGTTTTGGCATTGCATCTGCATGATAAAAAGGGGAATTATAATAAAAAGTGAAACATTCCCACACTGAAGCCAGCTGGGGGCTGGAATTCCCACACTGAGGCATTCTGTGGCTGGAATTCTCATGCTGAGGCTGGCTAGGTGCTGGAATCCCCACACTGAAGCCGGCTGAGGACTTGAATTGCCAAACTTAGGCTGGATGGGGGCTGGAAGACCCATACTGAAGCTGGCCGTGGGCTGAAGTTCCCACACTGAGTCTGACTGGGAGCTGAAACCTCCACACTGAGGCCAGTTGAGGACAGAAATTCACACACTGAGTCTGGCTGGGAGCTGGAACCCCCCAAGATGAGCCTAGCTGAGGGCTGGAACTCCCACACTGAAGCTGTCTGGGGGCTGGAACTCCCATACTGAGACTGTCTGGAGGCTGGAACACCCACTCTGAGGCTGGCTGGGGGCTGGAACTCCCACTTTGAGGCTGGCTGGGGTCTGGAACTCCCACTCCGAGGCTGTCTAGGGCTGGAATTCCCACACTGAGGCTGTTTGGGAGTTGGAACTTCCACAATGAGGCTGATTGGAGGCTGGAACTCCTACACTGAGGGAGGGTGGGGTCAGGAATTTCCACAGTGAGTCTGGCTGAGACTGGAAGTCCAATCTGAGGCCAGCTGAGGGCTGGGCAGGTTGCTGAGGTGAGGCATCAGCTCCCAGAGAATAAAAGCACCCCCTTCCATGAAGCCCTTATTGGCTGACTAAATTGATGGCATTGATATCAGATGCAAAGGTAGACATCACCCTCCTGCACTGCCAGAGAAAGCTGCAGCTGTGGTGACCCCTATTGCAAGTGAATCAGGGTGGATGGGTGGTAAAGCAAAATACTCTGTGCTCGTCTAAGAAGACTTGAAGATCCAGAGTCCAGGTGTTTAAGAAATATAAATTAAATAAAGGTGCACCCACACCCTGAGACAATCAGACACATATTATAGCATCAGAAGTAAATGATGATTTAATTCTCTTAGTGATGAACTGTAGTAAATTAAAAATGAAGAACTTGTTTCAACTATAGTGCACATCTCCAACATCTCTCTTATGTTTGATGATATAATCTGTGTGTGGATATCCAAGTGCAGGCTCTGCTTTTTTTATGTTAAAGAAAAAAAAGAATCTACTTGAAAATCCAGAAAAAAGTATTGAGTGTTGTTGCACCGACAGTATGTTTGTGCTGTGAGCCTGATCCTTTGCTTTCTGCTGGCCAAGTCAGAGATGTGCCACAGGGGCAGCCTGTTCAAACTCTTGGGGGGGGGGGGGCATGCAGTGCCCCAAATGTCAGATGGGTGTATGGCATCGTTGATCACATGTTGTCAGTTGGGCCTCGACTAGATGAGTGGTGCTGGTAGGTTCCCTGTTATACAAAGTCAAGGGAAGAGACGGAACAGAAAAGGGAACAGGGCTGGCAGCCTCCAATCCCGCCCCCCACATCACAAGGCCTGAACCTATCCACCCCCAGCCACCATCAAGTTGAACATGCTGTTTTCTGCTGATGCCAGTAGTGACCCCCACCTGTGCTGGGATAAAATAGAGGCCTCTGACAGTGGAGGTACTGGGGGAATGCAACTGAGGATCCAGAGTACAGCAGAGTGTCTAGATGGACAAAGAAGCATTGGTGTGCCCTTCAGAGTTAGGTACTTGGGGCCACAGGGAGTGCAAGCAAAAAAATTCACAAAAAAGTAACCGGATATTGCCAGAAATACAAGGTAGAGCACTGTTTATGAAGAGGCATTGGGATTTTCGCAGATTATAATCTTAATGTACCTCTCAGGTGTTTTCCAGGGTTCCATTTCTTTTCATCGCAAACTTTTTGTCACGGTTAATTACCGCGCAGTAATTAGATCGCAACACATTTCAGCACATAGACTCTACAGCGCATGACAGTTCAGCGTATATTAATTCACTGTTCTGTTGTGCTAGGTTCAAATTCCAAATCCAACTTCCATGCCTCAAGTTAGAGGACTTTGGGCATGCAGTGGAGGTAAGATGTCCTGAATCAGGAAGAGGGGTGCTTGCAACACTGCTGAGTGTCATGGACAGGGTGCTCTAAAATTTGAGGGTGGTGGTGCTCACCCAGCTGCTCAAGTGCCACAGGTAGGGTGTTCTAAATCAGGGGTAGGATAGCACTCACCCCACTGCTCAAGTACCAGAGGCATTCTGAATCAAGTGCAGCCACTGCTCAAGCCCCTCCAGCTCCAGACTGTGGAGTGACTTGGATGCTCTGAGTGACTACATGTCATTGGCCCTCCCTCAGTAAGCCAGCATTAGTAAGGGCTTCCTAGATGTTGTGGAAGAGGGTACAACAAAATAGACCAAAATGTCTGCTGCTGTGAAAGATGGATGACCCTAACTGGTTCCACTCCCTCCACAGTGTGAACAGGGGTTCCACGCCTTTTTTCACGCATCTTCATACCCATTACTCGATCGTATAGCTAAGGAACTAGTACTTTACTTTTCTTTTATTAAGCTTCATCTTGTGGGTTTGCGATAAAATGTCATGTGGTAAATTGTTTCTTGCGATGAAGTTGTTTGCGATTAAGTTTTTTCAATGAATTGTTTGCGACGTAATGTTTGCGATGAAATGACGTGATACCGTTTTCCAGTAGCCATTATTTACAATACTTACCTATAGCTCTCTGTGCCATTACATTTATTCCACTTTGTGTAAAATCGATTGTTATTTGCATAAAAGCCAATGGTACTTCAGCAGTAATCTTAGATTTTGTCTCAGATTATCTTAAAGTGCATCATATATTGAGTTTAGTTGCCTTCTAATGTACAGAACGTGCCACAGACGTATGCACTGATAGAGACGAACAGTAACATACCTTGCAGAGTTCTACATTTTTCTGTTTAGAGGTGCATGAATAGGACAAGAACCATTCAAACCAATTTCCCCAGATAGTTTGAAAATCTGAAATCTGGTCTGAAATTGGATTGGATTTTGAGTCACAGATACCTGGATACAATATGATTAACTAGCATCTGATGGTAGCCCCAAAATAATTTTAAAAAGTTCCCTAGTGGCACACCCTCTTTCTAACTATGTCTCATCTCATGTCAAGAAGTGCCTCTGGTGTCCAGTGGCACCCCTTTCGTCTTTCCATCGTGTATTAAGAAGTCTCTGTGTACATTGGCATCCTCTCCCTATTCCCATCATGTGTCAAGAATAGACCCTGGTGTCCATTGGCACCCTTTTTCTTTTCCCATCCCTTGTCAAGAAGGGTCCCTGCTGTTCAGTGGAACCCTTATCCAGTCCTCCTTCCTTCCACACAACGGCTGGCACAGCCCTCCACTTATCTCCTTGGTTGGTTGCCTCTCACCTAAAACAACAGAAGCCACTATATCAATATATGTATAACTCATATACACAAAGCTTGCATAAGCCTTGGTGCATAATCATAAAATGGGTGAGAAAAATCTGTAAAAATGCTGTCTGTTGATTGGATGAAAAGCTACATGATCACGCGTCATCCCACAATGACTGCATTCCTGCACTTCCTTCTATTTTTCGCCCTCCTTCAAAACAATTTTATCAATTTTCTAAGGCATATAATCCACTACAAGATGTGCAGTCATGCTCTGAAATACGCATGCCTTGGGTGGTTGAATGCACTCGGCTTGCGGTCACATCTCAGAACACACACCAAGGCATGCATATATCAGAGCATGTCCGCATGCCCTGTAGTGGATTATCTGTTGCTTATAAAATGGGTCGGGACAACCCTGTGCTGTGATTGATGGAATCTGTTCATATGACCATGCATAATTCCAGCACAGCAGCACAGGTCAGAAATGTCCCAGCTTCCTGAATTTCTTACAGGTTCTAAAATTAAACATCAGGCAGGGTTTTATATAAGCTGTGAAAATTGCTTAGCACTTTGTGTAATCAATTCTGAAGATGCATGGCACTTGCCTCAGTCTGATTAGCAAAATTAAAAATACTAAAAATCTGTATACATACAATTAAAAAATGTATTCTGAATAAAATTCCTCATTAAAATTAGCTCTATCTTTGCGTGATCTGTTTCAATACACACTACAGACAGAGACACAAGCCTACTTGGCAGTATAGCCTAGGGTTAGAGTAATGTAATGAGCTGTTAATGAGCTTGGTACATCAGGCATGGGTTTCATTCCCACAACCTCCACTTGCATACTGTGCGACTCTGGGCAAATCACTTAACCTCCCCTGAAAACAGGCACTTATATCTAGTGGGCTATACTTGGTTACTAAAGAACAGAGACCCCACTCCAGCAGACTTGGGTTTGATTCCCATATTCCCCACTGCATACTGTGTGACTCAGAGCAAGCACTTAACCTCCCCTGAAAACAGGTGCTTGTATTGAGCCAAACTTGGTTACCAAAGAGTAGAGACCCCAATCCAGCAGACCTGGGTTTGATTCCCACAACCTCCACTTGTGAGCAAGTCACTTAACTCCCCAGTGTTCTCTGTGCATGCAGCTTGGCACAAAAACACAGAACCAACAGGAGCCAAGGGCAGAGGAAGTGCAGCAGTGGGGAAGGTGGGGGGTGCAGTCAGTGCAGAGGAACCACCCCCCTTGAGTACCATGGATTTTGGTGCCATCCATAATATACTAACAGTCTTACACCACTGCTCTGAATGCCAGCAGTCGCTTCCAGTAGTGCTTTGTGAAATGCAAAGCACCACTGGGAGCGAAAAGGCCACCCAGAGCTAAAGGTGAGACCGTTAGTATATTATGTAATGCAGAGGAGGCTCACAGAATGGATCACACTTTTTGTGATCCAAAAAAGAAATGGGTCACATGTGCAGTTGGTTCGCAACGCAAAGTGCGATGCGATACCAACTATTTAAAACCCTGCCAGGGAAAGCCATTTAATAATTACAATAAGGCACTCCTGGCTGTGTGTGACAGTGGGATAATGGCACTTCTTGGGTGCATAAGGTACTCAGCTTCACTTCATGCGTCTCTTCTTGAGACATACCACTATCCCACAATAACACAACCCTACCATACCTTACTGCTTAAATAAGGGGGCTCAGGGTGTTTGCCCTTTTGAGCAGATAGCCCAGCACTCACAGTTGTACAAAACAAATGGTGTGGTCTCTACTCAAGGTGACTCCTTTTATAAGTGTACCTACATGACTCTTCCAATCCCCTTGGGTTGTCGAGTTTGCAGCGCAACCACTGTGGCTGCCTATATAGCTGTGCACCTCACATGCCTGTGGCAAGTGGCTAAAAACTTCCAGCTCCCCAAGTTTCCTTTTAATCTTCAGTGCATTCAGCAGCACCAGCATGTCACTCTTCACTGTACTGAGCAGATATAAACTGGGCATGAAGACTTAAAGTTTTAGTTTTTATTCAAACTTCAAGTTTCAGTGAACAACAAAGAAGTTTATTAACATACGGTGTACACAGGCTTCAGCCCGTAATCACACAACAGATGGTACAAGTTGTCACAATAGATGTTGTTCAGGGTATGCCCTCTCCTGTACTGGAGCAGGTAATGGACACTGAACTTTGGGAATCATCACTGCCTGTCAGAGGCTAGAATCCACAGTTTCAGTGATAAATGCCGGCTGTCCCTTGTGGGACTCAGTTAAATAACACTGATGGAGCATATTTCCATCTCATATTTTAGAGGTGGGGTAGTAGCATTTCCTCTCTGAACAGGAGACTGAAAAATAATTAATTTAGATATATACTTGGTTTTAGGGCACTCACGAGAACCACATGCCCATCCTTTTTCTTATAAGTTTACATGCGACCCCACAGGCAGGCAACAGTGTGAACCATTCTCTAACCTTACAAGGTCATGTTTCGTGGCACTAATAGTACCCAGAACCTCTCAGCATTCCCATTTCACAAATGCATCACCTGCATCAGATGTTTACTCCTGACTATAGGCTCACCCCGTAGGTGAAGCTGGGGGGTCCAGAGTGCCCAGAAACTTCCATCCATCTAATCTATTATGTTTTCATAAAAAAAGCTTTTTGTATCTTTTCTGTAAATAATGGGATTTCTTTGGTGGAAAACTCCATCTCCCAAATCCTAGATATGCCGCTACACCCTGTCAGCTTACCAGGCAGGCAAATCATGAATGATGTGCACTAAAGGGCTGCAATGGACATTTAGTTCACTGTTCCAATCATTAACCATGGCATGCTCAGTTATATCTGGAATCCAGACTCCTGTGCTAGGTTAGAATATTTGTACCTTAATCTCTGCCAGGTTCCAAGAACTAATAGGAACCTCTGACTATCAATGTCATAGGATCGGGATCAAGACAACAGTGTAGCCAGCAAGCCATCTAGATGTATCTCTTGAGGGGGAACCTCCACACAGATCCTTTATTGTAACTTCGGTGCACTCTCTTGCTCTCTCTTTCTCTGTCTCATGTGCAGGTAGGCATAACAGCGACTGAACTTGATGGAAGACCTGTGCTCCACCCAGACTCATGAATTATACTGCTTCCTCTGGTCTTGACATGCCCCCATGGCCAGTCACAGCTAGCACCATGGGCTTGTGGAACTCCTTGGGGCTGTAGGGGGCAACTCTTTTTCTTGGTGGTTCTGGTCTAGTTAAGTAACAGAAAGAACTCTGTTACCATTCCCGCCTAGGGTCTTTATACCCCCAGAATGTACCATGTCAAGGCCAGGCCCCACCAAAGGGAGACATTCAAAACTACTAACAGACCCACATCTGGGTGGGGGTGGGGTTACAACCTGTATATTAACATAGAGGTTTGCATAACATCTCACTGAAAATCACTGAAACAGTTATATCGATATATACCAGAATGTACTGATATAGCTGTTTGCATGAGTTTTAGTCAGAAATTACGTAAACTCAGTATTTTGGTATATTGAGATCGTAATTTGTGTTGTCTAACTTTAGATGGCAGCCAGCCAAG
Source organism: Neoceratodus forsteri (assembly GCA_016271365.2). Lineage (NCBI taxonomy): Eukaryota > Metazoa > Chordata > Ceratodontiformes > Ceratodontidae > Neoceratodus > Neoceratodus forsteri. The sequence goes on along the minus strand of CM028129.1, from coordinate 1,098,966,180 downwards.
GTGGTGAGCAGAGGACTGTGCCAGTCATCATCTGGGGGAACAGGGACTGGAGACTGGATGGGCAGAGATTCACTGGAAACCAGGGATGCTTTTGTCACAGGATGGGGAGAGGGAGGGTTGCCACTCAAAACCAATAACATCTTGGCCCAGCATGTGGAGAGGAACAGTGTGCCACTGAACACCAGGGACTGTTCCTGACATAAGATGTGGAGAGAGGGGGGTGCCAATGGACACCAGGGACACTTCCTCACATGGGATGTGGAGAAAGGGGAACTACCACTGGACACTAGCGATCTCAGATCTGATCATCTAATTTTTTCGCAGTCCAATCTGAGATCAGACCTTGATCAGATTTTGGATCAGAAAGTACAAAATTGAACTATTTCAAAATCTGAAAACAATAAAATCAATAAATCAAATTTATAGGAGAACTGGCTGGCTCACTGAGTTGGTAACAGGTTAGCAGTCTTGTATCGCTAGGTTACTTGTTTAAGTTCAGCACAGGTTGGTAGTGGCCAAAAGCCATTATCACCTGAGGGTTATTCAGTGGCCTATGTGAAATGAGCTGTGATGGTCTCAGTCCAGTTCCTAGTGGGCAGGTGTCCACATGACAAAAGGACCAACACAACTGGCACAAATTTGGCACCCTTGTTGGCAGTCTCACATGAGAGGCCAAGGATTGAATGGGCATGAAGTTGGAACTACCCTCTCACCTACTTGGTGATCCCATCACAGGGTTGAGGCACGTTGGCAGGGAAGTGTGTGGAAGCTTGTACTGTGATCGCCTGTGCTGTACCTGTCAGGTGGATAAATAGGAGACTTCAGGTTCCAGTGCAGTCAATCCAGCACCTTTCCTGAGTACTAAGGGAAAAAAAATCACACACAGAAAAACAAATCTAAAAAAAAAAATCTAATTGTTTTCAGATACTGCCCGAACACCCACATTTGTAATGGACCTCAATAGAAAACAGTAGAAAATGTAGAAAACAGGAAGTTGTTATCCCTCTGTACAGACAGTTGGTGAGACCCCATCTGGAGTACAGTGTGCAGTTCTGGAGACCCCATCTCTGCAAAGACATAGACAGAGTGGAGGCTGTCCAGAGGAGGGCAACCAAAATGGTGCAGGGTCTGCACCAGAAGACATACGAAGAAGACTAAAGGAGCTTAATATGTATACTCTTGAGGAAAGAAGGAGAGAGGGACATGATAGAAACTTTCAAGTACCTCAAGGAATTAACAAAGTCCAAGAGGGTAGCATCTTCCAGAAGAAGAGATGTGCAAGAACAAGGGGGCACAATTTGAAGATAGAGGGGGGACGTCTCAGGGGTAATGTGAGGAAGTATTTTTTCACTGAGAGGGTTGTGGATGCATGGAACAGCTTCCCTGAGGAGGTCGTGGAGACAAGAACAGTGGGGGAATTCAAGAATGCATGGGACAGGCATAAGGCAGTCCTAGGGGTGGGTAAGAGGAAGTAAGCTGTTGGTTAACTAGGATCTGCAGCTTATCTGTTAGGTAGGAAAATGGGCAGACTAGGTGGGCCAAGCAGTCCTTATCTGCCATCAAATTCTATGTTTCTATGTTTCAATAAGTGGTTGTTAGTGCTGGACTTTGAGAAGTAAAGCCTGCCAGTCAGGCTGTAACTGGTATAACTAGGAAAATTAAATGTGTATGCTGGGGGTGCTAGAGAATCATCCTTGGTGTTTCCTTTACCTGATCTACTTCTTTGCTTTGCAAACTGAATAATAATGTAACAATTGCAGTACTTACTTTACAACATTTATTTCAACATATTCAGAATTTTGAACTGCTCCTGAGTCACCTGATACCAAACCTTTAAAAGGGGTGTCCTAAAAATCAGCCAGTGGGCACTCAGAAACCAGCGCCACAGCAGTGTGATAGCCCGGAGAAGCCATGAGCAGTACAGCCATTCCAACTTAGCCCCCAACATCAAAAACACCATGCTGGAGTCCATGAAAGGCATGGACTCCAAAATAGAATGCACCCTTGCCAAGTTGGAGGCTCATGGTGCTGCAGTTAAGGAATTAACAGAGACTGTGGCAGAGGCACACAAAAGATCTATGAGCACCCAAGTTGCCATAGTGACATTAATGCAGGAAAATACGTAATCTTGAGGGAGACAGGAAGCCCTTGAAAATTAGGTTTATTCCGGGAAGCACTTACTAGTGGGGGTCCCAGAGAGTGCTGAAGGCTCCAAATTTACTGGAATACCAGCAGAAGGATCAGGGCAAACTGTCAGGTGCTATATTTATTGACTTGTCAAAAGCTTTTGACCATGTCAACCATGACCTACTGGGGGAGCAGCTCAGGGCTCTCGGGTTCTCTCTGCATGCCATGAGTTGGATGATGGGCTACCTAATGGGTAGATAGCAGCGCACCTGCTTTAACAAGGTCCTCTCAGAGCCTAGGGCTGTGACCATGGGAGTGCCCCAGGGATCGGTACTTGGACCTCTCCTATTCTCACTTTTTATTAATCAACTCCCACGGGTGACCTCTCGTTGCCAAGTCACGCTTTATGCAGATGACCATGTGCTAGTGGCAATGCTCGTAATGCTGCTGACCTTAACCAGTGCCTATCTGAAGACTTCAGCAGAGTCTCGGCCTGGACTACCAACCATAGACTGGTATTGAATCCTAACAAAACTCAGGCCATGCTCTTTGGTTCCACGTGGAAGTTAAAGCCCCATCAGCTATGCTCAAAATAGCTTGTGATGGAGGCCCCCTGTTGCCAACAGCGAGCTCAATTAAATATCTTGGGGTCACCCATGACCCACAACTTGACATGGGAAGCCATATCCACAACATCTGCAGAGCCACCAGGTGTAAGCTTGGCCTTGCCTACAGGGCCAAATACAACCTGACTTCGGGAGCAAGGCTGGCACTTGCGAGGGGAGTGCTTCTCCCCTCCCTTAGTTATGGATACCACCTATTTGCCAGGTCACCTCAAATCCATCTTAATCGGTGGAACACGGCATATAATGATATCTGTCAGTTTGCACTTGCTGCTCCCAAACTCACCCACGATGTGAGCTCTATGACAAACTCAACTGCTCCCCCTTGAATTCCTGATCCTTGGTGTAGGAAACTTCACCAGGAAAGTGCTGCCAAGGCATACAGTGGGACTGGCACATCCTCCTCCCAAAATGGGCCGCCATCCCCTACAGCTCAGGTCAAGACCGCCGAGTTGTAAAGTTCCCCCTACTCGACTCCTTACGGGGATCGTGGACTTTTACCACCTTTTGTGCCTAGGCTCTGGAACTCCATTCGACTCTGTCTGGTCTGCCCCTTCCCATGGGACCTTTCGCTCCTCCCTGTGGTCCCACCTAAAACAAACAACAAGATGTGACTGCTCCTAGTCTCTGTAATGTAATACTCTGCAGTCCACTATTGTCCACTCTGAGTCCATGATGGTCTATGAAATATGTATTCAGTGATTCTAATGTCTATCTATATCCTGTAACAATTTGTACAATGTGTGGCAGTATCTCTGCCCTTATACAAGTGTTGTTATAGCTGTTTTTTACTGTATCATGCTGTTTCTCCAATGTTGCCATGTATGTATACTGTATGTTTTGTGCTCTCCCGGGTCGTTCCTGAAAATAGGCATACTACTTGTCTAGTGTACTTACCCGGTAAACAAAAGCTAAATAAATAAATAAAGTAGCTACAGGAGTCCATGCCAGTCCCAGAGGGCTTTTCCTGACAGTCACTGAAGACAGCCTGCCAGCTTAACCCCTAGGTGCTACTACTGATACTGAACCAGCCACACACAGTTCTTCTTTGCACATCTGGGACCAATGTTTGCAATCTGCTGTTATTGGTTGTAAGGGTGGCATACTCCCTTGCCGTCAATGAAATGGATGTAAAGCTGTTCCCAGACCTATCATTTCAGACGAAGGCCCAGAGGAAAGGTGTTGACACTCTGCAGCAGCGTCTCTGGGCCCTGGGCATTGGCACTCATTTCTTTTACCAGCTAGACTCCGTATTACATATGGTGGTAGATCATGGCGGTTTTTTGATCAAAAGATGCAAGTTGGTAGGTCAAGAAGACTGAAGCTTAGTTTGCCACCAGGGCTGCTACTGAGGTGGGTATGGGGAAGCAGATTTAGATGAGGACTGAGTAATCTTACTTGGACATACGGGTAACTGCCTTCAATGGGACCTTTAATTTAAAGACTATTTCTCTCTTTCCCAAAGTTCAAGGTGGGGGCACTTTCTTACAAGTTGGACATCACAGCATATTTTGTAACAATTAGGGTTCAGTTGGGTTTATTAATTTTTGATAGGGGTTTGAGCATTGATAGCATGATCTCTGAGGCGGTAGTTGCCATTTTGTTGTACTGTCCTGATGTAAGGTCGATTCCAGTGCAAGATCTGGCATCTGGATCCTTAAACAGTTCCTTTTTTCCTTCTACTGTTCAATATTCAGAACTACCATATGTTCAGATGTGTTAAGAATGTTGTATTGGTCTCAGTGCAGGAGCTGAGAACAATGGTGATGGGTTTTTCTCCTTTCTTTATAACACAGATACTGTAGATTTGATTAATAGCAAATTATAAGGATTCCATATATACTCCGTTATTATTCTGCCTGCTGGAATTTTAACACATCCACTGAAGAGGTTAGCAATATTGCATCTTATCTTGAACTTTAACAATTGTTTGCGCCCCCCCCCCCCCTTGTAATAGAGTATATGAATGTATTTTTCTATATATCAATTGTTTGGAAAATAACATGCGTAATACCGGTTCTCTTCTACTTTTACGTTGTATGAGTAATGTGAATTATTTTTATGTGATTTATCTGAAAACAAGAAACACAGAGTTAAAAAAAATGTATGCCAAAATCTTCTTGAATTCCTCTTTGGCACCCCCTTATTAGTGGTACACTTGGTCATATTTGTTGTTTGAACCCCTTGCATATGTTTCATTAAACAGAGCACAACAATCAATCTATAACACTAACAGTGGTAGAGATCAGGCTACAGGAGCAATCAAACAGTGCCCAGGGATCATAATGCTGCCACTTCCAGTCATCAAGTAAGCCGTGGCTTACAAGGCATATATGTTCCTACACCCATGAGCTAGTCTCTTGTTGAAATGAAATGGAATTGTACTGACCCTAAATTCTGAAGAGAATGTTAACAAGCACCTTTTCTGGTGCTTACCCTAAAACCCCGTTACCTTCCTTACCAGCTCCAAAGTTCAATGCTGCTAAAGGATTAATTGCATTGTGCCTATATTTTGGGTGAGAATGGATCATATTTTGGCTCTGTGGAACAGAGAGCCTGATCCCTTCCACTTCCTGATTCTGAGACATGCTCCAGCACTCTCTCGTTTTGTGATGTAAGTATGGGGAGAGCTCAGGGGCGCAAGCCATAGACTTGTATAGGGTCACATTTTAAACTGCTGACTTGACTATTTTTGAGTGCTAATTTGAGTAAATCAAGGCCACCGCTCAACTAACAAACCAAAATAATGTGACTTTAAAATATTTGTGAACTGTAAGGCCAGCTCCCTCCGATGCCAAGGGGTATGAGGGTCTGCTTACAACCAGAACACTTTGTACCTTAACTTACCGCACCACCACAGATCTGGACAGACGGGGCCTGGGACAACAACAAACAGGGGCACCAGTAAACATGAAACCACTGTGCCTATGCACAGCATTGTGCCAGACTGTGGTATCATTATTTATTCATGTAACCCCCCTGCAAATGGGGGTTCCCAAAAGACTTCCAGGAGCTTGCTTGAATGCTCCAAGCCTGAATGGTGTTTGGCATTTAAGCCATTTATCAGTGAGTGTTTTTAGAACCTCTGGTACTGTCTCTTTAAGAGCTGTCTGCTTGCAGACATAATTAGTTTGTATGGGGGACTGTGTGTTTCTTTGATTGAGTACCACTCAAGCTGCTGCCAATTCACTTCATTTTGCAGTCACTAGAGTGCAAAGGAACCTATCTGAAAGATGTAACTGTTTGCCAGAAATTATTTAGAGTAATAATGAAATCACAGTTTGTCTAACCTGCTTTCTTTGCAGTCAGAACTGTGTCTGCTAGTTCCCATTCTAGTTTTGAACTGCTGAACTGGACCAATCAGTGTGGGGTAAGCTAGCTCTAAAATGGTGCCTTGGACGAATCAGAACTTGGACTCATAATCTGAGCCAGCCACAAGAGGATTGTATGGGCAGTGACTCTGGGAGATGTAGTTTAGACTTCAGCACCTTTTGGACCAACAGCAGCAGTCTATTGTGAGTGACAGCCAATCCAGTCAAGAACTGGGAGGAACTCAAAGGAAGTGCCGGTTTTGTCAGTTGGAGTTTGAGTTGAGCTTTGGCAGTGAAGAAGGAAGGAGCCTGTGCTTTTCAGTGTGCAGTTTTAGTCAAAAGCGTGTGTAAGGCCCAGAGTTCGGTCTGCAGCTTGTGTAACAGCTTGTTAGGACTGAATCCAGTCCTGTGAAGGGAATCAAGGGATCTCTGAAGAGTAGAGACCAGGCTCACCCTGTAGAAGACTGGAGGAATTGCTGAAAATTGCACTCGGTCTGTCAGAACTGAATCTGCTGTGTGTTCTCCGGGTATTGTGCAGTAATGCGATCGGGATACAGATGCAGCCTGCCTGGTATAGTGCTTTCTTTTATATGGATGTGTGAAGGGTTTGTGTACCTCAAGTGAGCCCTGCTGACATTGAAGGACCCTATCTTATTTGGAGGTCGTGAGTACTAATTCAGGGTCGCTCCCTGTTGAATTGCCACATTAAATCCAAATGGAATTACTGTACTGCTGACTGTTTAATTCTCCTTTTCTCTGTGTGAAAGGGCCCTACCAGCTGCCACGGTTTGGACTAGCCACTAGGGCTTGGGTACCCAGGGACAGTAACTGATAGGGATAGGCCTGTGCACAGAGCCATAAAGTAGATTATTAGAGTGATAAGCTAATTAACCTGATTTCCCCTGTCCTTGTTATATCCCTAAATAAATCAGAGCTGCTTGTTTCAGCAAAGTTATACTGCCTGAGGTATTTGTCTATGTTAAAGTACTGTACTGTGATTGTTGCACTGTATCTCATTTCACAGGAGGTCCCAGTGCGGAACCAGACCTGGGGTAAGTGTATACTGTGAAGGTAATTCTGATATATTGTGTGGGCCACTAGTGGGAAGAAAGGGGTTGCAGTGTCCCAGAGGGCTGTGACCAAGTTAGTTTAACTATTGCAAACCCTGACCTCTGGGTGGAGGCACCATTGGATCCAGGCCCCTCAACCTGTTAGTGGCAAATCAGGCAGGGGTAGTAGCCCCTGGGATAGCGCCATCTAGGGGTTACATCTTGGAGCTCACGCTGGGATTGTGTGCCCTCTAGTGGCCATATTTACGAACCACTGTTAAGAAAAATGGGTACCCGACAGAGTGGCTGTGCACGGCTGGTGGAGTGGTGTACTGGGAGGAGATCGACCCCAAAATGCTATGCTTATCCTGGACATCCCCTGGGTATCAATCACGGACACTGTGCAGGAGTACTTTCCAAGGTGGAAGGTTTACAAAACCCTGTGGTGGTGGGTCGGCATGCTAATCTGCTCACCCACACTTTCCTGGCCCTAGTAGAGTTTAAGGATCCCATAGATAGCTCCAAAGTGCCACAGACCATTACCCCAGAGGAGCCCTCACTGCTTGGAGTGATAACTAAGGACAGTAAAGACCCAGGGGAATCAGCCCCACCACTATCTGAAACTTTTGAGGAGAAATTTGCTGAATGGTTGCTGGGAGAGGAAAACTGTGGAGGACTTGAAGAAACTATTCTTGCCACCTGGGGTGTTCCACCCCAACACCCTCTCCTGCTCCAGTGCCGTAATGGTGGCTGAACCAATGCAGACTCTATTTCTGCACCTGCCATTAGTCACGACTCTTACGAAGGTTGAGGATCTTCTCTGGCACCCTCCCACCCCAAGGGAGGATGACTAGGAGACCTGGATAGACTATGTTGCCCCAAGTGCTAGAATGGCAATGCTCGGAAGGCGGCGAAGAGGTTAGTGAGAGCCTCGAGGTCCTGCCCTGGCTACCATCTGTGCTAAGCAGGCCAGTAACCCTGAGCGACTGCACAGGCCTATCTTGAGGCCTTGGAGGAAGTAATGTGTGGGCCCAGATTCTGATGAGGACCTATGGTGGAGTAGAAAGCAATACCAAGGGAGTTGTTGTCTGTGTATGTCTCTGGCTGGAAAAATTGTTGCAAGAATGCCTCAGAAAGGGTAGTTTGCCAGCGATTGAACTGGACCGAACCAGGCTGGACAGAATCCTTAAGTCTGCCCCCTTCTCAGAACTGCTGTTGCTTCAGTTACGCCTGGCAAATCGACTGGAATCCCCACCCTCCTATGATGAGTTAATGAGAGAAATTCGAGGAGTTGAGAAAAGGCGACCTCGGGAGGTACCTGTACCAACAGCTGTGGCTACGACCAGTGACTGAGGTGACCCATCAAGTGAAGTTCAGGGGCAGAGGTTGACAGTCAATGAGTGCTCTGACAAGGAAAAGATATGCCACAATGGGGCGAACTGTTGAGAGAGATCCAGGAATTCAAAACAGTCCCTTTATGAAGGCCACGCCTGCAATGCAGGCCCTGACCTATATCCGACTGCATCTGCTATGGGGTGGGGTACCCACCCATGTATCTCCTGCTGATAACAGCTCCAAACTCAATTCCTTGACCATGGAAGTGGAGAAACTGGCGAGATGTCTCCAAATGCTTATCACGCCGCAGACAGAGATGGCACCCAGGTTTCCAGTTAGTAATACCCCGCCCTGGCTCCCAGTGTGGCGCCTCGGCCAGCTCAAACTCCAGAAAGTATGTTTTGCTATAATTGTGGAAAGATGGGCACATGAAAAGGGAATGCCAGTCCCCAAAAGACACTGACAAAGTTGCATATAGGCTACAAGGAGAGCTTCGGAGAAGAAATCAGTGGTTAAGAGGTGCACAACATGATCCCAGTGAGGGCACCAAAAATGCTAATTCACGTCCTTTTGTGGCAAGGTCAGTTGCCCAGGCCCCCACTACCGCCTCTCCAGACTGGTCCAGAATAGTGGGTCCCTCCATGGAGACCACTGTAAAGGTGAATGGAGTGTCTACAAGAGCTGTATTAGACAGTGGCTCCCAAAGTGACAATTATGTTCCAGGATTGGTATCAGAAGCATTTGTCAGACGTCACCTTACAACCATTAGAAGGACTGCATGTATGGGGTTAAGTGAGAAGGCCTACCCTATTCGGGTATATCGAATTTGGCTGTCTTTCCCCACCTCCGTGGCTGGAGTGGCGAACAAGTAGAGACCCTAGCCTTAGTGTGTCCCCCACTGGACTGTATGATGGTGTCCTTTGTTGATTGGAACAAATGCTCATATGTTCGGAAGGCTGGCACAGTTGTGTTATGAAAACAGGGTCAAAGACTAGTAGAGCTTTAAGAGTTCCGGCTTTAATTAAGAAGGCCTATGAGGCACAGAGATGCTGAAAAACAGAACCAGAGGAACCGGTCGAATTGTATGGAAGAAGGATCCTGAGTCTCTGATCCTGGCGCCAAATGCCCAGTGTACCTTACAGGAGAGGTCCGTATCAGAAAGGATGTTAAGAATAAAATATTAATGTTGGATGCACCAGGCGATGGAAAATTGCCAGAGGACTGCTGGTCAAGCCTAGTATTTTGCCGCTAGAGCCCATGCTTATGCCAGAAGGGTAATGGTCCAAGTTCATAATGTGTCTGAAAGAGACATTCGAGTAAACAGAGGTTGCATCCTGGCTAATGTGCATTGTGCAGACACTGCAGTGCTACCCAGCAGCAAGAGTTCAAGGAAGAATGACAAGTGTACCTGACTTGTTTGATTTCGCGACTCCCGCTGCCTGCTGAATGGAAAGTGAGGATCAGTGAGAAGCTTGCCCAGAGAGACCAGGTGTTTTCTTTAAAGGAATGGGATGTAGGATCGTGCAGGAGCTGAGCACAATATCCGCTGCATGACGAAAGACCATTTCGTGAGAGGTCTCCGCCTGGCACCTGCTGACATAGATGATGTGAAGCGGCATCTGCAAGAGATGTTAGCTGCTGGTGTAATACAAGAATCCAGAAGCCCTTATGCTTCCCCATTGTGGTAGTGAGGAAAAGAATGGAACAGTAAGGATGTGTGTGGATTATCGCACCTTAAACGGCGGACTATCCTGATCAGTACACAATGCCCGCATTCAAGATGCTTTGGACTGCCTAAGCGGGAGAAGTGGTTCTCTGTGCTGGATCTCCGCAGTGGGTACTAACAGATCCCCGATGGCCCCAGAGGACCGTGAGAAGACGGCCTTTATCTGTCCGCTTGGCTTCTATGAATTCATGAGGATGCCTCAAGGATTTCAGGTGCCCCAGCCACTTTTCAGCGATTGATGGAGCGTGCAGTGGGGACATGAACTTACTAGAGTGCCTGGTATACCTAGATGATGTTATTGTGTTTGGCAGCTCACTGGAGGAACATGAGAGCAGATTATTTAAGGTATTGGACCGACTGGAGGACTTTGGCCTTAAACTGTCCATTGATAAGTGTCAATTCTTTCAAACATCAGTAAAGTATGTGGGACACATAGTATCCACCGAGGAATAGAGACCGACCAAGTAAAGTTGAGGCCTTGACCACCTGGCCACAGCCCAAAAATCTAAAAGAACTGCAAAGATTCCTGGGATTCTGTGGTTATTATCAGCGCTTCATCAAGGACTATTCGAGAGTGATCCCCCCTTTACTAACCTTACTCAAGGGTATCCCCAACCCACAAAAATACCAAAAGTCAGCGTCCCTCAAGACTGAAAGGTGTATTTTCATCCGAGTGAAGTATTTGGGGCCGCTGGACTCCTGATGTGAGACTGCTTTTCATGAGATCATATATCAACTTACCCATGCTCCAGTGCTGGCCTATGCCGATCCAAGAAAACCTTACGTCCTGCACACTGATGCTAGCTTGCAAGGGTTGGGGGCTGTGTTGTACCAAGAGCACGAGAATGGCCTGAGACCAGTGGCCTTTGCCAGTAGAAGCCTGACCCCATCCGAAAAGAACTATCCTGTACATAAGTTAGAGTTCTAGCTTTGAAGTGGGCTATTGTTGACCAATTCCATGAGTACTTGTATGGGGCTAAAATACTAGTAAAACTGACAATAATCCTTTGACCTATGTGCAGACCTCAGCTAAGTTGGATGCCACTGGCCATAGGTGGCTTTCTGCATTATCTACATATGACTATGCTCTCGAATACCGAGCAGGTCTGAACCACATAGATGCTGATGCTCTCTCCGGGCCTGTTCCCCAGAATGATTGGGTCCGATTAGCAGAACCTGACATTCGGGCACTCTGCCGAAGTTTGACAGGGAGGAACAAATGTCCACGGACGAGTGGACTGCATGGTGGATTGCTTGGGGCCTCTGAGAATTGCATACCTGCTTATTGCCACTTTTCTGCAATAGACATTGGTGCACTGCCTCAGCTGGACAATGACAGTATTCGCGGCTCAATCACGATCCAATGATCAAAGCAGCCTTAGAAGCCCTCTATGCAGGAAAAGATGTGTCCAAATTACGTCCACTGATTTGAGAACTGCACTGTTATACAAAGAAGGTCCTAAGTTGAAACTGATCAATAAACTGTTATACAGAGAAACAGTAGACAGGGGACAAGTAGACAAACAACAACTAGTGCTGCCACTGCCTTTCGAGACTCAGTACTGAGGTCCTTGCACAACCACGGGGCACCTTGGTATAGACAGAACACTTGACTTGGTGAGATCCAGATTCTATTGGCCTAAGATGGGGGCTGATGTGGAGCAACACATTCGAACTTGTAGTCGCTGCTTACAGAGGAAAGCTTTGCCCCAGAGGGCTGCCCCCCTTGTTAACATCACCACCAGTGCACCCATGGAGCTGGTCTGTATTGATTTTCTGAGTTTGGAGTCAGATCAAAGAAATATCAGTAATGTGCTGGTGGTCACTGACCATTTCACGAGATATGCCCAAGCTTTCCCCACCAAGACCAGAAAGCATCCACTGTGGCCAAAGTACTTGTAGAAAACTTTTTGTTCACTATGGGGCTCCACAAAGAATCCATTCTGATCAAGGGAGAGACTTTGAGAGTCGTCTGATCAAAGAGATGCTTTCTCTGTGGGAGCCAAGTCCAGAACCACTCCTTACCACCCAGGGGACCCACAGCCTGAACGTTTCAACTGCACTTTGCTAGATAACTAGGCACCCTGCACCCAAAGGACAAGCCTAGATGGAGCCAACAAATTAGCACCCTGGTACATGCTTATAACTGCACCAAAAGTGATGCCACTGGATTCTCCCCTACGCCTGATGTTTGGAAGAAGCTCGACTACCAATAGATGTGTGTTTGGGGTCTCTCTGATGGGGTTCAAGCTGACAACTATTTACAGTATGTGCAAAAGTTAAAGGCCCAGCTAACTCATGCGTACCAACTGGCTCAAACCATGGCTGCCAAAGAAATCTGGCCAACAAAGAAAGGTATGATAAAGGTGAAAGCTCAGGAACTCCAGGAGGGAGATCGGTATTGCTAAGAAATCTGGGACTGCATGGCAAGCACAAGATTGCTGACAGATGGCACCATCTCCCTCACATTGTAGTGGGCAAACTAGATGATCTGCCAGTGTACAAAGTAAGGCCTGAGAATAATTCAAAGATGTAAAAACAATGCATAGAAATCATTTACTGCCCATTGGACAAATCTTAATTGAGTCTGAGCCCTAGAAGATGCCCCCTCTGGACCAGTGACTAGAGCTGCTGCTAAGAAAGATCAAGAAAGTCTGCACCTACAGAAGCAAAGTTAAAGTGTTCCCTCCACAAGTCCCAGTTGAGCATGACTGTCAGTCCATATCGGAAGAAAGTGAGAGTGACTTTGAATACTATCCTTCTTACGAACTGAGTCAATTGTTTGGGGCAATCCCTAGTCAATACTGGAGACAAAGCTGGGCCTTCTGGACTGTCTAAGCCCCAGCTTCATCCCTGGAGCCAATGCTCCCAGAAAGTGAAGTGCAAAGCATCAGATCAGATGAAATGGAATCATTGTGCATGGTTGAACTGTTTGAGCTTTCAGGAGAAAATGATAGATTGGGGCAGACTGGTGATACACGAACAAGAAGAGTATTTTGAGTGCCGGACAGTCCACTGCCAGTGTCAGCTCTCCATGCGAGCCAAATGTTGTGGACTCCAGAAACTGTAACTCCTGGAGCTGAAAGTGCCCCAAGTTCTAGCCTCTCTACCCCCATGGAGACTCCCCTGACAAGTGAGGACAATGCTGAAAATGAGGCTCAAGTGGCAGAGACTGTAACAGTTCCCCTAGAAAGACTGGTTGAGCTGTAAAGCCTGTGGTGCTCCTCAGTTATGATTCACTTGGGAGGCCTGTGGACTTGTCTCTCAATGTTGTCCATAAAGGAGTGTATGTGTCCCAGAGCTCATTGCCCAAACTGAGCGTCAGTGCTAACTCAAGTTACTTGTGTTGCCCTCTAAGTATGGTGCCTTGTCCCGTCCAGCCCCAAGGTAACTGTTAGGAAGGGCCCCTCTCTTCAGGTTTCATGTACAAGAGGTAATAACTTGAGTTATGGTACAATGTGTGTGTAATACTGTGTAAAGAGTGACGTACTGCAATGTTTCAGAAATGTGTTCTTGGTAAAATGATATATTGACTGATGATTACATGTGTGAGCCTAATGCAAATGTATATGGTTGCAGTTGAAACTTATAGAGTGCTGCTTGGCCGGACGTCAAGCTTTCCCAAACCAGGAAGAGTGTAACCCCCTGCAAATGGGGTTCCCAAAGACTTCCAGGAGCTTGCTTGAATGCTCCAAGCCTGAATGGTGTTTGGCATTTAAGCCATTTATCAGTGAGTGTTTTTAGAACCTCTGGTACTGTCTCTTTAAGAGCTGTCTGCTTGCAGACATAATTAGTTGTATAAGGGGACTGTGTGTTTCTTTGATTGAGTACCACTCAAGCTGCTGCCAATTCACTTCATTTTTGCAGTCACTAGGAGTGCAAAGGGAACCTATCTGAAAGATGTAACTGTTTGCCAGAAATTATTTAGAGTAATAATGAAATCACAGTTTGTCTAACCTGCTTTCTTTGCAGTCAGAACTGTGTCTGCTAGTTCCCCATTCTAGTTTTGAACTGCTGAACTGGACCAATCAGTGTGGGGTAAGCTAGCTCTAAAATGGTGCCTTGGACGAATCAGAACTTGGACTCATAATCTGAGCCAGCCACAAGAGGATTGTATGGGCAGTGACTCTGGGAGATGTAGTTTAGACTTCAGCACCTTTTGGACCAACAGCAGCAGTCTATTGTGAGTGACAGCCAATCCAGTCAAGAACTGGGAGGAACTCAAAGGAAGTGCCAGTTTTGTCAGTTGGAGTTTGAGTTGAGCTTTGGCAGTGAAGAAGGAAGGAGCCCTGTGCTTTTCAGTGTGCAGTTTTAGTCAAAAAAGTGTGTAAGGCCCAGAGTTCCGGTCTGCAGCTTGTGTAACAGCTTTTTAGGACTGAATCCATCCTGTGAAGGGAATCAAGGGATCTCTGAAGAGTAGAGACCAGGCTCACCCTGTAGAAGACTGGAGGAATTGCTGAAAATTGCACTCGGTCTGTCAGGAACTGAATCTGCTGTGTGTTCTCCCGGGTATTGTGCAGTAATTGCGATCGGGATACAGATGCAGCCTGCCTGGTATAGTGCTTTCTTTTATATGGATGTGTGAAGAGGTTTGTGTACCTCAAGTGAGCCCTGCTGACATTGAAGGACCCTATCTTATTTGGAGGTCGTGAGTACTAATTCAGGGTCGCTCCCTGTTGAATGCCACATTAAATCCAAATGGAATTACTGTACTGCTGACTGTTTAATTCTCCTTTTCTCTGTGTGAAAGGGCCCCTACCAGCTGCCACGGTTTGGACTAGCCACTAGGGCTTGGGTACCCAGGGACAGTAACTGATAGGGATAGCCTGTGCACAGAGCCATAAATGAATTATTAGAGTGATAAGCTAATTAACCTGATTTCCCCTGTCCTTGTTATATCCCCTAAATAAATCAGAGCTGCTTGTTTCAGCAAAGTTATACTGCCTGAGGTATTTGTCTATGTTAAAGTACTGTACTGTGATTGTTGCACTGTATCTCATTTCACAGGAGGTCCCAGTGCGGAACCAGACCTGGGGGTAAGTGTATACTGTGAAGGTAATTCTGATATATTGTGTGGGCCACTAGTGGGAAGAAAGGGGTTGCAGTGTCCCAGAGGGCTGTGACCAAGTTAGTTTAACTATTGCAAACCCTGACCTCTGGGTGGAGGCACCCGCCATTGGATCCAGGCCCCTCAACCTGTTAGTGGCAAATCAGGCAGGGGTAGTAGCCCCTGGGATAGCGCCATCTAGGGGTTACATTCAGCAACCAAACTATGGCACACTCCTAAATTTAGAATATAGTCAGTCTAGTCATGTGTGTTTCGCTTCCAGCACCATACTGCTAGGTCTTAGCAATCCAAGTGCAATGGACTCCCTTGTCTGGCCCAACTGCTGTGAGACTAAACTGACTGTGATTCTGGCTAGATCCTTTATCCTGATGAAATAATACCAGTTACCATTACATGTAAAGTACACACCATTACACTGGGGTTACTGTTTTCAGATACCTGTTCTCTTTGGAGCACTTCATGAAGGTTCACTTCCACATTGCTCTCTCCCATGTGTACTTGTGAGGGAGTGGCTCCTCGTGGACCCTGGTGACCTCCTTTGAGAGGAAGTCTACTACTACTACTTGCTAATGCCTGTCAGGTCAGATGGTGGTTTTTACCCTTGGGGCAAGGCTACACTGGTTCTCCTTCCTCTGCTGGTCTCTGGAGGGACCTTCCTCCCCAGGAGGGGCAGAGGAGAGATGGGGCTCCCTCCAAGCTTGCCCTCTCTGCTGGTGCTTCCTCTCTTCCAAAAAGGCACCAAACCCAGCCAAAGAGCCCTCAGCTAGCCCTCCCATCTTTATAGAGAAAAGGGGAAGGGTAGGTCCATGAATATTCATGCTGGGCTTCCCACTGCCGGTGCCAGGAAGCACAGGACATCAACACTCTTACAACTTCTCTCCTAACTGAGATAGTAGAGAATGGCTCTCAGGGTCAGATTTTAACTTATTGGGTGCTCTCTAATAAACTGCCTCAAGCTAGGAAGAATAATGAGGCTGGATGCAGAACCATTTTACGTTTTAATATATCAATATATTAAAGCAATTGCAGTATCGTATATCCATATGTCTACTTAACTGACTTCAAGCTTTCATTTGAAAAACAAATTAAGTCTCTAGCCCTAACAGTTCCAAAGTTATCTCATTTTAAAAAATATAATTTTGAAAGGTCTATCTTTGGAACTGTTGGGGCTAAAAGCATATTTTTTTTTCGTCAGATGAAAGCTTGGATTTCAGACCATAAGATAAAGTTCTATTTTTATGTGTCAGTACTCCTATATGTGTATAGATACTGGGTGGGATATTCAAAAGGGTTGCACCGTGCGCAATAGGGTTGTGCCTGCGCAAGACCAAAAGTGCGCCATTCTGCGATATTCAGCAGGAGGCAGTTGCGCCACCGAAAACATGCTGAGCAACAGCGCAATGCAAAGGAAGGCATGCGCAACCAATGGGGGTGGATCCATGCATAAAGAGCGCAATGCGATATTCAAAGACAGCAGTGCACAAGGCGGAACTGCCGAGTGCGCACCAGTGGAAATGAGCCAAAATAAAGGCTCAGAGGCGGTATGAAACGCTACAAGGATGCCAAGTGGGGAGAGAGAGAGACAGACAGACAGACAGTGACAGGCTAGGGCAGGCAAGGCAAGGCAAGCATTGTGGGCCATAGGCTGCAGGGGCAGCGGGGGTGGTGGGTGCAGTGGAGTAGCAGTCAGGACAGCGGGGTAACACAGCAACACCAGCCGAGGGGTCAGAAGCCAGGGAGATGGACAGTGCCAGCTTCACATGGAAGCTGTAATGAGGGGTGAGCATAGCTGCAGGGGGCGAGGCCGTGGAAGGGCCCGTCGTTGATGCGCCGACAGGCAATGCCGTGCCCTGCATCAGCTATGAGCTGTATACAGATGTAGAGATCGTGGGCGGTACCGCCTGAACAGGGCAATACTGAGGCGGCTCTGTGAGCTGTGCAGTGATGTGATGCAGGCACCCTCACGACGCAGTCACGCTCTGTCAGTGGAGACCAAGGTGACAGCCTGCATGTGCCTGCTCACCACGGGCACCTGCTAGAGGCCGACAGGGGACACCACAGGCATCACACAGTCGGCCACGTCACGCATCCTCACCCAATTCCTCAGCGCACTGCTGCCACATGCTGCGGAGCACATCCATTTCCCCAGCACCGCAGCAGAGCGTACAGCAAACATGTGGGAGTTCCACAGGGTAGCACGTATGCCTGGCGTGCTACGGGCCATAGACTGCACCCATGTGGCCATTCGCACGCCACCTGGCTCCGATGGGGCAGCGTATAGGAACCGAAAGGGCTACTCCAGTGTCAACTGCCAGGTGGTGTGTGATGCCACTGGGCGTATAATCAATGTCTGTGCCACACACCCTGGCGGAGCACATGATGCCTTCATATGGCATCAGTCCGCACTGTGCCATGAATTCGAGAGTGGGGACATCCCCACAGGACATCTAGTGGGTGAGTACGCATGTATGAAATGCAAACTTGGGGCAGGGTGGAATGCCACAGGTGCCATGGTAGTGGCACACAGGGATATGGGCAAAATGGACCTGAACATGACACTTGATCTCACTATCTCCACACAGGTGACCGTGGGTACCCACTCATCCCTGGCTGCTCACACGTGCAGCGCCCATGACCCCATCGCAGCAACGCTATAATGAGGCACATGCCGCCACACCAACATCATAGGAGCGGGTGTTTGGGATGCTCAAGGCACACTTCCGATGCCTAGACACCTCTGGTGGTGCCCTACAGTACAGCCCCCCCAAAGGCCTGTGTGATATTCCTGGCCTGTTGCATCCTGCACAACATGGCCAAAGACTGTGGGATAGCCCTACAGGTTGAAGAGGGGGACAGCGATGGGGACGCCAGTGGCGCCGGTGTTGATTGTGATGAGCAGCCCCCCCTAGGACGGCGGGACCCCCAACTGATCCGGCAGGCCCAGCTGCACCGGGACACCATCACAGAGGAGCACTATGCACGACACAGGTAAGTCAAGGGGCCATGTGCAACCAACACTGTCCAGGCGCAAACCACAGGCACACAGGGTAACACACCAGGGGTGCATGACGGCCAGGGGAGTGGAAGGGTCCAGGCATACAAACACACCATCAGGGAGGGGTGAACACTCATATGGACACACACACACCAGGCACAGAGCGTACATGAGCAGATGCACAGCACAGCAGAACCAACATTGCTAACACACAGAACCACCGACCACCCCCACCACCTGTACTGTCAAATGCGTGTGTGCAGATGCTGGGCACCCTGCACCTTGGTGTACAGTACAATGCAGGCATCATCATGCACACGCACCTGTGGACAGCGCTGGGAGGGGTGTGCAGGTGGTCCGTGTGTGGCGTGTTGAGCAGAGCACCCAGCAGTGCACTGCCCACCATGACACACATTGCACACAGGGCAGCACCAGACAGGGCCCGCACTGGGAGACAGGTCAGTCATGTAGCACTGTCCCACGGCCACAGCGGATGCGTGGGCCCCCACCGTGACCCAACAGCACTGGCAGGCTGAGCAGGGGCCACATGGGGTGGCACTGTTGGACCACCAGGGGTCCCACTGCACGAGCAGCGACCTTGCCCGCCAGGGGTCTGCAGCATGCCGAACATACCTGCACCAGGGTGCCCGGGATGCCCACAGCAGAACCCGGCGTCGACAGGCCTGGTGTCGCACGACGCCGGGAACGGGGAGTGGAGAGTGAACTGTGTGGGGTGTGCAGTACACGGGCACCTGACTGTGTGCCCAATGCGTCCACATCAGAGACCACTGCCTGGGTCAGCCTGTCAATGGCGGCGGTCACATCCATCCGCATGTGGACCATCTCTGCACGGTCTAGAGCACACTCCCTGCTGTGCCGCTCCACAGCCACTGACAGTGCCTCCACGGATATTGCAACCTGCCTCTGCTGCTGTACTGATTCCCGCAGCAGGCGGGCGTGCTCGTCCAATGGGTACTGTGCCACAACGGCATCCTTTCCCCCAAGGTGTGGAAGGTCCTGATGCACAACACCCCTTGAGGGTGGGCGCTGTTCGCCAGGACCAGGAATGGGCATATCAAAGGGCGGCGGGCATGTGCCACCGCTGGACACTGTACCCCCAGACCTGGTGGGTGACTGCTGCTGCTGCCCCTCCAACCGCTGTGCCCCAGGGTCCACTCGTTCCACCGCTGTGGCCGCAACAGTGCCAGACACCTGCACAGCCACCGGTGCTGCACCACCGATGCTGACAGGCACAGTCTGGGATTGTGCTGACATGCTGGCAGACAAGTTGGAACCAGCAAGGCCCAGGGGCGCGTGCTGGCCTGCTGTGTGTCCGTCCATGGACACACACATGTCACTACCCATTGCAGTCCTTGCATCATCAATGGTGCAGATGCGTGCTACAGCCACAGTCACAGTGTGCTGGCATGCTTGCATGCCAGACTGCTGAGACACAGGCTGTGCACCCCCCACAACCGAATCACCGACACCAGAGTTGGCAGCACAGCGTGCATGCTGGTGCAGTGCATGCTGGCTGGTGACAGAGGTGGATGGACCCTCCTCCATGTCCAGCAGGTCATCCTGAAGACGAACAGGATCTGTAACAGAAAGAGAGGACATGTGAGTGCATGTGAACAACCTTCCCCCCCCCAACACCACCACCATGTCATACCGTGCAGTGATGGGCTTCCACCTGTCTGGAATCCACCTCCTGGTACGCCCTCAATAGCACTGCGCTGCATAGTTGCAGCCAGTCGGTCCTCAGCCGGGGTCAGCTCCACCACCGCTGGCTGGCCCCGCCAGTGCCAGCACGTGCCGCCCTGAGGGCTGCCACCTTCTCCTTCACCCTCCTGCGGTCTGTCCCAATCTTCTTTTGCATTCCTGCGGGCCTGGTGGCTTCCATGCAGGTTCACTGTCAGGCTACCCCTCCCATGCAGCCGCATGAGCCTGAAGTGCCCGGCTTCCACTCAGTAGTGCCTCATCCTCCAGGTAGGCCTGGAAGAGGGCCTCAGTCTCTGCCATAGTGAAGTTGGGCCTCCTCCTCCTTCGCCCACCATCCTCACCCTCACCTTGTCTCTGCTCGGTCATGGCGATCTGAATGGGTGGAAGTGGACACCTGTCACTGTGCAGTCTACAGCATTATCGCATGCCCATTGTCCAGAACATCTCACAGCATGCAACTCACCTCTCACCTGCAGTAACCGAATCTGTCCAGCGCAGCCCACTGTCGCACTTTTATAGCGCAATGCATGCAAATTAGGAGTGGAGCAACTGTAATGAGATGCAAATCGCGCCACTGCGCCTTTGAATGGCTGATCAGATGATTTGAATGTATTCGGCTGAATATCGCGCCATTGCGCTTTCAAGCAGTTGAGCCGGCTGAGCCAATAAGCGCCAGATCTGTGACTGTGCGGTACACTGCATTCGCATGCCCAGGTAGCTCTGCGCAGGTGTCTGCAGCGCTGATGGCGTGCTGTGCGCGATCGGCAATTCAGGCCATGGCCACCATTGTGCCAGTGGCGCTACAGCACTGGGCACTATATGGCGCTGTGGCACTACTGTGCAATAGTCCACTGTGGCACTGTCACGCAGGTGGTCGGTCGCACAGGATGCGTAGACGTCAGATGGCGCTGTGCGTGGCCTTGCATCATAGACCCCTGACCTGGTGTCCAACCTTTGCCTCCTGGCGCTGTTCGGCTGCCATGTGTACGGCCCTATTGCGCTGTCTGGTGACAGCGCTATGTGGACTAAGGCGCTGTACGAACAGCGCGATTGGAACCTATGGTGGTCTATTGCGCAACATTTCCACGTGGGGTTGCCGCGCTGCGGGGCGCCATATTGCCTGCTGTAAACTTGGAAGCATGGCATGCAGGAGAACGAGTGCAATGGAGCCCGGTGGAAGTGGCCAACCTGGTGGTCCTGGTAGAGCCCACTATGGGGCACTGTATGGTGAGCCCCTCACCATGGCTAGAACCAGGTCTGGCTGCAAGTGGCCAATGACCTGGTGGGGTCACTGGGCAGCACCGGTCTGCTGAGCAGTGCCGGCACAGGCTACAGTGACCTCCGCGGGAGGGCCTGACCTGCATGGCCTACGGTCACGTGCCAGGAGGGCATGGTGCCTAGGCCAGGTGGGTGTACCATCTATCCACCTGTATTCTCTGTAGGGGTGTGAGTGTGTTTTGGTGGCTGTGCATAGGTGATGGCTCTGACATGGTTGGCTGTGTCAGTGTGTGCAGGTGTGAGATGCATGGGTCTGGCTGTGTGGGCAGGCACTCTCACTGGGGCAGGAGGCAGTCTGCTTTGGAGTCACACTGATGTTTTTCTCAACATTTGTCTCCCACAGGCTGGGCAGAGAGGATGCAGGCACAGGGTGAGGAGGGCCGTGGCAGGGCCCCGGTGCTGGTCGGTGGTGCTGCGAGGGGTGGGCCACAGCAGCAGCAGGAGCAGCAGACACAGCTGCTTACGGAGTGTGAGTATCATTACATCATGGATGCTATTGCATGCGGAGGGGCTGGTCATGACCACCAGCCATGCACAACACAACCATGCACGACACAGGCGACATTCATCACTGTCCAGTGTCACTGCACGTCTGTGTGTGCGTCACTGGTGGTCCATGCATGCACTGGGCACATGGCTGTGGAACTGGCATCGCACCACATTGCCACATCACTTGACAGCCTTGTTTGTGCTGTGATGGACATGGGCAGTGTGTGTGTGTGTGCAGTGGTGCACATAGCTGGTGCTGCCTGGTTGGGCTGGCCATGTGCATGTTCACTGTGGGTGGGTGCATACCATCACAGGTGCGGGACATTGGGCTATATGGCTTGCAGGTTGGGTGGTGTTCAGGGTTGTGGTCAGTCACAGCCATTGACTGTGTTCCCATTTTCCTAGGCCTCATTGTGCTCCGGAGGATAGAGTGGGCACTGCAGCAGCTCACCCAGGTGTCCTTGGACAACAGGACCATCCTCACCAGCATCCAGCACCATGGCCTCCGGAGGAGGCACAGCCAGACATGGCGGCACCAGGTGGAAGAGGACCAGCCTGCTAGGCCTTAGGCCGGATTCCCTTCCCACTTCACCCATCCCTCCCACCTGCCTGCCCTCTCCAAGTTGTTCATCCCTACCCTTGCCCACCCTACCTTGTACCCCTACCCCCATCTTGTAAATAGTTATGTTGTTGTTGATTTTGTAATTTACATTTTTCTAATACATTTATATTTTGATATGAATACTGTGTTGGTCTCTGATTTGCAGCTGGCTATGGTTGCTCGGTTGCAGTGGTGTGCATGCCATCTGGGGTGGTATGGTCCTGGGTGTGTGTGTGTGTGTGTGTGTGTGTGCTGTGTGTGCGTGCGCATGTGTGTGCATGGGGAGGTGTCTCCAGCGTGGCAGTGACTTTCTGTTGGTCTTGCCATCTGCGCCACCCACTGCTGGGTGCACAGGGCGGGTCTGGCTTGTATGCTTCTCTGCTACACAGGGTTGACGTGTGCCGGGGGGGATGCATGGTGTTTCCTGCAGTGCCAGTCACTGCACATGGGTGGTGTCTTGAGGTCACGGTGCAGGGTGTGCTGTGCGTACGGGGGGCTGATGTGCACTGTGGTTGTCAACCCCCTGTGTGTGGCAGTCTCAGCCTGCCAGTGGTTTTGCTGGGGTGTCATGGCCCTCCTGTGCTTTGTTGGCTTGTCCCCATGGGCCAGTAGATCATTTGTCCCACCCCCAGTGATGCTGTGCTTGGGGTGTGCAGGTGTCTTGTTGGTTCTGCAGTGTGTTCCTGTGCCCATGTGTGGCATGGCTGGCGGTGGGCCCCAGCCTGCCTCCTGGTTGTGCAGTTCCATTGCTCTGCTGGGGGGGCTCTGCTTGCGCTATGGCACCTCTGGACTGCTCAGCTGGGCTGCCCTTGTTGCGCTATGGCGCAACCTTTCTGCTCAGCTTCCCCTTCCTGGTTGTGCTATGGCGCAGTTTGTACGATATTCAGACGTTGGCTGCTTGCGCAATTTGTTCTGCTCCATGTTTGAATATCGCGTCTGTTGCGCATATGCGCAATTGATTTGTGCTTGCTCCTGCTGTTGCGCACATTTTGGGCGCAGTTTGGATATCTGGGCCAATGTTTTCAAGTATATTATGGTTACATGTTTTTTAGTTACGACAGCAAAAAAATGAGAAACACTTTGCATCAGTAATATTTTTTTTTGTATGAACAGACTGTATTGATACTATTTTTGTATCAATACATTAAATTTTACGATTGTGTTAAATAAATGATAGTTTTTTTGGTTTTTTTACTTTTTTTGACGTTTGGTAATACTAAACAGTATTTAGTTGGAAAATGAGTAATTTGCAATCTACTTTTCATTTATCTTATGTCCTTTATGACTTTGTGAACATTTCACTCTTTGCCTAGCCATTTACAGGCTGTATTTTGTTTGTAAGCTCGGGTTGCACCTGGAAATAAGCCTTGGCTCAGTGTACCTCTCCTGGTTACCAGTTTTAAATAAATAAGTAAACCTCTGCTGTTCCTAGCTTTTGCAGGCTTTGTCTCCAAAAGCATCAGAAAATAATAATGCATGGGTAGATGTGTGTAATAAGGTTTTTTTCATAAACTCGGCATAAGGTATACCTGATAAACCATGAGAGTAACGCTTAAGTGGTTTATGTGGGTCACAGTCAAAAGGCTGCACCGGATGAGTAAGCTGGAGCTGGGGTGTGAAAATAGGCAGCTTACTTGAATGAAACTTAGCTCACAGTCAGATGTGAAATGAAGTCTGGAGCTCAGTCGTAGGATGACGCTATATTTTATTACACACAGATGCCAGCAGCAATGGTGGTTCCCAAAACAGGCAACATTTCACACTTCTGTGCTTTGTCAAGGCTGGCAGGTGTCACAAATGATGTGCAATTTATACTACATAATTAAAGTGACAGTGTCCTATGTAAGCAATAATACCCGGCAGGGTGGGCGGTATAGGGCTATACTAGACCACCCATCATACTGAGGCCTGACACCACAGGCAGAGGGCTTTAGAGCCCCTGGAAGGTCTGGTATTGCCCTATACTGCCCACCCTGGAGAGCAATATTGCACTTAGAAAATGGGTTAAATGCCAAAAAAAGTTTAATAATAGTTTCACTAAATAAAATATTTAAAAACATTGAAAAGTAAGATTTGTATAAAAATAGTCCCTCCACTGCCAGTTGAGGCCGCTGCAGTACTAAGCAATCTGCATGTTTTATTTACATCCCCCAACCCACCTGCAGCAGTGTGTGCAGTCATATTCTCTTCCCCACAGTGTGCACAGTTGGGACAAGAGACACACAGAAAAGAACAACCAGAGTTTCGATACTTTAGTTTTCTTTTAAAATATACTGGTTTTTGATCACGGTCTTGTGGGATGGCAGAGTAAGCATCTGAGACTGTGTGGTCGGCAGTTACAAACACATGTTTGGATCCAACAGCTGAGCGGTTCTGGTGAGATGTTACTGATTTCTCCAACACTGGGTTTATATGCTCATAGTGATAGTGTTATGGTGCTAATGTTTTATTTGAAATGGTTTTAAAAATGTACATCATAGAAAGTGGGCAGATCCTCGCTTACTTGCTAAGTGGGGAAACAGTATGGTTGAAACCACTGTAGCGGGCACAGTGATTCATTTTGAAAAAAGGCAGCCACAAGGACTAGTTATTTACTGGTCTCTGTTGCCTGATACCTGCCAGAGTCCTGGATGTTCTCAACGAATCAGGATCCAGGGTTTTCTACCCCATTTTTCTAATTCATAATAAAGTGCATGAAGTGGTATCTGACTAAAAAGTGATGCCTGCTGTGCAACACAATACAAAACACACAGTACATTAATGGTGTAGAAACAATGTATGAAATAATAAATAGTCTGAGAGCCACAGCTGTGGTTCTCTGACGAACCTGACCTGCGAGACTGCCATCTGTAGTCCAGGTCTGAAGCCACCAGCCCCTCACAGAAGCTCAGGTAGTCTGAGAGCCACAGACATGGTACTCTGATGAACCCAACCTGCCAGACTGCCACCCGCAGTCCAGGTCTGAAGCCACCAGCCCCTCACAGAAGCTCAGGTAGTCTGAGAGCCACAGCCGTGGTTCTCTGATGAACCTGACATGCCAGACTGCCATCCGCAGTCAAGGTCTGAAGCCACCAGCCCCTCACAGAAGCTCAGGTAGTCTGAGAGCCACAGCCATGGTTCTCTGACGAACCTGACCTACCAGACTGCCATCTGCAGTCCAGGTCTGAAGCCACCAGTCCCTCACAGAAACTCAGGTAGTCTGAGAGCCACAGCCATGGTTCTCTGATGAACTCGACCTGCCAGACTGCCATCCGCATTCCAGGTCTGAAGCCACCAGTCCCTCACAGAAACTCAGGTAGTCTGAGAGCCACAGCTGTTGTTCTCTGACAAACCTGACTTGCCAGACTGCCATGCCCAGTCTAGGTCTGAAGCCACCAGCCCCTCACAGAAGCTCAGGTACGGACTTGCCCTCAGGGACTGATTACCTCCAGGAAGCCCTAGCTGCCTGATTTTTCAGGCTCTCCACCCACCCCCACCTCCGATCCTGTTTAAACACACTTAAACCCCACCCCAGCTTTCTAGCTCACTCCTACAGGCTACTGCCACCCAGCTGCTCAAGTTTTGAGTGATAGCATCACTGTCTTTTGCGAAGCATTTTCCCTGTCTAGTGTAACTCCTCCTTCTAGCTCTCTCTAAAATTACCAAGTACAGTGGTTAACTGGACAACCTCTCTTTGGCACCAGTGTATCAGGCTTGATGACAGAATCAAGCTGCCATGTCCCCTATCAAAGGGTGCTATCTACTTCTGCTCCTTGCTACCTGGCTTGGTATAGCTGGCACCAGATGCCTAGCTGGGCCATTGCTGCCCCCCTCTGAACCACTACTGGGTAGTGCTTGCCTGTCGAATGAACCTTCAGAAACTGCCTCACTTGGCTGTGGGCAGCGACTCACTCGGCCTTACTCTTCAAACACGGGTGGCCACATGCCGTCCCCTTGCATAGGGGTAGTAATGGTTTGCTATACCCTAATAATTAAACCAGTGTCCAACCACCTGAATCATCTGAAGCCTCGGTGATGGAAGGTATGAGCCAAATTTAGCATAAACCTTTCTTCCAGAAAGGTCATCTTTATGCTCCTGCTCCTCTCTGGCAACATTCACTCAAACCCAGGCTCACTCACTTCAACGGGTCCTTGTGTTCATAAGGTTAAAGGCCAAAAATAGCCTCACTGAACATCTGCAGTTTAACCACAAAATTTGACCTACTTCTTTTTTTTTTTAGATTCTCTTTCTCACTCCCCAAGTCCGGAACTCTCTCGGGCTTACCCCACTGGCCTGATTGCTCTACCACCCGCCATCCCTCCCATCATCTTCATAGTCATTATGACTCTCCGAGGTCGCGATCCCCCTAACAGCCCTGGAGAGATTGAAGGGGCAGTGATGGGAGACCGGCATTGGGCGTGGGGCGGCGGCACTGGAGGACGTCGTCACCTATCTGGTTGAGGAGGGTTTTTCCCCTCTTGTTACACTCTCTCCCCCCCCCAACCCCTGTGCATAGTGCACGCATGCCGACTTCTCGGTGCATGACCACCCTGCCTGCATCAGGCCACACTATGTACATGCTGCCCAGCGCTCTGTGGTGCCCCCAATCTCCACAGGGGGTCGCCAGAGCGCCGAGCCCCCCACCTTCCCCCCAAGACAGGAGAGCAGCCCAGCAGGCACTCACTCCTATCCCTTCCCTGCCGGCACCCGAGCTCGCTCCCGAACTCGGGCCGCCAGCATTGTGCGAGGTGCGGCATCCAGCGCCTCAACCCTCAGTGCCACCGGGCCAGGCTAAATTTGACCAACTTCAGGCGTGGATAGCCCTCCATACCTCTGATATCCTCTGCTTAATGGAGGCTTGGTTGACCAGTAGGATTAAAGATAGCGAAGTTGCTCTCAAAGGCTTCCAAGCATACAGGATTGATAGAGTAGGCAAGAGAGGTGGGGGATGCCTCATCTATGCCAGGGACTCTCTGCAGTGCACCATCCTCCCTGGAACCAGGGTGGCTGAGGACCATGAGATAATAGTGATTAAGGCACAGGTCGGTAGAATGGCAAAACTCTCATCCTTGCCACAATCTACCTACCCCCCCAAGAAAGCGACAGCAGGCTTTCCCACAATTATGGACGTTATCAGCACCCTTCCAAAGGGGATGGAGCTTGTCATTACCGGGGGACTTTAACATAAATTGAGATGGAAAGGAGGCTGCCCCTTTCAGGGATCTGACAGCCACCTCCAATCTGACACAACTTGTCACTTGCCCCACCAGGCAGAACTATAAGACAGGAAACAGTACCCTCCTTGACTGGATCCTAGCAAGCTCACCATCCCGGATCTCTGAGATCAGGGTTCTCCCAGACACACTAAGTGAACACTCCTCAATCACCTTCCTGTGGTCTAATAAATTTACCAAAAGCCCACCCATCCTCATTGAAAGCAGGGTCTTGAGGAAGGGTAAACTTGGAGCCCTAAAATCAGCCCTTGTCCTGCATGACTGGACTCCTGTCGACCTGGCGCCTACCCTTGATCAGGCCCTCAGTTACTTCATTAAGGGCTTTAGCTCCATCTGTGACATCTATGCCCCCCTCACCAAAAGAAGAATTTGGGTACAGGCAAATGGCTGAATTGATGGGGAGCTCCTCTCCCACCTGAAAGAAAGGGACATTCTCTGGGAGAAGGCCAGAAACACAGGTAGCAAGCATGACTACCAGTGCTACAGAACAGCCTGGAACTGCTGCACCAAGCTAATCTGGCTCACCAAACTCAACTATCATAAGGCCCAGCTTTGCAATTCTTGGAGTGATGGGAAAAGATTCTGGAATAACATCAAAAAAACAGCCCTGGAAAGGAGGACAAGAAGCACCCTCAGCTGCTCAGCATCAGTCACACCCCCACTACAGACCCTCTAGCTATTGCAGAATCCTTCAATAAGACCTTCCCCAATCTTACTCCAGTGCTACCACCAGCCTATTTTCAACCTGATTTGAACCACTCCAACGATGTATCTACGGAGTGTTCTCACCCGACCTTCTACTTTAAAAGGGTCACGGTGTAGGAGGCCCTTACTATGGTCAAGAAAGTACTAGGTAAGACCAGACTGGGCAATGACGGAATAGACATGAAACTTCTATCCCTCACCCTGGACATTCTTATAGTACCCATTACCACGCTGTACAATTAGTCCCTGACCCTGGCCCAATTCCCGGCGGTTTGGAAGCAGACCCTAGTTATGCCAGTGCATAAAGGAGGTGACAAGTCTCTGGTAGCCAACTACTAACCCATCTTGATCCTTTCCCCCCCGTCCAAGGCACTGGAAAAGACTGTGGTGGGTCAACTCATTGACTACCTCAATAAGTATAATCTACTACGCCCCAGCTAGCATGGCTTCAGACAAAATCACAGTACCACCACTGCCCGGCTGGACTACATGAACTATGCACATAAGGCCCTGGATGAAAGCAGACTGGTGGGATCTGCCCTTATTGACCTCACCAAAGCCTTCAATACAGTCAACCACCCCCAGTTACTGACCCAACTGCAAAACATGGGTGTGGCGCCCAATGCTCTTTTCTGGTTCCAAGACTACCTCTTATGGAGAAATCAATGTGTCAGAATTGGGCAAACAGTATCCAGCGCAAGAGAGGTATCATTAGGGGTACCCCAGGGATCAATACTGGGGCCCCTACTCTTCAGCCTCTTCTTAAATGACCTTGCCACTGCCTGCAACACCAAACTATATGCAGATGATGCTCTGCTCCTGAGCAGCAGCACGTCTCAGGCTGCCCTACAATCTGAGCTGCAGAACTCCTTCTCCAAACTCGAGGACTGGTTCTGTAGTCATAAGTTGCTACTAAACTCAAGAAGACCAAGACCATGCTTATGTCCAGCTCCCACAACAAAAATAAGCACCACCCCCTCATCATCTCCAACTCATGCAGTGAGCTGCTGGAACAAGTTCACTTGTTCAAGTATCTGGGGGTCATAATAGACGATACCCTCACATTTGCACACCATATTGACACTTTGGTAAAGACAGTCAGTACCAAGATTGACATCCTGTATAGGCACAGGCAACACCTCTCTCCGGGGGCCGTCCGCCTCTCAGTCCACAGTTCAATTATATCTACTATTGACTATGGACTAGTGGTCTGTGGGGCGGCAACAGATAAGCGCTCAAGAGGGTTCAGACTGCGCTCAACAAAGCCTGCAGACTCACGCTGGATGCTGAGCATGGCACTCACACCTGTACTCTGTACGAACTTGCAGACTGGCTGTCATTAAGAAACAGGGTCAAATTCCAGACTTGCATCCTGGGGAAGAAGGCTCTATTGGGTAAAACACCACCTTGTGTAGGCAATTTGATCAAGGTGGCCAACTCGTTACAGGTCACCAGAGGGAGGACTAGAGGGGCCTTGGCAATCCCCTTCCATCACACCTCACTTGGGCAATGTGCATTTGCCTACAGGGCCCCGCTGTGGATGAAAGAACTCCCTGGGCATCACTTGGCCACCAATTTTCTGGCATAATTCAAAACTGACCTCAAACAGCACCTAATAACACTCTAAGTGCACCTGCCCCTGAGTTCAGCTGCACCTGCTGTCTCTGCCCCACAGCAAGCACTAGGCAGGCCTCAGGTACCCCCTCCCTCTGTCCCTTCTCATGACTTGCCTCAGTAATCAGTCTGCATCATGCTCCTTCGGCACCTGCCACCCCACCGTCCCCCAA
The DNA here is from genome assembly GCA_016271365.2 of Neoceratodus forsteri. Lineage (NCBI taxonomy): Eukaryota > Metazoa > Chordata > Ceratodontiformes > Ceratodontidae > Neoceratodus > Neoceratodus forsteri. Next base: position 1,098,936,150 of record CM028129.1, on the reverse strand, counting down.
CTCACAGTCCTGTGAGTTTCCCTAACAGTCACTACTAATGCAGGGTGCCTGTCCATGCCCCCTCACACCTCACCATTTACTTTAGCATGTCTTCTCCACTCAGCCTTCCCTCACCCCACCATTTATCCCTATGCCTTATTGTCCTTCTTCCCCCACCCTTCACCTCTACCGCATTACATACCTCTCTCTCGTACCTCCTTTCTTCACCCTACTACCAGCTATCCCCATCCCTCTGAACTGCTGACAAGGCACTGTGTGGCTGCTTATCACCCCCCAACCCTCATAAAGTGTTTTTCTTGTTATTTTAACTTTTAGCTATGTTTTGAGTTATTCTGTAAGTACTGAATCCAAGCTGTATCGTTCGTTGTAATGTACCTTTGCTTTCTGCTGTTGTTCTTTGTTTTGCAGTCTATGACGTGGAACCTTTGTAAAAGAGCTTGTGTTCAAAGGTCTTTTCTGAATCTCTAAATAAATAAATAAATAAATAAAAACAAGAAAACCTATAAACTTTAATTAAAACTTTTTTATAATTTGATTTTTTTAAACATAGCTTCATTGTCGAGAAAATTTCATTACAAAGCTTAACAACATTGTTTTCATGCATCTAAACAGTCACTGAAGAAATGCGTGTTTAAATGACCATTAATTTAATACCTTGGAGTCGTGGTCACCCCTCCAGGTAAACCAGTTATTTGTTGCATTACCTTTTACATTGTTTCTTCCAATGAAAATTGTATTTAAAGGAGATCTCCAATAAATACTTACAATGTTTTGACAGTCTATAATTAATCCAACTCATATGTAATGGTCAATTCATTAAAGATACACGACAGAGAATGCAATTGTAGGATACAAGGTCCTACTACTATATATCCACACTGGGCTACATACTGTATCACTTTCTGTGTCGTGTGTGCCAGCAGACACAGTAATCACAGAAAGTTACTCCTTGACAGAGTTATCTGATAACAGCACAGGACTCCAATCTTTTAACAAAAGGTGCTAACTAAAATGTTTAGTTGAAACGTTTTCCTTGGTACACCTGGAACTTGAACTGCCAAAATGCCTGTCTTTTTAGTAAGACCCTGTCTAAATCCCCCTCTTTGTCCTAGCACAGTTTGTTCCACACTCATGAATTTAAATTTGTGGCCCATACCATGAACACTTACGTGGGCAGCAGTAGTGTTCCTTTATCCAGTTTTGCTAGTATCCTGTAGTGTTCACTTTTCGACTCCTGAAATTTCCTGATTGTTTTTCCAATGTAAAAAAAAGTTATAACTGCACTGTGCCATGTAAACAATTGCACCGGTGTTATAATGAACGTGTTGTGAAGACTCGTATCTGCGACCAGAATTGGGAGTCTGTGAAACCCTGACCCACCAATAAGCCTGGGCAGCATTTACAAGCCCAACAGTGGAAAGTTTCCCATGGTAACTTTTATAGCCTGTTCCAAATGTAATTTATGCAGGTATTTCACCCACGTACATAAAACATCTTGGTTCAGGAGAGTAAACCACAGTTATAAAAATGATTATGGCTACTGAGGAGTGGATTGGTAGTTCCACTGGACATCCGGGACAGTTCTTGAAATGAGATGTGAGGTACCATTGGACACCAGTGACACATCTTGTCATGAGATGGAGAGAGGAAGGGGGCACCAGTGGATATCAGGGATCTTCTTAGCCCAGAATGGTGACAGGATGGGGGTTGCAGCCAAGCCCCAAATCAGCATTTCTGTCATATTTTTTTATTTGCATCAGCTGCCTGTCACTTACTACATACATTCTCCTAACCATTTTTTACTTAATTATACAGATGATAATATTTTAACTCATTTTAATGTAAAACCAGTGAGCATATGTTTCATTTGCTGGACTTAAAATGAAAATTAGTAGTGTCTAGAGCTGGCAGAGTTCTGAACAGGATGAAGCCCCAAATAATGTTAATTAGTGGACTGGATTGCAAATAGTTATCATGAGTTAACATCTAGTGCACCTGTTATTACCTTCCTTACATGGGTCATAAGAAGAAAATCCAGCTTAGAAATGTATGGCTCACTGCATTTTAGTTTCCTTATTCCACGAAAAAATATGAGTACTCTGAGCGACAATGTGCTTTGTTTCTCCCCAGTTCTTCTGAAACACAGATGCCTGCGATAAATATTTTACCTCGGGGACCACTATGATGAAAGTACATAATTAAATTCTTAATGTTTTTTATAATGGAAAAAGGGAAAAGCAAATAGCAAAGAGCTAGCAGAAAAACAGAACTAAAAATGTGATTACTAGTGAATTTGTCCTGGTGCTGCAGTACAGTAACAGTTTGTTTAAAATATGGGTTAAAGCATCAGCCACTGCTGTTGTACCTGGAAAATTGCATAATGATTTGTAGGAAAGGTCCCATACATTTATGTTCTCGTGGCTGTATTACACTGATTCAATATTATTACTGTATCAGATATTTGTCATTTACTGTATACAATATCCAAACTACTTTATCCATTTACATTTACCAGATTATATTATTTTATAAAATGGAGTTGACCAGTACTTTCTCCTGATTGATTGACAGCTGGTCACATGTGGCTGCCTTATCCCTTGTAACTCCCTGCAAGAGTAGTGTTATTTTCAGTGTATCCTGCCTCTTACCCCATGCTGGTTTGAGTCTTATTACAAAAGAGTTAAGTCATATTTCAAAGTGTTTGAGTCCTGGAACATTATAAATTGTCTCTGTTGGTTAGATTGCTGCTTCACTGGGCCTGATTTTACAAGATGGATGCAGGGCTTGCGTCAATCCTTGCGTTCACCACAAAGTTTGACACAGCTGCGCCAATGCCCCAGGACGCAGTTCGGTCCAATTTTAGAAGGGCTGGCACAGTTACGATAATTTTTATACTTTACGGCAGCTTGAACCAAAAGTTTGGCGCAAGCCCTGTGAAATGAGTACCCCCCCACGGACGCAAAGTTAGACCGGGGAAGCTGGTCTAACTTTGCTGCATCTCGGACTTGTGGCAGCTGGCTTTCAAAGATCGCAAATTCTCCCATTTGATGCAAGTCAAACACCCTGCCGCAAGTCCAGTGCAGCAATTGCAACCTCTTTTAAAATTCGGCCCACTATGTCTGCCTACACATGTGCTCAGTGGCTATGCTAATTAGGCTTCTGCCTGCCCTCCCACTGCCTATAAAAGGGTGAGGCCTTCGCACATTGGGAGTTCTTAGCCATTAGCTCCAATGCAAGCAGAGTGGGGTTGCAACTGTTCTGCATGTAATCCTATTCAGCAGACCTCACCAGGTCTGCCCCATTACCAAATCCACCAAACAGGTCTATTCCACCACATGATCTGCCCTTCCAGGCTCCAGGTCCATCTGCCCCATCAGATTGGGCCATCTCTTCAACCACCTCTATCCCATCGCTGGACCAGCCACCCCAGGCTCACCCATTTCCGGGCCAAACTGAGTCTGCTCAGTTACCAATACCTTCTGCCTTGGGGATAACACCACAAATTCATCCATCACTGACTTTGGCTCCCCCTGCCCCATTATCATGATGGCCATTGTCTGACTCATCTCATTTATTTGCTCCACCAAATTCACCCATGCCTTTCAGCTTTTATACCCCCCAGCAGGAATTCCCTGCACCCTCATGGGCTCTACCTGTCCCATTTCCCCCAGTAGGGGAGGAACTGGATCCAGAGGTCAAGGAACTAATAACTAGATGGATGCATGATGATCTTCCACTCAGCAGACCCTAACAGTACAGTTAAGCCATTCAGGCTTAAGCATCTGCTGTCCATTCTCTGCTTAGCAATAAAAAATGCATTTCTGTGTGTACAACTCTGTATTGATAATAATAATTACTAATGGATTTTAGAGTGTTTAATTAACTTCTTAACGGTTTAGGGTTTGATAGATTGGATTCTGCAAAGTTTAAAACATATGTATGTACTTAGTTTTTACTTGTTATATATTTCTAAATAAGATACTGAAGATAGACTTGTAAATTTCCAGACAAGCTGTGTCTTCATGAGTCCTGGAGCGTGACCCTCTCAAAACACCAATAAGGGACTTTCCACTGATAAACATAGACAGTATATTTTTACCCAATCAGTTTGAGTCGTAAGAGGTCAATGATCGGTCAACCCCATTGCATTTGTGGTTTCCTAGTCCACATGAGTGATCAAGGCAGTCAGTCCGGTCCCATCAATACCAATGCCTGACCACAACCTTGCTCTGTCTGGTAAACAACTAACCACAAAAAGTGGCCAACTGTTCAAATCTCCATCTGATGTGTGATTTATCAAATGAAGCATTTTATAGCAATGAAGGTTTTGCCCATGCAATCTCATTCAAAATATTGTGACGTCAAACCAAATTTACAAATCCAAACAACCTCCTTATATTAAATAGATGTCTTCTGGTCACGTACGCCCTTCAACACCAGAAAAATTTTAGACATTAGACCAATTAAAGTAATTTAGTTCTTCTATATCATCACTCTGCTATTTGATGTTCATTGGAATTCAGTCTCCCATTAATTCATTTATCAGAGAGTATTTAGGCAGTTACCAACTTCATGCAAGGTAGGAGACTCAGAGGGAGAAGCAAGGATCCTCTCTGCTCTCAGGACCTCGAGGGCATCTGTTTGTATTGGTCTGGTGAGTCTGATTACTTCCCTGTTAGGCATAGGACCTAACACTGACAGTCTGGCTTGTGCTTTTATTTTATTTTTCTGAGACTACCTTAGTCTACGACGGGAATATTATTTTTCTGCTTTGCAACTGCTGTTCAGAAAAATTTTAACTGTATTTTGAATTGTCATTTCAGTTTAAAACTGTGACTGTCTGTTCATTTTACTGCCAAAACTGCCTCGCACCTTGTAAGATTTAAGTGTTCACATCAGAAAAGTAAACAATTTTATTCATAAAGCCTGACTTTGGTATTCCTCCTCAATTTAATATTATAAAACATAGAGTACTTAGTTTAGAAAATGATAGCCTAAGAAGTAAGTCAGTACCCTTCAGATAACAGTTCTAGGTTATATTCATATAATTAAATGTGCAAATTTCTAATGCCCAAAATTACTACATAAATACTTGGGTTGGTGTATCAATGATTCTAGTAAAAGACACTGGTGTAAGATGTATGACTGTCCCAGGCACAAACAGATGGTTTTAAAATAAATATAATAATATTAGAAGAACTAGGAAGGACTCATCGTCCACTGACAAGTAAACATGTCCTTAAGGAAACTTTAGATTTTAATGAACACAGCAAGCACCTTCCTGGACTGAGATCACATAGTCTTGGTCAGTCAGGAGTCCGATAGAATAATTGTGGCAGGTGGTCTAGACCATAACACAGAGGTTACTCTTCCAACCCTCTGTGTTGTCATTCCTAACCTAGCCCAGTTAGTTAACAACTTGGAAAAACTGCCAGTCCCCGAAGGTCTCAGTGAAAGCCGTGTACATGAGACTGAACAACAAAAGAAGGAAAGTTATTTTTAACTTACGGTTTTTACCACCTGTCTGGTTTTAAACAAATGTAGTCTAGTTTTTGGCCATTTTGAGTGCTCAAATGAAAGGCTTGCCTATAGTTCGGTGGCCAAGCAGCCAGCCACGCCCACTTCCTGAGCTATATAAGCAGTTCCTGTAAAGCCTCACTGTGAAGCATTTTTTTCTTTGCAGCATGGCTCTACGCTTGTTCTCTGAGTGCTGGTTAACCCCCCCGGCTTGTCTCTGCAGGATTCTGTGTTTGTTTTCCTGCTTTGTTTGTATTTTGCCTTCGGCTATGTATGCTTCCTTCCTTTTTGGGGGCTTTTCTAGGTTCCTAGCATACTGCTGTTCAGAGCTCATACTGTTAGCTTTCAGCTACTCATAACTCTCAAATTACTTGAATTGCAACTACAAACCTGACTTGTGTGTTTCAGCTTAACTATAGCTGGTCCATGTGGCATATTTTATTACTTTCACCTGACTCAGATTTACTTGAACCTAGCTATACAGCTTACTCATGCTTGTTCTACTTACTTCATTGCTGCAGTCTCATTGCACTGCCTGTTGACAATGCTTAAGAGCATTATGCCTCCTTTATTTGCACTTGCAACTCAGTGTACTTATTTATTTACTACTGCTGTACAGGCCTACTTGCTTCCTGCTGCTGCATTGTTTACTCCCATTCCTATTGTACCTTGTGTAATCAGAGGTTAGCTGAAGCTCCTGCTGAGGCTATTTAACTAGCTTTTATATCTGCATGTGGTTCTTGGCCTTTCATCACTTCCTTGTTTGTCCTACGGCGGCACTGGGAGGTGTTTGGGGGGTCATGGCCTGTGTGGTTAATTCTGTTCTAAATTCTGTCTTCACCGACAAAAATCCTCGGGCCCAGATATTCAAAAGGGTTGCTCCATAAGAACAGGGTTGCGATGCTAAGTCTCACATTGTGCCATTCTCATGTATATTCAGCAGGAGGCAGTTGCTCCACTGGCAACAGGTTGTGCAAAAGAGCAATGCAAATGAATGCATGCTCAACAGGAGGGGAGGAACCATGCGCTAACCTCGCAACCCGATATTCAGTTGGGTTTGTGCAGGTTGGCTCATCATAACCAACCGCCTGCAACCTTGAGCCAAAAGGATCAAGTTGAGGACCCACAGGTGAGCTGCTGTATTGCAGGGCGCAACACAGCAGCTGCCACCCTGGCTGGCCCCAACTCGTCCCTGTGCCCCCACCAGCCCCGATTGCGGCATAGAGTAACACATACCTCTCAACTGTCCTCGATTTTGGCGAGCAGAATTGTCCTCTGTCTCTCGTAAAATTTGTGTTTCTGTGACAGAACAGTGGGGACTGTAAGCATAAAATAATATCAAACATTAAAAATACAGACTAGTTCTTCTTCAGAAATGCATCTTATACAAATCCCTTATTCTATCAGATTTCTGAGTGAATATTACCAATTGTTAAGATGTGTCCTGATTTGGCATCTTTGTCCCTGTTTTTTAAGCCTTGTCCCTGATTCATGACACAAGAGGTTGAGAGGTATGGGCAACATGAACCCCCACCACACATCTCCCACAGCCCGATCGCGGGCATCACAGTTCATGAAACCCCCACACATATCCCACAGCCCGATCGCGGGCAGTACAGTTTATGAACCCCCACACACACATCTCCCACGCCCGATCGTGGGCAGGCGTGTATAGCCCCAGTGCCCGATTGTAGGCAGAGCGTGTATAGAACCCCCGTGCCTGATCGCGGGCAGTAACCCTCCCCCCAACCCGAATATCTCCCTGGTGGTCCAGTGGACTGTAAAGCCGATCGCGGGCAGAATGTCACATCACAACCCCAAACATCTCCCTGGTGTCTAGTGTCCCCCACCCACCCAGGCCCCCACCTCGCTCCCCCGCGGCGGTGGCGACAGCATCCACCGCCTGCCGCCCGCGCCTGCCGACTGACTGTCGGTAGGGCTGCGCCCATTGGTGCAGAGCTACAGCCAATGGGTGTGCAGCCCATACCGTACATGACGATCTGATTTGTGAATGATGTTCATTCACAAATCTGAACTCATCATGTCGGACGATCGGCTACACCATTGGCTGTCTCTGCACCAGCAGCGCCACCGACAGACAGTCATCAGCGGCGGCGGCGGGGGGCGGGTGGTCTGTCCGGCTAGCGAGTGAAGGGCAAAATGGTGATGAAACACCAAACACCAGGCTGACGGGTGCGATACTGCCAGCGATAAGCTGCGATCACTGGACCCCAAAGCCGGTGAGAACCACGCGCGATCAGCGGTCCTTTGCGTTAAACCAGCGATCGAGCTGTGAAAGATATGAGGGGGTTCAGCAACACCTGTACTGCCCGCGATCAGGCTGTGAAAAGTGTGTGGGGGTTTCATCTACCTGTACTGCCCGCGATCGGGCTGTGGGATATGTGTGGGGGGTTTCATGTACCTGTACTGCCCGATCAGGCTGTGGGATATGTGTGTGGGGGTTTCGTACCTGTACTGCCCGCGATCGGGCTGTGGGATATGTGTGGGAGGGGGTTTCATCTACCTGTACTGCCCGCGATCGGGCTGTGGGATATGTGTGGGGGGGGTTTCATGTAACTGTGATGCCCGCGATCGGGCTGCATTGTGCGTTGGTCCCCGACGGCTGCTGCCTGGCAGGGTGGCCAGGAGCAAGTCCTCGGGGATCGGCGCACCTACATGCAAATGGCATGCAAATGGGGCCATAAATAGATGCAAATGACCCTCCTGCGCCTTGCATAAATTATGGCCCCATTTGCATGTCACCTTTTGAATATCGGAAATTTGAGCATGGCGCAATGGCACTTGCGCCACTGCAAGTTTAATGCTCAACTCCTGGCAGCTTGCGGTTTAAAGTTCACTGCGCCAGCAGCTGTGAGTTAAGATTCAAAGGAGTTGCTCAACAGCGCAACTCCTTTGAATATCACCCCGGCCACACACCTGCACAACTATTTTGAGCAGCGCAAGGGCTTGCGCCTCAGAATGGTGCAGTTTGAAAATCTGGGCCTCAGAGTTTGTCACATTGATTTGGCTATTCACGTCTGGCTGGCTTGCCCCAATCCAGTGCTGTTTACTTGCTATACAGTTGTTATGCAGGCCCACCTATTACTACTACTACTTACTGACCTATCAGGTCCACACTTGCTTACGCAACCGTTTCTCCTTGCTTACGCAAACCACTGCTTCATGCCTACTGGCGTCCCCTCGGCTTCGGCCTGGGATTCTACTGCACTCAATATGTATTCGACCTTGCAAGGTCTCAGCACTCAATGCTCATTACAATCTCAGCACACCGTGCTCATTCAGCTTACCTGCTTTCAGTTCTCAATCGATCTGGGACATGCTAGCCATTCTATTTTGGCACAGGGTTCCTGCAGCCGATGGTCTCATTCTGCTTTAAGTCCGCGTCATCGAGCGAGTCCAGCTTGGAGCAGGATCCTTCTCACCTGGCCCATAGTTGGGAATGTCTTCACCCCTGGTTTGGCTTTAGCTGCCTGTTATGCAACAGCAGCTCCTTGTGTAGAATTTAAGACTAGCAGTGAAGGGTGGTTACGATGATCTCCTTTGGCTCTAGTGTCTCACTATATAGTGTTTCCCTAGCGAGGCACCTTCACTGCATCCTCCCTATGACTGCTTCTGGTTCACCTGGTTTGATTTAGGCCGGGTAGGCCAAGTGAGTGCCTCAGCAGTTGTTGCTCTCCTCCTGCACCTTGGATACACGTATTGTTGCAGAGTTTTCTCGCAACCTTCCACGGCATTCCTGCTAGAGGGTTTGAGTGAGAGCCTTCCTCTAAATTGGAATATTTTCCACCTCCCTTTAATTGGGTTTTCCAAATTACAGCTGCAGAGCCGTCACTAAATAAATTATCCCAAGCCTGGAGGGAAGGCGACCTAGGTCTTGGATCCCTAGAGATTGCCTCCTTATAGGGTTTTTTTCTCTCCTCCATTGCCTCAGGTCATAACACTTAGTTAGCTTAGTTGTTTCCCTTAGTTTCTTTAGGTGGGTTCCGTTGTTGGATAGAGGTGGAGGATGTTCTGCTGTTCCCTGTCTCCTTAGGGGATCCTCTACTCTCTAAGCAAACCATCGGTTTCCTGCTATGCAGCCTGGGCAGTCATTACGATAACTGAGCATCTCATTGCATTATCAAACTGCCTATACTTCTCTACTACTACGTTACAGTTGCTACTCCTATGTCATAGTTACTGATTGCTCACATGCTCATGTTGCCTCCTTTTGGGGGTGATACTACATTTTTTTTGGGGATTCCTAAGGTACCTTTAGCCATGGGAACTGTCCCATTGCACCTCTAGGGGTGGAACCCTCTCTGAGGGTTCCTTACATTCGTACCCCTACAGGGTGGTAATTCCTCTGGAATAGAGTGCGAATGGCTAAAACCAAACTAACACAGTTGCACAAGCATAACACCATGCTGGCTGCATAGGCCAGTGAAATACTATTAAAACTGATTGTATCAAGTCATTCACAGTTTTGGCTGCATGTTCAGCTTACAAAGAAGTTCAGAGGCTACAGGCACTTGTAAAACCTGTCTGTCTAGGAGGTGTACAGTCATTAAGACCATTAACTGTAAATCAGGCTGATCTTTTCCACTCTAAATTTTAAATATGGGACTTGATTTTCAAAAAGCCCATAGATCACCACAATTTGCAGTGATCTAGGGCTGTGGCAGAGTCAGGGTGTGTCAGGGACCCGGTGCTCAGTTTTATAAAAATAGGAGTCCCTGCACCAAAGACCCGATAGGTGACACATATGTGGCGCACCTGCGGGGGTTTGACAGAGGAATCCATCACCCCTCCCATCTGGCGTAAGCTTAGACAAGCCATGGAGGGTTATCTGGCTGAAAGGTAGGGACCAGGGCTGCTGGAGCAGTGGAGGTGCCATAGGACATGACTGGAGCACAGGGGGCACTGAGAGAGAGAGCAGAGGAGGCACCTGATGAAGTGCCAAAAAGAGTAACAGACAGTCGCTCGACCAGGTGGGAGGCTGGCATGGCAGCATCATCCTCACACAGACTCAAGGTGGAAGCAGCCCTGGCACCTGTTCCACAGGATCCACAGTCACCTACAAGGGCAGGTGGCAGTGGATGCAAGTTTACGGGGTGCATGCGGTGCATGGATACATGCCCTGGGCACCATGGCAGTCCCCTGGTACACAGCCCCCCGAGTGTTGGCTGGCAGTTGCCTGACTACCCTGCCGGGGACTGAAGTCATGTGGAGTATGTGCCAGGGCTGCTTCCACCTTGGGTCTGTGTGATGATGGTGTTGCCATGCCAACCCCCCTAACCAGTCTAAGAGGCTGTCCGCTACTCTGTTTGTCACCTCTGCCACTCCCTCTCAGTGCCCCATTGTATCCTATGGCACCCCCACTGCTCCAGCTGCCCCAGTCCTCACCTACCAGTCCCCCCCCAAATTCCGCCCTACCAGGCAGTGGTGCAGGGCCATTAGACCACCTTCAGGCTGGTCTAACATCAGCCCTCTGGTGCGGCCATGGTGGTGCCTCCAGAATTGCAGTTAAGGGGATGGTGCAGCCCTGCCACGGTGCAACCACCCTTGTGACCTGGAGCACAGGCACTTTTGACGCAAGGGTGGTGCGGGGGGGGGGCTTTGCCACACAGCATCCTGATTTCGGCACAGCTGGCATTCAAAAATCGGGATAACCACAAACTTTGACGCAAGGTACCAGTTGCATCCTACCCCTTTGGTACAGGCACCTTGCATCAAAGTTTTTCTGTTGAAAATTGAGCCCCTGGTCTTTTACTGTTGTGATAGGAAACTGTTTTTATACCTTTGCATGCTGTCATGTATTCCTTTTTCTTTGCCTAATATTCTTATGTATTTTGGACCCATTTTTTCAATATTTCTTATCTAATTGTTATTGCCATTATTGCTACACTGATTACCTCTCTCCTGAATCCTCAGCAGCTACTGCTGTCATTATACTGGCATGGTAGCGCCAGTATAGTTAGGGTTGAGTGGAGTGCTCTGGTAAAGGCCAATTTCTGCACCTTAATAGCTTTGGTGGCATTCAGTGGAATAGCCCAATATTTTGCATGTGTGGTATGGCTGGCAGAGTCTCAAGATGTGAAAAGTTTTGTGACAGAATCTTGCGCAGTTTCTGAGATTTGGAATGCTGATTTTAGGAAAAGTGAAGATTTTTTTTTTCCTATACTTATAGGTTTTTTTTTTGTTTGCTCTCACGCACATCTTAGACAGTATGGAATTTTTTTTTCCACAAAACTTTCAGGGTAGAAGCAGCCTGTGCTGAGATAGTGCATTTCAAAGGTTCTGTAAACAAGTATTAAACGGTTCCAGAATTATAAAGATTTTAAGGTTTTTTTTCTGAGTGGTTCTGAGCATGCTCAGTGAGATTTTTCAGTTTATCCTGTGGATGTAAATAATAATAAAAAAAATCACTCATGAGGGTTTATCATTTGTGATTTATCGAGCATAACTACATTTTTTTTAATACTAAAAAACATTGAAAATAAATAAAAATGACGCATTTTCAAAACACAAACACCAGAATCTAGCTAAACACATCCCGTTTAGCTAGATTCTGGTGTTTGTTTTAAAACAAAATGGCCAGAAATACCTTTTCTAGGCACCAGAAAATCTAGGGTGCTCAGCTTAGAAGAGGAGTGCATTCTCTGTATGAGAACAGCATGACTGTTTTTACATCTGCTGTTGCAGATAGAGATGTCCTATATGTCTGCCTGTCCATCTGTCTGTCTCTCTCTCTTGATTCTTTTTTTATTTTTATTCTCTCCTCTTTCCAGCTCAGCTAGCTGTCCATCTTTGTTCCCCGATCCTTTCAATGAATACAATAAAAGCAGACCAGGACGCCCACCACCAGTACCACTTGTCCCCCTTTCCCCTCTGGATAGCCTGCCCCCTTCCCAGTGTTTGTTGCATTTAATTAATATTAAGCAGACCAAGGTTCCCACCCCCAGTACCACTTTTTTGGAACCCCCCTCCTCTCCAGGTTGCCCCCAAATATAGGTGGCGGCACTGGGGTGTTCACCTCCAGTGCTGCCAAACCAGTATCCTGACTGTGGGGTGCCCAATCCTCAGTGTCTGCCCAGTGTCTGCAACATCCTTCTGCGAACTCAGAAAACCATCCCTTGTTAATCCTTTTTTTTTTTTTTTTAAGTTTCAAACCTGTAAAACAAACAAAAAAAAAGAACACGGTTCCTCATCAATCCCTCCCCCCTCACACCCCACCCAGCCCATTACTCAGCACCCCCTACCCCACACCCCCAACACACTCACCTGAACAGGTCCCATGGTGTAGATCCACACTCTGATCAGAAGGATGTATTGCTGCTGGGAACCGGCAACTGTGATATGAGAAAATAAAGTAAGTCCAGTTTAATTTATTTCAGTGGGTTCTGAACATGTACTTATATCTTTGTCATTTTTTTATATTTTTACACCAGATTTTTTACATGGCCTTTTTGGGACCCCTCCTCATGAACAAAGTAAGTGAAATTTTTCAATTTCATCTCAAAAGGGAATTTTGCATTACTCCGTGAAATCACATTTTGGGTAGGATCTGAACATTTTCACTTATCATGTTCAAAAGGTGGGGTCATAACAAGACTATGTTGAACATCTGGTGTAAAAATATGGTAAAATAACCAGGTTATGACTGTACATTGAAATATTTTAATGTTCACTCATAACTTTGCTAATTTTCAATTTTTTTTTTTTTAATTATTTTATACTCATGCTCCTTGGCCCTCTCAATTTGGGGAGAGCCCCAGCCCCATTACCCTGGCATCTACCAGCCAGCGCAGTACCCCAGGGATTACCCCCCGGCGGGGTCAGCAGAGGGGGCCCTTCCCCCACTGAAACTGGATCCGTTTGCGCCGTGGCTAGCCAGGTGTGGGGCTGCGAGCTCCCCCTCATCATCCTCTGGGAGTCTTACTTTTTTCTCTGTTTTCTCCCTCTTGTGGGAGAGCGGCATGCAATAGCGCCAGAGACTGAGCCCGCGCACACTTCTGTGTGCGAACCAGTAAAGCATCTGCCACCACCGCCCCCTGTGATGCAGCTCCGTGCCATCGAGCCCCAGCCTCCGCTAGGGGTCAGGTGAGCACCGGCCGCTGTAATCTCCCCTTCCCGGAGATGGAGAGCAGTCCATAGGATACGCAATCCATCTCCTCCCAGCTGACCCCCGGCAACCCGTGCTCGTTCCAGAACACGGGTCACTGGCAGGGTGGTAGGTGTGGCACTCAGTGCCTCAACTCTCAGTGCCACCAGGACAGCCAATTTTCAATATTTTGACTCCAAACTTTCAACATACCAATTTTTTCAGACCAGCTCATAAACGTGACAGGTGTCATTTTTCAAATCCTGAATGAGACATGGTTTCACACTTGAAGTGTGAAATGATGCTTCAGCCAGTATTCTATAAATGCCACATGTCACCTGTATGTGACGGAGTCATAAAACCACTGTCTCAGAAACATGGAGTCAAAAAAAAAAAAAAAATTACTGAGAAATGTTGTGTGTTGTACCAGCCTTTATCCCAAAGGATAGTGTTTTGTGATCCCATACTGGTGAGTTGAGTTTGGTGGTGAGCTCAATGACTCAGCTTTGATGGGGCAAGGCTGGGAGGGCCAGCACAGTCATGTGACACTAACCCCCAACCTGGAAAGGGAATATGCAAGATTACCTGCATGAGCCCAAGTAACATTTAGTGAAGAGAACTCTTCTCTTGGCATAGGGCCCTGCATTTCTGCACCCATGAGGCCTGAGGGCCCTCTGCTTCGGCTGACAGATGGATTCTTTGCCCTGTGCATCTGTGTCTCTGGCTACACTGAAGCACAGGACCTACAGAGTCCTGTACTTCTGCAGTCCACCAGACAGCCTCTGGAATTCTTGACATCTGCTGCTGCACTTCCATTGGTTAACAGAGTCTTCCCTTGTGTAGAGTCCAGAAGGCCCTGCATGACTGCATCTGATGGGGCCTGCATGAATGAGGATAAAATTCCACTGTCTCAAAAGAAAGGACATTCTTTGCAAAAAACTGCATTATTTCACCAGTCAGTGTTCAGTTTCATGCAACAAAAGGAGGGATGTGGTGTTAGAGTTACCACCTAACTCCCCACCCCACCCCCAAGCAACAAAGGAAAAAAAAACATTAGGGGTCTCTGAGTCTTGCTTAAAATCAGTGGTGGGATCTTCCTTGGGTTGTTAACCCTAATACTCATCCCTCCCCCCAGCCTGTAGACTCCTGTCGGAAGCACAAGGTGCAGCTCCATACCAGGGTCTTATAGTGATACACTCTTCAGAGGCAGAGAAGTACTGTATGTCTCGCCACATGTTGCCAATAGAATCTGTTGTAGCTTTCTTCATGTAGGGCCCTGCAGGAAGAAAAGAGATCATGTCTGATTTTGCTGAGGGGAGGGGGTGGGCATTAGGGTTGACAGCCCCAAGGAAGACCCCACCACTAATTTACCAAGACTTCAGAGACCCAAAACCCTAATTTTTTTTTGTTTTTGCTGCTTCAGAGGTAGAGATGTGGAGTTTGTGTTGGAGACGCTAACACCACATTTCCCTACTTTTGTAGTGTGAAGTTGAACCCTAACTGGTGCATTAATGCAGTTTTTTTGCAAAGAATTTGTATACTACCTGAACATGCTATGATTTTTAAAGAGCTGGTGACGTATTCAGGAAAACTTTAGCAAAACATAATATTTAGGCACTGTTCTGCTTGTATTTCGTATTAGTTCTGTGTTCCTCCTCGTCATTATTTAGTAGTGAGCAGATCTGCATGAAAACAGGATCTTTGCTGTTAAAGATTTCATCTATTCCTGCTGCTTTCTCCCTACCTGAAGTCATAGAGCACTGCTTTTGATATCACAATTACTCCCATGGCAACAGACTGTGATGTCACAACAGAGGATTATGACTTGAAGTAGAGAGTAGGCTATAGAGTCAGATGAACTCAAAATGAACTCAAAGGGACAACAATCATATATTCATACACATTTCTGTAGTAATAAATTATGTGGAGGAGAAATATATCAAACATAAATGGAATGCTAGCAGAATTGTACCTAATTATTATGTTTCTTAAAGTTTTCTTAGAGGCGTCAGTAGCTCTTTAACTGCAGCATTACAGGCCATTCCAATGAATTGCATGGAATGGTGTGTCTGCAGTTGTGGAATGTCTTAGACTCTAAACAAGCTAGGCAATCCATGGGCATGCCCCACACCCAGGACATTTTGAAATATTTACATTAAAGTGGTGGCCTTCCTAGCATTTTAATGGTGAAAGCAGTGTTTGAAAATCCTGGTTATTATCTGTATTTCTTACATGTGGAAAGGTCTGGTCACTGGACCCAAGAGGGCGACAGACAGAGAGACACCATTATCCCAGCAGATCTGTCTCCCTCTCTCACTCTCTCTCTCTTAGAACCCAAACAATACTCCTCTAAAGCTGACGTTTCTGTGCCCCAGCTCAGCTCCAGATTAAACAGCTGATAATCAGCTGCTGATTCATTGGCTTCCTGGGCAAAAGCAAACCCAAAGATAAGAAAAGAGCCCAGTTCACTCGGGTTCCTTATTTTTTTCCATGTTGTGCCCTGCAGCTGACATCCAATAGAGTCTATACTATAAATTGCATCTCCATCCACCTAACTCCCCCAGAAAAAAAAACAACTACATTGGGGCATGCACAACCACAGGGTCCAAAGTTGTAACATGCCCCTTCACTTTGGTACCAAAAATGCAAACTTGTTTGCTTTCCATCTTCGCTTGCCAAGACAAATGCCAAGCAGTTTTTCATTCAGAGGTATTATGATAGAAGACTGTGACATTAATTCAATTGGTGTGAGTTTTCCCTCCCCCTCTTTTTTTATTTCAAAGTTCAGCTGACCCATCTCAGTGGCCACTTACCTGCCATGAAGTTGCTGATGGCTAGAGAAGTGCAGAGCACCCTATACAGTGGCTGCCTGGATCCACAGGGAAGACATCACTCTCTGGGTTCCAGTGACCAAGACAACACAAGTCAAGTTCTGGAAGCTGTGCTCCCTCTGTCATCCATCACCACCAGTTTGCTTGCCTTGTCTCTGCGATCAATCTGCTGTCCCCGTCTACCACTGCTAATTCTGGTAGTGGTTTACTAAGCTTGCACCCTCAGAAGCAAGAACGATTAGTTGCTCCCCCCTTCCCCATTATTGAAACACGCACAGGACAGGACAAGTTCTAAATTATGGGATGTCATGTTGTGCACAATACTGAAGTTCGACCTCTGGGAGCTTCTGCTTGTATTGCTAAATGTAATTTCTGACCTGAATGAATGACTCAAAGACAGGACATGTTTCCCATTTGTGAGGTTGCTAGCTGGCACATGGATGATACAGAACATTACATTGTGCTTTCTGTACCAAACTGGGGGTGATGAAACTTCATTGCTTTTTAAAGTTTCCTATTGATGAATTTCTTTTCATTATATGCATATGATATATATCTATGGAATGTCTGGATGCCCCTCACTACTGTAGCTTGGTGTGTGTGTGTGTGTGCTTGTGTGTGCACATGTGGATGGACTGAAGAAGTAACATGATTCACTTACTCCAGGGCTGTGCTGTGAGGTATTGTCATGTCATTATTTGAGCTCGGGTTTTACTATATATAGTCTCAGACTAGCAGTAATAGCCATCTCCGACGCGCTTAATGCATTCTGAAGCTTTGCAACCCATATAAATAATATTAGGTGCTATTCATTAGTCTTGTTTCAGTTGTTTGCATTGTAGAGATTTTTTTAGTTACCACACCCACATACATCCATGTTATAGTGTATGGTGAGGGATTGTTATGCGTAGAGATCCATCCTAGCCAAAATGTTCTTGTGCCAGAGTTCAAAGGTCATAGAACGGGCTAATACCCTACTGTGGTACAATAACATTTTAGCTAGTCTGGAACGTGCATGAGCCACAGTTTAACTGAGGTAGCAGAAACTGCAGGATCAACCAGACAGAGACTCGTGGTGGCGGCAAGATCATTAGAACAAATCCTGCAGATGCTGGATGAACCAGATACGAAAAAAAAGCAGGATCAAGCACATATTTTTACTTATAGAGAAAAATGCAATGCAGGATCAATCGGATATTTAAAAATTACTCAAGATTCCTCACAGTGACAGTCCTCTCTCACTTAGTAGGAAATATGTCTGCCATGTTTTTTTAAATTCCTCCCAAATTCATCTGGTCCCTAACAACCACCCCACTGACCCTGGCAATCCCAACCTTAAATCTTGAAATAAGACGCATCAGCAAAAATGTCTTTTTCTATTAAAAAAAAAGGTCAAACTGTTTTTATATTCGTTTAAGGGGCACCATACACTATAAAAAGTACTGGATGGCAACTCTGTGCACAGCCAGGGTGTTCTGCCACCTCGGGGTTCTGATTCCCATGAACCTCTTGAGCTTTGCTCTCGAGGTCAGAGGGACTCAGGACCCCTCTGTGGTAGAACACACTGGTTGTGCATAGTTGCTCATCCAGTATTCTCTATGCTATTTTTTGATATATTAAACTTATTCTTCTTTCTCCTGACTGTAATAGCGAGTAGATGAAGCTTTTCATAAAAGTGCAATTTAAATAAAAGTAATTGTATTCCCTGTGCTATTTTATCATGATAATGATAATGGCTATGAGTACCTCTGGCTTTGATTATTTTATTTTAAATGTATTTTGAATATGATTTTGCAAGCTACATAACACTGCACACAGCACACAGCCACAATATGGCACATACTGTAAAAGCTCTGTGGCTTAAGTATTTTCCTGGATGCTGACAGGGGTTATTAACTTACATTTAGAAATCATGGCATCACTATTAATCACACAGCTGCCTTGAATTCAACATTTTTTTATCTTCCCCAAACAGCAAATGAACATGAATACAATAAGGGGTAGTTTTAGTGCAGAAATAAGTGATACTTCCCTACAGTTTGGAGATGTGATGATGAGAATGACAGCACTGACAATAGTGATGAAGACTGCCGGAAGTGACTGGGACCAGGCAGTTATCCAATTATCAGAAAGTCAGGTTTGCCGCCTGAATTATATGAAAGTGAAATTTCCTGGTCCCAGCCCAAGCTAGCAAGGCAAAATGGAAAATGCATGCATTTTCTGTCCCTATGGACGCATAAAGTTGAACTTGAACTGGGATCAATCAGGGCGGGGGCAGAGTGGCGCTGCGCACACTTGCAGGCTGGGCAGGCAGTCAGGTGGTTAAGCAGAGCATTTACTTACTATGTTGGTGTTTTACAGCCTTAAATACTGGGGGAACAGAAGTGATAGCAAAGTTAGGGCAAGAAATGCTGGTGGGACATGTCCTCCATCCTTCTCTATAATTACACCCATGTCTGCTGGCACCAGCATGGCTCCCTCTCAGTCCCTCCATATTTTTTCTCTCAGGGTCCCCCTGTGGCACTCACCCACACCCCAGTGCTACTCCCTGCACCTCCTGCCTCACTTGTCCTCTCCCCACCAGCAGCCACTTTATGCAAACTTGAACAGAATGAAGCAGCAAAAGGCAAAACAAAAACCCCAACTTGGTCCTGATCTGTGCTCAGTCAGGATAAGGAATCATTTGAACCCAACCTGTCCGCTGCCCCTATAATAATAAAACCTGCCATTTTAATGTTAGCGGTGTCCTTTAAATACTCCACACTTCAAAACAGTCATGAAAAATGGAAAACTAAACAATCAATCAATTAGACAGAGGCAGGGTGATATCAAACAGGAAGACACAACAGCACCATGAGTCTACCATGCAAAACATATGCACAGACTGAAATTTCCCTTAAAACACTTAGATTTATTTATCATTAAAAATACATTTTTAGTGGAATAAGATCTCAGTATAGGAACACATCAACCAGCCACTGGCCACTGAATAGCAGTCAGGCAGTGGAAAGATACAACCCCGAGGAAAGCATCCCCTTGGGCGCTTTGACATATTTCCTGTCAGCCAAACTGGTGTCCTCAGCTTAGGGCATCAATATGTTTTGCTGGCTTGCTGATTTGAAGTTGTATCTTTTTTCTTTGATTTACTGTTATAGAAAATAAAAAAGCAAATATGTGTAATTAGATGTTTGTGGTTTGTGCATGTCCTCACTGCAAGCATGATTGGTCTTAAGTGCAGTAGGGGAGCTGGAAATGCTGGCTTTTCATTGGCTAATATAGTGAGCTTTTTGGCAAAAAAACAAAACAAAAAACTATAGCTCAACTGAAGGAAAAAAAAAGGAACAGCTTGAATGGGCCATTCAAAAGTGAGAGGGCTACCTGTCAATTACTGTACGTACAGTATGATCCCAAAAGCAAGGCCAAACATGCACTGCTGCTGTCTTGAAGCTTCATTGTTAACCTTACCTTTGAAGCCTTCTCTTTTGTCTTATTATTGCCCACTACCAGACATTATGGTAACCCAAAAGACAGCAATGTATACTTTTTTGAAGCAATATATATACACTTTTGATTAAATTTTTCATTTTTTACAAATGGCACCTGTCATTTTAATCATGTTGCATTTTTTTCTCTTAACTTTGCAGTCCAGTTTGTTAGTGTTACTTGTGACAAACCATAACTCTAGAAAAGTTTCCATGGGAGTAATGTATACACTAACCTAATAAGTGGTGAGCTTAACAGAATCGTGTTAACATTTGCTTTACTTTTTCCTTAATGCCACTTCTTAAATTGCATTTATAAATTCACTGGGTCTGTGGGCAAATGAATATGTTAAGTGCTTATGTATATGTAGGTACTTTGGCTGAAGTCTGTCTTGGTCTTGTGACCAAGACTTTCCCACCCTCATGAGAGGTACCAAATGGACTCTAACTGGCTGATTAAATAGAGGATAATGCCTAAGTTAAGGTGGTTAACCACGGTGTAATCACCTTGAGCAGTTGTCATGACAACTGAGTAAACCTCAGGGGAGGAGTGGCCCTGTATGTTAATGAAAATATCAAAGCTACAGAAATTCAGAATACACATAAGGAGCCAGAAGAACTGTGGGTCACCCTGGAAACAGGAAATGGGACAGCCATAAGAACTGGGGTTGTCTACAGGCCCCCAGACCAGAGGGAGGACATAGACACATTACTGTTAGAAGATATACAAAACAAGACAGCTAAGGGAGGTTCTGATAATGAGGAGTCTTCAACATGCGGATACAGATTGGTCAATACCAGCAGGAGCATCTGCCAGAACTAGACTCATAGTGGATTCCCTGCAGGGGAGGCCTCAAACAACTGGTACAGCAACCCACAAGAGACAGGGCTATCCTAGATCTAGTACTGACTAACAAAGAGGGATCACAGATCTCCAGGTAGAAGGTCACCTGGGGCCAGTGACCATCACATGGTATGGTTCAATTTGGCTACTACATCTAAATCATCCCATTCAAGGCAAAAATATGGGACTTCAGAGGAGCTGACTTTGATAAGATGGCCAACAAAGTTAAGCTAGCCCTGGCAAAAGAAACACAGGTGAGGGTACAGGCAAAGTGGGCAAGCATTAAGGATGCAATACTTGAAGCAACATCCCATTGTATTAGACAGAAAAGGAAGTGCAAAGAAGAAGGAAACCACTTTGGTTCTCAAATACAGTAGCAGAAAAGTCAGAGCCAAAGGCTGGCCTTCCAGGAAATATAAGGGAACACAAGCAGGATGAAGATAGGAGGCATACCAAACTGCCCTAAGGGAAGCAGGTAAGGCAGTAAGGCAGGCAAAGTCCCAAACTGAGGAAACACTAGCACGAACAGTAAAGAAGGTGACAAGACTTTCTATAGATACATTAGTGAAAGGAGAAAGTCCAGAGGGGGTATGCTAAGCTTAATGGAGAAAGGAGCATGTGAGGAGGAGGACCCTGTAAAGGCATCTATCCTAAGTAGATACTTTTGCTCAGTATTTACTGAAGAGAAGGTAGGGCAGGGCCCACAGCTCAGCATCATGGACACAGGGGAGGAGGTGAGCACTACTCACCTCCACAAAGAAAGGGTCCTACAAGAGCTTGCTAAGCTCCAGGGTGGATAAGGCAATGGGACCTGATGGCATACATCCCAGGGTACTTAAGGAACTAAAGGAGGAACTAGCAGGGCCATTAGCAGAATTGTTTAGTGAGTCTTTGAGCACAAGAGGTCCCAGAAGACTGGAGAAGGGCTCATGTGATCCTGCTCCACAAGAGTGGTAGCAGGGAGGAGGCGGGGAACTACAGACCGGTCAGTCTTACCTCAGTAGTGGGCAAGATTATGGAGGCACTCCTTAAGGAAAGGATAGTGCAATGCCTGGAATCCATAGGGGCACAGGATCCAAGACAGCATGGGTTTACAAAAGGAAGGTCCTGTCAAACTAATCTCATAGATTTCTTTGACTGGGTAACCAGAGTGGTGGACCAAGGGGGAGCAGTTGATGTCACCTACCTTGACTTCAGCAAAGCTTTCGACACTGTTCCACATAGAAGATTGATAAATAAGCTGGGTAGGCTCAGGGTGGGTCAGAAGTTGGTCAACTGGGTGGCAAACTGGTTGGCGGCAGAAAACAAGTGGTGGTAAATGGTATACAGTCAGAAGAGATGCAAGTCACAAGTGGGGTACCTCAGGGATCAGTCCTGGGGCCAGTCCTCTTCAACATCTTCATTAGTGACCTTGCAGATGGAGTAGAGGGTAAGGCTTGTCTGTTTGCAGATGACACCAAGATCTGCAACAGAGTAGATGATCCAGATGGGGTGGGCAGAATGAGAAGAGATCTGGATAAACTAGCAGAATGGTCAGAAGAGTGGCAACTGGGATTTAATGCAAAGAAGTGCAAAATCATGCACATAGGGAAGAGAAACCCTGAAGCCACTTATAGGCTGGGAGGAGTTGCTAGCAGTCACAAAGGAAGAAAGAGACTTGGGCATCATCATCACTGATGACCTAAAATCATCAAACAGACCTCTAAAGCAGTAGGTAAGGCTAGGGGGTGTTAGGGTGTATTAGTAGAGTATCACAAGTCGTAGAGGGGGTAATAATCCCTCTGTACAAGACACTAGTTAGGCCCCATCTGGAGTACTGCGTGCAGTATTGGAGGCCACACCTTCACAAGGACATTAACCAAATTGAGGCAGTCAGAGAAGGCACCAAAATGGTGCAGGGACTGCATCAGAAGACATATGAGGACAGATTAGCGGAGCTCAATATGTATACCCTTGAGCAAAGGAGGGAGAGAGGTAATATGATCGAGGCATTCAAACACCTTAAGGGCATAAACAAGGTGACAGAGTCTAATATGTTTAAATATAAGAAAAATAGCAGGACAAGAGGACACAGCATGAGATTAGAGGAGGCCGATTAAGGGGAATGTGAGGAAATTCTTTTTTCACAGAAAGGGTGGTGGATGCATGGAATGGCTTACCACAAGAAGTGGTGGCTATGAATATAGTGCAGGGCTTCAAACAGGCATGGGATAGGCATAAGGGAGCAATACAAATGACTATGAATAGATAGGCCACTGACAGAGCAAAGGCCAATGGCACATTTATAAAGTAGAAAAAGAAATGGGCAGACTGGATGGGCCTTGCGGTCCTTATCTGCCGTCAACTTCTATGTTTCTATGTTCTATATTTCTATGTTTCAAGAGTACAGCTCGAGTGATTTACAGTTGTCATGACAACTATGAGAGGTGATTATCTCTGTGATTGACCACCTTGACTTAGGCACCATCTTTTATAGTGTATGGGACCATACACTTCAATAAAATGCCACTTACATTTTAGCCGACTAGATTGGAGAGGACTCTGGACCTGGTACTTTCAAATGGGGAGGCTGTAAGAGATCTGGTGGTGGAGGATTCTCTGGCTAGGAGGGACCACCACTCAGTGTGGTTCCTGCTCAATATGGGAAGGGAAACAGGGGATACGGAACTAGGGTGATTGACTTTAAAGGGGCAGACTTTAAAAGGATGGGGGAAATTTTGGGTAGGTATCTGTTGGGAATTCAACCAGACATGGATGCTAGTCAAAAATGGGATATTATTAAAAAAAAGTCTGATGGAGGCCACTGGAACTTGTACAAATACACCGAGTAAGAAGGGAAGTGCAAAGAAGCTCAGCTGGTTGACTCAAGAGGTTATGGAGGGGGTGAGGGCCAAGAGAAGGGCATTTCGGAAAATCAAGAAATCGGGAAGGGAGTTGACAAGGATAAGTATATGAAGAAGTCCAAGAAGCTTACCAGGCTAGTCTTAGAGTGGCCAAGGCTTCAAGAGAGCTGAGACTGGCACAGGGTATTAAGGAAGGAGAAAATTACTTCTTCAGATACATTAGAGAAAGAAGGAAGAACAAAGACCCGATTGTGAGGATTAAGAAGAACGAAGGGTGGGTGGAGAAGGGGGTGGATCAGGCAGAGGCATTAAATGAATACTTCTGTTCTGTGTTCACAAAGGAGAAAGGAGTCGATACCTCAAGGGAGGGATGTAATGGGAGAGGGGGTGACTGACATAGGGATTACAGAAGATAGGGTTCTGGAAGGACTAAGGGCACTAAGGGTGGACAAGGCACCGGGACCAGATGGCATTCACCCTAGGGCACTCAGGCAGCTAGCAGAGATCCTGGCAGGACCGCTGGCTGACCTGTTCAATACTTCCCTGGACACAGGATGCATACCACAGGACTGGAGAATGGCTCATGTGGTTCCCATTCAAAGTAAGCAAATAAACATACATTTCATAGCACCCTTAAGCCACATGTACACTCAGAGAATGTTGGCTGCCGTGAGCCTGCCAATATTTTAGCTCTTTTTTTTTTAGCTTCATTCGTTTGTTTTTTAGCTTTGTGTGTTCTTCTTTTATTTTTTGGTTGTTTCTTAAGTTATTATTTTGTGTGTTTTTAGACAGTTAGGGTTGAAGAAGTGAGATACTTAGTGTTTTGAGATATACACGTTGAGCTGTTTCTCCGCTTTGCTTTGATTAGTACTGCCGGCTTTCTTATGTTGGTGCTTAGTAGTAGCTCTTTCACCCTTTCGTCCTGGTTTCGAGTTTAACCATCGCATCACAGTTATAATTTTTGCCCAAACTTTGGATTATTCCCTGCACTGTCAGCACTATTAATCTTCGTGGACGTACTACGTTATATTTCTGCTTGGATTTAACCTATTGCTTTGGATTTATTGGGACGTTTGACTTTGGATTTCTTGGATCTTCCAGGCAGCAATTGTGTTATCAGAGGGGTGAAGAGCTCTGCGGCCTTCTAATTTCTGACTGCCGATTATTGCAGCTGAGGTCGTGAGTAATTTGGGCTGAGACTTTGTCAGGGGTGTATTGGGGGCTGGTAGGGGGTTTGTCTTTGCGGACCTGGAGTCTCCTAGTCCCTGCCCTTGGCTCCTGTCGTAGGATTGGGGCCAGGTGATAAAGGGCGCTGACTGCCTGGTGGTCAGTGGATGGCATGGCCGTCTGTGTTGGCTGGGATACTTTAGGGGCTGTGTGACTTACTTCCCCTTTCTTTTCCCCTTTCCCTCCCGAACTTGGAACTGGCTACCATTTGTGCTGTATCGGCTGATTTTTTCCCTCCTCTTTGCCTGGACCTTGAAATTCTAAAAGTCTTAGTTGCTGAACATTTTGAAAGTCTTTGCTGGGATATTGAGAGGGCACCTGTGTAGAAGTTAGCCGCCTGGATCTGCTCCCACTCGGGAGAATGAAGTTAACCGACCCGGGGAGCTGGTCGGTGGGCCCCTAATACCCTAGGCTCCATGCGGGTATCAGCTGGTGGGCTGATGCCAGTAGGAGTTGTGTTAGTGGGGCAGATTTGTCTGGGTGATGTGTGTTGCACGGAGAGGGCCTAAATTATTTCATCATATGGAACTTGGACTTCTGTGTGAGGACTTTCTAGCAGGAAGAAAATATATACTAGGACGAAAATATTTATTGAGCTCAATTTTCATGTGAATACTTAAACAGCTATTGATTTGGGCAGTGAGAGTACCTTTGATCAATTACATACTAACATACTAAAACACCAGCAAAATAGGCCTAACGGTCTCTCGAGTCTGCTTGATTTTCAGCACCTGCACTAAGGGTCGATTTTGGTGTCCCCCCCCTTCCCCCTTGGGTTGTACTGTCCCCAGTCCCAGATGTTCCACCTGTACTGAGCCTGGTCAGATTTACTCTCCCCCTGTACCTGTCCCATCCCCATTTAAACCTGCCCACAGTCTCCACCTCTACCAGCTCCCTGGGCAGTGCATTCCATGGCTCCACCACCCTTTCAGTGAAATAACATCTCCTCCTCTTCCCTCTGAGCCTGCCCCATTCCAGCTTACACCCATGACCTCTTTGTTGCCCTACCCTCCTTCCTTTGGAGCACCCTGACTGGGCCTCCTTTATTGATCCCTTTCATGTACTTAAAGACCTCTGTCATGTCCCCCCTGTCCCTTCTCTCCTCCAGGGTGTACATGTTGAGCTCCCTGAGCCTCTCCTCATAGGTTCTCTCCTCCCCAGGCCCCAGATCATTTTGGTTGCCCTCCTTTGGACCCTCTCTAGGAGTGTAATGTCCCTTTTTAAATGTGGTTTCCAAAACTGCACACAATACTCGAGGTGTGGCCTAACCAAGCAGTTGTACAATGGAAGGATCACTTCCGCCTTTCTGGAGGTAATCCCCCCTGACGATGCATCCCAGCATCCTCTTTGTCCTCACCGCTGCCCTTCTACAGGTCTCTGAGTTGTTCATTTTGACATCTACCACTACTCCCAGGTCCCTCTCACCCTCCGTGACTTGAATCATATTTCCTCCCAGGGTATACCCTGGCCTGGATTTCTGACTCCCTGGTGCAGAACCTTGCACATCCCCCACATTGAATTTTAGTTTCCATTTTCCCGACCACCTTTCCAGAGCCTCCAGGTCCTCCTGCAAGGCCACCCTGCCCTCCTTCTCATCCACCACTACACCCAGCTTTGAGTCATCTGCAAAGAGACTCATCTCACTCCTGATCCCCCTCCTGATGTCTGAGGCATTGAACAGGAGTGGCCCCAGCACTGACCCCTGGGGAGCCCCACTAGTAACCCACCTTGGGGATGAGGCTAACCCTCCAACCACCATCTTCTGAGTGTGCTCAGACAGTCAATTTTCCTATCCATCTTAACAACTGTCTCCCTACCTCCATTTCCTTCAGCTTAGCCAGCAGGCCACTGTGGAGTACTGAATCAAATGCCTTGCTAAAGTACAGAAAGAGGATGTCCACTGGCCTACCTTGGTCCAGGGCCCTCATTTATTTTAGCTGTCATGCCCTTGGTATTTTAAGGGGATGAGGGAGTGGATGGAATAGGAGATCCTGGAACTCTCGAGGGGGATGGGAAGGAAGCGGACGGATTGGGATAGTAAGGACTAGGAGATGTCCTGGGGCAAAATGGACACAGGAATGAGGTTCTCCTTGTCTTGTACCCATACTCAAGGGCTCTGGTTTTATCAGGCAGGAAGTGGGGTCATCCCTGGATTCCAGTCCCTTTCGGGAGGTGTTGAGCAATGCCAGGTCAATGAAAAATAAAACAGCAGTTATTGTCGATCTTGTGGCATCTGCAGACCTGACTTGTATCACTGAGACCTGGCTGGATGAAAGTGCTGGCCCCATTCTGGAGTCTGCGATTCCAGCCAGGTTCTCAGTGATTTACCGCCTGAGAGTGGATCGTTGGGGTGGGGGGTTGCTGTTTGTTTTAGACAGGAACTGGGTATCACGGAGGTTCCAGATGAGGTTACCAATGCCTTTGCGTGTATAATGGGTGCAGGTGTGGGCTACAGGATCCTTCTCATTTACCATCCATCAGGTGATGGGAGGGAATTCTTGAAGGAGGTTACAGACTTCAACGCCGACAGGGTGTTGGAATCTCCCAGATGGTTGCTCTTGGGAGATTTCAACACCTGGGTCGATAATGAACTCTCGCCATTTGGACAGAACCTCCTCCAATTGATGGATTCATTGGGCCTAACACTGGTTATTACCACTGTAACCCATAAGAAAGGACACTCATTGGACTTGGTATTTCACCTGGGGATGGAGATCTCCGATGTGGAGGTGGAGCCCGTCGTATGGTATGACCATCACCTCCTCAGATTCAGTTTCGCAGCCCCTCGAAATAGGCCTGCCCCAAGGGAGTTGGTACAGTTCCGCCTTTTAAGAGGAGTTACCTTACAAGGCCTAATGGCAGTGCTGGACCTTTCGGGAATTCCAGAGGATAGCACTGATCCAGGGTTTCTTGTGTCAGCCTATAATAAGGCTGTTACTGAGGCTCTGGATATCATTGCTCCTTCTCGTGTTTGCCCCCTTACCTCTCATCCGGGTGCCCCATGGTTTTATGTGTAGATCTGTGAATTAAAGAGGCAGGGGAGAAGGTTGGAAAGACACTGACGGAAAACCTCGCCTGGAGGTGGACAGACTTAGATTGATGGACCATTATGATGTCTATCAATCATCAATTTCCCTTAAGAAGACAGAATTCCTGTCCAAGGAAATTGCTACAGCAAAGAACAGACCAGCTCAGTTCTTCCGGACCGTGGACAGACTGTGCAATCCAGCCTGCCTTCACTCTGGTCAAGCATTGTCACAAAAACAGTGTGAGGAGTCTATGCAGTTTTTTTCTGATAAGGTGTCCACCATCAGAAATTAGATCAGCCAGTGCCTTCCCATTGGTCCTTGCATTAATCAACCAGGTGGTATTAATACCCAGTTGACCTGGTCCACCTTTAGCCAACCAGTAGTCATAGATATAGTGAGGATCATTCAGACTTTGAGGCCAACTTACTGTAGTTTTGGCCCGGGCCCTACATGCCTACTAGTGGGGTGTGTAGAAGTCATCGGCCCAGTCCTTGCTGGGATAGTGGGAGTTTCATTGGAGAGAGGGATCTTCCCAGATGCCTTAAAGGAGGCAGTAGTTTACCCCCTTTTAAAAAACACTCCCTTGACCCAGACTGCCCAGCTAACTACAGACCAATCTCGAACCTACCCTTTGTTGGGAAGGTTATTGAGAAGGTGGTCGCACAGACCATTTGACCAACCACTATATCTATGACCCTCTCCAGTCTGGCTTCAGGAAAAGGCATAGCACTGAAACAGCCCCGTTGAGGGGTACTTAATGACCTTCTGACAGCGAGAGATCGGACAGCCCATTTGATCTTAGTTCTCCTTGACACCTCAGCAGCATTTGACACTGTGGATCATGGGGTGCTGCTCGAGTGCCTGTGTTTTTTTTTGTGGACTGAGGGGGGCAGTCCACAATTGGTTTAAGTCCTTCCTTGAGGGTAGGTCACAGAGAGTTGTGTCGGGAATTCATTCTTCGGACCCTCATGGACTGCCCTGTGGGATTCCACAGGGCTCGATGCTGTCCCCCATGTTATTCGCAGTGTATTTGCTTCCATTAGGGGACATTATAAGGTGGTACAGATTGAACTTTCATTGCTATGCTAATGATTTCCAACTGTACATGTCCTTTGTACTCGACCAGGAATTAGATTCTGTTGCAGTGTTTACTAACTACCTACTGGAGATTCAGAGCTGGATGAGTGCTAGTTGGCCTCAGCTGAACTCGGAAAAAACTGAGATATTGGTTGTGGACCCTGGTCATAGGATGACAGGGACATGGGTGGGAAAACCGTCAGGATTAAGTCTTGGTGGGATCCTGCTTATTGCCTCTGGCCAGGTGCAGAACATGGGCATTGTTTTTGATGAAGGCCTGACCCTGAGGGTGCAGATTTCAGCTGTAGTCAAATCTTCCTATTATCATCTTAGGAACATAGCCCGGGTAAAGCACCTGGTCCCGCCTGAAGATCTCCCGACCCTGGTCCATGCTTTTGTCACCAGTCGTCTTGATTATTGCAACACCCTCTACCAAGGGCTACCAGGGGTAGACATCCACCGCTTGCAACTAGTGCAGAACACGATGGCCAGGTTGCTGGCTGGAACTTCTAGGGCTAGTCATATTACATATGTGCTGCATGATCTGCACTGGTTGCCAATAGAGTGGTGGATTACCTTCAAGGTCACGTTGCTGACCTATAAGGCCCTACATGAGCAGGGTCCCCACTTCCTGAAAGAGCTCTTGCATCCTTACTGTCCCTCCCGCTCACTCCATTCCTCTGGCAAGGGATTGCTAGAGATTCCCAGGGTATCCCTTAAAACATCAGGAGGAAGATCTTTTACCTTCATGGCTCCTACCCTGTGGAATTCTCTACCTCGCCAGATACGAGATAGTCAGACCGTAGAAGGTTTTAAAAACTGTCTAAAGACATCTATTTAACCAGGCCTTCTCAGGAATATATTGAGTTCGAATTTATATGAATGTTTTTTAATATGTTTTATATATGTTTTTGATGTGTGACAAGTTTTAATGTTATAATGTGTAAAGGCACCCTGAGCATTGGAAGGGTGCCTTATAGAAATAAAAACTTGATTGATTGATTGATGTAACTCAGAAAACAAACTTCCACCATGTTGACAGAGTACAACGCCACCAGATTTTTGCATGTGACATTGGTTATGCATCTTAAGTCAAAATTGGTCTATGATACTTCGTCAATAACTGGAATTCATTTTTTAAGGCTGTTTGATGTAAGCCTACAGACTTCTTACAGGCACTGAAGAGCAGGTCAGGTGGAAAAAAACCAGAAAACTACCCGCTGAATAATGCCCTCATTTTGGTTGTGCCTCCACCACCTGCCTGCCCACCCAAAGATACCCCCCTAGAGGCTGCATGTAAGAAAGACCAATATAAACCTCGCTGCAGCATGCTTCCCCCTCAGTCTCCACCCGCAGCACTGTCAAAACCTCCCTTATTGTCCCCAGGGTAAGGACCTCTATGGCCCAGAGATCCTTTTGCTATCGGGCTCCCTCCTGGTTCAATGCCCTCCCAGCCAACATAGCTGACTCCACTAAGCTTGGTCCTTTCAAGGTCTCCCTCAGAAGCCATCTGGCAAGCACTCGCTGCTGCAACTGCACATAATCCCCCACCTGCCCCTTACCTTCACCCCAAAGCTGGGTCTGCCCTGTCTACTTTTGCTGTATATACCTGGGGTCTCAGACAACATCTGCTGACTATTGTAATAAAATATTTCTGGTTGCTACCTGACGTGGTACTCATGTACCTATATTATGACTGCTGTGATCTATCTATTACCAAGCGTGTACCACCAGTGAATGCCTGTAACACTGGTTGCTTTTTTAATCTAAGTGTTATGTACTGTACTGTTTTGTTTGCTGTGATGTATTGCTCTCTTGACAAAGTGCCTTTGTAAATGAGTCTATGACTCAAAGGTTTGTAAACCGATGATCTAATAAATAAATAAAAATATGTGATCTCTATAGGTGGTCAAGCGATGCATCAAATTAAAACTTCACCAATGAAGTTGATGTGAAGTTGGGAACTTCATACTGGAGCCTGTAAATAAATATGCAGGTTCTGCTGCTCATAGACAACCCTAAGACAGAATGCTGTGAACTGAATGTCCTGCGGATGCCTGCGGGCATTCACAGAAGGAACATGCATTCCTTCCACACCAGATCCCTCAGCTCACCCTGCAGCTATGCATGTGGCTGATCTGGGGGTGTGTCTGCACTCTGCACCATTCACGGACGTGCAGAGTGCTGGGCAAGGGGGCACAGGATATGGCAGCAGGAACCCTTCCATATCTTTTGTGAACCTCCACAGTTTACACCTGCTGGCTGTGGCAGGATGAGGAATGCCCGCACTGTGCTACCCCAGCCCTCTTGGCTGACTAAGAGGGCAGGGGGCAGCCAGTCGAGCACTTGCCCATCATTGTAACAGATGAATGTCTTGAGCCATCCCAGAGTCCCCTGCTCCACACAGAGCAGAGGATCCACTAGGGGACCAGGTTGGGCATCTGACTGGATGCACTCCTGCATGCTGATGGTATGGCTGCAGACAGGTACCATGCAGTGTGGTATGCATTAATGCATGTCACACACCTCTCCGTGGGTGCAGAGCTGTGTGGGTCATGTACGTGTGGTACATGAGCCTTAGGTAGGAGCTCTGTCTTTCCTCTCACACACACAATTATCAGCCTAGAAGCTCACCAAGTGCATCAAAAATGCTTTTATTTCCCTTACCAAAGCTGTGGTACATTAATAGGGAAATGATCGTTGGAAGAAGCAGCTTCTATGATGCTGGATGCTCGTGTATGTGATTCCGAAAGCTCTGCTGGTGAGGTCACAAAATCCCAGACTATGGAGGCTGCTGGAACCAAAGCACTAGAGTCTCAGCAAAATGAAAAAAAAAATGTTATTTTAACTCAGCTTTTTTAACTTTTGCTCTGAGATCAATACAGACTTCACCAAAGTCCACAATGAGATCAGAGAGGTGTATCTGGCAACCCAGGAGCACCAAGATCACTTGCAGCAAGCTGACCAGACAGAGAGGCTGCTATCAGAGGCCCTGAGACAAATATAGTCTCTCACAGCAAAATGTGAGGACCTAGAGGGTTGCTCCTGCAAGAAATACATGTGCCTGTATTTAATCAGGGAGAAAGCTGAAGGCACAGACTTAACAGCTTTTTGGGAGACTTTCTTTAAGCAGAGACTCAATTAACTGCTTGATTTTGCTTTCAATGTAGAGAGGGCTTACTGCCCTCTTGGGCCCAAGCTGACATTAAGCAACAAAGACCCAGTTCCATTTTTATGCAGTTCATGAGTTGTGCAGTTAAACAAAAGATTCTCCTGGGTCTATGGCAAAAAAGGAACTGTTTTTTGAGGCAGTCCACAGTTATGCAGACCATGACTACTCACCTCAGGTCATGGAACAACACCTCCGACTTGGGCCTCTGTTAGCTATCATACGGGAGAAACTATTACAATTTCAGACCCTGTTCCCAGCAAAACTCGGTGTTCTCCGAGGCTGGGCCCATTTTGTATCAAAACGTAGAGGAAGCAGCAGTGGACTTCAAATCTAGAGGTATGGATCCTCTGAAACATCAGCATCCCAAGACTTAACCAGAACCACATGATGATCCTGTAGGTTTGTACCTACCATCGCTCTCTGACCACCAAGCAGAGTCTGCACCTATGATGAAAAACTTCCAGGAGTTACTTCAGACCTTTACCAGAACTACTGGCACCTGATGGACATGAACTTTCTGGGGATAAGTTCGATACCACAGAGTAGCACTGACCCAGTGAAAACAGGGACACCCCCACCCCATGACACCCACACCAGCCTCCTCCCATAACCACTCTCCCACAAGCAAAATTAATCTGTCCCAGGATGGGTGACCAGCACAGCCCACCCTCTGCCTCATGATAGAGCCAATCAGGTGATTACTACAGGAGTGCACCCCAAACTCTCTTCATTGTGAATGATACAAGGTGTATACACCTATAATAATCACTTGATTGGCTCCAGCATGAGATTCTCAGGTGTTGATTATAGGAGTGTGCACCCGGTTTCATTCAGTAAAGCAGCTGCTGTTCACTATAGCCAAGCCTTTTTCTTTTGTTTTCCCTCTTTCCTTCCTTATTTCTTCAGACATCAGCTTTTCTTTTTGCGATTCCTCAGGAGCTTGCTATGTGTATGTTACTGTCAAACGTTCTTCCAGTCCTGGTCTGCTCATTGCTGTAGCTTTCCTTGATTCATTTTTGATCACTACGGTATTGCATTGGTGATTAATATATATAACATCATCCCCCTATGGAGTGTTAAAGACTTACAACAAGACATAGGTATGAATTTATGCAGCTAATATAAATTTCCTCATATACTTATGTACTCCTGAAATTAGTAACTTGACTTGGACTCTCCAGTTAATTAAGTAATTAAATAAAAAAACATTTTCAGAACTAGATCACAGATTACTAAAAATTTTTTTTTTAATGTGATCAAAGGGAAACACATTATAGGCAGAGTGGGAGATTTAACATTTTGCAGTGTATTTTAGAGTTTCTGTAAGCTCTGATTATTTGTTCGCTGGTCCTGCTGTACTCCCTTGGCTAAGTACAAGTACAGAGGACTGTACTTAGCCCCTGGAGAAAAGCAGAACCAGAAAAAATCTGATCAGAGGATTTTCAAAACTCTCCCATGCACTGCAGGCTATTGAATCTCCCACTGCTGCCTACTGCTCTGATGCCAGCTGCAGTGGATTCTGGGATTTGTAGTAACAAAAGATGTCAGCATAGAAGTAAAACAAAATTAGTAAGATACAATCTACTATCCAAAAGTAAACAGTAAGTAAACCAAACTGTTTTACACGCAAAGTGCATATTGCATATACACTTGAGTGTAGGGCCCTTGGTGCTGTTTTCCTTTAAATTGTAACAGTGCCCCTCCCCCCAATAGCTGCTTAGAAGAGCCTGTCATTCTTTAAAGATTTTACTTTCATACTCACATTTTTGTCACGCCATGATTTTCAAAAAGGAGTTGTTGGTTTTCAGATGTCTGCTGATATCTGAATGGAGACCAACCACAGATGACACAATGAAATTCCTGGCTGGGTAACTACTCTAACATTTTTAATTTTAACTTGCTCGTCTATGCTACATTTCTCACTGCTTATCTGTATATTTTATATGAAACTCCTCTTGCATTTCCCAATATTCATTTCTGTAGAAAGAGCAGGCACTCCATTAGCAAGCTCCCCACATACCAGCTACAAGCCTCAAGGTATCTGCTCTCTCTATAGAAGTGAACATTGGGAAGCGAAAGAGCAGTCTCACACAAAATAATGAGATAAGCAGTGAGGGCTCCAGCTTAGATGAGCAAGTTAAAACTTAAAATATTAACATTTATCCAAGTTTATATTACTATCACCATACTGCATTTATGTGTGTTTACATTAATACCACTGTACCACATTTACATGTGTTTACAGTAATATAATCATACTGTATACATATTTGCATTAATACAGTCAATAAGGGCAACACAGTAGGAACAGCATGAAACCGAAATGTAAAAAGAGATAGGCTATGGAGGGGGAAGGATAGACTAGCCTGATGGATATTAGGCTGTGGTAAAAATACTGTATGTTGATAAAGGTTGGTGACTAATGGTAGTGATGATAGAGAGAGATAGATAGATAGATCGATAAATAGAATGGAACTTTATTTTTATACAGGAGTAAATCATGTCATTAAAGTCATACAACCTTGTTTTCAAGACTGTCCTGTCAGTGCTTTAGTTACTGTAAACATTTAGTAAAAAAGTATACATTATGCAAACACATTCATACTCACAGCATTAAATTTACAACAAACTACAGAGACTAATAAGACTTACATTTTCTTTACATCCAACTCATGTAACCAAACCTGCTGCTGGCTCACCAAAAAATCATTATTTGTTCATTTTAGGATTTATTTATACTAGGTAGTCCAGCAGAGATGCAACGTATTTTCAGTGGGTTCCTGCTGCAACCCATTTCCACAGCTGGACTTAAGCACTTAAGAGTTAAATGACTTAGTCGGGGCTACACATAGAGTATTTGACTCTGCTGAGATATGATTCTCTGATCTCCCAGTTCCCAAGCTGGTACCTTAAGCACTAGACATCTCCAGTAATCTCAGGTTTTTGCCTTTATTTAATGTTCTTTGTATTTGACACCAGAGTCCATTCCACTTGAAGGGACACTAAACAAGATTCATTATTTAATATTCATATCAGTTTATACTGTATATTCCATGCTTTGCTTCTCCTTTGTTATTATACCTTTGCACATTAATATGAAAACACGATCACTGTCCATTAGACATAATTTGCTCTGGCTGCTTGTGTACATCGGACATCATAATTCCCTTCTTGTGATATCACAGTCTGTTGGGGAAATGATAATGTCACAAACAGAGACTTAGGATGCCAGGTGTAGGCAAGCAGCCAGAGTAGACAGAAGTCTTCTGTATGGGGACCAGGGTTTTGTGTTAATTTACAGCATTTTAGTGAAAGAAGGGAAATGAAACACAGAAAACATATGGAATATAAACTGAACTGCAAATAAAAATTATGTGTTCTATTTTTTCAACATTTCTCCAGATAAACCAGGGGCTGTTTATATTTAGTTCTCTTTTGCTGATTTCTGGTGGTTGAGTATGTGGAAGTTAAAAATCTAGTGGAATATTTTTAATGTCCAGGTCAGCAGGATCTCTTAGCCAGCAGTAAATCCCTCTCTCTCCTTCTCCCCTTGTCTGTAAAAATGGGTTCTATAACCACCTATGGCTCTGTGTGGATACTGGTTGCCATGTCTGTCTGCATACTACAGAGTCCATCCACTGTCAATTTCTAATGCGTGGTCTGTGATGATCCTTTTCAGAGATACAGTATATTTGAATAGAACATTAAGAAAAATTACTCACTTGTGGTAATGTTATGTCTTCTCAGGGATCCCTTACTATGGTTTTAATTTATGCAGCTATCTCCATAAAGACAGATGCTCCGGAGACATACCCTGTTCTAATAACAGAAGTTAGAATTTTGAATAGGTGTTTGAAAACTCTGCAGCCACCTCCCCCGCCTCAGCTGTCAGATTTGTTTCTACAGCCAGAGTAGAATGGTGGCAAGTGAATCTAGCTAAGGCTACCAAAAATGTAATGCAAATTTCAAACTAAAAAAAACCCTCAATTAAATTAAAGCAGACATGAATGTAAAATGTAAAAAAACACAATTTACAATTGCAAAGAAAATGTAATAGTAATGTTCACGCAACCGGAGTTAAATAACTTATTACAGTTAGAACCTATTTTCAGGTTCTGGAAGGGGAGTCAGGGTGGGAGAGTGAAACCATCGTGAAGGATCCCTAAGAAGAAACAACATTACTAGGGTGAGTAATTTTTTTTCTATCTCTAGGAATCCCTTACTTACTACATTTTACTGAAACCACTTTCCCCAGCACCCAGAAGCCCAATGCCAGAAGCCTGACACTCAAAATCCCGACAATGGGATTTTGCCCTCCTGCAGAAAAGTTATATTAATTAAGGGGGATGTGGGGGGGGCAAAGCCCCCTCGAAACATGGAGAAACATCAGAATCCTACTCTCAGGATTTTGACTGTCAGACTTTTGGCATCGGGCTTCTGGGTGTCAGGGAAAGTAGTTTCAGTCTTCAGTAGTAAACCCCTATGCAGGTTCTGCAATACAGCAGTTCCAGAGCTGGCATCCCGTCTGGGCTGCATGTCCAGACAGTAGTCATTTGTGAAGGTGTGCACTGTTTCCCATGTAGCTGCTTTGCAAATATCTAATGAGGGGGTGCTCCTTGGGGATGCCACAGAGACAGATGTGCCCCTTGTGGATGTTGCCCTTAAGCATCTGGGTGGCATTTTCCCTCCTTTTTCACAGCAGAACTGAATGCAAGAGACTATCCAGTAAGAGAGAGAACTCTTGGATGCTGGTCTACGTTTACCAACCTCGTCATAGTTAACAAAAACCTGAGCATTTTTGGACCTGACCTCTTTTATCCAGTCCATATAAATGCCCACAGCTCGTTTCATGTCAATGTTCAGCAATTTTTGCTTACCTGGACAGGAGTGTTCTGGGTAAAGCACAGGAAGTGTTACTCACTAGTTCAGATGAAATTCAGACACCACCTTATGTAGGGATTTCCTATTGGTTCTAAGGACTACCTTATCCCTGTGGAAGATTATGTAATTTGGCTCTATGCAGAGGGCTTGCAGTCCACTCACCCTCCTAGCAGAGGTAATGGCAATATGGAATATTGTTTTCCATGTGACATACTTCGGGTCAGCAGTGCCATGGGCTTGAAAGGAGCCTCCATAAGCTGAGCAAGGCAAACATTGAGATCCCATGGTGGGACAAGATCCCTCACTGGTAGGTACAAGTGACTGAAACCTTTAAAAAACCTTTTGAAAATGAGTTGAGAGGCCAGTGACATTCCCTTGCCTGCTGATATGTAGGCTGACACTGCTGCCAAGTGCACCTTCAGTGTTGATAGCCTTAAGCCTAAGGACTGCAGGTGTACCAAGTATTCTAAGACTGTAGGCAACCCTATTGGGATTATTCTTCTGGGGGTACACCAGTATGAAAACCTCTTCCATTTAGAGGAATATGTTTTCCTAGTTGCTGGTTTCCTTGAAACTCTAAGCACCTTCAGAACTTCCTCTGAGAGATTTAATCCAGAGTATTCTAACTCCTCAAGAGCCATGCTCTCAGAAATAAGGTTTTGAGCTTTGGAAATGCTATCCTGCCCAGTGATAGGGTCAGAAGATTGTGGCTCAATGGCAGACTGATTGGAGGCTTGCTGTAAAGGGTCAGCATAATTGAATACCAGGTCTGTCTGGTCCAGTCTGGAGCTATTAGAATCGCTATTACAGATTCCCTCCAGGGTTTCAGGAGAACTTTCTGAATGAGTGGAAATGGTGGGAAGGCATACAGGAACTTCTCTATCCAGTCCAAGACCAGGGTATCCTCTGCAACTGTCCATCTGGCTGGTGGTCTGCAACGTATGTGTGGAAGCTGGTTGTTTTTCCAAGAAAGTGTTCCACCTTCTGAACACTGTGGCTAGAACTTGTCTTGTCTGTTCAGGGTCCATTCATGGTTTCCGTGACCAATTCTGCTTAAGAAATCTGCCAGGCCATTATCTTTGTCTGGCAACTACACCGCATGAATGTTTGCTTCTAAGGTACATGGCAGGTCCCAGATCCTCTTTGCTTATGTACACAGTTTTGAGGATCCTGTCCCTACGTGCTTATGCAATACATTGTTGTGGTGTTGTCTGTTCTGATTTGGACAGACTGATCTTGTGGCTGGGAGGAGAAAGATTTGCATTGCTAGCAGCACTGTACTGAGCTCCAGTAGGATGATGCGTTCTTGGGCTGCACGTGCCACTCACTGTGAGATCCTGTAGGTGGGCGCCCCACCCCAGGAGTGAGGCATATGTAGTAAAGATACTTGCTGGTGATTGCTGAAGGATGGGAATGCCCTCTCTAAGCTTGCTTTCTTTGTTCCACCACCCTAGTGATGCTACCAGTGCTTTTGTCACTGGCACTAGTTCTGAGCATGGGTCCCATCTTTGAGACAAGCTTTCTTTTAAGTGGTACTTGATATCTCTCATTAGGAAACTGGTCCATTGAACCACAGCTGTGGATGTGACCATATGTCCTACTAACTGCTCTGTGCCTCTGTGCCCTGAGCGGCACTTCTAAATGGAAAGGCGGCGCTTCCTTGGCTGCTGCTGCCAGGATTCTACATCTCCTGCTTGCCCTTGTGGAACCCATCCCTGGACCCAGCTCTCAAGATTGCTCCATGCCCAGTGGTGCTTCCTGATAGGCGGTGCCTCTTAAGCCCCATCATGCCAGGATTCTACATCTCCTGCCTACCCTTGTGGAACCCGCCCCCGGACCAGCTCTCAAGGCACAGCCTCTGTTCTCAATCTTGCTCTGGCGGTGCTCTGATTGGCTGCTGCTCCTCACAACCGGCACCTGATTGGTTGGCTGGTCAGCACGGCTCACCTGATTGATGCGCCTTTTTCTATCTACTTCTTCCAGCTCCAGTTTGCTATATTGAGGAACTTTTAATCCACTAATCTTTGGTTTTTGATAAGTTGTCTCTAGGTCCGCCTGCTACTTCCAGTAGCATAGAATGCAGATTTATCCTTCTGCCTACTGTTTTTAAGTTTTAGCTGCATAATTAGAGCTAGCTAATGCTTAGACCTTGATTAATTTGTGCATGCCTGTGAAACTGCATAGCTCAGCTACGTAGCAGAAAGCTTTGTGACCCCCAGTCTGTCTCCTTTCTTCTTCTACCCTCCTTTTTGATTACACTCAGTCTGCCCTCCTTCTGCTCTACCTAACCTCACTACTCTCTGCCTGCTTTTGGTACCCTACCACCATTAAATTCCTCTTTTCTCTGCACCTTTACTGGAGCTATTGTTTCTTCGTTCCTGCTAGCGCCAAAAAGCCTGCTCGAACTTGAACTCACCCCTGCCCCCCACTGCTCTAATCTTCTCTCTGCCACTGTCTTCTCCTTCCTTAGTCTCGACCCAGCCCAACCCCTGCCTAGTTAATCAGCTAATCTTTTTTCTCCTGCATTCACCTCTACCCCCCACTGACTGTCTGCCACCAATCTCCTGCCCCTTCCATTTCTATTACACTGTCTTTTAGCCTATATTTACCCTACCCTCTCCTTGCTTCCTTAGATTGCTCTGTGCCCCGAGCGGTGCTTCTAAACAGAAAGGCGGCGCCTCCTTGGCCACCGCTGCCAGGACTCTACATCTCCTGCCTGACCTTGTGGAACCCGTCCCCGGACCAGCTCTCAAGGTACAGCCGTTGTTCTCAATCTCACTCCGGCAGTGCTCTGATTGGCTGCTGCTGCTCCTCGCAACCGGCATCTGATTGGTCGGCCGGTCAGCAAGGCTCACCCGATTGGTGCGCCTTTTCTATCTACTTCTACCAGCTCCGGTTTGCTATATTGAGGAACTTTTAATCCACTAGTTGTTTCCCCCCCCAACCCCTCCCAGGTCTCCTTTAAGTACACGTTTGCTCCTCCTCCCTTGTACTGCCCTTACCTCATTGACTCCCTCAGACCCTGCTCCTTCAAATGTCTCCATGTGTCAGGACATTAAAGTCAAA
This sequence comes from Neoceratodus forsteri, assembly GCA_016271365.2. Classification (NCBI taxonomy): domain Eukaryota; kingdom Metazoa; phylum Chordata; order Ceratodontiformes; family Ceratodontidae; genus Neoceratodus; species Neoceratodus forsteri. Next base: position 1,098,896,077 of record CM028129.1, on the reverse strand, counting down.
TCTGCTTTGCCATTTTATTTATTTTTTTTTTTCACTGCCCATTATTGTCCTCCCACAAACGGGCCCTCCCTACCTTACAGCACTCCAATGTGTCTTAGGATTATTTACTGGCCCTATCTCTCACAACCCTATTACTTGGTTACACTTTTTGGGGCTTTGTAATTTCTCCTCCTTCCCGATAAATATGATGCCTCCCACTCTAAACCTCATCCTTTTGGTGTTCTCTGCTCTCGCTCTCTCTCCCCTGTCCCCTACTCCGTCACCTTCACCACAGAGCCACTATGCCTTCCTTCTTCCGCTTTCAACCAGGCTACCTCCCCTAACCCACTCTGTCCTGGTCTCACTCTCCCATTCGCCCCTGCACCTCGCTTGTTCAGATGCCTATGAACTATACTCCTAATACTCATACTTAGCTTCAGGCCCCCCCTCAGCTATCAGTAAAAGCCACAACTCCTGACTGTTATGCACCCACTCTTGGTTCAAGAGTGCCAAGCTACGATATATTATTATCACTCTATTACTTTATCAGGTGGAGACAAAAAACTCTAACCCTGGCCCAGTACTAACAGGAATGGTCCCTCAACCACCTCCAGCTGTTAGTCCTGAGCCAAGACTTACTACTCTCCCTCATGGCCTAAAAATCCTACATATCAATATAAGCAGGCTCCTCCCCAAAGTGTACTTGCTCCAGCCCCTGGTGGCTATGCTCACCCCTGATATAATTAACCTATCAGAATCATGGCTAAATAATAAGATTTGCAAGTTGTCTCTTACACTTCCTGGCTTTACAATATCGTGACAGGACCGTCTAGGTAGAGGTGGAAGGGTAGCAATCTATGTCTCTTTGTCCATTCAATTTACCTCTGTCTTTTGCAGCTCTGTACTGAAAACATACAAGGCCCTTCTCCAAACCTATCTTCGTAGCAGGCGCCTACTGCCGCCCTGGTTTACAGCCCAATATCGCCATTGACCTCATAGCTACCCCAGCTACCCGCTCCTCAGCCGGCAAATTATATATCATGGAAGATTTCAACATAAATTGGTTGACTTCCATACCTAACAAAGTGCATAATGCTATACACACGCTCAACTTAACTCAACTTATCCACTATCCGACTCGGCTAAACCACAAGACGGGCAACCACTCCTTGAGCGACTGGGCCCTCACCTCACACACTCACAGGGTCATTAAATCCGGTACTGTAGCAGATGCCTTCAGTGACCATTGCATGACCTTCTTGGTACGTAGAGTACACAAAGTCAAAGACCCCCATAAAACCATTACAAATCTGATCGTACAAATCCCTGAACGTTGTCCCTCTTCTGCATGATCTGACCTACACAAACTGGGCATCTATATCCAAAGCCAGCAACCTAGATGAAGCAGAAAGCTTCTTCAGAGACCGATACCTTTAATTCTGGAATCAACATGCACCTTTTCGCCATGGCTGAGTCCGTGGTAAGCGCCTCTCCAGGATCTCTCGGGAGCTCATCGCTTGCCAAAGAGCGTGTGACTTAGTCTGGAAGCTCTATAAAGGCACAAAGCTTCTTAAAGACTATGAAGCATACTGAGCCCTCAGAAACAAATGCACGAAAGCCACTCATTTGACTAAGGCTGAGTACTTCAGCTCTATTTTTAACTCCAATATAAATAACCCATCTAAATTCTGGAAAGTAATTCACTCACTTCCCCTCCCAGGCTCCTCCCCCCCTCTTTAAAATAAACAATACCATCATCTCTAACCACCCAAGTGTAGCCGCAGCATTCAACTCGCACTTCACCTCATGAGCTTCTGCATTACTAGGCTCCCTTCCAACCAAAAGTCAGTCGTCTACTGCCTTTAAAAGCAGCCCACTTGCTTCACCATACAATTTCTCCTTCTCCAAAATCCAGTCATTAGATATGCTCACTGCTTTAGAAGCCCTTAACCCAAGCAAAGGTAGCTCCCCTGACGGGCTGGATCCAAAGCTACTAAACCTGTCCGCCGCAGCCATTGCTCCTCCAGCGACTGCCCTCCTCAACCTCTCTTTTCAACTAGCCGAAATACCACAAGATTGGAAACATGCAATCATCCTCCCACTTCCAAAGTGTGGCGATACCTCCTCCCTTGGGAACTACCGCCCCATCTCACTCCTCCCAGTGTTAGCCAAACTGCAAGAACAACTAGTCCTAGCCCAACTGACTTCGTACCTGTCCGACATAAACTTTTTCACCCAATATCAATCTGGGTTCTGCAAACACCACTCTACTGCTACTTCGCTGCTTCGGATCACGGACTTGATCCTGACTAGTATGGATTACGGACACATCACTACTGCCATTTTTATTGATCTTGCTAAAGCATTTGACAAGGTTTCCCATTCCCTCCTATTCTGCGCCCTGTCATCCGCCAGCCTGTCTGAACACGCCATAAAATGGTTCAGCGCATACTTAAATGGATGCACACAAGTGGCAAAAATCTCTGACTCCATCTCCCCCCCCCACCAGTGTTTTGACTGCAGAGATGGTGTCACTGTTCTCAGTGTGACCATCTTGAATTTCTTTCTTTTCATGCTTGTTTAGATACCTGAGATCTAAAATGGGTCACCACTCCCCATTTTTCTCATGGGTGAGGAAGAACCTTGATAACAGACCCTTGCCTAACTGAGAAGCAGTTACCTTTTCAACAGCTTTGCTGCCAGCAACTTTTTTTACTTCCAGTTCCAGCAGAATTCTTTCTGTGGGAGATAGTCATGGAAAAGATTTGCATTTCTGCAGTTCTGGGAAAGTTTTGAACTGTAGAGATAGTCCCTTGCCCACTACCTCCTGGATCTACTTGTCTGAGGTAATATTTACCCATGTCTGAAGTTACTGAGCCAGTCTTCTCCCCATTGTCAATGGATGGTTGGGTTGTGCATAATTGTTAGGGGTTTTGCTTTGGCTGGGGCTGCAGCAGCAGTATGCTTTATGCTTTTTATGTCCCTGCCCCTGTAGTGGCCCCTCTTTGACTGATATTCATAGGGAACATATGGGGTATAAACTCTAAGGAAGTAACTTCTGCCTCTGCTGCCTCTTCCAAAGGGCCTATAAGAGAGATAAGGCATTTTCATTGTTACTCTTGTAAGTAGTATTATTTTTCATCCACATTCTTCATGTGTGCCTCTGTTTTGTCACCAAAAAGTGAATTCCCTCTACCAGAACCACCTGCTATGAGGGACTGGGTGAGAAGGGTCAAAGATGTGCTAGTCATGGAGGCCATGACAGCAAGACTTAGACTGTGTTTTGAGAAACATGAAGAGAGACGGCGAGGTTGGGAGGCATGGGTACTGGTACAGAGCTAAGTGGCAAGGACTACGTCACATGAGAGATTTTAGAGAGAGGAAATGCATAGAGGGGGTTCTGGTGGGGATAAGGCTAACTTAACTACACCTCTGAGACTGGTAGTTGTCAGTTCACATTAATGATTATGAGGAAAGCTGGGTGGGACAAGTTTTTTTTAGTATGATCCAAACTTGGGCTTAATTAGTTTAACCTTGATTCTAGTTGAAGTTATTAAGTTAGATATCCATGTAGGCTTTTATTCCTGAATACTGCATGACCTCTTAGGACTTAGAGAGATTCTTCATTCCCAAATTTTTATTTAAAATGAATTAATAATTAGACATGGTAGATAGTAATATGGTGTAGTAGTTTGGATAAAATATAAAATCCAGCAAAAGCTTGGACTGACTTTTGGTTGTATGACATGGCAATATAGACGTACTTTCTTTGGCAAAATTTGTATGTGAACTTGTGGTATGATTTTTACTGAATAAAGCTGAGTTAATAAAAAGTGAATTCCCTCAAAGGAGAAATCCATGGCTTTGGTTTCGGTATTCTGGGAAAGGATGGTTGTCCTTAACCAGGAGAATCTTCTAAAGGACATTGCATGAACTAGAACTCTAGATGCCATGTCAGTATCAACAGCAGTGTGGACATGGTATTTAGTGGTGTCCAAGGCTGATTTTGCTGTGGCAACCAAGTTCTGCGCCAGATCACTGTCTGCTCTATAAGCAAGTGCCAGTATTGCATTCCATAATGCTGTCTGGTACTGTGCTGTATATGCTGAATAAGCTGCCTGCCTACTAAGTAGGGAAGCTGCAATATAAAGTTTATTTTCCATAGCTTGCAATTTTTGGGAGTTCTTTTCTGGAACTAATAACCTCCTTGAAGGAGACATACCCATCATGTCCATAAATTCAGCTCTTCATCCTACTCAGTTTCCTGAGGGTAGATGTTTAGAGTATCAGTGTATGTCCCACTAATGAGAAAAATGAAGTACTGCATAGTCCTCATTATGCCCTGCAGAAGAGCCAAAATCTTATTCAGGTGCACCCTCTGAATCCATGGGATCACCTTCCTTCTCTTGTACATAGTACTCTTCTTCCTCTTCCTCCTCCTCAGGCATATAGGCTGGAAGCTGACCCGGGGAGGGGGGTGAGGTGGTGGCATTCATATTATTCAATTTTCCCATAGCCTCCAGGCTTGGAAAAAATGCCACGTTGTTTATATGTCATCTGATAAAAGCATTTGTTTCTTTATCATCTGCCTACTCCTTTCTCCACTCAGGAGGAGTGGCAGTGAAATGATTTTCTTTAAATTTCTTTTTAGCAGGCACCATTTCCTTTGTCTGCTTTGAGGCTGTTTATTTATATTTCTACCATAAATGGATTTGAGGTGCCCCCTTTCGGACACACTGATATCTGATCCATCTTTACCATGCCTTTCAGATGGCTAAGCAGCTTTACCTTTTCTCTTGTCACCCTTTACATTTTTGATGCTGCTGTTGAACACGAGGAGACAGAACCTTCTGACGCATGCTTTCCACCATCATTGCGTACTCCCCCAGAGCCTTTTTATTTTTTATTTTTTTTTTTGTTGCCAAGGAGGCAGACCGTGGAGCTATAATGACTGCTAAACTATTTGCCCTTTTATCTGAGGTTTCTTGCAAAAACAATGCAGGACTCACAAAAAATGAAGTTGCCTTTCAGTCCCAGGCAGTTTACACTGAACCACTGGCAGTCTGCCTTTGCCAAGAGTTAAAAACAAGTTATAAACAATTCTGTAGGTTGTGGATCCTCTAGGTCTTTCTGCCATAGCCAATTTAGAAAGATGCTAGTATTAATTAGAAAAGTATTTAAAAAAAGCTAAAAATAGCTCAAAAGTAAGGGCCCAGTAATAAAAATGTCTCTTGCCTCCAAAAAACTGTGCCAAAGGTTGAATTGTTGGCATCCTGTACAGGAAGCAATTAATTAGGGTGAAAGGACACAGGCGGCAATGGAAAATAAAAACGCGTCTGTTTCTGAATAGCATGGCTCAAAGACAGGGTCATGTACTCAAAAAAATGTAAGTAAGTGATAAAAATCAGCTAAAATAAAAAAAAGTAGCTTACAATGTGGTCTCCAGTTCCTGGGAATCAAAACAGGAGCTAGCACGACTACTGCTTAAAATAGATACCCTAACTAATGCAGAGTAGTTAGAAAAATGTTTTACACTATTTATTAACTAAAAATAAACAATGAAAACCCAGGTGTACGGGAGCTGAATTCTGGCAACCTTTCTCACCAGGCAGAGAAACAAATCTGCCAGCTGACAGGGCAGAAGGTTGCTGCTGAGATTTTGAAACACCTATTCTAAATTCTATTACTAGAACAGGGTCTGTCTCTGAGGCGTTTGTCTCTACGGAGATTAATGCATAGAGTGAAACCATAAATAAGGAATTCCTGGGGTTAGAAAAATCAAATTTCAAGGATATTAACTAAACATTAGAGTTACTCCATTTTCTAATTTCACAGAAGCATGAATCTAAGAAATGGACAACTGAATAAAAATGGCCAAGCGGAAAATACAGTTTTGTGTTAACACATACATTAAATTTCAACCCAATCTGTGACTAAATGGGGAACATTTATGAGGAGTCTCTCTCATGGTTTGAAGATCCACAAGACAACTAATTTAAATGAGGTATTGGGCTGACCTATAGCTGCCGCCAGTCTCGAGATATCCCTGTCTAAGTGGGAGTTCAATGTGATAACGGCGATCTCAGAAAGGCGATTGCCGTTTGAGCGAGTGTACATCACCGAAAATCGATCTCGGCAATGTACACTTGTGGTGCATAACAAAGACACGGAGACATCAATTTTTGTTTATGTGGGGGCTGTGCCCGGCACCTATAAAGTTCTCAACTCCAAGGGGGGTGCATGTTGGGGGGCTTGCAAAAGAAAAAAAATTTAAATACCGGACTGGCGCAAAAACCAAACCCAGCACCCTCCTCATCCTAGCCTGCCACTAACTTATCATGCCACATAGCCAGCTCGGCAGCCCACCGCTGCACTACACCCCACAAACCTCCCTCCCCTTCTGCCCATTGCACAGCGTGGTCCCCCCTCGCACTTGTGTATATATAGCAACATACTGTCGCTATATTCACCAAACTCCCTATCCGGTTGCCCTCCCTACTGGTAGCCCTGTGCACAGGTGCCATGATTGAGTCACCCTCTTCGAAAGCGCTCAATCATGGTCGCCATCATCACAGGCTACCCAAGTCTGCACTATTCTACCACCATTTTTGGAACCTTATGACGTCACACATGGTGAAGTTCTGACTAGCTGCATCATAGTTAGACACTGCTTCACCCTTATGACACCATAAGGTTCCATGGATGGTGGCTATGTAGTGTAAATATAGGGCCAATTTAATTACCAATATCTCCAGACTGCTGCCAGTCACAGGCAAACCCTATGCCTCATTTAAAAGAGTATTTTTGTTTATTTTTCTTTGTTTTGTTTTGTTTGATAATGTGATTAGTTTTCAGTGGTCTGCTCAAAATTCGTATCTTGGCTGCCCCTGATCACAGATACATTGGACAGAGTTTGGCGAGCTGCTGCCAATTACCGCAGCAGTCACTTGAATTATTTTACCTAACGTGTTCTCTGTTTATTCATGTATGGAGTATTTACAGAACACCTTTTCTTTGTAGAAAGAGTAGCAGCTTGCTCACAAATGTAGAATCTTTCAAGTTCCAACCAGCATGGCAGACACCCTTGAAATTCCTAGGCTGGATTGACTTTTTTCTCTCTAACCACATAGCTGTCTCTCTTACTCTGCCTCCCCACCAGGAATTAGGTATTCTGTGATATTCTATAGGTCAGGGGCTTCCTGTGAAGATCAAAGCATCATTCTCTGTCTGATGTCAGTCTGGAATCAAAAGACTCTTTATGGTATGGTATGGTATGGTGTGGTGTGGTGTGGTATGGTATGGTAGTACGGTACAGTATGGTCAGGGGTATCCTACAAAGAGAATTTTCAGAGGCACAAAGTCCAGACCTCCCTAGTAGGGTGCATCATCATGCCCACCTTCCTCCCCAGGAACATTTTGTGAAAAAAAACTGAAGCCAAAAGAGGCATTCTAGTGGCTTTCAGTAGACTATGATGCAGCTTCATGACAGACTGCTAAAAGGCAAAAGAATACTGACTGAAGCACACACAGCTTTGACTGTATTATATTTTTGCTCACAGACATAATTTTAAAAAGTTAAGTAAACTATTGCATTCTGCTGGCTTCATCAGGCAGTGAAGCAGTTCCTCCGCCTCCTACAGTAAATGGCAGCAGAATGCTAAGGCAGTGGTGAATTTTGTTGACTTTGTGTAGGCTGTGGAGGGTTTACTTTCCACAACCTGCAAAAAGATAGCAGAATGCTAAAGATCCCCTACTCAGGTTTTGCAATCTCTGCAATGTCATGACGTGCTAGATCTGTAAATATTCATAATGGTCTATAGCTGTAACTATGTTTCTTTCTGTAAGGTCACTGGCTGTTTCTTTTACTTTCTTTGTCACTGCTCGCTCAGTCTCGCTGCCTCTTTTGCTGCTGCTCCATTTCTGTTAGGTGCCCTTTTCCTGCTTCACTGTTCCATGTGTGATGTGTCTGATTTGTTTGCTGTCACTAATCTTTATTTTCTTTGTCACTGCTTGCCTTGATCAGTCTCACTGCCCCTTTGCTGGGGCTCTGTCTCTGCCAGGTGCCCCATCTTAACTGCTGTGTCTGATTTGTTTGCTTATTTTGTCATCTTTTGGTTATACTGTCACTGCCTGTTTCTTTTCTTTGTAGCTGTTTGAAAACTGCCATTGCAAGTCAGTTTTTTTGGTTTTGTATCAGTGGCGGAGCTAGGTGGGGCTGGAGAGTCGGTTGCCCCTCCTGGCTGCCCCAGTGTGAGTAGTGGTGCCCCACCACCATCTTTATTCAATGCTTAGTGCCCATTGTGGAGCCCATGATTGACTGAATGGCCCCCCGGCTCTGCCACTGTTCTGTATTTGAGTCTCTCCTTATCTGCTTTTGTGCAGCTCTGTCTCTGCAGGTGCGCCATCTCGGCTAGCTGTGACTTTTATTTTGTTTGCTCAGTTTGTCATCTCTACTCAGAGCCCATTTCTCTTCCAGCTGCACCTGTTATAACTAGTCACCCTAGTGTTTCCTGCTTGCTGTTACTATAAAAGTATATGTAATGTTATGACCCTGTCATCCTGAATAATGTACTCAAGAACCTCTGTCTGTATTTTTGTACTAATGTTATTTATGTAAGCCTTGTCTTCCCAAAAATGTTTTTCCATCTATATCCATGTACTGTATTTATGGGTCTCAACCCCCAGGTCGCATCTGGAATCGAGCTTTTAGCTCAGTATGCTTTCCTGGTAAATCTCGTAAATAAACAAATAAAATAAATAAATTTGTTTTGCTGCTGCTGCCTGTTGCTTTTTCTTTTTGCTGAGTGTTCAGTCTCACTGCAATTTCAGTTTTATGCTATAACACCATGTTATTCTATTGATGCTTTGCTCTTTCTACTGTAGTTCTGGATACATTCATGATAACTTGCACCTTTCAGTTGTATTGGTTGCAGCTGCTACTGTCTGTTCACACTGGGGCCTATACATTAAGGTGTGGATTGCCTATGTGTTATGTATCCATTGTGGGTGGGCAAACCTAAGTCAGAATGCTGTGTACGAGGGGAAGAGCAGGCACCTGGCAGCATTCACAGAAGGGGTGCATACCCCTTGCGCACAAGGTTCCGCATCTGATCGTGCAGCTATGTGCTGCAGGCGGTCTGGAGGCATACCCCCTCTCTGCACCATTCACGAAGGTGCGGAGTGCTGGGAAAGGGGGCACAGGATATGGCAGCGGGGACCCTGCCATATTTTTTACATACCTCCCAATGACACCCACCAGCCACAGCAGGACAAGGAATCCCCCCACTGGTATGCCCCAGCCCACTGGTCTGACTGAGAAAGCTGAGGGCATCTTGTGGGGTACTTGCCTGTACGTTTATTACAATGAGACCTGCACCTACCCAGAATCCCCTTCTCATGTGGAGCAGGGTATCCACTACAGGGCCCATAAACATAGAAACATAGAATTTGACAGCAGATAAGGACTGTTTGGCCCACCTAGTCTGCCCATTTTCCTACCTAACAGATAAGCTACAGATCCTAGTTAACCAACAGCTTACTTCCTCCTACCCCCCCACTAGGACTGCCTTATATCTGTCCCATGCATTCTTGAATTCCCCCACTGTTCTTGACTCCACGACCTCCTCAGGGAGGCTGTTCCATGCATCCACAACCCTCTCTGTGAAAAAATACTTCCTCACATTACCTCTGAGCCGTCCCCCCTCTATCTTCAAATTGTGCCCCCTTGTTCTTGCACATCTCTTTTTCTGAAAGATGCTACCCTCTTGGACTTTGTTGATTCCCTTGAAGTACTTGAAAGTTTCTATCATGTCCCCTCTCTCCCTTCTTTCCTCAAGGGTATACATATTAAGCTCCTTTAGTCTTTCTTCGTATGTCTTCTGGTGCAGACCCTGCACCATTTTGATTGCCCTCCTCTGGACAGCCTCCACTCTGTCTATGTCTTTGCGGAGATGGGGTCTCCAGAACTGCACACAGTACTCCAGATGGGGTCTCACCAACTGTCTGTACAGAGGGATAACAACTTCCTGTTTTCTACTGTTGATGCCTCTTCCTATGCATCCCAGTATCCCCCCAGCCTTCCTTACTGCCTTCTCACATTGCTTGCCCACCTTTAGGTCATCTGATATAATTACCCCCAGGTCCCTTTCCATTTTACTGTTGTCAGTATCTCCCCCCATTGTGTATGCTTCCCTGGGTTTTGTTTCCCATGTGCATTACCTTGCACTTCTTTGCATTGAATCTGAGCTGCCATACATTTGACCATTCCTCCAACCTTGCCAGTCCTTCTCATCCTTTCTACTCCATCTTGTGTATCAACCCTGTTGCAGATCTTTGTGTCGTCTGCAAAGAGACATACTTTTCCTTCCAGTTCCTCTGCGATGTCACTTATAAAGACATTAAAAAGGACCGGTCCCAGTACTGAACTCTGCGGTACCCTGCTAGTAACCCTCATTTCTTCACTGTGTACTCCATTTACTATTAACCTTTGCGTCCTGTTGTCTAGCCAATTTTTTATCCAGGCTACCACCTTGGGACCCACTCCAAGGCTGGCTAACTTATGTATTAATCTTTTGTGTGGGACTGTATCAAATGCCTTGTTAAAACCTAGGTAGGCCATGTCCACAGCCCCTCCCTGGTCTTACTTTGGTCACCCAGTCAAAGAAATCTATTAGATTTAGTCTGACACGACCTTCCCATCGTGAATCCATGCTGCTTTGGGTCCTGTGCCCCACTGGCCTCTAGGTACTCAACAATTCTTTCCTTCAGAAGTGATTCCATCATTTTCCCTACCACTGAGGTCAAACTAACTGGTCTGTAGTTTCCTGCCTCTGTCCTGCTCCCACTTTTATGAAGAGGAATCACATCTGCCCTCCTCCAGTCCTCGGGTACCACCCCATCCTCCCATGATTTGTTAAAGAGAGTAGTCAGCGGTGTCACTAGTTCTACCCTTAGTTCTTTTAAATTCTTGGGTAAATCCCATCAGGCCCCACTGCTTTGTCCACCTTCAATTTTATTAGTTCTTTCAGAACCCTTTCTTCTGTAAATGGACTGGTATCGACCCCTGTCTTCAGAGTGTTTCTCTTGTTTGGTTTAGGTACCTCCCCCTCCTCTTTGTTTGTGAATACTGAGCAGAAATATTCGTTCAGTATCCCTGCTTTTTCACTGTCACCCTCTACCCACATTCCCTCCCATTTATTAACCCTCAGTATCCCTCCTTTGGTCTTTCTTCGCTCCCTAATGTACCTATAAAAGGTCTTATCCCACTTCTTAACAGAATTGGCTATCCTTTCCTCAGTTTGGGCCTTTGCTATTCTGACTGCCTTCCCAGCCTCTTTCTGCTTTAACTGATAAAGTTCTCTGTCCTGCTTCTTCTGTGTTTCCTTATATTTCCTGAATGCTATCCTTTTCCTTAACCTTCCCTGCCACCTCTTTTGAGAACCATAGCAGTTTTTCCTTCGTTGTGTTTTATTGATTTGCTTTACACAAAGGCTTGTTGCCTCTGTGATGGCTGTTTTGATTACTCCCCATTGTTCCTCCACCCTTCCTTCTTGCCTGTTTGCTAGTGCTTTTCTGAGGCACTCTCTCATTTTCCCAAAGTCAGCCCTCGTAAAGTCCAATACTCTTGCTTTTGTATGGCTTGATTGTATGGCTGTGTTTATCGTGAACCACACTGTTTGGTGGTCGCTTGTTCCCAGATGGCTACCCACTTCTAAATCTGAGATTCTTTCTCCGTCCCCATTTGAGAGTACCATGTCTAAGACTGCTCCCTCCCAAGTGGGTTCCAATACTAGCTGTCTGAGGCATGCCCCCTGTAGGGCATCAAGAATGACCCTGCTGTTGGATGTGCCTGCAGCAAAGGTGCTCCAGTTAACATCTGGCATATTCAGGTCCCCCATCAACAATATCTCCCCTTTTTCTGCCATTCTAAGGAAGCCTTCTATCATTTCTTGTCCATTCCCTCCCCCTGAGATGGAGGTCTGTGTACAACCCCTATGCGGATTGTGGTGCCATTTCCTGTCTCCAGGGTGACCCAGAGTGCCTCATCTGCTCCCTGTTTACTCTTTAGTTCTGTTGCTTTGATCCCTTCCTTTACATAGATAGCTACTCCTCCTCCTCTTTTACCCTCCCTGTCCCTCCTGTAGATTGTGTATCCTGGTATGTTGACATCCCAGTCATGGTTCTCTGTGTACCATATTTCTGTGACTGCCACAATATCCAGGCAACCCTCTTCCATCAAGGCCACTAGTTCAGGGTGCTTGTTACACAGACTACGGGCATTGGTACTCACCACCCTCCACTTTTTGATAGCCTTACCCCTTTTAACCCCATTCCTGTCCTTACTGCCTTTGCCTTTTTTTACATTTACCTCTGTTCTGCTCCCTAATAACTTCTCTACCTTGGTGTTTACCTCACTAATTACCATGTTTTGTGGGGGGAGGCTGGGATTTCCCTGCTCCTTTTCAGTGCCTCCCCCCTTGGCTAGTTTAAATGCTTGCCAATGAAGCATTTAAACCTCTCACCTAGGATCCTGGTCCCCGGACAGATGCAGACCATCGCACCAGTATGGTCTGCATCCCTCAGAATGGCTCCCAGTCCCAATGAAGCCAAAACCCTGAGCTCCACACCAGTTTTCAACCACTCATTGAATTCCCTGGTGAGGTGCCCTAACATCACCCTTGCCATTAGACAGGCAGCACCTCCGAGAAGGTTACCGTATGTGCTACTTGTCTAAGGCCCCTCCCCAACTCTACAAACTCCTCTTGCACTGCTCTGATCCCATTCCTAGCCAGGTCATTTGTCCCTAGGTGGACAATGACATCCAGCTCCCTCCCTCATGCAGCTCCTCCCATGATCCTGAGGATTCGCTTCCTGTCCCTCCAAGCCGTGGCACCAGGAAGGCACCATACCACCCTCTTCCCTTCCTCCCTCATTTCTACCCCCCTAATGATTGAGTCCTCCACCAGGAGTTGTTTCCTTCCCCTGTGGGGTCCCATGCCACCCTCCTGTGGGTCTCCTTTGTGAAGGTTCCCAGCATCCTCCTTGATCTCCACTGCAGGTGCCTCCATAGAGGAACCACTGTCCACCAGAAGAGTGAATGAATTGTGGAGAGGTACAGCTGGAGGGATGCAACTCTGTTCCTCCACCCTCTCCCTCCCTGAGCCCACCCTGGTCCAGCCTTTCCTCTTTCTTGGCAACCTCTGAGGTAGTGGCATTGGCCCTGGTGGTCCCTGGGTGGGGGAGGAGGTTTCACGAATCCTAGCCAGGTCAGCCTGGAGAGACCAGAGAGGTGCCTGCAAATAGGGCAGCATCCAGAATGTCTCCCGGAACACTGCTGCCCCACAGCCATTGCACTGCACCACTCCTATCATGTCTTATTTTGTGTCCCTCTACTGTTTCTCTGTAAGCTTACTCTCTCCTCTCCTTACAACTCTCACCCTTCCTGTTCTGGGACAGCAACTTCCTATCTTCTTCGGTAGCCTCCTTCTTCCTTGCTCAATGTCAGACCACCAACAGCTAGGGGGGGAGAGTGAGCTACTTTTTTCCTTTAGGGTTGACAAAACCAATGTTTCTCTATGATCCCTCCCTTCCTACTGCCAAACAGGAAGTTCCTGTTGACAGTCAAATCCAGTAGCTATAAAAGTGGAACTGGCTTAGGGTGGGTGGGTGGATGGGATAGAGGGCAATTAGTAAGAAAAAAGGCTAGCGACAGGAAGTTGTAATTTGAGTCACCTGCTTTTATAGTGTCTAAGCCACACCCCCAATTAAGCTGTCTTTCCTCCTACTAGTTTAGCAAAGTCAGCTGATACAGTACCCTTCCCAGCACAGAACACACACTGCCTTTCTTTCTGTTTTTTAACCCTAAATAAGACCCCTTCTACTTCTAATAAAGTATCTGTCTACTTAATCTCAACAGACACTGACTCCTGCTGAGATATAAGTTTTAAATTAATAAGAAAATGTAGCTTCTTTTAGTTAGCTGCTTTCTGCTCTACAAGCAAGGTTAGCAACCAGGATGAGCATCCAGTTGTTTACCTGCCCATGTCCTCTGAATGCCCCCCCCCCCGCAATCATGCGCATGAGGGGGGCAGGGCCATGGACAGGCTTCCTGTGAGGGTGCATGGTTGTCCATACCTGTGCACCCTGCGCCTGCCCTGGGTGCACACGAATCATGTGTACCCAGTCCAACATTAGTACATAGGCCCCACTGGGCCTCACATAAGCAATAAGACACGATGGGGTGGTGGTGTTCATGGGTTAATGCACGCCCAGGTGCATAAGGAGGCACAAAGGGGCTTGTGCCAAGTGATTTCAGCACCTGCAAGTGCATTAACCCATGACAACCACCACCCCGGAATATCTAACTGCACTTATGAAATGGGTTTCAGGCTAAAAATGTTGAATTCCAACCCCCAAAAAAATCCCTCCTCAACAATATGCCATTTATAGTGTTTTCAAATTAAAGAACTAGTGTACTGCCTGAAATTAATAGTATTTTTCAGATGCAGTCAGCTATCATTTCCTATATTTGAAGTATTTTTTTGTTTTCTGTTTGCTAATTAGAAGATTTTCCATCTGGCAGTACTGGTTGATGTGTGAAACAGCACTCTGTTTGAAGGCTAAAAGAGTCAGTCCTGTCCCTCTCACTACATCATCAAAAATGTGACCAACCACAGAGAGGCACCACAGTCCTTGCAGCCTGAGCAGTGACTTCGGTTACCAATCAAAAATGCAGGAAATTGTGACATCACTATTATCCAGGAAGAGCCAGTCCTTGCTGCTTCATGTGAAAGAATAATCTGACAGTGAGAAATGGTTCTCCTTGGTTACTAGTGATGTCACAGTCAGTATGATGTTTATGTTGATGTAGTGGGAGGAACAGAATTGACTTTTTTTAGCCTCCAGAGTGCTGTTCCTCACATCATCCCAGTACTGCCAGGTGGAAAACCTTCTAATTAGGAAACAGCAGTTTCCAGGCAGTACACTAGCTCTTTCAAAAAGAAAACATATGAACATACAAATTCGCTGGCAGAAAAAGGCCCACAGGTCTATCAAGTCTGCCTGATTGTGCAGCTCTTAGTTTTATATTACTACAGCTGCCCAGCCCCATCCAAACCCCTCCCTTCCTCCTCTTTCCTGGTCTTCCCCCCTTTGTGTTCTTGTCTGTACTAATCCTACCCTTGACTCTATCCCAACCCCACTTAAAGCCATCCACTGTCCTAAGTTCAATTAACTCCTTTGGCAGTGTGTTCCATTTCACCACCACTCTCTCTGTAAAGTAATGCCTCCTCATCTCCCTCCCAAACGTTCCCCCTTCCAACTTCAGACTGTGCCCCCAGTGACCCTTCCTCCCCCACAAGCAGAACAATCATCCCTCTCTGACATTGTTTATGCCTTTCAAGTACTTAAAGGTCTCCATCATGTCCCCTCTTTCCCTTCTCTCTTACAGCGAATACATGTTGACCTCCCTCAATCTTTCCTTATACGGCAACTCCCCCAGTCCCAAGATCATTTCCTTAGGCCTGAGCTGTACCTCCCCCTTCAGTAATCTCACATTCTTTTTGAGGTATGGGCACCAGCACTGCTCACAGTACTCCAAGTGTGGCCTCACCAGTGATTTATACAAGGGCAGGATGACCTCCTCCTTTCTAGAGGTGATCCCTCTGGTATTGCACCCCAGCATCCTATTTGCCCTTGCTGCTGCCCTCCTACACTGTGCTGATACCTTCATGTCCCCTGTGACTATTACCATGAGGTCCCTTTCCTCCTCTGAAGCTGATACCTGCACATTTTTGGCCCTGTGAAGCACTGTTGTAAAGCAAGTTATATTCCTTTTTCAATAACAATTATTGGGCATAAATATGCCTTTTTTGCCTTATTTCATTTATGCCTATGTGTTTTATTTTGTTGTAGCCCTCGACTGTAGATGTTGATCCTGAGACACCCCCCACCCATGAAAATGGCTAGCGAGTGATAGAGAAAAAAGCACTTGTAAGCTGAATCACTGTGTGCTGTAATGGTAACAGCACAAGACAGAGTGTATTTGGTTGAGTTTGCCTTACTGCAATTATGCCTCCTGGTGTTTTCTCTGTTTTGCTGCAGCCTGGATTGTAGGTGTAGGGCAAGGAGCTGGGTGGCTCAGCAGCTGATTAGGTGGCATTCATGACAGCAAGGAAGACGCATGCCAGAGAGAGACGAGTGCTTCTGTAGAAGCGCTGTGCTGTCATGGTAACAGTACCTGATGGCCTTCAGTGGGTTGAGTGGTGCCAGTTACAACAGTCACAAGGAAGTATATAAATACATTTTATATAGTTTTTTTGTTGATACATCAGCTGGAGAGAGCCAGCTAGAGAGAAGCTACAGAGTCTTGAGAATGACAGCAGTGGGGAGAGAGCAAAACAGGCAGGAGCGAGAAAGAGAGAGAGTGTGAGCTGCATGCTGCCATGGCAGCTAGCATGAGTGACTGGCACAGATCAGTTGTGTTACCAGAAGAAAGCTCTGTTTTTATCTATCTGGACTCGAGGAATGACTGTCCATGCAGTGGGTGAGTTAACGAGCTGGCAGGGTAGTGAGTCGATGGGAGAGCGAGCTAGAGAGCAAGAACAAACTGAGTACTGATAGCCAGGCCTGGAGAGAGCATGGTCTGCATGCTGCCATAGCAGCCAGAGTGAATAAGCGTTGCCAGAAAGAAAGCCGTATTAAAAATGAAAGTAACTTGAAAAATGAGCATCTGGTTCTGCAGTCGAGTGAGTGGCTGGGTGGGGGAGTGAATGTGCAAGCTGACAAGTTCCAATACCATCGCGATCTTTCAGCAATCATTGCACCATTGTGAAGGAGTTGCCGTCAGGTCGCATACTGGTGCAGCTCCTGTCAGCTTGTTTTGCTGTGGTCACCTCGTACATTTGTGCAGCTCCTTTTAGCTTTTGGTGGGACATCATAGAACACAGCAGTGGGTGATAATATCTTTTTGTTGTTTATTTGTTAATGTATTTTGTTTTTATTTCTTTTAACCCTGCCCCCCTCGCCATTTCTAGTACTGTGTTTGTTTTCCTGTTGTGCTGTGTTCAGCTTCAGTGCTCCTCTTCTGTCAACATTCATGCTCAGTGCGGCAGGTATAAAACCTGATGTAAAAACTAAGTGTCAATGTTGCTGGGTACCAGTAAAGTGCAGTAAAGTAGCCAGTCCCTACGAGAGAGAGAGAGAGAGAGAGAGAGAGCGACAAAACACACCCGCCGGTGAGGAAGTGTTGCTGACGGGTGCTGCCATGGTGGTGGGGTGGTGAAGAGATTACAATTACACCACAATGGTAGGGCAGGCAACTGGTGGGTGTTGGAGGGTGGGTTAAAGCCGACTGTGACTGGTTATTGAACTCCAGTGACATTGGAGATTGTGGGGCTGGTGAGCAGTCGGTCAGCTGAGGTTGGGTTAGGCATATATGCTGACAGGATCTACTACGGTACTGGGGATCAGTGGGCTACAATTTAGAATCCATGATTACACTACACTAATGCCAATAAATTCCAAAAAATGGTGTCTTTCATCGCAGTGTAGCTGTCTCTGTTAAATGTTGTGGTTATCACTGATGTACAAACCTTTCTTTCACTTTTTAAAATTTATGGCACTTCAGGGTGCTTGCGTGTTTTTACATGACTAACATGTTTGTTAAACATTCTATTTAAGAATACCTGGAAAGCACTGATACATGGGTTACCTACATCCTAGATGCCGGAAGGTTTCCCTTGCTGGTGGTTGTCACTCCTTAATGCACTGGGTTCCAAAGGCTCTCAGCCAAACAGGATGCAGCTTTTTCCAAACCCATTTTATAATAAAAAGTATCCTGGTCTCATCGTGTACTAAACAAAAAAGTAGCCCACTTGTGTAAAACATGAATAATCAAAAATGTCACTCTGTCAGTCTCTCCACTCTCAAGGGAAAAGACATACCCATCCTCAAAGATGAGCACTTTTGTATATTATGTACCATACCCTGTTCTCTACTGAATATTTTGTCAGTCCTGTTACCTTTACTGTTGACCACCTGTTGTATTCTCCCAGGTTGCACCTGAAAATAGGCAACCGTCACTGTCTAGTACACATACTTCATAAATAAAAACTAAATAAAACTAATAAATAATGTAAATATTGCTGAGTATAGGATATTATTTTTGCTATGCTATTATACAGTAACTAGTTTGTCCTTGATGGTTTGGACAAGTTCTTCAATGTCTATCAGTTAAGTTCCCGAAATATTCCCAAATTTTTTTAAGTTATACTGATTGAGTTCTCTCTGCTTCTACAGCAGCAGCCAAGAGATCATCAAGTGACTCATTGTTTTTCTTAAGTGATTTTTAATTAATTTCAAAGCTGAAATGCTTTCTTTCATTACTGCATGTTTTACTATACAGAGTTCAAACTAGTCTGACTAGTCTTGTTATTTGACAGTATACAGATTGCAGTTTATAATTAAAGCGAGATGACGAGCTGTCACTAAGTGTGACTGGTGGGTATGATTCTCTGGACAGTTTCTGAAGGAGTAGCGTATAATCTTGTTAACCAAGCATGCGTCTTTGTCTCCTGTGTAGCAGGTTGTTAGCTTTTTGAGACTGTCTAGCTTTGCATGAGAAGGATTCGTTAGGCTACCAACATGCTTTTTCAGTGGCCATGCTTATGAGACAAAGTTACTCCTTTATTACAAAGATCTAGAATTGCAAAATAGAACTCACTGCAGATTTTGGGCTGAATTTTCAAAGACTTTTGTCAGGTTTGTAGCACAGTTTCACTGCCTGTAGCATAATTGTTAGACTTCCTAAAACATGGTCAAACTTTACAGCGCAGATGCCATATGTGGTACTAGTTCTGAACAGCACATGTATGAACAGTGCTGTCAATAACAGCGGCAGGAACAAATGCCACAAGTAAAGGCAGCGTCACTGGTAGTGGTCGAAAAGCACACTGATGACTGCTACCAGTCCATACAATTGTTTTAGTGGGGGGCTTCTCCACCCCCCAATATGGGGGGGCTCTGCTCCTGCACCCTCCATAACTAAAATAGTTAACTCCAAGTCAGAGTTGGAGTACAGGGGAAAAACAAAATTTTAGATACCAGGATTAGAACCCCAGTCTCCACCACCATTCTGGCCAAGCCGCTCCATGTCTCAGTCCTCTCCACCACAGGAGCAGCTTCACCAGCCTTCTTGATTCCCCAGCCCTTCTCTTCTTCCTAGTACCATGGACAGTGTCTGGGTAGCGCTTACTGCACAGCGCTGTTTAATACCTGTTGCTTTCCATGATACAGCATTTGGATCTCGCTGTTTTTCCTTGTGCTATATTTGTAGTGCTATTCTAACCATTTACCCCACAGGTTGCACTCCAAAAAATGATGCATGCATCAAAATAATGACACACGTGACATTTATATGCTGTAAAGAGAGGCAAATATTGCAATATGTGTCAAATTGTTTGAAACTAGTCTGCAAACATTTTGATGTATTTGCCACAATGCAGGCTGTGCCCAAAATTGGGAATTGCACTTGCATCATAAGCTTTGAGAATCCAGTCCCTTATCTTTACCTATCATAGTGGATTTATTTCACCACATTTGATTAATTTTTCTGAACACTTTTCTAACTCATGGTTCTCGAAATATTACATCTATTTTTAAAGCTAGCACCTCAGTAGCACTCTGCATTTTCTCAAACATCTCATCTTATCTTGATGAAAGAAGTTCTGTTTTACAGTTCTTAATTACCTCAGTTGCAATAGCTATTATCATATACCTCAATACAACGGAGATATTTAGAGGCTGCATTTGTCATAACGCCTTTGTCAATTGAAACAAAATAGAAACAGAAGTTAATGTTTTTGGCTCAAATCAAGGACATAACTGTGCTAGCAGTCTCTCTATCAAAAGCACCATCTTCTTTAATGTTTTTCTAGGGTTTGAATTACACATTTGGTGGTTGCAGGCAGTACTCAGCAGGTGTCTATCCTGTTAGACGAGTGGATGTCACACTGTGGCCTTGATTTTCAAACAGGGTTAGATCAACACAAAAAACTTGCATCAGGGAGTTTGACGCAAGTGAGGACTTGCCTCAAACATTGGCAAAATTGTGATTTTTGCAAGGAAGGCAGCCACAAATCCCTGACGCAAGTCTCTTGAGTCAAACACAGCAATGTTAGACCAGCTCCCCCCAGACTAACTCTGTACCATTGGGGGTCCTTTTTTGGGGCTTGTGACAAAGTTTTGGCACAAGCTGCCATAAATTGTGGAAATTGTTGCAACTGCACCACATGTTATAAAAATTAGGTGCAAGTTGCGACAAACTCTTTGGTGCAGTTGCGGCAGACATTGCGGTGGATGCAAGGCTGTGTCTACCTCTGAAAATCGGGCCCAGTGATATAGGAGTGTGTGTTCTCAGGGAAGCAATGTCTTTTAAGAAGTCTTCCTGTACAACACAAAAGATATTGTCGTTCTTAGTTGAATTCTCAATTAAAGTGTACAGCTGCTCAAGGACTACAAAAAAATTAAGATTGTGAGCAATTTTACTACAGGTGTCAACAATAACTGGAAGACTAAGCCTGAGGTTTGATGGGCTGGAGCAACCAGACAAACACCTTTCCTGGGCTTTATGAACCAGCTTCCTTCAGCTTCATATGAAGGTTTTATTTCTCTGCTTCAGCCAGAGACTCTGCTCCTCTGCCCCATGTTTGGTGATTTCTTTTCTGTTGTTTTTGCCCTTCTGTTTGGTTTTTGCCTTTGGTTTCTGTTTAGTCTGTGCCTTCTGCAGCTCTCTGGGTTAGTATTTGTTTGCTTTCCCTTACTGGAGCATTGTGCATCTTGCTGTCATCTAGAGTAGCCACTCCTGCTAGTCTCTTGTTCTCATGTAACTTAATTGTAACTCCTGTGCTAACCTGCAGTGTGTTTTCATTGTACTGCTGTGATTCTATGTCCTGCCTCTGTCATGCGGTTGCATGTCATTTCTGTTTACTCAGTTGTTTTATTGGCTGTTCATAACCAACACTTGCAACCTTTTCACTGCACTTCCTCTGTATTCCATTATTTTCACCTGGCTACAATCAGCAGCTGCAACTACTTGAACTCCAGTCATATCAGCAGCCTTTCTTAGTCATTTCAGCCATCACTCAGTCAGGCTGTTCAGTACCTTCAGTACAGTCATGGTTGTACAGTACTTATAATTCAACTTTCTGCATTTCCAACTTATGGCTGAGTGTTCTCCATAACACATGCCTTGATATGCATTCATATTTTCAGTACCTTGTCATTCAGTTCATTTTCTGTTATAACACTCAGTCTTCAGCAGTCATCATTCTGTTCAACCACTCTTATAAATTGATCCTCCTGCAGACATCATTCAGTCAGTTCATTTCTACATCATGCTATCAGGCTCTATAAATGCATACCTAGTGGGTATTATCATTCACAGACTCTTGCTCAGTTGCTCTCCTTAAAGTCCACATCTTGAGGGTGAGTCCCTCATCAGGCAGGGGTCCTTCTCTGGCCCCTGACCTCCTTAGGTGCCTACCAACAATCCCACCATGCAGTAATAAGATCCCTCACTCAGAGGAAGCTTCTGCATGCAAACCATCATTGGGTGGCACCTCATGGTATAGTATTTAAAACTTTAGCTGCCAAAGTGTAGGGTACCGAACCCATATAGCTTCCTTTAGTTGTGCAGACGATGTTGGCAGCACCTCTGAAAATCATTCTCCCAGTATCTGCCTGTGGTCCAGCTAGTCCTATTCTGTATCACCTTCCTTTAGTTTTCAGTCAAGGTTAGGCTTCCCTGTGGTCTTGAGGCTGGATGCTAATCTTTCAGCAGTTGCTGCTCTTCTCATGCCATGTTTTGAGGTGGTAGGCCTTCTTGTAGGGGAACTTCCTTTAGCTGCAAGATCTACTCATTGCACTCCCACAGCATTAGCCTATTAAAGGGCTAGTGTGAGTGTTCTTCTTCACAGTTTTTTCCCTGAATTGGAATTCCAAATTAGCAAGGTGAGCCATAACTATAGTACCCAGGCCAGGAGGTATGGTGGCTGAAGCCATGGATCCCCAGAGATTTCCTCCACAAGTTTGTTTTTTTCTCTCTCCTTTCTCTCCTGAGTATCAAAGGCCATAATGTAGTGTTTCTAGTTTAGTTGTTCCCTAGTAGGACTCCACTGTGAGTTGGGGTCAGATGGTGGCTCACCTTATCCTACAATTCTACCATTCCCTCTCTGTTTTGGAAGTCATGCCTTTGTCTGTATCAGTTGTCCCAGCATCGGCTGTATATGTCATAAGTCTGCTCATCTTTGTTTGTAGCTCCTGCTAAGAAGTTCTTTTGTGATCCTTCCTAAGGTACCTTTAGCCTAAATTAATTTTGTTCCCACAGTACATCTAGGAGTGGAACCCTCATCAGGAGGGTTTCTTTGCCTTCTCGGTACCCCAACAGTTTGGTAGTCCCTCTGGGGACAGAGCGTGTGAATGGCCAAGGTAACTACATATGACAGTTTAAGAATCCAATTATAAAGCTAGCCTTCAGCTATCAACATTGTCGCACAAGTATTACTTACTGTGGTTGTGTATGCCCATTGACCTGGAAGGCTAAGTCTGAGGTTCAGTGGGTAGGAGCAACTGGCCACATCCCTTTCCTGAGCTATATAAACCAGCTTTCTCTGGCCTCATTTGGAAGCTCCATTTCTTTACTCTAACATCCCTTCCTCCTGCAGTGGTTCAGCCTAAATTAATTAAGTTTGCACAGCACTTCTGGAGTGGAACCCTCCTCAAGAGGTTTTCTTTGCCTTCTCTGTACTCCAGTAGGTTGGCAGGCCCTCTGGAAACAAAGAATGTGAATGGCCAAGTAACTACATATGACAATCTAACAAGCCAATGGTACAACTAGCCTTCAGCTTTCAACACTGTTGCACAAGCATTACTCACAGAGTTGTCATGTACGTTTGTTGAACTAAATTTAAGTGGTGTGCATAGCACTGAAAAAAAAAAGCTTTATCACATGATTCTGCAATAATAGACTGACCTGGCATTTGAAATACTAAGTCCACTTTGGTTTAATGTTTCACAAAGCTAGTTTTCTAAAGCTGGTACCAGTGCTGGTTTTGCTTGAATAACAAGAATTAATGACCCATGAACTGTTGCATCTCTGGTAATATAATGTAAAACTGCAGATAATTGGTCTTATTTGTAAGAGGAGTTGTATACAAAAAAACTGCAAAATATACAGTTGCTTTCACATTCTGTATTATTTCATTACATACATCTTGCCAACATTTTGGATAGGTCATTTTGACTTTGAGCAGATAAGTAGCTTGGGAAGCCCTTGAGAACGTTCTCAGTCAACTGTGTGTTCTGTACTGTCAGTACTGGGTAACCACACGCAAGTAAACACTCCTGTTCTTTGAATTGTTACTTCCATCATGGCCTCTGATTGGCAGTCTTAAGTGAGCCAGTGTAGCAGCAATGCCAACGAGCCTTGTGATAATATTGTACACGTTTTCTCTGTTTTTTCGTTTTAGCTGTATTTGTGTTGATCTCTGTTTGGATAAATATTCAGCTAGTGGTTTAGTAATCAAATGGAGTTGCCATTTTTCTAAATTTTCAAGGTGTTCTGGCTATCCTTACGTTTATAAAGTCCTCTACCAGACTCTCAACACAGTTTTTCAGTCACAAAACCCTTCAGTAGAGACTGTTTTAACTTATTTTGCTGTATCAATTCTGAGCACTCGGCAGGGGAAACAAAAGCATGCATCCTCCAGTGACTTTATCTAAGGATGATTGTATAATCCGTATTGGATTGTGAGTTTGTCCGTTTAAACTAATCTAAATTTTGGGCTTTGTTGTCCTGTAAACTGCACTTGCATTGTCACTTATGTCCCTGTTGATGTGTATATGACAATATGAATTTTATCTTGTTTTATAGTTTCTGTGGTTGTCTCCAAATTGCTCCTGGAATAGGGACTTTGGCTCAGTGGGCTTACCCAGTTATCAAACATCAATAAATAAATGATGCTCTTTTATGTTCTAATCAGTAGTTTTTAGAAAGCCATCCTTTGTTATAAGATCTTGTGTTGTTGTTTCAAAACTTTGTATGAGGGTACTTTTCAAAGCAGTTCTGAGTAGGCCCTTTCTTAATTCATTCCTCTCTAGCTAGACAGTCCCATGGTACAGTGAACTCTGTTTCCAACTGTGCAGCAGTAACTGCTTCAGTTAGAGAAGATAAAATAGACTTAACTACATTATTGTCAGGAACCACCCCATCCAATGATTATTGCTTAACTGCAATATTCTGATCATTGATCATTAATACTGACTCACTTGTGCTGAGCTTCTGTATTATCTTTAACATGACTAATTTTTGTGTTATTACCTTATAGGTTTCATAGGTCATATCTGAGCATTTTAGGCAAGTTGCCCTTTCATAGCTCACCTTTTCTCAAAGGTTTTATCCAGTCAACTTCTTCCTAAAGCAATAATTATCAAGTCTTAACTTAAACTCTGCCATGCTTTGGCTACCAGCTACTTCACAATGTAGACTGTACCAAACATTCATCACCCTTTGGTTGAACCACATGCCTATTTTTTTATTGTTGTTTATATTCATGCGTAGTTGTAATTAATGGTATCTTTTACCATATGGCTGTTCCATCATTTCTAGTTTTGTATAGTCCCAGAAATCGTGACTATTATGTCCCCTACACTAAGTATAGGTCACCTCTCATCCTCCTGTACTCCAGTGGATGAAGCCCCACTCTTTCCAATCTGTCTTTATAGCTAATATTCTGTAATCCTGTCATCATTTTCATTGCTCTTCTCTGTACTCCCTCCAGAGTCTTTACATCTTCCCTTGAATATAGTGCCCAAAACTGACTGCAGTAGTCAAGATGAGGCAGGATTAGTGATGTACACAGTGGCAATATTACTTTGCTCTCACTACAAGGTATATGTCTTAAAGATGGGGGGGATGGCTCAGGGGCAACATGAGGAAGTATTATTTCACGGAGAGGGTGGTGGATGCATGAAACAGCCTTCCTGAGGAGGTCATGGTGTCAAAAACAGTGGGGGAATTCAGGAATGCATGGGACAGACATAAGGCACTTCTGGTGGGACTTAGGAAGAAGTAGGCTGTTGGTTAACTAGGATCTACAACTTATCCAATAGTTAGGGAAATGGGCAGACTGGGTGGGCCAAAGGGTCCTTATCTGCAGTCAAAGTCTATGTTTCTATGTCTTCTAATGCATCCCAGTGTACCATTACATTTTTTGGCAGTTAAGTTACAATGTTTTTTAAAGCTGAAGTTATCAGTAATAGTAATTCCGAAATCCTGTGCTTCCTGTATCGCATGACTGGGCTATGTTATCATCTTGTCTTTGCTGCTCTGCAGAAGTTGAAGTACTTTTGAAAATTTTAAATATGCTGCTTTGATAGACTTTTAGCTTTTCAAAACTTGATTCTTCCTGCTATGGAAGTAAAATATTTTATTTGGGTACAGAAACTGCCTGCCTGACTGTTGACTGCCTATGAAGTCAGTGTTGTCTCGAGTCCCAACAATTGAACCAGTTACTTGTGGAGTGGAAAGTAAAGCTAAGATTCTATAGTACCTAACTTCTTTGTTGTAAGTAAGCGGGTGGTTGGCTGGTGTTAGACGAGAAGCTGAAGGAATCAATACCATGCTAACTGGGCCCTCATGCACAGTGGTGTGGAGTATGTACAACAGATACCAGGAGTCAGTAA
This sequence comes from Neoceratodus forsteri, assembly GCA_016271365.2. Taxonomy (NCBI): domain Eukaryota; kingdom Metazoa; phylum Chordata; order Ceratodontiformes; family Ceratodontidae; genus Neoceratodus; species Neoceratodus forsteri. Next base: position 1,098,870,358 of record CM028129.1, on the reverse strand, counting down.
TATGTAATTCTTTGTCTTAAGCAAGTAGGTGGAATGATGTTAGATGACAAGTTAAAGACATTAATGCTACACTAGTTGATCCCCCCTTACACAAGAATTTGAAGTATGTGATAAGATTCAATAGTACGTAACTGCCTGTTACTTGAAGAAAAAAGGTCAACAGGCTCCTCTCTCCATGTTCTTAACAATATACTGAACTGAAAAAGAAATGAAATGCTTCTGTCCTTGCACTAAAGTGATTTTGTTGCTGTACAGGAATACTTCCTATAAGATCAGTACTTTGCATTTGATAGGTGTTCACTCAAATTACTTGAAGGCAAAGAGGCAGCCTGTCATCGATATTCAAACATTACTGTTATACCAGAGCTCCCTGTCATATCATCTCCCCAACCCACTCCATCTGCTGACAGGAACCTAAAAACAAAACAAGTTCACCACAGTCAAATCAGGCAAAATAAAATGCAGAAAACTTTTAAGTGCTGGTGCAAAAATGCAGACTTTAAGGGAGCAAACCACCCCCTGAACCCCCCCTTCCCCCGACGAAGGCTCTTTAAGAGATGAAGAGCCGGGTAGGAGTAGCAGCATGGAGTGTTTGCAATTCAGTCTGCAATTCAGCATCATTCCTTTGAAGTTGTCTGCCATTTAGTTTGGATAATTTATGTGCAATGAATTTGTTTTGCTCATGGCCTGAGGGCTGGCTTCATCAGCACCACAGTGTTTTCTCCTTGTGACCTACTTTTGGTTGGTTGCCTGCTGACAGACATCTACCCTATACCACTAATCATACCTCTGCCTGCTACTCACATCTGCTGACACCCACCCTCTCCTAAGAAAAAACATCCCTCACCCCCTACATATCTGGTGCCACTCCACCTGTCCAAATAATTACATTCCTCATGTCTCTTCTTCTTGGCTGCCATTGTAGTGCCTTGCTGCCAGACATCACTCTGAGTGAGACTTATTCTTTAAGACAGAAATCTCGCTCACACCTAAGTATAAAGATGGTCTCAAAAATGCTTCATTTGATTGACTGTCAGCATTCCAATACCCTTACCTTAATTTCTGTTACATGTACAGCCTGATCACTATGGTGCATGAATTCTTCCTGTCAGCATTTAATTCTCTAGCATTATTGAATGACTGGAATGATGCGTTTTGATTCTGAACCAGCATTCTTATACAGTTGGTGGAGGAACTATTTTATTAAAAATCTCCCTCTCAATGAATAAAACATTCAAAAGGCAAACTTCTAACACTGCTCTTTTGAAATCAGTTTTTATAATAGTAGTAAAGCACTCCCCGGAGTTAGATTAACAGTTAGGTAATCACCCCTAGGAGCAATATGGCGCTTGGCTGTGCCTCGTGTCACATTACATCCCTAGGGGGCGATTAACAGACTGTTGCTCTAACCCCTGGTCATGCCATATTGGTTAAAAGCTTATCAGTTCATTGCAATAAGTGACATATAGAGAAGGATACATGGGGTCCACACCTGGCAGACTTGATAGACCGTAAGGCCTTCTTCTGCTTATATAAATCTTATGTTCTTATGAGCATAACTCACTACCTTTTTAGTCACACTCCAAATATCTGGAGAGCTGCTATGCTTTTTTCTCAGTGGGCAGTTAAAACATCTCACTTCTACTGTTGTCATTCTGTGGCTCTTTCTGATACTTTTACCTTTACAGCGATAGACCTTCTCTCCACAGGCAACACACTCAGTGCCCCATACATTGCTGCTGCCACTGCTGCTATAGTCCATACACTCAAAAATTGTTGCTGCCTTGATTAACAGTCTCACCTAATGCCAAAATGAGTCAAAGTTAAAAAAATAAAGTTATGCATAACACTTTTTTCAATACATTCTTCTCCTGCTTCATGACAGTAATGTATTGACTGCCACGAGTCTTTACCTACTCCACTGGCTGCTCCTACTCTGTGTACCTTGTATACTTGATCATGAGCAGCAATAGCATACTTGCATACTGTGTGACCCTGAGCAAGTCACTTAACTTCCTTGTGCTCCCAGGTTGCACCTGGAAACAAGCTTCGGCTTAGTGTGCCTTTCCTGGTTAAACAATTTCCCTTTTCCCTAGGTATATATTCATTGCAAAAAAAACTTTGTTAATGCATCAGTTAGGGTTGTTACTAAAGTGTCAAAAGCAGGGAAATGTGGTGTTAGGTTTCAAACTAACACCCCATCCCCACTCCTGTAGACACTGACAGGCGTCAAAATTTTGGGGTCATCAACCCTAACAGCCACCCCATTCCATAAGTAAATAAGCTGAGTTGGGTACAGTATAGGAGAATGGGGTGAGCGTTAGAGCTGACAACCCCAAGGCACACCCCCAATGCCTGTCAGTGTCTTTAGGGTGGGGGAGGGGTGTTAGGGTTGGAAACTCTAACGCCACATTTACCTGCTTTTGTTGCTTTAGTAACGCTGATCCCACTCTCTGGAATTCTCTACCCCGTCGGTTATGGCAGTGCACCTCCATGGGGGAATTTAAGAGTGGGTTAAAAACTCATTTGTACCAAATTGCCTTTTTATAGTTTTTTGTATGAATTGTTGATGAAACTGTAGTTTTTATGAATGTTTTACATTGTATTATAATGTTTGGTTTTCTTTTTACTATATGCTTTGTATAGCGCTTTGAAAATTTGAAAGGCGCTTTAAAAATAAAATTATTGTTATTATTTTTATATTATTATTATTATAACCCTTACTGATGCTTTAATGACATTTTTTGCAATTAATTTCCTTACTTTTTCAAACAGTATAATCATATCCTTACTTGTCTATGAGAGCGCAGGATCCCATCCCTCCGTAGATATGTATATGTATGTAGCTGTGGACCTGTGCTTCCATTTACAGGATTAAAGTGACCAAATTGTCAGCATAACATCTTATCACCCAACCTCATGTACCTGGTACAGAAAATTGTCAAACCCCTGCAAAACGTAACTCTGCTCAACTGCAACGCCATTCCACAACACAGGTGCAAAAACACATTTTGAGCAAGATTTGAGAAAAGACAGCTGTGACATACATGAGGTGGTGCAATAAGAAGGCTATTTTGAAATCTGGGGTAAAAATATTTAAAATTTCCAAAGTTCAAGTGTGCATAGCGAAATTGTCCTCTTATGAGCCCACCTCATAAACTCCATAGGTGAAAATTTTCAAATCCATGTCAAAACGTCATTCCGTGCCACTGGTGTGAAAACATGTTTTGGACAGGATGTGAAAAATGACAGCTGCACTGTTCATGAGGTGGTGTGAAAAATGGTTATGCTGAAAATTTGGAGTCACAATATTGAAAATTAGCAAAGTTATGCGTGTGCGTGAGAAACTTTCATGACGCTAAATGAATTAGCCCATTTTGGGAATTTTTTTCACCACATTTTAAACATGTCTCTTTTGAGACCCCACCTCATAAACAGTGGTGGTGGTGAAAGTTCTTTATTCAGTCCCGAAAGGTGATTTCATGCAGCGACCACGAAATTACCATCCACGCCTGATTCACAAAATTACAGTGCCAGTGTTCATGAGGTGTAGCCCCCAAAAGCCTATGGAAAAATTATTTTGAAAAAATTCCAAAAATGGCAAAGTTATGAATATAAGTTCAAAACACCATTGAAATACATTATACGGCAATTAACTTGAATCCACGGTTCATGGTTTGACTTTGAAGAGTGTAGACGTGTCCTGGTCCACAAAGGATGACAGCCTATGACCTCCAGTGATAAATGTAGGGAAAGGAGGGGTGAGTGGTGGGTACTTAATGGGATGGTCAGGATGGGTGAGTGGGATGGCAGGGATGACGAGGGACAATTTTCTTTTTTTCGGTTCAAAAACAAAAAGACATCAATATTAAAAATGAGCAAGTTATGGTAAGCAGGAAAAATTTCAACGAAACGCTCATAACTTTGCCTTTTCTTTGGAATTTTTTCACCACATTTTAAACATGGCTCTTTTGAGACCCCACCTCATGAACAGTGGTGGTGGTGAAAGTTCCTTATTCAGTCCCAAAAGGTGATTTCATGCAGCGACCACAAAATTACCATCCAGGCCTGATTAACAAAATGACAGTGCCAGTGTTCATGAGGTGTAGTCCCCAAAAGCCTGTGGTAAAAATTTGTTGAAAAAATTCCACAAAATGGCAAAGTTATGAACATAAGTTCAAAACGCCATTGAAATGCATTATACGACACTTAACTTGATTACACAGTTCGTGGTTTGACTTTGATGCATGCAGACATGTCCTGGTCCACAAAGGATGATAGACTATGACCTCCAGTGGTAAGTGTAGGGTAAAGAGGGGGTGGGAGGGTCAGGATGGGTGAGTGGGATGGCAGGGCGACGAGGGACCATTTTCTTTTTCTTTTTCAGGTTCAAAAAACTAAAAAGACATTGGGGCACAGTCTTCTTCTTTACAGGTGAAAACCAAATAAATATTTCAGGACATTGGGAGTGGGCTCCCTAGTGTCCCACACTGCTGGGGGGGCTTCTAATGCTGACACGGGAATTGGGCCCCCCAGTGTTGGTACTCTAAACAAAACAAGGGGTGGGGGGACATCTGACACTGGGCATGGTCATCCCAGTGTTGAATTATACAAATGCATCATAAAAATAAGGGGGACGGTGATCGGAGGTGGGGGTGCCACTAGACACCAGGGATATATATATATATATATATATATGAGGGTGGGGGGGACGCCAGCAGACACCAGGGAAAAATACGGGAGGCTAGGGGGACCACTAACAGCAAGGGATAATTTGAAGTTAAACATTTTATTGGTTTTAACATACAGTACATAAACTAACATACATCTGATACTACAGATAGAAGAAGAACAGTACATATAGTACAGTATTGATGCATGAAACTATCCTGGACACTGTTATTATTATTATTTACTTTCTTTTTTTATCATCTAGTACTAAACTTGGGGATCAGAGGGTGGGGGGTGCCACTAGACACCAGGAAAAATGGCGGCTCACACCTCTCCCTACAGCCAGCAGCATGAGTTCCAGCTGCAGCTGCAGAAGTCAAGGAAGTCCCACTGTTCTCATACAGAGAATGCAGCAGAAGTGGTCCTCTTGCTAAGCTGGGCACCTGGGATTTCGGGAGCCCAGAAAAAGTTGTTGGTTGTCAAAAACAAATACCAGAATATAGCTAAGCGGGTCCCATTTAGCTAAGTTCTGATGTTTGTTTTTTAAAATCCATTCATTTTTATGTATTTTCTTTATTTCTTTCTGTCGCTAACTAAAAAACAAGATGGCGGACACAGAAGCCCTCTGCAAAATAGGATTAGGCTCCCTTGGCACTGTATGACCCTGTCTGTGAAAATACAGCAGCTCCTGCAAAAATGAATCTACTTTCACGTGGGACATCTAACTTTTCCCATAGGAAATAATTGGAAATTCAAAATGTAATAACTTTTGAACTGATTAACCCTTAGGCTGCTGACAGAATTAGAAGGTATAGGAATTTTGGACTGATATATCCATCTGTGGCCATGAAAGGGGTAAATATTTTTTCACCAAACCTTCAAAAGGCGCATCTATGAGGCAAAGACTTTCTACTCTGAAAATTTCAGACCACAACCTAAAACAGTTTCTGAGATACAGGTGGACAAAGAAACAGCAAAAAACACATAACTTTAGGGATTTTTGCCACTCTGTATCTCAGAAACCACACAACGGATTCACACAACATTTGCCAAGTCAAGAGTCCTACCAAAAGAGATTATACATGCAACACTTCAAGCAAATCCATTGAACAGTTGCAAAGTTAAGGTTCAAAGATTTGTCTTTAACATAGACATGATCCCTCAACCCCTGGGCCCTGTGCTCCCACTTATACATAATTACGGAGACATACTGCAGCCCTAAAGTCATTAAAAGGAACCTTTATAACACTAATCTGGCAATATATCAGTAACCATAGCAACTATGAAAAAATTCCTCTGCAGTTGTAATCATGACTTGGAAACTTCCACATGCTTAGACCACTTAAAAGTGGACTAAGCTGCCCAGAGCACAAAATCAGTATCTCAAATCGTTTTCGAGATATGGGCACTGAAAGGCGCCATGGGTGCTGCAATGTTATCCTATGGGAAATTGCTCAACTTCAGAATGCCGTAACCATGGAAATTATTTCACCAAACCAGCAAAAGGCACATCTGTGGGGCAAGGGCTTTCCACCCTGCAAATTTCAGCCCAAAAGCCCTAACTGTTTAGTTGCAGTGAAGTGACAAAGGAATTGTGTTTTTTTTGTGCAGTTGTGTTGCAAATTGCGACATTTTTGCAAAATTTGCAAAAGAATGGGTGAAAAAGTGTCGCAAATTGTGAAAGTGTCGCATCCATTCATTTGCAATTTGTGACAGTACCGGGGGTCTGATGCTGGAAAACATATTTCTAGGCAGAATTTAAAAATTCTGGTGCCAGCATTGTGTTCCTCAGGCCTCAAATAGGTAAACACAACTGTCAGTGTGTTTACCTAGGGGCAGTCAAATTTGAACTACAGCCATTTTCTCTGCCACTAACTGAAAACAAGATGGCAGTTGCATGACACTACTGAGGGCATTTGCGACAGTAAAATGTTCTGCCAGCAGCTTTCAAGAAGCACATATATTTTTCCCCATTGACTATAATGGGAAAACTTTAATATTGAATAACTTTTGAATGGATTAATATTTTTCACCAACTCTAAAGGCACATCAGTGACCCAGACTACATACTCCTTGAGAATTTCAGACCAGATGGACAAACCTTTTGGGCTGAAGGTATCCAGTGAACACGGCAACCGCAATTGAGCACTTACAAAAACAGCGACTGTTACGGTACAGTACCTGTGTTCAGGAGCTACCTGGAAGAGTAGCGACCGGATACCTGGGTGGGTGAGGGATGGCGACAGGATGTAGTGCGATGCAAAGCTGCGAGAGGACCACACTATGTGAGGGCAGAAGAGATGGGAAGGTATGTGGGAGGGATGAGCAGGCAGCTGCCAAACTGGTCGGCTAGCATGGTGGGGAGGTGGTTGGTTGGGGTGTGCAGGGTTGGTCTGGGGTAGAGTGTTTTCTGGCAGGCGGTCTTGTGTTTTCAAGAATGTCACCCCCTCCGACATGCACCTCCCGGAGTTGAGAACAATAAGTTAGGGGTGTGCAAGGGTAACAGCTCCCCCCCCCCAGTGTACATCGCTGTAATTCATTTTCAGAGATGTACACTTGCCCAAATGGTGATCACCCTTCTGTGACTGCCATTTTCACATAGAACCTGGGCTGTAGCCCTGAGCAAAGACATAGCACAAAAACTGGGTTTTTACACTTTGTTTGCGCTCTGCAGCTCCACAACCACATATCCAACCGAATGAAACTTGCCAGATCCAGAGACCTATGATGCCTGACCGTGCAAGCAAACTGTCAGGCAAATCAGTTGTATGATTGCAAAGTTATTAAAGTGCAAACTTTTGGGTTTATCATAGAAGTGGCCGGGCAACTCTAACTATAGTACCACTACTGTGGCACTATAATAAAATTATTGAGAGCATTTTGACTGGGGTAGCATGGTTCTCGAAGACGAAAGGAGTGATTTTTTTTTTCTTCCTTTTTTCGGTAGTTTGGCTGACCTGGTTCAGATGCAGAGTCTAGATCTACCCAGGTGTGCCGGGCATTATGGAATTGGGGGTTGGGGGTTGATTTGTGATGCAGCAGTCAGCCCATTCCTACTGCCTAATAAATCCTAAAGTGACTGACACTACAATTTATAGGCTCTGAAAAAAAATAGGTAAATATTTTTTATTACATGCAGGAGCAACAGACATACTGTTGATGCACATGTACTACTGCCACTGGCAGGGAGCCTAGTGGTCATTACACTTGTGATCAAGCAGGTGTCAATGTTCTAAATTTAACAGTTACACTGTGAATTGGGTTCCTAGCCACAATATAACTTCACTGGAGCAGGCAGCAGCTAACAGAGATGCCAAGTATCAAAACAGCCTGTCAGGATAGTGGCACAGTTCTTAAAAATTCTGTAAAGTCACACTGGCCTGGAGCAGACAGCAGCAAACAGAGTTACAAACTATTAATACTGGCAGGGAAACAGACCATGGCTTGTTTTTTTCAAAATACTTTAAGAAATGCTATTAGTATATACTATGTTACTTCATCATGTTTGTTTCTTGCTTCCCTTTCACTTAACACCTCCACGCTAAGCGCAAGACTGAAGCAGCAAAACTACAACATGAGTGATATTGATGATTACTTCTGGTAGCTGAAAAAAGTTTCTCTTTGTTTCAACATGAATAACTGAGGCTGCGCTGATGGGTCTTTTTTATTTCTTTGTGTTTTCAACTGCACTGTCTGACCACTCTGATACAAAAAGAAACACAGGTGTCAATGTCTCTGATATTAGAGTGATGTGCCTTATAGAATATTACTGACAGCTAATAAGCTCTGAGCATAGTGAAACCAATTTAGTTGCTGGTCTAGTAGCTCTGTTCTAATAAGCATGTGTGTATTTGTTCTCTCGTATAACAAAATGTGTTTCATCCTCCATTATATCAATAAACCACTAAATATGTCTGTTAACAGTGATACAAGATAAGCAGAAGTGAGGTATGATATTAACAGTATCATAAAATTAAATTTTGTAAGCCCCCCTAAAAAAAAAAAGCCATACTACATATCACAAGGATGATTATTTCACAAGCCCAAAGATACGCTGCAAATCTGAGTGTGTTCATAAACACAGAAGACAAGCCTTGGATTGTGCCTTTATGAAGTCACCCAGACTTGCAGCAACATGTTGCTTGCTTTTAAATTTGCAGAAAAGCCGAAAAAGTACGCCATGGGCTGGTGGTGCTCACAACAAGAAAATACGAGTAAAAATGAAAAGTCTGGTGTTCACCACCTTTTTATTATTGGACACCAAACACCAAACATCGTTGACGCTGTTGTGTTTTATTTAAATGACAAACAGTTATAAAATAAAGTAAACACCCATAATTATGGCCACCTGATGCGTTTTGGACCTGGTGGTCCTTTATCAAAGGTTGAGGCAGTCAGAGACCATTTACGTTGACATCACAGTGATGTCACAAGTACAAGTTTAAATTCATTGGACAGTGATCAGTTACATTCATAGACATCAAATTGCAATAAATTGATCTAAATGACTAGAAAAGTGGGCAGTAAAAGGAAGGGTAAAATGGGGAGGGGGGAAGAGGGACAAGATAATAACGGTGATATAATATTCACAGCAGCAAAGTACAATAACACCAACAGTTATACCATACCAGTAAAGCTGAAAAAAGAGAGAGAAAAGCAGAGCAATTATGATCAGACACATTAATAGTAAAAATAGAAATCCTATAGCGTTAATGATACACCATGTTATGACTATTCAGTAACTATTGATTTCCTAAAAACGGTCTGATACCAAAACCTGTGTTTAAACCTGGTCTTTCAATTGCTTGCAGCTGGATAATCCAGAATGCCTCCTGTCTGAGGACTAAACCATTAAAATTCCCACCCCTCAGTTTGAGACACACTCTGTCTGTAGCTTGAAATGTGAACTCATGTTCATCTCTATTTGAGGCTTCAACAATGTGTGCTGTAGGTAAATAGATCCCTGGCCCAGGTGGTCAGGCCAGGTGGTCAGATTTCTAGATTCATTGCCTAAGTTTTGCACTTTACTAAAGTGGCCTCGCAACCGTACTGACACCCCACCCCCTCATCTGAGTCAGAGTAAAACATGACTTTATATCAGTCCTGTTCATGCCCCATAAAACAGCAGCGCCCCCCAGCAATCACCAACCTTTATTTTTTGGATCTCTGTTAGTCTCAGATGACTCTCTTGTTGATCTATGCCTTCTCTCATCTCTTATCTCGGTCCTATGTCCGAAGTTACCAGTCCTTCAGCTCCTCATCTTCATACTCTGCTTCCCATTGGCCAGTGCTGCAGCAGCCAGTGGGTCACAGTGAATCCAGGCAGTGTCTCCATATCTGAGTAGCATTATGGGCATGCAGAAGATATTGATTTGTATATCTTTGTTTGCCTTATGGTTGCACGTCTCACTCAGTTCTTAGCTTGGATACCATTTTTATGTTGCTTGCACGCATGTGCAAGAAACATAGTGCCATCATCCAAGTTTTCGGAGGTGTGGCACCCGTCTTCCAATGCAGTCAGTGTGTTTGCAGGCGCGGCCCCAGTTCCCCCAATCACTGCTGCAGATGTCTATGACAGCAGTTGAAAATGCAGTGGTCGTCCACGGTTGAAAGAGGCTCTGCTTCAGTGAGCAGGCTCCCCCACTCCACACACACTGCCCAGCCTTGCTGCGCACACTGCATGCTCATGCGCCTTCCTCTCCCCACTGTGCGGCCGACAGGGTTCCCAATCCCTGTCGGCTCCACCAAAGCATCCAGGTACCCGCTGGGGCCCACCCCAGCGTGGCAGGAAATGTTTATAGCCCGTGAGGGGTGCCCAATCCCCGCCGGCTGTACACCCCCAAAGCATCCAGGTGCCACGCTGGGAGCTCACCCCAGCGAGGCAAAATGTTTTATGGCTGACGGGGGTGCCCAATCCCCCGTCGGCTGCACGCCTCCCCCCAAAGCATCCAGGTGCCACGCTGGGAGCCCATCCCAGCATGGCAAAATGATGTTATGGCCGACGAGGGTGCCCAATCCCCCATAGGCTCCAGCCCCCCCAACAGCCTTCCAGCTGCCGTGCTGGGAGCCCACCCCAGTGTGGCAAACATCCCTCATTGTCTTATTACAAAAAAACCCTGTAAATACAAAAACTGTCCCTCGGCGCTTCTCCCTGCCCCCTCCCACAAACCACACCACCCACTGCGCACCCTGCCTCCCACACCCCTCACCCCATACTTACCTCCGAGCTCGGCGCGATGATCTTCGGTGGACTGGGAACACATCTGCACTCTTCAAAGCCGACCGCAACTGAGGAAATGCCGTAAGCTGTATAATAGGATAGATAGGGTTTTTTAAACTTTGTTGCATATCTCAGGCATTTTTGGGAATTTTGGGCCCAAATTTTCAACATGGGGTTTTTGGGACCCCTCCTCATGAATTCTTGCACTGTCATGGCGTTAATCGGCCCCGAAGGGTGATTTCGTGGTCACTGAAATCACCTTTCGGGACTGATTAACAAAACGACACTGCCAGTGTTCATAAGGTGGGCTCTCAAAAAGTCTATGTTGAAAAATTTATATATTTCTAAAATGAGTATGACGCGCAAGGCTATGCAGCCCTCACGCCAGAAGTCTGCGAATTTTCAATATTTTCACCCAGATTTTCAACATTACCATTTTACCACACCTCCTTTTGAGCAGTACAGCTGTCATTTTTCACATCTCACCCAAAATGTGTTTCCGCCCATGTAGCGCACAATGGCACAGTCGGTGTGCAGCAATCAATGTATGGGACACATTAAGAAAATCACAGTGACACTGTTCATGAGCAGAGGTCTTAAAATGGCTATGTTGAAAATTTGGTGAAAATTCTAAAATGACTTTTACGAGCATGCGCTATAGTTCCTGCACGCACGCCAGAAGTTCACAAATTTTTCATTTTCATTCAGATTTTCAACATTGCCATTTTACCACACCTCCTTATGAGCAGTACAGCTGTCATTTTTCACGTCACCCAAAATGTGTTTCTGTGCATGTAGCGCACAATGGCGCAGTCGGTGTGCGCAATCAATGTATGGGACACATTAAGAAAATCCCAGTGACACTGTTCATGAGCAGAGGTCTTAAAATGGCTATGTTGAAAATTTTGTGAAAATTCCTAAAATGACTGTTTTACGAGCGCAGTGTTGCGAAATTCCACACCGTAAGTTCGCAAATTTTTAATATTTGCACTCAGATTTTTTAACATTGCCATTTTACCACACCTCCTTATGAGCAGTACAGCTGTCATTTTCACATGTCGCCTAAAATGTGTTTTGCATGTAGTGCACAATGGCGATTCGGTGTGCAATCAATGTTTGGGACAGATTAAGAAAATCAGTGACACTGTTCATGAGCAGAGATCTTAAAATGGCTATGTTGAAAATTTGGTGAAAAAATTCCCTTCAGACATTCTGCAATATTACTAATGAAGACATTGAACAGAACTAGCCCCAAGACCGATCCCTGCAGCACCCCACTGGTCGCCCCCTCTCCCTAGACTGCACACCATTTACCACCACTCTCTGCCTCCTGTCTGTTAGCCAGTTTCTAACCCAGTTTACCACCCTTTCCCCCATGCCCAGCCTATCCAGCTAGTTTATCAGCCTCCTATTTGGGATGGTGTCAAAGGCTTTGCTGAAATCAAGGTAAGTGTTGTCCACTGCCCCACCCTGATTCACTTCCTTTGTCACCCAGTCAAAGAAATCAACCAGATTTATCTGACATGATGTCCCCACTGTGAATCCATGTTGCCTATGGTCCTGGTCTCCGATGGCATCTAGATGCCCCACTATCCTTTCTTTAAGCAATGTCTCCATGACCTTCCCCACTACTGAGGTGAGGCTGAATGGCCTATTGTTCCCTGCCTCCTCCCTGCTGACGGACTTGTGTAGAGGGACCACATGTGTCCTCCTACAATTCACTCATGTTGAATGACTCAGTGAACATGGCTGCCAGAGGTACTGCTATCTCCATTCACAGTTCTGCTAGTATCCTTGGGCGTATGCCATCTGGTTCCATCGCTTTGTCCACCTTCAATTTAGTGAGCTCCTGCAGGACTCTTTTGTCTTTGAATGGACTATTGTCCACCTCTTCACCCCCTTGGCAACTGCTGTACTGCTGTGGCCCTTGCCCCTTCCACTCTTCTCTGAATACTGAATGGAAAGACACAGTGGATGTCTTGGGAGGAAAGCATGGAACTATCACTTCCAAATACCTAAACAGCACATACAAGCAAGCAACATTCGGCATTGATAAATGCTTGTTTACTGTACCGTTCTGGTGTGCCCCCAGCTGCACATTTTTTCTTTGACTATCTTAGAGCACCTAAGAATGTCTGTAGCTGCAGTAGATGTCAGCCCCATCTTCTGAACTGTATTAAACAGTTATAACTGCCAGCCACTGGCACAAGATTTAAATATTCATAAATTATAAAAAGAGCCTCAGAAATGCTGCAATCTGTAGGCTGTTAGGTTTCAAACAGCCTTATATTAATCCCTGTTACACTGGCATGTACAGTCTGATCAACATGGCACATGGATTCTTCCTGTCAGCATTCCATCCTCTAGCACTGTTGAATGACTGGAATGATGCATTTTGATTCTGAACCAGCATTCTTTAACTGTTGGTGGAAGAACTATTTTATTAAAAATCTCCCTTTAAATGAGGATAACATTCAAAAAGTATACTTTTAACATTTTTCATTTGGAATAAGTTTTTATAATAGCAATAAGACATTCCCAGGAGTTAGATTAACAGTCAATCACCCCTAGGGGCAGTATGGCACTCAGCTGTGCCTCGTGCTACATTACACCCCTAGGGTGTGGTTAACAGACTGTTAATCTAACCCCTGGTCATGCCTTATTGCTTAACTGTAGGACAGCTGAGACTCTCAGCTTTCTAGCATTATACAATGCTTATTTCTACTCTGTGTCATTATGTAGATGTTGAACCATAAAGTAATAGTACTGCTACATAAAAATGGCAAGGAGTTAACTGTAATGTTGAAATATGCATTACCCTTAGAAAGCTGAAGCCTTTTTGTCTGCTGTAGAATTAATGACTGTAATTCGCAGCACAGAAACGGAGTATGAAAGACTCTGGGCAACATTGTTCACTGTCACGGCAAAAAGCATATAAAAAATAAAACGGACAGATTGCAATGGCAGCATTCAGCAGGGGAGAGACAAATTATGTCAGTATAAGAATTGTTATTAAAAAAGTCCACAAGCACAGGGAGGATACTGCAAACTAAAACAAAAACAATCCAGTGATTTTCTGTCTCAACACCATGACACCCACTGCTGTTACTCTTCTTCCTCTATCTGCCTCTGCTGTGCTTGCACGCTCCTCCTAGTGCAGCAGTGTATCCCTCCACTGTTTCACAGCCTCCCCTAAAGAAAAAAATTTACTAAATTAGCAAGTGATACTCTAAAACATCTAGCAAGCCTTCTCTAACCCTACCGACCAACTGAAACAGACCAGTAAATAACAAAATCAATAAATATACAGGAACTGTGTTACCAGCACCACTAGTCTGCAGTGGAAGAGCACCAGATGTGATTCATTTATTTCACTGAATGTTTATTCAGAATATGAGCCATTGAGGATACAGCTCGTTTACAGTGGTGTCCTGGGTGAAAAGAAAGATTACTGCAGATGCCAAGACATACAAGATACACTAATACAGAGGATAATGGATGGTCTTTGGGTAATAACCACGCTATAATCACTTTGAGAGTTTGTAATGACATTATAAACCTCGAGAGCGAACCTCGAGTGGTTTACTGTTATGGCAGCCTCAAGAAGTGATTGCCGCGTGGTTGTTGCCCAAAGATCATCCATTAGGTTTTATAGTGGACTGGCACCAGTTTGTGTTGAAGTAACAGTACAGAATGTTATACAGAGTGAACACTCCGTTTTGTTATGCAAGCAATAATACCCGACAGGGTGGGCGGTAGTGGGCAATACCGGACCGCCCAGGGGCATAATGAGGCCCGACGCCGCAAGCGGAGGGCCTTATAGCCCCTGAAAGGTCCGGTATTGCCTTCCACCCACCCTGGGAGTATATGCACTAAAAATGGGCCATGTATTATATGTACTTGAACCAAGTAACCTTTATGATTACATGTTAAAATTGTTAGCTGTTTGATTTATTTTGTGATGAAATAGTTCCTCCCCTGCATTAAAATACGTTTTTTTACAGAAGGTCGTTTGTCATACAAGGGCCTCTGTAGATGGTTGCAGCTGGTTGTCAAGGTTACCGCCCTCCACACAGACACTTCCCGTTTCCCGTTTTCTGTCTCAGTCTATTATTTCTTTAAAGTTGTTTCCCATTCCCCCAGCATGTTGTACATTTATTTTTTTCTGTTAAATTATTCCATGTTCCTGCATACCGTGCTACGAATCTGAATGCGGCCAGAACAGTTACGACGATGGAGTAAGTAGCGATCGGTTGTTTTCAGGGTTTATCTTCATTTTGATGACAGGAGAGCGGCAGTGGGAGGCAGATACAAGAGCAAATATCCATTCATTAAACGCAGCATTTCTTTTCACCACTCTGAGTTTAAATTGGTTCGGTGAACGAGCGGGTGATAAAGCTGCTAAACTGCACTGCAGTTAATATTAAAAAAAACTACCTGAAACTGAGTGAGCGGGAGGCAGCAGTCACTTTTGTTAGGAGGGGGAAAAACAGAGGGATTGGTTTAAAGCTGGCAAAACAAACAAGTATGATTTTTTTTTCTTGGTTACTGGCTGCTGTGTCGTTCAAGTAATGACTGTGTGTGTGGTGGTGGTGGTGCGACTCTCGCTAAATGTTCAAAAAAAATGGCCGCAGTTTGACATTTTGTGCCCAGTGCTTCAGCCAATGATGAAGCAGGCTGGGCACAAGGATACTTAGCTGGGCATAAGGCAGGTTTTGGCTGGCACTTTTTATTTGGTAGGCATCTATTGAAAGTTAATGTACCCCTGTGGAATGGGTACCAGCCAATCAGATGCCTCCAAATAAAAAGCCCATTTTCTAAACCATTATAGTGTATGGTAGAATGTTGTTATGGATAGAAATCCATAACTAGAATGGAGTTTTTATGCTGCAGTAGCTATGTCATCACAGCTGTTATGCTGCACTAGCTATGTCACTGCTGCAGCATAACAACTTGGAATGCTGCCACATAGTTGCTTTCCTCAATCAGTTAAATTGGAAGTTGCTGCAGAAACACCTGCAGCACACTGTGTCAGTTAAAAAAAAAAAAGAAAATGTTAACATTTCTGTTTTCTATTGTCTTCTCCAGAAGGTTTTGTGTGATTTTCTATGCTGTGACTGCCCATACACTATAAAAGATTGTATATGAGCAGTCATACACAAACAAGGAAATTCTTGTATTTTGAGGTTCCCTTGGTAACAGAGTACCATGGAAATCTCTCGATACAAGAATATCCTTGCCATGTATGACTGCTCATACACAATCCTCTATGTTATGACATAGTCAAGAAGGTATAACAACAATCTCATGTCATATCAGTGGTATAAAATACATTGTAAAGTGTGTGAATTCAATTAATAACAAGCCTCTCCCATACATTATAATGTATTATACTGAATATGCAACACATACTAATACTATCACAAATAAATTACAGACAACAAGGCCTTGGTCTAGAACTGACCTCTAAAAAACATTTTGTAATAACTTTAAGATGAGAAAATGGAACGTTGCTTATGGAGAGAAGACCGCTTAGAGATCCAGTTATAGTGCCAGGCATAGCTAAAAGCATATTGACCTCTGGGCATTATTGTTCTAGAAATAAGTATATTTCTAATAAAAGAAGACTAGTGATTAGGGACCAGGCCTTCAGTATTATTGGAAAATGAAAAAAACTGTGCACACACCAGCAGGACCAGTTTAGAAACTTATTCAAAATCGCAGTTCAAACAGGTTACTGTGCTAACACCCCTACATATTGCCTCACACAAGGACATCATCAGAGGT
This sequence comes from Neoceratodus forsteri, assembly GCA_016271365.2. Taxonomy (NCBI): domain Eukaryota; kingdom Metazoa; phylum Chordata; order Ceratodontiformes; family Ceratodontidae; genus Neoceratodus; species Neoceratodus forsteri. The sequence goes on along the minus strand of CM028129.1, from coordinate 1,098,853,680 downwards.
GGAGTTAGCTGAAACCGGCACTTCTTAAATACCCCCAAGTAGTGTATATGTCAGGTGCTGATTGGCTGGTTCTAATTGCTATCAACGAATCAGAAGTGCTTAGATTGGACAGTGGGGTTATTTTGTACAGAAACAAATAGTGCATTACTTCTTTAAAAAAAAGATTATAAACAACATAAAAAGAGTTTTGTATGTACAATTACATCACACTTTTTGTTCAAGTGGCAACTATACTGAGTAATTAATAACTTGTATTTGTTACTCCTTTGGGAACATGTTTCAAGTAGCTCTTGTCCTTTGAATTTATATTCTGAGTATAGAGGAACTCACAAAGCCGAAAGTAAGTAAAGCTAGCAAGACATACAGGTACGGGGTGGGGGGTGGTCAAGGAGGTATGAGAAGGCTGAGAAAAACAGAGGTGGCTACACGCTGGCCAGCTGGGTTAAAATTGTTGATTGCAAACTAGGTGGCCTGCCAAGAGAAGGCCAAACACAAATTCTGAAGTGGAGGTGGGGTGGGGGAAGAGGCCTTGGTTCAAAATTAAATTTAAGCAAGTATTCCATATTTGCAGAGGTGAACCACCCCATAAAAAGGAATGTTGCTATGCAAGTAGAGGCTAGAACAGAAATAAGGTCTTAGTTTCTGACTGTATAATCGGTAAGTATTTCAACAAATTCATGACAACTCAGCAGTTTGCATACATCAGTTCAATTTTACCTATTTGCCATGTTCAGTTATAGAAATGGCTTTAAATCAGCTTGGTCACCAAGACCTTCTGGTGCCAGTGCTCACAGTGTCACTTTCCATTTTGTTTCACGTTGTAATAGAGTTTTCAGTCTGTCTGCCCCCCACCCCCCGGGGGTGGAGGTATTCTCTTTAGAGTTCTGAAGCTAAATCCTCTTGCGGATGAGTTATGTGCCTCTTTGAAGTGTAGGCCCTGGGTGGTGGCCATATTTTTGAATAAGATTTCCCTTATATGTTCCTGAATGAGGCACTTCAGAGGGTGCACTGTCCTGTGCATATGCCTGACCACGAGGATACCAAGTTGCATATGCTATGAAGTCAGTTTGATAACTGACATATTCTGCAGCGGGTATTCTTTCTCAGTTTTAGGATGAGTGAAAATCTGTCCTGCATGGCTGAAGCAGCAAATGTTGCATATTCTACAGCTGTAGAATCTTGTTTTTACTTCTTTTGTTGCAGGTTTGCAGTAGCGGCTTTTACTGAGATGGTCTTTTAGACTCTTGCCTTTGTGGAAACTAATTCAGAGTGTCTTACCCATGAGCATACCAGTTTCCTCATTCTGTGCTAGAATGGACCATCTTTTTTTCACCAAGTTTCTTGGTTCCAAGGTTCCTTGTCTTTTAGCTTGCTTTTTGGTTTTATTAGGCTCACCAGAGCCCAACCCAAATAGACCAACTTAGGGTAGCTGGTTCATTCCACTGGGGTGTCATACAGACGAGGCACATTGATGAGTCCTGGTAGGACGAACATGTGTCTGTGTCTTCTGTTGGCACCCTTTGCAGACTGTGTGAGAAGCCTTTTGACACCATGCATTTCTGCTTAAAGTTGAACCAGCATAATATTTTCTGGTGATTTGCATATACAGGCCATGATGCTTTGCATTATGGGGGTATGTGTGATTTTGTATTTCTTTCACTATACCTCATATGGCCATTGCTGAAGTGTTTTATAGGTTGTCACAAAAGTGACTTTGGGGGCCTCAGTGTTGGTAGCTCTATCCTGGAGTTTGAGCAGTGTGAATCCTTCTATATTACAGACCTTCTGAAAGGATTCAGACTACTAAAGCCAAGTATGCTCTATTCTTAAATCTGGCTAACAGTATCGCTGCTTAGTATAAAAAGTTTAATTGGAACTGCTGTTCCTTTTGGTTCTAAGAAATTGTTCAAATGGAATAGTATTGACCAGCTTCAGGATGTCAGCTGTCTGCCCTCAAGTGGTTATTACCTGCAATGGGTTTCCTGTAAGGCGATGCCATGACTCGGTTCTGTTCACAGACAGACAGTTTAACATCTAGGTATTCTGTGCTATTGATGTCTGATTTGTGGGTGCATGTTACGTTTCAGATATTCTTGTTCAGCCACTTAATGAATCCTGGGATAGTGTTCTCACCCCCACCTCCACCCCAGACACATATGATATCATTGATAAAATGATACCAGGAAACCATGTGCCTGAGGTGTGGATTGCATTCTGTGAACAGTACCTGTTCCTCCCACCATGCCAAAAAGAGACTTGCGTAGGATGGCGCGATTGCTGCACCCATGGCCTTTTCCTATTGCTGGAGGTGAATTTTATTATCAAAGCAAAAGTACAGTTCCCTCTCGATTATCCGACCCCCCCTTAATCTGACCCTCCCTGCCTAATGAACTGCGATCATGTCCCCTGCATTCACAAGTGTCGAGCCATTAACAGCTCATTACTGAAATCGCAGTTTATACCCGATGTATGGAGATCACTAATTGGAGCACTTGTAGTTGTTAATTAGATGCAGGTGCTGATGTAGGCATCAAAGGGCTGCTGTCTGGTGTCCAAATCATTTGCCACAATGGAGTCCCATTCTGCTAAACAAAAGCGGGTTGTGTTAACAGTCCCACAGAAAATCTGCATTGTGGAGCGCCTGGAGCATGGTGAGTGGGCAGTTGTCTTGGCCGAGGAGTATGGACTAGGAAGTCCACGATAAGTGATATAAAATCTATCAAAGACAAGCTGCATGATTTTGCTGGCAGCATGGACTTGGCTATGGGCTCAGAAAAAAGGAAAAACATGCGCTGTTGTAGCGATGAGCAGCGAGATGCTGTTCTGTACCTTTGGTTCAGGCAGGAGAGAGAAAAAAGGTATGCCAATTTCTGGCCCGATTTTAAAGGAGAAGGCGCTCCAATATCATCAGCGCCTTGGCAGTAGTGATCAGTTTTGCGCTAGTGAAAGTTGGCCTACTTGCTTCAAGTGCAGACACGGAATAAGGCAGCTGAAATTGTGCAGCGAAAGACTCAGTGCGGTTAACAAGTCTATAGAGCTGTTCATCCAGCAGCTGCTCGAGACAACTGAGACAGAAGGATTGGTGCCAGAGCAGCTATTCAGCGTGGACGAGACAGGTCGGTATTGGTGTGGACTACCTGAAAGAACACTTGCTCATGGTCTTGAAAGAGATGCACCCGGCTATAAAAAAAAACCAAAAGGCTGGGTCACAGTGTTGGGGTGCGTGAACGCAGCTGGGCACAACTTGAAACTGGTTATTGTTGGCAAATCACAAGTGCCAAGGTGCTTTAAGCACTTGAAAATGCAGACTTTGCCTGTGCAGCGTGAGGCACAATGCAGTGCCTGGATGATAGCAACATTTTCCAGTGTTGGTTCACCGACAACTTCGTTCCCCAAGTCAAGGTGTACCTGCAGTCTAAGGGGCTGCCTCTAAAAGCCCTGCTTCTTGTTGACAATTCCCCTGCATACCCAGAGATTCCCAATGTAAGAACATGGGATGGTTTCATCAAGTGTGCCTTCTTGCCAGCCAATACCACCTCCAAACTGCAGCCCTGCAACCAGGGCGTTGTTGAGATCTTCAAGCAGGCTTACCACAAGAAATTGCTGCAGACCGTTTTGGCCAAAGACAATGCACAGTCATCACTGGGTGATATCATGAGGGGGGTTAACCTAAAAGACGTCTACATGTCAGCTGAGGCATGGGATGCCTTGTGACCCAAATCAATTCAGAAATCCTGGCTCAAATCGGGAATAAAAAGCTGTCGGTCAAAGAATGCTGAAACTGACCCCCATAACCCCCCGGGCATCACAGATCAGCCTGACAGCTTGTCAACAACTGAGATCGCAAAACTGGCAGCCACACTGTCTGACCCTCCCTCTGAACATGATGTCCTGCTGTGGCTAGACTTAGACAAAGATGAGCAGGGACATGAGGAGCTCTCAGATGAGGTGATCTTAGAGTTTGTGGCAAAACCATTGAATTCTGAGTCAGAGGCTGAAAATGACTCAGAACTAGAAGAGCAACATCCCACTGTGCCAACACATGCAGAGGCAGTTGAATGCTTTGATAAATGCCTTCTGTATGCCGAAAGCCAGGTGGACTTCGATCTGGTACAGGTAATGCTGCTGCGGCAACTTAGGCAGTGTGCTGTTAAGAAAAAGTATGACTCCTTTAAACAAACGTTTGTAAAAGATGTTTTTTCTAAGTAAACCTGCTGTACCTAAAACAAACAATAGAAACACTCTGGATACAGAAGCTGATACCAGCCCATTTACAGAAGAAAGGGTTCTGAAAGAACTCTTAAAACTGAAGGTGGACAAAGCAATGGGGCCTGATGGGATTCATTTCAGAATTCTGAAAGAACTAAGGGTAGAACTAGTGACACCACTGACTACCCTCTTTAACAAATCATTGGAGGATGGGGTGGTACCTGAAGACTGGAGGAGGGCCGATGTGATTCCCCTTCACAAAAGTGGGAGCAGGGCAGAAGCGGGAAACTACAGACCAGTTAGTTTAACCTCAGTGATAGGGAAAATGATGGAATCACTTCTGAAGGAAAGAACTGTCGAGTACCTAGAGGCCAGAGGGCACAGGACCCAAGGCAGCATAGATTCACAGCAGGAAAGGTCATGCCAGATGAATCTAATAGATTTCTTTGACTGGGTGACCAAAGTAGTAGATCAGGGAGGGGCTGTGGACATGGCCTAGACTTTAGCAAGGCATTTGACTCAGTCCCACACAAAAGATTAATATACAAGTTAACCAGCCTGGGAGTGGGTCCCAAGATGATAGCCTGGGTAAAGAACTGGCTGGAGAATAGGACACAGAGGATAATAGTAAATGGAGTCCACTCTGAAGAAAGGAGAGTTACTAGTGGGGTGCCGCAGGGTTCAGTATTAGGACCGGTCCTCTTCAATGTCTTTGTAAGCGACATTGCAGAGGGACTGGAAGGAAAAGTATGTCTCTTTGCAGATGACACAAAGATCTGCAACAGAGTTGATGCACAAGGTGGGGTGGAAAGGATGAGAAGGGACTTGGCAAGGTTAGAGGAATGGTCAAATGTATGGCAGCTTAGATTTAATGCTAAGAAGTGCAAGGTAATGCACCTGGGAAACAAAAACCCAGGGGAAGAGTACACAATGGGGGCTGAGATACTAACAACAACAAATATGGAAAAGGACCTTGGGGTAGTCATATCAGATGACTTAAAGGTGGGCAAGCAATGTGAGAGGGCAGTAAGGAGGGCTGGGGGGATACTCTGATGCATAGGGAGAGGCATCACCAGTAGAAAACAGAAAGTTGTTATCCCTCTGTACAGACAGCTGGTGAGACCCCATCTGGAGTACTGTGTGCAGTTCTGGATACCCAATCTCCGCAAGGACATAGACAAGATGGAAGCTGTCCAGAAGAGGGCAACTAAAATGGTGCAGGGTCTGCACCGGAAGACATATGAAGAGAGACTAAAGGAGCTTAATATGTATAGCCTCGAGGAAAGGAGGGAGAGGGGGGACATGATAGAAACATTCAAGTACCTCAAGGGAATAAACACAGTCCAAGAGGGTAGCATCTTTCAAAAAAAGAGGTGTGCAAGAACAAGGGGGCACAATTTGAAGAAGGGGGGGCTCAGAAGTAATGTTAGGAAGTATTTTTTCACAGGGAGGGTTGTGGATGCATGGAATGGCCTTCCGGAGGAGGTTGTGGAGTCAAAAACAGTGCTTGAATTGAAGCATGCATGGGACAGCCATAAGGCAATTCTAGGGGGTGGGGGTAGAAAGAAGTAGGCTGCTGGTTAACTAGAATCTGCAGTTTATCCATTAGGTAGGGAAATGGGCAGACTGGGTGGGCCAAGCGGTCCTTATCTGCGTCAAATTCTATGTTTCTATGTTATGTGTTGTACTGTGCTTAACACTTAGTATTTAGCGCTTGTTCCTGTTACTGGTTATTTGTTTTTTTAAGTCTGCATTTAATAAAGATGTTAAAGTTTTATTTTAATTTCATGTTTGTTAATAAAGTTGTTACAGCTGAAACTTGAAACTAAAGCATTTGTTTCTGCCTGCAATTACTGCACAGTACTGACAGCATAGCCATTTGTTATGGGCACTACCACTTGATTTTACAAGTGCACCGTTTATCCGACCTCCCGCATATCTGAATGAATCAGAGAATCAGATGTCCCCCAGCAGGTTTGGATAAATGGGGCGGGACTGAAAGTGTGTCTTAGCAAGATTGCAGAAGGTTGAGAATGGGTTCTTTGGAGGCATTTGTCATTGCAGCTTCAGAATCCAGAACGTGTTTACTGGCTAACTTGTACTTGATGCATGTGTCCGTGGGGGTCTGGGTGCAGGCTGCAGGACTCTCCTGACTTACCACCCCCCCCCAGTGGTGGGAGAATTCCTGCAGGAGGTAGTCAACTTCGTTGTCGGTGAAACATTGGAGGCCCCAGATGTTTAGTTCTGGGGGGCTTTAATGTTTGGGCTGACGATGAATCTTTTAGGCTTGGTTACAGCCTCCTCCAGGTGATGTAACCTCTGGGCCTGTTGCAAGAAGTTTCTTCGTGACCCACGAGGGTGGCCACATGTTGGATTGGTCTTCTTGCTGACGATGAATCTTTTAGGCTTGGTTACAGCCTCCTCCAGATGATGTAACCTCTGGGCCTGTTGCAAGAAGTTTCTTCGTGACCCACAAGGGTGGCCACATGTTGGATTGGTCTTCTTGCTGAGGCTTGAGAAAACTAGCCTAGCATGCACAGGTCACATACCTTATGGCATTGTTTGCATGTCGTTTTTTGGTTACGTATTTTTACATTAAAACACTGTATTTATCTTAGGTGCTTGGATTTTTTTAAAACCACTTGATATAAATAATCTCAAGACTGATTGAGTTGCGTGGTCCGATCATTACACGGTGGAGTTCTTGTTTGGGACCCCTCCCGCCTGAGAACCCTCCCCCTGCTGAGGTGGTTAGTTACTTCCCTTTGATGGGGGGTTGACACCAAGGGCTTTTTGGCGGTGGCCAATCTATCTAGAGTGGAAAATGCATGCATGGGGGCACGTGCATGGCAGCTGCAACTTACAACTCGGCAATGTCTGATGCACTTGACTCCCTCACACTGGTCTGTGTACGACACAAGTCTTCTCACTTGAGGTCCCCGTGGTTTGATGGGCACCTCAAGGCGATGAAGATTATGGGTCAGAGGTTAGGCGGAAGACTGGACTGGAGGTGGACAAACTGGCCCTGCATATTCACTTCGGTGAGTACCGGGGCAATCAACTATAAGAAGGCAGAGTTCCTGTCCAGGGAGACTGCTGCTGGGAAGAATTGACCAACTGTGCTTTTTTGGATTGTAAACAGCTTTTACATCCTGCCTGTCTACAGACAAAAAATACTTTTTTTGGCGCTTTATTCGAAGAGTTTGCTCAATTTTTCTCTGACAGGGTGTCCGCCATGCGGCAGGGAATTCCATCAGTGAGCCCAAGTGTGGCTGACAGTGGTCACCTTGGGTGTCTGAAGAGCACTCTGTCTGGTTGGGGTGAGTTTAGACCAGTGGAGGTGGCTGAGGTCATCGAGGTTGTTTCCAAGTTGAAGCACACATATTGTGAACTGGACCCAGTGTTAACATGGTCCTTGATTGGATGTGTCGACTCCGTTGGCCCGGTGTTTGCCTTGATTATCCAGTGTTCTTTGTCAGAGGGGGGTCTTCCCAGATGCCTTGAAGGAGGCACTGGTGGGACCCCTTCTGAAGAAACCATCTTTAGACCCTGTTGTTATCGCAAATTACTATCATATCTCCAACCTTCTGTTCTTAGTTATGGTTGTTGAGAAGGTTGTGGTGCTTCAGCTTGAGGAGCAGCTCATGGCCCATAACCTATATGAGCCTCTCCAGTCTGGGTTTCATGCAAGGCATAGCACAGAAGCTGCATTAGTTCGGGGGTGCACAATGACCTCCTAAGGACGAGAGATTTAGGGGAGGGGACAATACTTGTTCTCCTCGATCTCTCCTCAGTCTTTGACACGGTGGACCATTGTATGTTCCTCGACCTCCTAAGGAAATTTGTGGATTGGCCAGCACTGTCATCTGCTTGTTTGAGTCCTATCTCATTAACAGGAGGCAAAGGGTAGTGATGGGGAATTTCTTCTCCTCCTGTAGCCTCCTGTCCTGTGTAGTACCTCATGGGTTGGTCTTGCCACCAATGTTATTTGCCGTGTACTTGCTACCCCTGGGAGAGCTCATTAGGAAGTACAGTTTGGGGTTTCATTACTATGCAGATGATACCCAGCTGTACTTTTCCTCTGCCCCCTGGGGCATCCCAATGCAGTGAATGTGCTAAATAATTGCCTTGCTGAGATCAGACTGGATGGCCTCCAGTTGGTTGCGACTGAACCCTGATAAGACAGAGGTACTGGTAGTGGAGTCAAATAGAGGACGTGCCAGGATGGCCTCTGGCACATGGACAGGATTATTTCTGGGCTTGGTGGCATGAAAGGCGTCCTCTAGGGTGCATGACCCTGGCGTTATCCTTGACAGCGGATTGATGCTTGAATCTCAGGTGTCATCCGTTGTCCATACTAGTTTCTATCTTCTAAGGAATATTGCCAGGATCAAGCCCTTTGTTCCGCCCTGGACCTTCCTACCTTGGTACATGCCTTCGTGACATCAAGGCCTGACTACTGTAATGTGCTCTACCTCAGGGTCTTGGAAGGTTCCCTCTGCCAGCTTCTGCTAATGCAGAACACAGCTGCCAGGTTGTTGACAGAGCAGCCTAAGTACTGCCACATCACCCTGGTGCTACATGAAATGCACTGGCTGCAGGTCAGGTGGAGGATGCTCTTCAAGGTGGGCTTGCTCACCTTTAAGGCCCCACATGGCATGGGCCCTGGTCACCTGGTGGAACTTCTTACACCTGCTGCCTCAGTCTGCTCCCTCCATTCCTCCTGTAGGGGCCTCCTTGTGATTCCTAGGACAAGGTTAAAAACAACAGGCGACAGAGCTTTTAGTGTCGCTGGCCCCGTCCCGTGGCATTCACTGCCTCTAGCCGTAAGGGATGCCCTTTCAGTAGAGGTATTCAAGGCCCACCTCAAGGCCTTCTTCTTTAAGCAAGCATTCCCAGACCCAGCTTTTAAATTAATGCCTAGGTAGTGACATACTGTATAACAGCTTCTGTCCCAGGCCATCTACTTATCTATTTTCTGATTTTATTTATTATAGCTGTCTATTTAACTCTGTTATGTTTATTGACATGTTTTATTTATTTTCTGATTGTGCTTTTATGTACAGCACCCAGAGCTCCTGGGATTGGGCACTTTAAAATAAAATTTGCCTTGCCCATAGTGACACTATGTCAATAATAAGTGTGGTTAATGGTGTCCCTGATGTAGCTAGGGGTCTTAGTCACCAGCTGTTTCAAGAAGTAATTCACAAATCTGGATGAAACATTACTGAGCTACCCAATCGAAGAGACAATTGGTCACCCAGGAGGGCAAGAAATTGGTCACCCTTGAGGGCAGACAGCTGTCTTCATCAAAAGAACCTCAGAGCAAATGCACTGGGGCAAGGGTTATCCCAGAGGATATCGGCCATAGAGCCAAATTTTAAAGAAAACTCAAACTGCGCATACCCCAGTAATGCAGAGCATATGCAAATGACCATGAATTCATTTGGACTGGCTCAGTTTTAAGCAGAATTGCATGGTGCCAGTAGGCCTCACAATACAATCAGCAAAGGCTGAGAACAGCAGATACAGACACGTGTTTCATCCTCATCTGGACTCATCAGTGTGCCATATCTGTACCTCAGCCCAGGGTGAGATAGCCAGCCACCCTTTAAGGGATCTTATTGGTTAGGGTCATGAGCAGCCCCAATCCCATGTCTTCCTCAAAGTCTAGTGGATAGTATTCCATTCGGACAGTTTCTTAGAATCAAAAGGAACTACAGTTCCAATTAAACTTTTTTACATGAAGTGGAAATACTGTTAAATATGTAGCAGAAGTTGACCGCTGCAAACGCTTCACCTTTAATCAGCCTTCTGTGTTCAAAATTCAGTTTTGTGATATAGTTGATAATGCTTATTCTTTTTTTTTTTTTTTTTGTAGTATCTGTTTTACTCCCCCAACATATTCCAGGACCTGCCACTCCTTCAAGCTGCCGTGGTCCCCAACTTACCTCCTACTACCCTTGCTCGAGCCTCCATCTTCATATTGCAGCCATCCCCGAGGTAACCCAGCATAACCTTTCACCGGATGGGTCCCTCTCCTCCGAGGGGGAAGACACCGGTGGAGGCTGGCCAGCACACACTTTATTTGGCCCTGGGTGCTGCTGAAGCAGACACAGCTACCACAGGGGGCTTCGGTGGCATCGGTGGACTGGCAGCCATCATCCGGAGGGTCCTGGAGCAGTTTTTCCACTTTCCTGTAGTTCCCCATTGCACCACTCATGTAGTGCTCCCAGTCTCCATGGGGGCAGCTGCCAAGCAAGGCTTCCCTGCAACCCACCCCAGGAGAGGACAGCAGTCCCGTGGATGCTCAGTCCTCTTTTTCCCCTGCCAGACCCTGGCGTCCCAAGTCCATTTCCGAACCTGGGTCTCCGGCATGGTTCTAGGTAAGGTGCCAGCACCTCAGCCCTCTGCACCACTGGGCTGGCCGATAATGCTTATTCTAATGTTTGGATAGATGACGATGAAATGGTATACCTTAAAAATTATTTTCCAGTCACTCCAACCTTTTACACTTTGCCAAAGGTCCATAAGTTGGTGAGGGACCCTGTGGGGCGACCGATTGTCTCTGGGATAGGGTCACTCTGTGGGCCCCTACAGATTTGTGGATCACTTCTTGAAACAATTAGTGACCAAGACCCCAGCTATATCAGGGACACCACTGACCTGCTCAAGAAAGTGAAGTCTACAGCACACACTTCAGGCTCCATGCCCCATCAATAACACAGCAATGCAACCCATTCCATGCAACTTTGAGCTTGTGCACCAACATCACTGCAGTCAATTCTGCGTAGCTTAGTCTTTGTAACCACAACAATGAGACTGATGCCACATAACTTCAGGATCACCCAAACACATCAACAATGACTTTCTGCCTGATTCACATCAAAGTAGGGTTGTCAGAACCCGCTGAAGTTCTTGGTTCTAGTTCTAGTCTAGAACTTTTTAAAAAGTTCTAGGGTTCTAGTCTTTATTAGAACTTTTTAGAACTCAAACACTATTTGTTTAATTGTGCTGCCAATAATGAAGATGATACTGAAATACATGTGAAATTGAGCACACATGCACCGGCCCGGTGGTGCTGAGGGTTGAGGCATTAGACACCACATCTCATGTTACACCAGTGACTTAGGTTCGGGAATGGACTTGGTTCATTGGGGAGCATGCATAGAGGAGAGGTTGGGAGCAGGATCGAGCTGCCTAACAGCAGCTCTCCTCTCCTGGGGAGGGTCGGTCGCACTCCCGCAGTACCGCCACCTCTGGTTGGAGGTCTGGTGGTGGCGCAGGTGGGTAAGGGCGACTGGTAGGGTGGGGTGTCCCACAGTGCATGGCGCACGCATGCCTCCACATGTGCATACTCACACCAAGGACATGAGGGTGGGCATAAATGGGGAAAAACAGCTAAACAAATAATGGAAAAAAACTAAGCACATGCTGCCAATAATGAAGATAACAGTGATATACACCTGAAAATGAGGACAAAAAAAAATCTGTTCAATATAAGGGGAGAGAGAAATGATCATGTGTGACTTTGATATATTGGGTACAGTACAGCAGTCAAAGTGTAAACAGCAGGATGATGGCCAGTACGTCACGTAGGAATCTCACACCCACATGGTACAGTGCAGCTGTCAAAGGGCCCACAGATGGATGATGGCCAGTACGCCATGTAGGAGACGGAGACGCACAAGAAACAACACACAGATTTTGCTTTTTTTTTTGATAATAAGTAAGTAAGTAATCTATCAGCTACATCAGCACCATCTTCAGAATGTGATCAGTCATAAAATGTGTTTTTCTAACATAAAGCTGCACACTCCATTACTGTCAATTTGGTACCTTTAAAAACAGTTATTTGCACCAGCTCTGACAAAAAGCCAAACATATACACAAACGTGTCTGTAAGTTGAATTCTTTATTTCTTGATATAAATTTAAATGCCCCAACATTTCTCCAGAATATGGTTTCTTCTGGGGGACTGTGAAAAATATATACATACAAAATTACTGTAATTAAGTACAAGAATCTGCATAATATCTATATAAATTCATAGGGTATTCAAAACTTTAAATCTCCACTCTGTGAAGCACACAATCAGCAAAATGTAGTGATAGATCAGGTCATACAAATGTGAATGGTGCCAAATAAAACTATCGGCAGCCTCTCTTTTTACTGAGCAGTTGCTCTTGTTCCGCTGCCTTCTAAAGCCTTTCACAGTTGGCCAAAATAAACCGTAAAACAATTTATAACATCATCAGATATATAAACACATCTTAAAATAAAATTTGATATTCTAATTATACTACTGTTCACTAATATATAATGTAATCACTTCAAAACTGATCTGCAAATATAAACATGGTACCACCACCAGTTATAATCTTCCAAGAAATTCTCATGAACTAATTAATTTATTCAAAATCAGTTATATAGATGCCAAGTCTCTAATCCAACCTATAAATAGCTAAATCACAGTTTGCAACATAAAATTGGGGAGGGGTCTCAAGTAAGTAGCTACTTCTGTCACTTTCTTAGAAGTACTACCTACGAGAGGCAAGAGAGAGTATAGGGGTGCATGCACCAGGAACTTTAACTCATGGTTGAAGAACTGGTGCTGTGAGGAAGGGTTTGGATTCATTGGTGACTGGAGACCCACCTGGAGGGATGGAGGTTTGTTCAAGCCTGACGGCCTGCATCCATCCTGGAGGGGAATCCAAGCACTCAATGATAAGTTTAAATGCTACATTGACAAGCATTTTAATTAGCAAAGGGGTGGCAGGCCAGCAAGGAGGGTACCTACTTGCTCACCCCCCACAGCTAGCAGTGGAACCAGTGAACCAGAGGAGTGGCTATCTCTACAAAGCAGTGTGCAAAAGATGGAGATTAGTGCCCAAGAGGTGGATAGGCAGAAAAGGGGGAAAATTCAGGAGAAGGGCAGACAGCAAGGAGAACCAGGGATAAAGGACAACCAAGGAAGGGGCTGGAGTAGAACAGCGAAACAGTCTAGGGATGTCAAATCATGGGAAGCCATATGTGCAAATGCCAGGAGCCTTAGCAACAAGATGGAAGATCTGGAGGCTGTCATAGTGCAGTCAGACCTAGACATTGTGGCCATCACTGAAACCTGGTGTAATGATAACCACGACTGGGAGATGGCCATACCTGGCTACAACATATTCAAAAGAGACAGGGCAGGCAGGAAGGGTGGAGGAGTGGCACTGTATGTGAAAAATGACATAAGGGCCACAGAGATCCAGGAGGAACAAAATGGGGGAGAGATACTATGGGTTAAGCTGGAAAGGAAAATGGGGCCAGCCATCCGCACAGGTGTGGTCTATAGACCACCAGCCCAGGAGGAAGAAACAGATAGGGAGCTGATGCTAGCCATCCAAAAGATGGCAGACAAAGGTGCGGTAGTACTGGTTGGAGACTTCAATATTCCAGACGTGGACTGGAGCATCCCAGCAGCAGCATCGACTAGGAGCAGATTTATCCTGACTCCTTCAGGGTGCCTTCCCTGCACAACTGGTCATGGAACCAACTCGGCAGAAGGCAATACTGGACCTTGTGCTACAAACAGGGACAGTGTGATGGGGTAACAGTGGGGAGCACCTGGGGAACAGTGACCACCAGTCATTGTGGTTTGAAATCACAGAAAGAGCAGAACCAAACCACACAAAAACACGTATCCTGGATTTTAGGGGGGCAGACTTTTGGAAAATGGGGAGATACTTGAAAGAGGCATTAAGGGGAATGGGGCAGGAATCAGGGGGTTGAGGAACAGTGGGCAGTATTTAAAATGGGGATTACAAGAGCAACAGAATTATGCATTAAACAGGTTAATAAGAGGAAAAGGAAGAGGAGACCATTATGGTTTTCCAAAAAGGTAGCAAAGAAAGTGAAAGCCAAAAAGATTGCATTCAGGCAATACAAAAAAACACAGGCAGAAGGGGGATAGGGAGAAGTACCAGGAGAGGCAAAGGGAGGCAGGGAGGTCTGTAAGGGAAGCCAAAGCTCAGACAGAAGAACACATTGCAAAATCAGTGGGTAGAGGGGACAAAACCTTTTACAGGTACATAAGTGAAAAAAGAAAGGCAAAGGGAAGGATAGTGAGACTGAAGGGGGAGGATGGGTTGATAAAGCAATGGGGCCAGATGGGGTGCACCCCAGGGTCCTTAAAGAATTAAGAGAGGTGGTGGCTGAACCTCTGGCTATCCTGTTTAGCCGATCACTGGAAACAGGGGAGGTACCCAAAGACTGGAGGATAGCAGATGTAGTCCCCTCATGCAAAAGTGGGAACAAAGAGGAAGCAGGGAACTACAGACCAGTCAGCCTCACCTCGGTAGTGGGGAAGATCATGGAAGCACTACTGAAGGAGAGATTGGTGGAACATCTGGTTGTCAGTGGACTACAGGACCCAAGGCAGCATGGTTTCACCAGGGGGAGGTCATGTCAGACCAATCTCGTTGAATTGTTTGACTGGGTGACTAGGGAGTTGGATCGGGGAGGGCAGTGGACTTGGCCTATCTGGACTTCAGCAAGACCTTTGACACTGTGCCACATAGAAGACTATTACACAAACTGGGGAATATGGGTGTGGGCAGGACAGTAGTGTGGTGGGTAGGTAACTGGCTGGGCGGCAGGACACAGAGGGTGGTGGTAAATGGCTGTCACTCCACAGAGGGAAGAGTGACCAGTGGGGTACCACAGGGATCAGTGCTGGGACCGGTCCTATTCAACATCTTCATCAGTGACATTGCGCAGGACCTAGAAGGCAGAATTTCACTGTTCACTGATGACACAAAGCTCTGTAACAGAGTAGACACACCAGAGGGTGTAGACAGAATGAGAAGGGACCTGCAGAAACTTGAAGAATGGTCAGGGGTTTGGCAGTTGAAATTCAATGCAAAGAAGTGCAAGATAATGCATATGGGGCACAAAAACCTTGGCACAATATATCAGTTGGGTGGTGAGGATATAGCATGCACCAAGCAGGAAAGGGATCTTGGGGTTATCATCTCTGGTGACCTCAAGGTAAGGAAACAGTGTGACAAGGCAGCAGGTAAAGCAAATAGGATATTGGGATGCATAGGCAGGGGCATCACCAGCAGGAAAAGGGAGGTCATAACTCCACTATACAAGACACTAGTGAGGCCCCACCTGGAGTACAGTGTACAGTTCTGGAGACCTTACCTACGTAAGGACATAGGGTAGAGAATGTTCAGAGGAGGGCAACAAAGATGGTGCATGGATTGCATCACAAGTCCTACGAGAACAGGTTGAAGGAACTGAACAAGTATGCCCTGGAGGAGAGGAGGGAGAGAGGGGATATGATAGAGACATACAAGTATCTTACAGTGAGGAACAGGGTGCAGGAATACACTATTTTTAAGCGAAAAAGATGTTCCAGGACTAGAGGGCATGGGATGAAGTTGGAAGGCAAACGATTCAGAGGAAACGTGAGGAAGAATTTCTTCACAGAACGGGTAGTGGACAAGTGGAACACCCTGCCAGAGGAAGTGGTGGGGGCTGAAACAATCATGGGATTTAAGAATGCATGGGATAGACATAAAGGAATTCTGGAGGTCAGGGGTAAGGGGCAACCAACTTCTTGGAAAACATAAACTGAACTTACAAGCTCAAATGGGCAGACTGGGTGGGCCATAGGCCCTTATCTGCTGACACTGTCTATGTATCTATGTAAAAACTGAAGGGTTCTCCAATTAGTAAGAACCAAATACTCACATGTTTAACAGTTACTAACTCTCAAAATCATATTTGTTTAGACATATATACATATGCTATCTCATTGCCTTTCATATCAAAATACAAGCAGAATAAGAAGTAAGCATCTTTGTTAATGTAATTTACCTGTATATAAACAGGCTAAACTAGCTCTAATGTAGACAAAGGCTTCCATTCAGTAATATGTCTAAAGAACAGAAATACAATGTCAAAACAATGTGTAATTAGGAGACCAAAATGTGAGAACCATGTAATTGTGTTCAAACCAATCGTAGTTACCTATAAGCGATAAAACATTTCTTTGAGAAAGGGTAAACTTCAAGTATAAATGTACAAATGAATAAACAACAAAACATATTGCTAAGTCCATATTGCAAAGTTTCAATCGATGCTAACCGTTTCCAAAACAGCACATGCAATAAGTCGTTCTTATGTACAATGAAAGTTCCCTAAAAAATGTTTTAAGAAAGAAACACAGCAGAGGTACTCACAAGTGGCTCCTTCTCAGGTTAGCTCAGAGTGGCGGCAAGAATCTGAGCTGCAGCCCGACCTCTTATGTCCATGCGGGAGAGTGTGCTGATGTCAATAGACGTTGCAGATAATTTGCATAATTGCAAGGCAACATCCGGTGCTAAGCAACAGCTCTCCCACACGGACATAGGCCTGAATTAGGATCGGTAAACTGGCTACTATCCCAGTGTAGAAAACATGTTTCTAACTACATTTCTACCTTAACAATGAAAATAACAAGTTATCTATACATGTATTCACCGTGATCGCATTGGGCTGTAAGATGACACAGTCAAGAAATCAAAAGAAAGTTCAAAAAGTCGGGGGCTCATGGTCTTACACTCTATATCTCAAAAGGTAATCAGCATATTGTTTAACTCACTACCTAGATGCAAAGGAGAGAAGATTTTATGAAATGGAGCAGACGGGGGGGGATATTTGCTCTTAGATCTCCAAATGTATCACATATAATTAAGGGGGGGTATAACCAGGGATGTATTAAGGTTTAACCTAGTGTTTATGTATGAATCAGCACCAGCATGCTTGCCAATTTATTTCCTCATTAAGACCCCATTTGTTAAAATAAGTTCCTAGTTCAAAAATCCACCAGGATTCTCTGCTTTCTATTAAGTTTTAATAATTACTACCTCTAGATGGGACCTGTATACGTTTCAGCCCCCAAAATCTTAACTGCACCAGAGTGTGACCTCCTTCATTAAAGTGCCTTGCAACTGATGATGATTGCTGATCTTTAGTTCTAATCTTACTTTTATGTTCTGAAATCTGAGTTTTTAGTTCCCTAATCCTCTGTCAAACATAACGGTGATCACAGGGGCATTGTAACATAGAGGATAATGTATGATCATCGATGGTTAACTGGTTTGTTAACCATTGAGAGGTTGCCAGGGTGACCACGTAAACCTCGAGAGCGAAGCTTGCGAGGTTTAGGTCGCCATGGCAACCTCGAGATGAGTTAACAAAACGGTTACCCATCGATGTACCATACATTATATTTTATAGTGTATGGTACAATTTAGGTTTTATACAAAAGAAAGCAGTTCCTTACTGCAGTTTTTTTTATGTTGCCGCTGCTCGCCCTCACCGCTATGGCCGCTTTAGGTCGTATACAATCCATTTGCGTGTATGCCCAGACTGTTCCTTGGTTAGCTAACCCATCGATGTGACGTACCATCGATATGTTAACAACATCATGACGTCACATCGATGGTAAAACGTTGTTATAAAAAGGTAGATTTCTAGCTATAACAATGTTTTACCATAAATTACAAATAAATAACCCCTTTGGTATTACATTCTATATGTTGTTTAATTATATATTCTTTACCTGTATACGGATATTTAAATCTATCTATTTTAAAAGTATTACCACAGGCCACACACGTGTTGCATGGAAACATTCCTGCTTTTAAAGGGCCAAGTAATAACTGTCCCTTCTTATTGTCAAAATTATGCTCTGATTTAACTAATCTATCTCTAATAGTGGGGGGCTTTCTTGGACACCACATAAGGTAACTCCCTAAATATTTATTCAGTTTGTGGGTTATTTTGCAAAATTTTACAATGTTTTAAAATAATCCTCCTGCTCTATGATATCTCAGTACAGTGTGTCGTACTGAATGTAATCTTACTTGTGTTACCTGTTTGTGTTACTTCCACATGTTCAGGCTCAAGAAGGGCCTCTCTTGTAACTTGTATAGTCCTGGTTTGTGTCCCTTCTAAAACTATACGTGGATATCCGCTAGCCCTGAACCTGGATGCTGTCTTCTTAACTTCTTGTTCAAATTCCATAGGTAAACTACAGTTTTGCTTAACTCTTAAAAGTTGAGAATACGGTATGCTGTTCTTTAATCCTTCTGGGTGAAAACTTTTATGATGTAACACAGTGTTCCGGTCCGTCTCTTTGCAATAAAGCTTAGGTTCTAACCTATTTCCTTGTCTATAGATAGTTATGTCAATGTAGTTAATCAATTCCAGGCTATATGTTGCTGTGAATATCAAATTTGGGTCATGTGTATTAGTGTATTCTAAGAATAATTTAAATGAGGGTTCATTTCCTTGCCAGATCAAAAGCACTTCATCTATAAAACGTTTCTCTACATACATATTACTAGTATCCTTCCCCTGTAATATAAAGTTCTGTTCAAACTCAAACATGTTGGCATTGGCATATCCCGGAGCCATTGTACTACCCATGGCTGTGCCTTTTTGTTGTCCGCAAAAGGTGTTTTCAAATTTAAAGTAATTGTTTTTAGAACAAGACTAGCCATTTCCTGCAGTAATACAGTTCTCGGTCTATGTGGGGTAGGCCTAGTGTCTAATAGTTTACCCAGAGTCTCCACTCCTTTTATACGGGGGATGGAAGTATAAAGGTCCTTAACATCTATTGTAACTCAAATAATGTTATCCTGACCCAATGTCTGTAAATTAAGTTGTTCCAATAATTGTAGAACGTGTGTTGTGTCTCTAACATAAGTAGGCGTCTGCTTAATCAGATCCTGAACATGCAAATCTACATGTTTAGAAAGAGGTTCCAAAATAGACAGAATTCCAGACATCATAGGTCTGCCGGGTGGGTCTAAAAGGTCCTTATGAATCTTCGGTAACACATAAAAAAGCAGAATTCTAGGTGACTGTTGTACTAGTAGTTCTGCCTCCCAATCGTGTAACCACCCCTTCAATCTTGCTTCTTCCAAAAACATCTGAATTGTTTTTGGGGTTTTTTTTGTGCCTCCCCTTCCTCCTGGCTGCCCACTCCTTCGGGTCTCTATTGCCTCTCCCGACTGCCTGCCCCGACTCCCACACCGACTACCAACCTCATATGGCAGTCCCCTGGCTAACCCATGATCCTTTGTTGGGCGGGTCCCTCCTCCGGGAAGGCACTGGTGGAGCGCCAGCACACTACTTCATTTGGCCTGGGGTACTGCTGAGGTGTGTCGGTCCTGGGATCGGCGGCAGCGGAGGACAGAGAGACCATCATCCGGCCAGCCAGAAAGTATTTCCCTGATTTTTCTGTGGAGAGCGACGTCCTGACGTCAAGGCATACGCCGACATCTGTCACTCCCCTTGAGCAACGAGCCCGGTCGTTACAGCTGTGCTCCCAGCCTCTGCCAGGAGTCAGCATGTGCCGGTGCACATTTCCACCTCCCGGAGAAGGAGAGCTGTCCCTGGATGCTCTATCCTTCTCCCCCTGGTCAGCTCTGGCCACTCCGCGAGTCCATTCCCGAACCCGGTCGCCGCATCACAGACGGAAATCCAACCACTGCGCCGACGGGCCGGCCAAACATCTGAATTTTAATCCTAATATTATCTGTTGGATCTCTGTCCAATTTAACATAGTTCTCCTCATTGAGGAGTAACCTCCTACACATTAACCGATATTGCTTTGTATCCATTAGGACTATTGCCCTGCCCTTATCGTCCGGCTTTATTATCAAATCTTTATCATTTCCAAACTTTTAATAGCCTTGTTTTGTTCTCTAGATAAGTTATATCTTTGTATTTTCATATTGGTAGTGTTACACAGTCTAATTATGTCTTTCTCAACTGTACTAATAAAAGTCTCAACAGGATGATTTATCCCAATAGGGGGCATATATGTAGATTTGATACCTAAAGTTAGTTTCATTTTAGTCTTGTCTGGATTAGAATCAATACTTTCATGAAACTGGACATGTAATCTCAGATTTCTATAGAACTTCTGCAGATCTACAGCCATCTGGAACTGATCTAACCCCTTGGTGACAGAAAAAGATAAACTTAGTGTTAGAGTGTTAATTGCTAAGGGCGATAACACGCGTCTGCTTAAATTGTGTACTACTACTTCCCTCTGCACCCCCTCTATGATGTCTTCTGTCCTCTTCCTCTGATCCCTCCATCTGCTCCTTCTGCTTCTACGCCTCCTGTAGTTTTGTCTCTCAAATCGTATCTTCGGGGTAAACCCTGTGTCTGGTGTTGTACCCCTTGTGGAACACCTGATGCATTGGGTACTTCGGTGTCCCTTTCTTGTCTCTCTGATGTCCCTCTCCTCCCTAAAAAAGGGTCTCTACCTTGTCCTTGTTTGGAGGAACTACAAGTATAGCCATCAGTGCTATCTGAACTGCTTTCCTCATTCCACGACACAGAAAAACGTATCTTCTTATATGTATAAATGTTATTGTCACGATAATCAATGGTATGCCTAAATAAATTTTCATCTTAATCTCTTTAATACGTTTTCTCATATTCACTAAGTTTAACTTTAGTATCTTTCAACCACTGATTGAATTCTTCTAATTTCAATTGTGTTTTTAAACTTGTCTCTTGTCCCTATATCTCTTCCGCCATCTTACCTCGTGCTTTAATAATTGCTTCTATCAACGCATACATAAAATCTACACTGCACCTTGTGCAAATACCATCCCATTTTTTTAACAAATCCTCACCATATGTCCCTAAATTAGGTTCAACTGGAACTCTCAGTCCCCTGGGGATTCTCTTAAACTCTAAATACTTAGCTAGGGTTAAACCATGCCATTCAAGTCGTATATCCTTAGATTTAATGTTCTCAATTTTCCTTTTAAGATTTTTGACTGTGCCTACCTCAGGAGTCGTGAGATCAGGGTCCCCTTTCGTAGCTTGTAATAAGACTCTTCTTTCATCTTCTGAAAAACTACAAAAAACATAACTTGTTTCTGCACTATCTTCCACATCTGAGAAATTCGCCATGTTCATCAATCAGTAACTACTATCACCACAAAACTAATAAATAATGAATATAAACATCAAATGTTTATCCAGAATTATAATTTAAACACCACATATAAAGTGTGCATACAGAGTAGAAAAAAAGAGGAAATAACCCTTCAAAATTAAGTAGCATAAAAGAGAGAATGTCCCGGGTCAGATGGCTAGCACCAAGCCACAAATCTTCTATCTTGAATATGTAGATCCAGGGGAAATCTCCATTAAGGGTAATATCATCTTCAGTGGAGCCCAGATGCGATGGTGCACTTCAAAATCACAAAAACAGTTATTTGCACCAGCTCTTGTAAAAAGTCAAACACATACACAAACGTGTCTGTAAGTTGAATTCTTTATTTCCTGATATAAATTCAAATGCCCCAACATTCCACCAGAATATGGCTTCTTCTGGAGGACTGTGAAAAATATATACATACAAAATTATTATAATTAAGTACAAGAATCTGCATAATATCTATATAAATTCATAGAGTATTCAAAACTTTAAATCTCTACTCTGTGAAGCACACAATCAACAAAATGTAGTGACAGATCAGCTACATTAGCACCATCTTCAGAATGTGATCAGTCATAAAATGTGTTTTTCTAACATAAAGCTGCACACTCCATTGCTGTCAATTTGGTGCCTTTCACAAGAAACAAATTCACTAATAAAAAACACACTATGGCGTGGCTGAACTGTGTCTTAATATTATGGTTTTGAAAGTTTTCCCCCCGGCGTCATTAGCACATAATGCAGAGAAAATTAAGACCCAGTTAAACAAGTTATCCAAATTTGCATGACTAATTCCAGCTTCAAAACTTGACAGATGGATCACCAATTTAAATAACTATGCACGGAACTGCCTTGTAGATGTTAACATCAGTGAACACTGAATTGGGGGAGGATTTGTATTTCACCTGAGTGGTTCTGCAAATTATTAACCACTCTATCAGCTTCAATAGCAGAAAAGCAAAATACAAAAGAGTCTCCATGAGGGGCTGGAGGAGTTTGTGACTGACTTACAGACCCCGTCACTTCTGGGGCACAGGTTGGAATTTTGCCCTGGTCAGTAGTGACTAACAGCCACTCCAATGGCTGTTTTGAGTGCAAAGCAAAATGAGTCATGACGTCTCAGTCCAGTTCACAGAGAACAGGTGTTCATGCCACCAAAGCACAAAACACATATGGCATAAAAGCTGCACCAGTGTCTCACAAAATCAAAGACTGAATAACGGGGGAGTCTGAACTTCTTTCTTTCACTAGCTGGGAGTCACTCCATTATAAGGCTGAGGTACACTGGTGAACAGCACTGCAGCCATCCATGCCTTGTACAACGTCTGTGACTCAAATGGAAATGTATTTACAGTAGCTATTTCCCACTCCTCCTAGCAAGTCCTCCACCTTCTTAGTTGCTCCTTGCAAATACCTAATAACAAGAGCATAATTACCTTTCTCCAGGAACAACTTGAACTAGTGTACACAAAATATTCTAGACACTTGACACTAGGGTCAATATAAACATCACTACACCAACCCCATCACCATGTCTGTCATATCTGTTCTCTGTACCTCTCCTACAATGTCATCCTGAACCTCCAATGCACCTACTCCTGCCCCCAGTTCCCACACACCTATAATTTAGTGCACTTCTGCACTTTGCCTGAAGCCTTTTACTGCACTGCTGGGTTTAGTTCTGCTTTATCCAAAACAATTTGCATATACAGTAGAAGCCGCTTAAAGGGGACACCTCCGTGGACACACTTTCATCCCCTTTAAACAGCTGTCCCATTTATCAGAAGTAGCCATTTTTACTCGCTGTCCAACTTAAGCACTCACACACAGTAACAAACAAGCAGCGAACAACAAACGTATTGTGAACATACAAATAACGTACAAACAAACACTGTTTATTTATTTAGCTTTTGTTAACCAGGTAAATACACTAGACAAGACAAATTGCCTATTTTCAGGTACGACCCAGGAGAGTACAGGAAATAACATACTTAGACACTTGGGACAACATGGTACATAATTAGGTGCAGGTTACATAACATGAGACTACAAGGTAAGATTACAAATCACAACGATTAGGAACAGGTTTACATCATAAGATTAACATAAAATTACACACTTGGTTAGGCTCCGGTTACCCACCTTGAGACTAACAGGTAAGTTTACACCTGAGAGGCAGAACATAAACTGTGGAGAAGTACAGAATGCTACATCGTTAGCCAGAAGTAATGTATGGGTGCAAGTGCTATCATGTGTCACGGGGGGTTTTGACACGCCACAGGCCGATGCCATTTTAAGATGGCTCCATAGTGAAGAGCGTAGGCTGCCCTGCGAGGGGGCAGCACGGACCTGTGTTGGGAAGGTGTTCTAGAGTTTAGGGGCACATGCTGCAAAGTCCTGTTCACCCATTTGTCCTGGTCACAGGCACCTTGAGTGCCACCGACCCCTGTGACCTAAGGTGATATGATGAGGATTCAGGATGTGCCAGCAGGCTAGCCACCTCATGGGGTTCCTGTGTTGAGGACCTTGCCTGTGAAGCAGCCAAGCACGAAGTCAATGTACTTTGCAGGCTTAGAGCCAGTTTAGCTTATTGTAAAGCCTACAGTGGTGAGCGAGCCGGGGCTGACAGGCGGCGGCAGATATTATAGGCCATCACCATTTGGAGAGATGGGCTTAGTGGTGCCGGCAAACAGCAGAAGCCCATAACATAAAGAGGGGAGAAGCATCCCTCTCGTAAGGGCAACACACGCCGCTGGTGTGATGTTGTTTTTAGCCCTGTATGCCAGACCCAGTTTACAGTTGACTGTTTTACATATCCTCTGGATATGCAGGCCGAGGTCAAGCTGTGGGTCCAGCGTTGCTCCAAGGTATTTGAAATTGTCCATTATGGGGATCGGAACATCACCCTTCCCTGTCACACAGAACGGTGTATGGGCGGCCTTAATCTTGGCCCAGGACCCCATGAGCATGGCCTGGATTTTTTTTAGGTTAAGAACAAGCTTGAGGTTCAGAATCCATGCCTGAATGTTAGCTAGGTCTGCACTCAGGTGTAGATTCATGATCTCGACCTCATGGGAGTGGGATAATATAACCAGATCGTCTGCATAGAGAAGTGGTTTACAGTGCACAATGGCTTCAGTGAGATTATTAATATAGATGGAGAAGAGCAGTGATCCCAGGACAGAGCCTTGGGGGACCCCCATTGCTACCGAGATGGGACACGAAAGCTCCTTGCCGAATTTGACCCACTGCTTTCTACCAGGCAGGTAGTTGTTGAACCAGCCAAGAGCAGCAGTGGAGAGACCAATCGCTCTAAGTTGAGTCGACAGCATGGCATGGTCGACCAGGTCAAACGCCTTTGAAAGGTCGATGAAGAGTGCCCCCAAGAGTTTACCCTGGTCCATGGCCTCTCTAATCCATGATGTAACAGTAACTAGGGCTGTAGAGGTACCGTGCCCCTTCCTGAACCCATGTTGTACTGGAGTGATTAGGTTATACTCCTGTAAGTATTCTGAGAGTTGCCCTGCAACAACTTTCTCCAGAATTTTGCTAACTGCCGACAGGATGGATATGGGGCGATAGTTTTCTATCAGCTTGGGGTTCCCGTGTTTTAAGATAGGGACTACCCTGGCAACCTTCCATATGTCCGGGACCACTCCTGTTGCCAGGGACAGATTGACAATGTGCACCACCAGTGGTGCCAGCCAGGGTGCACCGAGACTGAGGAGCTTAGGTTCTAAGCCATCTTGTCCGGCACTAGAGTAGGGAGAGTCCTCTAGCAGTTTCTGTACCTTCTTGAGCTATCACTGCCCTGAACCGAAAGGTTGGGCGGGTGAGGTGGTGTTGAGGGTGGTTGCCACTACCCTCCAATATTTGGGAACAGCGTGTGTACTCCGGCAGATCCGTAAGTAATGGTTGAAGGAGTTGGCAATGGTTTCCAAGTTATTACAACTGGCACCATCAATTATCATGTCAGTGGACTCAGTTCTCTGTGCACCACTAACAACTTGTTTAATGTTCCTCCAGAACCGCCTAGGATCCTGGCCGAATTCAGAAGGCGGATTTGCAAAATTCACTCTTGGTGATCCTAATGTTCCTCTTGCACTCATTTCAGAGTTGCCTATACCTCAGGAGGATAGTGTGGTCAGCCATGGCCTTGAATTTGGCCCAGCACTTATCTCTGGTGTTGAGGAGTGCCAGAAGGCTACTGTGTAGCCATTTAGTGGCCATTCCCCTCACCCTCCGCCTGATGAGGGGGGCATGTTTCTCCTGCAGGGCCTTTAGGGTGCTAATGAAGTGACTGACAGCGGTTGTGGGGTCACTGGTATTCCAAACTGCCGCCCAGTCTGTGTACTTGATGTCATTTTGATAGGAGGTCAGATCAAACTTTGAGTAATCTCTGATATGGATAATTTTATGGGGAATTTTTGATGTGACACCCTCCAGACACAGTACACTAGGGAGTGCTCTGAGATGGAGTCCGGAAGGATGCCCGACGAGCCTGTCCTATCCAGTCTATTTGTCAGGATCCAGTCCAGGAGTGAGCCCTTGCCACCCCCACTTGGGCATCTGGTAGGCTCCTTGACAAGTTGAGTCAGCGAGAGACTGGCAAGCGATGGTTCAAAGGCCTTAGTGTTACCACCCAGCCAATTTAGGTTGAGGTCACCCAGAATGCTTAATTCATTTTGCCTTGTTACTGAGCCTATTGCTCCCAGGAGGCCAGTCAGTCCCTCCAGTCCCCCCTTTGGTGGTTATGCGTATACAATGTGAATCTTTTGTCGTCCAGTAGCAGTGCCGTGTATGCAAGACCTCACAGGAGGTCTGCAAGGGTTGTTGGCCAGGTAGTTCGACAGGTTAAGGTGGTTCCTGTAGTAGACCAGAATACCACCACCTCTCTTACTTCCCGGTCGATCACGCCGGATAAAGTCATAACCAGGGAGGGCACATGCTGAGCTGGGGGTGGTCGCCTTCAGCCAGGTTTCCATAATTCCAAGGATGTCCGGACTGTATTGAGTTACCCAAACCCTAAGTTCTGTTAGGTTTGGGAGCAGGCTTCTGATATTTAGATGGGCCACTTTCAGCCCTTTTACCACTGACCAGCCCCCTTGTGAGGGAGAGGTTTGGGATAACGGCCCAGGGTTTAGTTCGATGTCTCCTGCCAGCACAAGTGTCACCAGCATGAGCCAGAGTAGATGCCTTAATGGGGGAGGTCTCTCCTTGCGCAGTGACCTATGATCAATGCGCCTACATTTATGAGAGGGTCTCAGCAGGCACCTTAGTTTGAGGCCACCAAGGACCACGGTCGGGGGAGAGCCATTTGCTATGGTGTTAGAGAAGGTAAAATCCAACTCTTCCGGTTGAACACATGTGCACCATGGTGCTGTGTTTATGGGATCAGCCGTCCCATGGGTCCAGGAGATCCAGAAGATGGTAAGGCACACAGTGGCTATAGTGGTTAGTGAACCTAGGAATAGCTGGCACCGGACTTACTTCAGTGGGAGCTCAGTGAGGCCCATGTCTCCTCCAGTACAGACGTCCCCCTGGAACAGAACCACCATGGGCCACCAGAGGATACCAGACAATGCCCTCGTGCAGTTGCCTGACAAGTAACACCACACAGTGGCACAGGTGGTGTTGTCAGCAACAGATAACTTAAGCCATGTTACCTCGTTGTGCAGCGAGCCCCTGCAACCATTGTAACTTACAGGGTGGCAGCCTAGAGTAACCCTCAAATTGGTATTACTATGTTGGTTGGTAGCATAGGAGGCAACTATCTGAGACACCTGTAGCAATATACCGGAGGTCTGGAGATTAACCTTACCACTTTTACCTTGCTGGGTTGGAAGTCTCTTACCTTGGTAGTCTAGTTTGCTGCTGGTAGAGGTCAGTCAAGAACAGAGTACAGCGGTTATACCCTAGATTTGCCCTCCAAGTTGTACTACTCGGTTGGACTGTAAGGATGCACAATTGGTTAACAGCCAGGGTAATATACTGGCAGTCTAGAGTTTACCTCTGCAATAAAGTTACCATACAGGCATGCAGGCTTAAGAGCAAATAAACTAGTAGGATACGGGCGTGCAGCCTTAGAGCAACTAAAATAAGTAAAATACAACTAAAATAAGTAAAATGCAAGGGTTAGGCATGAACAAGTTGCAAAAGCTATTTCCTAGAGTAGCAGACTGAGCAGCAAACAATTAGAAATATTGTAGCAGACTGCGCAGCAGACAATTAGAATACATGGGTTAGGCTTGGCAAAGTGCAGAGGCTATTCATTTTGCAACAGATTGTCTGTAGTGACAAAGTCAGGTAGGGGAATAGCAGTGGATCCAGAACCCAAACAATCCCTACAGCGCCTTACCACCCTACTCGGTCTGATTGGACAGAGTGAAACTGGGGGCGTGGCCACTGCATATTTAATGGAAGGAGGAACAGGATGGGTGGGTGGGTGAGCCAAAATTCAAACAAAGAGATGCAGGGGGCTCGAGAATTTCAGCGGCGGGCAGGGGAGGTCGCTCGGCAGGTAAGCGACTCACATATACCACAGGATCACAGCAGGCTAGTTTCTCAAGTCCACCTTTCTCTAAGAATGGCTTCCTGGCTCCAACTCCCTCTGCAACCCCTTCTGGATTCCACCGATGCTTCAGAAAAACTTGTGACTGGATTTCGGTCTGCAGGGGAGGTCCGACCGGTTTCCCGGTGCCTCAACCCCGCAGCTTGTGGCTTCCTGGGGGGCAGGGGGCAAGAGCCGCCCGCTCCCAGCAAGGACAAGGACAGATAAGAGTTTAAGCAGCAGTTCACGCTGCTTTTTGTTCGGGGAGCAGCAGTTTGTGGTAGCCAATCGGCGCTTCTGCCAATCAGCTGTGCAGAAATGGCGCAAATTCAAACAAAGAGATGCAGGGGCTCGAGAATTTCAGCAGCAGGTAGGGAGGTTGCTCGGCAGGTAAGCGACTCACATATACCACAGGATCACAGCAGGCTAGTTTTCAAGTCCACCTTTCTAAGAATGGCTTCCTGCTCCAGCTCCCTCCACAACCCCTTCTGGATTCCAACTGAAGGCCTGTGAAAATCCTGGCGACTGATTGGCCTGCAGGGGAGGTCTGACTGGTTTCCCGGTGCCTCAACCCCGCGGCTTGCGGCTTTGTGGGGGGCAGGGGGCAAGAGTCGCCCACTCCCAGCAAGGACAAGGACAGATAAGAGTTTAAGTAGCAGTTCACGCTGCTTTTTGTTCGGGGAGCAGCAGTTTGTGGTAGCCAATCGGTGCTTCTGCCAATCAGCTGTGCAGAAATGGCACCAAATTCAAACAGAGAGATGGCAGGGGCTTGAGAATTTCAGTGGCAGGCAGGGGAGGTCGCTCGGCAGGTAAGCGACTCACATGTACCACAGTATCACAGCAGGCTAGTTTCTCAAGTCCTCCTTTCTCTAAGAATGGCTTCCCGGCTCCAACTCCCTCCACAACCTTCTGGATTCACGATGCTTCAGAAAAACTTGCAACTGGATTTCGGTCTGCAGGGAGGTTCGACCGATTTTCTCAAAAGCTCAACCCCATGGCTTGCGGCTTCGTGGGGGGGCAGGGGGCAAGAGCCGCCTGCTCCCAGCAAGTTCTTTTTGATAAATTGTGTTTTGGTTTGGTTCAATCTTTATTTAAGTTAGTAAAACATGAGTTAAAATCACTTATCTTCTTTGGTTGGGCTGGCGTTTTCGGTAGCAATATCCTCCCTCCCTCCGTTCACCTCTGAAAAAGTCAGTAATCCTGGTTTGCTTTCTGGTAGACACAATTTGTTGCAGAATTGAGCCCTCCAGCCCAAACATACTCTCCATGTGCTCACGGTTGTTGTTTTGTACACACCAGTCTCTCAGTGCTGTGGCGTGCTCTCTTGCTTCCGCATTGCTGACGTACTTTGGCACAGGCTCATCGTCAGCATCTTCTGTGATTGGCTGTTCAACTCTGTGCTCTGCTAAACTTGAGCAAATGTCCATCTGCAACACCCTTGACCACTCCTTGAGTTTTCTTAGGTCTCTACTCATTCTCTCTACCCTATTGCATATTTTGGTGTCATCTGCAAAGAGGAATACTTTCACCTTCAAACTCATCTGCAGTGTCACTTATGAAAACACTGAAGAGGACTGGTCCCTGCACTGAGCTCTGAGTTACCCTGTTGGTCACTCTCCCCTCATTAGAGGGAGTGCCATTTACCAACACCCTCTGCTGCCTATCCATCAAGCAGTTCTGCAGCCCATTTACCACCTTGCATCCCACTCCCAAACTGCCCAGTTTTTTCATAAGACTCCTTTGTGGTATGGTATGGTATGGTATGGTATGGTATGGTATGGTATGGTATGGTATGGCATGGTGTTGAAGGCCTTGCTGATGTCTAAGATGGTCATGTCCACTGCTCCACTCTGATCTATTTCCCTGTTCACTAAGTTGAAGAAATGAATCAGGTTCTTCTGTCAAGGCTTTCCCCTGTGAATCCTTGCTGCTTCGAGTCTTGTAACCCACTGGACTCAAGATACTTCACCAGCCTTTTAATAGTGTGTCCATTAACTTTCCCACTGCTAATGTAAGGCTGACCAGCCTATAGTTGCCAGCCTCTTCCCTGCAGCCACTTTTATGAAGTGGAACTACATCTGCCCTCTCAACACACTGGAACCACTCCTGTTCCAAATGAGTTGTTGAATGGGGCTATCAGAGGCACAGCCAGTACCTCCCTGTACTCCCTCAGCACCCTTGGATGTACTGTACCCTGTTCAGCTCTATAGCCTTATCCATTTTCAGAACTGCTAGTCCTCTCAGGACTCTTTCATCTATAAATTAACTTGAGTCCACCGCCCCCCCCCCAGTGTTCCTGCTTCCTCTGTCTGGTCCATCCCCATCTCCCTCCACTGTGAAGACTGAGCAGAAGTACCTGTTCAGGATACCTGCTTTTTCTCCAGTGCCCATTTGCACACTCTTCTACTGCCCTTCTTATCCTCACAATCACTTGCCTTGTCTTTCTCCTTTCTTTTGCAGGGGAAGTCATATGAGAACAGGTGGATGGAATTGGATCTGTACCCATTGGAAACTAGAAGGGAAGGGGGAACCTTTTAGAATGTGAAGGGGATCAATAGGGTAAGGGAGGAAAGCTTATTTAAAAGGAAGGTGGGGGTCATAACTAGAGGGCATAGTCTAAAATTAGAAGGAGGAATATTTAGGGGCAATGTGAGGGGGCGTTACTTCACAGAAAGGGTGGTGGAGGCCTGGAATAAACTACCAGAGGAAGTGGTGGGGGCTGAAATGGTGGAGGGATTCAAGAGGGAATGGGATAAATATAAGGGGTTGGCAAGTGGGGGGAAGGAGAGGTCCCATGACAGAGGTGATATGGGGACAGGCAGACTCGATGGAACAGAGGGTCTTTTTCTGCCATCAGATTTTTATGGTTCTGTGATTTTGTACACCTAAAGAGGGTCTTGTCCCCTTTTGGCTCTTTCCCTCTGCTCTCACTGATGCACTGCTTCTGAAAGCAGAATCAAAATGGATCTGAGGAAAACTGGAATCTGTTTTCCCAGGTCACAGGTACCTCTCCTTTAGTTGCATCAGGTGCTAAGTGAAAGGGGGGAGGGAGAGCTTTAGCAGGCTCTGCCCCTCTGCTCTCCCTAAAGCACTGCTTCTGAAAGCAGAATCAAAACAGATCTAGCGAAAACCTGACTGTGCTTTCACAGGTCATAGGTTCCTCCTCTTTAGCTGCCACAGTTTATCTAGTCTGGGCCCCATACCAGACCAGTATGTGAAAAGTTTATCATTTAAAAAAACAACATTTCTACAAATTCTTAAGCTCTGCTTAAAGTTCAAAGCCTCCACCTCCACTTCAGTAGGCTCTTGCCCTTCTGCTGTGTTAGGCTCCACTTTAACCTATTTGGGCTATGTTTCAGCATAATATAAAAGGCACTGCACCTCAATAGCTAAATGGCCCAAACCATACCTTCTTCAAGGAGCAATGCACTAATCGCTAAGCAAGAGATTGCTTCAAGGAGACCGCACTAAACTTGTAAGTCATATTCTTCTGTAGAGGCAGGCTGTATTTCACAGTTGCATAGTGAGAGTTATGCAATGTATTGCTAACTTGACAAGAAAAGGAACAGACACTTATTACCTTCTACTGCCATAGTGGAATCTCATCACATCATTGGTATGCATGAGATCCCTACTCTTCAGTGTCGGTCCTGTGCATTTGAGAAAGAGTAATGTGCTCGGAGACAGCCCAGGTTCCAGTTGTCTCAGTGGCACAGCTGGTTAGCGTAATCAGAATGGTATTCCGGGTGGCTTGGGTTTAAGTCCCAGCTGAGGCACTTACTTCTTTCTCACCTCTGTTTGTATGTGTTACATAAATATGCTACCACACTCCTATGTGATCGTTACAAGTAAATATTTGTGTTGCCATTGGGTTGTGCATTTGAGAAAGAGTAATGTGCTCGGGGACAGCCCAGGTTCCAGTTGTCTCAGTGGCGCTGCTGGTTTGTGCAATCGGAATGGTATTCCGGGCCGCCTGGGTTCATATCCCAGCTGAGGCACTTACTTATTTCTCACTCTGTTTGTATGTGGTCCTGTGCTCCCATATGCCCCTTCTACCAGATCTACTTTGTTCATGAATCTGTGGTTATGGCACTTTTTTCTGTTCTCTGTACCATCTCTGTAGCTGGAAGAATGCTGCTTATTACACACACTACTTAACATAGCATGGGCATGGGCAAGTGTCAGTGACTGAAAAACATTTCTGTCATCAACTAATACTGATTTGACATAGAAACATTGGCTTTACCTCCATAGATATACTGAGAGAACAGATAAATGGTAGAGAGAATGAGAGAAACACAAATGGCTATAGTTTGCATAAGTAAATTCTGGGATAATATGAAGACCCTAAGTGGGGCTTCTAACAGGTTCTCGCCGTCTGTGCTGAATATAGATGGCACTATCACCCAAGATCCTAAAGTCATTGCCGACACATTTAACAATGTTTTCACTGATCTAAGCAGTGTACTCCCCCCCCCCCAAACTTCTGAGACCAAAAATAGCAATAACAAGACTAGCTGTGAGAGTCCCCCACAAGGCTCCCGCCCATCCATTCTACCTAAAAATCATCTTAAGAAAAGAGGCCAAAAAATACATGAAACAAGTATTAGGTAAATCTAGGACTAGTAGTGACGCACTTGGTCTCAATTTTGTGGCACTCACCTTAGATGAAATACTCTCACTGCTAACATGTATCCTTAACCGCTCTCTAGTAACTGCCAAATTCCCACAGTTATGGAAAGCTGTGGTAGTTACTCCCATGCACAAAAGCAGAGATAAGGCCACTCATACTAACTACCGTCCCATTTTTATATTCCCACAACCAAGGCGTATGAGTGCATTGTATCAGATCAATTAGTTGACTACCATGACAAATATCAGCTACAATGTCCTGCCCAACACGGGTTCAGAAAACTACATAGCACCACTACCGCACTAGTAGAGGTCACTGGTTACATCCATTACGTATTTGATTGTGGGCTTTTGGTGGGGGTAGCCTTCATTGACCTCACCAAAGCATTCAATACGATGAACCATGCACTCCTATTAGATCAACTAACAAGCATTGGGCTCTCCCCTGACTCAGTGGGGTGGTTTGGTAGCTATCTTACTGATAGAGCCCAGCAGGTTAAGATAAATGGTGTACTCTCAGAAAGAAGGAATGTTAACACAAGAGTCCCTCAAGGATCCATCTTAGGCCCGCTACTATTTAGCTTATTCCTGAACTGCCTCCCCCAAGCCTGCCCTGGCAAAATCTTGCTATATGTGGATGACGCTGTTCTCTTCACAAGCACCTCTGACCCCACAGTGCTTGAAATACAACTGCAGCGGGCCTTCACTGTTGCTGAATCCTGGTTCCTGAAGTCTAAACTGCTATTAAATTATAAGAAGACTAAAACCATGTTTGCATCCACCCACAACAAACTTAGGCCTTATAGGCTTAATATCAAGAACAACCTTAATACAGCCCTTGAAATGGTCCAAGTCTTCAAATACCTTGGGGTTACACTTGACTATACACTTTCATTCTAAAGTCACATTGACCTAGTGGCCAAGGCTGCTAATATTAAATTAGGCCTACTCTACAGGCACAAGCATTGCCTGAAAAACAGTGCATAAGACTTGCAGTTAACAGTTCCGTACTCTCTATAATTGACTATGGGCTAATAGTCTACGGAGCGGCCACAAACACTGCCCTTCAACCAATCTCTGTAGCCCTGAATAAAGCTTGTCGGCTTGTCACTGGGGCCCAAAGGCACACTGACACATGTGACTTGTATGCTCAGTCTGGATGGCTCAACCTAAAAGGCAGGCTACAATACCAGACTTGCCTGCTTGCCAAAAAAAACACCCAAGGCCTTACTCCTTCTGGTGCACAGAACTTACTGTGCCCAGTAAATAACCCCGGACAAGCAAGGGCCTTCAACAACAAACCGTTTAAGGTTCCCTTCTGTCGAACATCTCAAGGACAGAGGTTCTTTGTTTACCGTGTACCCATCTGGCTCAGCTCACTCACTAGTGACATTCTGGCAGAAACAAAGCTCACACCTTTCAAAAGTAAGCTACGTTCCCACCTTGTAGCACTTAGCATTTGTGACTGCCCCTTCTAAGTCAATTTTAGGTGGGATCTGTACTTAATACAACTGTGCTCTCACATCCTCGCAGCCAACCGTGTGCTCTAACCTCTCCCCTACTTTCCTCACTGTCTTCCTGCCACCCCCTTCCCAACTTTCCACCACACTCACTCCTCTCTCACCTTACCCCAGCTACCCTCCCTCTTCAAGCCAGTCCCTTGCCCCCAGCCTTTCTCCTACCCCACAAGCCAGTCCCACCTTCTTTTGGCAACTGCCACTTTGGTGGACAGGTTTACCGTATTCTGTCCTTCCCTACTGCACTTATATTTCCCCTTACTTCAACGTCTCTCCATTCTACCTTCCTAAAGTTATTCACCACAATCATTCTCTTTCAACCTTTCTACCAATTACAGCTTGTATACTAGCAGCATTGCATTCATGTATCATATTCACAGATTGCCAGAGCAAACACACCTCTGTAAACTTGTATATACTGTTTGATATTCCACCTGACATGGTATTGTGCTGTCCCATTGTAATGTAATCCATAATATGACCTAACCATTGGGCAGTATTCCGTTATATGCCAGATCCTTCTTCTGTTTTCCTATTGTGTAACACGATGTGGAATGTGTCATTCCTATGTATTATAATTAAGATAAGCTTACCTGTATGTCTGTTCACATATGACCTGGAACCTCTGTAAATGAGCTGCTAGCTCAAAGGTATTTAATCCAAGAATAAATAAATAAATAAAAGTATGCAGAGAGTGGCAATGTGAACTGAAACCCTCACCACTGAAACTGGTCAGTTAGAACTGTGATTGCAGCAAGTAGATTCCTATCAAGGAACCAATTCTATTACATTTTTTCAGTTTGATTTTATTTGTAAAAAGCGCTTTTCTAAAACCAAAGCGCTTGTGCATACATACAGAAAAAATAAGTAACTTATCCAATTAAAATATACCATAAAAGAAGCAGCAAACTACCATTCCTCAGCAAATGCTAAGCTAAACAAGTATGTTTTTAAAGCAGAGTTGACTCAGTAGTCAGGCACGCCCTGACCAGTTGAGGTAGAGAGTTCCACAGGGTTGGAGCCACAAAGGAAAAGGATCTAGCCCCCGAAGTCTTCAAATGGACCCTGGGAACCTCTAGCAATCCCTCGTTGGTGGAGCAGAGTGGAAGGAGGGGGTGGTAGGGACAAAGGTGATCTTGCAAGTAACACAACCCTTGTCTGTGTAGGGCCTTATAGATCAGCAGACTGACCTTCAAGGTGACCCTCCACTGCACCGGTAGCCAATGCAGTTTGCGGAGCACAGGAGTGACGTGGCAAGACCATAGTACAAGTAATTTGCTTTGCAACAGAATAATGAAAAAAAAAGAGAAGTAGAGCAAAACCCAGTTTAACCTGTTGCAGAACATCGTACTAATTCCTAATACCTCATGAACCTTGCTCTTACACTCAGAAGTACTGCTGCTTGCTCAGGGCAACAGTGAGAAAGTGGCTGTGGTATGATCTGAACCTAAATTTGCTGGTTCCCAAGCCTTTGATCTTACCTCTAGACCCTAACATCATCCCTCTGTGATATTTGTAAGCCTGCTTAGTGAAGATTAAAGCAGACAGTGGTAGAAATGAGAGGGAACGTAGAGGAACTCACTTCCGCGAGTGAAAAATAGAAGTCTGACTCATCTCTACCAGTAAAATGAGGAAGGGTTGCCTCTGTGTAAAATGAACACCTCTAAAGCCATAAAATTGACTAAATAAAGTGTAAAAATGCAAAATACTGTATAATGAGGAAACATATCCCCAGACCCCTGGCAGATATGCTCAATACTATATCAAGCGTGCTGGGTTCCCCTCAGCGAATTCTTTCCATTTCCAACACTGAAAGCAGATTTCTTGTAAGAGGCCTGCTGGGTGTAACCAAAACATAGAATATGTTAACATTGCTGTTTTAACCCCTTCAAGGGAAAAAAAGTCAGCAGGGTATTGACCACAACACAGCTGTAATACAGCGCTATACATTGTGTAGGAATCTATACCACTGCATACCAGCTGTTTGAACCCTCTTTCAAGTAGTTCCCAGAGGGTAGCTAAATCCATGCCCCATAAATGTTTCCCTGTTGTCCAGTAAATGTGGACTATTTATGTCACAATCATACAAGTAAATTACAACAAAACCACATATTGGGCCCCATGCATGATGCCAATGTGCCATGGAAACTGGGCATGTTGGCATCAATATGCGTGAATGCCACGGAGCAGGGTCCCATGGACCTCACATGGCATTCATGGACTGGGTGCAAGGCAGTTGCATGGCCAATCCCCTGGCCGTGCAGAGAGCAACATGCTGGGGGCAGGCAGAGGGGCTTGCCAGCATTAAGCACCATGCACTACGGTGCATAGTGCTGCCTGCTGGGGTGCGGAGGAGGGCACAGCTTATGGCAGGGGAGACCCTGTCACAACTCCTTATGCACCCCCTTGTAAGTTACCCGTGGGTCACAGCAGACCCAAGACAGCATCCTCTGTGTAGACCCAGCCCACTAGGATGATGGCGAGGGCTGAGGCATCTGGGCGGGTGGGTCCCCATACAGCACTGGACCCCCCCACTCAAGGACATGGCAGCCCATCCCCGTCTACCAGGTGAACCCCTCCATCCACCCTGTAGTGTCCAGGCCTCCCATACCCACCCGGGACCCCAGCACTCACAGTGGTAGCCATTGCCCCCACCCCCTTGGCACTGATGGGTGAGGAGTTGCCGGTACCACAGTGGGTGGGGGTTCACTGCCCAAGGATGCGGGGGAGGGGGTACTGTGGCCTGTGGCCTTGCACCAAAGGGGCTTCTGTGTGGACTGCCTTTTAGGCTCAGGGGTGCCGGGTACAGTGTCTGAGTCTGGGGGGAGTGCAGGAGTGGAGTCGGGACACACCTGTGTTGGGGTTGGGGTACCACAGCCGGGGGTCCATCTGTGTGCCGGGAGGGTGCCGTGCAGTTTGGGCTGGTGAGGGTGTCCACTGGACATCGGGACCATTCTGCGTGGTTCTGGGTGCCTGCAGTGGGCATTCATGCACCCAGACCCGCACTGTAGTGCAAGGGATCCACTGCAGGACCCATGCCAGGCATCCGATTGGATGCCCAGCTGGGTCTGCGACACTTTCCCCTTGGCTGCCCTGCACAGTCCTGCGTGCTGGGGGGCGGTGGAGCTGCAGACAGCTGTTAGCCATTAGTGAATAACTGCGGGTGCACACCCGTCCACGGGTGTGAAGCTGCACGGGCGGGTTACATGCTTTTGGTGTGTAACTTGCACCCATTAGTGCATAGGGGCCACTATTCTTTAATCCCTTATCAGACTATTTCATTAGGAGTCATATTGGCTCTGACCAGAGTTTGGTAAAGGGGCAACTCCTGCAAGCCCACAAAGTGCAACAATTGCTGCACAAATGCCAGATTAGGGCCTTTAGCATTAAAACAATGTTTTATTTACCTGCTTGGCTATAATGTTTAGTTTTAAAAATTTGCGCCCTCCATAATCTTGCCAGAGCTGCCCACAGCCATTTCATGCAGCCAGGTGGTTTCTGCTGCATGGGTTATGCTAATGCGGTCTACCAACCAGTGGCAGAGTTGGTAGCCCTCATTAGCATAACCCGCATGGCGGAAGCCACCCAGCTGCATCAGATGGCCGTGGGTGACTCTGGCAAGATTATGGATGGTGCGGATCTTTAAAACTAAACATCACAGCCCAGCATGCAGATAAAACATTGTTTTAATGCTAAAATTCCTAATCAGGCGTGTGTACCGCAACTGCCGCTCTCTGTGGGCTTGCAGGAGTTTCCCTTTGATCACAGGCAAGAAGAGGACTCAGCCAATCAGCTTGCTGTATTTTTGGCAACCAGTTCATAATATAGTTTTCATGCTTGTAAAGTTCTTGCATTGCTGTTTCAATGCAACCATGTTCTTCTATAGGACCCTGTGGCTGAGAGGGAAACAAACTACATCAAACAGTTCTAAAATGGACCTTACCAACAGTGTGTAACTCAGAAATATCTGGTTAGCTAACTAAAAGGTCATTACCAATGGAATAATAAAAAAAAAGTAAGAAAACAGGTTCTACAGGTAAACGTGACTTACAGGTTCAGCACAGTCTCTTTTAATTTAGGCTCTGTGTCATTTACCTAAATGTGGCCAAGACTATGACTGGAATTTACCCCCCTTCCAACATTATGTGACTGAAGCCACAGAATGGTCAAGGGCCTAGCAGCAGGCTTTAAATACAGTAATGTGCATAATAACACACTTGGGCCATAGAAACTGGGGGCAGAGTACAAAATGGGTGGAGTGATACTGACAATGACCAAGCAGGAAAGAGGCCTGGGGTAATCATATCGAAGACCCAAAGGTGGCCAGGCAGTATGACAAGGCAGTCAGGAGGGCTAGTGGGATACTGGGGTGCATAGGATGGAGTATCACCAGCTAAAAGAAGGAGGTGGTGTTGCTCCTACAGTATACAGATCACTGGTAAGACCCCACCTTGAGTACTGTGTCTGGTTTTGGAGACCACATCTCAAAAAAGACATAGACAGAGTGGCAGCAGTCCAGAAGAGGGCCTGCCAAAATGATGCAGGGTCTGCATCAAAAGATCTACAAGGACAGGCTAAAGGAGCTCAATAGGTACGCCCTGGAGGAGAGGAGGGACGGGGGGATATGACAGAGGCCTTTATATACCTCATGGAGATTCATATGGTTCTGGAGGTGAGAATTTTTCAGAAAAAGGTGCCCAAGAACAAGGAGACATGCTATGTAGCTGGAGGTAGGTAGATTCAGGAGAGATGCGAGAAAGCATTTCTTCACAGAAACAGTGGTGGCTTCCTGGAACAGTTCTCCAGTGGAGGTAGTGGAGGCGAAAACAGTAATGGTGTTAAAAAGTGTCTGAGGTAGGCACAAGGGAATCATAGGGTTAAGGGGTGGGGGGGGGACAGTGCCATAGATCAAGTGAGTTTGCAGCAAAAAATGAAGGTAGAAAAAACATTGGGCAGACTGGGTGGGCAAAGTGGCCCTTATCTGCTGTCAGATTTTATGTTTCTATGAAGCTGGGCCACTGTGGGTCAACCAGGAGACAGGACTGAGCATCCGAAGGACTCCTGACTTTTCCAGGGGAGGAGGGGGGTTAAGCCCATCACTCCTAAACAAACTGCCAACATGTAGAGGTGTGGATGTCAGGGCAGTCAGTGCAACTCCATAAGGAGTCATCCTGCGGCAGGCGTGTGGTGCATGCATGCAAACCTGTTCTTGAACGTCATTGGGTGGTGGAGAGAAAATGACAGATGGGATTGGAGCATGATGCCCAGCCTGCTGCTAGGCCTGTCGCTATCACCAGAACCGTATCTTGTGGATTCAGTCACGGGGGGCATCCTTCTCCTGACCCTTCTGCAGGGTGAACTCTGCAGGGATTTTCAGTGGTAAGTCCTGGGGTGACAGTTGCCAGCTAGGTCTGTTCTGAGGCTGAGCAGGACTGGCCCCAGGGAAGAAAAAGCTGTATAAAATATGATATTTAATTATTTTGTACTGATATCTGTCCTGGGACTGGGTCAGAAATTGAATTATAAACCTCAATCTGTTTCTTCTGGTTATCAACCAAATCAACTAAAAATACAATTGCATTTAAGATTTTTCAGTTAGAATCATAACACAGTGCTGCAAAAATATGACATGCGAAACTCAATCTACTATAATCATGTAGGGTTTAAACTCTGTCATGCCAAGAGTTAGTAAGTGCCAGAGCCTGAAGGTAAGTTGGTGTTACGTGATGACATGCATCACAAGTCAGAGCTGAGAATTGTCAAACCTGGAACTTGTTAATGTTCACATGCAGTATAATCAGCATAGCTAATGACTATCATGCAAAGCCCACAAAGCACCATTCATGCAGAACACTTGTAGTCACCAAGAATGTACTGTCAGCAGCATAGTAGCATCAGGAAAAATGTACTGTCAGCAGCATAGTAGCATCAGGAAAAATTGTTAACTCCCTGTTGAGAGACTATCTAGATTCCACTAACATACTCAACTCATTGTAATCTAGTTTCAGGCCCAACCACAGTACCGTAACTGCTCTTGCCAAAGTCACAAACGACTGGTTTACTGCCCTCGGCTCTAAGAACTAGATATGTGCGCTGTTCCTTGATCTAAGCAAGGCCTTTGATACTGTGGATCACACTCTTCTATTGGGAATGTTACAGAACATTGGTTTTGATACGCAGGCTATGAGGTGGTTCTCTAGTTATCCCTTAGGTTGACAACAGCAGGTAAAGCCCAGGGCAATCTTTCCCCATTGAAAACTGTGCTGAGAGGGGTACCGCAAGGCTCTGTCTTAGGGCCCTTATTATTCGCTGTCTATATTAATAATATTAACCACAATGTCAGGTCAGCATGTGTTCATCTCTTTGCAAATGATACTGTACTTTACATTCCTCGGCCCTCTCCCAAGGCTGCTTGTCTGGAACTGCAGCGTGAATTTGATCTACTTCAACAGACACTGGTTGACCTAAAACTGTTGCTCAATCCAAAAAAGACAAAAGTCATGCTCCTGTCTCCGCATACAAAATCAGCGTCCGCCCTCTCTCCTAGTATCCAACTGCAGATTGGCACTGTTGGGAGAATCTCTGGAATATGTGGATACATTTAAATATTTAGGA
The DNA here is from genome assembly GCA_016271365.2 of Neoceratodus forsteri. NCBI lineage: Eukaryota > Metazoa > Chordata > Ceratodontiformes > Ceratodontidae > Neoceratodus > Neoceratodus forsteri. Next base: position 1,098,813,146 of record CM028129.1, on the reverse strand, counting down.
TTCTGGATTGACCGCAAACTGTCCTTTTGGGTGCACATCAATGAACTTGTGAAAAAACTAAGTCAGCGTCTAGGTTTATTTTTCCGCATTAAACATTTGCTAACCCAGGATGCAAAAATTAAATTGGTACAGATGACATTCCTCTCCCTTCTTGACTATGCGGACTTCCTCTATAGCCATAGTCCTAAATCTGCTCTAGCAAAGCTGGATACATTGTACCATAGAGCCCTTAGATTCATCTCCAATGTCCCCTACAAAGCCCACCATTGTTCCCTTCACTCTCTCGCAGGCTGGACCTCGCTTGACACTCGGAGGTCACAGAATGTCCTGCTCTGGGCATATAGAGCTATCTCAAACAAACTACCCTCCTATATCTCTGCTCTTCTCAAATGTACTCCCTGTGCCTACTCCCTTAGTGAATACACTTACATTGTACTTGATGATCTTACTTTGAGAGGGTTCCTGCAGTAGGTCATAACATATAGGACTGTGCCCCCTGGCATCAGGACCGTATGGCAAACTTTTGCTAGCAATATCTGGTGGATGACCACCCACATGACATCATGTGACTGATGTCAGCATGACCCTGTATAGTGGGCGGTCCCCGCGCCCGCCTTCCAGTTCTTTCCCGCTGTAGACCTGCACAAGGACCTTGCAGTGCACTGTGCTCCAGTCGATTGCCATTTTGTATAAGTATTACTTACTTATTTCTCAATTTAAAGTATGTTTGTTAATTCTTTTATGTTTTCTTCACCTCCGACTCTGAAGTCTAAGAAGAAGTGCGAAAAGTGCAGCACGCAAATCCCTCATGAGGAAGGCCACCGGCGCTACCTCTTGTGCCTATGCCTGGGTCACGATACCGAGGTCTGCCCTGATTGCAAACCCTTCAACCAGGCCACGCGCAAATGCAGGCAGCAAGCCCTGGAGACCCATCTTCTAAAATCCAGAATGGCCACCTTGGAAAAAGAAATGCAAAAGTTGAGGGAATCTGCTTCTTCTCCTTCTTCGGAGCTCAAGAAGAAAAAGAAAGATAAAGAGAAACATAGGAGCTGGAACGTTTGGAGGACTGGGAGCGAGTTTCCTCCAGTGAGGTTGCCTGGCCCAGGACCGTAGCCCCTTCAATGAGAAAGACCGTTTCCCAGCCGCCTTCCCTGGTGATTGTCCAGGCTGCTTCCAAGTCTCCTGGTACCTCTTCTTCTTTTAGGACCATTAAAACGGGGCCCAAAACCTGGCACTTTAACCGGTGCCCACCGGCTCCTCTGGTGAGTGCCTGGTTATTACTGGTAAGTCGGACTCCGGGTCTCCTGGAGCCCACCTGGTAGTCGGTAAAACAGATTCCCTGGAGGGAATCCACATGATGCCTGCCGATAAGTCAGTCGGAGGTCCCAGTCTCCATCCACCTGGCTGCTCCTTCGACCAATAAGCCAGCCACCGAGATCTCTGACAACTGCCCAATAAAAGCTCACCCATCGGGGGCTGACGCTGACACACCCAATGTCCAGTCGAGCTCGCTGACCTCTGCTGGCCAGTCCTCCTCCCAGGTCCCTCCTGAACAGGAGCCTTCCCCTCCGCCCTCCCTGGTGGAACCTCCAGCCCCAGACATTACAACTGGAATGGAGGGGGAAGAGGGTCCTCTGGATATGGCTCCACCTTCCCACACTCTAGTGGTGATACCGTCTGTCACTCTCTCAGATGCTCTCCCTGGGACTCTGACATCGGAATCGGTTTTGACACCAGCGCCCAGGAACCTCTCTCTTCCAACGGGCCTTTCTTTAGCCCTGCCATCAGAAGCCCCTTCATCAGGCACCATGCACCTAATGCCAGTGTGCTGCCGGACTTTTTCGCTAGAATGCCATCGGAGCCACCGTCAGGGCCCTTATGACTGCCCTTGATGACAGCCAACCTGACCCCAGACCCGACCCCAAACCCTCTGACGTCAACTTTCCCAGCACCAGATCATTTTCCAGGCCCTTCGATGCCTCCTTTGGATCAAGGGCATCCATCAGACTGTTGCCCTTATCCAGGCTTCCCGACATCTGGTTTTCCACTGTTGGGCCAGACGATGGCCTCTTTCTCCCAGTGGTATTATCCTGGGTATCAGTCAACAGGCTATACCCCATCTTTTTACCAACCACACGGATACCCCCCCCCCGTACCCAGGGATGGGCACTCCCTACTATCCGCCTCCTCCTCCTCCTCCACCACAACAGGACTTTCAGACCATGATTCAGTCCTGGTGGCAGGAAGCCAGATCTCAGCTGGTTTCTGACCTTGATAAAAGGATGCCGGCCCCAGTGGTTACCCCCACTCCTCACTCCTTGTCTCCTGTGGGTTCTTTTTAGTCAAGCCACGGTGCACATATCCAGAGGTGCCACTCATGAAGTCAACTTACTAGGTGTTAGATCCTCAGATAGAGAAGAGTCTTCAGACTCAGAGGAGGACTCCACTGATTCTTCATCTGGAGAGCAGTTCGGAACCACAAGAGCTAAGGGCAAGGAGTCGACAAAATCACCTCCTGAAGACCCCTCCTTTACAGAACTTCTCCACATCATCAGCAGGCTAATGGATGGAATGCAGAAGAACAAGACCCCAAATGTAAGTGTATAGCTGAACACCTAAATTTGGAAGAGGTATCTCCAATTCCTATTCCTCCTTGGACTGCCCCCCATGAGGATCTCATTACCATCATTTGGCAGTTGCCCCACTCTATTCTGGCCATTCCGAAAAAGGCGGACCGGATTTGCCACATGCCGGAGGGCGTTTCCTTTCTAGATTCCCAACCCAAGGCAAATTCCATCGTAACAGCGGTAGCTCATGACCATACTGCCAAGCCAAAACACATGAGTACCTATCCCCCCGATAAAGAGTCTAGGCAGCTAGACCAGTTTGGGCAGAAACTCTTTGCCTCCTCCACCTGTGCTCTTCGTTCTCTCAACTACATAGCACACATGGTCTCCTTCCAGAAAGCCACTATGGCTAAACTGGAAGCTCATCTTCAGACTGTACAGGACTCGGACCTCAAGGTGGAACTTACTAAGGACCTGCGTTTGTCCAAGATATCTTGCAGACATGCACTTAGAGCCAAGTATGACTGTGTGGGTGCAGTGGCTCATTCCTCTGCCTCGGCCATTTGTCTCCAGCATCATTCTTGGCTGCATCTCTCCAGGCTTTCCCCTGATGTATAGGCAGCCATCCAGGATGCCCCCTTTCGAGGATCAGTTCTCTTTGGAAAGGACACTAAGGACATCATTACAGGCCTTCAGGATAGTGGACAAGCCCCAAGATCCGTAAAATCCTTGTACAAGGCAGGCTTTAAACCAAAACAGCCCTTTCGGTGCCAGCAGAAGAGGCAAGGTAAACAACCCTTTTCCAGGTGTCAGAACAAAAGCAGAGCACTGGGGTCAGCCGTCACCTCACCCCTTGCCTCCAAAACTCAGAGGACAGCTGGGGGATCCCTCCCCTCCCATCCCTCCACCTCCTGACTCACTCAGATCTCCCCATCCTCCACTTCCCAGCTCCATGGAGAGGGTGGGAGGAAGGTTTGCCCTTCACTTAGAGGAATGGCAGGGCATCACTTCAGATTCATGGGTCTTGCAACTAGTGTCAAGAGGCCACACTATCGAGTTTCTGGAAATTTCTCCAGACTCACCTCCAGATCAATCCTGCAATTCCCTGAACCAGACATCTCTGGTCGAGGAAGAGATACTGGCCCTACTTCAAAACTCAGCCATAGAGCCAGTCCCTTGGGCACAAAGGGGGAAAGGGTTTTACTCCCATTTCTTCCTCATCCCCAAAAAGATGGGCGACCTCAGACCCATCCTGGACCGCAGCCAACTGAACCTTTTCATGGAGTACAAAAGGTGCTGCATGCTGACAGTACAGGGTCTTCTGCCTTTGCTGCAGAAAGACCATTGGTTCTGTGCACTGAACATGCAGGATGCCTACCTGCACATCCCAGTGTTCCCCGGCCACTGCCTTTTCCTGTGTTTCCTTTTCCAGGGGGAGCACTTTCAATTCAAAGCTCTCCCCTTTGGCCTTTCCTCAGCACCCAGGGTCTTCACCAAGTGCCTAGTGGTGGCGGCAGCAGCTCTTCGCCATCGGGGCATTGCAGTGTTCCCATATCTGGACGATTGGCTCTTGGCAGCTGTGTCCAGTAACAGCCTACAGAAATCCCTGTACTTCACCCTGGATCTTTTTACTGGACTGGATATTACTGTCAACTACCCCAGGTCATTCCTGGTTCCATCCCAACACCTCCAATTCATTGGTGCGGTATTGGGCATGGTCCAGTGCAGGGCCTTCTTGCCCTTGGACAGAGCAGATACTCTGCTGGAGCAAGTCAAACTGTTAGTCTTCTCCAGGCATATTCCTGCCCGGGCATTCTTATGCCTTCTTGGCCTGATAGCAGTGACCATTTCTATGGTCCTCTTGGCCAGGTTACACATGAGGGTCACCCAAAGGAATTTAAGAGTCTAATGAGATCAACATTCGGACGAACTAAATCATTGTCATGGTGTCCAGTGCACTCAAGAAAGACCTCTTATGGTGGTAGGATCCTCAAAACCTGTCTCAGGTTACCTTTCAGGACACCCCCTCACTCCTGGACCCTCACCACAGATGCCTCGGGTCTGGGTTGGGGGCCCACCTGGGGAATCATCAGAAACAAGGGACATGGTCCAGCTGAAAGCATCTCTCCATACAAACATCCTGGAGATGAAGGTGGTCCTTTATGCCCTCCAGGCTGTTCAGCCCCTTCCATCTGCGGGAACACTGCTAGTACAGACAGACAACATGTCAGTGGTCTGGTACATCAACAGGCAGGGAGGCGCCCAGTCATACCCCCTTTGCAGGGAGGCAATGCGGGTGTGATACTGGGCAGTCCAGCATGACCTTTTCCTCATGGCTGTACACGTCCAAGGCATCCACAACGTCCTGGCAGACAGCCTCAGCCAAACAATGACACTAGTTTACAAAGGGAACTTCATCAGGATGTAGCAGAACTTGTATTCCATTGTTGGGGACAGCCAGAGATATACCTCTTCACCTCCAATGCAAAACTACCCAGTTTTTGATAGCTCTCTCAAAGGCCTGGTGTCATCTAGCAAGATGCATTGTCTCTCTGCTGGACTGGGAAGTATTTGTACGCCTTCCCTCCCTTTCCCATTCTACAGTGTGTCCTACTGAAGCCTCAGGTAGAGGGTGCCCAGATGATCCTGATAGCCCCCCTTTGGCCCAGGCAGATTTGGTTTCCACTCCTACAACAGCTGGCCGTGGAACCCCCAGTACCCCTCTCGTTTCAGCATGATCTGTTGATGCAGGAACAGTGCAGATTAGTGCACCCAGGACTCAGGTCCCTACATCCTCATGCGTGGCTCCTTCAGACATAATTGTGTCACATTTTGGAGTCTCCCAGAGGGTCGCTTAAGTCCAAATGGTAGCTAGAAAGCCTTACACTAGGTCTACCTACACTATGAAATGGAAGCGCTTTTCCATTTGGGCGGCCGCTAAAGGTTGGGACCCCTTTTCCTGTTCAGTGCCCCAGGTAATGGAGTACCTTTTTCACCTGTCTGACTTTGGTCTAAGCTGTTCCTCACTGAAAGTTCACCTGTCTGCTATTTCTGCCTACCATACATTGGTGGACGGGAAAACGGTTGCACAACTTGAGATCTCCAAAACCTTTTTCAAAGGGTTTCTCCACTTGAAGCCCCCTATCCACAACCCTACCCCGCCTTGGGATTTGAATTTTATTTTAGAAAAGCTTACATTGCCTCCCTTTGAACTGGCAGTAAGCTGTGAGATGCGCTATCTGTCCTGGAAAGTGCTGTTTTTAGTTGCTGTTACTTCTGCTGGAAGGATTTCTGAGCTTCAGGCCCTGATGTGTAAGGAGTCTTATTTAATTTTTCACAGAGACCGGGTGATCCTGTGAACAAATCCTAAGTTTCTTCCCAAAGTGGTTTCTGAGTTCACCTTGAACCAGACTGTTGGTCTGCCAGTGTACTACCCTGTTCATTCAAATAAGAGTTGAGGCTCTTCTACATACTTTGGATGTACATAGGATTTTGCATTACTACGTCCACAGGACCAAAGATGTCCGCAAATCAGATCAGTTGTTTGTCTCCTTTGCCCCAGATCTCTGAAGTTGGCAGTTTCTAAGCAGTGCTTATCCAAATGGTTGGCTAACTGCATCCATTTCTGTTATCAGAAGTTCGATAAACCTCTTCCGGGGGAGGTTAGAGATTACTCCACTAGGGGGGTGGCTACTTCCGCAGTCTTCTAAAGAATGTTTCTGCAGCTGAGATTTGTGTCGCAGCCACCTGGAGTTCAGTCCACACTTTCACAAAGCATTACAGTTTGGACATTGCCTCTAGGCATAGGGCCGGGTTTGGCATAGACATTCTGCAGAGTCTGCTGTCTTAGACCTGCTCTGGTCAGTCAGTTATCCTTCCTCCTCCTCCTCCCTTGTTTCACTGGGTCTCACTGAGAGTGACTGCTTGGGATTCAGTCCTATATTATGACCTACTGCAGGAACCCTCTTGAATTAAGATAGCACAGTTATGTAAGAACTTACCATAATAGTAAATCTTCGAGAGGGGTCCCCTGCAGTAGGTCATACTTTCCCTCCCTCCTTTCCCCAGCTTTCTGAATTATTTCTTTACAAGCTGTTGTGGGTTGGGCTCCAGGATTTCCATCCTTTCTCTTGTCATACCCTTTTTGGGTCTCCGGTGGGAGAACTGGAAGGCCGGCGTGGGGACCGCCCACTATATAGGGTCACACTGATGTCAGTCACATGAGGTCGGGTGGGCGGTCCCCCGCCAGACATTGCTAGCAAAAGTTTACTGTGTGGTCCTGTTGCCAGGAGGGTGCAGTCCTATATGTTATAACTTACTGCAGGAACTTCTCTCAAAGATCTACTGTTATTTTAAGTTCTTACGTAACTGTACTTTCTCAGGGTAAAATCTCTCACTTTGGTGCCTCGTCTTTGAGCCATGCCATACCATCTCTATGGAACACCCTTCAGCATTCCTTAAAGCTGTCCCATTGGGCTGGATTATCCCATTTCAAGGCTCTCCTCAATTGCTATGTAAGGGATAATTGCCATTGCTGTGTATAACTGTTCTTACCTTCCCTATCTTCCTACACTCCCTCCTCATACTTCCAGCACCCAACTTTCTTTTCCTTATCACCTTCCCCTCGTCCCCCTATTTTCCACCTCATCCCATCCTACCTCTCTCCTTCCCATCACCCTTGGTCCTTAGTCCTTCTAGACTGCATACCTACCCTCCCTCTCTACTATTTTTTTTTCATTTGTCAATTGCACTGCACTTCATTAGTAGAACTTATTTTATACATTGATTGTGCACTCATATTTATAGCATACCTATCATTGTATGTTGTGTATTTACTGATTAGTGTATTGTCTTTATCCTGTATCATTTAGAGAATTGTTTTGTGCCATGTAATTGTTTTAATTTTTAATTTGACCTCTGTACCAGTCCACCCAGGACCACCTTGTAAATGAGTTCACTCAACGGTGCAATTTTTGGTAAAATAAAAATTGAATTGAATTGAACCTACACAGCCTAGGGAACAGCCTGTTAGTGGGCTATATAGCATAACTAAATAGGTATGCCAGGTTAAGCTGTCCTGAACTAAAACAAGAGTTTGATGGCATTTGTTGTAACACTAAACTTTCATATTTGCTCATGTCCAAATACACAGTTCAAATTGCATTAGTTTAAAGATACCATCGATAAATTTTTTTTAAATATAATTGGAAATTTGGCCATGCCACGTGTAGTCTGTTTAATCTCTCCAATACATTGTGTTGTGCATTTGTTTTGACTAGTTTTATTTTGTTCCTTACTTAATTGCCAATGCAGCCTTTTTCACACTTAGTATTAATTTATTTAATTACTTGTCAGTTTTGGAACCTAGTGACGTCAGTTGAGTGGGAAGCCAGCAGGGGAAGCTTCAGTCTGAGCAGCAGGGGTACTGTAGTAAGGCTACCGTGTGTGATCATACAACATCAGCTCCTCACCCAAAGGACACTGTGAGCAGAGGCAGTGCTAAGAGGGCAATGGAAAGGTCTATAAGGGTAAAAATCGTCAATGCCTGTGCAAATGATGCCCAGCCCCTCCCCTATGCTACAGTGGCACTGTGACATCTCCTGAAACATCTCATCTACACATTGGATACTGGCAAGAGTGTAAGGCCAACTGCCAAGGTGAAGCCAGTGGGACAGTCGGGGGGAAAAAAGCAGAAGGATAACAGGGAATGCTTAGATGTGTTGGAGATGGAGCTGGAGGGCTGAAGCAGACAGTAAGCCAGGCTACTGTGGATAAAAACAGAAGGAAAAAATTATGTGTCCCAATAAAATGCAAAAGGTGTTAAAACACCAAACAGGAAGATTTTTTAGTATTTTATAAAAACAGCCCTGATGTTTCTGCTGTCCTTTTAACATTTTGATGTATAGTAGCTGTTCCAAAGTTTTTAAAACAACTTCATTTACGATTCATTTTACATCCAAACTTTGGTTCATGATACATTTGTTTACCACATGCTAAAAATAATTTAGTGTGCTTTGTAAAAATACATGCAGTGAATATCCAATAGTGTTAAGTATGGAAACAGAAACTTGTGCTCTCACTATAATGAAAGTTTAAAGGTAATTATTTCTGAAAAAGTAAATACTCCATGTGGTAAAACTACTGGCACTGACTAACGGTTTAGAGTTATGTTAACGTCATCAGGATGTCAAGTGCCTCGAGGCATTTCCAGTTTTGGAACTCTACAAGATGACTAATTCAATATAATACATAATAAAACTACAGAAGGAAACCCCCAGATCATAAACTCATCCATCATTAATATTGATTTTCTTTCTCAGACAGTACATTAATATATACCAGGAGCAATCTTGTAAACAGCATGCTAAAAGCAAAAGCTAATATAAGAATAACTCCTAAGTTCAACTTCATTTTTAAATTAATTATCTATAAGAGGACTTCCTAAAATTATGTATAGAGATTTTTCCACCAGTCTAGTGGAAGGATCTTAAATGTAATGATATTGGGGTGTTTCGGTTTTCAAATTCTTAATCTATAAGAGATTACACCATCAGACTAAATGCAACTCTTCTGGATGTACATGGATAAGAAAACAAGTGGACAATCAATGACTTTGAAAATAGTGAAAATGCAATGGCTTGACTCAAAATATGCAATTTATCTTCAAGTGTGCGAGGGTAGGATCATAACTTGTAAGTGACAGAGCCATGAGTGAGATATGAAAGGCCTGCCCCCTCACAAGTGGAGATAAATTGCATATTTTAAGTAAGGAGCAAAAGCTGGGTATGACCGCACCTAGGAGTAACAATGCCAGTGTCAAAAATATGTAGAACGTGTATTAGGTGGGGGACCGGCATTGGTATAAAGACTGGAGTTCGTTCAACTTCCAAAAGCTCCAAATGACACATTGGACTTTACGGATTCAAAGCGTGTTTTTTAATGTTTTTACACTCCCTGAATCTTAGAATCTATACAAGTGGCTGTAATTAACTTGCCAGATCTTAAGAACATGGCACATAGACTGTACATGCAAAATTTCATGCTATTTTGTCGAACAGCACTTAAGTTATTAAGGTGCAAAAATCAGGGTTTAACACTAAAGTGACTACCCAACCCATGCTGATAAGCCACATTTTTAAAACCTTCTAACTCGAGAACCAATTCATATTGTTTCACAAAATACTTGAAAGGCAACTTTTTGGGACAGCTGCTTCTGCCCTGAAAATGGCAGAATAAAATTCCCAACAGTTTTTTTGTCTAGACATGTGCAAAAACATGGCCAAAACTAATGCTATATTTTTCTTATTTTTATACTCTCTGGGTCTCGAAATCTGAACAAGTGACTGCCACAAAATTTAACGAATCATAAGAACCTGGCAGTCTGACTGTGTATGCAAAATTTCATGCAGTTTCATCAAATGGTGCGAAAGTTGTTAAGTCTCAAACTCAGCAGTAAAAAAATTTCTTGTGAAAGTGAAACAGCTCACAGAAGTAACATTTTCCTTTTGTATCAGAGGGTAATCTCAAAAACTCCACTGAGCATGCTCAGAAGGCACATTTTGAAACCTTTTAAGTCAAGAAACCAACTGATATTTCTAACAAAGCTTTCAAAAGGCACATCTGTGGGCCAAGCCCCTTCTATCCTAAAAATTCTGGAACAATATCCCAAACCATTTTTGCTCCACATTTGAGTACAAAAATGTGCAGCATGTACATTTTTAAAGGCTTTTAAAAATTCTGGATCTCAAAATCTGGATGAGTGTTTGTCATGAATCTTGACAGTTCTTAAGAAAATACCATCCTGATCGTGCATGCAAAATTTCAGGCAATTTTGTAGAACGGCTCCAAGTTATTAAGGTGCAAAATGTTGCATTACCATTGAACATGTACAGAAAACATTTTTGCCACAGAAAATGAGGACAGGTACTAGCTTCTTATTGGGAGCTGTCCCGGTGCTGCATAAACATGATAGAAAAATGGGGGCTCTTCTCTAGAAAATCATTTTTTTCGCTGTAGTCTTGAAGCTTTTATCGATGCTGGTTATCTATTAATCTGCTTTAGTTGCAACATTTTGCCAGTTAATATAGGGCTTTTTCAGGGGACTCTGCTTACATTAGTTCATCACCTTAAAGTAAAATAAATATATTACATTATTATTTGTTTATGTAAAATGATAAGATAAATTTGCATTTTTTCTAATTTAGTATGCTTTTTGCCATGGTGCCAGACCGCTGAAGGCTCAGCACCTGACTCTGCCGACCTCCTTTCACCCCCAGGACTTACCGGGAGTGGTGATCCACCCAGGCATAACCCTCTGGGCAGGGCCACCAGATGGCATGGCCACCACAGATGACTGGTCAAGGATCCTGGCAGGAGCAGCACCGGGAGGACCTCCCAGGCTTACCCCCCATGGGCAGGGCCGCATACCTTACTGATGGAAATTCATCACTTAGTCAGTGGTCAAGCATCACAGAGGGAGGCACAGAGCCAGAAATTCATGGCAACATGAATGGAGCTGGCAGCAATTTTTTTTTATCTGAATGGTGCGCTCCCCCAGAGGCATGACATGCAAGGATGTAATGCATAATGCATGACATCAGGCATGCCTACCTGACAACTCGGCTCCAGGAGCTGTAGTCCCCCTGGCCTCCACCAGGGGTCAGTCATGCACCGGTTGCTCCCAGGGAAGAGAGAGCAGTCCCTAGAACACTCAATCCTCCTCCCACCCCGGCAGCCTCTGACACGCTGAGTTTGTATCCGAACCCGGGGTGTCGACATCGCTGACGGAAATCCAACTGCTGCTGGCAGGCCAGCAAATGTACATGATTTTTATATACAAGCAACAAGCAGTGTATTGTGATATCTAACCCTTCATTGTAGTAATATTTCTTTTCTTTACAATTTTTTATTCCATTCAGTTTGTTTGTTGCCAGAAAAATAATGTCCATTATTTAGATCACTTAACTCTTTTATTTTATTTAGATACTCCCATCACCCAGTGCAGACCGTGCCTTGGCAAAGTGGTGTGCCTTTTAGCCCTTTAAATGAGGTCAGTTCAATCTGTACCTATCAGTGCTTTTTTAGAAACTCAGATTTTATTTTCTTACTTTTATTTATCCATTGTATTTCCCGGTGCTTGCCATTAGGGAACAAAATTAATATATTAGAGTGTCAATTCTTCATTAAATTACTGTATTTAAGCAGTTTGTCACATTGTGAGTGAACTCACCATTCTCACTGACAAGAGCAAGTGACTGTTCTTTTGCACCACTTGAGCCCAGGAGTCGCCTGACTTCCAACATCTATGACGTCATCAGGTGTGCATGTGCGACCACCCATGCTGAGTTGCTAAGCAACTCACTATGCAGACACTAATGCATCTGCCAGCTTTCTTCCTGGACTCAGTTATACAGTAGATATATTTCGCCCTTTCTCAACCTTACGGCATTATGTCATTTTATACTGAATACTTCAGAACACTTGCCCATATATTTCATTTGAATATTTGTTTCATCACAGTTCATGCTAAATCTTTCTATTTTTGTATCCTTGCTTTACTCACAAATTATTCTGTTTTTCCATTACTGTTGTTACAGTTGTTCAATAGCCCCACAACATTACTATTTTTACATTGCTATTCCAATTCATCTTGCATTTTATTTACACTAGTGCTTCCATGAGCGTACCTTCTTTCACTGACATACTGTACATGTTCAAAACTTGGATGAACTGCATTATTAGTTATTATTACAGCACATTACATACATTTAATGTGGCAAAGAGGGTGACATTATTAAAGGACAAGTTAATGCAGAAAGTTCATCCATTGCCAGAAGCAGAGAAGGGAATGAGATAGCTGTTATTGGGCCCCTTACAGTCAGGAATGGTCCCTTGTGGGAGGTGCAGTGTTTGTGACCGTACGAATAGCAAGAAACAATATGGGCATCCATAACAACCAGAAATATAGGATTAAACAACGTAATAAATGTGAAGCTTCAGGTGTTAATTATGTTCTACAGTGTCCTTGTGACTACATTTACAGTGGTAAAACCCTGAGGTCTCTTAAGACGGGAGTACAGGAATATAAAAGCGCCATACAAACCAGAGACAAGGACCCCCCCCCGCCCAAAGCAGAACATTTCAGGGAACAGGGGCATAGTGTGGTGTCCCTTGGGTTCTGGGGACTAGAAAAAGCTGAAAAGCCAGTTACTGTAGAGTTGGAGATTATAATAAAATACTGGAGAAATGAGATGAGATGGCTCCACACTATGAAACATAGAAACATAGAATCTGACAGCAGATAAGGACCGCTTGACCCACCTAGTCTGCCCATTTTCCTACCTAACAGATAAGCCGCAGATCCTAGTTAACCAACAGCTTACTTCCTTCTACCCCCCACTAGGACTGCCTTATGTCTGTCCCATGCATTCTTGAATTCCCCCACTGTTCTTGACTCCACCACTCCTCAGGGAGGCTGTTCCATGATCCACAACCCTTCTGTGAAAAATACTTCCTCACATTACCTCTGAGCCGCCCCTCTATCTTCAAATTAGCCCCTTGTTTTGCACATCTCTTTTCTGAAAGATGCTGCCCTCTTGGACTTTGTTGATTCCCTTGAGGTACTTGAAAGTTTTATCATGTCCTCTCTCCCTTCTTTCCTCAAGGGTATACATATTAAGCCCTTTAGTCTTTCTTCATATGTCTTCTGGTGCAGACCCTGCACCATTTTGGTTACCCTCCTCTGGACAGCCTCCACTCTGTCTATGTCTTTGCAGAGATGGGGTCTCCAGAACTGCACACAGTACTCCAGATGGGGTCTCACCAACTGTCTGTACAGAGGGATAACAACTTCCTGTTTTCTGCTATTGATGCCTCTCCTATGCATCCCAGTATCCCCCCAGCCTTCCTTACTGCCTTCTCACATTGCTTGCCCACCTTTAGGTCATCTGATATAATTACCCCAGGTCCCTTTCCATTTTTACTGTTGTCAGTATCTCACCCCCCCTTGTGTACTCTTCCCCTGGGTTTTTGTTTCCCATGTGCATTACCTTGCACCTCTTTGCATTGAATCTGAGCTGCCATACATTTGACCATTCCTCCAACCTTGCCAAGTCCCTTCTCATCCTTTCCACTCCATCTTGTGTATCAACCCTGTTGCAGATCTTTTGTCGCCTGCAAAGAGACGATTTTCTTCCAGTTCCTCTGCAATGTCACTTATAAAAACATTAAAAAGGACCGGTCCCAGTACTGAACCCTGCGGTACCCCACTAGTAACCCTCCTTTCTTCACTGTGTACTCCATTTACTACTACCCTTTGCGTCCTGTTGTCTAGCCATTTTTTTATCCAGGCTATAACTTTGGGACCCACTCCAAGGCTGGCTAACTTGTGTATTAATCTTTTGTGTAGGACTGTATCAAATGCCTTGCTAAAATCTAGGTAGGCCATGTCCACAGCCCCTCCCTGGTCTACTACTTTGGTCACCCACTCAAAGAAATCTATTAGATTCGTCTGACATGACCTTCCCATTGTGAATCCATGATGCCTTGGGTCCTCTGCCCCACTGACCTCTAGGTACTCAACAGTTCTTTCCTTCAGAAGTGATTCCATCATTTTCCCTACCACTGAGGTCAAACTAACTGGTCTGTAGTTTCCTGCCTCTGTCCTGCTCCCACTTTTGTGGAGAGGAATCACATCTGCCCTCCTCCAGTCCTCAGGTACCACCCCATCCTCCCATGATTTGTTAAAGAGAGTAATCAGCGGTGTCACTAGTTCTACCCTTATTTTTGGGTGAATCCCATCAGGCCCCATTGCTTTGTCCACCTTCAATTTTATTAGTTCTTTCAGAACCCTTTCTTCTGTAAATGGACTGGTATCGATCCCCGTCTTCAAAGTGTTTCTCTTGTTTGGTTTAGGTACCTCCCCCTCCTCTTCCTTTGTGAATACTGAGCAGAAATATTTGTTCAGTATCCCTGCTTTTCACTGTCACCCTCACCCACATTCTCTCCCTTTATTAGCCTCAGTATCCCTCCTTTGGTCTTTCTTACGCTCCCTAATGTACCTATAAAGGTCTTATCCCCTTCTTAACAGAATTGGCTATCCTTTCCTCGGTTTGGGCCTTTGCTATTCTGACTGCCTTCCCAGCCTCTTTCTGCTTTAACTGATAAAGTTCTCTTTCCTGCTCCTTCTGGGTTTCCTTATATTTCCTGAATGCTATCCTTTTCTCCTTAACCTTCCCTGCCACCTCTTTTGAGAACCATAGTGTTTTTTTCCTTCGTTGTGTTTTATTGATTTGCTTTACACAAAGGCTTGTTGCCTCTGTGATGGCTGTTTTGATTACTCCCCATTGTTCCTCCACCCTCCTGTTTGCTAGTGCTTTTCTGAGGCACTCTCTCATTTCCCAAAGTCATCCCTCCTAAGTCCAGTACTCTTGCTTTTGTATGGCTGTGTTTATAAATGAACCCACACTGTTTGGTGGTAACTTGTTCCCAGATGGCTACCCACTTCTAAATCTGAGATTCTTTCTTGTCCCCATTTGAGAGTACTAGGTCTAAGATTGCTCCCTCCCGAGTGGGTTCCAATACTAGCTGTCTGAGGCATGCCCCCTGTAGGGCATCAAGAATGACCCTGCTCTTGGATGTGCCTGCAGCAAAGGTGCTCCAGTTAACATCTGGCATATTCAGGTCCCCCATCAACAATAACTCCCCTTTTTCTGCCATTCTAAGGAAGCCTTCTATCCTTTCCTTGTCCATTCCATTCCCCTGAGATGGGGGTCTGTATACAACCCCCATGTGGATTGTGGTGCCATTTCCTGTCTCCAGGGTGACCCAGAGTGCCTCATCTGCTCCCTGTTTACTCTTTAGTTCTGTTGCTTTGATCCCTTCCTTTACATAGAGAGCTGCTACTCCTCCTCTTTTACCCTCCCTGTCCCTCCTGTAGATTGAGTATCCTGGTATGTTGACATCCCAGTCATGGTTCTCTGTGTACCATGTTTCTGTGACTGCCACAATATCCAGGCAACCCTCTTCCATCAAGGCCACACAAGGATACACTCACTCCCATAATAGGAATGAACCATGACGCAAATTGGGGTGTCTGTCAGTAAGCTTTGTGGGTCCACTAGCATGTGGCTGTGAGTGGGATGTGGATCAGTTAGTACTGACCAAATCTAAATTACGGGCAATTGTTTGAAGGTATTCAGTATAAAGTGACAAAATGGTGTAAGGCTGATAAAAGGTGAAACATACCCACTGCGTAATCGAGTCAAGAGGAAACCCGGCAGATGCATTAGCATAGCAAGTTGTGTAGCAGCTCAGTATGCATGGATGAGCAAGAATATCTGATGGCATTATAGGTGATGGATGTCAGACCGCTTCTGTACTCAACAGGGGCAAAGGAACAGCCACTCGCTCCTTGTCAGTGCTCTGGGAAGGACCCATGTCAGTGAGCATGGTGAGTTCACTTGCAATTTGGTAAACTGTTGAAATACAGTGATGTAAGGAAGAATTTGGAATCTGATCACGTGATTTTGTCCCCTAAAGGCGAGCCCCAGGAAATACAATGTCTAATTAAAAAGTTAGAAAATAAAATTTAACGTTCTGAAAAAAAGGCTGACAGGTACAGAGTGAGCTGACCTCAGTTAAAAGGGTAAAAGGCACAACACTATGCTGTGGCACAAATCGCACTGGGTGATAGGAGTATCAAAATAAAATAAAGAGTTACATCATCTAAATAATGGATATTAT
The DNA here is from genome assembly GCA_016271365.2 of Neoceratodus forsteri. Taxonomy (NCBI): domain Eukaryota; kingdom Metazoa; phylum Chordata; order Ceratodontiformes; family Ceratodontidae; genus Neoceratodus; species Neoceratodus forsteri. Next base: position 1,098,796,836 of record CM028129.1, on the reverse strand, counting down.
TTTTTCAGACAGCAAACAAATAAATTCAGCAGAATGAAAAGGATTGTAGAGAAAACAATTACTACAATGAAGGGTCAGGTATCACAATATACTACCTGTTGCTTGTATATAAAATCAAGTAAATATATATTGTTTATGATTTTATATAAACATATGAACATATGAATTTGCCAGCAGAAATGAGTGTGCAGCTAACACTCTCACCTTGCAGCTGCCCACCCCCCTTCCCAATTACCGTGTAATGTGAGTGGGGTGTGGATCAGTTAGTGTGGCCCAAACAGGTAATAATGTAATATATTTATTTTACCTTAAAGTGATGAAGTAATGTAAGCAGAGTCCCCCTGAAGAAGCCATATGTTAACTGGTGAAATGCTGGGACTAAAGCAGATTAATAAATGACCAGTGTTGATAAAAGCTTCCAGACTACTGTGAAATTATTTTCTAGAGAAGTGCCCCACTCCCATTTTTTAGTGTGTTAACATTAGGCAGCCTGCGCAACCCTAACTATGCTTGTGCTACTTCATAAGTATAATAAATATAGAATGAGCAAAATAGTAACATAGTAATTTAAGTTCAGATGAGAGAGTAAAATAATAACACAGTAACTGAAGTTCAGATGAGAGAGTAAAATAGTAATATAGTAATTTAAGTTCAGTGGTGACAGTAAAATAGTAACACAGTAATTTAAGTTCAGATGACAGTAAAATAGTAACACGGTAATTTAAGTTCAGATGGTACTACAAGTATGCTGGGCAGACATGCACTAATTTATTGGTATCTCCCATCCCTGTGCTACTACGGGCACCCTGATTCACTTGGTTAGCAGACAATTGTCCAGGCTTACCTTGAAGGTCTGTATTGTCATCATGTCTGCAGTGTCTCATGGTAGTTTTTTCCATAGGTTCACCACCTTGTGGGAGAAGATGTCTCTCCTAATGCTATCTCTTAATTTATTCTTTTGAGCGTCAAGGCTTTATGCTGTGCTGGAACCAGACTAGACTTCTTTACCTTGTGTATTCCCTTCAGCATACAGAAGACTGAAATATGTCCCCTCTCAACATCATTTTCTCCAGGGTGAACTTGTTAAGGTCATCCAATTTCTCCTCATAACTTTTGTCCTCTACACTCCTGATCATTTGGTGACTCTGTATTGCACCCACTCAACAGCTCCAATGTCCTTTTTATATTGAAGAGTCCAGAACTGCAGTCGGCACTCTAGGTGGTGCCTGACCAGAGTCTTGTACAGTGGCTGGATTACATCAACCGCTCTGATGATCAGCCTCCTTTTAATGCACCACACCATTCTTCCAGCTTTCTAGATAACAATCACAGGCTGATTATTATGCTTTAGCTTACTGTCTATTATGGCCCCACATCTTTTTCCTCCTCTAGTACAGCAAGAGGAGCTTCAAAGAAGGTGTAGGTTATACTGCACCTCTGCTCCACAGACTGTGTAGGTTATACTGTACCTCTGCTCCACAGAAGGTGTAGGTTATTAGGTACCTCTCTTTTCCCTCATCAAGTGTAGTATCTTGCATTTGGGAACATTGATGCTAAGACTCCAGGGGCCGGATTTTCAAATGTTGATGCTGGGCTTGCATCATATCCTGCATCAACCCTGTTTTTTTGGCACAGTTGCATTGAACACTTTTCCTACAACTGCACCCAGTTTTAGTACATTTGGTGCAATTACGACAGTTTTACTACTTTGTAGCAGCTTTGCACAAATATTTGGCTATAAGCCCTATAGCAGGTACTAGGATTGATTCTGGCCAGACCAGCAAAAAGCTGGTCTAACTTGCGGCAATCGGTGCACAAGATGGAAGAGCCCTGTCACTGGCCAGGAGAATGCCACGAGCCCTGTGTGCCCAATGATCAGCGCACCAGGAGCTTGTGGCATTCTCAGGGCTTTGAACATCCAGCCCCAGGAGTCTGACCATTTGCCCAGTTTGTTCAGGTCTTCCTGACATTTGCTACCATCCACAAGAGAACCTACCAGGGCCAGGGTGGCGAGCTTTAGCGTCGGCATTAGAAGTAATTAGTCTGCTTGAAACTTGAGCTTTCAGATTGTTAAAGAGGTTTTCCAATTTCCATCACAAAATTCACAGCTGGTATCATCAGAACTCAGTTGCTCTAAATTCCTCCAAAATAAGTTAGGATGGCAGATTTTCAGTTTCGCCATCGAGGGGCACACCGATTGTAGAGATGAGGCCCACTGGTACCTTTTGTGTTGGTAATGCTGAATTTTACAATGCTGCAAAGGTGCCGAATAACCAATCAGATGTCTTGATTTTAAAGCCCCACTGTATAATCTGTTTTCATGCAGATGTCCATAGTAATAAAGAATGTGGCATCCTGAAATTTAATTTTTTTTAGAATGTTATGAGATGTAAATCCTGCTGATACCCACTATCATTAGGCTGCAGGAAACTGGCAAATCACTTTAATGAAAATGCTGAAGAGTGGTGAACCCAGCACTGGTCCTTGAGGGAATACTGTTGTCTAGCCCATTCCTCTTGGAATAGTGCTCATCAACCACAATTGTCTGCTTCCTACTCCCAAGAGAGTTAGCAATCCACCTTGTGTATACCTCATGTATATCACACTGGTGTCCTTTGGTGTGCCACAGTGTCAAAGACCTTGCTGAAATCCAATTAAACTATGTCTATAGCCTTGCCAACGTCTAACGCCATTGTCACCCCTTCAAAAAGGGTGATCAGGCTGGTTTGCCATGATCTTCCCCTCATGTATACATGCTGAGAGGCAGTGAGAATCTTGGCCTCAGTCAAGTGATCCTTAATTCTGTCCTTTATGATGTAAACCAGGATCTTGGCTAGCTATCAGGCTGATCATCCTGTAGTTGCCCAAGTCTGATCTTGCACCCTTCTTGAAGATAGGGGCCCCAATGTCCTAGTTCCAGTCCTCCCTCGCCACATCTGTACAGACAGGACTCATGAAAGACTATTACTACAGAATGCCCCTCGAATCATTTCTTCAGCTCCAATATGATCCTTACGATTTACATTGCTTGAGCTGTCTGAGTTAGTCAGCTACTAGGGAAGGTGTGACATCCACAGGTTGCAGCATGGTTATCCTTGAGGCCACAGACCCTCCCAGTGATCCCCCCATGGTCCAGACTAACTTGGAGGCCCTTTGGTGACCACTGCAGTGAAGTATGCAGCATCTCAGTCATCATCCCAATGTGGCCTTCCCCCTGTTGGGGGTTGCAACTGGCATGGCTGGGGAGGCATCAAATTGAAGCTTTATATTCTACTCTGGATCTAGGGGCATGTTTCCAGAGCCCCTGCATGTAAGACACTCTTTACAGTATTAGAGCATTTGATGTGCCCTGATTTGTCGTGAGTGCTCCCTCGATCTATACTAATAAAGATGGAATAAACAATGGTCTGTCTCAGAATATGAAATGTATTCTTCATGAATGAGGGGGCAGGACAGACACTTATAAGTGGCAGAGACAGGTGTGAGTTATGTTAGTCCTGCCCCCCTCATAAGTAATGAAAAGTGACATATTCTGAGTCAGGCCATCGTGTGTCCAATTTATATTTTAAATTACAACGTTTACATTTTTTTTTTATTGTGAATATTTAACTGTTTCTGTTTGATTTCACTGCTCTGATTACAGCAGTGACCATTACGATGTTATCAGGATTTGTGCAAGCTCCTCTCCCAGTGGTGAAGGATTCCTTTGTGACCTATTTAAAGTGGAGATAAACAGGGGATATGCAATATAGAGGATTGTGTATGAACAGTCATACACAACAAGGATATTCTTGTATCGAGCGGTTTCCTTGGTAACAGATGACCTCGAGAGCGCAGCTCGAGATTTACTCTGTTACCAAGGGAACCTCAAGGTACAAGAATGTCCTTGTTTGTGTATGACTGCTCATACACAATCTTTTATAGTGTATGGGAAGTCACAGCAGAGAAAATCACACAAAACCAGCTAGAGAAGACAACAGAGAATAGTCATTTTAACATTTTATTTTTTTTTTTTTACTGACACAGTGTGCTGCAGATGTTTCTGCAAGTTCAAGTTTAATAAAATGCAACTTAGCTTAACTGGATTGAGGAAAGCAACTATGTGGCAGCATTCCAAGTTGTTATGCTGTAGTAGTGACATAGCTACTGCAGCAGAACAACTCCATTCTAGTTATGGATTTTGATCCATAACATTCTACCATACACTATAGTCTAATGCAAAATATGCAATATAATTTCATTTGTGAAGGTGCAGGGCTATCACTTGTGTGGCTGAGCATTGTGAGTTATTAAAGTCCTTCCCTCTCACAAGTGATGATAAACTGCATATTCTGAGTTATGCCATTGAGTATTCAGTTTATACAACATCCAGTTTACTTGTAACTTTTAAAGCATCTTTTTGTGTGAAGATGTGACTCTCTTTGAATTGAACTGCTGGCTTCAGTGCTGCACAGAGCTATTGAAATATCAGTGGCAGGGACCTTGGTTTTCTATTTTTACCGGTAGCACCGGTAACAATCATGGAATCCTGCTTGGTTTGCGGATTTTGAATTCTTGTACCGGTGCCTCACGGAAATTGCATGTCACGGCACAGACTCTCTAAGATTTCAGCATTTTTTAAATTTTTTTTTTTTTTTTTCTCCTTCTATGTCCCCTTTTCACATCATTAGTCTCCACTTTTCAGGCTGGGTATCCCTTAGCGTCACCCCCAGGTAATGCTCAGGAGCTCCCGTGTCCTGCCCCTATCCTCCCTGGGTTGTACCCCTGCCAGGTGGAAAGGTAGGGGACACCAGGACCCATCCACTCTCCCTTAGTATGTCTCGGGCAGCTCAGTGGGTCCCTCTTGGAGCCTGGTTGTGAAGTCTGGGGCACCTGGATCCCTTCTGCCAGTGGCCAATGTGGGGTGATTGTTCCTGGTTTTCTGGTCTCTGTCCCTGAGGGCACTGGCACTAGAGGAGATCCAAGGAGGTAGGTCACATAGAGACATGCATCTGCTCCAGATCCTGGCTAGGGTCCTCCCCTCCTGATCACTCTGCAGCACCATTGCGTCACCACCCGTGGTCACACAGGTGGTAAAGCAGCAGGACCTGCAGCCCACCCTCCCCAGAGGAGGAGAGCAGTCCCCCAGGTGCTCGATCCTACTCCCCTGGCCAGACCTCCAGCAACCCAAATTCACTTCTGACCCTAGGTCGCTGGCATTGCAGGCAATAATGCTACCGCAGTGCCAGCAAGCCGACCCAGATTTCAGCATCTTAAAATGAATGCTGCTGTGCCTTGCATTCTTCCTGCTTTGCTGCATATAGAGTCAGTAAGGAAATCACCCGCACTGCTTTGTTGTAATCAGCCATTCAGTTTAACCACCCATGCCTAGTGGTTAGGGTAACAAGCAGTGAATGAACTGGGTAAATCCAGCAGACTTGGGTTTGATTCCCACAATCTCCACTTGCATACTGTGTGACTCCAAGCAAGTCACTTAACTCCCCAATGCTTCTAGGTCACTCCTGAAAACTGACAGTTCTGCCTAGTGGGCCTTACCTGCTTTACAAAGAATATAAAAAAAATACCAATATATGTTTACTACATCATAGAATAGTAGTCAGGGTACCATATAATTTACCTGAGTTTTACTTGGGCTGAAATGATTTTGTATAGGTAAAGATAAATGTTCAGATACATTTTATGTGTTTTATAAGCTTGTTTTTAGATTTTAGTCAGGTGTTTATTGTATTCTTTGCATATAAGCATCTAGATTGTAGATTGCTAAATGCAGGATCACTGTTACCAACTAGCTTATTCAAGTTTATAACCAGTAGGGCCATCCACAATCCTCAGTTGTTTGAATGAAAATTAGTCTGAATGAAAGTATGTTCACAAAGAAGAAACTGCCTTACTACTTATGAAAATACTTCACAGTCAGCACCCCATTTAGGTGAATTGGATTATTTGCAGCTTTTCTCCCACCTACTGTTTCAGTCTCTGTGACAGCAAAAGGTTTTCCGATAGTCTGCTTCAACAGAAAGCAAATGTTAAGTATTTAAGTGTACTTATGTTTGGCCAGTGGATTTTGAAAGCACAGTCAATGACGTACAGAAGGTTAGACCCCAGGGGCTGTATGATGCTGGTGGGAAGAGCAGTGCTCAATTCACATCTGAACAAAGACATGAAAACTGGGAGACACCCTTTTCATGGACACCAAGGGAAAAAAAAAGCATCCACATGTCTGGTAGATGCATAAATCCATTTGAACATCCTCCACTAATCATTTGTGGATTTTTTAGGTGAAGACACTTTATTTCAAAGAAGCAAATTCAAGCAGTTTTTTAACCCCTGGCCATTCTCTCCTTCAGGCCTGCCAAGGCCCCCTACCATCACTGCTGAGTGCCAACCACCATCCACTGCCCCTTACTGCTGTGCTACCAGGTAACCCAAAGTAACCCTTCATTGAGTGGGCCCCTACCCCTATGGGAGGCTACCAGAGGAGGAAAATTGCCCTAAAGAGCTTCTAGTGTATCCTGGGCGTGGCAGGGGTCAGAACAGACACATGTCTGAGGATTCTGGCTTATGGAGGGACCAACAGCTGTCCTTCAGTTGGGTCAGTGGGTGTTTTCCCATTTTCTTGGGAGTGTGACAGGCCACACGATGTCAAGGCACAAGCCGATGCCCATCACTCTCCCTCCCACAGTGAGGGCTGACATGTTGTCATGCCTCTGGCCTCCACCAGGGGCGAGCAAATGCTGAGCCATGGACCCATCCTCCCTCCCAGTAGAAGGTGAGTGGTTGCTGGACACTCAAGCCTTCACCCACCAGCTGGCCCTCCCACACCCAAGTCTGTTCCCTAACCCTGGTCAGCAGTGTCACAGGCAGAAATCCAGTTCAGGCAGTTAAATTATAGATAGGAAAAAACAAAGGTAGTCCACCTTAGCGGTGATGGTTCAGATTAATTCACATCTGAGTTCTAACAAGCAAAGAGACCAAGTCATTTGTAACTTGTGCATGTGGGGTGTGGGTGCTGAAGAAAGGGGATCATAGTGCTGTCACTACTGCCATCACCCCAGAGGGATGTGGACTGCATTGTTGCTACTGCCATCACACTGGTGGATGGGGAATGTAGTACTGCTGCTGTCCCACCTGAAGGATGGGGACCATAGTGCTGATACTGCCATCACACCTGAGGAATGGTTAATGTAGTACTGCTGCTATCACACCTAAGGGATGTGGGCCACAGTACTGCTGCTTCTGTCACACCTGAGGGATGGGGGTCGTAGTGCTGTTGGTGCTGCCATCGTACCTGAGGGATGGGGCCGTAGTGCTGCTTCCATTACACCTTAGGGATGGGGCTGTAGTGTTGCTGCTGCCATCACATATTGTACCTAAAATAACTTTAAACTGGTACAAGAACGGAAGGATGTGTAATTGTGGAACTCAAAATTGCTAAAATGCATGTTAGCAGAGTTAAAAATTGTTAAATAAAGTATACAAAATCAAACACCAGTAAAAGCGGATTTTGGCTTAGCAGACACCGGTGACAATACCATTTTTTACAATGTGCAAAATGGAATATGCCCTTTCTCAATCCCGGTAAACCAGTGTCCCTGGTCACTGGCATTGAGGAAGCTGATCTCTGATTGGTGTAGTAATCCATTCCATCATGATGAACCTAACCTTCAGGACAGAAATTATGACATAACCAACCTGTGCATGGTGAAACCACTACCCACAGTTAAAAATAATGACTGGACTGGCAATCAGGATGCAGCAACAGTTAGAAATCCTTGTGCCTAGCACTTACAATCTTTTTTTTCCAAACATAAATAATCACCATTTTCCCCCAGTAATGACCAGAAAAAACACCTGCTAAAAAACAAATTACCCACTTGTCCAGTAAACATCTTTTCCGTGCTTTGGTTTCCTGTTTCCAGTATTTTCTTCCATGTCTTTTGCTTTTATGTATTTTAAAAATGCTTCCATTTTCATACCCCCACTGGCCCACTTGTTCCTTGTCATACTTCCTATTGTTTGTTCCTAGTTCCCTACTACAATACACTGCTGACTACAGACTCTGGCATAGAGTACTTCAACCACCATCCTAACAATTGTTTTTTTTAAACAAGTCAAGATCAGAACTGCATTATCTTTCTTTCTTTCTTTCTTTCTTTCTTTTTTTCTTTCTTTCTTTCTTTCTTTCTATCTGTTATAGGGGCATGGTTGTGACCCTATAGTTAGGGTTGAGTAGACACTTCAATGCCAAATCCCACATTTTATACTTTAATAACTTTGTAACCATTCAACGGATTTGCTCGAAAAGTTGCATGCGTGGTAACCTAGGGTAGATCTCTGGCAGTTCCAAGTTATGTTCCAGTTGGATGTGCAGTTTCCAAGTTCTGTTAAGGTGAATAAGTGATTTTTTTCTCATTGTCTTCACTGGGTTTTTCTTTGAACTTGCCTGCAGCCCGGACTGTTTGGAATTTTGGTCTGAAATTTTCAGGGCAGAAAAGGACTAGCCCACAGATGTGCCTTTTGCTAGTCTGGTGAAAAAGTTATCTGTTTCAAAGTTATTTAATTTTTAAATTTTGAAAAAAATGTTTCTGAGCATGCTCAGTAAGCACTTCAGGACAGCTACATGAAATGAAAAAGGGATCCTGTTTCATATTGTAATATCCTTTTTCATTTGCCACATCTTGTTTCCGGTTTTTCTAAAATCTAAAAAAATATATACAAAAACTACAAAACTGACATCCTTGAGAGACACCAAGACATCTATCTGGGTGACTGGGACACCATTAGGTGTAATCTGCACTTCACAGTTGCAGACATGCCTTAGAAATGTTTCTTCTTTAATATTATGAATCTTTTTTTGTGACTACATGATACAAAAAAAAATCATTTTTCATATCACAAGTCATGAAAAGGGGAATTTTTGCCTATCCTACTGATTACCATCCCTGGTACTGTTATGTAGTTCCCTGGTGTCTAGTGGCACTCCCCACCCTCCGATCTCCATACCCATTCAGTCCATGTATTTCCCTGGTGTCTAGTGGCACCCCCCACCCTCCTATATCCATCCCCTGTCTATTTTTGTTTCCCCAGTGTCTAGTGGCACCTCTCAGCCGCTGATCGCTGTCGCTCTTGTTGAATTATATTGCACAGATGTCTTGTCATACCCCCCAGCTCACTGATTACTGTCTCCATACCTGAAATAAAGAAAACTGTACTCAATGTTTTTTGTTTCATAAAAAACATGAAACAGTCCCTCACCAATCTGACCTCCACCACCCCCATCTCTCACTCAGCACCCAACACCCCCAGCCCCCCCAGTACACCTCCACACACCCTCACTCACCTGAACAGGTCCCAGGTTTGAGATCCACTCTCTGATCGAAGACACGTCTTGCTGCTTGAACCGGTGACTGCAAAATGAGAAACTAAGGTAAATGTGGTTCAGTGTTTTTTAGTAGGGTTTTCAACTTTGATGCATAACTTAGCCATTTTTGCATATTTTGACACCAAATTTTCAACATGGCCTTTTGGGAACCCCACCTCATGGACAATGTTAGTAGAGTTTTGTAAATCCAGCAGAAAGGCAATTTCACAGTCGCTTGGCAAAATCCCATTTAGGTTGGAATTTCAAAAATTTCCTGCCTTTGTTCAAGAGGTGGGGTCATAAAAAGCCATATTTCAGATTTGGTGTAAAAATACCTAAAAATGGCAAAGTTATGCACATGTATTTAAATTTAACTACGCTCACTCGTAACTTTGGTAATTTTAAATATTTTCACCCCATATTTTCATCATAGCCATTTTTTTACATCACTTCATGAACATGAGAGCTGTCATTTTTCAAATCCTGGCCAGAATGTGCTTTTTCACCTGTGGCGCGGAATGATGTTGCAGTGGCACAGAATGATGTTTCAGTGGGGATTTGATCATTCTCAGCACAGTGTTCATGATGTGTGGCAATAACAAAGCTATGCTGACAGTTCAGGTGCTTTTTTTGCTGAAATGCTTCCATGCCAAAATACATGTACGCATCTATGAAGGGATGGGAGCCCAAGGCCTGGAGGGCCCTGCCCTCTCACAAGCAAATGAGGTTATGATTACACTGTCTCAAAAATTAAGGAACTTCTTTGCAAAAACTCCATTAATGCATCAATTAGTGTTAAAATGACAAAAGTAAGTGGCTCAGTAGGTAGCACACTCACCTCTGAGGCTGGGAGATCAGAAGGCTGTGGGTTCTATCCCACACCAGGCACTTGGCTTAGTATCCCAATACTGACACTGTAGTGTAGCATGAGGGGGGTGCTGCACTCCTGAGGTGCCATCTTTTGGATGAGACGTTAAACCGAGGTCCCATCTGCCAGTTCTGGTGGTAGTTCAGGTGGATGTTAAAGAGCCCATGACACTTCTCAAAAAGAGTGGGGGAATTTCCCCGGTGCAATGGCCAAATCCCACCCCCCATTCACAAAAATACCAACAGCTTAATCTGGTTCAAGGTCAGTTGGCATTCATCTGTATCCCCCTTCCCCAGGCCGTGACTGAAAATAGGCAGAATTTGTCTAGTGCACTTACTCAGTCAACAAAAACTAAATAAATAAATAAATGTGGTGTTAGGGTTCCCAACCCTAATACACAACCCCCACCCTGAAGGCAGCAGACCAGGTGTGGGGTGTGCCTTGGGGTTTTCCAGCCTAACGTTCACCACCTTCCATCAGTAAAGAAGCTGAAATGTGTACAGTGTATGAGAATGCATGTACACTTATGAGTGGCTGGGCCCTGTGCTCCCAGCTGTGGATACTATTTTGCAAACCTGGGAGCACATGGTCCTCCTGCGCTATGTCTCTATATGTATGGGTGGGTGGGAGCTCAGAGCCCAGAGGGCCTGTGCACCCACATATGAATACCATTTTGTAAAATTGGCAGCACAGGGTCCTCCTGTGCTATGTCTATATGCTTATGGTAGGTGGGAGTGCAGGGCCCATAGGGTCTGTGCTCCCACATGCAGTGTGGATACGAGTAACATTACAGTTTCTCAAAAAGAAGATAAATTCATTGCAAAAAAACTCCATTTTAATGCAGCAGTTGGTGTTTATTCCACACTGGCAAAAGTCTGGAAATTTTATGTTAGAGTTGCTAACCTTACCTCTCTACCCTCCAAACACCAACAGGCATCGGGGTGTGTGTTGGGGTCATCGGGCCTAATTCTCACCCCATTCTCTTATACGGTACCACCTCAGCTTGTTTACACATGTAATGGAGTGAGAGTTAGGCCAACAACCCCAATGCACACCCCAATGCCTGTTGGTGTTTGGAGGGTGGGAAGGTAGGGTTCATAACCCTAGCATAGAATTTCCAGACTTTTGTAAGTGTGGAGTCAACCCTAACTGCTGCATTAAAACTGAGGGTTTTATATATATATATATGTATGTGTGTGTTGTTAGTTTACCAGAGGTGTCTGTCTGTTTAGGCAGAGTTGTTTACGTACCTTTTATACTCTCAGCTATGATTCCCAGAATGTTACTAATAGCCTCCTAAATTCCCATTGCTCACAATCTACTCCTGGCCTCAGTAACTCCCTCTGTCACTACATATAAAACTAAGAAAAAAAAAAACAGAGATACATGTAAATAAATAAATGAGTTTTATTTACAGAACCGTTTCCACTATGAACTATAACTCCCAAAAGACTAAGCACCCTTGGCTGTTCGTTCCTCACATACCATTCCTGGCTTTGTTCAGTCACTCTCCATTTCATTTAATCCTTCGCAGGTTTACATCTGAAACCACCTAAGACTCACAGATACCAAAAGAAAACACAGATACAGAAAGGAAATTGAAATGGTTTAAAAAGAAACATGCTCGGTCTCAGACAGAACCAAGTCATGTTAGCAGCCCCTGGTGGTACTTGCAGGCAGAGGGACTGTTTCATCATGTTTTAAAACACTTTATAAAACTTTGTGTACATTGAAAAAAATAGTATAATCATTGTTTTGCAAACTTCCATACACAAAACTCTTTAAAAGTGTAATTAGACACTACATGGCGTTGGTACTGTAATTGTGCCACTACTGCACTTCAAGGGGCTGGTGCCTTACTATGCCCCTGTGTGTGCACTGGTGGCATTACTATGAATAATCCTGTTTAGTTGTATTGCTTACATCTTCATTTAGAGTTCATCTGTTGCTAAAAAATAATTTATTAGTAATGTTTGACTTGCACCTACATTGTATAAATACAGATTCCTTAAAATACACCTATGTGGTTGCCCCAGTGGTGTGGAGCACCAAAGCACTGAGTGCCTTACCTTCTGCCACACCAGCGACCCGGGTTCAGGAATGGACCTGTGTTGCTTGGGGTCTGGCCAGGGGACAGAGTATTGAGCATCTGTAGGACTGTTCTTCTCCCTCGAGAAGGGGGAACACTGTGGCTTGCTGTTTCAATATCACCTGGAGAAATCCAGGTGGTAGGGCAGATGAGTCATGCAGCTCATGCTGTAGGTGGGAGGGACCTCATGTCCGGAGCACCGGGGGTATTTCCATGAAAGCAGAGCTCACACATTGTGCTCATTGTACATTCATGGACCCAGGGGGAGAAACAGGAGGAAAAATGGAGTACAGGCTATGTGAGGCCCTGCCTGCTACGATGCAGCCACTCTGCCTCTGGGTACAGCACAGAACTGGATATGTGTCTTGTGGGAGGATGTCCCTCCCACCCTCCTCACCCCACTGTGGGGAGAAATCTGCAGGGTGAAGTGCCCGATGCAGGAGGAGGTTAGGGGCAGCGGTAGTGAGTGGGGACTGGGCTGAGAAAACCATCTGTCCTGCCAAGAAGGATAAAAACCTTTATAAAAAACATGCACACATACCTATCCCAAGCAGAGGTATAAGTAAGTCAGCCAATCTCATAAATAGGACTAAACAGTCTCACCCAACAGTAGCAGTCTTGCTTTTCTCCATCTATGTGCTGATTTAGGCAACGCGGGGCAATTTATTGGCTTAGCACCCATTCCATAAGGCTCTGGGCCTTGTACATCAAAACAGAAATCAGAAGTCAGAACAAACTTACAGAAGAGACTTGATAAATAGCAATAAAACATAACTTACAGTTACAGTTAATTAGGATAATTTAACTAAAAATGTAAAGCAGCAGTGCATGTTGCAGTGAACATTTTGTGCTCTTCTTTTTTACATTTTACTTCTGTATTGTGAGATGCCCTTGTTCCCCCATTTGGAGTCTGCTGTATCATATATTTCTGAGATTTGAACTAATTAAAGGAGTACTAATTTTAAATATGACTACCCCAAGTTTAGATTAGTATTCTCAACTATTGTTGGCCGTCCATGTTCCCATACATTTGGGGAGCAGATGTCTGTTGCATCTGCTGTTTCACCTTCAACACCAGAAAAGCATACCTCTCAACCTCCTGCCTCATAAATCAGGGACAAGGTTTAAAAAAATCAGGGACAAAGGACCAAAATCAGGGACACATCTTCAAAACTGGTGATATCCACACAGGAAGCTGGTAGAATAAGGGGATTTGTGTAAAATGCATTTTCTAAGGAAGAACAAGTCTAACTTTAATGTTTGATATTATTTTGTGCCTACAACTTCCACTGTTTGGTCACAGAAACACAATTTTTAGGAGGGACATAGTAAAATTTGAAGGCAAAATCAGGAACAGTTGAGAGGTATGCAGAAAAGTAATGTTCAAAAACTAGCTGAGAATAGCTTTGAAAATCTGGTGATAGCATAAATATATATATATCTATATTTATATAGATACAGTATATATATATATATATATATATATATATATATGTATATGTACATGTAAGGAACAAGACACAACAAGGTGTGATTTATAGGTTGATAAGAGCCCGCCCCGGGTGCGTAATGAGGCATGAGAGGCTTGCACTGTGTGCTTTTAGCATCTGGGAAGTGCTCTTATCAACTCATAAACCACACCTCAGAGTGTCTTATTCCTTTTGTAAAATGCTTCCCCTGTTAAAAAAAAATAAATTCACATAAAACTGTAAATGTACAAAATATGTTAACATTTAAAATAAAAACAGAAAGGTATTCCCTGTTCTTATAGTTGTCAACGTATGGACATGTTGTTTAATGAACCACTAGAGGGCAGTGATCTGTGTCTGTCATCCCCCACCCAACAAAAACACATGCACACACTCGCTCTACAGTTCATTTTTTTATTGTAATGAAATTTTATGCTGTGTTTTTATATATTTTCACAGCTTTACAGGGAGTGCGTGTGTCCCTATGCAGCCACCATAGCCAAGAGTGGCTTCCCTTTTAGCATGTCTCACTGAGTGTGCATGTCATTAAAGGAAAGCTGCTACTGAGGAGTTTCAGTGCATCTCATCGAGCAAGCATGTCTTTCAAGGGGAAGCTGCTAATAAGGACAGCAGCTCTAGTTTAACACTTCTGGTCATGGTGAGTGCATTGGGGGGTGAGGACTGCAGTGAGGACCGGAGACTGCAGACCAGTGGATTGAGCAGCGTTGCAGTGGGGAGTGGGATAACATGGAGCTGCAGCAATAACAGTCAGTGGGAAAGCCATGGATCAGCAGCCTGCAACAAACGTTTGTCAACAGAAACACAGATGAAGGTCAGATTCTAATGTTAAGTCTCTGCAACATGAAATTGGGCTGTCTTAGCCTATTTCAGTCCTTGGCAGTGTTTGTCAAGTGGGACAATGTTATTTTTGTAGTGTTAGGGCCAGTACTGTTGCATGCCAGAAAATGTTTTTCAAAACTTTCTGGCAGGCATGGATCTCTACTGTGTGTCCTGGTTGGCATAAGAAGTACCGGCTGGCACTATATGTCCTGATAAGGACATGGCAACTGGTACCTCTTAGCCAATCAGGAGGCAGAAAACTCCCTGCACATTTTATATATTAAAAAATGGATATAGATGTATTGTCATGTATATATAAAGGAGCACTTTGTTAATCATTTCCCATAATAAAAAAACTTACTAAATCAGACTCACAGTGGGGAGAAAATGGGCAGTCTAAAATAGAATAAAATGGTGTTGCTGAAAGAATTTCATGGTCACAGGCACTGCTGCTTTAACACATGACTATTGTTTTATACACAACGCAGGCTGCAAAAAAGTGTCATTGTGCATTGGGACATGGTGTGATTCCGTAAGCAATGAGATCATTTCTGTGAAAACTCTGCTGATGTTTTTTTCAGTTCCCTTTTAAGCTTTTCCCTCACCTCCGCATATTTTTTAATAATAGATGCTGGTATGTCTAGCACTGTTTTCGTAAGATTGCCACTATTCAGGGTCATGCAGAGTTGGACCTCGCAGCAGTGTTACCAGTGTTAAAACATGTGATTCTTACCTCAGCTTGTTCCTGTGAAGTCAGAGCAAGTGTCGCAGTCTATGGTTCAGCCCACACAGTGCATGTAAGAAGTCGTTTCTGAAGTACTGTACATTCTTCTTCACCAAGAGAATAGAAAGGTAGAAACACAGAAGAGTAATATTCTAAAAAGGCTTAATAGTCCCTCCAGTCTGCCCAGGTGCCCTACACTGAATTTCTCTGAAGCAGTCTTGCTCTCTGTCTTCTCTGTCTCCTACCAACCTCTTATTCCGAATGACCCACTTAAAAATGTCCCATTGTGCTTTGAATGCAAATGCTGTCTCAACATTAACTGCATTGCTTGGCAACTTATTCTATTTGTGCACCACCCTTTCTGAAAAAAATATTGTGCTTCCTAATATTCATTCTTAATCCACCCCCCACCCCCCTGCCAGTTTGAGATTGCTCCCCCAGCTGAATGAACTATTTCTGAACTTGAACACCCTACTGTACCCATGCATATATGTGTGTTTCTATAATATCCTGTCCTTGCTGACCCCCAGAGAACACATAATCCAGTCTCTCCTCACAGGAACTACCCTGTTGTCCCTGGATCCACTGCACTGTGTCATTTCCACCCTATCTCTATTCTTCCATAGACGTAAGCTCCAAAATCATACATAGTACTCCAGGTGGAATTGAACCGGTGACCTGTACACCAGCAGTACTACCTCCCTCCTGTGGCTGATGGAAACCTGCGTGATGCATCCTAACATCCCCTTTACTTCCCCCTGTGCTTCACTGCATTAAGAAGGCATTTTTAGACTATCACTAATTATCACCTTGAGGTCCCGGTATTCCTTTTCGTGTTCCACTGTTACCATGCTGATGCAATAATCCAGTTGCCGAGTTCTGCTACCAATGTGCATTACTTTACATTGAAATGGAATCTCAATTCCACTTCCACTTCTCCAGTCTCAGTATCTTCTTTTTCATGCAACTAATTTCCTCCTCACTATTCATTCTCCCTCAGAGTTTGTGTCATCTGCAAACAAACTCACCCCCCCAATATCGCCACATAATATCAGTTATGTACATGTTAAAGCAGTAGTGCAACAAAAAATGTTCTCCAAAAAGCTAGTTTCAGCTACGTAATAAAATATATTAGCATTCCCATCAAATGTATCTTTCTAGGTACCTTCTATACTACACACCAAGAGATGTTTTTTTTCTCTTCTTCTCTGTCCTAACCCTTGCCAGGTCTACAATACTATTTCCAGACCTAATGTAGTTGCCATCTTATTTTCTTTAGGAACAAAATAATAAAACGAAAACATGAAATACTCAGATTTCTATGAAACTGGAACATTTTACCACCAAGCAAAACTGGGAAGATGCCTTGAATCTGTTACAGTAAAAGAAAGGTAGGGTCAGATTTCCTTTCCCCTAGTTTCTTTGCACTGCTGCTTTAAGGAGTGCAGAACGCAGCACAGATTGAGCTATTTTCAGAATGTTCCATTTTATAGCCTTCTCAAGCAGTGTGCCAAGATAGTTACTGCAAAATCTAATAAAATCATAATAATTACTGGTGACCCTATTTAACAACCGGATTATGAGTACTGTCAAATGCCACATTCTGATCATTTAATACACCTGCGCTAAGCCGCGCAAATCTGTGCAAACCATGCAAAAAATCAGCAATTATAAAAAATAAAAGATAGGCAAGTGTGTTTTTATGAATTTTTTTTTACACACTCTCGATGTGTAATGATTGTATAAACCTCTCGAGCTTCGCTCACGGGGTTTATGGGCCATCACACACCTCAGGTGTGTAAAACAAATCCATAGCACACACTTGCCTATCCATTATTGTCTATTTACCAATTCCCCTATCAAAATTACCTTCCAGTGTTTTGCCAGGTAATAACTGGAAAGACAGGTGCATACTTTTAAGCCATAGAGACAGGATAAATACTGCCTCATATCTGTTCTTTGATTTTTTTGTCCCCTTTTGTTCTTTTGCGAATTGTTGTACTTTTTTTCTTTTGTCTACCGACCTAGTCTCTCTGGCTGGCCTTTCCCTTATTGTTTTTCCTTTTGATTGTCCAACAAATGCTGTAGTTAAAAGGCTACGTTTGTGGTTCAGTGATGCAGCTGCCTGCGTGCCCCACCCCCTCCGAGCACTATTTAAAGAGCATGCTCCAGCTTTCTTTGGACTCGCTGTTTCTTGCTGACTTATTTTCTGCCTCTCACCAGATTGTACCCCTGCATACTGCCCCCTAGTGACAGTCAGACCTTGAGACACTCAAACCCAGAAGTGGTTTACTTTAGCAGAACATATTGCTTTCTTAAAGGGACATTGTCAATGTTTTTTAAACTTCTACATAATCTGTTTTCAGTTAGCTTGTTTACAATATAATGCCTTCAGACATGCATACAATACTGAAATGCCCTGGGATGTAATAAAACCTTTGATTTTAATATTTTTTTTTAAATATAAGAATAAATTGCATCAGTCTGCCTTGGAAAGGCACTGGACGATGTTCCCGCATTCCATGTTGCTGAGCCACAGGGAAACTCATTCATATGCGAGTTTGGTATATTTTAAAGTATATGAGCTAAATATACCCAATCTAGCTAACCCTTTTTGTTCATGGTTTGACAATTGAATCTGTGACACTGGGTATGCACATTAACATTCCTTAGTGTAGATTTATCATATCAGCACCACACCACCATGGATCACTACTCTAGTGAAATTATATGGTAAAGTAAAATTTGGGGAATCGGGATTCAAACTCGATTATTCTGTTTCACATCCTGTATTTTATTTATTGTTTTATTTATTTGCAGTTTTGGAATAACATCTTTGAGCCAGAGGCTCATTTACAAAGGCTCCAAGTCAGTGTATCTGTATCTTAATTACTAGGTTCTGATGGCTGCTGGGCTTCCTGGTTCTGTCGATTATCATGACACAGAAACATTGCCCTGGAGTGAGTGTTGCCCCTGGGTCAGTGCTGCCCTAGGGTCAGGGCTCAGGGGAACACTCTGTGCCCACCTGTTTGCTAGCTGACATGTTTCCTAGCTGCTTGGTTGCTATTTGACCTGAGTCTTCCCTCTGCTTCCCTGTGTTTCTGTTTATTATTCTTCCTAGTTTAGGGGGGATTTCTATCCTTTTACTGCTTCTCTGTTTCGTCAGGAACTGTGAGCCCCTGCCCTCCTCCTCACCTGCATTTTCTAGTGCAACACCCCCCACTGCCTATCAGTGTGGCTGAACCCAGCCTCCGATGTGCCCATTTATGGGGGTTGGCATGGCTCAGTGTGCTGCCATGGCTAGTCTGTATTTTATATTTTTCTCACTGGGAGCCCCTTCCATAACCACTGAATTCTAGGTCACCATCTCTCACTTTCTGTAAGGGTACAGGGTCAGTCACTGCACACTGCTGGTCAAACAGCTGAGGCTACACAGTCCAGTCACTTGAATGTCTTGACTTTGCTGGATGGTTCAAAATTTGTACTGCACATGGAAATCCTGCAGTGGGCCCAGCGACCCCGATTAGTTCATCTGCTATATCGAGACATGCAATAGTCTCCTGTCCTTTTTGGATCTCATGGCCTAGGCTCATCATCACTGTAGCTTGGATCAACCCATACCTCTCGTGTCACTCCCTCTGTGTCTGTCCTGGACATGTACAAGTTTCAAATACTCAGGGACTTTCATTATCCCTCACTCACTCTGTTCTACACTATCTCTGCTGCTCCATTGTCCTGGGCCTTATGTAAAGCACAGCATACACACTGGTATGGTGCACCAAACAGTGTGGCAGGAATTACTTTTAACGGCCATCAGAATGAGCTGTGAAGAACTCTGTACCCTGGTGCACAGGCATTCACAATGCTGCACATCACATGTGCTCTAAACTCTGTAGTTATCTTGCAGTGCACTGTAGCCTGCCACCCCCAGGTGCATCATGGGCCTGACACCACCAGCTGCTGAAAACATGGTACTTTCTCAGAGACCTCCTACCTTATCAGCCCATAGCTGCATCTCTCCATGCACATCCTTTCATTCCACTCCTGTATTGTTCTCTTTAACAGTCTTTACTGACTCCACCCCCCCTCCATACACACACACATCCGTTCTGGACACTCACATTCCCTCATCTGACGAGTCCACTAGAGGGCCACGGGCTATCAGAAATTACTCTTTGAGGAAGTTCTTCCTGGGCCTTCATCACCCTCTCCATTTAAACCCTTGCACTCCCCTCTCTACTGGGTCAACCAGGTCCAACTCAGCCAACTTCATGGTAAAGGCCTGGCCTGAGTACAGAGGTCACGACTTGCTTGGAAACACAACACTCTCACAAACAAGGTAGTCTGACCTACTGCCACCAAGTGCCATAGGCTTGCACTGCAGCCTCATGTCACCGAGGGGTGGCCTGCAGTGGGAGCCTAAAACCCTAACTCATGTAATGATCCAGCTCCTGGCAGACACCTTGTGTACACAGTCCTATAGCATCCTAGTGTGCCCCGACACTCTGAAACCGTACTGGCAGGGCTTGCAGAACCAATCTGACCCATGCCCCAAAACACTGGGCCAACTTCACTGTTCATAGAAACATAGAAGTTGATGGCAGATAAGGACCGCAAGGCCCATCCAGTCTGCCCATTTCTTTTTCTACCTTATGACTGTGTCATCGGCCTTTGCTCTGTCAATGGCCTATCTATTCATACTCATCTTTATTGCTCCCTTATGCCTATCCCATGCCTGTTTGAAGCCCTGCACTGTATTCATATCCACCACTTCCTGAGGTAGGCCGTTCCAGGCATCCACCACCCTTTCTGTGAAAAAGAACGTCCTCACATTACCCCTTAATCAGCCTCCCTCTAATCTCATGCTGTGTCCTCTTGTCCTGCTATTTTTCTTATATTGAAACGTGTTAGACTCTTTCACCTCGTTAATGCCCTTAAGGTGTTTGAATGTTTCAATCATATCACCTCTCTCCTCCTTTGCTCTAGGGTATTCATATTGAGCTCGGTTAATCTGTCCTCATATGTTTTCTGATGCAGTCCCTGCACCATTTTGGTTGCCCTTCTCTGGACTGCCTCAATTTGGTTAATGTCCTTGTGAAGGTGTGGCCTCCAGTACTGCATGCAGTACTCCAGATGGGGCCTAACAAGTGTCTTGTAAAGAGGGATTATTACCTCCCTCTTACGACTTGTGATACCTCTACTCATACACCCCAACATCCCCCTAGCCTTACCTATTGCTTTAGTGGTCTGCTTGGATGATTTCAGGTCAACGATGATGACGCCCAAGTCTCTTTCTTCACTTGTGATTGCCAGCAACTCCCCTCCCATCCTATAGGTGGCTTCAGGGTTTCTCTTCCCTATGTGCATGATCTTGTGCTTCTTAGCATTAAACCCCAGTTGCCACTTTTCCGACCATTTTTCTAGTTTATCCAGATCTCTTCTCATTTTGCCCACCCCATCTGGATCATCTACTCTGTTGCAGTTCTTGGTGTCATATGCAAACAGACAAACCTTACCCTCCAGTCCATCTGCAAAGTCACTGATGAAGATATTGAAGAGGACTGCCCCAGGACTGATCCCTGAGGTACCCCACTTGTGACTTGCATCTCTTCTGACTGTATACCGTTTACCACCACTCTCTGTTTTCTGCCCGTCAACCAGTTTGCCACCCAGTTGACCAACTTCTGACCCACCTCTGAGCCTACCCAGCTTATTAATCAATCTTCTGTGTGGAACAGTATCGAAAGCTTTGCTGAAGTCAAGGTAGGTGACCCAAATTGCTCCCCCTTGGTCCATCACTCTGGTTACCCAGTCAAAGAAATCTATGAGATTAGTTTGACAGGACCTATTGTAAACCCGTGCTGTCTTGGATCCTGTGCTCCTATGGATTCCAGGTGTTGCACTATCCTTTCCTTAAGGAGTGCCTCCATAATCTTGCCCACTACTGAGGTAAGACTGACTGGTCTGTAGTTCCCTGCTTCCTCCCTGCTACCACTCTTGTGGAGTGGGATCACATGAGCCCTTCTCCATTCTTCTGGAACCTCTCCTGTGCTCAGAGACTCACAAAACAGGTCTGATAATGGCTCTACTAGTTCCACTCTTAGCTTCTTTAGTACCATGGGATGTATGCCATCAGGTCCCATTGCCTTGTCCACCCTGAGCTTATTGAGCTCTTGTAGGACCCTTTCTTTTGTGAAGGAGTAGTGCACTCCCCCCCCCCCGTGTCCATGGTGCTGAGCTGTGGGCCCTGCCCTACCTTCTCTTCAGTAGCTACTGAGCAGAAGTATCTATTTAGGACAGATGCTTTTACATGGTCCTCCTCTTCACACGCCCTCTTATCGCCTTTGATCTTAGCAATACCCCCTCTGGACTTTCTCCTTTCACTAATGTATCCATAGAAAGTCTTGTCACCTTATTTTACTGTTTGTGCTAGTGTTTCCTCAGTTTGGGCCTTTGCCTGCCTTACTGCCTTCCCTGCTTCCCTTAGTGAAGTTTGGTATGCCTCCCTATCTTCATCCCGCTGTATTCCCTTATATTTCCTGAAGGCCAGCCTTTTGGAGCTGACCTTTTCTGCTACTGTTTTTGAGAACCAAAGTGTCTTCCTTCTTCTTTTGCACTTCCTTTTCTCTCTAACACAATGGGATGTTGCTTCAAGTATTGCATCCTTAATGCTTGCCCACTTTGTCTGTACCCCCTCACCTGTATTTCTTTTTGCCAGGACTAGTTTAACTCTGTTGGCCATCGTATCAAAGTCAGCTCCTCTGAAGTCCCATATGTTTGCCTTGGAATGGTATGATTTAGTTCTAGTGGCCAAATTGAACCATATCATGTGATGGTCACTGGCCCCCAGGTGACCTTCTACCTGGAGATCTGTGATCCTTTCCCTGTGAGTCAGTACTAGATCTAGGATAGCCCTGTCTCTTGTGGGTTGCTGTACCAGTTGTTTGAGGCCCTCCCCCAGCAGGGAATCCACTATGTGTCTAGTTCTGGCATATGTTCCTGCTGGTATTAACCAATCTGTATCTGGCATGTTGAAGTCTCCCATTATCAGAACCCCCCCCCCCTTTAGCTGTCATGTTTTGTATATCTTCTAACAGTAATGTGTCTATGTCCTCCCCCTGGTCTGGAGGCTGTAGACAACCCCAGTTGTATGCCTGTCCCATTTCCTGTTTCCAGGGTGACCTACAGTTCTTCTGGCTCCTTATGTGTATTCTGAATTTCTGTAGCTTTGATATTTTCATTGACATAAAGGGTCACTCCACCCCTTTTGCACCTTGGTCTCTTCTGAACAGTACATAGCCAGGTACTGGAGTCTCCCAAGTGTGGTTACTGGTAAACCACGTCTCACTGATTGCTAGTGTGTCCAGTCATGCCCATGAGCAGCCAGCAAGATGACCTTGGATAACAGGATGGCCCCCACCCCCAGGGGACCCTACGCTTCTCATACTGCACCATCCTCTAGAGAACCCCAGTGAACTCCTTTACTATCCCCTGGGGCACTCCTCCAGTTGAACTGCATCTCACCTAACAGTTACATGTATTTGTACTAAATACGCTTCCCACACACACTAGGACACCAAAGGTTGATGATAACACACTACATCTCTCCCGCTATTGTAACAACCCTGTCCCCTACCATAGGGAAGGGGTTGTTGCATTAGTATATTAAACTTTTACTTACCTGACCTGTTGCATATCTTGACCTCACTCCTGGCCTTTTTTTACTCCCTAAGCTTTTGAAAAGCTTTGGATTCACTTCTGCTTGCTCTGCTTCTCTCAGTTTTGTCTCTTTTGTTCTCCTGTTTAGCTAGACTAGTTTTCTTCAGCTCTACTACATATCTGCTGCAGCTAGACTACATCTGGCAAAATTTGATCCCATTTCTAAGGAATTGTGGAATAGATTGTTTTTCATTCAGGGCTCTGGTTAACTCCTGGACCAGATTCCTTGCCCAGTTGTTTCATGACTAGGGCTCTGCGAGCTCCTAAACATTGTGATATGGGCTCTACGCCCCTGACTGCTAGGGTTCTATATCACTGTGCCTTGGGATTCCTCTCTTGCTCAGCAAGGCTTCCTCCACATACATAATCATTCTGGTGGTGCCTACCATTCCTTCTGGGCTTACCATAGGATCTGCTTTGCAGTTTCTGTGGGACCTAGCTGTAGTTTGATTTACCACTGTGATGTAGCCAACTTGTCCTGTAGTTTCAGTGCCAACCCGGGTTTGTCCTGTAGCCCAAGTTGTAGCTGTCCCATTCCGCAACCCAGGAGGCATGGACAAGCAGCTTCACTGCTTGCTTCTTGAATTTCTCAGCCAGTCTGCCAATGGCCATGCATGGTCTTGATCCTATTCCTTTAGTAGTACCGATTCCCTCATTCACCAGTGGTGGAACTCTCATCAGGATCGGGGCCACTGCTATCCATACTGATTGACTATGTGGCACCATTGATGTTTGTTATCCCCTCAGACTTATAGAGTGAGAGTTTTCTTAACTTTATTTCAATTTATACAGCACCTTCAAAGCTATTTCAATTCCAATATTCTAAGCAGTGTTTCAGACACCTTTGTATTCATGGTCCACTAAGATGTAGCACTGAGATTTGGGGGTATTCTAAATAACAGATAGCAGGCCAAGGGGGAAGGCAGCAATAGGCCTTGGATGGTTTCCTCCACAGTAGAGTTTTTTTCTTCAGAGTGATAAAGTTCACAAAACAATTACTGCTTTATGTTTGGGCCTAGAAGGTGTCTTGTCTTCCTAGTACACCTCGATTGTTTTTTACATTTCCTCTCTCTTTTCTGTAAATTGCATTATGATTTTGTACATGAACGACTGTACCTTCAGCTTTGCCTTTTTAGAGGATCACTGCTATACTTCCTAAGATACCTTTATTGTAACAGGGACCTTATCCCTGCAGCATCTCTAGGGGTGGCGCTGTCCTCAAGATGGTCTCCTTTGTCGCAGTTCCAAGCTCAGCGGTACTTCAAATGGTAGTAGCCCCTTCTGGGACAGGGAGAGGAATGGACAGCATTTACATTGCATAAGCATTTGAAATACATTCATAACCAGTCCTATACATACTTGAGTTGACTGCTGAACCAGTGAATTAAAAGGCTATACTTGTGGTTTGGTAGGGCACAGGGCTACGTGTCGCACTTCCTGTGATCACTACATGAACAGCAGGCTCCAGCTTCCTTTGGACTCACATTTCCTTGCTCCACCATTGATTCTGTCCTCCTCCAGCAGCTCTCTTTTTTTTCCTTATGGTGAATCATTACTCCCTAAGCCAGGTACCTTTAGTATCGGGGGACCTTGTCCATGTGGCACCCCTTGGGGTGGAACCATCTTCAAAATGGGTTCATTTGCCACATGATCAAGCTTATTGGTACATTAAAAGGGTGAGTCCTCTCTTGGGTCAGAAAGAGAAATGGCTAAAATTGATGTTGTATAAGCATTCAGTCTATGTTCTTAACAAATCGTAAACATATTTATGTTGCCTAGTGAACTATACCAATATTGGGAATCAGTATGCTACGAACATGGGGGAAGGATAAGGATGTTGCAAAAGCTTGGGTGTCTGAAACAGAAACAAATATTTTAGGGTGACCACTGCATTTTTCTTTCCTTGAATATCATGACAGATCATAAGAATAACCTAAAACGTAGATAAATGAATCGATTCTCTGTGCTATAAGGCTGATCTCATCAAGAACGGTTTGAAAACCATGAACATGGAATTTAAAGTGTTGCCAGATCATGTGATAAGCCAAAATATAATTCAAAGCCTTGATGGCTTAAAGAGCTAATAGATTGAGAACTATGTTTATTCTGTCTGGTACATGTAAACTTTCATAAATAGTATTAGTTTCCTTGCTGTAATACATTCAGGCACATGTGTATCTGTTTCTACTTACATTTTTATTCCTTAAAAGTAAAGCTACATAGAGAAATGTGCAACACCACCCCTTGCCATCTAGACCAGAAGCAATGCTGGAGGAGGACAGTCAGTCGGATTCAAGCTCACTCCACGTGGTAGCTGTCAGTGTCAAATATGACAGTATTTGTATAGTAATGGAGTTATTGATCGAGTCATCTTAAAGTCTATTATTCTACTGGTATTCTGAGTTTAATAAATGTGCTGATATGTACAACTGAAGCATGAGGTGTTTGCATTTTTTGCATGGGATTCAAGCCACTGTCTGTTCAAGAGACATGTGAATCCCCAGTACCGTTTTATCTATGAGCAGTAAGTGGGGTCTAGTCATAGACTTAGAGAATGTATCTTATTTAAATGAAAGCTGCAAGATGAATATGTTTACGAGACATGACTGAAGCAGGTTACTTACATAGAATGTATTAATATGGGAGGGCTTTAAGTCTGAGGTTCGATGGGCGGAGCAACTACGTCACTCCCCCATCGAGCTTAAAAGGTCACTACACACTGGGCTTTGCCAGGATTCTTTTCGTTGCGGACAGAGACATTGCTCCTCCTGTCCATGTTTTTTCTTGCTGTCCCAGTGTTTTATTGCCTTTCCCAGATTCGTGTGCTTCCAGCACCTCCGGCCACCAGCTCGCTCCATCCGTGCTTTGCTGCTCAGCCATTGGCTTGTTCCTCCCACTGGCTCTGCGGCTCTCCTCCTTCCCTGCTCCTGTGCTCATTCTTGCACCACACGCATGCATCCTCCTCTCATTTTGCCTGCTCGGCTCTGCCAGAGCTCTGTGTTCCATCCCTTTATTTTCACCTGTTGCCCTCGCTTGCTTCCCCCCGCTGTCTGCTTTGCTCCTCACCTTCTGGATTCATTGCCTGCTTTTTGTTGTTTCTGCTCCTCGCCTTCTCCCCTCATATTCAGAGCACCGCGCTGACCCTTCTCGTTCCCAGTGGGGAACCATTCAGCCCACTCGTGCCATTTTCAGAGGCTCCTTCTCATCGCTCCTGCCTCACAATTCTTTCCTCCACTTTGCCCATTTTGTTTTTAGGTCAGCAGGCATCGCTGAACTGGCATGTTCTATCCCGGGGCCCTGCTGCTGTCCACTTTCATGGCTCGCCCTGCACCGGTGCTGTTATCTCTTTTGTTCCCTTGGCTTCTGCCTTCGGTCCTGCCACCTCCTCATCATGAGCTCCCTTCCTATCAGTGCCTTGGCACTCCTTTTCTCGGCCGTGTTGCCTTGCTGTATGCTCTCTCTGCATTTGGAGCACATCTCATTCCCCTCCCGCTTCATCTGCGAGTTGCTTCCCTCCCTATCGCATCCATTCTGTGCCGCCGACTGTTCATTCCATTCAGCGTTGCCTCGCTCGGCCATAGCATGGCCATTTCGTTCTGGCAGTACCGCTTAGCTCATGTCCATGCTGCTTTGGTGTATTGTTGTTCATGGGCAGTGGAAGGTATGGGATGCACCATCGACCCTCAGCCAGAGTCTGTGTTCCTGCTCCTGTCTCCCTCATTGTGCACCTTTTACTTTCTCATCCATTCTCAGTTTGTGTTGTCTCAGCCTAGCTTGCATACCTATCCACCTCTCTGCATTGTTATTTATGGATTCAATTGTCTGGGACTTGTGGGCCCCTATGTAGTTCATGATTCAGACTGTTTCTTTTTACTTGGTTGCCTGATTTCCCAGTTCATGTGTCCGATACCAGCTCTTCCCTTACGGACATCAGTGCCCCTGTGTGGAGCAAGGATACTTCTCCGTATGTGGATATGAGCACTCTGCGAAATTCATTGCAGTTGAAGGGTATGTTTCTGTGCATGAAGGTCTACCACTGCACCTGCTCTTTGAGTGTCAGTTCTCTGTGTGGGTACTGGCTGTTGTCAGGCTTGCCTGGTGCTCTGCTGCTTCGCTTTGTGCTTTTGCATTCTCCTGTGCCCCTTCATACCTTTTGCCTCTGTCTAGGCCCTCCGGGTCCACTTCCTTGTGGATCTTCGCCATCAGTCATTGCATAATCAACCCTGCGTCCAACTTGGGGAAGTATTTTAATGACTGCAATGCAGGTGCTCACTTGTTTTGCTCATTGTGAACTCTACCTACTGCTTTTCTGTCTAGCCGCTTGCTCTGCCATCCACTTCATTGGTTGTCTCTAGCATCTGCTTTGCCTCTACCTGCTCATCCGATTCAATCCCTACCATCCTGCATCCTTTCCTACCTCACTTTGAAGTCCCTGACTTCATGGCATCGATCCTCATTTTCCTTCCTCCGTTCCTGTGTTGTCTTCCTCAGCTGCATTTGGTATGTCTTTTGGGCATACCTATCTTTCTCATTACCCACCTCATCAATTGCCGGCCCTCCTGCTGCATGTATCCGGTCCCTGATTCCATCCATCAGCCGTCAAGGATTCACTCCGGTCGTGGCTTCTATATCTCATCCTGCCACAGTTTTTCTATTAGCTTGCTCTACTTTTCACTTCATTGGGCCATCTATGGCTTACTCCATCTGGCCTTCCATCGAACCTGGCCTGTGTGCCACCTCATCCAGCTCACCTTCCTGTCATTGTCATCATGTACCAGCTGGGTCCAATGCTACCCCATTGACCTCCCTCCGTCCTTTGTCCTTTCATATCTCGCTTTCCAGTACCTGCCTTCCTGGCATCAGTCCCTCATTGTACCTCAGCCATTCCTCCATTCCCTTCCTCAGCCTAGAGCTTATTCTCCTCCTGACTGTTGTGGATTCTTTCCATTCATGGCTTCTCTTCCTCGCATTACATCATCCGATTTGTCTTCCCTTGACCTCTGTCCTGAGCTTACCCTCTGGTTCCTGACATGCCTTCCTGACCTCGAGTCTGCCTCCTTCGAGGAGCATCACTGTTCATCACTCCATAGAGCATGATACCTTGTTCAAGTTCCTCATCCTACCTCATCCAGTTTTGATCCTCGATTGCGCAACCTGACTTACCTCCGGTTCCAGATCTCCCTTCTTGGCCTCGAAGTCTCCCTCCTTTCAAGGAGCCTACTTCCTTTACTTCCTTCGTACAAGTTCATTTTCAAGTTCATTCCTGTCTCTTTCTCTTCCAATTCCGTACTGGCCTTCTAGGCTTCACTCCACTCGTGACCTACTATCAATATTCCTTTTTGGGCATACCTACCATAACTCCTATGTCACCTATCAACGCAGCCATCATGCCGCATAGTATCAGTTCATAACTCCAGTCACATCGAGTTCATAAATCATATAGAGTTCATCTATCCAGTCATAGTTCACTCAGCATTACCTCAAGGTTTCTCTATTTACCTCATACTCGAGCATTCCTATCATTGAACTCCATACTACATCACCAAACTACAACCTTAGGGTCTAATCATTGGGGTTCTAATCGTTTGCATCGCATAATCAACATCCTCTTCCACCTCAGTGTCTGCTCACTCACATCACTCAGTCATGCACATCACTCGCATTGCTCAATTAAGCCATCCTGCATTTTCATCTGTCTCATCAGCACATCTGGAATCTCCTCATGAGCACATTTGGATACCCCTTGCTCCTCTGACTTGTACATGGATCTACTTCCTCCCATCCTCACTCCAATGATATACTCTCTCCCATCGATTATTCGAGCATATCCTCCTTGGGTCCCTGCTACCTCATGTTCCTTATTTCTTCCGTGCTTCTTTGGGTTTTTCCCTATCCCATCGTCATCCTCCCTACTCATATCCTTCATCTATGAACCATTCTCTTTACCGACATATGTCCTCAAATCAAGCGTCAGCTAGAGGAGACGACCTAGGCCTTGGATCCCAGAGGTTTCCTCCTAAAGGAGAGCTTTCTCTCCTCCATGCCAATGGTCATAATATTAGTTAGAGTTAGTACTTTCTTCTTGTTAGTTAGTTAGGTTCTGCTGTTGGATGGAGGCGGATGGTGTCGCTTTCCCCTCTCTCCTTGGAAGTTAGCCCTTCTCTTCACAGAAATTATTCATCATCCTCGCCTCTTTGATGTTTGACATCTTTAGGTATTCTTTTTAGGCTTCTTCCTAACCTACTTTTATCCAACATTCATTCTCGGCACCTGTGGGGGGTTCTCTAGGGTTCCTTGTGTCATACTCCTACAAGGTGGTATATCCCATGGATAGAGAGGCAGAAAGCCACAAAGAAAACTCAAGTTACACAAGTATTATCTCATATTATCTCATTCAGCTGCATAAGCACATCGAATGGGAGGGCTTTAAGCCTGAGGTTCGATGGGCGGAGCAACTACGTCACTCCCCCATCGAGCTTAAAAGGTCACTACACACTGGGCTTTGCCAGGATTCTTTTCGTTGCGGACAGAGACATTGCTCCTCCTGTCCATGTTTTTTCTTGCTGTCCCAGTGTTTTAGTGCCTTTCCCAGATTCGTGTGCTTCCAGCACCTCCGGCCACCAGCTCGCTCCATCCGTGCTTTGCTGCTCAGCCATTGGCTTGTTCCTCCCACTGGCTCTGCGGCTCTCCTCCTTCCCTGCTCCTGTGCTCATTCTTGCACCACACGCATGCATCCTCCTCTCATTTTGCCTGCTCGGCTCTGCAGAGACTCTGTGTTCCATCCCTTATTTTCACCTGTTGCCCTCGCTTGCTTCCCCGCTGTCTGCTTTGCTCCTCACCTTCTGGATTCATTGCCTGCTTTTTGTTGTTTCTGCTCCTCGCCTTCTCCCCTCATATTCAGAGCACCGCGCTGACCCTTCTCGTTCCCAGTGGGGAACCATTCAGCCCACTCGTGCCATTTTCAGAGGCTCCTTCTCATCGCTCCTGCCTCACAATTCTTTCCTCCACTTTGCCCATTTTGTTTTTAGGTCAGCAGGCATCGCTGAACTGGCATGTTCTATCCCGGGGCCCTGCTGCTGTCCACTTTCATGGCTCGCCCTGCACCGGTGCTGTTATCTCTTTGTTCCCTTGGCTCTGCCTCGGTCCTGCCACCTCCTCATCATGAGCTCCCTTCCTATCAGTGCCTTGGCACTCCTTTTCTCGGCCGTGTTGCCTTGCTGTATGCTCTCTTGCATTTGAGCACATCTCATTCCCCTCCGCTTCATCTGCGAGTTGCTTCCCTCCCTATCGCATCCATTCTGTGCCGCCGACTGTTCATTCCATTCAGCGTTGCCTCGCTCGGCCATAGCATGGCCATTTCGTTCTGGCAGTACCGCTTAGCTCATGTCCATGCTGCTTTGGTGTATTGTTGTTCATGGGCAGTGGAAGGTATGGGATGCACCATCGACCCTCAGCCAGAGTCTGTGTTCCTGCTCCTGTCTCCCTCATTGTGCACCTTTTTACTTTCTCATCCATTCTCAGTTTGTGTTGTCTCAGCCTGGCTTGCATACCTATCCACCTCTCTGCATTGTTATTTTATGGATTCAATTGTCTGGGACTTGTGGGCCCTATGTAGTTCATGATTCAGACTGTTTCTTTTTACTTGGTTGCCTGATTTCCCAGTTCATGTGTCCGATACCAGCTCTTCCCTTACGGACATCAGTGCCCCTGTGTGGAGCAAGGATACTTCTCCGTATGTGGATATGAGCACTCTCACGAAATTCATTGCAGTTGAAGGTATGTTTCTGTGCATGAAGGTCTACCACTGCACCTGCTCTTTGAGTGTCAGTTCTCTGTGTGGGTACTGGCTGTTGTCAGGCTTGCCTGGTGCTCTGCTGCTTCGCTTTGTGCTTTGCATTCTCCTGTGCCTTCATACTTTTGCCTCTGTCTAGGCCCTCCGGGTCCACTTCCTTGTGGATCTTCGCCATCAGTCATTGCATAATCAACCCTGCGTCCAACTTGGGGAAGTATTTTAATGACTGCAATGCAGGTGCTCACTTGTTTTGCTCATTGTGAACTCTACCTACTGCTTTTCTGTCTAGCCGCTTGCTCTGCCATCCACTTCATTGGTTGTCTCTAGCATCTGCTTTGCCTCTACCTGCTCATCCGATTCAATCCCTACCATCCTGCATCCTTTCCTACCTCACTTTGAAGTCCCTGACTTCATGGCATCGATCCCTCATTTTCCTTCCTCCGTTCCTGTGTTGTCTTCCTCAGCTGCATTTGGTATGTCTTTTTGGGCATACCTATCTTTACTCATATACCCACCTCATCAATTGCGGCCCTCCCTGCTGCATGTATCCGTCCCTGATTCCATCCATCAGCCGTCAAGGATTCACCCGGTCGTGGGCTTCTATATCTCATCCTGCCACAGTTTTTCTATTAGCTTGCTCTACTTTTCACTTCATTGGGCCATCTATGGCTTACTCCATCTGGCCTTCCATCGAACCTGGCCTGTGTGCCACCTCATCCAGCTCACCTTCCTGTCATTGTCATCATGTACCAGCTGGGTCCAATGCTACCCCATTGACCTCCCTCCGTCCTTTGTCCTTTCATATCTCGCTTTCCAGTACCTGCCTTCATGGCATCAGTCCCTCATTGTACCTCAGCCATTCCTCCATTCCCTTCCTCAGCCTAGAGCTTATTCTCCTCCTGACTGTTGTGGATTCTTTCCATTCATGGCTTCTCTTCCTCATCGTACATCATCCGATTTGTCTTCCTTGACCTCTGTCCTGAGCTTACCTCTGGTTCCTGACATGCCTTCCTGACCTCGGAGTCTGCCTCCTTTCGAGGAGCATCACTGTTCATCACTCCATAGAGCATGATACCTTCGTTCAAGTTCCTCATCCTACCTCATCCAGTTTTGATCCTCGATTGCGCAACCTGACTTACCTCCGGTTCCAGATCTCCCTTCTTGGCCTCGAAGTCTCCCTCCTTTCAAGGAGCCTACTTCCTTTACTTCCTTCGTACAAGTTCATTTTCAAGTTCATTCCTGTCTCTTTCTCTTCCAATTCCGTACCGGCCTTCTAGGCTTCACTCCACTCGTGACCTACTATCAATATTCCTTTTTTTGGGCATACCTACCATAACTCCTATGTCACCTATCAACCGCAGCCATCATGCCGCAAGTATCGAGTTCATAACTCCAGTCACATCGAGTTCATAAATCATATAGAGTTCATCTATCCAGTCATAGTTCACTCAGCATTACCTCAAGGTTTCTCTATTTACCTCGATACTCGAGCATTCCTATCATTGAACTCCATACTACATCACCAAACTACAACCTTAGGGTCTAATCATTGGGGGTTCTAATCGTTTGCATCGCATAATCAAGCATTCCTCTTCCACCTCAGTGTCTGCTCACTCACATCACTCAGTCATGCACATCACTCGCATTGCTCAATTAAGCCATCCTGCATTTTCATCTGTCTCATCAGCACATCTGGAATCTCCTCATGAGCACATTTGGATACCCCTTGCTCCTCTGACTTGTACATGGATCTACTTCCTCCCATCCTCACTCCAATGATATACTCTCCCATCGATTATTCGAGCATATCCTCCTTGGGTCCCTGCTACCTCATGTTCCTTATTTCTCCGTGCTTCTTTGGGGTTTTTTCCCCTATCCCATCGTCATCCTCCCTACTTATATCCTTCATCTATGAACCATTCTCTTTACCGACATATGTCCTCAAATCAAACGTCAGCCTAGAGGGAAGACGACCTAGGCCTTGGATCCCCAGAGGTTTCCTCCTAAAAAGGAGAGCTTTCCTCTCCTCCATGCCAATGGTCATAATATTAGTTAGAGTTAGTACTTTCTTCTTGTTAGTTAGTTAGGTTCTGCTGTTGGATGGAGGCGGATGGTGGCCCCGGCTTTCCC
The DNA here is from genome assembly GCA_016271365.2 of Neoceratodus forsteri. Classification (NCBI taxonomy): domain Eukaryota; kingdom Metazoa; phylum Chordata; order Ceratodontiformes; family Ceratodontidae; genus Neoceratodus; species Neoceratodus forsteri. Next base: position 1,098,763,844 of record CM028129.1, on the reverse strand, counting down.
CTCTCTCCTTAGGAAGTTAGCCCTTCTCTTCACAGAAATTATTCATCATCCTCGCCTCTTTGATGTTTGACATCTTTAGGTATTCTTTTTAGGCTTCTTCCTAACCTACTTTTACCCGACACATTCATTCCCGGCACCTGTGGGGGGCTCCTCTAGGGTTCCTTGTGTCATACTCCTACAAGGTGGTATATCCCATGGATAGAGAGGCAGAAAGCCACAAAGAAAACTCAAGTTACACAAGTATTATCTCATATTATCTCATTCAGCTGCATAAGCACATCGAATGGGAGGGCTTTAAGCCTGAGGTTCGATGGGCGGAACAACTACGTCACTCCCCCATCGAGCTTAAAAGGTCACTACACACTGGGCTTTGCCAGGATTCTTTTCGTTGCGGACAGAGACATTGCTCCTCCTGTCCATGTTTTTTCTTGCTGTCCCAGTGTTTTATTGCCTTTCCCAGATCTGTGCTTCCAGCACCTCCGCCACCAGCTCGCCTCCATCCGTGGTTTTGCTGCTCAGCCATCATTTGTTCCTCCCACTGGCTCTCAGCGGCTCTCCTCCTTCCCTGCTCCTGTGCTCATTCTTGCACCACACGCATGCATCCTCCTCTCATTTGCCTGCTCGGCTCTGCCAAAGCTCTGTGTTCCATCCTTTATTTTCACCTGTTGCCCTCGCTTGCTTCCCCGCTGTCTGCTTTGCTCCTCACCTTCTGGATTCATTGCCTGCTTTTTGTTGTTTCTGCTCTCTTCTTCTCCCTCATATTCAGAGCACCGCGCTGACCCTTCTCGTTCCCAGTGGGGAACCATTCAGCCCACTCGTGCCATTTTCAGAGGCTCCTTCTCATCGCTCCTGCCTCACAATTCTTTCCTCCACTTTGCCCATTTGTTTTTAGGTCAGCAGGCATCGCTGAACTGGCATGTTCTATCCCGGGGCCCTGCTGCTGTCCACTTTCATGGCTCGCCCTGCACCGGTGCTGTTATCTCTTTTGTTCCCTTGGCTTCTGCCTTCGGTCCTGCCACCTCCTCATCATGAGCTCCCTTCCTATCAGTGCCTTGGCACTCCTTTTCTCGGCCGTGTTGCCTTGCTGTATGCTCTCTCTGCATTTGGAGCACATCTCATTCCCCTCCCGCTTCATCTGCGAGTTGCTTCCCTCCCTATCGCATCCATTCATCGACTGTTCATTCCATTCAGCGTTGCCTCGCTCGGCCATAGCATGGCCATTTCGCTCTGGCAGTACCGCTTAGCTCATGTCCATGCTGCTTTGGTGTTGTTGTTCATGGGCAGTGGAAGGTATGGGATGCACCATCGACCCTCAGCCAGAGTCTGTGTTCCTGCTCCTGTCTCCCTCATTGTGCACCTTTTACTTTCTCATCCATTCTCAGTTTGTGTTGTCTCAGCCTGGCTTGCATACCTATCCACCTCTCTGCATTGTTATTTTATGGATTCAATTGTCTGGGACTTGTGGGCCCTATGTAGTTCATGATTCAGACTGTTTCTTTTACTTGGTTGCCTGATTTCCCAGTTCATGTGTCCGATACCAGCTCTTCCCTTACAGACATCAGTGCCCCTGTGTGGAGCAAGGATACTTCTCCGTATGTGGATATGAGCACTCTGCGAAATTCATTGCAGTTGAAGGGTATGTTTCTGTGCATGAAGGTCTACCACTGCACCTGCTTTTTGAGTGTCAGTTCTCTGTGTGGGTACTGGCTGTTGTCAGGCTTGCCTGGTGCTCTGCTGCTTCGCTTTGTGCTTTTGCATTCTCCTGTGCCCCTTCATACCTTTTGCCTCTGTCTAGTCCTCCGGGTCCACTTCCTTGTGATCTTCGCCATCAGTCATTGCATAATCAACCCTCGTCCAACTTGGGAAGTATTTTAATGACTGCAATGCAGGTGCTCACTTGTTTTGCTCATTGTGAACTCTACCTACTGCTTTTCTGTCTAGCCGCTTGCTCTGCCATCCACTTCATTGGTTGTCTCTAGCATCTGCTTTGCCTCTACCTGCTCATCCGATTCAATCCCTACCATCCTGCATCCTTTCCTACCTCACTTTGAAGTCCCTGACTTCATGGCATCGATCCCTCATTTTCCTTCCTCCGTTCCTGTGTTGTCTTCCTCAGCTGCATTTGGTATGTCTTTTTGGGCATACCTATCTTTACTCATATACCCACCTCATCAATTGCCGGCCCTCCTGCTGCATGTATCCGGTCCCTGATTCCATCCATCAGCCGTCAAGGATTCACTCCGGTCGTGGCTTCTATATCTCATTCTGCCACAGTTTTTCTATTAGCTTGCTCTACTTTTCACTTCATTGGGCCATCTATGGCTTACTCCATCTGGCCTTCCATCGAACCTGGCCTGTGTGCCACCTCATCCAGCTCACCTTCCTGTCATTGTCATCATGTACCAGCTGGGTCCAATGCTACCCCATTGACCTCCCTCCGTCCTTTGTCCTTTCATATCTCGCTTTCCAGTACCTGCCTTCATGGCATCAGTCCCTCATTGTACCTCAGCCATTCCTCCATTCCCTTCCTCAGCCTAGAGCTTATTCTCCTCCTGACTGTTGTGGATTCTTTCCATTCATGGCTTCTCTTCCTCATCGTACATCATCCGATTTGTCTTCCCTTGACCTCTGTCCTGAGCTTACCCTCTGGTTCCTGACATGCCTTCCTGACCTCGGAGTCTGCCTCCTTTCGAGGAGCATCACTGTTCATCACTCCATAGAGCATGATACCTTCGTTCAAGTTCCTCATCCTACCTCATCCAGTTTTGATCCTCGATTGCGCAACCTGACTTACCTCCGGTTCCAGATCTCCCTTCTTGGCCTCGAAGTCTCCCTCCTTTCAAGGAGCCTACTTCCTTTACTTCCTTCGTACAAGTTCATTTTCAAGTTCATTCCTGTCTCTTTCTCTTCCAATTCTGCACCGCCTAGGCTTCACTCCACCGTGACCTACTATCAATATTCCTTTTTGGGCATACCTACCATAACTCCTATGTCACCTATCAACCGCAGCCATCATGCCGCAAGTATCGAGTTCATAACTCCAGTCACATCGAAGTTCATAAATCATATAGAGTTCATCTATCCAGTCATAGTTCACTCAGCATTACCTCAGGTTTCTCTATTTACCTCGATACTCGAGCATTCCTATCATTGAACTCCATACTACATCACCAAACTACAACCTTAGGGTCTAATCATTGGGGGTTCTAATCGTTTGCATCGCATAATCAAGCATTCCTCTTCCACCTCAGTGTCTGCTCACTCACATCACTCAGTCATGCACATCACTCGCATTGCTCAATTAAGCCATCCTGCATTTTCATCTGTCTCATCAGCACATCTGGAATCTCCTCATGAGCACATTTGGATACCCCTTGCTCCTCTGACTTGTACATGGATCTACTTCCTCCCATCCTCACTCCAATGATATACTCTCTCCCATCGATTATTCGAGCATATCCTCCTTGGGTCCCTGCTACCTCATGTTCCTTATTTCTCCGTGCTTCTTTGGGGTTTTTTCCCCTATCCCATCGTCATCCTCCCTACTTATATCCTTCATCTATGAACCATTCTCTTTACCGACATATGTCCTCAAATCAAACGTCAGCCTAGAGGGAAGACGACCTAGGCCTTGGATCCCCAGAGGTTTCCTCCTAAAAGGAGCTTTCTCTCCTCCATGCCAATGGTCATAATATTAGTTAGAGTTAGTACTTTCTTCTTGTTAGTTAGTTAGGTTCTGCTGTTGGATGGAGGCGGATGGTGGCTTTCCCCTCTCTCCTTAGGAAGTTAGCCCTTCTCTTCACAGAAATTATTCATCATCCTCGCCTCTTTGATGTTTGACATCTTTAGGTATTCTTTTTAGGCTTCTTCCTAACCTACTTTTACCCACATATCATTCTCGGCACCTGTGGGGGGTCCTCTAGGGTTCCTTGTGTCATACTCCTACAAGGTGGTATATCCCATGGATAGAGAGGCAGAAAGCCACAAAGAAAACTCGTTACACAAGTATTATCTCATATTATCTCATTCAGCTGCATAAGCACATCGAATGGGAGGGCTTTAAGCCTGAGGTTGATGGGTAGCACTCATCCTCCCCATCGAGCTTAAAGGTCACTACACACTGGGCTTTGCCAGGATTCTTTTCGTTACGGACAGAACTGCTCCTCCTGTCCATGTTTTCTTGCTGTCCCAGTGTTTTTGCCTTTCCCAGATTGGTGTGCTTCCAGCACCTCCGGCCACCAGCTCGCTCCATCCGTGCTTTGCTGCTCAGCCATTGGCTTGTTCCTCCCACTGGCTCTGCGGCTCTCCTCCTTCCCTGCTCCTGTGCTCATTCTTGCACCACACGCATGCATCCTCCTCTCATTTTGCCTGCTCGGCTCTGCCAGAGCTCTGTGTTCCATCCCTTTATTTTCACCTGTTGCCCTCGCTTGCTTCCCCCCGCTGTCTGCTTTGCTCCTCACCTTCTGGATTCATTGCCTGCTTTTGTTGTTTCTGCTCCTCGCCTTCTCCCTCATATTCAGAGCACCGCGCTGACCCTTCTCGTTCCCAGTGGGGAACCATTCCAGCCCACTCGTGCCATTTTTCAGAGGCTCCTTCTCATCGCTCCTGCCTCACAATTCTTTCCTCCACTTTGCCCATTTTGTTTTTAGGTCAGCAGGCATCGCTGAACTGGCATGTTCTATCCCGGGCCCTGCTGCTGTCCACTTTCATGGCTCGCCCTGCACCGTGCTGTTATCTCTTTGTTCCCTTGGCTTCTGCCTTGGTCCTGCCACCTCCTCATCATGAGCTCCCTTCCTATCAGTGCCTTGGCACTCCTTTCTCGGCCGTGTTGCCTTGCTGTATGCCTCTCTGCATTTGGAGCACATCTCATTCCCCTCCCGCTTCATCTAGGGTTGCTTCCCTCCCTATCGCATCCATTCTGTGCCGCCGACTGTTCATTCCATTCAGCGTTGCCTCGCTCGGCCATGTATGCCATTGTTCTGTAACAGTACCGCTTAGCTCATGTCCATGCTGCTTTGGTGTATTGTTGTTCATGGGCAGTGGAAGGTATGGGATGCACCATCGACCCTCAGCCAGAGTCTGTGTTCCTGCTCCTGTCTCCCTCATTGTGCACCTTTTACTTTCTCATCCATTCTCAGTTTGTGTTGTCTCAGCCTGGCTTGCATACCTATCCACCTCTCTGCATTGTTATTTTATGGATTCAATTGTCTGGGACTTGTGGGCCCTATGTAGTTCATGATTCAGACTGTTTCTTTTTACTTGGTTGCCTGATTTCCCAGTTCATGTGTCCGATACCAGCTCTTCCCTTACGGACATCAGTGCCCCTGTGTGGAGCAAGGATACTTCTCCGTATGTGGATATGAGCACTCTGCGAAATTCATTGCAGTTGAAGGGTATGTTTCTGTGCATGAAGGTCTACCACTGCACCTGCTCTTTGAGTGTCAGTTCTCTGTGTGGGTACTGGCTGTTGTCAGGCTTGCCTGGTGCTCTGCTGCTTCGCTTTGTGCTTTTGCATTCTCCTGTGCCCCTTCATACCTTTTGCCTCTGTCTAGGCCCTCCGGGTCCACTTCCTTGTGGATCTTCGCCATCAGTCATTGCATAATCAACCCTCGTCCAACTTGGGAAGTATTTTAATGACTGCAATGCAGGTGCTCACTTGTTTTGCTCATTGTGAACTCTACCTACTGCTTTTCTGTCTGGCCGCTTGCTCTGCCATCCACTTCATTGGTTGTCTCTAGCATCTGCTTTGCCTCTACCTGCTCATCCGATTCAATCCCTACCATCCTGCATCCTTTCCTACCTCACTTTGAAGTCCCTGACTTCATGGCATCGATCCTCATTTCCTTCCTCCGTTCCTGTGTTGTCTTCCTCAGCTGCATTTGGTATGTCTTTTTGGGCATACCTATCTTTACTCATATACCCACCTCATCAATTGCCGGCCCTCCTGCTGCATGTATCCGGTCCCTGATTCCATCCATCAGCCGTCAAGGATTCACTCCGGTCGTGGCTTCTATATCTCATTCTGCCACAGTTTTTCTATTAGCTTGCTCTACTTTTCACTTCATTGGGCCATCTATGGCTTACTCCATCTGGCCTTCCATCGAACCTGGCCTGTGTGCCACCTCATCCAGCTCACCTTCCTGTCATTGTCATCATGTACCAGCTGGGTCCAATGCTACCCCATTGACCTCCCTCCGTCCTTTGTCCTTTCATATCTCGCTTTCCAGTACCTGCCTTCATGGCATCAGTCCCTCATTGTACCTCAGCCATTCCTCCATTCCCTTCCTCAGCCTAGAGCTTATTCTCCTCCTGACTGTTGTGGATTCTTTCCATTCATGGCTTCTCTTCCTCATCGTACATCATCCGATTTGTCTTCCTTGACCTCTGTCCTGAGCTTACCCTCTGGTTCCTGACATGCCTTCCTGACCTCGGAGTCTGCCTCCTTTCGAGGAGCATCACTGTTCATCACTCCATAGAGCATGATACCTTCTGTTCAAGTTCCTCATCCTACCTCATCCAGTTTTGATCCTCGATTGCGAAACCTGACTTACCTCCGGTTCCAGATCTCCCTTCTTGGCCTCGAAGTCTCCCTCCTTTCAAGGAGCCTACTTCCTTTACTTCCTTCGTACAAGTTCATTTTCAAGTTCATTCCTGTCTCTTTCTCTTCCAATTCCGTACCGGCCTTCTAGGCTTCACTCCACTCGTGACCTACTATCAATATTCCTTTTTTTGGGCATACCTACCATAACTCCTATGTCACCTATCAACCGCAGCCATCATGCCGCAAGTATCGAGTTCATAACTCCAGTCACATCGAGTTCATAAATCATATAGAGTTCATCTATCCAGTCATAGTTCACTCAGCATTACCTCAAGGTTTCTCTATTTACCTCGATACTCGAGCATTCCTATCATTGAACTCCATACTACATCACCAAACTACAACCTTAGGGTCTAATCATTGGGGGTTCTAATCGTTTGCATCGCATAATCAAGCATTCCTCTTCCACCTCAGTGTCTGCTCACTCACATCACTCAGTCATGCACATCACTCGCATTGCTCAATTAAGCCATCCTGCATTTTCATCTGTCTCATCAGCATCTGGAATCTCCTCATGAGCACATTTGGATACCCTTGCTCCTCTGACTTGTACATGGATCTACTTCCTCCCATCCTCACTCCAATGATATACTCTCTCCATCGATTATTCGAGCATATCCTCCTTGGGTCCCTGCTACCTCATGTTCCTTATTTCTCCGTGTGCTTCTTTGGGGTTTTCCCTATCCCATCGTCATCCTCCCTACTTATATCCTTCATCTATGAACCATTCTCTTTACCGACATATGTCCTCAAATCAAACGTCAGCCTGAGAGGAAGACGACCTAGGCCTTGGATCCCAGAGGTTTCCTCCTAAAAGAGAGCTTTCCTCTCCTCCATGCCAATGGTCATAATATTAGTTAGAGTTAGTACTTTCTTCTTGTTAGTTAGTTAGGTTCTGCTGTTGGATGGAGGGATGGTGGCCCAGCTTTCCCTCTCTCTAGGAAGTTAGCCTTCTCTTCACAGAAATTATTCATCATCCTCGCCTCTTTGATGTTTGACATCTTTAGGTATTCTTTTTAGGCTTCTTCCTAACCTACTTTTACCCGACACATTCATTCCCGGCACCTGTGGGGGTCCTCTAGGGTTCCTTGTGTCATACTCCTACAAGGTGGTATATCCCATGGATAGAGAGGCAGAAAGCCACAAAGAAAACTCAAGTTACACAAGTATTATCTCATATTATCTCATTCAGCTGCATAAGCACATCGAATGGGAGGGCTTTAAGCCTGAGGTTCGATGGGCGGAGCAACTACGTCACTCCCCCATCGAGCGTAAAAGGTCACTACATCCTGGGCTTTGCCAGGATTCTTTTTCGTTGCCCACCATCCACCCCTCTTCCTCCAGTGGCTCGTCTCTCTTCCCTGTGGGCTTCTGCCTACCCTACCTTTAGCCGATGCATTCATTCCCAGCACCTGTAGGGAGGAGCCCTCCTCTAGGGTTCCTTGCGTCATACTCCTACAGGGTGGTATCTCCCACGAATAGAGAGGCGGAAAGCCACAAAGAAAACTCAAGTTACACAAGCACTATCTCATATTATCTCATTCAGTTGAGTAAGCACATCGAACTGTATGTTCAGTTTCTGAGATGTGAAGCAAAGACATTGAGAGTGCCCTTGTGTGTGGCATGTATTTTTTATTTTTACTGCTGTGTTTTACAGTTCTTAGCAGTGTTGTTATATCCATGTAAAAAGAAACAGTATAAAACTATTCAGTTTTGCTTAAGGCTTATTTTGGGGGTCAAACTCTCAGCACATGTTAGCACAAATGATCTTTCGGGCTTGCCCCACTCAGAAGATCAGCACCCTTTATACAGCACTTCTTATACTGTATATTTATTTAGTGAACAACCACACATAACTTTTCTTTTACTGTGAAGCTGTTTCTTTAGTAATTTGTACTCACCCCAGCCCACTCTGCATTTACAATTCAAATTGCCAGTGTCTGTGAATGAGTCCCTGGACTAATGGAGTGTTCACAATCAAGAGGGAGAGAAAGAGAGAGAGAGAGAGAGAGAGAGAATGCAAGTTGTCTCAGTCATGGACAGTACAGGATGAGTACTGATCTTCAGTACTGTACTGTGATTGAATAGAATTTTTTTTGTTTTGTTTTTGTTTTTAATTGTCATATGAGCTGAAACTGTTGTAAAGGGCAGTGAGGTGATGGATGCTGTGAGCAGGCTATGGGGATAACTGGCAGGACCTTGTGGACTGCGGGACCAAGTGGTTCTGGCTTTTTGGCATGAAGGTTTAGACACTTTAGGATGGAGAACTGAAGTTACAGAAGTTAAGTTAGACTAAGAATGCTGTGTTTCAGCTTTCCCTTTCACCTCTCTGTGCTCATGCTGACATACCAACATTACATCCTGAAACTGCCAACCTGACAAGTAAGCCTACTTCAAGATTCCATCGACCCGACAACTGAACTCCTTTTGTCAGTTAGATTTTTTTTTAAAGAATCAGACACTAGTTGAATTGGAAACAAAACTGTGTATTTTTTTTTCATTGTGAAGAAAAGAGCACAATATTGACAGGAAAATAATATTCCATTATAGCAAGAAGATGAAACAGTCTTCCGTTTCAGTGTATTTCATGCAGAGCAGTGCAGTCTTGCTAGGAAGTTGCTTACCCCTCACTGTGTCACCTCTACTGCATGCTGATAAGTGGACATCCTCTCCGTCTGCTAACTGAATCGGTGAGTGAACGAGGTTGATTACCAAACATTAAACAACAAATTAATTAAACACACAATTTTATTTAAAAAATATCATAGTATGGGCAGCAGAAGCACAGTACTCTGGCTCTTATAATACAAAAAGAAAGGCTCAAGCCACTGGATCATTACATTCTGTTGAATTTGGAGAAACTGTTGTGCTTATATTCATAATTGGGTGCCTTGAAAACCAAGTCTGATACAGAAATCTCTGTTTTTAGGGATTACTGCCCTTGTGAGTTCCTGACAGTAAGGGATGTTGTGTGGGATGACCTACTGGAGGCTTTCTCAAAAGTTTCATATAAGCCTTCCACGTTTGGTAAAAAGGTTTTCATTTAGCGATTTAAAAAAGGAATGGACAGAAACAGTGGTCGGGACTAAAACAGAATGCTATGGATTCTGCAGTTAACTGGCAACAATTGCTTTTGAGACCGACCGTGATTTGATCTTATGGTTAAAACAAATGCTAAGCAGTTTGATGCTCTAGGGTAACTAACATACTAGATGCCAGCACAGTAGACCTATTGGACTATCAAGTCTGCTCATGCTTCAGTACCTTGATTGGGTACCATAGCCCTCTATCTATCATAGCTGATTCTATATCTACTATGTACAGTACTGTGTATATGCTGGCATAAGCAGAATGTCATCTGTGTCTGTGTTGGGATCTCATAGGTAAGAGAAAAATGTTCATATTTTTCCAAATTTTAAATGTTTTTTCTTGTATACAGTTGGTGGATTGAGAATGAGGGGATTGCTGCCTGCTTGAAACTGTGGGATTTACATGCTTGCTGTTGGGAGCAGGATAGTCACCACATTTGTTCTGTGGTGAATCACATCTGGTGTAAATTTAACTGTGTTTATATAGTTTGGCATTTGTGTGTGCCTTTTGCAGGGGGGTGTCTTTGTGACCAAGGGTTTTTGGCTTGTTGCTGTGGTGGCCTACTAATTATGATGTATTGGGATTTTGTTTGTCACTGTTTGGTGGACTTTCTGTACTGCTGTTTTCTTTTCGTTTCTTTTTTTGTTTATTTGTTTAAGCATTCTGAAAGGCATTGTTTAGCCAGAATCCAGCTGTTGCTAAGAAATCGCTTTTCTGGCATAGCGTTCTGGTTCTAATAGAACATGAAGTAGCAGCCTGCTAAGTTTTAGAAAACTGAGATTTGCTTTTAAAGCAGCAGTACAAAACAAAATATTTTTCCACAGAGCTGGTTTTCAGCTACTGTTAATAACAATATTAGCATACATGTTAAACTTGCCTTTGCAGATGAGCACAATGTATTTTATTTATTTTCTCAATCCCAACCCTTGTCAGGTCTAAAATGATATTTCAAAGCCAAATGTGGTGTTCATCTTTTTTGTTGAGGAAAAAAAACTAAATTAGAACATTTATAGAAAAATCAAATGTTGGTTTTATGAAACCTTCTACACAGCGGAGTGTAAAGGAACAGATCAGCTGACCAAAGAGTTTCTGGAAGGGCTTCCTAGTCCAACACTCACAGAGGCACATAGAGCTTTTTTGGGCAGCACAATAACAACAAAAGAGGTAGTGCAGGCTATACGACTGCTGAAAAGGGGTAAGGCTGTAGGCCCGGATGGGTTTTGTGCTGAATATTATAAAGAACTTAAACAGGAGGTAGCCGAACCTATCAGAAATGTGCTGGAAGAGGCAAGGGGGGAGAGGGGTCTACCCAAGTCATGCTGTGAAGCAAATTTCTACGTTCTTCCCAAGTTGAACAAAGATCCAATGGATTGCTCCACATATAGGCCCATTTCGCTTCTAAATTATGATTGTAAGATTATGACAAAGTTATTAGCATTAAGATTGGAAAAATTATTACCCCTGATAATAAACCTGGACCAAACTGGCTTTATAGAAGGTAAAATGTTGTATCATAACATGAGAAGGCTACTGAATGTTATATGGTGGGGAACCAGGCATCTGGGTCAGGTCTGCGTTCTTTCAATGGACACTGAAAAAGCCTTTGACAGACTAGAATGGGAATATTTGATGAAGATTTGGGGGAAATTTGGTCTAGGAGAGAAATATGTACAATTAGTAAAGGCATTCTACATAACCCCTACTGTAAGAATACTCATTAATGGCTCACCCTCCAAGGAGTTTCGGCTTGGGAGGGCACAAGACAGGGGTGTCCTCTCTCTCCCCTCTTATTTGCAATAGCCATAGAACCACTGGTGATTAAAATTAGGGAAGATCCCCAGATTTGTGGAATATTGGATAGACGGGGAAAACAGCACACTGTCACTCTTTATGTGGATGATAACCTGCTCTTCCTCAAGCAGCCCAAACAATCGGTGCCTGCTCTCCTGGGAATAGTAGACGCCTTTGCTAAATTTTCAGGATATAAACTGATCTTAAGTAAATCAGAGATTATGTACTTGAAAGACAGGAAGGAGAAGGAAAGGCTGAGCACATGGGACTTAAACTAGAGCAGCGAGCTTTCACATACTTAGGCATCAAGGTGAGGAGAGAACTGGGGGGGGGGGTGTATGAACTAAATTAAAGCCTCTGGTGGATATGGTCTTGAAAGACCTACAGGGATGGTGAGCACTCCCAACATCCTGGATTGGAAGAATAAATGTATTAAAGATGAATATGCTCCCCAGAATATTATATATCCTTCAAATGATGCCGATGGGACTTAAGAACAAAGACATAAAAATTCTAGACAGAGAGTTTGGAAATTTTAGCTGGCAGGGTAAAAAACCACAAGTCAATCTGAGAAGGCTGAAGGCGTCAAATGATAAAGGAGGCCTTAGCCTGCCGGATATAAAGGGGTATTATTTGGTCACCCAATATAGGTATGTGCATAATTGGATTAAGAGGTGAGGCAGCCACCTGGCTGGAGTTAGAAGAAACTGGATACCCAGGCCGCATAACAGCTTATTTAGGAGAGGGTGGGTTGAGAGCATATAAAAGGATAAAGAACCCAAACCCAGTGGTCATAGCTAGCTTAGAAATGTGGTCCAGTATCATGAAAAGAAGAGGTGCTAGGCAAGAAAACACTGTTCTGGTACCAGTAGCAGACAACCCAGAATTCCTACCAGGGCTGGGGGATGATGGATTTAAAATATGGCAAGATAGGGGAATTAGATGCATAGGGGATTTGACCTGCAGAACAGGGATACACTCATTTCAGGACCTCCAGACCGGATCAGGTATACCACCCTCACATCTTTTCAGATTCTTTCAGATAAGAAAATACTAGCAGAGCCTAAATAGGAATGTACATGACTACTCGGCCCTGGCAGAGGTGGAAAGAGAGATTTTAGGGGCAAAAGCGCAAGAAAAGGGTCTGATAGGTCGGGCAACTAGACTTGACAGGGTGTACTTTCAGGGAGAAACTCATAGAGCAAAACAGAGGTGGGAAAAGGACCTCAATATTATAATTGAGGACAGTAATTGGGAGTTAATACTGACTTCACATATGGGTGTGATGTTGTGCAACGAATACAAAGAAGTGCTCACACATGGAAATTAAATTTCAATATCACCAAGTGCAAGGTGTTGCATCTTGGTCGGGGAAACCCTCAACACAGGTACACCCTGGGAGGGGAGGTGCTGGAAGCCTCAACAGGGGAAAAAGACCTAGGGGTCATGGTGGATACATGTATGAATAACTCTGAGCAGTGCAGGAGAGCAGCTAGCAAGGCAAACAGGATGTTGGGATGCATCGAAGGGGATCACCTCAAGGAGCAAGGAAGTGATTTGCCGCTGTACAATGGACTGGTTAGACCACACCTTGAGTACTGTGTACAGTACTGGAGACCACACTTGAAGAGGACATACAGCTCCTGGAGAGGTACAGAGGAGGGCAACAAAGATGATACGAGGGCTAGGGATTTGACTTACGAGGACAGACTTGAGAGCTCTGCCTGTTTTCATTGGAGGAGAGGAGAGACAGGGGACATGATTGAGGTCTTCAAGTACCTCAAGGAAAGAAATAGGGTAAACATGGAGGGGATCTTTAGACTAAAGCAGGGAGGCATCACCAGAGGGCATGGTTTGAAGTTGGAAGGTGGAAGGGTGAGGGGAAAAGGAGGAGGTTTTCACTGAGAGGGTGGTGGACCCTTGGAATGCTCTACCTGGTGAGCTGGTTCAGAGATCCACAGTGGAGGGCTTTAAGAGAGGTGGGACAGACACAGAAAGTGGATGTATCAGATGATGGCCTGTCCCGGGGGGGTGGGGATGGATGATAGGGGTTTCTGGAGCACAAGGGATGGGAGGGTCTCTGCACCCAACTAAGGATCTAGGTTCGAGCAGACTTGATAGACCATAAGGCCTAATCTGCTGGCAAATAGTATGTTAGTATGTTAGTAAGTGCAGTACAAGTTCTTGCACCAACTGCATTATCCCCCGAATACTGTACATCAGTTTTACCCTGAAGTGTCACCTGCATGTGGGAAATGAGGAGGAACCAGAGGCACCTGGATGCATTATTATTGGGAGTGCCTGGGAATACAGGCATACTGGAGGGAGGTGGTCATGGAGCTCAATAAAATAGCAGAACACTCTATAGAAGTCTCCTCACATTCATTACTGCTGGGGGTGGCTGGGCAAGATCATAGGGATCGGGAACTACACTCTAGGCAGCTCAGGGTCCTTCTGGTAGTTGCTAGACAGGAGATACAAAACCTATGGATAACTAAGAGTGTCCCCACAGTGGAACAATGGAAAAAATCTCACCCTAAGAGCGTTGTCAGTGGATAGACTGACATATGTGTTAAAAAGACATGAGGAGAGATTCTTGAATAAAGGGGCAACATTCCTGACTACACTATCTCCAGGGGAGGCAGTGCTCCTGAGGAAGGGATGGGTATCTTAATGCCATCAATCTGATCCTAGAATAAAAATAAACAGAGACTACAAACAAGATAAATCAGATAACACAGAGATCAATGAGTTATTACTCTGCTTGACAACAAATTGATATGTGTTATAATTGGATAGACGAATGTATTTGGAACTGAGGCAAAGCATATTTCATACTTCTCATTGTAGTTTTTAGTTTTTGAGTTAGTTTTTTTTTATTAATTTTGTCTTACTATTAATGTGCTATACTTGTATTTGTCAGGGTCTGATACTAATAGGTGTGGTTGTGAATGTATTTATGCAACCCCTCATTAAAAGGGGAGAGGTGAACTAAGATTGTTACAGCAACCAACATGTAACAATTGTATGGCATCTGGAAACTCATAATAAAAATGTGATACAAAAAAAATTGTTGGAATTCAAAAATTATACTACCAAATAAAACTGGAAGATTCCTGGATTCTTTGACAGTGAAAAAAAGGGAAGGTCAATTTGTTTGCTAAATTTTAATGCACTGCTGCATTAATATGTGGATTATAGACTCACTGTTTCTGTTCTGTGTCACCTCCAAACACTTGGACTTAACTGTGCGAGAGAAATGGTTTTAACCTTTACCTAACAGACTGTGTATTAAAATATTGTACTAGTTTAGGAATGTTCTTACTATATTACCTATTGTAAACTCTACTTGATTAGTCACTTTAGAGCTATGAACATACGAAAATTGCCAGCAGCAAAAGGCCATCATGATCTATCTAGGCTGCTCATGAATGCAGCTAGCTCCCTATTCAGCAGCTGCCCCTCCCCTTACTTCCCTTTACCCTTCCTTTGCCCTGTCCCACCCCTTCTTGAAGCATTACACTGTGGTACATGCCACCATTTTAGCTGGTAGTGCGTTCCACTTTGCCAACACCCTGTCCATTAAGAAATGCCTCCTCACCTCCCTCCTGAATCTGCCCCCCTCCAATCTCATGTCATGGCCCCTAGTGTCTCTCCCCACCCTCCTCCTGAATAGACCCTCTGTGTCCATTTCGATTATCCCTTTCATGTTTTTGAAGGTCTCAATCATATCCCCCCCCTCCAGTGTGTACATGTTTAACTCTCTTAGTCTGACCTCATATAGCAATTCCCCCAAGTCCTGTATCATCTTCACTGCCCTATGCTGCACCCCCTCCAGCAGCCTAATGTCCCTTTGTGGGTACGGGCTCCAGTACTGCACGCAGTATTCCAGGTGGGGTCTAACCAACGATCTGTGCAACGGTAGAATAACCTCCCTTCTTCTCAAGGTAATTCCCCTTGCAATGCACCCCAGCATTTTGTTGGCCATTGCTGCTGCTTTCTGCATTGTGTGGAATTATTCATTGCTCCTGTGATGAGCACCCCAGATCCTTCTCCTCTTCTGTTACCTCCAGCTGCACTCCCCCCAGATGGTAGCTTCTCCTAGGAATTTTTGTTCCGAAGTGCAGCACCTTGCATTTTTTTGCATTGAACCCCCAGCTGTCATCTGTCAGACCATGCCTCCAGCCTTGCCAGATCCTCCTGTAGCCCCCCCCCCCCCGGTTGTCCACCACGGCTCCCATCTTGGTGTCATCCACCGATAGGCTGATTTTGCCGCTGATGCCCTCCGAGATGTCTGCAATAAATATGGCAAACAGCACTGGGCCCAAAACAGAACCCTGTGGAACACCACTTGTCACAGGCTTAGGTGATGAGTAATACCCACCTGCCACCACCCTCTGCTGCCTATTTTTTAGCCAGTTCTCCAACCACCCCACCAGTTTTGCTCCCGCCCCTGTGCCCTGTAGCTTGATTCCAAGTCTCCCATGTGGTACTGAATCACAGGCCTTACTGAAGTCTAGGTACAGGACATTCATCGCATGGCCCCTGTCAGTTTGGCTAGTCACCCAGTCAAAGTATTCCACCAGGTTGGTCTGGCAGCCCTGCCCTTGACGAAGCCATGCTGCCTCCCATCCCGCACGCTGTTCACCTCCAGTAGTGCCACTAGCCTATCCTTTCGGATGGTCTCCATTAGCTTCCCCACTATGAACGATAGACTTACTGGTCTATAGTTCCCCGGTTCATCCTTGGGTCCACTCTTGTAGAGGGGAACCACGTGAGCCAGTCTCCAGTCCTGTGGTATGCATCCTGTGTCTAGAGTTGAATTAAATAAGTCTGCCAAGGGTCCTGCCAGGACCTCTGCCAGCTTCTTTAGCACTCTCAGAGATACTCCATCCGGTCCCGGGGGCTTAGCCTTGGCCAGGCTTATTGTATGTACATGTGTTACTTCTGATTATTAAAACTAATACATTTTTAATTACAAAAAGAATGTGGGTTATAGTAAGATTTGATACAAGTGAAATGTATGTTACTACAACTGCAAAGACCACTCTTATGGTTGTAAGAGTGGTCTTGCATGCATTTCTAGGGTATGAGAACCACGAACCAAAGGTGATTGGCTCTGATACCCTAAGAATGTGAGACCACTCTTACAACCATAAGAGTGCTCTTGGCCAGATTTGTTTAACCTGGCCAAGGAACCTCTGCCACGGAAGATTCAAGTGGACACCAAAATTCATGGAGTACCATACAGTAAGACCCAACATAAAGTTACAGCATATGCTGATGATGTGCTGCTTTCCATGGATCACTAGACTGAAGCAATCTCTCAGCAGATTGTTATCACTGCTATAGTTCTTTGGTCCTCTCTCTGGTTACAAACTGAATCTTACTGAGTTGGAGATAATGCCCCTTAGCCATCTCTGGAATAGACGTGAGGTAGCAGACCTCAGTTTGAAGTGGTGCACCAAGCATATTCAATACCTTGGAATAGCTTTGTGTCCTTCCATGCAAGCAACGATGATCTTCAATCTCCAAACTCTTTTTGCAACTCTTACAGCCATCATAGATAGATGGAACAAGTTGTCACTTGCTATGGGTCAAAGAATTTATTCAATCAAAATGAATGTCCTTCCAAGAATTTTGTTTGTTTTGGGTATGCTCCATGGCCCCATACAATCAGAATGGATCAAAAGAGTATAACATATGCTCAACAACTTTATTTGGGAAGGACAGAAGCCCAGGTGTGCTGTACAGAGACTGGCACGATCAACTGAACATGGAACCTTAAAGTACTGGATATTTAGTTATACTGTTATGCCACGCAATTGCCAATAGCAAGTTGTTTGACCACTGGTCGCAGTGACACCTCGCTTTACATGTACACCCTGGTGTGGGTGGAGATTGAAAGAGCTATTTGTCAGTTTGTCATGCACTTAACTTAAATATTTCTTTAGCATAGTGCTCATTGCTCTCTACCCTGAATACATGACCAATGTATTATTCTCATGTATCTCTTTGTAAAGTACTGAAGGCCACAGGAGTTACCTCCAAATATGTTCTTACCCAACCTCTTTGGGGCAATAACAATTTCAGAATCAATTACTGCCTAATTGACCATACGCGTTGGAGAGAACAAGGTATTTTAACTCTGTCACATCTGGCTGCAAATGTGAAATTCCTCACCTTTAATGAACTACAGGCCACTTATGACCTCTGTCCCAGTGATGCCTATTTTCTACTTCAAATTCAGCATGCTGTAAAAACTCTCATTAGGGTCATAGATGCCTGGAAAATACCACAGATGAATGACTGAAATAATTACTTAAGCTCCTGCAAGAAAGTGGCTCCACTTCACAATGGTGTGCTGTATTGATTCATAAATTATGATTATTTGTTTATTTATTTATTTATTATCATCTCAGATTAAAACCTTTGGGCTAAAAGTTTATTTACAGAGATTCCACGTCATGTAAGGAAAATGTATGCAGTAAACGTAAAGAGATATTACAGTTGATAACATACACTACAATCAGTTCAGTAAAAAAGACATTACAATTGATTACATAAAGGATCAAATACCAGTTCTAGGTGTATACAGGAGAGGTGGTCATAGGAGTCCATGATATTAACCTTGGTAGTACAGAGGAGAGTAGGGGAGTGGGGAATGAGTAGAAGGAAGGAAGAAATGGGGGTTAAGTAGGCCAGACAAGGGATAGTGGGATAGTTGCAGGTAATTAGGTAGTGTTAAGATTTGTATGTGGAGTTGAAAGGGGTGAGGCAGAGATGGGGAGGATCAGCCCAGAAGGACATTATCAGCACGTGGAGGAGAGGAGGAGTAGTCAAAGGGGTGATCAAGGAAAGAGTAGGCTGTGGTTAGTGTTAAGAGATAAGCACTGTGCAAGGTGTGGCATGGCCGAAGGCAATAAAATTTGGTGGAGCCCCACCCTCAACAAGGATGCCTCCCAGTGGAACTGGAATGCCATCTGGGAGTTCTCTAGGTGAGCAATTTCTATACAAGACCCCGAAGCTTCAACAATTCAAGATTATTAACAATCTGTATTACACCCCTGTGCAATTGTTTCAGATTAAAAGATGATATTCTCCCTTGTGTCTCAAATGTAATAAGGATACAGGCACTTTATGGGGCTGCTCTGCAATTAGAATCTTTTGGAGTAAAATTAAAAGTAAACTTCACATCTCACTATGGTTATGTGACGGTTTTACCCCAGAGATCTGCATCTTAGCAAATGTATTTAATGAAGATATTGCAGAAAACGGGCATTATAGCATCTATCTAATTGCTAATGTGGCAAAATGGCAAATCCTGAAACTATGGTTGGACAAGAGGACACCAACTTATCATGAATGGCTTCAGGACCTTCCTGAAATGCTCAGCTTGGAAAAGATAGCACATAGCCTATGGAATGTTTATGCTGCATCTTCAGAAATGTGGTCAGCTAGATGCTTTGTGTACCATCACTAATGACACAAATTAATACCACCCATCGTACCAGGAGATACCCTTACCATTGCTCCATGGATCATTGCTGTGCAACATCCTCAGCTCATTCCCATACGTATATTCAGTCGTTTGTATGTAATTAATCCTGGGGCTCTCCTGAAAAAGGAGAACTCTGGTTCCAGTGGGCTTACCTGGTTATCAAAATGAAATCAATCAATAAATAAATAGTGGCCACAGCCTGAACAGTCATCCCTACTTGAGGCTATATGCTTTATTTGCTCAATGCAATGACACATACCCTGAGTGTAATATCTTGTTGATAATGTGACATTTGTTGAGTTGGTTCCATGTTGCAGACTATTACGCTCACATCTGAAGTGTTAAGTCACCAGGTAATATTTGCCACACTCTTCTCCTAATAGTTCCCATTTGTGGGTTGGTTCATAAATATCTTTTTTATATAATCTTATTGTTCCCCTATAGACTTCTTGTTTAGATTTTATAACTGTACCATTTTGATGGTTATGTTATTTATTGTTACCTGATAGTTCATGCATGTTTTTTGTTTATTATCTATGTTTACCACTTGCTGTTCATTGTTTTATTCTTAGTGGCATTTTATTCAATTGATATTGAATGTTTAGATGATTGTTGTTTGTATATTTTGGTAAAATTGGAATAAAATGTTTTGGAAAAAAGTCTCAGCTGAGGTATTATTGATCAAGCTCAATCAATAACATATTACATTTTTAAAAAACCTTGCCTGAATGTGTCTTTTCCAAGGCAGCTGCATGTGAGACACTCTTCACAGAATAAGAGTGTCTCACACACAGAGGAAAGGAGCACTCTGATTGGTCAGGAGCACTCTCTTGATCTTTAATAGATATTTATATATTTTTTGTATGAGGGAGTAAGTATGGGGTGATAGGAAGTACTCCATATATAACAGAACTCCATATATAAGGTAACCTTTATGGTTCTAGTCTAAGGGTACTAGGCAGACAAAGGAATGCAAGTTATTAATAATGATCTAGGGTTACCATAGGATCAGTTTGGAGATAAGATATGGTGGCGAGGTAGTCAGTTGTGGGGACTATGTGGCACTCTTCTCCAGTGTTATGCACTGGAGGGGGGGACACTGCCCCATCTGCAGGACTTTTGCAGAGCCCCATTCTTAGCTGCTAGCAGCAAGAGATGAGATATCTTAGCTGTAGCTCTGGCTCAGGTGGGATCCACCATCCCCACTTGCCTACTCACACAGAGGCCTACTGGCCCAGAGGGCTGGAGGGTGGTGGTGAAGGGGAGTGGGAAGGGTGTCAGGGGTGGCCACAAGTGGTTTGACCAGTCTTACACCATCCAGACAGCAGATGACTTTACACCCCTTGGGGAGGCTCAGGTAACTGGCTCTGTTGAGTCAGTTAGAGGAAATTGGCAGGATGACTTGTTGGAACCCGGTGGGAGTGAGCAGGAGGAAGTCAACAAGAAGTATCTTAGAGATTGGGGACTCAGTGATTAGAGGAGTAGAGAGGATAGTGGGAAGGGGAAGGAAGGGGAGTGAAATGGTGCATTAGCTGTCAGGTGGAGAAGAGCAAGGGGGAGCTGGGGGTTCTGGTACACTTAAGCGCTAACAATCTGATGAACCAGCCAGTGGAAGCAGTGAAGCAAAACTTTAAGAGGTTGGGGGGGACAGAATGAAGGCTCATTTGGCTTCCCTGGCTTTCTCTGAGGTCCCCCCATGTAGAATAGGGGGAATGGGAAGGACAGAGTAAGGAAAGAAGAGACTGAGTAGTTTAGTGGATGGTTGAAGGAATGGTGTCGTAAGGAGGGACATCACTATGTGAGGGACTGGGGGGCTTCTCGGACAGTAGTCTCTTCAAGTGTGATGACCTTCACCTGATGAGAAGAGGGGGGCAATGTTCTGGGGCAGATGTTTGATGTTTGCATTGAACAGTTGGACTGTCTGGGAGATGGAGGTTAGGGGAACCACTCTGAAGGGAGCGCAGGTGGGAAACCTAGTTGGGGCTTCCCTGAACAGGGGACTAGTAGCAGCAAGGTGGGTAACAGCAGGGTTAAAGTTCAAATTAGTTTAGATGACGAGACCAATGAGGGAGAGTTGACAAAGTCTACATTCAGCATGAAAAATTAAAATAATTAAGAAGACTAGGGAAGAAGTGAGAAGGAATAGGAAACTGCAAGAGGGAATGAGGCAAAAGATAGAAAAGGGTCTGCCTTAATGCCAGGGGTCTGAGAAATAAAATGAGTGAGCTCCAGGCAATGGTGGCAGATACTGCGATGGACCTAGTAGTCATCCAAGAAACTTGGGCCACAGAGAATAATGATTGGACCTGACAGTCCCAAGCTACACCATGTTTGTACATAACAAAGGAAAAGGTAAAGGTGGAGGCATAGCCCAACATGTCAGAGAAGGAATAGCGGCAGAGGAGGATGGAAACATCAGGGATGGTAATAGGAAAACAGAATCACTGTTGGTTCAGCTCACAGCATCCTCAGGCAAGAAACTACACATAGTGTGAGCCATTGACCTCCAGGACCAGGGGAGGAGAGTGATAAGGAGCTAGGAGCACAACTAGAAGGGGGGGATGGCACAGGGGAAGGTGGTGGTGGGAGATCTAAACCTGTCAGATGTTGAATGGGTCATTCCAATGGCCAGAAACTGCAGAAGTCAGGTCCGGCTGTATACGTTTCAGGACTGCCTGCTTGTGCAACTGGTTAGGGAACCCCCTAGGGAGGCTGCCATTCTTGATGTGGTGATCACCAACTCAAAAGTGGTAGGAGGAGTGAGGGTAAGGGAGCCACTAGGATTCTGACCATAACTCTGTATGGTTCAACATGGCCCTTGTGACAAGTAAACCCTCATCAAAAGGCAGAAGTCTTAGATTTTAGAAAGGCAGACCAACCGGATGAGAGAGCTGGTCTAGGACAAGTTAGTTGGAGTGGTCAGCACCAGGTATGTGGAGGAAAGATAGGGTAATCAAGCAGGCCATTCTCCAGGCAACAAAATTTTGCATGAAAATGGTAATCAAAAGAAACAGGTACAAGAGACAAATATGGTTCTCTGGAAAGGTCAGGGAGGCAGTGACAGCCAAAAAGAAGGCTTTCACCAGGTACAAGGAAAAACAAGTGAAGAAAGAATGGGGGAGTACCAAATAAGAACAAGAGAAACCAAGATGGTGGTAAGAGAAGCAAAGGCAGACACAGAAATACATATTGTGGAGGGGATCAAGGGAGGGGAAACAGTTCTTTAGATATACAGTAGTAGGGAAAAAAGAAAGAAAAGAGCAGGAATTGTTAAGCTAACAGAGGGAGGTATGGTAACGGAGGAGGAAGGGTAGAAAACAGCAATTCTTAATGACCAGTTCTGCTCTGTATTCAGTAAGGAAGACAAAGTGGCATTAAGGTGGCTGTAAGGGGGATCACGGAGATGAGGCAGCAAGTATTTACCAGTGAAAGCATTTGGAGAGGGCTAGCAGCCCTAAAGATAGATAAGGCCCAGGGGCCAGATGGGATGTATTTGTGGATGCTCCAGGAACTGGCAATGCAACTAACTGAAGCCCTGGTAGGACTATTCAGTAGCTCAGCTAAGACAAGGGTAGTTCCAAAAGACTAGAGGGTAGTGGGCATAGTCCCACTCCATGGGGGGACAAGAAGCAACTGGGCAAATACAGATCTGTAAGTCTTACCTCTAATGTGGGTAAACTGATGGAGACACTAGTCAAAAAGGTACTTGTGGACTACCCAGAGAGCAGTGGACTCAGGATAGAAAACAGTACAGGTTCGAGGCAGGGAGGTCTTGTCAGACCAACCTGATAGTATTTTTTAACTGGGTAACAAGGGTAGAGGATAAGGGCCATGCTCTGGATTTACTCTACCTCAATTTCAGCAATGCTTTCAATTCAGGGCCTCACTGAAGGTTGCTGAAGAAGCTAGAGGATCTAGGTGCAGCAAATAACATTGTTAGATGGGTGAGAAACTAGCTGGAAGGAGACAGCACAGAGTTATGATTAACAGAGTCAAACCTGAAGAGAGAGAGAGGTCACCAATGGGATGCCACAAGGATCAGTCCTGGGTCCAGTCCTTATCAATATGTTCATCAGTGACATGGGAGAAGGAATCCAGGGCAAGATGTGTCTCTTCACAGATGACACTAAGCTCTGTGGCAGGGATCACAGTGAAGAGGGGCTTAGGGCGATGCAATGAGACTTGAAAAGACTAGAGAGGTGGCCAGAGGTTTGGCAGTTGAAATGTAATGCCAAAAAGTGCATGTTGGTGCATCTAGGGAGCAAGAACCCCAAGAGAGAGTACTGGATTGGGGGGGGGTGTAAAGCTGGGCACAACTGAGGAAAGAGACTTAGGGTCATAATCAGTGACTCCCTAAAACAATCAAGACAGTGTAACAAGGCCTACAGTAAGGCAAACAGGATGCTGGGGTGTATAGGAAGGGGTACTAACAGCAGAAGGAAGGAGGTAAACCTGGAGACCTGGGTTTGAATTCCACAGCCCCCACTTGCATACTGTGTGACCCTGAGCAAGTCAGTTAACTTCCTTGTGCTCCCAGGTCACACCTGTTAACAAGCTTTCAGCTTAGTGTGTCTTTCTCCTGGTTAACAGAAAAAAAAAAGGTATTACTGTCTGTAGATCACTGGTAAGGCCCCACCTGGAGTACTGTGCCCAGTTCTGGCGTCTTCACCTATGGAAAGATAAGGACTGGCTAGAGACAATGCAATGTAGGTTGGGCAAAATGATTCAAGAGCCAGCAGGGCAGATCTTATTAGGATCTGCTCAAGGCACTGAACATGTACTCACTGGAGGCCAGACAAGAGAGATATGATAGAGACCTTCAAGCTTCTGAAAGGAATGAATAAGGTAAATTGTGAGAAACTATTTAGAATAACACTGAATCAAGAACATGGGGGGCATGAGTGGAAACTGACGGGGGGTTCAAGAGGCAAGTGAGAAAGTTTTATTTTACAGAAAGGGTGGTGGAGCCATGGAACAGTCTGCCAGCTGATGTGGTGGGTACCAAAACTATCAATGGTTTCAGACACGGCTGGGACAGAGTGAAGGGCTTAGTGGTTGCTCCGGGTGGTAGCCATAGGGTGGGGAGCATGGGGGGGGGATAGTATGGGTTAGAACCCTGTATGAACAATAAGTCCTGGGTTTGTTAGGTTTCATGGGCAGACTGGGTGGACCAATGGTCTTTTTCTGATGTCATTGTCTATGTTTCTGTGTTACTTATACTTCAAATATATACCATGGAGCACAAAAGAAATAACTTTTTATGTTATGGGATGAATTCAGAGAAAGCTGTGCCAGTTTTGCTCTCCCTAGCCTTTCAGAAGTCAAAATTGTCCTTAAAGGTTACATTGTATCAGAAACTGCATTCAGATGGAATCGGAAAAACTAAGAGTGAGGCCACTTGGAATTTGGACCTGGCTGAGATTGCTGAATTGGAAGAGATGGACCTTTTTTAGGAAATGGGCTAAAAACCTATTATTGAACTGAACGGATCTCTCTGGAACATAACAGCTGTGCAAATTATATGCCTGGAACATGAACACTCGTTGGCTGAAAATTATTTTTGGACTTAAGAGTCCTTCTGCCCGTCTAGTATTTTCATGTTGATTACCAACAATACCCTTACTAATTTTACATTACAGACACTCACAATATACTAATATTTGGCTCCCTTACTAATTTTCTTTTCTTCACCTTTGGATGGAACAACTAACTGACAGATAACTGGCCAGGAATTTAGTACACTCGCAGTTAGCAAACTGCAGAGGTAGTCTAAGAGTAGTGCCTAAAATCAACAAACGGATGCTACAAGAGAACAGATGTCCAAACTGTTGTTTTTTTTTTCTCTCTCCAAACCACATTCATACTCTAAAGCCTCAATGCTAGTGCAAGGCATCGTGAGTATGCAAATCATTGTGTAAGTCACGCTGACAAGGCTTTGCCAGAACAGACACTACCATATTAATAGAGTCGTATAACAGTACCTTAGGTCCAGTATAGGCTGAGACTGACAAACTACAGACATGTATTTTGGCCTGCTGGGATTTCTCAGTGTAGTGCAGACATTGTCTCAGACAAGTTCCAAGTCGGCCCCAAAGGCTTCAGGCACAGAGTACACCAAGAGCTAACATACTGCAGAATAATCTTTGTAATCCCTAAATTAAGTATCAATGTTCTAGCACTGCCTGTGCTGTCAAATTATTTGATTTAAATTTAATAATTCATTAAAACCTAAAATTGCTACTGCTGTTTCCTAATTGTTTCATTTTACTGCGGTACAGATTACCCATATCGTTGATCTTTCTTAAGTGGACAATTGTTTTTTTTTCCCTTTAGACTTATTTATGGAGACTTACAACATTTAGAAAGCCTTGTAAGCTTTTGTTTGCCTTATATAATAGGCAAGAAGGAAAGGAATTTGATTTTATATAGCACCTTTCATACAAAGTATACGTCAAAGCACTTTACAATCCAGGAGAAGGGAGAACATTGATACTGCTTTAAACACACAGGGAGATTTGAAGAGTACAGAGAGAGAGAGAGAGAGTGACAGAGAGAAATGATACATAGAGAATAATTCATGGGTAGGTATATGTAAGCAGAATTTTATACACACTCAGTCTCTGGGATGGTACATAAAACCTGAGAGCAAAGCTCAAGGATTTTATAAAAGAATCCCACTCCAAGGGTATGTATAAAATTCTGTCTTATACGTGGCTACCTTTTTTTTTGTTTGTTAAGTAAGTGCTGTCCAGCATTTTTATTAAGGGAGAGGTTCAAGGAGATGTACAGACAGTTCAGTTATGTGAACTAATTCTGGAACTCATAGTTCAGTTATGTAAACTTGAACTTCCTAGGAATCATAGGAATGATACTGAGCTAAATGGACTTACGTCCTATATGCTTGCCACTATCTCCTAATTTCTAATCTGGTTCATATACCTGTCCCATTTAGATTTAAAGTCAGTAATAGACTGACTAGCCACAACCTCCAACGGCAATGTATTCCAGTCATCCACCCTTTGATTAAACCACCATGTCCGTACTTTATTACTTTTAGCTGGCTGTTAACTGCATTGATGGGACCTAGTACTGTACATACTACTATTTACTTTTAACCCAGGTGTCCTAAAATCATCACTTGCCAAGCCTTATAAACCAAGCACATATCACCACGCTTTCTACGCTCCTCCAAGGAGTACATATTCAACTCCATCAATCTAGTTTCATAATTTTTTCCTACCGTATCGCAGATAACTCTTGTTGCTCTTTTCTGGACCCGCTCTAATAGAATTGAATCCTGTTTTTTAAAGGGAGACCACACCTTTGCTCCATACTCCATAATGGGCCTCACCAGAGACACATACAGAGGCATAACAACCATCCCGCTTGTGGATGACATATGCCTCAGTATGCAATTTAAGATTTTATTTCCTTTTTTGGCTATATTCTGACAGTGTGATGAAAATGTCATATTACTAGATACTGTTATGCCAAATCTCTTTCCTCATTTGTTATTTTTATTGGTATATTTCCTAATTTGTAGGATAAATTAGGATTTCTATTGCCCAAATGCATTATGAAACATTTATCTAAATTCAATGTCAATTTATATTTTTTAGTCCACATATCAATGTTATCTATTGCATCTTGTAAATTTGAAGTGTTTAATCTAATATTCACTTCTGCTCCAATCCTACAATCATCGGCAAACTTTTGCATCTATACAGATTTTTGTTTTAATTGAAGTGATGATGCATAAAGATTGAAGAGACAGGGGCCCAAAACCGATCCCTGAGGCACCCCACTAGTCACTCCCAAATTATCAGACTGTTCCCCTCTAATAATCACACACTGATTACGATCATATAACCAGTTTTGAACCCAATTAGTTATATATGAATTTATACTCAGATTTCTTATTTGTTGTATCAATTCGTAATGAGGAAGCCTGTCAAACGCCTTTGAAAAATCAAGAAACAGCACTCGACAGGGATACCATATCAGTCTATCCATAACGAGGGTTATAGAAGGCCAACATATTCGTCTGCCATGACCTACCTCCTACAAAGCCATGCTGAAATTCATCTGTAAGACGGTTTGTCTCTAAATGTTCTTGTATTATATCCTTTAACACCCCTTCTAAAATCTTTGATGGTATGGCAGTAAGGCTAATGGGTCTATAATTTGCAGGATCCATCTTATTTCCCTTCTTATATATTGGGACAACAATTGCTGATCTCCAGCATTCAAGTACCTCACCTATGTTCAGGGATTGTTGGAATATGTGTGTTAATGGGGGAGCTATTCTCTCAGCTAGCTCCTTAAGTACTCTTGGATGGAGTCCATCAGGACCTGAGGATTTAGTAGGATCTAATTGGACTAGCCGTTCTTTGATTTCTGTATAAGTTATTAATATACTTTTTGTTTGAGTCAGGGTCAAATCTTTTAATAGGATGTAAAATGTTATCATTAGAAAAGACAGTTGAAAAATATTTATTTGTAATATCTGCCATTTCTTTGTTATCAGATGTACTATCTCCATTTGTTTTTCTTCGTGGGCCTATAGTGTTAGAATTCCCTTTTATATTACTGATATAAGCATAGAAAGCCTTTGGATTTCCCTCTACCCTGTTAGCCAAACTTAATTCATAGTCAATTTTAGCCTTCCTGATTTGTTTTTTAATTTGATTTGTTATTTGGTTGTATTGATTTCTGGTTTTATATGATCTATTTGTTTTCCATTTTTTACAAAGTTTATGCTTTTTGTTAATTAGTGATCTAATTTTGTGAGTCCACCACTGTACTTTATTTCTCCCAGTATACTTTTGTTTTGTGGGAATATGTTCTAATTCTTGCTGTTTTATTTTTGTGGAAAATATATCCCATACTTCTTGCAGAGGTCTGTCACCAAACTCGTTTCTCCATTCCCATTTTGATAGATTTGCATTCATTTTATCAAAATTCGTTTCGCGAAGTCATAAATAATGGTTTTACCCCTTTGAATTGATACTGGTTCAGCCAATTTAAATTCTACTATAAAGTGGTTGCTTGTTCCTAAGGCAACAGTGGTCTTGCACTCATTCAAGATGTCTCCCATATTTGTCAAAACTATATCTAGTATATGTTCACCCCTAGTTGGCTCTGTTACACACTGAACTAAGCCTATTTGATCACAAACAATTTGAAATTCTCTCTCAAAAGGTGTTACCGCATACGATGTTCCCCAATCTATTCCTGGTAGGTTTAGATCACCTAGAATTAATACCCTATCTGTTGGATCTAGGGTCAACATGTGACCTATCAAACTCTTATTATGTTGTGAAGTGGATGATGGAGCTCTTGTTTGTTTTTAAACTGTAAATATTCAGCTGCTTTTCTGTGAGAGACACTAACTGTTTGAAATTGGAGGCAGTTGTATTACTGAACATACAGCTTCAGCACTATGAAGAAATACAAAATCACATGTACCCCATAATGTAAAGCATCATGGGAAGTATATTAAAATCCTCATGAAAATGTAGGCTGGTTCTGCTTTAAGCAGAAATGCATGGTGCCAAAAAGCCTCTCACAAAATCTCCAAAAAAAGGTTGAGGACAGAGAACAGAAAACATAGACACATTTCACCTACACAAAACTTATCAGTGTACCTCATCCATATCTGACCCCATGCAAAAAATGAACCAGCCTTTATGTGGTCTTATGAGTTTGGGTCATGGTGGGCCCAAAATAAGAAAGCAAGCTAAAAGGACAAAGAACTTCAACACAAAGGCACTGAATCATGGATTACCCAAAAAGGGCATTGGCAACAAAGCCAGGTTTCAAAGAAATACAAAATCACACATACCCCCATAATGAAAGCATTGTGGGGTGTATATGCAAATCACCATGAAAATGTAGGCTGGTTCTGCTTTAAGCAGGAATGCATGGTGCCAACTCACACAATCTGCAAAAGCCAAGAACAGACAGCACAGACACGTGTTTCGTCCTACTGAGGATTCATAAGTGTGCCTCCTCTGCAGCTCACCTTAGAAGAAATACAAACCACCCTTTATGTGGTAGTATGAGTGTGGGTCATGGTAGGCCCAAAAGAAAAAAAATCAAGCTAAAAAGACAAAGAACCTCAGCACAAAAGCAGTGAGGCAGTATGAGCTTGATTGACAGCTCACGGTAACACAGGACTAGTTGTAACCAAAATTTACAACACATTTAGCTATTGATAAAGCTGGCCAATAATTATAGAGAGGTTAAACAATTGGAGGTTAAATGATTGCACAGGGTCACACAGTGAGTAAGTGGGGGTTGTGGGATACAAACTTGGATCTCCAGCACTGCTGCTCTTTGCTCTAACCACTATGCCAAACTGCCTTCCTGTAGAAAGGAAAAATTACTGAAAAAAAAAAATAATGAAATTAATCACTTGGCTTGCTTTCATGTAAAGGGATACTACGCCCTCTTCCCAGGTATCAGCAAACATATTTTAGGATTGCTCACCTTCATTTAAATCTGCTTCTGTAGCTGGTTGTTTTGTACTTGTTTTTTTTGTACTATAAATCATGACATCATTCTTAGCCAAGTGGAATTGTTTATTCTAGTTATTGTTATAACCATAAGAGGGTATCTTAAGCATATAGTTCTAAAATTCTGAAGTTCTAAGTTCAATTGGCACAGTCCATTTCTCCCAAAGGGGATTCTCTAATATTTTGCAAAGTAAATCATTCTACTATTAAATTAAAATCCCATGTTTTTACACAAAGGTCGTTAACATGATTTATATGTTTACATGTACAGTTCCGGACTCTTATATATTTGTTTCTTCTTAAATCCTGTGTGTGCTAGAACTACTGAGCTCTGCTATACAGTTCTCTAACCCAGAGAACTTGAGAATGCCCCTTTATAACCATAGGAGACATAGTAACTCTACCTATAAACCCATACATATAACAAAATATGTATAACATCATAAAATATAATAAAAACCGAAACATAAAAGTGAAAAACTGTCCACACACTATACTGGCAAGTATCACACCCAAACATGTTTGTCTACCATCCATGGTCTACTCCCACCACTACCTCCTTCCTGAAACTTAGGACACACACACACACACACACACACAATCACACTCTCTCTACACAGATATAGCTGAGTATCATCAGTATACCAATGAAACTTCAGACTGTATTGCTGAATGACCTCTCCCAGCAGCAGCATATAGACCTCAGACAACATGGGTGACAATATTGAACCTTGATGGACCCCACAGTCCATGGCAGCAGGTGGCGAGGAAAACTCTCCTAGTACAATCTGCTACACCCTATTAGAAAGGAAGAACTCATTCCAATTCAAAAGAGTACCTCTGATTTCTCCCAAATTCCTCAGCTGAGATCATAAAGACCTATGGCCTTTAGTGTCAAAAGCTGCGGAGAAACTGAGGTGGACAACAATTCAATAGTTTCCACTATCTCTGGCCAAGAAAAGGTCATTTTGCACCCTGGTGAGTGCTGTCCCCATTCTGTGACACCTTCTGAACCCTGGCTGGAAAGGATCATAGATGGAAAACTTCTCCAGATGATTCTCAGCTGCATTACCATTGACTTCTTGATCACCATCCTTAAAAAGAGAAGGTTCCAGATAGGACTGTAGTTGGATTGGATTTCAGGGTGCAAATATGTGTTTTGAAGTAGGGGCTTTACCCAGTCCTCTTCAGTGCTGGGGTAAAACATCGTTCCTCAGGGAACACCTGACTATTTCTGTAATAACTGGGCCCAAGGACTCATGGCAGTCCACCAGCTGAGTTGGTCCAGGGTCTAGCATACAGAAAGTGGGGCACAGCTCTAAGATCAACCAGAGGACCTCTCCAGTGGGTGTTGACTGAAAATCCTCCCAGACTAATGGAAGACCGTGGCTAGTCAAAAACTGCACTATGCTGGGCCTTGACAGCTCACATGGATAAACCAGTGACTAAAAAGAGAATACCATATAAAGGAAGAACTGACCAAACTCCTTATGTATTTTTAACTACAAGAATCCCCCAGACACAGACAGATAAGATGTAACAGTCTGTCTACATTGTGGAAGAGATGAGCAAGTCTGTTCCTCCCTGCAATGATCACCTTGACAGTAATGCTACCTTTCTCAGCATAATTGCCCCCTGATACTTCTTAAAATAAACCCTCAGGCTTAGTCGGTCCTCCACTGATCTTGATCTCTTCCAAGAATGCTGCAATCCCACCCTTTGGCATCCTGAGCTCCTCACTACATCAGGTGGAGCTCTGGTGGAATACTCTCAGGCATGCATGAAGCGGTGATGAAGTCAAGAGCTGCTGTGATGGTCATGTTATTGGCCCCCACCACCTCCTCATCACCCTCAGCATGCACCTGCAGCATACTCATGAATCCCAATACTGCCAAC
Organism: Neoceratodus forsteri; assembly: GCA_016271365.2. Lineage (NCBI taxonomy): Eukaryota > Metazoa > Chordata > Ceratodontiformes > Ceratodontidae > Neoceratodus > Neoceratodus forsteri. The sequence continues at coordinate 1,098,732,448 of CM028129.1, read as the reverse complement.
AGCATTGATGGCTCCAGATTATGTAAAAGCCCGTATTAATCAGACTAACTCCACTGTAGGGGTTGTTCCTACTGTGGGGGGCCCTGATTAGAAAACTCACAGTATGGTGATCCAACTATGCTATCGATCAAGCCCCAGTGGGGAAACCTTGCCCAAGGTGTGGCTCATCTGGTGAGTCACAGAGACAACTACCTATGTGAAGCCCAACAAACTGTACTCATTTGTTGGAGGAATTGCTGTCCAGGCACAAGAGAGTTATTGTCAACATGTATACAAAAGGTATTTATTGTTTTTATTTATTTAGTTTTTGTTGACCGGATAAGTGCACTAGACAAATTCTGCCTATTTTCAGGCACGACCCGAGGAGGGGGATACAGATGAATGCCAACAGACTTTGAACCAGATTAAGCTGTTGGTGGTATTTTAGTTTATGGGGGGAAATTTGGCCAGAGCACCGGGGATATTCCCCTACTCTTTTCGAGAAGTGCCATGGGATCTTTAATATCCACCTTAACTACCACCAGAACAGGCAGATGGGACCTTGGTTTAACGTATCACCTGAAATACGGCACCTCAGGAGTGCAGCACCCCACCCTCATGCTGCACTTCAGTGTCAGTATTGGGATATTAACCCAAGTGCCTGGTGTGGGGATAGAACCACAGCCTTCTGATCTCCCGGCCTCAGAGGCGAGTGTGCTACCTGCTGAGCTACTGACATAGACAAATCATCCAACACTACTAACCACCTAGGGTATTCCAATATCAGGCAGGTGACAAACTCCCCAAATTCTTGCAGAAAACCCCTCTCATACCCCAGAGGATAATATGCAAAAAGGATCCTGCTCCCCCACACCTATGTCACCCCTAACAACTACACATTTAAATGTCCTGACTTCACCCACTGGGTGTGCTGCTAGCTTCAAACCATAGCCAAAGAACTGACAGCAGTCAGCAGATGGCTACACGCCCATGATCCTGCCTCACGCAGTGCACCACTGAGTACTCAGATGAAATAGACGACCCCAGCACCAGGCTAGAATCATCAGTCTGTTGAAGAATCTGCAATAGAGTCTGCCACTACCACTGTCTCATTCTTGAGGGACCTGGCATTGCATAAAATTGCTTGGAGGGGGGAGGGCTGTGCCAGTGGGCTGTAGGGCTGCCCTCTGCTGACAACTAAGAAGCCCTCAGGATAGGAAACAGACAAGATAAACCCCTCTCTTGGTTCCACTTTGACTCCATGTGTCTCCCTATTCTGCTTTTGACCCTGCCTTCTGTCTATCCCAGGCAGAACTCTACATCATTGACTTTGACTTCCCACTCTCCTCTTCTCATTAGTCTATCTAGTTTACCCCTTACGCCTGACTCTGTGTCTGACCTAACACCAGACCGGATTTACTGAGCTGATTACACTAATTGCATCTCGATATATAGAAGCCGTACACAAGGTGGATTGCTACGTTTTGTTTATTTATTGATTTAAAATGTGGTGACTGGGATAGGCACACTGACTGGAGCTAGTTTCCAGGTATGACAAGGGGGAAGGAGAGTGACACAGCAAATAACAAATAAGATGAGAACAACAGACTACATGTACATGAATAATAAACGCAAACAAGTAATAATATCCACAGGACAAAAAAAGGAAAAAAAAAAAACAATGTAAAACATATAAAATGTATATCAGTTACGAGGGTAGCCAGGATGAGAGCTTAGGGGAGCGTGCCACCAACGTATGACAAGATATCTGCAACAGAATTATGATGGTATAGAATTCAAATTATGAGTGCACTGAGCTTTAAGCTGTACAACAGATTGGCACAAAATGGATAAATAGTGGGAGGAGGTTAGACAGAGCACAGGTTGTTGTAGTGTGGAGAGAAGAGGAAGAAGCCTAGGTGCATGTGCATGCTTTTGAGAAGTGTGCCACTAAGAGTGGTTTGAGAGAGTGCAGGGAGGAAGAGAGACCAGGGGTAAGCGGTGGGGGGCAGGAAGAAGAGGGTTGTGGTGAACAGGCACCATTTGTTGTGGATAGGTGTACTAAGCAGTATCTCTCAGTCATCTGTCCAAGGGCCATTACTGTTCAATACTTTAATTAGTGATCTGGAAATGTGGTTACCAGTAGACTGCTAAAAGAGTAGCTAGTGCCTCCAGCAGAACTTGATACCTGGAGGCTCAGATTCTGTGTAGCCAAATGTATGGTGCTATGCTTAGGAAGGAAAAACAGAGGCAAGGCATATTTATCTACAGTATATAGCTTCCTATCCCGAGGGCTCAGAGAACTTCACAGAATACAGTAGGCAATAAATGTTTGTTTTTCTTGAGGCCGCTGATGTCAAAACTACTTGCCTAGAAACTGTAGCAAATCAGTTTAATTCTCATTTTTGTGATCTTGAAAAACTCAGCAAAACAGGTGTTGATACATATGTTACAAATTTGATAACCCTGAACATATACAGTCAATTTTTTACTTTAAAAAGTTACTGCTTATGAGGTTTTCAAACAGCTGCATGGTCTCAAACTCGATGAGTCATCAGGGAGCAATGATTACTCCCAAAATGTTTAAAACTTGTGGCAGCCAAAATTGCTTGCCCAATTGCAAAAAATGATAAATTTGTCCTTTGAAATCAAAATAATCCCCGATGTGTGGAAGCTGGCTTTTGTGATTCCGCTTCATAAGAAAGGCAGTCATAGATACATAGAAAACTATAGCCCAATAACAATTTTGTTTCCCCTAGCAAAGTGCAGGACAGGCTTGTGCACAATCAGGTGGTCACATATCTTGAGCAGCATGGGTTGCTCTGTGAGGCACAGCATGATTTTAAACAAAAACATGGAAACTGCACAGCTTTGGTCAGGTTCATGGGTGTGGTTTACCAAGCCATGGGTAATGGCATGTTAACAGCTACCGTGTTTGTGGACCTGACCAAGGCATTTGATTTGGCTGGCCATGATCTGCTCCTTCACAAGTTAGCTGGGCTGTGTTTCGGTACATCTACTATAACCTGGTTCTTGAACTATCTGAGCAACAGACAACAGCTTTGGAAGATGATGCTGTTTCTAACTTCAGTACTTTAAAGTGCGGTGTTCCTGAAGGCTCAATACAGGGCCTGTTGTTTTCAACTTCTATCAACAGATTGCCCAGAATATGTGAGTCAGTGAACACCTCACTTTATGCAGATGATGCTGTGTTTTTTATGCATGGCAAGGACATTTCAGAGATAGAGTAGACTCTTAACCATGATTTTCATGTATTATAGAATTAGCTTCAGAATTAAGGATTGATTTTGAATGTCCAAAGACCCAAGCAGTGTTGTTTGGGTCTGCCCAGAGGATTAGGAGCTTGGGCTTGAATTTTTGCATTTTGACTACTGATGGTAACCAGGTTGCTTTTGTTGATACCTTCAGATATTTGGACATATACTTGGACCCTTGTCTTACGTGTAACACCCATACAAAACACATAACAGCTGTAATACATAAAACATGGGATCCTTGTATCATATGCCATGGATTCGAAACTACAGTTTGCTCAGGCTAGTTTGATTCCTTTGTTGGACTATGGTTGTGCTATAACAGATGCAGCACCTAAATTTGCACTTGACAAGAAAAAGATGTTGCACTTTAAAGACTGCAAACTTTACAACTTCACCTAAACCTAAAATTCATCATTGTTCTATATTAGATACTTTAAATTGGCTACAGCCCAAGCTTAAAGCCCAGTGGAATTTGGTAAATCTAGCCTAGCCTTTAGGATTATGTACAATAAACCCCCAAAATGTTTCCTGGAGCAAACTAACAGTTGACCTGGCTCATTCTTGTTCAGCATCAAATTACCATCTGAAGGTTCCTTTTATTCTAGCAAACATGGGTCAGAATTCATTTGTTTACTGCATTGCAAGGTTTTGGAATAATGTCCTCTCTTCGGTTAGAGTTGCATTAACCCCCTAAGGTTTTTTCTAGGAGTCTCAGAGATTATTTATAGCTAGCAAACGTTTGCACAAGTTATGTTTAATTAGGCGTATTTTGTAGGTTGATTATGTATTTGTAATTGTCTTGTGTGTACCTTTGAATGTTGTAATTGTTTCTGTGTTATATTGTAGAACTTCAGTATTGTACTCTTTTAGCACACTTGCCATGCCTGTAAAAGGCATTTTATGCCAGTGCACTTTACCTGGTCAAGTAAAGTAAAATAAATAAATAAATTATGTGATTAAAGCAATAAATGACTAGCTGCATAAACTGCAGTATTAAATTGCAAAGTATTTTAGGCACTCAGTACAAAAGGCTGATACAAAAATAAGACATTTAACCCCTTTTTCAAACACTTCCACCAAGGAAGAACTCTTACAGTGGTAGGGTAAGGAATCCTAGATAAACAGGGCCACCACCAAGAATTTCCTATTTCCAGCTACTGTAACTTGAGGCTCGGTCTTGGGATAGCCAAGGAAAACTCTTCAGTGGAGCAGAGGGAGCAGCGGGAGCAGCTGGGAGTATACCAGGCCAAGAGGATTTAAAGTACAGGTAGAACAACATGCTGGGTGAAGCCTCCCTTGTTGAAGTTGAGGAAGAAAAGGACCTGAGAGTCATAAAAGACTAGCGGCCTAAGCATGACAAGCACTGCACAGCCACTGTCAAGGGTCTGGTAGTATAGCCTTGAGGTTAGTGCAACAAGCTGTGATGAGCTTGGTACATCCAGCAGACCTAGGGTTCACTCCCACAACCTCCAGTTGTATACGGTGTTACCCTGAGCAAGTTACTTAACCTCCACAGTGCTGCTGGGTCACTCCTGTAAATAGGCCTTGTGCCCAGTGGGCCTTACCAGGTTACTAGTGAATAATCAAGGTACCATTGGTACTAAAGGTGCCAAATAAGGTCTGTGTAAAAATGTATGTGGCCAGAAAGAAGGCTGACAGGCTTTCTCTTGCAATGAAAATGGAAGTAGCTTGAGGGATAGGGGCTAAGACACAGCATCTATCAGTTGTAGTAAGAATGAAAAAAAATGTTCCATTCTGGGGAATTGAACCTAGGCCCTCTAGCCCCTACTGCTTAGCAGCATGTAGATCTACTGCTACAGTAAGCATACAAAGCAAGAAATGCATGCTGTGGCAAAGGACATCCAGCATTGAGTGCCAACCCTGCCCCACACACAGTTGCAGTGAATTTACTTAATAAACAGTCTGTCCATTTGAAGTAATGTTTCCCAACTTATATTTAAACCTCAGAGTCTGAGCTGGAACTTTTCAAGTTATCAGCAATATGGAACTTCAGACCTTTTTGAAAGTCTATCACTAACATCAGCGATTGCATCTATCAATTTCTCTTATACTATATAAATTGTAATAGAAAAAATATTCCACTGTGGGGTTCAAACCCAGGCCCCTTACCCTCTACTGCTTGGTAGTCTGTAGCTGTACTAGTGTGTTAAGCTTCCTAGACAGGAGCTGCATGCTGTGGCAAAGGATATCCAACACTGAGTACAGACCGTCCCACACACAGTTGCAGTGAATTTTCGTAATTAATAGTCTGTCTGTTCGAAGTAATATTTCCTAAGTTACATTTAAATCTCAAAGTCTGATTTGAAACTTTTCAAGCTATCAGCAGTCTAGAATGTCAAACCTTCCTGAAAGTCTATCACTAGCATCAGCAATGACATCTAACAATTTCTCTCATACTATGTACATTTTAGTGAGAAATAAAAAATGTTCAGCTCTGAGGATCAAACCCAGAACCTCTACTGCTTGATAGTCTGTTTTTCTACCACAGTACTAAGCTTCCAAGACAGATGATGAATGCTGTGGCAAAGGACATCCAGCTCTGAGTGCAGAACCCCCGCACTTCCCACCACACAGTTGCAGTTAATTTTCGTAATGAATAGTTTGCATATTTATCATAATGTTTCCCAAGTTGCATTGAAACCTCAAATTCTTTTCAAGGTATCAGCAATGTAGAACTTCAAACCTTGCTGAATGTTTATCACTAGCATCAACGAATACATCTAACAATTTCTCTCATACTACATGAATTGTAATGAGAAAGAAAAATTATTCTAAACTAGGAATCAAACCCAGGTCCTCTACCTGCTACTGTCTGGTAACCTGTAGCTCTGCCACTGTAGTGAACCTCCTTGACAGGTGATGCATGCTGTGGCAAAGGACAGCCAGCAGTGAGTGCAGACCCCTGTCCTACACAGCTGCAGTGCATTTTCATATTTAACAGTCTGCTTGTTTGAAGTAATATTTCCCAAGTTGCTTTTAGACCTCAAAGTCTGATGTCTAACTTTTTCAAGTTATCAGCAATACAGAATGTCAGACCTTTCAGGAAGCCTATCATTAACATCAAAAATGACATCTAAAAATGTATTTCATACTACATGAATTGTAGTGAAAAAGAAAAAAAGGTTCCACTCTGGGGATCAAGCCCAGGACCCCTACCCTCTGCTGCTTGGTATCCTGTAACTCTAATGGTACTAAACTTCCTAGACAGGAAATGCATGCTGTGGCAAAGGATATCCAACAGTGAATATAGACCCCCACACACACACAGCTGCAGTGGATGTTTGTAATTAAGTGTCTCTCTGTTTGAAGTAGTGTATCCCCAATTGCATTTAAACTTTAAAATCTCAGCTGGAACTTTCAAGTTATCAGCAATAGAGAACTTCAAACTTGCTAAAACTCTGTCACTTACAACATCAATGACATCTAACAATTGTTCTCATTCTACAGAACCGTAGTGAGAAAGAAAAAAAATGTTCTGTACTAAGAAGTGAACCCAGGCTTGTGCAGGTCTAAAATCCTTTGCCAAGACCTGAAATTCCTATCACTGACATCATCAGGGCATCATGCAGCCAAATCACTCCCACCGAATGTACCTTTCAACTTGACTAAATGCAAAAAAGAGTACGCATGACCACAATAGGGGCTTACAGCTATGCTGTCGGTGCTTAAAAATGAAGAAAAAAAAATCCCAAGTTTCATAAAAGGGGGTGACCAGCATGACAGGGGAATTAATCCTATCACATTACATGGTCCTTGTCAGACTCCACCTGGAGTGCTGAGTGCAGTTCTGGACTCCTCAATACAGAAAGTCCAGGTTGGAGCTGACAGTGTATAGCTTAGAGGTTAGAGTAATGAGCTGTGAATGAGCTTGGTACATCCAACACACCTGGGTTTGATTCCCTCAACCTCTGCTTGCATACTGAGTGACTCTGAGCCAGTCACTTAACCTCCCCAGTATTCATGGGTCACCCCTGAAAACAGGCACTTTTGCCTAGTGGGCCTTACCCAGTTATTAAATAATTAAAAAACAAATACTTAGGCAGTCAATAGATATAATACAGGCCAACCAAAATGATTAGGAGCTTTGAGGAAAAGCTATGAGGAGAGGCAGCTGGCCTCGGATGTGTTGACATTAAATAAAAGGAGGCTAAGAGGGGACATGATCTCAGTCTGTTGCATATTCAAGAGCATCGTCAAGACTGAACCGAGATGTCTGATCTGGTGTACTCCAGCAGGATGCAGAGATGCACCCTGAAGCTCAGAGGTTACATTCAGGGATGATGTTAGGAGGCATGTTTCCCAAAGGTTGGTGAACCTATTGAACAGCCTACCTGCATAGACAGTGGACATGAGATAGTACAAGCCTTCAAAGCAAGCTGGGACCAACTTCAGCTTCCCAAGGAACTGCAGAGTGCTCTAGGAAAATTCATATAAGTAACCACATAAAGGAGAACTGCACTGAGCCTGCAAGCCATTTTCCCCTGAAGAAGCTTATTTTTAAATACTGTTCCAATTCTGTTACTGTTCCATCCCTATGGGGGTTTTAATTATCCTAGTGAGTGCTTCTGATTTATGCACTGCAGGTAAAAAACATTTTAGAACTGTGTGCTGCAGCTTATGACCCTTGCTCAAATTTTTCGTTGTTGGTACAATGCATCTGTGTTCTAATACAGAAGTGTGTGGTTCAGAGAGAATTTTGTTTGTTTTAAACTATGAAAGTTATTTTCCTTTCGTTGCTTCAGTGGATGAGTTTGATTTGATTTGTAACAGAAATAAATCCTTTCAACACACTAAGCCAGTGTGTTTTCTACAACTCAGAACTGTCTTGTGTTGTCATAACCCACACTTCCACACATTTCTTGTGTGCGAAGAAGGCAAAGAGGAAGGGAAGGGTGATTAGCAAACGGGTTTTACAAGTAAAAGCAGCATTTTCTGTTTAAGATTTAGCACATGACCTGCAGAAGTAGTATACCCAGCATTCTTTGCAAGGATGTATTGCACACCAAAGGACAGTAACAGAGTGAGCAGGATTTCTTACTTAGCCTTTCTCACTGAAACTAGAAAATCAGAAAAGCGAGGTCACGTGATGTGCTGAGACGAGTTGGACGTCCTCCGCGCCGCTCCTAGGCCCGAGCTACAAATTTTCTGTTTATTTGCTTTGGGGTCCGCCTGTTTCGGTCGCCTTCGGATCAGGAGGGGGTGTAGCCAGCGATCATGAGTTCGAGTGGCAGCTGAACACCAAAAGCCTTGGGACACCGGCGCGAGGTTCTGTCAGGGTGTGCTGCAGTCGAAGCCACAGGCCGCTGCTGGTAGCTGGATGGAGTCCAAGCAATTGAACCCTCAGCCGAAGATCCCGGCTACCCAAGAGACCCAAGCCACAGTCCCCCACCCTTGTGGAACCAGAGGAGGATATAGATGGGGAGGGTGATGGGTCAGTCAAGCGAGGACCTGCAGGAAATTAAGAAGATGCTACAGGGTTTGGTAGTGGACTTTGCTACAGTAAAACCGGCACTGCAGTCTCTTGCTCAATGTATGGGGATGCAGAGGCCAGGATTGCATCGCAAAGAGGAAAGTGATGTCTATGGAGCAGGAGCTGATTGGCAAAAAGCAAATTAAAAATTGAAGCTCGGATTGATGACCAGGAGGCAAGAAGCCGGAGAAACAACCTGGTACTGGCTGGGCTGCCCAAAAGAGCTGAGGGGGCGGACTGTGTCTCATTTATTCAGGATTTGCTACTAAAGCTTTGGGCCAGACACCATATGGAGAAGCATATAATTTGGAAAGGGCCCATCGTGCCTTAAGGAAGTTCTACCGCCGGGAGCGAGGCCCAGAGTGATCATCATGAGATTCCTTAATTTTAAAGAGAAGATGCACGTTTTATGGAAGGCCAGACAGCTTAACTCTCTTCAATGGAATGGCGCGACCCTCTGGATGTTCCAGGATCAAACCCCTTTAATCAGAGAGAAGCAGAAGGAATATGTGGAGATTAAGAAAAAGCTGTGTTTAGCCGGAATCAAATTTCGCGTGCAGTATCCAGCAACGCTAGTGGTGAGACTGCAATCCGGGAAAAGCGGTATCTGACCGATGAGATGCACTGGAAAGTTCATGACGGAACTTCCTAATCTATTTAAACCTCTGACCTGAGGTGGACTGCCCGGATGAAGTGGGGCTATGTGGACCTTCTTTCAGCTTGACAAGGACTTTATACAGCTGTTCTAGGTCGTTAACCTTAAGTTAGCCATGGCTGTACTGCCTTTCTCTTCTTTCTTCCTTTTCTCTTTCTGGGTGGCATCTGGGGATTGCACTATGGTGGTTTGACCAGCGTGGGTTTTGCTTGGAGGATTTAGAGTGGGGATCGGGGGTTGGTTTGGGGGTATTGGTTCTGAGGGTATAGCTCCCAGGGTCGGTGGACGCCCACCTTTTATTTGAGGGAACATGTAAGGAGGGCATTGGTAGATTCCTCTTTATATGGTGGAACCAGTTCTGGGCAGGACCAGTTGCCAGTGTGAAGAGATTGGCTTGGGACTCACAACAGGGCATTGTTCTGGACCACGCTGTTTTTCTTGAAATATTAGGGGAATATATGTGAGCTGGGAGGGCACTGGCGGAAGCGGGGTGATCACCAGGACCAGGAGATGGGCGGTCTTCTGCTGAGATAGGGCTAGGGAGGACAGGCGGGGAGGAAACCACAGGAAGCTCATCCATGACCGATGAAACGTTAGGAGAGCGATCGAAGGATCGGGGCAGGAGAGGGTGGGATTGGGGGTTTGGGAAAGAGAGAGAGAGAGCATCTAGATTGTGTAGAGAAGGCGGAATGGTAAGGTTTGGGTGGATTGGATCTCATGTTATGATTTAGTGGATGGATAATGGTCCATATTAATATACTTTCCTGGAATCTCAAAGGGCTTAGGGGTAGGCACAAAGAATGGTCATTCTGAGGCATATTAATTACTTGGGAGCATATAGCTGCTTTACAGGAGACACATTTACTAATGGAGGATTAAGCTGTCTTAAAAAACTATGGGTGGGTCAGGTGTATGGGCAGGTAAGGAAAAGCTCGGGGTGGCGATTCTAATAAGAAACAATTGCCCTTTAGGATGGAACAGGGGTTGTTAAGGGAGGATGGTAGGGGCTATATCTGTCTGGGGTTTTAGCTGGTAAGGCAATTTCCTTGGCCTCTATTTATGGTCCCACTCCCTCTTCAGCAGATTTTTTTGCCTCCATTGAGAGGGACATTGCAGCTTTGCCTACAGATTTATTTATTTTGGCTGGGGACTGGAACGTGTGCGCCAGCAATTTGGAGGATAGGATACCTCCAACTGGTAAACCTCTAACCAAAGCACAGGTTGCCTTGAATAAGATGGTGGAGGCGATGGCTCTGGTGGACCCGTGTAGGACCCACTCCAAGAAGGGCAACACCATGACCTTCTATTCTGGGGCTCATAAGTCCCAGTCGCGCATTGACTTCTTTTTGGTTAGTAGTGCGGTTCTCAGGGAAGTGAAGGGTTTGACGACTGAGATTAGGGTTCTCTCCGATCATTCCCCCATCTCGTTGCTGTGGGAACCAAGTCTTGCTCCTCCCAGGCCAGTTAGGTGGAGACTGAATGATTTGCTGTTAGCGGAACCTAAGGTCCAGGAGGAGCTAGTCGAGCATCTGAGAGGATTCATACAGTCTCAATTACCATCCCTACAAAATCAAAAAGCTGGTGGCCGACATGTAAGGTACTATATGCAGGGCGGTCCAGACTCTGGCAGCTAGGAGGAACAGACCGAGGAAGGCAAAGGAGGAATTATTTTTGGGGCGAGAAGCTGCTTATCTCCTGGAGGGTCATTCCAGGAGAAATTGATAGAGAACTTAAATCTCCTACGGGGAAATGGGCGATATTAGATATGGTAAGGTGGAATATTGGTTGGATAGGATGCAGGCTAAATATCTCCTCCAGGGGATGTCCGGTCGTCTGCTAGCGGCTAGGATCAGGGAATGGGAAGCTAGTAGAACTATCATACGATTTGTACGAGGGCAATTGATAGTAGACCCTCAAAAAATAGCAGAGCATTTGCGTCCCTATTTTACCGGCATATATGGATTGGGAAATATAGTAGGAGAAGAGGAAGTGAATGCTTTTCTCGAGAATACCCTCCGGTTTTGGATGAAGTGCAGGCTAGTAAGATTAGTGCCCCATTACGGAGGCGGAGATACTGGGGTGGTGCAGTCTTTGCCGGTGGGTAGGACTCCGGGACCGGATGGTCTTACGGCGAAGTTCTACCAAGCACACATTAAGACAGTACTCCCCCTTCTACTAGATTTTTATAATACCATTATGCAAGAGGGGTTGTCCCATCCGCCGTTATACCAGGCATTTATTTCTCTCATTCCCAAGCCAGACAAACCTAGGGATAGGGTGGACAGCTATAGACCTATAGCTTTAATGAATCAGGATATTAAGATTTTAACAAGAATTTTGTCTAATAGAATACTGAGTATTGCGCCACTTCTGATTAGTGAGGAGCAGGTGGGATTTATGCCGGGGAGGGGAGCTCAGGACGCCCATAGGAAGCTGCATCATATAATTGCCTATGCATCGGATTCCCAATTACCTCTAGCTTTAATATCATTGGGCGCCGAAAAGGCGTTTGATAGGGTTTCCATGGTTTTCTGTTTGCCACAATGCGAAGATGGGCTTCGGAGGGTTTGCTCAAGGGTATTGAACACCTCTATGCCGCCCCCACAGCTAGGGTCTTGTGCAATGGGTACAGTTCACAAGAAGTGTTGTTGAAAATGGGACCAGACAGGGATGTCCCTGTCGCCAATACTATTTAATATCTATCTAGAGCCTTTGTTAAGAGCCCTAAGGAGGACAAACTTATAAAAGGGGTAAGGGTAGGGGGGAGGGAACTTAAGTTCACAGTTTTTGCGGATGATATTTTGCTGCACTTAGAGGACCCAGCTAGAAGTTTTGAGAGAGCACAGGGTTTGATTGGGCGTTTCTCGGCGGTGTCAAATTATAAGCTGAACTTAAGTAAAACTCAGGTTCTCCCCTTGACCCCGCATGTATTCAGGGCGGATTTTACTCAATTTTGCCTCCAGTGGAGGGCGGATGAGATTAAGTACCTGGGTATCCGGGTTACGGCAAATAGCGAAAGAGGGGCGGATACAAACATGGAGGGGGTGATATCGGCAATAAGAGGAGATATACTGAGATGGAACAAGCTCCCCTTGAATTTTACGGCTAGACTTGGCCTTATTAAAATGAATATGCTGCCCAGGCTTTTATACCCACTATATATTGCCCCGTATGATATTCACACTACTTGGTTCAAGGTTATTAGGAAGCTTCTTTCTGATTTCCTATGGAATTCTAAGCTACCTAGGAAGAAATATGAATCACTTTGCTTGCCCCAGCTGAGGGTGGCATCAAACTGCCTGATCTCCTATTATATTATGTGGCAAGGGCAATTGGGCTTTATGCTTCGCTGGGTTAGGGAGACTGAAGGGCTTATATCCCAACATGGCTACAGATTGAGAGACAAATCTTGAGAGGCGAGGTTTCGCCCGAGGCGTTAATATATGTTAACCTGGTAAAGGCTTTCAGGAAGAGGGTGGGAACCTGATTGGGAAGTCACTGAGGCGTGGTGGTCTTTTCTGTCCCCGGCCAAAGGAAATTACAGTTGAAATCCTGGGACCAACCGTTAGTGGAGTAATCCACATTGAAATTGGAGGCGGGTGATAAGCATTGATGGGCCTACCAGGTGAGGGTCTTAAGGTGAGGAGCTTGTCCAAGGTGTAAGGTTGTTATTCCAGCCTCCATGGAGGGATGCCCTTTTCAAAAACTGCAACTGATTTGGCTGCTGGAGTTAGTGGTGAGAAAGATTGGAGGGTTCTCAGATGGGTCATTTACATGGGATCTTCTGGAGGCAGTGGAGCGAAGGCAAGCCCTTTCTCAGATTTATAGGAAGCTGCTGGAGTTTGTTAGTCCACTCTTGCCCATGCAGGTGGCGTACTGGGACAAGGTAATGGCTCCCAAGATTCTTGTGTGGGATTCAATTTGGAAAGGCCATAGGTACATAACAATTCCTAAGTTTAGGACCATGCAGTATTTTATTGCGTCTGATCTTTATTTTACCCCGGTAAAACTATGTGATAGAAAGCTTAGGCAGACGGACCATTGTTTCAGATGTGGGATGGGAATCGGGGATTTGCTACATGTGATGTGGGAGTGCTGTAAAATTTCCCCCTTGTGGCTGGAAATTGGGCAGCGTATGGACCAGCTGATGAATTACTCAGAATTTATAACCCCAGAGGTGTGTGTGTTCTGGGTGATTTTTTCAAAAGTTCCTGGAGTCCTAGCTAAATTTCATTTGGCCTTGATGACGGCACTAATCAAGTCTTTTCTAGTTCAGCATTGGAAAGAGCGACCAGGAGTATTCTTATGGTCAGTGGGTGCGGGACTTGATGGTCATATTGGGCAGGATAAGGAGACAGCTCTGGAATGGGGGAATAAGCGGTTATCACGCGAGATGGGCATCTTTAGAAGCGATTTATTCATCTCGAGATTACCCCAGGTCCGTCTGTCATGCTCTGAGTAGCAAGGGCTTGGTTTTCTCTTCTTTCTAGTAAGGATTTGGTTGATCAGCACTTTGTTCACATGATTGAGTAAAGCGGTCATTATATAGATAAGCTGGGATCCTAGTAAGGGTTTTGGGGAACTAGACTGTAAGCCTTCCAGAGGATAGACGGGATGGGACTCTCTCTCTCTCTCTCTCTCTTTTTAGGGGATATAGCAGGACTCCACCTCTGATTTAACCTAAGGTGTTTTCTTGATTTGCACCTTTGGTTTAGTATCCTGAGATATTACACGAGGTAGCATGGTAGAGTTGACTCCTGTTTTTTTTTTTCCTATTTTCTTTTTTTCTTCTCACGATGCGATTGGGGAACTGCTCTTGGTTCATTTGTTTAGACTATATCTATGGATAATATGTTACTATTTAGCAATGTGGATTGTAGTTGTTTATACAGGGTCTTTATTGATAAATATGCTGCTTAGGATGGATTCCTGCTGGGTATGTATATATGGGATTGTATATAGTTCATACAGCCAGTTTGGGCTGTATACCTGGTTTTCCAGGTTCCCCTATTTTTTTTTTTTTAGTTGTAATGGATGTGTGTGTTAATCAAAATCTAATAAAGATTTGTTGAAAAAAAAGAAAATCAAAAAAACCTTAGAAAGTTAGATAGCTTAGCAGTTGGGCAGATATTTGTAGGTAGCCACAGTGCCTACTGCAGTCTAGTTCTTCCTTATGTAAGCCCCCCAATGCAGGCATACCTGTCGTGGAGCTCTCATGGCCCTGAGTCCTCCCCTTGGTGTGGGTGTCCCGGGAATCATGGTGGGGCTCGAGCCTGGATGCTCCTATGTGCTGCGGCTGCGGCAATGCCGAGTCGGGACTCCGACCCGGGATGTGGACAGAGCCGGGGTCTGGGTGATGTTCCCAGAATGACAGGCACTGCAGGGAGGTTGGAGCGGCCCACAATAATTAAAAAAAACTGAGGCTACTTGGGAAAGGATACTGCATGTCCATGGTGGCTGTGTGCACAGACGCGCAGTATGACACCAGGAGAAAAGGAGTTAAAGGAGCTAGCCCTATTTCAATGGCGGCGCTGAGAAACAAGTGCCTCCTGCCTGCAGATAAGCAGAGGGGCCGGGAGGATGCACTGAGTGACTGGAAGGCTTCCGGTCCTGAACCCTGCTACAAATAGCCCTGGCAGTGGGCTAGCAAAGATAATATAGGGCCCCATTCCAGGGAGCCTGGCTGGGGAACTGAGATGGCAGCCCCCATGTAAACCTCTAACCTCGGGCAGCCTGGAGGTCACAGTGAGGTTTCCGCCAGTAAGAGAGAGGCTGTGCCAGGGATTTAAAAGGGGAGCCTAGCGCAAAAAGGAGAGAGAGAAAGAGACAAAGGGAGAGGTCTGAGAGGGTAGTCCAGAGGGCAACAGTGTGGGAGAGAGTGGGAGATCGCCACAAAGAAAGCAAGTCTGCCTGACTGTGGGCTCTCTGGCTCCTCCCCCCTTTAAGTTAAGTGCAGGAGGGGAGACAGCAGCCTCCGCAGGGCTGCAGACAGGCAGGTCAATGATAGGCTCAGGGGCTGACAGACTGGACTAAAAGGTCATTAGCCCTGGGTCACGTGGGCTACTCTGAACAGGAACAGGCCTGTTCAGCCAGGGGAGAGACCTGGAAGCTGGACTGCTCTGATCAGGCCCAGGAAAGGGGTAGAGTGACCCAGAAGGGGAGGGGAACAGTGCCACCTTGATTCCCCAGGCTGAACACTGCAGATGTACCAGAGCAGAAGGATGAACAGGCCTGCCTGAGTGAATACTGTCTACAAAGGCCCATGGGCAAAGTTGGAAAGGTCAGGCAGGTGAAGGACATCACTTTACAAACCCTCCAAGCCCCGGCTGCCCACTGGAGTTACATCTTTCTACAGAGACACTTCAAGGCATCCAGCAGCTCCTCGGGCAGAGAGCCCTTCCACCACCCAGGAGAACTATGAGTACCTTGAGCCACAGCTCTGGGGAGTTATTGAATAAGTTTTTAGGATCCAGGCTGAGTCCCCACCCCCTCAACAGGCTTATGCTGAACGTACCCATTGTTCGTATGGTATATGGGCCCTGACTAAAGATCCCAGGCCTGTAGTTGAAAGTGGTGAGGTACCCACCATCAGGGATACATTTGGGTACACCCACAGGGGGTTCTGCTACTGGGACTGTACTGTGTATTGGAAGGTGCGAGTAATGACCTCACTTTTCTTTTGGAGTACCCTAAATAAAGGGGTTGTGGTTTGTCATTGATTCATTGTTTTGTGGTTATTCAAACGTGGTGATTGGGGGGGGAATCGGTAGGAAACTGTGTTTGAGGGGGTCAGCCTCAACGGGGTGACTTCATTGTTCCTGGGGGGTGGTAACCTGTTCTTTGTCCACAAGAGTCCTTGCCACTACCCCGGGTGGAAAAACTGTGGCACCGTTGCCGACACAGCCAGAGCTTGGGCCCGGTCCCTTGGAGGTGTATGCCGAGTACCCCAAGGGCTCTGGGACAGCCCAGGTGAGTGATAGGGGCAGTTACACTTATGTAACCACTCCCTCGATCATTGGGTACATCCCACAGAGCAGGGAATCAGCCAGGGATTTTATTTGTGTCTGGGCACTGGAGTGACTGCAGGTGTATAAAAGACTGGTAAAGCTGCTAAGTAGAGTCAAGCACAACTTAATTTAATAAACTCCACAAAAACATCAGACAAATTCCCTTAGGGGGACACAACCTAATGTCACTAAAGCACATAAGGGGCCTTTTTTCAGGGTTCCTGAATAGCAGGGATCCCTCTACTAATTTCTGCATTGCTCATTATGCATTCTGCTTATCTCTGTATGGGACACTTCTCTCCAAGGAGGGGAGGGGGGTACAAAAATAGGGTCCCTCAGTAGAGCACCCTCACTTCGCGTATAGATCCTCTTCACCCATAACAATGCAGTGCACAGTTCTACTTACACAAGTTTAGAAGGGGGCTTTTGTGATATACAGTTACAACTACCCACCCTCTGTTACACACAGTGGGGGCTGATGTTATCCTTCCCCTTGGAGGCCTGGTCTAAATGGGTACTTCTCCCCAAGTTCTGTTGCATGCTACCTTGAGTTGCGGCTCATAAAGGGTGAACATTCTTACTTTCTTCAGCTTTCCAGGGCACAGACATATATTGTAACAGATAGACCATGCTTGCCACACATATGTGGCCTCCTCCCGGAGCATACAGCATCAAAGAGATTGGTGGAGGTCTTGTTCTTGATCCCCCTGGGTTCTGTATTATGGCCTAGGACAAAATGTTCCAGGACTTAGACACATCTCTTTCACTCTAACTCAATAGTTCTTAGACTTTGTCACAGTGAGCCTCCCCAAATCCATGGAAAAGATTTTGAGCCTCCCCTTCAAAATTGAAATAATCTTGGGCCTCCCCAAAGAAAAATAACATATTGTACTTTGCGTAGTACACCATGAATAAATTGAAATGCCTCCAGTACTTGGCTCACATTCAGTTCTTTGTCTTATACTGACATGGAACCTTTGAAAAAGAGCTCCTATGCTCAAAAGGTGTTATCTGAATAACAAATAAAATAAACAAATATTATTATTTAGCTTATTATAACCCCCCCAACAGACTAGCATTCTTGCTCTGCTATTTTCATTCCTGAACCATTGTTACCCCTTGTTGAAGTATCTTCATGGTTCAGACTATTTTCTATGTTTCCTCTCTATATGAAATAACCTTCCTACATACTTTGCTTCTTCCCCTCTTTCCCTGCTCCTAAGCAACTTCTCTGGGATTACATTGCTCCTTCCTGCTATTGCTCTTAGCACTTCTGTGCTCAACCCTTGTATTTGGGCTGTTCTACCATCAGTCTACAAATTGATCAATTACTACCCCTCATTATTAGTTTATTGTTCGTATTTGTTTGCACTATTCATTGTGTATTTCTTGATTGTTTTGCAGTTACCTTTTGAAATGCATTCACTCCCTACCTTTCCCCCGGGTACACCTGAAATCAGCCTTGGCTCATTCACCTTCCCTTGTCACCTATTAGTAAATAAATACATACAATTCACCTACTATTATTCTCTTTCAGTTTGCTTCCTCTCTTCACACAAAATATATAAAACTCAAAATTTAAATACAGTACTTTTTCAGACTTGCTTGAGCCTCCCCTGGAACAGGTTGGGGCCTCCCCAGGGAGGCTGGCCTCACCATTTGAGAACCCCTGCTCTAACTGTTTAGTTACTGGACTGGAGAGGGAGGTGAGGCTGGTTACACACTTCCCATGTTAGACCCTTGTGGTCCCCTGCAAGGCACGTTATCATTTCCATCTGCAAAGGGGATAATTACTTTCAACCCTTCCTAGGCCATTGCGAAGGGACATTACTAATCTGCCCCGCTACATTTAAGCAACACGGATGGGAACACACATTAGGCTAAATACACTGGCAGTCATGCAGACATTAAGACTGCGGGAAAAGGAATGGGAGCTCCATGGTTCACAGCTACTCCCCCTTAGGATTTCCCACAGATTGCTCAACCACAAAGATGGTGCCTCACTTTTACCCATTCAACATTTCACATTTCTTGGCACACAAACAGTTGGTCACCATGCACAAAATACCTCATTGCTCAGTCATTTGTAAACCTGTAACGTATGCTAAAGGGATAGATCTTATAGCTTGCCACCTTTAGCAGTGCCTCCTCTTCTGAGTGCTGAAAAGGAAACAACCTACATCCATACATGGACACAGTACGTAACCCACAACACCTGTAAAGGAAATTCATAACACAAAACCCATCTTCACACTTTTACCTAGAAAGAAATAGTTGACACATATTGTACGCCTCAGAGAATATGCTGAGGGATAGAAATATTCAAATCCTGGTGCTCCCAGAAGATCTTAAGGGGTCTGACCCACTTGGGTATATGGAGTGGTGACTCCAGTCGGAACCAACATTGCCCTCTGAGATCCATCTATAGCAGGCCTATGGAATCACACTGAGACAGGCTGAGATCTAGTTAGAACACCTTCAGGTAGATGGCCTGGCAGTGCTGAGGGCTGAGGCATCTCTACCTTACCTCGTGACACACCGGCCACCCGGGTTCAGGAATGACCTCAGGTCATTGGGAAGCAGGCATGGGAAGAGTGTGGGAGCAAGATTGAGCTGTCTTGCAGCAGATCTCCTCTCCTGGGAGGGGCATCACCCTCCCACAGTCCCACCATCACCAGATGAAGGTCCAGTGGTGGTGCAGGCGAGCATGGGTGATTGGTAGGGTGGGGCATCCCACAGTGCATGATGTGCGCATGCCTCCACACTTGCTCACTTGCACCAAGGACTTGAAGGCAGAGGGGGCCAAGACCGGGGAAAAAACAGTAAACAAATAATAGAAAAAAAATTAACACCTTCAGGCTATGCATCTGGTTCTTTTGTTTCTCCATGGGACAGTAATATGTCATTCCATGCTGTCTGAAACAGACACATTTTGGTTGATGATTGCAGAATAGTGTTTTTTCCTGACTGGCCCTACCCTTACAAAAATAGAATATATTGAAATATATAAAAAAATTTGTATTGAAGTATGTCAATTCATTGAGAAATATATTGTTCCAATGTAATATATATTATGAAATGTATTATTAAATATACTGACATAATATATTTCTAATTCATAGTATGCAAAACTATATGTCTCTATATTGAGAACTGGACAAACAATGAAAGCAGTAAATAAAAAATCGGGTGCCCTATACCATTACAAATCAGTTATGTCAGAGAAGGCTTGGCATCTGGTGGTCGGATCCTCAGTACTTTCAATATTTGACTACGGGCTAGTGGTCTATGCAGCCGCTGCTGAATCTACCCTTAATAGAGTAAGAGTAGCACTGAATAATGCATGTCGAATTGTCCTAGGAACTGACAGAATGACACACACCTGCTACCTCTATAACAATTCTGGTTTGCTACCCCTTGACCTGCACATCAAATACCAAAAGTATATGCTGGGAATTAAAACTTTCCAAGGCCACTCCTCCCCCACCCTTAAATCCTTCTTCCTCCTCCCTGCCCAAAGCAAGCACACCACCCGTGGCACCCTCAAGAACCCCTTTCATATCCCTTTCTGAAAGACTAGCCTGGCTAGGTGCTCCTTCTCCGTTAGATCCCTGTACTGACTAAATGAGCTACCTTCCTCTATCATGGGATTAATCAAACCCTCCTGAATTCAAACAACCCTGAAAAGCTATTTCCCTGAGAATTCCACCTGCACCTGCACTTCACTACCACAAAACCTCTGATTGTGGCACTTATTCCTCTCCCTCCCACCCCGTCTCATCGCTTTGTATTTGCATTCCCTACCTCCCTTCCTCTTCCCTCCCCCTTCCCTACCTACTGGACAATGCTTCCATGAAGTGGCCTTTTTGGAATACAAGAATGTACAACTTGTTGCTGTAAACCAATAAACTGTGTATTTTGTCCAGATATTATTGTAACTCTGTACACTGTATCAAGAATATACTACATTCTGCTGTAACCAATGACCTGTCAGTTTCTCCGAATACTACCTTTTTGTTGCATTATACAGTGTTGACATAGAACCCTTGTAAAAGAGCTCCGCTCAATGGTGTTTCAGAATTTTCAATAAAAAAAATACACTGACTCAATGAAATGTAATAAACAGTATATTTCAGCATATATTAAAACAATATATTTCTAATTTAAACAATTGTAAATGATGTAATGTATGTTAAATCTATTGAAAGAATATATTTTAATACGAAAATGAAATATATTTCGATATACTGGAAATTATGTGACATATGTTAATACACTGAACTGATGAAATATGTTAAAACAATATATAATAATGTATTTCTGCCTAATACTGTACATTGCTTGAAAGTATGTCAATCTATTTAGTAATACATTGTCTGAAATATATTATTAGTATATTTAAAAACATATAATATACTGTTTGTATATGTTACATATATTTTTATGTATGTTACATATATTTTTGTAAATACTTAATGTGGTTCCATATGTACATTTGCATAACTAATTTGCATATTTCAAAAACATAGTTTATCAAACAAACTCATGATAATTTCTATTTTTAAAATAATTTTAAATTGACAACATCAGCTTACAGACTGAAAGGAAAGGTACAAAGTATAAAGCAAGTATATATAGAATTTGACCTAAAAGGGAAACAAAATGGGATATTACAAATACCTATCTGAGCACTTAATAAGAATGAGCTTATGAGGTAAGTCCTATGTTTAAGTATAACTGTATAAAATGTATGTTTGAGAGTTGGCCTGGTGGCACTGAGGGTTGAGGCACTGGACACCACACCTCACGTCACGCCGGCGACCCAAGTCCAGGAGCGAGCTTGGGCACCGTGGTTTGGCAGGGACGGGGTGAGGATTGAGTACCTGCGGGGCTGTTCTTCTCCCCGGGGGTGTGGGTAGAGGACAGCTCGGCATGCCAGTGGCTCCCAGTGGAGATCGGGGGTGCTGCAGCACGTTGGCTGCACGTCATGCAGCGTGGATGACGCTGGTAGGGTTGCCTTGCACCAGAGCATCATGGGTGCACCATGCAGGGGGAAGGGCACCAAGAACAAGGAAAAGTCCGGCTCTGAGGGGTAGGCAGTAACAACTGACCCCCATGCCCACCGCCGGATCCACCCTGTCTGGCCTTTCAGGACCTCCGCCCAGGGCCCACTCTCTCAGCCACAGTCTATGTGTGTTAGAGTGCCCAACTGGAGGGGCGGCCCCACCCCAGAGGGGTTAAGCTGCGGGTGCTTGCTGTGGGAGGGTTGGAGGAGAGAGGAGGCACAGGTTCAGGGGGACCTCAGGTGGGCAGGAACAGGCAGGATGCCTGAGAGATGCCTCCTCGGGCCGTGACCAGAGGGAAAAAGAATCAACAAAAAAAAAATGTATATTTGAGTAAAATACACCATGAGACAGTAATTCCTATGTAAATATTTCAATGGTTACTAACAAGAGGAACTCCATTTGTACAGATAAGGTACATTAAATCATTTTTATTTTTTATTTATTGGAATCTTGGGTAACACCTGTGAGCGGATGCTCGTTAATTGTTTCCACATCAGTTAACAAGTACAGAGTGATACTTAAACATTCAGATACAGAGTGGTTTGATGGCAAATATACAAATACATGTTATAGTACAACAGTACAGATAAAGTACATGGTTACACTATACTGAGGCATTGTACAATGTATGCCTGCATCGAGGAGAGACAAAAATCAGTAGAGTAGACAGAGGGAGGAGAAGGGGAGAGAAGATGGCGAGGTAATGGTAAGAGGAAATGGTGGGTGGGGGTAGAAGATGGAGGGGTAGGGAAGAGAGTTGGGGTGGGACATGGCGCTAGGACAGGGGGTCAGTGAAGTGCAAGTTCGGGGCTACCCAGTTGAACAGTGACTGGGTTAAGAAGTACTAGTGGGTAAGTACAGACTACTGCAGTGGGATTACTGACTTGAGGTGGGATTTAGTGGGGGCAGGCACAGGTACCCACAGCAAGAAGGTGTTGGTACAGTTTGAGTTTAAAAGAGCAAATCATTACTGCATCACAGATGTCCTGAGGTAGTGCATTTGTCCAGAGGGGGGCCTGGTATAAGAAACCCCGCTGAGCCAAGGTAGTGCGCACCTTGGCACATGGAATACCTGAGAAGTGGCGCTTCTAGTTTGCTTTGTGCTTTGGGGAAGGGTCAGTAGGTTCCATACTCCTGGTGCTAGAAGGTTTAAGGAGGCTTTTTTGTTGAGGAGGCAGGTTTGGTACCTGATTCTTCCACTGAGCTGTAGCTAGCCTGCCATGGTATAGAGATCACAGGTGTGCATGAGTCTAGCAGCACCTGTGAGGAGATGGCAGGCTTTATTCAGTCTGGTTGAGATGTGGTGGAGGGCTGTGTCTATTGCAGATCCATAGATCACCAGCCCTTAATTGATGAGTGAGACGATTGAGCTATTGATGGCAGTGATCAGGGCTTCGAGTGTGAGGTAGTGCCTGTGCCGATACAGGATCCTGATTCTGGTACTGATGGCCCTTGCAGTAATGTCGATGTGCTCGGCATGTGATGGGATGGAATCGATAGTGATGCCTAGGTATTTCAAATGCTGAACAAGTTTGAGAGTGGCACCCCCAACGTTCATAATTGCAAGGGGGAAGACTCTGTGTTTGCTTTGTGGGGTGGAGAACATCATGGTTTTGGTCTTTTTATAATTCAAGACCAGTCTATGGTCCTTAAACCACTGTTCTGCGGTTGCAAAGCCACTTTGCAGATCCACCTCCAGATGTTCAGGGTGTTGGCTGTTGGTGAATAAGACCGCATCATCTGCGTAAAGGAGCATTTGACATGAGCTAGAGTCCGGGAGGTTATTTAAAAATAAGCTGAACAGCAGTGGTCCTAATATAGATCCTTATAGTACACCAGATCTGACAGGCCTGCTGTCAGATATCATATCCCCAATTCTAACCTGCTGATAGCGGTTGCTCAGGTAGCTAGTGAACCAGCCCAAATCATATTCAGTTCCCTTTGTTTTTCTCTGGTTAAGTTGACATTTGTATTACTATCTATTACGCATATATTATTACTTTAAATATAGGAAACATAATTTGAAATGTAACAAAAATACTTTTGTACATATATTGTGCAACGTACCGATAACATATATTTACCATCCTTATTTCACTATATTTAGAATTGAATCTATATATTTTGAAATATACATAGTATACTAAAGTGGCATTAACATGTTTATTTAACATACATTGCAATATATTTGCAAATTTTAAATATATAGAAATATATTGAATTTCCAATACATTACAATACATTATAAAACAAGTAGATTTGAAAATATTTCCATATATGTAAATAAATTGTTACTAATATATTTTAAAATATATTTCATTTTCATAAGGGTATGTCATTAGGCAGTGTAGGATATTGTTTGATGGGATCAAGAAGGAGCTGGGACAGACCCAGATCCAACTCGCCTTGCTACTACTGGTCAAACTGCATATTACGGTCAGTGGCGAACAGTTCATATACAGTGATCCCAAGAATGCTGAGAAAATGTTGGAGAAATGGAGGCAAGAGAAACATAAGGAAGCAGAGCAGGCAGAGCAGCAGGATTCAGAGGCTGATTCTGAAGTGGACACACAATGGACAGTAATGTTTTCCCTGAATATATATATATATATATATATATATATAGTCTACGGTTATAAGTAAGTAAGTAAGATTTTATTTGTTAAGGGCCCAATCCCAGCAGCTCTGGGTGCTTTACAGAGAGGTGCAACATTTAAAAACACATAACAATCATTAAAATAATTTAAGTTAGAGTCAATTAAATGACATTAATAAATAATGCACCCTAAAACTCTAAAACCCTGTTTAAAAATGTAGTGGACGTCGAATGCTTGCTTAAATAGGTGTGCTTTGAGTCCTCATTTAATACTCTCCACAGAGGAAGCTTCCCTTAAAGATCTTGGCATACAGTTCCAGAGGATGGGCCCTGTAACCTCAAAGGCACAATCTCTTGGAAGTCTTGAACTGTGCTCTTGGAACCATAAGAAAGCCCTCCATGGAGAAATGGAGTGAGCGCACTGGGCGGGCAAGTATCTGAAGGCCCAACAGATGGCCAGGACCTGAACTGTATAGGGCCTTATAGGTGAGAAAGCCCACCTTGAAAGCAGTCCTCCACCTGACCAGCCAGAACAGCTCACGCAAAACCAGGGTTATATGAGCGGACCTGGGGAGGCCCGTCAACAACCTGGATGCCACATTCTGAACCAGCTGCAGTCAGTGGAGGTTACCCTCACTGACCCTGAAGTAAAGAGTGTCACAGTAATCGAGTCTGGATGTGACAAAAGCATGTACCAGTGAGGGCAGGTCAGATGGGATTAAGGGTTTAATCTGGGTAACATTCCTGAGGTGGTAAAAACCATTTTAGACGATGCATCAAGTGTCAAACCCGTCAGGATGTCCCAGATTTGAAACTTATTGGCCACCACCAGTGAGTTGGCACCTGGAACAACCTTGTTCCTGCTCTGGTGGTGGCCATGTCCACTGACAACTCGGCTCAATCACCAGTACCTATGTCTTGTCTTGGTTGAGCCTCAGCCAATTACAGGACATCCAGTCTTGAATCTCAGATAGGCATTTATTTAGCACATCCACAGCATCTGATGTTCTGGGGCAAAGGACATATGCAGTTGAGTATCATCTGCATAGCAGTGAAAACCAAGTCCTTAACACCTGATGATGTCACCTAGGGGCAACATGTACACCAGAAACAGCATGGGCAACAAGAGCGAACCCAGAAGGACTCCACAGGTCAGGAACTTTGGGCAGGAGGAGAAATTCCCCATCACTACCCGATGCCTCCTGCCTGTCAGGAAGGATTCAAACCAGCTGATGACTCTGCTGGTGAGTCCACAGAGCTCTCTAAGGCAATCAAGTAGCACCATGTGGTTTACAGTGTCAGATACTGAGGTGAGATCCAAGTGACTGAGAATTGATCGCTCTCTTCCATCCCTCACCCTGAGATCATTTTGCACCCTGACTAACACTGTTTCAGTGCAATGCTTTCTCCTAAATCCAGACTGGAGTGGTTCATAGATGTCAAAGGTCATCAGGTGGGCCTCAAGCTGCAGAACCACCACTTTCTCCACCACCTTCCCCAAGAATGGAAGATAGGAGACAGGTCAAGTAATTTGCTAAGTTATCAGGGTCAGTCAATGGTTTCATTAGAAGGGACCTCACCAATGCCTCCTTCAAGGTATCAGGGAACAGACCCTTTGAGAATGAACACTGAACAATCTCAGTGAAAACTGGGCCAATGGATTCAACAAATCCCACTAGAAGACATGTCGGGCCTGAGTCCAGTTCAGAAAAAGTGGGTCACAGCTTCAAGAGTACCTCAATGACCTCAGCCACCCCCACTGGCTGAAACTCTTCCCAAACAAATGGAGTGCCCATGTACAGTTAATACCAGACTCTATACTGTAGGATTGATCATGTCCCTCTGGAGAGATCCCAGTCCTAATGGAGGACACTCCATCAGAAAAGAACTGAGCAAACTCCGTGCGCTGTCCAATTGAACTGCTCTTTTTGGCTACAGACAGACTGGATGTAATAGCCTGTCTATAGTCTGAAAGAGCAAAGCCTATCTGTTCCTTCCTGCAGCAATCTCCCTGGGCAGGGGCTCTGCCTACATAAGGTTGATTGCCCTTTGATATTCACCATAATGACTTCTCAAAGCCAGTTCATCATCCAAGGACCCAGTCCTTCTCTAGCAACAATCCAACATTTGACCTGTGATCTTAAACTCCTTGATAGCCCAATCAAACTACAGGGATCTCAAGTGAGAAGACTTGGGTCATATATGAATTGGTGCAATGGCGTTGAGTGCCTAGGTGGCCGCATTATTATATGCTGCCACAACCTCATTCAACCCCACCGCACATGCAACACTTACACCAGAAAAATCTGCTACAGCCAGCAGGAGGGTTATAAATCAGGAGGGTTCTATTGGGGGTTTTGTGGCTTTGCAGGTCAGGTTTGCAAGGCTACAGAGGGCCAAGCAACCATAGTTATTTGTAGTTTTTTTTTTTAGATTTTAGTTTTTATCTGTGTGTGAATTTAGTGCTTGTGAAAGGTGCCAGATTGATAGCACTGGAAATTGAAGCCCTCTGTCTAGCCCCGCAACACATCTATCTGTCATCTTAAGTTACAGATTCACTTTTGTTTGATTATAATGCCCACAAGGGCAAGGCAGACTAGTTAGGTAGGGTGGGCAGACTGGATGGGCCAAGAGCCTTTTTCTGCTGGCAACATCTATGTATGTATGTATGTATGTATGTATAAAGGGGACCATAGGTAGGAGAGCAGCTTGGCTAAACTTAAATGACATTAAGAACTTTGAGACTGTTCCTTTGTTTTGTACTTTATGGCTGGCAATACATTCATTCATTTCTATTTTTTTACCAGATGTTGGGTTGGGATAGTGCCCGTTTTAAGCCCCACCCAACAGAGGTATAACAAGTCCTACAGTAATACAAAACAACATTAATATGTACAGTATACAATTATTTAAATATCATAAAATCACAGACCTACATTTGTATTCTGAAGAAACTGTAATGGTTAGATTAAGAACTTTATTGACTTTACTGAAGCCTGAGGGAGAACTCTTAATATTAACATGAG
This sequence comes from Neoceratodus forsteri, assembly GCA_016271365.2. NCBI lineage: Eukaryota > Metazoa > Chordata > Ceratodontiformes > Ceratodontidae > Neoceratodus > Neoceratodus forsteri. The sequence continues at coordinate 1,098,705,350 of CM028129.1, read as the reverse complement.
ATGGTAAACTGTTCAGGGGGAGGGATCAGCCCAATAAAGAAATGCACTCCAGCAGTTAACTTCACTTGCTTTGGTTTGAAACATAGGGCACTGGAACTGCTGGTAAAAAGCATAGCAGCGTTTGGGACAAAAAGTTCTAATTTGATTATACGGTGTTGCAATTTTGTACAGTTTTTGGAGCAAATACAGTAAAACTAAAATGAATCATAGTTATAGGTGAATAAATACCCTTGTAACATGGCATACCAGAGAGCAGGGAAATGGAGCTGCCGCATTGGCCGAAGTGGCACAGGTGACACAAACCGAGTGGGTATTAACCCACAGTTAACGCCCGCTCGGTTAGTACCACCTGTGGCCACTGCGGCAGTAGAGGGAAGCCGCCCACTCTGTCACCACCCCCTCAGGCCACCCGCGACGCTCGAGAGCCGCAGCCCGCCTCCTGTCACCTCTGAGGCACCGGATGTGAGAAGTCAGTCTGTTTCAGAGGTAAAGAAAAGAAAAAAAAAGGCAAATCAAAAAATGTTACCGCCAGCAGTTGTACAGTTGCAGTTCATCAAACACCACAGCCCACACATCAAGATAGACCCCCAAACGACACAACATAGTTTCTACTCTGGTTGTGGGTAGGGGCAGAGAGTATGTGTCCCAGACTGCACTACTCCAGTCCGTGATCGGCAGCCAGCAGTGAACGGGACAGCAAGGAAACAACAGGTCGGAATGGACAAAGTAGTATACTGAGATATGTGTCTCGCACAAATCCTTTCCTTGTCTCGAGTGAGTAATATTCAACACTATGTAAAAGAATGTGTGGCATGAGCCGTGGCCGCGCACGTCCTCACAGTAGCAGAGTCAGCTGAAACCAGCCAAAGATACCACAGTTAACCTGCGAACATTGTCACTCTCTCGAACCGCTCCTAATTACCATGTCACCCAGTATTCCGAGACTACCCCCGTCGCTCTTGCCTGCTACAAGCGCGTAATCACCTCCAGAGTCGGGCTCTGCGGTGATTGTGCCCGCTGGGGTTGGAACCCTCGGGCTTCGCCTGGCACCACCCCTCGGCGCAGCATTAATCCACTGTAGAGCCCTCCTCTGTCGGTGATTAATGCTTACATATCCTTGTAATGCCCATAATGGTGAGTATATTAAGGAACCTGAAGAGCAAATTCACATATACTGTTCAGAGTAGTTTGATACGTCAAGATAAATGTGTCTATTTGATTTGTAAATAGCATTATACCACAATCTAATATGGGTTTAAGAATTTGACTTGCTATTAAAAATCTGTCTTCCTTTAGTGAATTTATTTTCCTATAGAGGAACCCCAACTTCTGGTTTATTTCTTTAGTCACAAAATCTATGTGTGGGATAAAGCTCAAACTGCCTGCGTGCACCAACAGTGAGGCGTTGCCAATTGGATGAGCCTGACCCAAGTGGCAAATAGCATGGTACCTCCTTCCAGTAGTTTTGAGAACTTTTCTGATAGCCACTAGGAACATTTTGAGGTTCTGAGACTTTACATTAAATTTAAAACTGCATTTCACACTCCAGTTTATTTTTCCTCCCACCAAAAGATATAGCCATGTTACTCTATATGTAAAAGTGTGGGGTTACACATGTGAGATGATTGGGCTTAATTCCACATACTGCTCATTCTCTCATTTCACTGCCGTGGGTTCCTAATGATGATGTAGGGGCTTTATTGTACAAGAGCAGGGAGTGGTGTGGTGCTATATTGTGATTCAGTTAGGCTCTCGAGTAAGCTGGTAAATAATGTTAGACTTTATTTTTGGGAACAGAGACCTAACATTGAGGGCATGTGGCTTATTAGTATATAACTGTGGAATATATTTCTGGTTACCCTCAAAGTCTTGTAACTAATGCTGAGAATGCAATTGAACACCTGTAGTATAATAGCCAGTGTACCCAAACTGATGTATAGTCTTGGAAAGTATCAATTTAGTATTGATTGCTTTGATAATCAATAAACAAAACAATTAAAGTAATAGTCTGATAACCCTCTTAGCAGTGTAAATTGGGAGTAGTTACATATATTAGTAGTATGAGTCTGATTGCCTGTAGAAACATAGAAACATAAACTTTGACGGCAGATAAGGACCACTTGGCCCATCTAGTCTGCCCATTTCCCTACCTACAGGATAGGCCGCAGATCCTGGTTAACCAACAGCCTATTTCTTCCTACCCCCCACAAGAATTGCCTTATGTCTATCCCATGTATTCTTGAATTCTTCCACAGTTTTAGACCCCACAACCTCCTCAGGAAGGCTGTTCCATGCATCCACTACCCTCTCTGTGAAATAATACTTCCTCACATTGCCCTAGACACTCCCCCATTATCTTTAAATTGTGTCCCCTTGTTCTTGCACGCCTCTTTTGTGAAAGATGCTACCCTTTTGGACTTTGTTAATTCCACTGAGGTACTTAAAAGTTTCTATCATGTCCCTCTCCTTCTTTCCTCAAGGGTATACATATTAAGCTCCTTTAGTCTCTCCTCATACGGCTTCTCTTGTAGACCCTGCACCATTTTAGTTGCCCTCCTCTGGACTGCCTCTATCCTGTCTGTGTCCTTGCGGAGATGGGGTCTCCAAAACTGGACGCAGTACTCCAGATGGGGTCTCACCAACTGTCTGTACAGAGGGATAACAACTTCCTGTTTTCTGCTGCTGATGCCTTTCCCTATGCATCCCAGTATACCCCCAGCCCTCCCTACTGCCTTCTCACATTGCTTGCTAACCTTAAGGTCATCTGATATGATTACAGCCCCCCCCCCAGTAGTCCCCCAGTACTCCGATTAAAGGAGGCAGTATAGCGCAGTGGTATAAGGCTCTGAACTGCAAATCTGGTGACATCCAGCAGACCAGACCTGGGTTTGAATCCCACAGCTTCCACTTGCATACTGTGTGACCCTGAGCAAGTCACTTAACCTCCTTGTGCTCCCAGGTCGCTCCTGTAAAAAACCTTTCAGCTTAGTGTGCTATACCTGGTTAAACAACTTAAAAAAAAAAGTGATTTTGTGAGGTTTGCCATAGCAAATAGGAGTAGTAGCCTGTAGAAATTGTGATTCAATCTCCTACCATTCAAACTGCCAAAAAGTGCTGTTTTCTCTGAAAAAAATGCTTTTATATGCTGTGCTTCATTTGCATAACCTGCCCCTTCTTTTTCTCAGTGCAGCAATCCCCAACCATGACATCATGCAAGGAAACCAAAGCTGGTTTGAAACAGAGACCTCTGTTGGTCAGTCTTGGTCAGACATCTGCACTACCAAAATAGGGAACATCTCTCAGTAAAGAAATCTTGTCGGCTAGATACTATATTCACAATGCTTTGTTTTGAAAATAAACATATATGAGCTTTTATTTTTGAAGCCACTACAGAAATAAACTACACTTCACAGTCAGGATATTGGAAAACTGCTTCTTATTGTATCCACAATGCCTCATTACATATGTCTACATATTATTTTTATTGTATTTATTTATCCAAGTGTTTCAGCAGGAAGGCATACTGAGCAGTAACTGTTTCCAGATGTGTGCTGGGGGGGGGGCAGGGAAGTGGAGTTACACAAATAAATACTATATGGGTACAATTGAGTAGACAATAATACAGCAGTTACACCGAATACAATGGCAATTTACATATTAGGTAGATGGCAGTAAGCAGAGACAGTAGGAACAATATGGCGGGTAAATACAACAATCAGAATAGTATTGCACATGAGAATAGAACAAAAATACAATAGGGAGTTCTTTAGATGAAAAAGGCATCTGAAAAACCTCATAGCTATCCTAGATCTAGTACTGACTAATGGGGAAAGGATCACAGATCTCCAGGTAGAAGGTCACCTGGGGCCAGTGACCATCACATGGTATGGTTCAATTTGGCTACTAGAACTAACCCATCCCATTCCAGGCAAAACTATGGGACTTCAGAGGAGCTGACTTTGATGAGATAGCCAACAGAGTTAAGCTAGCCCTGGCAAGAAGAAATACAGGTGAGGAGGTACAGGCAAAGTGGGCAAGCATTAAGGGTGCATCACTTGAAGCAACATCCCATTGTGTCAGAAAAGCAAGAGCAAAAGAAGAAGGAAACCACTTTGGTTCTCAAGAACAGTAGAAGAAAAGGTTAGAGCCAAAAGGCTGGCCTTCAGGAAATATAAGGAAGCACAGTGGGACGAAGATAGGGAGGCATACCAAACTTCTCTAAAGGGAAGCAGGAAGGCAGTAAGGCAGGCAAAGGCCCAAATCGAGGAAACACTAGCATGAACAGTAAAAGAAGGTAACAAGACTTTCTGTAGATGCATTAGTGAAAGGAGAAGGTCCAGAGGCGGTATTGCTAAGATCAAAGGGGATAAGGGGGAGTGTGAGGAGGAGGACCAAGGAAAAGCATCTATCCTAAATAGTTACTTCTGCTCAGTATTTACTGAGGAAAAGGTGAGGCAGGGCCCACAGCTCAACACCATAGACACAAGGGAGGGAGGGAGGTGTGCACTAATCCCTTCACAAAAGAAAGGGTCATACAAGAGCTCAGTAAGCTCAGGGTGGACAAGGCAATGGGACCTGATGGCATACATCCCAGGGTACTAAAGGAGCTAAAGGTGGAACTAGCAGAGCCATTATCAGAACTGTTTAGTGAGTCTCTGAGCACAGGAGAGGTCCCAGAAGACTGGAGAAGGGCTCATGTGATCTCACTCCACAAGAGTGGTAGCTGGGAGGAGGCAGGGAATTACTGATCAGTCAGTCTTACCTCAGTAGTGGGCAAGATTATGGAGGCATTCCTTAAGGAAAGGATAATGCAACACCTGGAATCCATAGGAGCACAGGATCCAAGACAGCATGGGTTTACAACAGCAAGGTCCTGCCAAACTAATCTCATAGATTTCTTTGACTGCGTAACCAGAGTGGTGGACCAAGGGGGAGCAGTTGATGTCGCCCACCTTGACTTCAGCAAAGCTTTCGATACTGTTCAACATAGAAGTTTGATTAATAAGCTGGGTAGACTTGGGCTGGGTCAGAAGTTGGTCAACTGGGTGGCAAACTGGTTGGCAGGCAGAAAACAGAGAGTGGTGGTAAACGGTATACAGTCAGAAGATATGTAAATCACAAGTGGGGTACTTCAGGGTCAGGGATCAGTCCTGGGGCCTGTCTGCTTGAATATCTTCATCAGTGACATTGTAGATGTACTGTAGGGTAGGTTTGTCTGTTTGCAGATGACACCAAGATCTGCAACAGAGTAGATGATCCAGATGGGGTGGGCAGAATGAGAAGAGATCTGGATAAACTGGCAAAATGGTCAGAAGAGTGGCAACTGGGGTTTAACGCAACGAAGTGCAAGATCATGCACTTAGGGAAGAGAAACCCTGAAACCACCTATAGGTTGTGAGGGGAGTTGATGGCAGTCACAAGGGAAGAAAGAGACTTAGACATCATCATCATCACAGATGGCCTGAAATCATCCAAGCAGACCACTAAAGCAGTAGGTAAGGCTAGAGGGATGTTGGGGTGTATTAGTAGGATATCACAAGTCGTAAGAGGGACGTAATAATTCCTCTTTACAAGACACTGGTTAGACCCCATCTGGAGTACTGCATGCAGTACTGGAGGTGGCACCTGCACAAGGACATTAACAAAATGGAGGCAGTCCAGAGAAGAGCAACCAAAATGGTGCAGGGACTACATCAGAAAACATATGAGGACAGATTAACGGAGCTCAATATGTATACCCTAGAGCAAAGGAGGGAGAGAGGTGATATGATCAAAATATTCAAACATCTTAAGGGCATTAACAAGGTGAAAAAGTCTAACATGTTTCAATATAAGCAAAATAGCAGGACAAGAGGACACAGCATGAGATTAGAGGGAGGCCAATTAAGGGGTAATGAGAGAAGTTCTTTTTCACAGGAAGGGTGGTGAATGCATGGAATGGCCTACCCCAAGAAGTGGTGAATATGAATACAGTGTAGAGCTTTAAACAGGCATGGGACAAGCATAAAGGAGCAATAAAGATGAGTATGAATAGATAGGCTATTGACAGAGTACAGGCCTATGGCACATACATAAGGTAGAAAAAATGGGCAGACTGGATGGGCCTTGCGGTCCTTTTCTGCCATCAACATCTCTTTTTCAATAAAATCTCTTTAAGCACTGGTCTGAAACAGAGACCTCTGTTGGTCAGTCTTGGTATTGCAGACATCTGCACTACCGATATAGGAAACTGCATCTCTCAGTAAAGAAATCTTGTCAGCTAGATACTGTATGCACATTGCCTTGTTTTGAAAATAAACACATGAGCTTTTTATTGTACTCACAATGCCTTGCTTCATATGTCTACATATTTTTTTGTAAACTTTAAATAATCAGCAGCAGATCAAAATCTTTAAGGCATAACTGTTCAAGACACAAGTCTACTCAGGCAAGAGAGTATGCCAGCATAATACCTCTCGCAGTCACCACCACCACCAAAATAAGGGACTGTACCTCTAAGTAACTAACATTTAAATTAGCATTTTAATTTAGCCAGAATGCACTGGTGCTATATGTAAAACATTGACAGTTCCCTTGCATAGCATCATTCTGGGGGTGTGACCACACACAGAGAACAGAGTGTTGATAAAACGGAGAACAAAATCGTTATGGTAAGTTTTTTTTATAAAACAAATTGCAGCTTTACCATCTGAAGCATGGGCAGCAGTGGCATACTATATGAAAAAGGCATCTGCAAAACCTCATAAAATCACTTTAAAACTACTGCTATTATGTACTTACTACTTCAGTAATCTTTATTCTGAAACCACGTTTTTTGTTTTCCTTGCTTTGCTCTTAGTTTGAGAACGGAACATTATTCGGCAATGCTGCACCAGAAGTTTCTGTCTCATTACTAATAATTCCCCTAGTGTAATATTTGTTGCAAAGAAGTAAGTGGGTGGAGGACTTTACTGATGGACGCTTGCGAAGCCATCGCTGCCACAATACTTCATTTTGTGTGTTACAAATTGATGATCAATTATTTGACCAGTTATTTGTGCATCTTGGAAGTGCAGTGTTCATTGGCAGTTATAACTGCAGAGTAGTGTTTGACTCTAAGTAATGTACTGTATAAAATATTACGTAGGGGTGTGCGAAGAGCAAAGTGGCAATTGCACTTAGTAAAGCTGGGACTTCTTGGCTTATCTTGCTGCTGTCTTCACAAGATGAAATTACCACCAAATTCTTCATATTGGGCATGTTTTAACTACTGGGGTTACTGTTTGTTGGTGTTGAATAGCTGATCCACTTTAGGGATTCATGGTTAATAGATATGTTTAGTTGGCTTTTCTGCAGGACTTTTGCTCTAGGTTCATGTGAATTTTGTGCTGGGGTCAGTGTTACTTTATTTATTTATTTGGTTTTTGATAACCGGGTAAGTGCTATAGACGTTAAGTATGCATATTTTCAGGCACGACCTTGTAGCGTACAAGCCAAATACAGTCATGACACAATGGTACAAGCAGATGCAACATTAGGTGATTTGATACCTTTTATTGGACCAGCAGAGATTACAGAAAAATCATAAGCTGTTGAACTCAAATAGAGGTCTTTTCTTCAGAAGAAATGGCAGATCTTTTTAGAAAACTCACGTTTAAAAGCCCAGAGGAAAAACAAATTTACACAAGGGCGACAGATTAGCAATTAGTTAAGAAATACAACCAGAGATAAGCAGGCATCCCTGAGGCTATAGCAATGAGTAAGTCAAATGTCTCAGAATAGAATCTTGTGTAGTAAATTATCTGATGTTACAAGTCTCACTGCAGATAAGTTAAAGAAAATGTGCGTGTGTGCGCGCTGCGTGTGTGTGTGCTAAAGCATATTAATTAGAAATATATAAACCACATATCTGTGGATATTTGAATACTGTGTGTGTGTGTGTGTGTGCACAAAGAAACATTAAAGTGTTACAATATGTAAAAATGGGCTGATAATAGTTACAAATGAAGATGAATAAAGAGTGTGCAAAGCAAAGAAAAATCAATGAACAACATTTCAAAATAAGATGAAGAGAATAAATACTGTAACTGGAAGAAATGCAGTACAAAGAACAGCAGACCCAGTGTCTCACATCCGCCCTGCCCCTCACAAAGAACGGCGCCGACCCAGAGATACCAGCAGTATCCACCAGAGGTCCGCATCATGACAGACATTCTACCTCCCTCCCTCCCAGAGAAGGAGAGCAGTCCCATGGATGCTCAACCCTTCTCCTGCCTGTCGGCTCTCCAGCGTTCCCAGATTCGTTCCCAAAACCAGGCCATTGACATCGCAGTCGGGCGCCCTGCCCCTGTGCTGGCATGCCGGCTATGTCAAATATTATTATAGGTAGTGTTCCATATATGGAGATTAGCTTTGGCAGCACCTACATAAGTGGCAGCACCATAGGTGAGAGCAGGAAGAAGGACGCCCTGCGCAATAGCAGGTCTGACTGAGGGAGTGAGGGTATTTGTGTTGTAGGAAAATATAAGGGACTAACAACTGGAACTACCGTATATCTTAGATTCGTAGCTGCCCTCTAACAGAAGCTGCCCTTAAACATAAGCTGCGGATAACATTTAAACTTGCTAATACAGGCCACCCTCCAATATAAACCGTGGCCATTAATAGTAGCATATTGCATCCTCACCAAAAAGACGCCAACGTTTTTACCCCATGTACTGCACCAGTAATTTCAGGAAGCTGTTTGGTAATGCTGACACTTTAATCTTACCTTCGTTCCAGCAACACTCTCAGTTTATACCTCCCTTCTCAGTCTACAAATGTTTAAAGCCCAAAATAAAATAAAAAGATGGCGGCCCCACGAACTGAGTCAGATGCCCCGATTGTTTGCTTGTTTGTTTGTAGTATCAGGTATCCGGAAGTACCGTACCTGGAAGTCAGCAAGTCAACACTACCATAGATGTTAGAGTTAAACAATTTATTAAGCAATTGCTGAAAACATTTCTAAAAACATTTTTGAGCATGGTGAGCTCTAAATTTTTAGTTTTTAATCAAGCTCTGATTTGGGCATTGTAAGTCGCACCAACTCACAACTTGCACCAACTCGTAACTCAAACAGACTTGCAGCTTGCACCTCTCGCACCTCTCAAGTGCTAAGCTGCCATTTCGTCTTTTTAAACTGTACTGAGTCAGTGAGTAAGTGATAAGCAGCTGTCAGCAATTGTCAGCGATTATTCCATTAGCCCATTTTGTACTGTAGCTGCTAACAGGCAATCACTAATATAAGCAGCCCTCGATAATAAGCCGCCCTTGAAGATAAGCCACATCGCAGAGTAGCAGTTTGTTAATATATACCGCGGCTTCAAACTGAAGATATACGGTACATCAGCACCAATAACAAGAATGGCAACAGCAAGCGGCAACAGCATGAATAAATTAAATGTCTTTAATGCTGGCTGAGACCAGCTGCAGCCCTTGCCTCCACATTGGCTGTGGCTTATAAAATTTGCTTCTGTCCAGAACCTCCTGCTGCACAGCCATGACTGTTTTGCACAGCTGGAATTGTTTTCTTTTTGGCTGCATCAGCCTCCTCCTCCTCATGATGCAGTCACATGGATGGCATATACTCACATCATGGGAGTTGGGCCAGCAGTGGCATGGGGGTGGCTACGGTTCCTATGTTATAGTGTCTTGCTCTCTCCTCTCCTCTCTCGATGCTCAGCTTTATTGCACTGTGTTATGGCCTTCTTAATAAGTTTCTCCCAGCAACACATGTCAGCTGACATGTTCTGGAAGAGTTTAATGGCTTTTACTGGCTCAGTCCTCTTCCTCCACCTCAAGATTAACTAAGGAGAGTAAATAAATGATGCATGTAACAACCCCCTCTGCCTCTAGGGGGTTGGGGTTTGTTACTAAAATGCCAGACCCAGAACCTGCTCACTGGTAGTGACTCTGACCTTGTTAGACCATTGTAAAGAGCTTAGTGACAGTGAGAAGAGTGGTGGGGCATCCTTAAGGTCAGATTTTGCCAGTTCTGCTCTGAGGTGGCAAGGACCTTACACCTCGCAATTGTCAATAGATCTAGCTTTTGAGACCAGTTCATCTTGACACCCAGTAATCAAGTAGTCTCCAGGGACAGTCTCAACACAGCAGTGGTGATCCCAGGAAAGGGATCCAAGGACATTTAATATAGATCACTGTTAACTCCTGGAAATATGTAGGGGACACACCAGAAGGATGTGGGACTCCTGAAGGGCGTCCCCTCAAGGGGTGTCCCTGGCAGCCTTTTGGTGCAGGGAGGGTCCCACTGAAGAGGGATTGTCACCTTTGGGGAGCATTTGTGGTTCTGTGCTGAATGATGCTGAAAGACAAGTTGCTGATGGAGAAAGGCCTGGTTGAGAGACAAAGCTGGTGTTTAAGTTAGATTTATCTACACTGAGTACAGAAGAGAAATATACCTAAATTGAGTACAGGATGGCTACCAGAGTTGCTGCCTCTGGCAGAGGTGCTGGGAAGATTGCCAGCCACTGCCAGAGGGGAGGCTGGAGCATACGCTGCTGCACCTGTTAAAGAGTAAGGGGATGCTGATGTGAGATGCCCAGCACAGCACTGACCTCTGGGCTCCATCAGCGAGACTGGCCTGGTACAGGGCAGGTGCCCTCAGGAATAAAGATTCTCTGGGTATCTGCCAGCAAGCAGGTGCATTGGAGGGTTGACTGAGGGGAGAAGGATCCTCGGGTATGAAATTGGATACAAAATTGACTGGATAGGCAACAGAGGGTGGTGGTAAACAGAATTCACTTGGGGAAAGGGAGAAGGACAACTGGGGTGCCTCATGGCTTGGTACTGGGTCCAGTCCTCTTTAATGTCTTTATATGTGACATGACAGAACAGCTGGAAGGGAAAGCATGCTTCTTTGCAGATGACACCAAAATCTGCAATAGGGTGGACACCGCAGAGGGGGTATAGAGAATGTCTAGCATCCTGAAAAAGCTCAAGGAATGGTCAAGAGTATGGAAGCTGTGTTTCAATAAGAAAAGTATAAAATCATGCACCTAGGGCACAGAAACCCAGAGGCAGAGTATAATATGGGGAGAGGTGTTGGTGGTCATCAAACAGAAAGAGACTTGGGGTAATCATACCTGAAGGTGGCAAGGCAGTGCGACAAGGCAGTAGGTAGGACCAGTGGGATGCTGGTGTGTATGGAGGGGTATCACCAGCAGAAGGAGGGAGGTGGTGTTGCCACTGTACAGATCATTGGTGACACCTCACCTGGATTACTGTGTCCAGTTCTGGAGACTGCATCTCATTGACATAGCTAGGGTGGAGGCTGTCCAGAGGAGAGCAACTAAAATGGTGAAGGGGCTGCATCAGAAGCTGTATGAGGTATGACTAAGGGTTCTGAACATGTACACCCTGAAAGAGAGATGGAGAGATATGGTAGAGACCTATAAATATCTCGTGGAGTTTATCAAGGTAAAGGAAGAGAGTATTCTTTAGAAGATAAAGTGCACAAGAACAAGGAGACATGTAATGAAACTGAAAGGGGGGGAAATTTAGGAGGGATGTGAGGAAGTACTTCTTCACTGAAAGAGTGCTGGATGCTTGGAACAGTCTTCCAGTACAGATAGTGGGGGCAAAAACAGTAGGGTCATCAAGCGTGCATGGGATAGGCACAAGGGAATATTAATTGGGAAACTGTTGGGGAGATAGCCGGAGATCAGTTAGGGTCTACAGTGAAAGTAAAGGCAGGGAAAATAAGGGGCAGACCAGTGGGCCAAGCAGTCCTTATCTGCTGACAAATTCCATGTTCTATGGTTCTACTGATTGCGTGCCCCAGAGGATGCTCTCCTTCGGGGGAAGGGGTTGCCCAATTCTGCATTAGCACTTCCACCTACAGTAGGGTGGCACTGAAGATGGAACAGCTAGAGAAGAGAGGATGTCTGTTGGCTCTGCCAGTACCATGGAGTTGCGTGCATACATGCACACTGGAGCCCAGGGGTGCGGATGCCCATGAGGTGGGAAATACATGGGATCAGTTCTCTGGCCTGCATGATAACAATAGGTGCATTCAGGTCCAGCGCAGTCTGCTCTACCCCTCTAATCAGTGGGTGTCCATAGTGGAAACTGGTCCCCTTCTGTACTTCCTCAAGGGGCAAGTCAGAGGGGAGGTGTTGGAAGGACATGGCCACAGATGTAGGGGATGGGGTTAGGTGGTTGGTCAGGGCCAACTGGGAGCAGGATCAGGATGGAAAAATTACTCGTGAAAAAAAAAAATATTTTTTCCAAATATTTTTATTTTACCAACTTGTCCCTGGTGGTATTGAATGCAGAGGCACTTACACATATGTTTTTGCCATAGGTGATTTCTCCCTTTCCACAGTGCTAGGATCATAATAAAAATAAAACAGTAGTGTGCATGCAGGCACTCTATGGGTACAGCAAATCCCATGCTGGGTATAACCGCCAGATTAACAGGGGACAAACCAGATAGACTGATTCCTTTTCTATCCATGCTTCCATATTTTAAAAATTCTACGTTATGTAAACAAGGGTAAGCAAAGAAAATACATTTAGAACTGTATATAGCACTAGTCATAAATGCTGTATATATAAAGTGTGTTATAATGTATGGGTAGCCTTATTACCCGCTGAAATCAAGCAGATTACAACCTTGTAATCCCACTGTTGTGATATGTCAGAACCTTATAAACCTATCTCATCTATGTCGTAACAGTGGGTTTACAAAATCGAATGCCAGTGTTATTCAGAATTCTACACACCCAGAATGTGATTGTTAGTCCAGTACAGTATTCAAATAACATTCCAGTTGTCTCAGTTTACTGTTACTGAATCTAGCAATCTTTGGCCCTGTCCACACTTGCCTTTTGTAACGTTACTTGGCAATCTGTAATGTTACAAAATGGCAAACACGGGTTGCATCCACACCTAACATGGTTCTGAACTATGTTTCAAAACTGAGTTAAAACCCTGTAGAAATGAGTGTTTGAGCTCGGTTTTGAAAACGCTACAGGGTGTAGCATGGTTAAGTCAGCTGTGTGGATGGGAGTATATACCGTGCTTGCTAGTCCTGGTCCTCACAGTGCCCACAACGCTGGAAGAACAGTAGTGTGCTACAGCATTACTGGCACACCCCCCAAACAGCATGTCTGGATGGGAGATTGCAGTGCTTAAACACGGTTCTGCGAAGTGTGGACACGCTAGAACGGTAGCTGCTGTTACGTTACTAATAACATTACAGCCTGGAAAACACAAGTGTGAACAGGGCCTCTATGTCTAATAGAGATTTTAACTCTGGTCCCTATTTTGGCCACCTGCCATTCAGTCCATGTATCCTAATAAATTATTTTCCTACACAATCATGTGGCTGTAGTGCTGATTCATTAATAAGGTAAGGCTCAATTACTTTTGTTCGCGGGGTGGGGGGTAACTTTTCATGTCGAGTCCCATACACTATAAATGACAATGCCTGATGTACAGGTGATAACCATGGTGTAATCATCTCTCGTGTTTGCTTGGGCGATTGTAAACCTCTCGAGGTTTATTGATGCCCTAGCAACCACTCGAGGTTATTACACCATGGTTATCACCTGTACATCAGGCGGGTATCCTCTATATAATCCACAAATAGTTAACAGAACCCAATAGTTGTGTACAGAGAGCTTAAGGAGCCCGTGACACCATTGGAACAACTTTGAAAAGATGTAATATTTAGGCACAGTTTAGCTTGTATTTCATATTTTTTGTCTTTTTTCTCCACCCATATTTCCATTATGCCAAGTACATATGCATGAAGACAGGATCTCTTCCCTATCTGCACTGACTGCTTGCCTTCACCTGACATCACAGTTCAGTTTATGACATCGTAATATGTTGCTGTGAGATTATAGTAATGTCATAAACAGGATTATGATGCCAGGTGTAGACATGCAGACAGAGAGGATAAAATCTAGGGGATAGTGTTCGTGTTTTCATGAGATTCCCTCAGTAATAAAGAAAAGGGGGGAGAATTACAGAAAATATATGAAATAAAAAAGAGAATTGTGCCTAACTCTTGTATTTTTCAGAGTTTTCACATTAGCGTCAGGAGCTCTTGAGGCATGAGTGAGGGAGGTTAAAAAAGCTTGGCAAGTGGGGGAAGCACAGATACAGAGTGAGAGGTTCAGCACAGGAAGGCTAAGTGATTTGCCGAATGTCGCACAATGCATAACTGTGTGGTGGGATTCATATCTGTGTCTGTGGGTTCCAGGTCTGCGTTCAGTGCAGTAGGCAGTACTGCTTCATGGTAGTCTACTTTCAGGACTGTACCCCTAATAAAACACAGGTCTCGATTTTCAAATGCCCACATTTGCTGCAAGCCCCAGGTGTGCTGAAGATACCAGCACCGTTGCTTACCAACTCACCCGCTGTGATCGTGATTTTCAATCCCATAAACATTTGCCACAAGTTAGACCAGCTTTTTCTAGTATAGCTTGTGGCAATCTCGGGGACTCTTTTTATGGTGCTTCTGCCAAAGTGGTGGCACAAGCTGCTGTAAATCAGGTGACGTATTCCAGCTGCACCTGACCTACCAAAATCGGGCACAGTTGCAGCAAAGATGATTGGTGCAGCTGTGCCAAAGAAAGGGTATGCCACAGGGCTTCATGCAAGCCCTGCATCACCCTTTGAAAATCAAGCCCATGGTTTCACTTCCATGCAATGCGCAGCACTTTCCTGTTTCCTTTTTGCAGTCCCTCAAGAAAAGATTAAATGCTTTGCCCTTCTGTAAGTGCCTGGCACCTTGCAAATTGATTTCCTCCATTCAGTAATTATGTGCAGCAGTAGGTTGAGTTTCCATGCACAAAATACCATTGCAGTGAAAAACCTCATGTATTATCTGTCAAAAATAATCTGAGTTCATCTGCCATCAAATCTGCCCAATGACAGTTTATATTCATGGATATTATGGGCTCCATATGTCTTAAGCAGTGCCTGAGTGTGCATTCATTTCCTTTTCAGGTCAGTGCACTCCAGTGGTTCCGCCTCAGTTTGGCAGCTTGCAGGTACAGAATGGGAATGGCACCACCATCGGAACAGCCATCACCTTTCAGTGCGCCTAAACACCGGCTAGATGGAGATGGAGTTGTTACTTGTGTTTGGAAAGGAAACAACACACAATGGATAGGAGCAATACCAACCTGCAAACGTAAGAATTACGACTTCCTGTCAAAATGATGTTTTCATGATATATCGATTTGCTCTGCTCAGCTCTTTATTAAGCCTCAGAGTTCAAGTGCACAAGTGCCTGTAATTTATCTGTGCCCTACTAAAACTGTAATTAATTACAGCTTTAGAGTTAGCAGCCTCCTTGAGCTGACCCCATTCAGGAAACATTGTGGTAATTGTGAATGAACTCATTGTCATGTAACACAGTCCCCAGTCTGCTATTTCAGATATAGGGACCCCCTGCTTATGACAGTGCAGCTTTGTGTAGTGATCCCATAGAGAGGCAGAAACAGTTACCTTGCTGTTGTAGGTCTTTTGCAGTGGGAAATGTGGTATTAATCTCAAGTTACTGACTGAAATGAAAGAGACTAATTGGTTCTCTTCTGACTCACTATCATAGTCATCTCCAGAGGCAGTGTTAGGCACAAGCAAACCAAGCAGCTGCTTCGGGGAAGGGGGCAGAACAGAAGGGACACTAAAGTAGAAAGCAAATGTAGAGATCAGCTTGAAATGCAAATGAAGTATTGATATAAAAAACAAACTGATATTGTTACACCTGGATTAATAGAATTGTCACTTTTGATGAGTGGGGCAGAAGGGAGGAGAGAAGGCAGAGGGGCAGTGAAGGGTGTACCACAGGCATTTCTGTTTGGGGCACCATGAAGTGTAAAACAGCCCTGGTAGTCTCACTTTTTGGTCTTGTCTGGCACCTTCCTCACACTGCAGTCCTGTCTATCACTGTCCATCTTTCTTGCTGTGAAGGGAATGATTGTTGTTATGGGATGCTTGTGAAGCAGTGTGATGTAGTGGTTAGAGCACCAACTTGGGAACCAGGAGCTTGCAGATTCAAACCCCAATAGAGCCAAGTGTTTGCTATGTGACCTGGGCAAGTCACTTAACATCCCAGTGCTCCAGTCCTGCCAGCTAAAGAAATGAGCAGAAACACGACCAGACTTGATAACAAGATATTGCATCTCAGATGGGCTATCCTGAGTAAATAAAGTATAAACAAAAAAGTTTTGTTCTTATAGTGCAGCTTTCATACAAATTGTATCTCAAATTGTTTTACAAAGCAGTGAGTTCTGTACTGTAATGCAGGATCTGTATGCATTCATTTACAGACATTAACTCATTTTCGCCTAGCCAGCCCATGGGCATGCCCCAACTCTATGACTGTCACAAGTTTAGAAAATATTGTCTCTTAACCTTTGACTGTATTGTACTTGGTTGGAGGTCTCTTATTTGCATGCGATTTATATTGATGCCTGTTTTTGTTTTTAATGATAATTTATTGTCTTTATTGTGTTTATTAATTATAAATGAATGTTACTGGGACCTAATTTATCGTGTTTTGTTACTATAATTGAATGCTACTGGGACCTCACTGTAAATGAACAACAGATCCATTTTTATCCCTGTTCATAGCTCTATATGAATAAAAATACTACTACTACATTTCTGAACTTAATGGTATATACATTGCTTATAGTTGTATATTTCCGCATGATGTATGAAAGCTTCCACTCTGTTTTCTTTCACCCTCTAACCCTTCTCCCAGAATATATCTGGAATTTAGGGGCCCTATACTGTACACAGTCACAAGGTACTTTTACCAAGTGATTGCAGCAAATATTTAGTGACAGTCCCTTGTCTTGTATCAGCGCACTCACTTACTCATTAGTGACCGTGCATGGAAAGAAGTTAGGGTTCACCAAGCAGTTTTATTTTTAGGATTTACAATCGGTCGTCGACAAAATATTTTGTGAAACAACTGTACAGTGAAACCGTAATCTTGACCGCATTTGCGATCGGCATGAAGTTTCTCACTTCCAAACATGTTTTCTTTTTTTTTTTTTTTTCCATTTTATATTTTCTGGCCCCTGCCTACCGCCAGACATCCACCTGGTCATGGACCTCACGGCTGCAGCTCCCCACATTAGCCAATCTCCCGGGACCCCTGGAATGCCCCTAGGCAGGGTCATGGCACCAGCTGTGGCGCCCCAAATGGGATAGGGTGGAGTCGGCCTTGGGAGCCAAGTGCAGCTGGGCGGCTTCATAGAGGCAGCAGGTGGGCAGGTTTTTCCTGTTTATGGGGGCGGAATGTGCAATGATGCCAGTGTCTGCCCCACCCCTGTGTTCCTTGTTGGCGCTGTCTGCTGTGGAACTCCTGGCCTCTGCCAGGGGTTCCCCGTGCACCGGCGACATCCCACGCCCTGCCCCCAGAGAAGGAGAGCAGTCCATTGGATGCTCAATCCAACTCCCCCCAGCTGGCACTCCAGTGACCCAGGTCCATTCCCAAACCCGGGTCGCCGGCACCGCAAGTGGAAATCCAACCACTGCGCTAATGAGGCAGCACCAAAACATGTTTTCTGCAGGGGCTTTGACCCTGAACCCCCCACGCATGGAGCTGTGCACCCCGCACCCCCACCACTACATATAATCAACTCAGTCAGAGCTGATTAGGGAGAATGCAAGACCTCCAGAACACAGTGCCAGGGTCCAGGCGACATTACAGCGACCTGTCGCTGTAGTGTCAATCACAGTCAAAGTGTCGCTGCTGAGGGGTATATCTTATTTTTCAGACCTCTTTCCCCTGGATATGCACACTGAGCCTAAGCTCATTTCCAGGTGCAGCCCAGGACAGAATTGAGCACAGATAGGTTAAAGATCAATGGCAGATATATAAATGAAAAATTCAAATGTCCACTTTATTTAGTTGGTGTGTAATAAAGTGCACCATTTAAACCTGATTACTCATTGTGTCCTGTGTTTTTAACATCTGTCACATAAGCAAGCTACTGTTTGTTGCCTACCAGTCAATAATAGTGTCTCTGTTTTTTTTCCCAGTGTCGGCTAAGTGCTGACTGCCATTGACATCATTCAAGGACTGACATTAACGGCAGCAGCTCAAGATTGTCATGACTTCATTAGAAATGTGCACTCCTCTTGAGATGGGAATGCAGTTTTTCTGCCTGATTTTTCATTATTTTTCATGGCAGTCTGACTTCAAACGTTGCCATTTTCAATGTGGTTCATGTTATGAAAAAATAATAATAATAAATAAAAAATAGAGCTGCTTTTTGTACCTGACTGACTACTTGCACACCACTGTGCTGCCCCCCCATGCAGACAGTTGTAAGTTGTGAGGTGCACTGTTAAAATTACTACCGCAGTAGCTAAAGCTACTTGCCTCCGTCCAGTCAGTAAATAAGCTAGACAAAACAAGATCATGAATATTTATCAGCTGGTGCCCTGCTGTAAGTTGTGGTTGAAAACAAAGACCACATTTCAAGAGAAAGTGGTCCATTCCTCTGCATCCAGTCTTGATCTTCAAACATCTGCTTTAAAAGTTATCTCTTTTTCTGACTTGATTTACCGATAATTACTTACTGACAGTGAGCTGTATTAAAATAAACCATAACCAAATCAGTGCTAGCCTGCTCACATACAACAAGGAACGGCCAAATCCATGAAGTGAACCCATGCTCTCGAAATGAGCGTAGCTATACCGAAAAGCAAACCAGCAAAACAAAACAAAGGTAGCACTCGAGAGAGTAATAATTAAAGAAAAAAGGATAAGAAAACTAAAGGCATCTAAGGTGAAAGTGTGTAACTGAACCATAGCACTAACCCCATATTCAAGCTGATAGGTAGGGATCAGACACAGATCAGTGTAAACATGGCAGTAAAGGTAATAGGTGATACTGATCAGCCTCAATCGAGCTGGCAATTACTCGTTTGCTGTGTGGTTTCTTTTAAATGCAGCTCACTGTCAGTAAGTACCAGACTACAGCTCTACCCCACCCTGCTCTCCCCACGTGTGGACCTGTACTAGTGGAGCACAGCAGAAAGGAGTTGTGGATGCTAGCAGGCATAGGCTTTACAGCTGTGGGTCAAAGCACCCCAGACATGCACAATCCATGTGTATCTAGAGTGCCTTTGAGGACTGGGTCCTAAAACAGTAGGCTTATTGAAAAAGATAACATTTTAAGGCTCCCTTAAAGGCCTCCACAGAGAAAGCAGAATGAACGTAGGGTGGCAATGAATTCCAGAATACGTGCAGCCATCCCAAAGGCCCTGTCCCCAGAAAGCATAAGATTGGAATGGAGAACTGATAGCAAGCCAGCCTTTGTGGAGAGGGAGGGGAGAGGAGAGGGCAGACGGGTGTGTAGAGACAGGAGATCTTTCAAGTAGGCAGGACCTGGACTATGTAGGGCATTGCATGCTGCACATTACGTACGGGACAAACGCCCCAATGATATCCAGATCACTGTTAACTCTGCTGCCTTTAAGTCTAACCTAAAGGCTCACAACATTGGTGACAGTCATAACTGTGATTTCTGAACCCTCAATGCATTCTGTATATTGTTTATGTACTCTCCTTTGTTAAACTGTAGACAACTGTTGCTTACAAACTTGTTTCTGAACTGTAATGTCTTATACAGCTGTTTGGCTAACAATTTGTATTTCTAATGCTGTGATTGAATTTATTGTACTGTACTGATATGTTTTCCTAACTTTGTTTAATTCATTCCTGGTCATCTCCTGAAAAAGGGATATTGTCTCACTGGGCTTACCCGTTACTAAAATCCAGTAAGTACAGTAAATAAATAAATGTTAACGAGCCAGACTTGAAGCTGATGCGCCTCATAGAAGCATAGAATTTGACAGCAGGTAAGGACCACTTGACCCACCTAGTCTGCCTGTCTGCCACAGCAACAGCCTTTTAGAATCGTGTAAACGACTTGTAGATCATTGTAGGTGGCTCTGTTGTGGCGAACATGATCCCTGTTTTGGTGAGATCATGTACCAATGCAGGCGTTTTGCAAGCATGTAAACATGCTGCTTTGTCTGCACTGGTGCCCCCCGTGACACCCTGTGGTAACTTGGCTCAAAATATAAAAAGAGTGGGAGGAACTATTTGGCATGGGTTGCTACCACCTAGGACATGCAGTTGTGCCTGTGCAGTGTGAGAGTGACTTCCTCACCTTGACACAGCTGTCGCTGAGGTGAATTTGACCCTGCCACTGTTTATTTCTTGGTATTATTCTGTTGGGAACTGAGCCAACCCCTGACCCCCACAACTCAGGTGGAAATACCATCGCAATGCAGGAAGTTCAGTCCAACATTTGGTACAATTTAGCAACTGAAATTTTCTTGCTATCTAGCTGTATCTTGGGAAGAACTGATATGATATGCTTTTAGCTGATTTCATCTGAAGATTGCAACTTTCAGAGCACTTTCTAGTGATATTTGATGATATTTGCAAGACCATTTGAACTTGTAAAACAGAATGTTTATATCTTGTGGAAATACAGTACTGGGTCTCTTTTCATACCATTTATGATATACTTTTGATCATTTTAATAATCAGGAACAATATATAACATTTTCTAGCCTATTAACTATTGCTTAAATAAGCAATGTTATTAACTGTAAAGATCAACTTTTCATGTAAGTGTCCCTGTTTTATACACTGTATACATTATTTTTGAGAGCCTATTAATTTAATAATCAGGAACAATGCATAACATTTTCAAGCCTACTAATTATTGTTACATTAGACAATGTGGCTGTTAGCTGTAGGGACCAATTTTTCATGTACTATAAGTCATATTTTTGTTTTACTAATTGTTTTAAACTTTTTTATCTATTGATTGCTTTTTTGGGCTGTCTGTGTTTTGCACTTGTTGATTCTTTATACTGAAATTAACTGCAGCCAATTGTTTGTACCATTTCTATAGACTTCTATAACAATGCAGTTCTCTCTGTCCAATGTCACCAGTGAAGAAGCTAATTTGACTGAAACATCAGATGAGCATGGACTGTGGTCAGCATTTCTTTGGTCCACACTGTCTGCTTACATTATTGGGCACACGCTTGAAGTGGCTGCAAACTGTGGCAGCTTTGTTAATATGGCAAAATATCAGAAGCTAGGAACAGGACATTTTCACACATCTCAGAGGTTACAGGAGCAACTCAAAACTGGGAGTTGCACAAGAGCCCTCCCTTTTTAAAAATTCCAGCCTTGTTCTTGTATCCTGAAGTTGCTGGTGCAGAATCTTCTCTTTACAGACTGGCTGGTGAGTGTCTGTAGATTTCACTTATACTCTGGGCACTACTGTGGCCCTGTTAAGCCTCTTTTTGCTGTCTTTGTTTCCCATCCATTGTTTATACTCCCAGGCCATGGTGGGACAGGCTCTCTTTAGCCAGCGTCACCACTCCCTTCCCATCATCCACAGCCCCTCAGTTTACCTGACATTTGAGTATCCCATGGATTGCCCTCTGCAGTGGGATCAGGAGGGGGAGGGCCATTCTCATCCCAGAGTTCACCCCCAGTAGTTGCTGCAGGCCTCCAGTGATTTGGCAGGTGGAGGTGTGGTGCATGGGCTTCCTTCATCCCTACCATGCCTTCCATTTTCCAACATTCTTTGTCCCAACGCAAAAGTCATGGCATGCAGGGAATGCATGCGCATGGAGGTGTGCATGTGCTCCCAGCCTACTTCCCCATCCACCCAACTGACTTTACGTCAGCCTCCCGACTTTCTTGCTGTGGTACCTGGCCTCCACCCGATATCAGCCCAGACAGGGACAGCCTACCACCCTGGCCCAGGAAAGGAAAGCTGCCTGGCTGCTAGCTCAGTCCTGCTGCTGCCTCCTCCCCCACCAAACCCCAGCAACCCAAGCTTGTAGCTTGCACTTGGATCATTGGCATGGCATGAAGCAAGGTGTTTGGCAATGCCTCAGCCCTCAGTGCCACTGGGCTGGCCTCTTTGTTGATTTTAATTTACAGACATATAAATGGTGCATGTGTTATTGAAATACGTGAATATTTCTTTGAAAGTGAACTAAATCTACAGTTATTCATTGAAATACCTTGGGCCCCTCATTACTGAGATTTCCTAGTATCACACTATCAGATTTTTACTGATTTCTTTTTACTAGCAGTTTGAAATGTAATTGGGAAAACTTACTTGTTTCATTCCTACACCGAGCAATAAAAGTAAAGTGTCTTTTAGTAACACACTAAAACACAATTCAGAAAACAAGTAACTGCTTATTTAATAACTGTGAACACCTATTCTTTAGGCACAGCTAAAGAGTGGCTGTCCAAAAACATCACTTCTTGTCTTAACATTACATGGCAGCTGCACTGTTTTAATTTTGTACTGCTTTACATATTAATATCTCTTGGCTGCTAAGACCTTCAGGTAGGCACAATACCCCAGTTGAAACAGCTTTAGTGAGCTTTTAAATTTAAGGAAATTCCACAAACCTTACTTCCACTTAAGAGATTTTGCAACTTTGAAAAAATGTTGAAAAACACGGGCCCCAAATTTTAAGTTTGCAGATGCATGTATGAGATTTGGATGTGGCGTGGCTTCTGACACAGAATGACACCAGATGTAACTGAACCAGATACCTCTGACACAAATATATTGGAGACTTAGATCAAGAAACATGAGCAGTCCAGGAGAAAGTGTAAAAATCCACCAGTGGTGATTTATTATACTAAATCACAAGGAAAAAAATAAACAAATTAGAAAACATTTCAGCATCTCTTCTTCTTCAGATCAGTGTTCATTCAGCAAATTAGAAGATCATTCAAGACATGAAATCTGCATGTCTTCTCTAGTCTCTCTTCATCAATCTCTACACCAGGACACAAGCAGTCTGCCCTGGCTCTGTTGAAAAATCATCTCTCCCCAAAAACCTTCTCAGCAAGACAGACTTTGTAGCTGTTTGTTGCTAGGCATAACATTGTGACCCATCTTGTAGCTGGCTAGAGCATTGTGACAGATTACATCAGTCTGAGGTCACACTCTGTCACAGCTGCCTCTGCCATCATTTCACTGTCTCTAGTTTATGTATCAGGGAACCCAGCTACATACAATACAAACCTAAGCAAGGCAGGAATTAGAAATTATAAAGTGCAGCAGGTAGAGGTAATGACTGTGCAGTCGAATAGAGAGTTAGAAAAGACAGAGCTAGTAATAGAATCCTTGCTTCCAGTTCCCTCCACATAATACATATGGGACAGGGCCTAATCTTAGCCCTGTCACAATGCAAAATGGAATGTGAACAAGTACACTATTGCATCCATACACGGAGCGGCTAGCCACACAAGGCCTTCAAAGTTATCAGTGGGAGGACTCTCCCCAGCAACTAAGGGGCAGTGAAAATGAGGTTTGCCAGATGTTAATAGGCATAATTAGGGTTTGTGCCAATTAACACCTGAGGTGCAACACACATGGCCTTCCGTGGATGGTATAGTGCCAGTCACATCATGGCACTATGCCATCCACAAATGGCCATGGGCAAAGCAGTACCAACTAAGTTGTTCCCCCAACCTGACCTATACCTTATTTCCCACTTATAAGAGACAATTATGTTTGGTGTTTGGGCTTCCTCTGGCCTTCGTTATGGTTCAGTCAGGCCCCTCCCTAACCCCAGCCCTGGCGTCCAGTGGTTCCCCCATCTCTAGCTCACTCCCCTTTGTGTCCTTATTCTCTTGATGATCTCCAACCCCCACCAGATCTTCCATTCCACAGTGCTCTTTTGTGGCACCCCTTAGAACTGTTTTTCATAGTTCTTATTTACAGGTGTCGCAAAAGATGTGACCTTGCAATGTGATGGTCGCCGTGCTTTGTGGATGACCTTGCAGGCCATTTGCATGGGAACGTGCACCCCCCCTTTACTGTGTGGTCATAAGGCAGTCCTGAACTATGCCAGAAAGGACACTGATCCCTTTTTAGGATAGCCTGGAGGTCGCAGGCCAGTGACCGCTGCAAAATCATTGGCACAACTGTTTTGAGATGGTCCCTTGTGATTGTTAATTGGGCCCATCATATTTCATTATGATTCAGTTTATATGTCGTATATTTTCTGCATTGCCCTTTTCCTTGTTCTGTTTTACTAAGGAATTTGTACAGTAAAAGGATTCTTGTCTCCAAAAGTTCATTTGCATCTGCTACTAGTCCATTGCTGAAATCGAGAGAGACCTGCCACAGCACTTGTATTATGATAGCCACCGTGTTTTGGCAGGTTTTATCAACAGCCAGCCAGAATGTGCAGGGAGGCAGGCTCTAAACTTAGCTGCTCCTCAGCTCAGCTACTGGACTGCTACCCCTTTGTGGACTGCCCCCTGTCGGCGATCATCTATGGTCACTGCAGGGCATAAGAAATAGTAAGGAAGCAGATGGCTGGGTGAAGGGGCTTGGGGGGTGCTAACGGAGGGGATGGTATCAGGGTGGTGAGGTACAGAAGGTGCTCAGGGGTAAAATGGGAGCTAGAGAGGGGTTTGCTCTGGCTGGTTCTCATACCCAGGGTTTCCACTGGACAGAGTGGACAGGCAGTGGCTGGGCCAGCAGCTGCCACTCATCCCACCTGGCAGTGCTATGTAATGCCAGATCGATAAGAAATAAGACTGCAATTATGGCAGACTTGATTTTATCAGTTGACCTGGCTTGCATCATGGGGACCTGGCTGAATGATGATACCTGGCCAATATTGGAGGCGCGGTTCTGGTCGAGTCCTCCACTGTGCACTGCCTGAGGAGGGATCACAGGGAGGGGAGTGGCTATCTGTTTTAGATCAAGCCTGAACTTCTCTGTGTGGAGTCTACCACATCGTTTACATGTGTGGCCATTCGAGGGGGTCCAGGTGCAGGCTGCATGGTCCTTCTCACGTACTGGCCCCTGGGCACAAAAGGGATTTTCTACAGGAAGTGGCAGATTTTGTCACTGACTGGGTGTTGAAGTTGCCCAGCTGGTTAATTCTGAGGATTTCAATGTCTGAGTAGATGACAAACTCTCACAATTTGTTTGTGACTTCCTCCAGACAATGGAATCATGGGGCCTATCATGAGTCATTACTTATGACCCATACTGGCACTATGTCAAGACCATGCGGTCAAACACAGCGGTCAATAATCAGACCACATGATCAGTACAAAACCACGCTAGAGTAGATATACTAACTCCGAAACTGTGCAGCACTCTTATGACCATGTGGTTTTTGACAGGATGTATTTGCTTACAGAGTTTTGACCAGATATACCCATATTCATGGCCACACCTTGGATTTGGTGTTCTCATTGAGACTCAAGATCAATAACCTTGAGATTGATCCGGCTGTTTGGTCGGATCATTGCACAGTGAAGTTCTCATTTAGGGCCCCCCCTTGAGAATCCTTCCCCTGTGGGAGAGGGTTGGTTTCTGCCCTTTAAAGGAGGTGGCCCCAGAAGGACTGATGGTGGAGCTGGATCTATCAAGTGTGCTGGATGCTTGTGGGACAGGACATGGGGAGGTGGTGGCAGACTATAATGTGGCTATTACCATGACTCTTGATTCTGCAGCACAAGTCAGTGTATGACCCAGTCCTTCATGCTTCAGGTCCCCATAGTTCTATGGGGAGCTCAGATTGCTGAAGACCATGGGTCGGAAGTTGGAGTGCTGCAGATAGAGGTACCGCACTGAGAGAGACAGACTGGCTTTGAAAACTCATTATACTGAGTGTCAAAGGGCAATATCCCATAAGAAGGCAAAGTTCCTGTCCAGAGAGATTGCTGCAGCTAAGAACAGACCAGCTCAGCTCTTCCAGATGGTCGACAGGCTTATCCATCCTTCCTGTCTCCAGCCAGTAAGAAAATTGTCTGTTGCTAAATGCAACGAGTTTGCTCTGTTCTTTGCTGTTCTTTTCTGACAAGGTGTCTTACTTCAGGGTGGGGATCTTCACAGCGAGGTCTCATCCAACATGTAGTGTTGGATCTGGGGTTAAAAGAAGCAATCCTCATGTCTGGGGCAAGTTTAGCTTTGTTGGGGTGGAACAGGTTAGAGGGATAATTACGAAGCTGTGCCCTATGTATTGTTAACTGGACCCAGGCCCGACATGTCTCTTAATGGGATATGTGGAATCTCTAGTTCCAGTGTTCACCGAGATAATCTGGTGCTCCTTCTTGAAAGCAATATTCCCCAGTGCTCTTAAAAAGGAACTGTCAGCAATAAGAGCCTCACACCCAAGTGTGAGGCTGACTCCGGTTTGCAATTTGTGTAAAAAAAACATTTTATTTTTTACTTACTGTTTACTGCAGTATAGTACAATGTTGTAGGCTAATTTTGCTGACTCTAGGATTCCATTTCCTGTAACCAGAAATCCCAGAATTCCCTATAACTGACATCAGAGGAGGACTGCAGAGCTGGGAGATTCAGTACCTGCAGTATGCATGTTTAAGATTTTGTAAGCTAATATCAGACATTGGCTGGTCCTGCTGTGCTTACAGGGCTTAGTACAGTCCTCTGTAACTATATCTAGCCCCAGGAGAACAGCAGACCAGCAAACAGAAGATTACATCTTATAAATAAAATTCTGACATTCACTGTAGGCTATTGAATCTCCCACTGCAGCAGTCCTCCTCTGACGTCAGCAGCAGGGGAATTTGGCATCACTGGTTACAGGAAATGTCAGCTCACAAGTCAGTGAAATTAGCTTGACACAATCTACTTCACTGCAGCAATCATTAGGTAAAAAAAGTGTTTTTTCACACAAAGGGCTAATTGGGATCAGCCTCATACTTGGGTGTTAGGCTTTTATTGCTGACAGTTCCCCTTCAAAGAAGAATTGGTGAAACCCCTTTTGAAGAAACCATCTTTGACCCAAATTATATGCAAATTATAGACCTGTCTCTTATCTCCCCTTTTTGGGGAAGGTTATTGAGAAAGTACTGGCTATTCAGCTCGAGGCATGTAATAGAGCTACGCTTTACCTAACAAATGGTATAGCACTCAGGGACATATTTCTCCCCTTCATTCTGTATAATCTGTTGCAACAGCACCCTTTTTTTCTATTCTTTGTCTTTTCATGTTTCTGCCTAGGTAGGTTGGCCACCTACCTAAGTATCCTCCGCTCTCACTATCCTTTGTTCTAGTATTTAACTTTCACTTTCTGTCCCTTTGTTGTTCTGGAGAAAAGTGCTTATGATGCATAAAAGTGCAAGGTGCCTGTGTAAAATAAAAAAAAGAAATTGTTTAGCACATACTTTATAGGGGGCTTGTATGGCCTTCACAAATACCAAAGAGCTGCTAGATTTAGCGTGCAGAATGCACAAAGCAATAATGCCAAGCTGTTTGCTGGAGGTTAAATAATGTGCTCATGGGCTTTAGGAAAATAAATGTGTTTGTATATGCACACCTGTAGGACTTTTAAAGTGCCTGCAGTGTTGAATTTATACTTACAACAGAAAATGCTTTAAGAAATGACAAGATGCCTAAATATACTGTACAGTTTAATAAAATGAATAGAAAGGTAAAGTGTAAAGATATCTAAATTCATATATTTACAATATGTGAACACTAGTAAAGAGAAAACATGCATAAAGTGCCTTTTGTGCCTTGAATCAAAAGGAGTTCATAAAATGGGTAGAAAATCCTGTCCTGATTGGTTCTAATGCATAGCTAAAACAAGTGCTGCGAGCTGGATGCAGTGATGGACATTAAGCAAATCCTTGTGCTACTAATCAAAACAGTTAGTGACCGGTATTTTACCACCCTCCACATAGCGAGACTTCAGCAGTCCAGGCGATGTTACACATCCACCCTTTTTGTACCTGTCTCTCAAAACACAATACATTAAAAGAAAAACTATAGTTTCTTTCTTTTTTTTGTAATCTGCGCTGTGTCCATGAACTCTGCCCATTTACTCTCTCACCTCCCAGTCAGCCAGCAACTGGCCTCACAGCCAGGCAGCCATTTGCTCTCTCCCCCACACTCGCTCTACCTTCTGCCTCCATCACTCTTTCATCTCCTTCTCTGCTCAGGTCAATGTTGGATTTTCTAAACAAATCACTGATCTGAGTTTTTTTGTATGAACTACCTCACTTGTTCCGTTTCAGTTCAGCACGCGATTCCTGATCCTGTCAGTTCAGCACACGGTTCCCGACCCTGTCAGCAGTTCAAGTAATTCTAAATGACCGTCCTCAGTTGTAACTAACCATCATAAAAAAACAACCTAATAATGAAGTTCAGCCAATGGTTCTTTTGGCTGTCACAGTTGACTTCCACTCTGCTTCTGATTCTCTCACCATAGTGGCATTCAACACCACCGTCCTCTCTAAAACAAAAAGCAGAATTAATGCAGAAACTGCCAGGTCCACCTCACAGTAGCTGTAAAGATTAACAAACAGACAAACAGAAAAAGACAGAGATGGGAATGTTGTTTCTGTGCTGTATCCGTGTGAGTTGTGGGGGGGGGGTTAGGTGACACGACAACCCCAGTTCAACTACAGGGGCCATATAAGGACAAAAGTATTAAAGGGGACAAGCATCATAGGCAGATGAACTATTTTACTACAAAATGCTGTAAAGATTTCAATATTACAGTATTTAAACATTACAATATTATTTTTTCCATACATGTAAAATACAGTGCCCATTTTAAAAGTGCAATAAGCCACTCTGGGTGTGCATTAGACAGTTCTAATGCATGGCTGAGGGAGCTGGTTACTAAACCCCTGCTGACATCGTGCCTCACTACACCCCCAAGCCATGCATTAGAACTGTCTAATGCGCACCCCGTCCTGCCTTATTGCTTACATAAAGTACTGCTAGCTTACTTGCTGGCTGATAAAGTGCTTGCAGTGCTTAATTACATGAACAATTATATGCATACAGAAATAAGTGTCCCAGTCCATTTACTTTCTGTTTTTGAATATAAATACTGACAGAAGTGTGTATGATTGAGAGCCCCATTTGCCTAAATAGTGGCAGAAAGGCAGTATTTTGTTCCAGAGAAGGCCTGTTTTTGTTATAAGTTACCCACTATTTTAAAACCAAGTTCATTAAAAGCAAACTGTAACCAAGAGGAAGACTTGAAATAAAACTACTGCAATATTGTAAGTTGTTTAAATACCTGAAAAAGCAACAAAAGGGTTTTCTGTTTTGTTTTCCTGTGTCCCTTTCCTCAACCCTTCTAGGCCAGAATTGGGCCTACCTGTTGCCTGAAGGTGAATGAGTTCTCACTATAGGGGAGCAGCGCCCTTTTCAAACTCTGTTTATAGTAATAAACCTGCCATTCATTGTGGAAATAGGCAGGACTGTGCACTATTAAGTGCTTGTTATTTTATTTTTTAATTAATTTATTTAATGATTCAGAAAAGAGCTTTGAGCACAAGCTCTTTTACAAAGGTTCCACATCATAGATTCCAAAACAAAGTACAATAGGAGAAAGTAAAGGTACAAAGGCTTGGCAGAAGGCACCAGGAGAAAGGACTGCTGTGTGACTGAACTTCTCTGCTGGGACTAAAGTAGAAGAACTTTTGTATTTGACCTTTAATTTAGGGTAAAAAAACTAACATACAAAAAAAAAGTGTGTGTTTGGGTTAACTGAACTGAATGGGTATCTGCAGAGTTATCTAGGTGTAAATCTCAGGTGACTGAAAGGACTTAACTGCTGTGAGGTTTAAATTACTTGTAGAAAGATCTGGTAAGTAGGGGAGGGCTTAGCTAGAAGGAAGCTACATTTAAAGACTGCCTTAGAAAGTTTCAGCTAATAGCTTGCAGAAGGCACCAGGAGAAAGGACTGCTGTGTGACTGAACTTCTACTGGGACTATATTGCCCTTCCTCCCTCACCTAAAGCTAGTTCTATTTTTATAGGCACAGGATTTGACTGACAACAGGAACTTCCTGTTTAGGGCAGGAAGTGAGTGATCACAGAACCACCAAGGACCCACCATCCTAGAAGGGCAAGAGTAGCTCTCGCCCTCTAGCTGCTGGAGGTCTGCCTCTGAGCAAGTAAGTGGTCTACTAAGTAATATAGGATATTCTTGTCTCAGAACAGGACAATCAGGAGCTTAAAGGGCACACAGGCAGAAAGTAAGGAGAGAGAGAAAAAAAAAACAGAGGAAAGAGTAAGGATTGCAAACAGTTAAAGGGCCAGAAATAAGACATGATTGGAGTGGTGCAGTGCAGTGGCTGTGGAGCAGCAGTCTTCCGGGAGATGTTCTGGAGGATGTGGTGTTGTCCCATCTGCAGGCACCTCTGGGCTGAGGGAGGAGGTTACTCATCTCTAGGCTGAGTTGGCCAGGATTTGTGGGACCTCCTTCCATCCAGAGACCACCAGTGCCACTGCCGTTGCCTCAGAGGTTGCCAAGAAAGAGGAGCAGTTGGACCACAGTGGGCTCGGGAGGGTGAGGGTGGTGGAACGAGGCGCATCCTCCCATTGTACCTCTCCACAATTCCTATGCCATTCTGGCAAAGTGTGGTTCCTCTATGGAGGCACCCACAGTGGAGACCAAGGAGGATGTTGGGAACCTCCACAAAGAAGACCCACAGGAGGGTGGCAGGGACCCTGCAGGGAAGGAAACAGCTCCTGGTGGGGACTCCATTGTTAGGAAGGTAGAACTGGGGGAGGAAGGGGAGAGGGAGGTGAGGTGCCTGCCTGGGCCATGGCTTGAGGGATAGGGAGCGAATCCTCAGGATTGCCGGAGCAGCTGCACAGGGGAGGGAGCTGGATGTCATTGTCCACCTAGGGACAAATGACCTGGCTAAGAAAGGGATTAGAGAAGTGCAGGAAGAGTTTGTGGAATTGGGGAGGCCTTGTCAAGACAGCACGCACGGTAACCTTCTCAGAGGTGCTACCCATCTATGGCATAGAGAGGCTAGGGTGTCTGCACCATGGGATCCAATCAGTGGTTGAAAACTGGTGTGGAGCTCAGGGATTTGGCTTCATTGGGGACTGGGGGTCCACCTGGAGTGATGCAAGCCTATACTGGCATGATGGGCTGCATCTGTCCGGGAGGGGAACCAGGATCCTAGGTGATAGGTTTAAATGCTTCATTGGCAAGCTTTTAAACTAGCCAAGGGGGGAGGCACTGGAAAGGAGCAGGAAAATCCTAGCCCCCCAAATAATCACAGTAGTAAGTGCGGCAAACACCAACATAGAGGTGTCGATAGGGAGAAGGGCAGGGGTAAATGGAGAAAGTGACAAAGGCAAGAAGGACAGGGATGGGGCAAAAGGGAGTAAGGCCATCAGGAAATGGAGGGTAATGAGTACCAATGCTCGTGAGTCTGGGCAACAAGCTCCTGAGCTGATGGCCTTAATGGAAGAGGATGCCTGGATATCGTAGCAGTCACAGAAACATGGTACACAGAGAACCATGACTGGGATGTTAACATACCAGGGTACATAACCTACAGGAAAGACAGGCAGGGAGAAGAGGGGAGGAGTAGCTCTCTATGTAAAGGAAGGATAAAAGCAACTGAACAAAAGAGTAAACAGGAGGAGAGGAGGCACTGTGGGGTCACCTTGGAGACTGGAAAGGGCACCACAATCCGCACAGGGTTGTGTACAGACCCCATGTCAGGGGAAGGAATGGACAAGGATATGATAGAAGGCATTCTTAGAATGGCAGAGAAAGGGGAGATACTGTTGATGGAGACCTGAATATGCCAGATGTTAACTGGAGCACATTTGCTGCAGCCACATCCAAGAACAGGGCCATTCTTGATGCCCTACAGGTGGCAGGCATTAGACGGCTAGTTTCGGAACCCACATGCAAGGGAGCAATCTTAGACCTCGTACTACACTCAAACGGGGGCAGTGAGAGGATCTCAGATCTAGAAGTGGGTTGCCATCTGGGGACAAGTGACCATCAAACAGTGTGGTTCATGTTAAACTCTGCTACAGAGTCCAGCCATACAAAAGTGAGGGTACTGGACTTTAGGAGGGCTGACTTTGGCAAGATGGGAGAGTGCCTCAGAAAAGCACTAGCAAACAGGCTAGAAGGAGGTGTGGAGCAACAATGGGGAATTATCAAAACTGCCATCACAGAGGCAACAAGCCTTTGTGTGAAGCAAATAAACAAATCAAAATGAAAAAAAAAAGCCACTATGGTTCTCAAAAGAGGTGGCTGTGAAAGTCAGGAAGAAAAGATAGCATTCCGGAGTAAGGAACACAGAAGGAGCAAGACAGAGAGCTGTACCAGTTAAGGCAGAAGGAAGCAGGGGAAGTCAGAATAGCAAAGGCCCAAACTGAGGGAAAAGATAGCCAACTCAGTTAAGAAGGGGATAAACCTTTATAGGTACATCAGCAGCGTGAAAGACAAAGGAGGGATAGTGAGGCTGAATAGAATGAACGTGGTGGGCAGAGGGGGACAGTGAAAAACAGGAATACTGAACGAATATTTCTGCTCAGTATTCACAAAAGAGGAGGAGGAAGTGTCTAATCCAATTAACAGAAGCACTCTTGATAGGGGGGTCGATCCCAGTCCTTTCACAGAAGAAAGGGTTCTGCAAGAACTCCTAAAACTGAAGGTGGACAAAGCAATGGGTCCTGATGGAATTCACCCTAGAATTCTAAAATAATTAAGGGAGGAACTAGTGAAACCACTGGCTACTCTTTTTAATAAATCATGGGAGGATGGTGTGGTACCTGAGGATTGGAGGAAGGCGGATGTGATTCCCCTTCACAAAAGTGGGTCCAAGACAGAGGCAGGAAACTACAGACCTGTCAGTCTGACCTCTGTGGTAGGGAAAGTGATGGAGTCACTTCTGAAGGAAAGAATAGTCGAGTACCTAAAGGCCAGTGGAGCACAGGACCCAAGGCAGCATGGGTTCACAGCGGGAAGGTCATGTCAGATGAATCTAATAGATTTCTTTGACTGGGTGACCAAAGTAGTAGACCAGGGAGGGGCTGTGGACATGGCCTACCTAGACTTTAGCAAGGCATTTGACACAGTCCCACAAAAGATTAATAGTCAAATTAACCAGCCTGGGAGGGACCCAGGTGATAGCCTGGCAAAACATTGGCTGGACAACAGGACACAGAAGGTAATTGTAAATGGAGTCCACTCTGAAGAAAGGGGTTACTAGTGGGGCACCGCGAGGGTTCAGTATTGGATCCAGTCCTTTTTAATGTCTTCATCAGTGACATTGCAGAGGGACTGAAGGAAAAGTATGCCTTTTGCAGATGACACAAAGATCTGCAACAGAGTTGATACACAAGGAGGCGTGAAAGGATGAAAAAGGACTTGGCAAGGTTGGAGGAATGGTCAGAAGTATGGCAGCTAGGATTCAATGCAAAGAAGTGCAAAAAATGCACCTGGGAAACAAGAACCCAGGGGAAGAATACACAATGGTGGTGGAGGTAGTAACAACAACAAAAAAGGAAAGGGACCTGGGGGTAATCATATCAGATGACCTTAAGGTTAGCAAGCAATGTGAGAAGGCAGTAGGGAGGGCTGAGGGTATACTGGGATGTATAGGGAGAGGCATCATCAGCAGAAAACAGGAAGTTGTTATCCCTCTGTACAGACAGTTGGTGAGACCCCATCTGAGTACTGTGTCCAGTTCTGGAGACCCCATCTCCGCAAGGACATAGACAGGATAGAGGCAGTCCAGAGGAGGGCAACTAAATGGTGCAGGGTCTGCAAGAGAAGCCGTATGAGGAGAGACTAAAGGAGCTTATAATGTATACCCTTGAGGAAAGAAGGAGAGAGGGGACATGATAGAAACTTTAGTACTCAGTGGAATCAACAAAGTCCAAGAGGGTAGCATCTTTCAGAAAAGAGACTTGCAAGAACAAGGGACACAATTTAAAGATAGAAGGAGGGTGGTTCAGGGCAATGTGAGGAAGTATTATTTCACAGAGAGGTAGTGGATGCATGGAACAGCCTTCCTGAGGAGGTTGGGGTCTAAAACTGTGGAGAATCTAAGAATGCATGGGACAGACATAAGGCAATTCTTGTGGGGGTAGGAAGAAATAGGTTGTTGGTTAACTAGGATCTGCGGGCCATCCTTGGTAGGAAATGGGCAGACTAGATGGGCCTAGCGGTCCTTATCTGCCGCAAAGTCTATGTTTCTAGTTTTTATTGCAATGAATCGATACAGCTTGGATTTAGAACTTACAGAATAACTCAAAACAATGGTACAAGTTAAATAACAAGAAAACACTTTATGGGGGAATAAGCAGCCACAAAGTGCATTGTCAGTAGTTTAGAGGGACGGGATAGCTGGCAGTGGGGTGAAGGAAGGAGTTACGAGAGAGAGGTAGGTACTGTGGTGGAGGTGTAGGGTGAGAGAAGAAGGGCGATAAGGTATAGGGAGAAATGGGGGATGAGGGGAGACTGAGTGGAGAAGATGTGCTAGAGTAAATGGTGGGTTGCGGGGGGGCATGGTCAGGCAGCTTGCATTAGTAGTGACTGTTAGGGAAACTCACAGGACTGGGAGTTGGTGGGTGCAAGGTGGGGTGGCGAATGCTGAAGGAGCATGACATGAACTGATTGCTGAGGCAAGTCATGAGAAGGGACAGAGGGAGGGGTACCTGAGGGCCTGCCTAGTGCTTGCTGGGGAGCAGAGAGCTGGTGTGGCTGGACTTAGAGCAGGTGCACTTAGAAAGTGTTATTAGGTGCTGTTTGAGATCAGTTTTGAATTGGGCCAGACAGTTGGTGCCAAGAGGTGCCCAGGAGTTTATTCATTTATAGGGGGACCCTATAGGCAAATGCATGTTGCCCATGCGAGGTACAATGGAAGGGATAGCCAGGCCCTCTAGTCCTCCCCTGGTGACCTGTAACGAGTTGGCCACCTTGATCAAATTGCCACACAAGCAGTGTTTTACCTGATAGAGCCTTCTTCCCTAGGATGCAAGTCTGAAATTTGACCGTTTCTTAATGACAGCCAGTTTGTGCATTCATACAGAGTACAGGTGTGCATACCATGCTCAGCATCCAGGGTGAGTCTGCAGGCTTTGTTGAGCCAGTATGAACCCTCATGAGCGCTTGTATCCATTGCCACCCCATAGACTACTAGTCCATAGTCAATAGTAGATATGATGGAGCTGTGGACTGAGAGGCAGAGAGCCCCTGGGGAGAGGTATTGCCTGTGCTTGTACAGGACACCAATCTTGGTATTGACTATCTTGACCAGAGAGTCAATATGGTGTGCAAACATGAGAGTATCATCTCTTATGACCCCCAGATACTTGAACAAGTGGGCTTGTTCCAGCGGCTCACTGCATGAGTTGGAGAAGATGAGGGGGTGGTGCTTATTTTTGCTGTGGGGGCTGGATATAAGCATGGCCTTGGTATTTATGTAGTTTAGTAGCAACTTATAACTATAGAACCAGTCCTTGAGTTTGGAGAAGGAGTTCTGCAGCTCAGATAGTAGGGCAGCCTGAGACGTGCTGCTGCTCAGGAGCACACATCATCTGCATATAGTATGAGTTTGGTGTTCCAGACTGTGGGAAGATCATTTAAGAAAGGTTGAAGAGTTGGGGCCCCAGTATTGATCCCTGGAAAATTCTAATGATACCTCTTGCACTAGATACCATTTGCCCAATTTTGACACATTGATTTCTCTGTATCTGGTAGTCTTGGAACCAGCAAAGGGCATTGGGCACCACACCTGTGTTTAGCAGTTGGGTCAGTAACAGGAAGTGTTTGACTGTATTGAAGGCTTTGGTGAAGTCAGTAAAGACAGACCCCACCAGTTTGCCTTCATCCAGGGCCTTATGTGCATAGTCCGTGTAGTCCTGCAGGGCAGTAGTGGTACTATGATTTTGTCTGAAGCCATGCTGGTTGGGGCATAGTAGATTATACTTATTGAGGTAGTTGATGAGTTGACCCGCCACAATCTTTTCCAGTGCCTTGGACAAGGGGGAAAGGATCGATATGGGTCTGTAGTTGGCTACCAGAGACTTGTCACCTCCTTTATGCACTGGCATAACTAGGGCCTGCTTCCAAACCGTCCGGAATTGGGCAAGGGCCAGGGACTTATTGTACAGCGTGGTAATGGGCACTGTAAGAATGTCCAGGGTGAGGGATAGAAATTTCATGTCTATCCCATCACTGCCCAGTCTGGTCTTACCTAGTACTTTGTTGACCATAGTTAGGGCCTCTATGGGTCTATAATTATTGTTCTTTCAAGATTGTATCAAATGTGCTTAAGCAGTCCTATGTAATAATAAAAACTGGTTATTATGGTGGGTCTTCTTGACACATTTGTCTTAGGAATAGTTAGTTATTTCCCTGTATTAGATAAGGGGCAGATCAGGTGACCAGACCTTTTTGTATAAAAGCCCACCACTAGGGGCTAGAGTTTCAGATAGGGAGGTCAGCTGATCACTCACCATCGGAGGAGAAAGACCTCATGTGTGTGCTTGATCAAGCGCTGGCAGATTGATTTCAGGCTGAAGCTAAGCCACAGTTTGTTGAGTATGACTAAACTAATTTTGCTTT
Source organism: Neoceratodus forsteri (assembly GCA_016271365.2). Lineage (NCBI taxonomy): Eukaryota > Metazoa > Chordata > Ceratodontiformes > Ceratodontidae > Neoceratodus > Neoceratodus forsteri. The sequence continues at coordinate 1,098,668,919 of CM028129.1, read as the reverse complement.
TTGTATATACTTTTTTTTATTTTGCAATTTTCAGAGTAAAATAAAATGATTAACGCATGACTGCAGTTTTTATGCACCTAATTCTTAGTCTGCTGTGTTATCCTTCACCCACACCCGTTCACAAAGCACATTTCACTGACTTTGACATCTATGAGCCACTCCAGTCTGATTTCCGGTCCAGGCACAGTACAGAGACGGCACTACTCAGGGTGCAGAATGATCTCCTCAGGGCAAGAGATACAGGTGGATGGTCAATTATCATTCTACTTTATCTCTCCTCAGCATTTAACACCATGGATCAGGGAGCTCTGTGGATTCACCAGTATTGTCATTACCTGGCTTGAGTCCCTTTTCACAGGTAAGATGCAAAGGGTGATGATGGGAAATTATTCCTCCTGCCTAATGCCGTTGTCCTGTGGAGTTCCCCAGGGTTCGAGCCTCTCACCTTGTGGCAGGATGAGAATGTCAACATAAAAATTGCAAAAAAAAACCATTTATTCTTTTCACTCTGTCCTATTCTCTTAAACTTTTCTGTCTATCCTTAATTTCTTGTCAGGGTGGCCAACCTGACAATTCTCTTCTCCTGTCTGTGCTATACCTTTAATCTGTTGTCATTCTAGCCATCAAAAGTGCCACATGAAGTTAAAAGCAGATCCCCTTTAAAGCCTCCTGCTATGTAAATTCTGTGGAAGATTTTGAATCCCCCAAGAAACAAGAGTGTTTCCAACAGCAGAGCAGATTGCCACATAGCCCCATTTTAAAGCGAGTCTCTGCAAGACTGGAAGATGAGCAAGCAGGCTGTTGCAAGGGAGAAAGTAAACTCTCCCTGCAGCCGCTTGCTGTAGATCTTGCTCTGCTGCCTGAAAAACAAAGAGATTAAATAAAAAGTTAAAATAAGTACTGCAGCATTAGTGCAGACTGTTCCTGTGTATAAAAGCATGATTTGGGGTGTTTGACTTGTTATTGTGCTGTTTAAACCTACCAAGAAGTGAAGTACAGTATGGGGAGTGAAATAGTGCAATGTTTGCCGACTGCTGAAATGGCAGAGCACAATAGGTATGGGGTGAGGGGTGGAGAAATGTAAAACATAAAATATGTTTAAATACAGTTCTAGCACAGTAAATTAAGGATAATAATAATAATACTACTAGGCTGTTTTTGGAATGTATGCAGAGATAAAAATGTGTTCAAATGAAGTAAAGGTATAAGTAGAAAACTAAGCCAAGTAACACATTTAAGGGATAAATAAACAAGGTTGAATAGTGATAGAGCTACTCTGGCTTCATAGAATAAATAGAGGGGGAGCGCGCCCCTACTCTGTTTTCATCTGGGAAGGTTAGAGTCCTCTATAAACAAGTTTGATTTTCTTGGTTTCTTTACCTGAAATGGTGGCAGGTAGCAAGGGATGGCTTCTATAGAGCTGGCAGCCCAGAAAATGGCTGCTAATATAGAAGTGGTGTGGTGATGTCATTGAAAGGGGAGGGGCTAAAAAGGTCCTTGATGATGCTTTCACCACTAATTAAGGTTCCTCTAAGTTAAAATGAGTACCTATAGAGTATTACTAATATTATGTTGAAAAAACACATAATAAGCTTTAGATTTAGAGAACTGAAGCCTAATCTTAAGTTCCAGAGTAGAGGAATAAGGTTTTATGGTATAATTGATAGTCACATGTCAATGATGTCATGATTTTTGTGCTATATTAACCTCCCCACCAGGAGGCTAATTCAGGCGTGCTGGGCAGTTTCTTCTGACCAAGCAAGGGAGAGGAGGTGTGAGTGCCTATACACCAGAGTGGAGAAAAATATTGAATATATGGAGAAGAGCAGGGAGTCTTAGGAAAGACTAGCCTGATTACTTTTTTGTTTGTTGTTATTTTGGTGTGAAAGTTTAAACACCCATTTATTTTCTGTAAATATTTTTGAACAGTTAATTTTGTTATTATCACTTTTGGAAAATAAAATGATAAACGCTACACCAGCGTTTTTTATGCACTTGATTGAAGGACTGGTGTCTGTTATTGAACCCACACGCTTACACTGGTGTCAAAAGTGGGATATGCATTCTTCTTCCAGTAAAAAACACAAACGCAATATAAGTTAACATTTCCAAGAACCTCTATTTTTTTGAAAAGCGTTTCCTGGGTCATTCAATACTGTACAGAAAAATATGCATTCATAAACTACTTTGTGCATACTTGTGATTTCTAGAAGCATTTTAGTTGTATCAAGGTCATTTAAAAAATAAAAATCAAGAGCTCAGGCCCATTCTTAAAAGGAATGTGTTGCAAGAACCAATGCATTATTAACAGGGCAGCCAACACCTGTGTGAAAACTTTGTAAAACTTTAAAAATTCAACTTCAGGTTGTTTATGCATCTCTTATGAAGGACAGGATGAAAACACCCCACGTGAGGTAAAAATTGTTTCCACGGCATTCAATGACAGTCTAGCAGATTAGGACCCGATGCGGATATTTGCAGCACGAGCACATGGAAGATCTTTTTCATGCAAATAGTGAAGAATGGAGAAACTGGGATTACAGAATAAACTGTTTCAATATTGTTTTCCAAACTTCTCAGAGGTGTCAGCTGCTCAAAACAAACTTCAGCTTGTTTAGCTGCCACATCCATCAAGTTGCTTGAACAGTTAAGTCTATCCAAAAGTATTTTAAAATTTGAACACAACTACTGCACCAACAGTAGGACTAATAATCCCTGTGCATCACAAAATGCTGGACCCCCCACCCCCAAATAAAGGTCAAAAGCATTTTACATACTTTTAAAAGCAGCAGTGCAGCTAGCTAAGTTGGTTAAGAACTCTAACCCACAACCCCCCCAAATTGTGGAATTTTAGTTCTCTCCAGAAAAATTAAAATTAAAAAATACCACTTGCTTTAAATAGCAGTGTGATGTGGACTAGAGTTAGGGTAGAGAACAAGTATTGTCAATACATCCAAAAGAAATACACCTCTGGCTTTGCGCTGCTGCTTAAAAAAAAAAAATGAAACTGACAGATTTGAAAACCAAGTATGCATGTTGTATTAAAATCTGTCAGGCTGTTAGACAAGGAAAATTGATAACACTACATATCCAGAGATTACAATGAGATGGGACTACACAATGATTCTGTGAAGCTCCAAAAATCTTTGTAAATACAGCCATTGGAAGGACGATCTTGAACCAGGAGGATTTTACTCGTGTGCAGCATTAACTATTCATAGCTGTATCTGTAGGATCCTCCTCCTCCATATCGGTCATAACCTCCCTTCCTGTCTCTGCCATAAGAGCCACCACCATATCCACCACTTCTGCTAGACTCGTAATGCCCATCTCCGCCATATCCACCACCCCCTCTTCTACGGAAATAGCCACGTCCACCACCGCCGCCACCACCACCGTAACCACGGGATCGGTTCTTAGATTTGCCCACCTGGTCTACACGGATCTGCTGCCCATCGATGGTCTTTTCTTTCATCGCATGCAAGGCATCCTTCGAGTCCTCTGGGTTTTCAAGGTTACAAAGCCAAACCCTCTCAACCGCTACGTTTCTCGATCTTTAATCACGACAACCTCGGCTATATGGCCATATTTGCCAAAAACGTCTTCCAATTCTTGTTCTTTTGTCTGAAAAGATAGGCCACCAACAAAAAGCTTTCCGTCGTCACTCATGATGGGAGCGTTCTATGATACACAGGGATAATTAGCTGTTCAAGCAAGTGTGATCTTCGGGCTGTATTTATAAACATTTTGGAGCTTGAGAATGTACTGACTTAAAATAAACAATGCTTGTTGTAAGTGCCTGTCGGTCTGGTACCTAGATTACCAGTCCCTGTCATCCTTGGGCAAGATTTTCCCACCTTTGCTACCTTGATGAGTAACCATCAGACATTTACAGAGCCAGTTAATGTGGTTACAAGAGCCCAAGCAAAAGCCCAACTGGACTCTGTGTTTCCTTTTGAAGATGACTATTTTGAGACTGTGGGCAAAGGGAAAAAATCTCAAAAGGAAAGAAGAAGGGAGAAAAAGATGTGGAGAGAACAGCATACTGCTGGTATATTAAACAGGTTACCAGGATTATCTAGTAAAAACTTCTATGAGAGCAGTTAGCAGACGAGTCATTGCAACCTTTATTTTTACAGGTGTCTACAGGAAAACAAGGACAATCATATTTTGTACAGAAAAATAAAATGCTGTATAGAATTGCTGTAGATGTAAAATGGTTCTGAGACTGAACAACTGATGTTGCCCCACAAGTACAGAGAGCCGGTGATGTTCCTAGCTCATGACATTCCCATGGCTGGCCATTAGGGAGGGACAAGACTGTTCAAAGAATCCTGTCTAGATTTTGTTGGCTAGGTATCCACTAAGGTGTAGCTGCTTACTGTAGAACTTGTGCACAATGTCAGCGGGTAGCACAAGGGGGGAAGAAAGACCTGGTACCTTTGCAGCCCATTCCATATGTTACGACACCTTTCGATCAAGTAGCAATGGATCTGGTAGGGCCTTTGCTTAAAAGCTCAAAGGGCAATTGGTATATCCTGGTTACCTGTGATTATGCTACCCGGTACCCCGAGGCTATCCCTATGAGGATGGTAACAGCTTCTCGAGTGGCCGAAGAACTGGCCAAGGTATTCAGCAGGATGGGGATTCCCAGGGAGATATTGACAGATCGTGGCAGTAGTTTTACCTCGGTCATGTTAACTGAATTATACAGATTGTTGGGGGTGACAGCACTCAGAACTTCACCTTACCATCCACAAACGGATGGATTAGTGGAGCGCTTTAATAAAACTCTGAAGAAAATGTTCCAGAAGTATGTACATGAGGAGGGTAGAGACTGGGACAAATTTCTCCTCTACCTTTTGTTTGCATATAGGGAGGTGCCCGAAGCCACCACGGGATTTTCACCATTCTCCTTGTTATATGGGCGCAATCCAAGAGGACCATTAGATGTGGTCAGAGAACATTGGGAAGTTGGAAAAACTGTCGGGCATACCAATGTTATTGATTACATGTTGTCACTCAGAAAAAGGTTAATAAAATATGTAACTCTGGCCCACGAGAATGTGGACCAGAAACAGCAGGCCCAAAAAGCCAGGTATGATATGGGACTTAAAAATAAACAGTTTGTACCCAGGGAGAAAGTACTATTGTTGTTGCCCACCACCGAGAATAAGTTGTTGATGCGGTGGCAAGGCCCCTATGTCATTGTCCAACAAAGAGGAGTAGTAAATTATGAGATGGAGATGCCGGGACACAGACCACAAAAACAAGTGTATCATGTTAATTTGTTAAGGAAATGGGAGGAGAAATCAAAAAACGGATGTAATTTGCTATATACAGCCAGAACAAGAAAAACAGAGCTGGATATAGCATATGAGCGTCTAGATCCGTTGCATAAAGAGACACCCATTCAGATCAACCCAGACTTAACACCAACACAGCACCAAGAGATTGATAGTCTCTTAACCTATTACAAAAGTACATTTACTAAAGCCCCGGGAAGAGTGAAGGGGGTGGTCCATGAAATCAAACTGTCACAGACCAGGCCCATGCACCAGAAACCATATAGGCTTCCTGAAAAGGTCAGATATGAGGTAGTGGAGGAAGTAAAAGGATGGAGCAAGCCAAGGTTATTGTACAACCATGTAGTCCATGGTCATCACCCTGGTAGTAGTTAATAAGAAAGAAGGCGGAGTGAGGTTATGCTTGATTTTAGACTGACAATGTTGTTTCAGAGTTTGATGGGTACCCCATGCCACAGATAGATGATTTGTTGGACCAAATCAGATCTGCTCAGTACATCAGTACCCTTGTTTTAACAAAAGGGTACTGGCAGATCCCCTTGGCACCTCAGGAACAAGAAATAACAGCTTTCTACACACCACTTGGTTTATACCACTTTACAACGATGCCATTTGGAATGCATGGGGCTCCTGCCACCTTTCAAAGGTACATGGATCATGTATTGAGGCCCCATAAACCATATAGTGCAGCATATCTGGATGATGTGGTGATCTACAGTCCAGATTGGGAAACCCATTTGGTACACATGAGTGCAGTCATCCAAAGCCTTAAAGACACTGGTTTGACTATTAACCCAGCCAAGTGCCATTGCAAAACCAAACCGTTATCTTGGTTTCATTATTGGAAATGGAACCATAAAACCTGAAATCACCAAGGTGGAAGCTGTGGCAAACAGTCCTGTGCCTAGTACAAAAAACATGTATGCTCATTCTTAGGCCTGGCCAGTTACTATCGCCAGTTTATTCTGGATTTCTATCACTGCCACCCCCTTACAAACCTCACTAAGAATTGTTTTCCACCAAGGTTAAATGGACAGCCGACTCTGACACGTAGAGCAGGGTCCCAGCATAAAAAATGCAGATTTCTTGTCCAGGTTTGGTGCAGACAACACTGTTTCAGGAAATGATTGATGTTCTGTATATAATGTTCTTGTGATTGTTACAAACTGTAAAATGTATGCCTCAGTTTGTATTTGTACACACCTCAGGGAATAGTAGTTCATTGGAACAATATTGTTTGGATGTATAATCACCTTTTGGTAATTGTTCCATTTGTTTAAGGGTCCCTGAGGGGAACTTCTAGAGTGGGTGGGTGGAAGTTCCAGCCCTTCCTAGGGTTATAGGACTGGGCATCATAATAATGTTGCCCTCTTGAATGGGGAGGAATGTGGCAGGATGAGAATGTCAACATAAAATTGCAAAAAAAACATTTATTCTTTTCACTCTGTCCTGTTCTCTTAAACTTTTCTGTCTATCCTTAATTTCTTGTTAGGTGGCCAACCTGACAATTCTCTTTCTCTATCTGTGCTGTACCTTTAATCTGTTGTCATTCTAGCCATCAAAAGTGCCACATGAAGTTAAAAGCAGATCCCCTTTAAAGCCTCCTGCTATGTAAATTCTGTGGAAGATTTTGAATCCCCAAGAAACAAGAGTGTTTCCAACAGCAGAGCAGATTGCCATATAGCCCCATTTTAAAGCTAGTCTCTGCAAGACTGAAGATGAGCAAGCAGGCTGTTGCAAGGAGAAAGTAAATCTCCTGCAGCCGCTTGCTGTAGATCTTGCTCTGCTGCCTGAAAACAAAGAGATTAAATAAAAGTTAAAATAAGTACTGCAACGTTAGTGCAGACTGTTCCTATGTATAAAAACATGATTTGAGGTGTTTGACTTGTTATTGTGCTGTTTAAACCTACCAAGAAGTGAAGTACAGTATGGGGAGTGAAATAGTGCAATGTTTGCCGACTGCTGAAATGGCAGAGCTGTCGTTGGGGTGGAGGTGGAGAAATGTAAAACATAAAAATATGTTTAAATACAGTTCTAGCACAGTACATTAAGGATAATAATAATAATACTAGGCTCTTTTGGAATGTATGCAGAGAATAAAATGTGTTCAAATGAAGTAAAGATATAAGTAGAAAACTAAGCCAAGTAACTCATTTAGGGATAAATAAACAAGGCTGAACAGTGATAGAGCTGCCTACTCTGTTTTTATTTGGGAAGGTTAGAGTCCTCTATAAACAAGTTTGATTTTCTTGGTTTCTTTACCTGAAATGGTGGCAGGTAGCAAGGGATGGCTTCTATAGAGCTGGCAGCCCAGAAAATGGCTGCTAATATAGAAGTGGTGTGGTGATGTCATTGAAAGGGGAAGGGCTAAAAAGGTCCTTGATGATGCTTTCACCACTAATTAAGGTTCCTCTAAGTTAAAATGAGTACCTATAGAGTATTACTAATATTATGTTGAAAAAAACATAATAAGCTTTAGATTTAGAGAACTGAAGCCTAATCTTAAGTTCCAGAGTAGAGGAATAAGGTTTTATGGTATAATTGATAGTCACATGTCAATGATGTCATGATTTTTGTGCTATATTAACCTCCCCACCAGGAGGCTAATTCAGGTGTGCTGGTCAGTTTCTTCTGACCAAGCAAGGGAGAGGAGGTGTGAGTGCCTATACACTAGAGTGGAGAAAAATATTGAATATATGGAGAGGAGCAGGGAGTCTGAGGAAAGACTAGCCTGACTACTTTTTTGTTTATTGTTATTTTGGTGTGAAAGTTTAAACACCCATTTCTTTTCTGTAAATATTTTTGAACAGTTAATTTTGTTATTATCACTTTGGAAAATAAAATGATAAATGCTACACCAGCGTTTTTATGCACTTGATTTAAGGACTGGTGTCTGTTATTGAACCCACACGCTTACACACCTATGTTATTTGCAATGTACATGCTTCCCCTGTGGGGATATCATTAGATGTTACAGGGTGGGTTTTCACTGCTATGAAGATGATACCCAACTGTATCTCTTATTTGTACCAAGGACACAGGGTGTGGTCTCTGCTCTGAATTCTTGTCTAGCTGAGATTCAAGACTGGATGTCCTCCAGTTGGCTGAAACTCAATCCAGATGAGACAGAAGTCTTGGTGACTGAGCCTGGTCTCCGGCAAAGAACTTGGTGGGGGGGAGGGAGAAGAGACTGGATTAGTACTTGGTTCTTCTTCGCTATCTGCTTCAGGAAAGGTGAAAAATGTGGGTGTTATTCTGGACAGCGAACTGACACTAGAGGCTCAGATGTCGTCCGTTGTCTGAAATTGCTTCTACCATCTCAGGAATATTGCCAGGATTAAACCTTTTATCCCATACAGTGATCTACCCTTACTAGTACATGCTTTTATAACATCCAGACTTGATTACTGCAATACCGTCTACCTTGAGCTAAATGAAGGGACCCTTCATCTCCTTCAGCTGGTGCAGAACGCTGCAGCAAAGTTGTTAACAGGTCAACCCAGGTCCTGTCATATAACTCCGGTCCTGTGAAAGCTGCATTGTCTGCCAGTGAGATGGTGGATTCCCTTCTATGTCAGCTTGCTGACCTGTAAAGCCCTACACGGACTGGGCCCTAGCTACTTACTGGACCTTCTGTTTCCTCAGCACCTCCTGCCCTCTCTCCATTCCTCTGAGGTGGGCTCCTTTCAGGCCCCGCGCTCAGTTAAAATCTTCGGTGAGTGGCCTTTGATATTGCTGGACTGACCCCATGGATCTTGAGTCCTAGATCTCTGAGGGAGGCCCCTCACTAGAAGCCTTCAAAGGGATCTGAAGTCCCACTGTTTTTACAGCAGCTTTTGGTTTATATTAGCATACTGGCTGTTCAGTCTGTTCATTTTATCATATTTAATTTCATTTTATTTATTCTAGTTATTTTATTTTTATAATTATTTTGATTGAGTTTTAATATTGATCTTTATTGGTTTTCTTTTGTGGCTATTCTTGTTAGATTTGTGGTTTGTATGTAATGAGGTGGTACTGTATTGTATATTATACAGCACTTGGAGCCCACGGGAATGGGTGCTCTATAAATAAGGTTTGCCTTGTTTTGCTCAAAATAGGTCTGTTCCACAATCGTCCCACATAAGAAAAGTGAACCCATGCATAGTAGGTGCTGTAAATTCAGGCATTTAAAGTACACGACTTTTTAATCAGAGTTGGATGTTTCCATCGATGCAAAAAAAAAACCCTCAGATAATTGTATTTGGTAGCACCAAGCCAGCAGTTGGCCTGTTTCCTCAGTGTCTAGTAATCCTTACCTGGTTATATATTTTGCATTTAATGGTTCTTGGAATGCTCATGTTGTACATACAGCAGCAAGTTACAAAACGCTGGCTTAAAGCAACTTTTTTAATATAGCTTTTGCTCTTCCATTGCCACCTCCGTCTCACCATCAGGTTTATGGCCCGGCTGCTCCCAACCCTGTCAGCCGCTTCCCCCACTGTTGCACCTGTGGGGATCCACATGGAACAGGCCTTAGAGTGCTGGGGACCATCACACATGACAGCAGAGAGACATAAGAGTTTTTCTGTGTTTTTTCTCCCTCCCAACCCAGAGCTGTGGCAACACACCAGGTGCAAGTGCATAGAGGCATGCATGCGCTTCCAGAACCACAGTCTCCCTCCAGCCTCCCAACGTAACATCAGTCCCCCAGACTTCTGCTCTGACACCCAGCCTCCCCTGAGTGTCAGCCAAGAGCAGGGAAACTCACCTTCCCAGTCTGGGAGATGAGAGCAGCCCAGTGGCTGCTTCAGTCATCTCACAGCCCTCCCACCAACCCTGGTGACCCAAGTTCATTCCCGAATCCAGATCACCTGAAAATTGCATTAGGCCTCTTGATCAAGTTCTGTTATTAAAATTTAACTCAAATGCTTCTTGGGGCTGAAACTTGGGCACTCTACTAGATTTTGAAATTAGAGAAACAATCCATTGAATTAATTCAGTCTTCTCTCCAGCTCAATAAATCAATTTCACATCGATATAAGAGCATAGCTAGGGTTGGACAGTTTTAAACCCTAGTTGATGCTTTAATTCTGGGGTACTGGATCAGAATCACAAGACTCCTAAGGACAATTTACTTTAGTCTGGACTTTTGGAGAAGAAGAGATAGTTAGAACAACATGACATCAAATCTCCTTGGCTGATACATGTTTTCCAATATTTAAGAGTATGAGCTATCATTTCTAAATAATTATGTTAAACTGGGAATTACTGTTAGTTTAAAAATAAGAAACACATCAAGAATAAGATTCATTTAAACAGTCAAAGTCTGGATTTAGAAATTATATCAAGATCATGGTTTTCTTCCTGGTACATTTCAAATGACGTTTGGTTTGGCTTTAGGTTACTTCAGTTGTATCATGGAATCCCTGTTCTTGTTCTATTGGGGGAGCGGTGAAGTTGTTGCATGTTCTCCTGATTTGTCCATGGTACATTAAAATGAGATGGATCTGGATTAGCCCATTTCTGGCTGGGCTTTCTGTAGTGCTCCACATTGTCGATGGGTTGTTAATACGTATGGATTAGTGTGCACCCCTACTAGGGGAAATAGCGGTAGCCAAAGCTGCAGACCAGCATAGAATCCTGGGCATGTGAACATTCTGGACAGTAGCAACCCTGCAGTCTTTGCTGTGTCACAAAGGAAGCAGCAGCGATTGATTTCCACTCATATGCTCATGGCCTGGGTTCAGAAATGAACTCGGAGTCGGAGGGCCAGCCTGGGGTGGGGAGAAGGATTGAGCATCCAAGGGATGGCTGTCCTTCTCCAGGTGGATGGGGGGCATAGATGATTTCTCTGAAAAAAAAAAATTCTTTTCAGTGTTTCATCCCTAGGACTATGATTCTGCTGAGCAAGTTGAGGCTAATTAGTGACAGGAGGCACCCCTAAATTTAAAATAGTGCCTGTTAAGCTGTGGCTTTCAAATTGGCTAACCTGCCTTTTTCCCCATTTCCGTTGCCTGTCTGTGCTTGAATTGGAGGCTACGTTCTGCCACACTATTTTGAAGAGTGTTTATTTTCTTTTACCAAGCCTCCAATCCCCTTTTTTCCTCCTTCATCTGGTGCCTCTGGTAGTATTATTTTCTTGTTGTGGTGATTGTTAGGATCTGGTAGTCAAGTTTATTATTTTCTTCTTTCTCCCTCATATCTACACTGGCATTGACACCCTGCCCCCTCCCCCCCCCGGGGACTGTCATCAGGCCGTTTTTTAGCTTGTATGAACCCTTGGTGCTTGAGACTGCTTCTGTGTGTAAGGAATTTTATTGCTGTGCTGGGGGCTGTGTTTTTTATGTTTGCTTGCATGCATGTGCAAGAAACATAGTGCCACCATACGAGTTTTCGTAGGTGTGCCACCCCGCTTCCAATGCCCTGATCCTTTTTGTAGGCGCGGCTGCATCGCACCAATGAATGTCCAAGCTGACTATGACAGCAGTTCAGATGCTGAGGTCTACAGTTGAAAGAAAACAACAGCTACAATCAGTAGAGGTACCGTGTAGGCAATGTGCATACTGCTGTGCCGTCAGCAGTATGCAAATTGCCTACACATCACCACCACTGATTGTAGTGGTCATTTTCTTTCAGCTGTACACCACTGCATTTGAATTGCTGTCCTAGAGAGCTCATTTTGTTTTTATTTCTCTTTAAATGGTGGACCGATTTCTGAGGCACACACAGGCTGCCCAAACATTTACGTGCAACACTTCCGGTCCAGACAGACGATTCCAGTCCTGATACAGCACAGATTCATTAGCCGATGGGGGTACCCAATCCCTCTGTCAGCATGCCCCCTCTCCAGTTCATTTGCCGATGGGGTAGCCCAATCCCCATCAGCATGATGCACCCCCCCATTTGTTGTGTGATGGGGGGTGCCCAATCCCCCTCAGCTCATGCAGATCCCCCCCCCCCAAGCACACTGTATGTCTGACAGGGGTGCCCAATCCCCCATTGGCTCCAGTGCCCCCAAAACAAACTTCCAGGTCCCATGCTGTGAGCCCACCCCAGCATGGCAAAGTCCTGCAACATCATGTGCCCCCTGCACACTGTATGGCCAATGGGGCCACTCCCCTCACCCAATACTTACCTCGGAGCCAGAGGATGATCTTCAGTGGACTGGGGACATGTCTGCACTCTTCAAAGCTGACCACGAACTGAAGAAATGCTGGTGAGCTGTATAATAGCATAAATGTTTTTTCAACTTTGGTGCGTATCTCGGTGTATTTTGAATTTTGCACCAAATTTTCAACATGGGTTCTTGGGACCCCATCTCATGAATTCAATGACTGTCATCTGGTTATTCAGTCTCAAAAGGTGATTCGAGGTCACTGCACAGAATCACCTTTCGACTCGATTAACAGAATAACAGTGTCACTGTTCATGGGGGGCTCTCAAAAAGCCTATGTTGCAAATTTGTGAAAAATCACTATTCTGACTTGCGTTCTTGGTTCCATGGCACACCTATAAGTTCGTGAATTTGTAACATTTTCACTTCAGATTTTAAACATTGGCATTTTGTTACATCTCCTTATGAACAATATAGTTGTCTATTTTTCACATCCTGGCCAAAATGTGTTTTCGTACTTCCAGTGCAGAATAGCGTGGTCATGTGGGAAATCATTTTTTGAGACAGATTAAGCAAATCACAGTAACAATGTTTATGAGCGGAGGTCCTAAAATGCCTATGTTGAAAATTTGGTGACAAAAGTCCATAAAATGACTGTGTTATGAGCGTACATTGCTCAGTTTCTACGCACCCTTGTAACTTCACAAATTTGTAATATATTCACTCCAGATTTTCAACATTGGCATTTTTCCACACATCCTTATGAACAGTACAGCTGTCATTTTTCACATCCTGGTCGAAATATATTTTTTCACACTTCCGACGCAGAATAGCACGATTGCTGTGGGAAATCAGTGTTCGGGACAGATTAAGAAAATCACAGTAACAATGTTTATGAGCGGAGGTTCCAAAATGCCTATTGAAAATCTGGTGCAAAACTCCCAAAATAATTGCATTATAGGTGTGCATTGTGCAGTTTCTATGCATGCTTGTGACTTCACCATTTTTTTATATTTTCACCCAGATTTTCAACATTACCATTTTTATACCTCCTCATGAACAGTACAGCTGTCATTTTCACATTGTGTTCAAATGTGTTTTCACACCTGTGGCTCCAAATGGCAAAGTCACTGTGCAAAATCACCTTTCAGCTAACAAACTGATAGAGTCACTGTTCATGCGGTGGGTCGCATAAAGCCCATGTTGAAAACTTGGAGTAAAAATACCAAGAAACTCCCAGGGCGTTAAGGTTTCCAACCATAACGCCCTACTCTGTAGACACTGACAGGCGTCAGGGGTGTGACTTGGGACTGTCGACAGTAATGCTCATGCCATTCCACCCCCACCCACACCCTGCAGCCAGTGACTGGCATCAAGGTGCGCCTTGGACTCTTTGGCCCCAGAATTCACATCATTCTCCTATACTGTACCCATTTCAGCATATTTCCTTATGCAATGAGGTGAGTGTAAAGCCCAAACATCCCAAGGCACACCTCAACACTTGTCAGTGTCTGCAGGGTAGGGTGAGGTGAGGTGAAATGTCATGACTGTTATGGGCGATGACCCAAAGGCACACCCCAATGCTTGTTCTTTGTGTGATCGCCTTGGCTGAGCCTGGGTTTTTTGTCACAGGGTCACTTCTAGCTCATCTGCATTTTTCTGTTTGGGCACTGGGTTTACTTTCCTCATGGCTCTACTGTTGCACAGACACCTACCATTACTGCTAGTCTGTCAGGCTTGTGCCCGTCTTCTATTCAGGCAGCTCTTTTGTACCACAGCTCCAGTAGTTTTCATGTCTCTTGGTCTGGGTGCGCTCTCGCTGACGTGGTGACATCACGTGTAGTATTGTGACATCACGTGAACACACACTCACATAAGTGCGCATGCATCAGTGTTCTTTCAAGCACTAGGTGAAGTGGCAGTGATTCCCCAGCTCAGTTATTCTATTTTTTAGGCGCAATCATTCCAACTACAGCTTGTCTTTTCTGTAGGCTGGTAGGAACACTAGTGTGTGACTGTTTTATCCAGTTCTTTCCTGACTGTCTTCCAGTCTTTAAGTGTTCAGTTTTTCTGTTCATTTCTTTGTGTCTTTCCACCATAGCAGGGGGAGGGGATCAGAGCAATGATCACTTCAAACAAACAAACAAAAAAAAAAACCCAGACAATTCTTTTGGATGTACTCTAGACTTTCTGGTATAGGCACCATGGCTTATAGGAGACCTCTGTTTTTTAACAGATGTAAGACCTGCAGAAGGGTAATACAACCCTCTCCATCCATCATGGTTCTCCCCAGCCAGAACCCTGAGCTGGGGTGGGTGCACCTGGTGTACCAGCTGGCAGTGGCAAAGCAGAATTGCATAAATCTTTGTTGTTGCTCTTAGGAAAGATTTGAGTCCTTTATGTTCTGTAGGACATCCCTTTTGATGCACCCAATGCCAAGTCAGGCCCTTCAGGTTGGGGCGGGGGAGCCACATAGGCATGTCCAGGTGCGTCAGAGCAGAACAAGTCTGCTTACCTAAATCTGCAGGTAGACCCCGACCTTGACCATGCAGATGGCCAGGAGGAGGATACCAGGGATCTTGGGAAAATCTTGACCCCAAAGTGTTACTTGATGACAAGGATGGCCCCTCCAATGAGGAGGAGGAAGGGGAGTGGATGGGGCCTAAAAGGAGGATTCCAATCCCTCCCCTGTACAATGCAAGGTCTCTGTCCAGTCTTATAACTGAAGTTTGTAGGACACACTGCAGCTGAAGGAGGTGAAAACCACGGATCTGACTTTTATCCTGTCCACATCCCACTCCACTCTGAAGTATTTTTTCAAGCTTTATACACTGTGACCAGATTATTGAATAGGAATGGGCAATGGGCAGGCACGGACAAAAGACAATATCTGCCTAAACCCAGGGTACAGTGTTTTCCATTTATAGAAGAAACTACCCATAAATGGGAAACTCCACCCCTGGCAGGTAAGGCTGTACATAATTCTGTAAAGCACACAACTATTCCAGTTGAGGAATCTCTGGCCCTAGCAGAAGAGCCTTCGCCTCAAATGGAGCAAACCTCTTCACCTCCTATGCATCCTTTATTGTCACTAGAGCACTAAACATATGAGTTACAGCTTTGGGTAGTTGTGTTACCCTGGATTCTGAGGGGGCAAGTATTTTACAGCTGGTATCTATGGCTTCAACCTTTGTAGGGGATGCCATGATGGAGAACTTACAAATGTCAGCTCACTCCTCTTATCACATTGTGTCCACCAAGCGGGGTGTATGACTGCAGCATTGGGTCATGAACCGGGTGTCGAAGACCAAGCCGCTTAATTTAGCCTTTGAGGAAGGCTGTTATTTGAATCAGGCCAGGGTGACATTTTGAAAGATATCCAGTATAGGAAGGGACATCTTGCAGTATCAAAACAACAGCAAAAAGGCCAACTCAGATTCAAAAGGTCGAGAAGACGGCTGACAGAGACAGTATCAAGAGGGTTTTTGTTCCTTTCAGAATTTCAGAAACCAGAGGAATAAAGGATCCTACTCTGGGTTCAGAGGCAATAATAGGCAGAGGAGTCTTTGCTCAAAAATGTAATGGTGGTCCATGGTGAAGAGGTGGCATATCACGATGAGGGTATGGGACCATCTCTGGCCCCCTTCCCTTTGTGGAAGACTGCAGAATTTTTACACAAGATGGATCCAGATAATGTCAGATCTTCTTCGAGGCAATCTCTTGCAGTAGGTCATAACACATGGGATATCAGCTGCAGGCATCATTTCCTCCAGATGACTTCTCAGCAGTCAACCCTGGGACCACCCCTAATGTTACCACATGGTGTCTGTACGGCATGTATAAAAGGGGGAGGTCCCAGCAACTATCCTGTTCTTTTCAACCGCAACCTGCATGCAACAAGTTCTCCTTCCAAGGTCTGCTTACCAGTTGTCGACGAAGAGTTCTACTGATGAAGCGTCCATTCTAAATGGATTAATCTACTGATGTCTTCAGATCCCTTAATCCAAAAGTGTACCTGTGTTCACAGAATTGCTACAGAGGACCTCCATGACATCTGTGTTCAGTGCCTTGGTCCTGAACACAACAACCGGGATTGTATCCTCTATAAGCAGTTCAACAAGGCCACCAAACGTCGAAGGCTTCAGCAGCTTTGTGAGTTCCTCATGGAGCAAAAAGTTGCCTTTCTGGAGCAGCAGCAACGCTCCAAGCCCAGGGAGTCTTCGATGTCCTACTCTGGGTCTCACTGCTCTGCAAATGAGCCCTCCCCCAATCAATGGGACAGGGTTCTGGTAAGAAATATGCCAGCAAAATGAAGCATGTTTCTGCAGCTCCCTCGTCGTCAATGACGAGTGCCCCGATCACTACCAGAAAGGTAAATATTGAAAAGGAGGCCACTGTTACATCATCTTCTGTACTATTGATAATTGTTGGCTCCTCTCTTCCCTCATTGATGGCTCCTCCATCAATGGTGGGTTCTGGGGTGAATTTGCATCTTCCATCGTTGCCTCCCCCCTCTGTGGTTTCTGGCCATCGTTCGTTGACAATGGCTTCTGGCCCATTGATGATCCTCTCATTAACGACTGGCCTTACCACAACAGGCTCTATGTTAGCGCCCTTGTCGATGATCCTGGGGTCCTATACACACCCTCATCAATGACTGCTTGCTTGGTTCCACTGGCTTCTTCTGTACCATCAGTGGTACCTATTCACTCAGTCCATGCTACCCTGGCTACTTCCGCTGGGAGGATGGCCATGATTACTGTCCAGGCTCTAGTAAATACTATCCTGGAACTTACACAGACCCTTGCCCCTTTGAAGGGTTGGCTCCGGTCTCTGCTCCCTCTCAGTCTTTTCGCCCAGAGGATGGCCAGCTCTTCCTCTCTCTCCCAGGTTTTCACACTCAGGATGTTGACATGGATGACCCTTTCCTCAGGACTGGGATTTGGCTGACCTGGAGGATGAGGACAGTATGGACCAGGGGACTCCCTCAGTCCTATTCGGCCGCCTCATCAGTTCAGGGTGAACCTACCCCTGAACTCCCATGTTCTCCACCAGATGATCCCATGTTTTCTGACATTATGATACACCTCCAGAAAACATTTGGGTTCCAGAGCATGGAACAGGATATTTCAAGAAAGAAGTTGGCACAGTATTTAGGTATACCCGAATGCTCCACTATGGTCATCCCCCTCTGGTTGACGCGCTGACGAGGCTATTTGGGCTGCTTGGAAGCAACCTTTCAAAATTCCCTCCAATCCTCGTAAGGCTGATAGGATTTATCAGTCCCTGGTGGACCGCCCCTACTTATCATCTCCACCTTAGGTGGACTCCGTGATGATCAGTGCTGCTCATGATAGGTCCTCTAGACATCCGCACATGAGTTCTCAACCCCCCTATAAGGAATCCAAGAAATTGGATGTTATGGAGAAAAGGGTTTATGGGACACCTTCTGAAATAGGAGAAAACCCTAAAAGCCTCCCAGGCAATGGTCCAGTCCTCCCTGTGGGTTCTGCCCAGGAGGATCTGACTGCAAGATGTCTATGGAGGTGGCTGTTTGCCACCACCTGCTCAGAGCCACCTATGATGCAGTTGACACTGTGGCCCATACATCCTCTGAGGCGTTTGTCTCAGATGCCATGCCAGGCTCAGAGTGTCAGGATTTTCACAGGACATGTAGCAATCTATCTTAACGCCTTTTAAGGTTGATCAGCTCTTTGGTCCACAGACTCAAGAAATGTTGAAGGACTTACAGGACTCAGGTCATATCCTTAAGTTGGTCCAGACCATGTACCATCCAGAAGCAAAACTGGCCTTCAGGGGATCCTCCAGGGGCTGCCTCTACAGGGCACAGCTCAATGTTCAAAGACCACTTGCCAATAAGCAAAAGCCTCAGTTGTCATTGCCTGGTCCTAGAAATGCTCAGAAAATGTCCCATTATGTTCCTGCTGTTCCCCAGCAGGGCCAGCCTTTGGCCTGAAGGTCTTCCTCCGGTCGTGGGACTGCAGACCCTTCTAACGGCCATCAGTGGCAGGTTTTCCCTGCACCTACAAGGGTGGCAAGCCATCTCCTCCAACCTTTGGCTCCTACAATTGATCGAGTCAGGACACACATTGAGTTCAGAGATTCCCTTGACTTTCCATCAAGGGTTTCTCATTACCCCACCTGACCAAACATTGGTCTTACTGAACAAAATTGATGCTTTGCTCACAAACGCGCCATCAAACCAGTTCCCTTCCACAAGAGGGTATGGGATTTTACTTCCATTTTTTCCTGGTTCCCAAATGGATGGGAGACGGATGTACCATGCCACAGTGACAACGTTGTTGTTGACATCCACTACAGCGATGGGCACAATGCCAGCAGTCAGCATTGTGCTGACCAAAAGAAAATGTTTTTTTTCCAGAGGGCTTTGCCCCCCCACACCCCCCTCCCTTATTAAAATAACCAATTCCAGGTCGTAGTTGTTTCAGGGTGGGGGCATAGCACTGGAAGAAACAGTGCCAGAGTACAATGGGACCATTACAGCAACCTGCCGATATTTGTCACTGTAATGGTCTTCGCTGTGAAAGTTCTGTTGTGACGGTATATGACACGGGGACTTACGCACCATTTTGGATCTAAGGTGTCTCAACCCCTATATCAAATACCAGAAGTTCAGGATAGTGTCTCTTCCGACTCTTCTCCCCTTGCTGAACATGGGAGATTGGCTCTGCTCCCTCTATATGAAGGACGCATACCTCCATATCCTGAAGCACCCTACTCACAAACGGTTTCTCCATTTTTTGTTTCAGGGTCATCATTATCAGTTCAGGCCCTTCCATCTGGCCTTTTCTCAGCCCTGAGGGTATTCCCAAAATGCCTACTGGCAGTCACAGCAGTTTTCCTCAGGAAGGCCTGTATGTCCTTCCCTACCTGGACGACTGGCTCCTGAAAGTGTCGTCCCACCAAAGGCTGTTGTCCACACTTTCTCAAACCCTGCAGTTGTTCGCCGAAGTGGAGATAGCTGTAAACTATTTGAAGTCCAAAATGGACCCAGCACAATGCCTTCTCTATATCAGAACTGTGTTAGATGCGTCCTTGGGGATGGCATAGTTGCCAGTGGCTTGGGCGGATGCCCTGATTGCTTTGGCACACAGACTAGCTTCCTGCAGATTGGTCTCAGCACGATACTACCTGTGCCTCCTGAGACATTTGGCAGCCACGATTCCAATGGTCCCCAATGCCAGGTTGACTATGAGGGTCC
The DNA here is from genome assembly GCA_016271365.2 of Neoceratodus forsteri. NCBI lineage: Eukaryota > Metazoa > Chordata > Ceratodontiformes > Ceratodontidae > Neoceratodus > Neoceratodus forsteri. The sequence goes on along the minus strand of CM028129.1, from coordinate 1,098,649,274 downwards.
TTCAGTGGTCCCTGAGAGTCCAATGGGACCAGAAGGAGGACGATTTTTATGCCCCGGTCCTGAAGTCTTCCCCAGCTCTTCAAACTCTACAAGGGTGGAAGTCCAGGGACAACTTAATGCGAGGCATGCCATTTCATTCTCCTGTCCCAGGTCTCAGTCTGACTATAGATGCCTCCTTGATAGGGTGGGGTGCTCATCTTCTGCACATCTGGTCCCAAGGATCCTGGTGACTGGTAGAGACCCTTTTCCACGTCAGTGTCTTGGAGATGAGGGCTGTTCTCTATGCCTTACAGGCATTTGAGACTCCCTCCCCCCAGTTGCCTTCGGGTGCAATCAAATAATTCTGTGATAGTTCACTACCCAAACAAGCAAGGAGGCACCCATTCATACCCTCTCTTCAGAGAATCAATAAAGGTCTGTTACTGGGTGATCCAGAGAATATCCATCGTCTGGCAATCCACATCCCCGGGATGTCCAACACCCTGGCGGATGCCCTGAGCAGATCCACTGCACATGCCTACAAGTGGGAAATCCTGACAGATGTCCTAAATGACGTCTTCCACCAATGGGCCTGACCAGAGCTGAACCTATTTGCCTCTCTGCAAAACACAAAACTGCCTCTTTACTGCTCTCTCAAGCAAGGTCCTGGAACTGTGTGGTGGGATGTGTTATCTCTTTCCTGAACAGGAAGATTTCTTTACACCTTCCCACCCTTTCCTCTCATTCAGAGAGTACTACACTAACTGGTCGAGGATGGGACATCTGTGATTCTCATAGCACCATTCTTGTCAAGATAGATTTGATTCCCTCTGCTTCTGCAGCTCTTGGAACTCTTGGAACCCCTACCTCTGCCAGTTTTCCGCTCTCTGTTGTTCCAGGCACAAGGCTCCCTGCTACACCCAGACATTCACTCCCTCCATCTGCACGTCTGACTCCTGAGGACATAGTCCTCTCACATTTCAGGGTGCCCCCAAAGGTGGCAGAAGTTCTCCAGGTTGCCAGGGAGCCATCTATTTGGTCTTCCTATTCTGTGGAGTGGATACGCGTCTCCATTTGTGTGACTACACAGGCCTTAGACCCTTATGAGTGTTCCTCTCAAAGCATCTTAGACTATTTGCTCTCCTTGTCGGAGGTGGACTGAAATATTCCTCTGTAAAAGTCCACCTTTTGGCTATTGCCACATTCCATTTACCTTTTGGCAACAAACCATTGTCCCAGTTACCACTGATCAGAACCTTTTTAGAAGATATTTTGCATCTTCATCCCCTACCTGGGATCCAGTCCTTGTGTGGGATTTGAATTTTGTGCTTGAAAAATTGCTGATGAGTTCTTTTGAGCCTGTTGAATCCAGCGAGCTCTGTTATCTTTCTTGGAAAACTGTATTCTTAGTTGCCATTATGTCAGGCAGACACATTTCAGAGTTACAGGCATTAATGTGTAAACCTCCCTACCTGCAATTTCATAATGATGGGGTGAATTTACACACCAACCCATTGTTTTTGCCAAAAGTAGTTTCTGAATTTACTTTAAATCAGGATATCCACTTACCAGTGCACTATGCGGAGTGTGCGAATCCAGGGGAATCCCTGCTTCATACTCTCAATGTGCATAGAACACTGAGTTTTTATCTTCTCTGCATCTACAGTTGCGAAAAACTGAGCAACTTTTTGTTTCTTTCGCCCCTGGAAATCAGGGCATTCAGGTTTCGAAGCAGTGCTTGTCCACATGGTTGGCCAACTGCATTTCATTCATCTATAAAAAATACATCAAACCTCTCACAGGGGTTGTAAAACCCCATTCTACCAGAGGCATGGCTGCCTCCATTGCATTTCCAGGGAGTCTCTGCCTTAGCTGGGAGGCAGTATAGCACAGTGGTTTAAGGCTCTGAGCTGCAAATATGGAGACCTGGGTTTGAATCCCACAGTCCCCACTTGCATACTGTGTGACCCTGAGCAAGTCACTTAACTTCCCTGTGTTCCCAGGTTGCACCTGTAAACAAGCTTTCAGCTTAGTATGTCTCACCTGGTTAAACAATTTGAAAAAAAAAAAGAAATCTGTAAGGCCACCATGTGGTCTACCTTACATACTTTCATGAAACATTACAGTCTAGACATTGCTTCCAAGAAGCAGACTGCTTTGGGACGAGCCGTTTTACAGGGCCTCCTGTTCTAAGTCCTGATAGTTCGCGTCCTCCTCACTTTGGCATAATAACTGCTTGGGAATCTTCCCATGTGTTATGACCTGCTGTAAGAGATTGCCTCGAAGAAAACAGTACAGTTCTGTAAGAACTTACCATAACAGTAGATCTTCGAGAGTATCTCTTGCAGCAGGTCATGCAGCCCCACCCACCTTCCCCCTTGCTGTTACTTCAGAAGAATTACTTGATCCTGTCCTTTTATAACTCCACGAGCTGCTGCTTTATTTCCCTCCTTGTTTCCCCTCGGAGGCCTGAGAAATGGTTCCTCATTTGGTCGCTAGGATGGAAAAGAACTGAGGAGTAGCTGGGACCTCCCAGGGTCAACTACTGAGAAGTCATCTGGAGGAAACGACCCCTGTGGCTGATATCCCATATCTTATGACCTGCTGCAAGAGATACTTTCAAAGATCTACTGTTACGGTAAGTTCTTACGCAACTGTACTATGCCTGGGTCCTGGAGATTCTGGCATTAGGCTCCACAGTACAGTTTAGAACCATTTCCTTAAAGGGGCATTTTCTACCCAAGCAGTTATTATGCCAAGGGGAGGAGGAAGCGAACTATCAGGACTTAGGACAGGAGGCAGGAGGGACAGGGAGGATAAAAAGGGTGGGGGAGTGGCCCTATACATCAGAGATGGTATAAAGGCTACAGAAGTTCAGGGAAGACAGGGGGAGGCCAAGGTAATGTGGTTCACCCTGGAACCAGAGAATGGAACAGCAATATGCACAGGGGTGATCTGCAGACTTCTGACACAGAGGGAGGAAGTAAACAGGGAACTAGTGGAGAACATACATGACATAGCAGCTAAAGGCAAAATCCTGCTGCTGGGGGATTTCAATATGCCGGACGTGGATTGGGCCATCCAGGTGGCTGCTTCAGTCAAAGGACAACCATCCTAGAATCCTCGCAGGGGTTAAGCTCAGGCAGCTGATGCATGAGCCAACCAGGGACAGGTTGATTCTGGACCTGGTATGAACCAATGGGAATAGAGTCAAAGAAATACAGGTGGAAGGGCAGCTGGGGACCAGTGACCACCACATGACATGGACTCAATTTAAGCCACACAGGGCAAGAGTATTAGATTTCAGGAGGGCAGATTTCACTGAAATGGGTAGATGTATACAAACAGCCCTGGGTAAGGGAGGGGTAATAGAGGAGTGGAGGAACAATGGGAGGAACTGAAAGGAGCCATAGTGGATATAACAAACCAATGCATTAGGATTGTGGCCAAAGGGAAAAGAAGAAGGAAACCAATACGGTTCTCTATAAAGAGGTGGGGAACAAAGTCAGGGCTAGAAGGCTGAGTTTCAGGAAATATAAGGGGAGCCAAAGGGAGGAGGACAGGGAGGTACTGTATACCTTGAATGGAGGGAAGCAGGGAAGGCTGTTAGGAGGGTGAAGGCTCAGACAGAAAAGGGTTTAGCACGGTCTGTAAACAAAAGGGTGAAGGCATTTTATAGGTACATCAGTGAAAGAAGAAAAACTGGGGGGTTGTGAGGCTTAAAGGGCAGAAGGGAGAGTGTAAGGAGGGGATCTGGACAAGGCAGAAACACTGAACAAATACTTCTGCTCAGTATTCACTAAGGAGGGGGAAGGTCAAGGACCGCAGTTGGGTTGCAGAGGATATGGGGGGGGGGGGAGTGGGCACCAGTCCATTCACAGTGGAGAGAGTTCTGGAAGAACTCACAAAGCTGAAGGTGGATAAGGCCATGGGGCCAGATGGCATCCACCCAAGGATATTAAGGGACAGAAAGGGTAGCTGACGCTTGGAATAGTCTGACACAGGAGGTAGTAGGGGAAAGCACAGTGGAGGGGTTTAAGCATGCCTGGGACAGGCACAAGGGAAGCTTGAGAGGGGAGGGAGTGATGAAAAGCCATTGAACACATAGGGTCAGTGGCCACATACAATGTATAGGGCCCATGGGCAGACTGGATGGGCCTAGCGGTCCATATCTGCTGACAATTTCTATGTTACCATCCCCAATACCCAAGAACCCAGCGAAAGGACAAGCAGTGTCTCAAACATTAGATCACCTCAAACAGACCAGGGCCATTGTTCCAGTGCCTCCTTGTCACTAGAGCAACTGGCAGACTAGATGGACCTAGCGGTCCTTATCTGCTGACAATTTCTGTTTCTCATGATGAACAAGACCATGGATTCTACTCGATTTGTTTCATGGTTTCCAAAAAGTCGGGGGTGGTGTTCCAGACCTATTCTGGACTTAAAGCATCTAAACAAGTTTATTCACCACATGTTGGTTCAAGATGGAGTCCTTATGGTCAATCATCTCGGCTGTCCAGCCAGGGGATTACTTGGCATCCATATATCTGAGGGATGCATATCTTCACATTCCCATTTGCAGTCTCAACAGAAGTTCCTTAAGCTCACAGTCCAGGGGAACACTTCAGTGCAGGACACTTCCTTTTGGACTTGCAACAGTGTCCAGAGTGTTCTTGAAGGTGCTTATAGTCCTGGTAGCACAGCTTCATCAGGAGGGACATTATGTCTATCCTTACCCGGACAACTTGCTCTGAGCACTTTCTGCCACACTGGTGAGGGAATCAGTGCCCAGGTCCCTGGAGGTTTTGGAGTTCCACACTTGGGTAGTCAGTTGGGAGAAAAGCTCTCAACCCATCTCAGATCCTGGAGCACCTGGTAGCAGTGTTCAGGATGGATGGGGATACAGTCTTCCTTTCAGCAACCAGGAAGGAGATACTGATATGAGAGGTTCAGTGGTTGAGGAGTCAGTCTTCATCTTCAGCTCACAGTCTACTGCGGATTCTAGGTTTCATGATGGCAACAATAAAAATATTTCCGTGGGCTCACTTATACATGCAACCCCTTCAGACTGAGTTGCTGGCAGCCTGACACCCAACCTCAGATGACTATTAGGCCATGATTCCAATGACCCCACCCCTTCAACAGCCGCTGAATTGGTGGCCAAGTTTAGAGAACCTAAGCAAGTGGTACTCCTTGGAAGTCCCCAGAGCTGATCCTGACAACTGATGCCAGCTTGTCAGTCTGGGGTGCAGTTCTGGACCATCTTCCCATTCAGGAGTCTTGGTCTGCATAGGAACAGCACCTTCACATCTATATCTTGGAGATAAGGGCTGTTCATCTTGTTCTCTTAATTTTCACAAGCTGATACAATCAAAAGCCGTGCAAATAAGATCAGACAATGTTGTCACAGTGGTGTACATAAACAATCAAGGAGGCACAAAGAGCAGAGGGATTCTAAGAGAAGCAACCAATCTGCTTCTGTGGGCAGAGGAGAACCTTCTATCTCTTTTGGCAGTGGAGTTGCGAATTCAGGCCACTTGGCTAAGCTGCAAGAATGTCCCCCCAGATGAGTGGATGCTGACCCTGGCAGTATTCAACCTTCTTTTTTTTTTGCCCCAGGTCCCCCAATCCTTCATTCAGAGATCAGAACTGCCCTGCCTGTCAACCCCCATGCCCAGGCTTACCCCCCAGGGCTGGACTACTGGGAGGGTCCCCCCCAACAGACACTATAGGCAAGCCCTAGCTTACCCACCGGGTCAGGGACACGGGAGCATGACCCCCCCCCCCGGCAGATGTCGAAGACAGTGGAGATGGCAGCAGAGCAGGTCGTCATGTGGGGGGGGACACCTTTTTTGAAGCTTTGTTGGATCTGGGGGCGGGGATGTGCAGTGACATCCAGCATTGGACCCCCAGCCTCTGTCAGGGGTCTGTAAAGCACCAGACACTCTTCCCCCCCCCCCCGGGAAGGAGTACAGTCCCCAGGACGCCTCAATCCTTCTCCTCCCGCTGGGCGACCAACCCCTGGTCCATTCCCAAACCTGGGTCACAGCATCGCAAGCAGAAATCCAACCACTGTGCCGGTGGGTGGCTCATGTTCGACCTTCTGTGCAGAAGGTTTGGTCATCCACAGATCAATCTGTTCACCTCCAGTCAGAATGCTCAAGTACAGGAGTTCTTCAGCAGCTACTGGTGTCCACAGGTGGAGCCAGTGGACATTCTTTAACAAACATGGAATTTCTGCAGAGCATATGCCTTCCCTCTTCTGCAGCTCCTCCTCAAGGTCTTATGCAAAAAAGACACTCAAAAGGAAGATTTCTTCTGATAGCTCCAGAATGGCCCAGAACGCCATGGTTCTCCAACTTGGTGACTGTAGCTCAATACACACCATTTTGACTCCCAATTCAGGGGGACTTTTTCTCCCAAGGCCCCATTCTGCATCCAAACCCAGCTGGAGGCGATGCAGCTTGCAGTCTGGCTCAAGAGAGGAGGAGACTCCTGATAAGGGTTTTTTCCGAAAGGCAGTGGATACCTGATGGCTGCCAGGAAGAATTTCTCATCTGCAGCTTATGTTTGTATATAGGCCACTTTTTGTCTTGGGCCAGAAAAAGAAAATATACGGCCTTCTAAAGAAATGGTTCCACAGATTTTGGATTTTTGCAGGTGAGAGTGGACAAAGGTTTGGCCTTGAGCACATTGAGAGGTCAGTGTCAGCACTTGCAGCCTCCATGGGCTCATCTTTAGGGACTAACTGGGAGGTTATCTGATTCCTACAAGCAGTGAACAGAAGCCAACCCGTATTCTATTCTCCTGTCCCTCATGGGATCTGAATCTGATTTTGAATGCTGTTTGCAAAAATCCTTCAAACCTCTTTCATCAGTACCGCTAGATGTTCTGTCATACAAGATGTGTTTTTTTTTTATTGCTATGAGCTGAGTCAGGAGGATTGATGAGCTACGGACCGTGTCCCACAAAGAACCTTACCTTATCATAAGGACAATGTGATTCTGAGAACAGTTCCATCTTGCGTTCCAAAAGTTCTTACATCCTTTCATGTGAATCAGGACCTCTGTTTTCAATCCTTCTGCCTGCAGCCAATATATCCAACACATCCAAGAGAGAAAGGAATTGCCAAGTTAGATTTGTGCAGGGTAGTTATGACATATCTTAGATAAACCGTGGAGTTCAGAAAATTAGATAGGTTGTTTGTGCTTTTGGAGCAGCCAAAAAAGATAAAAGCCTCCAAGGCCACCCTAGCAGGGTAGGAGAGGGCCTGCATTGCCAAGGCTTATGTCGCAGGTAAGGAAGAGAGCTCCAGCTCATCAAGGCTCATTCCACCAGAGTTATGGCCACCTCCTGGACAGAGAGAGGGAAGGCATCTGTCTTGAATTGTGTAAGGCAGGAATGTGGTCCTCAGTCCACACATTCACTAAGCACGACAAACTGGATGTTCAAAGCCCCGCTGATGTGGCTTTTGATCACAGAGTTTTGCAGACAGTGGTTAGTAGGTAAATTCCTTTTCACTTTTTGTAGTTTGTGTATTGAACAATATTCTCCCCCACCCAGTTGGATATTGGGTACTGCTTGTTAGAACCCATATGTACTAACTACCGATTGACAATGTGAAGCGGTACAGAAAGAAGAAATTTCTTTATACTTATCGTAATTTCCTTTTCTGTTAGCTCCAACATTGTCAATGGGACCTCTCCCAAGAGCCTGGCTCCTGATGGATAATACTGTTCTGTATGCCAGAACTGGGATGTCCATTGTGTTCTGAGAAGATTTTTGATTGTAAGTTGCTTGAACATCCTCCTATGATCCACTTGCTGATTATTAATATTAAAAAAAAAATGAAGAGTTCTGCATCCATATATTAGGCTACTGGCATGCAGGTTAAGAGGTTTTGATTTTTCTGAACAATGAGAGTATCTCTCTATTACTGGTTAGTGCTTACACTGGTTGCAATTCCTTTCTAGTGTTACCTTTTTTATTAATTCCTTTGACCAGACTCATTCTAGTCAGTTCAGAGTTGAAAGAAATTTCATCACAAGAGAGAAACAAAAGACAAACTTCTCTCTGTCCTCCCACTCACCACGGGAGGTAGAGAATTGCTTATTGCATGACTTTCAGTAGCTTTATATGAAGTCCGGACTATCCATTGCTTAACCTGACACAGAATGGCTGACCAGGACAGAATGATAAGGAAAAGGTATGAGAATGCAAAAATTTCTATGTATTGGCTTATTGCAAGACAAGCAGTATAAGCTACATGGGTTTACTCTTATGTAATTAGGGGCATTGCGACAACAAATGTGACTGGAGAGTTACTGCTGTTCAGAATGTTCATGTGCCCAGGATTCTGTGCTACTTTGCAGCATTGGGCTGTGCTATTTCCACTAGTAGACGTGGACATTACCCCACATGTGCTTACTACCCACTGACAATGTTGAAGCTAACAGAAAAAGAAATTACGGTAAGTGTGAAGAAAGTTCCTCTTTCTTGCTTACTGGATGATCCTGTAAACTTTTTATTGACAGTACATGATATTTCATACTTAATCTGCTTGCTGGTTACTGTTACTTCCATATAATTAAACATATTAGGAAAAGTAAACCATTTCTACACAAAGACATATAATTTGCTAAGAAAACTATAAATGTTACAATCCTTAGTGCACCTGCATGGAACCTCAGTATACACATGTAATACTGTGCATTTTTGTTCCAGTCATCATTGGGTTTCTTCTCTTCTAGGGGACTTCTGTACTCTAGATTACATGCAGTTTTCTGCATCTGCTAATGTGCTGGCATTGGGTGGCACCACTTCTAATGCATTATGTTTTTGTGGTGACACTCGGAGTCTTATCATTTTATGTCCAATTAAGTCTTCGCTCATTATGATATGTGATTTCCATAGTTAGAACTTTGGTTTACATGTTCTTTGTGGGGCATTTTGCCAAACCAATTGCACACGCAAAATAATTATGTGTTACTGTACATGTCCCAAAGATTCATGTAGAAAGCGAAACAGAATCTGTTAGCTCTGTGCAGATCCTGATGTTATTCTAACTGTAAAACACATGTTATATGCTACGGAACACAGTATATTTATTGTATTTGTATGCATTTTTATAATTATGTATTTTTGTAACGATATATAGTCGCATCTCACTTTGTGTTGTTTTGTAATTGCATGTGCTGAACACTAACATTTTCAGTGGAATGACATAGTCATAATCTTCTAATTTCAAACTCTGCAAAATTAAGCTACTGATTTCCATTGAGTTCTGAGCTTGTATTGCATGTTTCATGATATGTCCTACATTGTGAGGACCAGTGTCCCACATTGTTCCAATTTTGTTTGCTTCTGTAAAATATTTTTATTAACAAAGTAAAACACAAAAAACACAACAAGTAAACCAAAGGAGAGAATGAAAATAGGCATTACATAGAACATGTACGTTTTTTTTTTCAATAAAGATAAAAGAGTAACACAGGTTATGTTGGTTAAATGCCTGGACAACGATGACAGAAGTAATGGACATTTATTCAATTGGCAAATTAATGTAATGGATTGGAATGGGCTGGTAATAAACATCAGCTAGGCAACCATCCATATTTCCCTCCCAAGGACACCATTTGCAATAAGGAGTCAACAGGGAAACAGGCTCTCTTCAATGGCTCTTTCCAGTTTGTGCTAGATTTCATCAAATTTCAGGGCATCACCTGTGATGATGGCCTTGGTGCACTCTATCGTCACACAGTACAGAAGACTTTGTGCCCAGTGTTCAATCATGGGTGGATTGTCATATATCCAACACTAGACCAAGGACTTGCGAGCGTTTATTAATGCAAGGGACCATAGACTTAAGTCCTGTCCCAGTGACTTTTGTCCTGGGTCAGCCCCCAGCAAGAACTCCAAAGGAGATCAAGGCGGCACAGCTCCCAGCATGACTGACATTACTTTGCTGAGTATTCTGGGGCACATGAGACTCATGTGCAGGAAGTCCCCATTCTCTGCACCACATTTGGGGCAATATTTTGGTTTATCTGGGTTATGATGGTGAAGGCTAGCTGGGGAAATATATGCTCTACATAAATAGTTGAGCTGGGTTTGCCTCAGCCTATTGTTCCTAGAGCAATTGTTAAGGTGCCCCAGGGCTGCTGACCACAACTCCAAGGTGAGGGCAGTGTCCAAGTCCTGCTCCATGCTGACAGTGGCTTGGTATTGGGTTGAGCTTAAATACCCCTTCTTCAAAAGGGTCACCCTGAGAGCCGTACATATGTGATGCAGTTAGACCTGTCAGCCTGCTCCTAACTTGGAGGTGTACAAAAAAATTTATCTGGGCCAGCCTGCTAGCACCAAGCACTGGGTTCGGGAATGGTCCCTCGTCATCAGAGGGCCAGCTGGGGCAGAAGAATGGAGTGTCCCATGGACAGCTCTCCTTCTCCAGGGGGATGGGTGGGGAAGTGTCCGGCGCACTGAGGACTCCTAGTTGAGGCCGGGAGACACTCATGCTACTGGCGCTTGTCATACAGGGAGGCGAACGCTGGCATCATTGCACGTCCCCGCCTCCAAAAAGAACACAGGGGAAAAAAAGGAGTAGGCAGGCGGGGTCCACTGTTTAAGTGAAACCCTCCTTGGCTTCAATTAGCCACCATCGCTGCAGTCCTCTGACCAGTTACTAGTCCCGCGGTATGAACAGGGAACCATTGCCATAGCCCACCCTCCGTGGGGTAAGTCGAGTGTAACTGGGGACATTATGCAATAGATGGTGGTGGAAGCCTGGGACCATGACTAGGGCAGATGAGCGACAGTGACCCACCAAGAAAAAAATAGAATTAAAAAAAATTTATCTGGAGTAAGGTCCCACTGTCCCTGAAGTTCCCTGAAGGAGAAGAAGAAGTACCCACCTTCATATAGTTGCTTGTTATATTTCAACCCCCTTTTTTTTGCCTGCGAAGAAGACCTCTGTGTTTTTCCGAGTGGATCAAATGGAAGAATATTGAGATATTCTAGGTGGTGGTCCCATGACCATACTGACAGTTTTCCAGACCCTAAGAAGAGTTCTTGAGAATGGGTTCGTACAGGTCACAGTCATCCCTGGCAGCAGTGAAGAGGAAAGGAAGTCCCTTCTAATCTCTGCTCCCATTTGTTCCCCTTCTATTTTCATCCATAGAGGGTAGTCTGGGGCCACCCCGGAGGGAAGAAACAATAGTTGTGCTGAGTAGTAGTAGGCCTTAAAGTTTGGGAGTCCCACCCCACCCCAGTTTGTGGGTTGTTTCAAAATAGTGCTACGAATTCAGGCATTCTTATATTTCAACAGAAATTTATGTATAATGCCATCCAATTGTTTAAAGTATTTGCCTGGGAGATGGACCAGCAGGGATTGAAACAGGTATAAGCACTGTGAGTATATTTTTTATTGTTGCTACCTCCTGAGAAGAGCAGTGGTAACGATAACCATTTATCACAGTCCTGGGCAACTTTAGTGAGGAGGGGACCATAGTTCAAGGGTACCAGTTTTGTGCATTTGGCCAAAATCTGCACCACCAAGTATTTGATCTTCTGTACTGCCTGGGCACCCAGGGTGTTAGTAGCAAAGAGATGCTTGTTTTTCCCTACTGGTAGAATTTCACTTTTGGACCAATTTATTTTATGGCCTGAGAGAGAGGCATATTCACTGAGGATATTATGGATATGTGGAGACCCTCTTATGGATTTTTCAAGTATAACAGTAAATTGTCTGCAAAGGCAGTTCTCCTTTATAGCCCAAACCCTCTACCCCAGGGTGGCTATGCATTGTTGTTGCCAGCAGCTCCAGATGCAGCACATATAGTAGTGGGGATGGGGGCACCCCTGTCTCATCCATCTGTGTAGAGTGAAGCTTGGGGATAAGGATCCGTTCACCCGGATCTGAGATGTGAGACTAGTGTACAATGTTTTAATCCACTTGACCATTTGTGGCCCAATTCCAAATGCCTGCAGAGCTGCAAACATGTACCCCGGCTCCACATAGTCAAAGACCCTTTCTGTATCTAGTGCAAGGACCGCTGCCCTATGGGTTCTACTTGTTTTGGCCCAATAGTGTATAATATTCAGAGTTTTCCTGATATTATGCTTTCTTTGTTGCCTTTGCACAAACCCACTTTGGTCTAGATGAATTATAAGTGGTAAGAGAGGTTCTAATCTTGCTACCACTATTCTAGCAAGGATTTTGCAGTCTGAAGTGAGTTAGGATATGGGGTGATAAGCACAGAGGGTTGGGTCCTTGCCTGGTTTGGGTAGTACGGTTATGACAGCCAACCACATGGAAGGGTGCAACTGTCCCTTGCCGATGCCTACCCCTTAGACCTCATATAATGGGTCCAGGAGTATTTCCTGAAATTTTCTGAAAAAAATCAATGGGGAGGCCATCTGGTCCAGGGGTCTACCCTTATGGGTTTCCTGATAGCCTACTGATTTCTACTTTTCTAACAGTTTCTTCAAATGCTTCTTTTCAATCTTTGTTACTGGGGTCTTTTTAAAATTGCTGTATTTGGTCCAGAGAAGGGAACCTCTGAAGAGTAGAGGTCAAAACCTGCCTTATAGAGTAGGTATCAGTGGACATTCTCCCATCAGAAGTTTTGATGCCCCGTACTGTGCATTCTCCTTGTTTTCCCTGATCTGCCAGCTAGCCCATCTCCATCAAAATACGGCCACATGTTACCCAAGAGCAAATTGCGTTCTTTCTGGGAGCTACTGATTGTGTTAAATTTTAATTTATTTTGCCGCAGTCTGTTATGGATTCCATGGGTGGGGTTTGCCATGTGGGCTGTCTCAAGCGCCTGGATTTTCCTTTCTAAAAAAATTTAAATCAGTCTCCTCTGTTCTTTTTTATGGCCTGTAAAGGATATGGATTGGCCCCTTACAAATGCCGTCAAGGCTTCCCACCTTGCAGCCTGCATGGTGTCTCCTTTTTTGTTAACTGATGGGTATTCTAAAATAGCAGCCTGGATGTGTTTAGTATATTGTTTATCTGATAGAAGCTGATGGTCTAACTTTCATTGTCTTCCAGGTGCTTTGCTCAATTCCTGTGTAGATTTGGGCTGTGAGAGCTGTATGGTCAGAGACTAAAAGTGATTTGTAAGTGACCTGGCCGACCTGTAGGGCCAAAGATGAGGATACCAGCAGCTTGTCTATTCTAGTATAGGAGTGATGGGAATAGGAGAAAATGGCAAATATCCATCAAGAAGTAGATGTTTTCTACTTTGTGGAGAGCTTTGGGCATTTTTCGAGAGCCGGACTGGAGATGGATTTGACATTTCCAAGATAGTGTTGGATACATAGTTAAAGCTCCCCCCCCCCCCAGGATCCAAGGTCCTCAGTATAGGGCCATATTCAGATGAAATTTGTGATAAAAGTTAGGGTCTCCTCCACATTTGGGTTGTCCCACCCTAAACACACTCTACATCCACTAATTCTCCTGAATTGAGCTGCAGCTTTGCTAATGCATATCTGCCCCAGAGTCTATGAAGGAGTCGACTAGTTGTCCCTGGAACCCCACAGTGATCATATGATTGCCCTCTTGCACTTGAACTGTAGGTAGCAGCCACCCACATCTCCCCCACCATGATTTCTTCTATTTTTCCACGTCACTAGATGTTAAGTGGGTTTCCTGTAGTAGGGCTATGTTGACCTTCAGCTTTTTAAGTCTGTTTAGTACTTTTTTTTCTTTTAACAACATTTTCAACCCATTCACATTCCATGTTACAGCTTTTAAAGAGGACACCATTGGACCATTCCTTCAGTTAGTACCATACACTTCCCCAACACGACACATTTTACATACTCGTACCCCTGGATAACTACCATCAATTTCAAACTATCTACATCAACAGTTAATTGAACAAAACAAGTACATTTGAATAGCAAAACTTTGGTTTTGCCCTCTTTTTCTACCTTTCCCCTCCTCCTCCCCACTTCCTCCCCAACCTACCTCATTCCCTCTCTTTCCCCAACTACATAACTGCCCAAAGTCCCTACCACTATCCAACAAATGGTTGATAGATGGCAAGGTATGAGGGTTGACATGCCAGTCATCCCTCTCCCTCGATTTGTGATGGCGGTCATTAAAGGTTCCATGGGCTTATTTCCTGACCACAGTCTAATCAAAAGATTAGTGGGATTATTACACTGTGTATGTTCTGGTGAGGTGTATGGGCTGCACTGTGCACTACACCTCCCATTTGTATTAGGTGTTACTGGTAGCCCCAATAGGTGGGAGGCCCCACTCCATTCGTCCGCTGATCTGCCAAAATACTTCATTAAATTTGAAGAGCCACAAGGGCTTGCTTACTAACAATTCAGCGTCTCTCTTTTTAGTTGACACCCCCCACCACCATCACCAGCTTGAGCTAGTCACCATCTGGGTCCTCCCCAGGCAGACCAGGGTTTTTTTTTTCTTTTTATATTAAGCACTGTTTGTCTGATAGATTATTGCCGTCACACAGAGAATAACAGAAATGCTTGCTTTGCAGTCTGTAACTTGTGAGTTGTTAGCTGCCCTTGGTGTTTTAGTCAGTAAATCCAAAATTTTTCATTGTGCTGTGCCACCTTGTTGCCACCTGCATCCCCACGTACAGTCGAGGTGGATGGCAGCTTACATCCAAAAGAACATAGTCATGCATCCACTTACGCTGTGGCCGAGAGTAGCATGATCAACCCTAATTGTGCACAGCTCGCAACTAGGCAGGTAACAGTTCTTAAATCCTCAAAGTTTTCCATAGCCTTGCATCCTTGGTCCATGACTTGCCCTGACACAACTGGGTTGCTTGGAAAATGTTTTGCTTTTGACCTCTTTGCCCCGCATGGAAAGCGGTATGTATTCACCGATACAGTATATAGGTCTAGGTTTTAAACATGCAGGAGGAAGGTGTAGCTGATCCCTGCTTGTGTCAGCATTCATCCGAGCCTATGGGGCTGCCCATCCTGCATCAGGAAGTTCCATTTTAATGTTAATCAACTGTACAGTGTAACTGAGTCTGGTCAGAGCATAGTGATATTACCAAGATAGATTTTCCCATTAAGCCCTACCCCCCTACCCGCACTGGAACCAGTAACCCCCAGGCACTGTTGGGAAGAGAGGATAATTTCCAGAAGTGATCAGAGTGGTGACAGATATTGTGAATGGGGGGACCCCCATTCCCAAGGAAGCCATCAACCATGAAATCAAGCTCTAGCTTTTTGCACAGCTCCTTCGGTGCACATGACAGCTTGCAGGATCAAAGCGCTGAATACACAAGATAGGACCGATTGGAACATGCGATATCTGTAATTGTTGGTGCCTCAACTGTATTAATTTTAATTATGGATAATTCATTGAGGCAATAAAACTATGTAGTGAGGCTATGATTGTGTGTTTTTGGTCCGGAGTGATATTATTGCCCCTCGCAGATCATTGGGCCTGAGGCATTGACGAAGCCTTTACTACAGTTTGACATGTCACACAGGACATTTGTAAGTTTCAGAATGGCAGCTAGTTTGACAGTTTGAAGGTTAGTTGATTTCACGTGATCAGCTGCCAAATTTTACAATAAGTGGAGCTTGCTACTCAAGATTGTGATATTGCTGGTTTTTAAAATTGTACTTTGTACTAGTTATTTCTTTTCAAGCTGGGACCATGCTGGGGGGAGGCATATTTGTAGTTCTTTACAACTGAATTGAACAAAACAAATCGCCCACCTTTGTATTGCTTTTGTAATAAGCCTCAGCACTGTGGAGGTCAGGACTGTCTGAGGTACAAAGTGATGCAAGACCTCAGGCTCGGTGTCAAGAGATCGGGGGCAACAGAGAACACCGAAATTGGGGTACATCTATAAATGAAAGAACATCCTAGTGGATTTTAGGCAGAGCTGGTAGTGCGAGTATGAGATAGAAACACAGAAACAGAGAAATTGATGGCAGATAAGGACCGCTAGGCCCACCCAGTCTGCCCATTTTCCCTTCCTGCCGCAAAAACCACAGACCCTGCTTGATCTCCGGCTTTATTCTTTCTCCTATCGCTAGGAGTCATCTGTGCCTATCACATGCATTCTGAATTCCCCTACCAAGTTAGCTCACACCACCTCCACTGGGAGGCTGTCCTGTGCATCCACCACCCTTTCCATGAAGAAATACTTCACACTATCTCTTATTCTACCCCTTCCAGCCTCTTGTCATGTCCCCATGTTCTAGAACATCTCTTTTTCTGAAAGATTGTACCCTCCTGTACCTTATTTATGCCCTTGAGATATTTGAAGGTCTCTACCATATCCCCTTCTCTTCCTTTCCTCCAGGGTATACATATTAAGGTCCTCTGGATCTCCCACAGAAGCAGCAATTTCCTCCTCAATATAGTTTCTTTGCAGCATTAGGAGGGTCAAAGTACATCAGTAGTAGACCTGGCTGGGTGGTCCTCAATCTCGAGGGGTATAGGTGAGCAAATGCCCAACTTCGTTGGAACAGGGACTTTTTAAATTCAGCAAACTGTCGTTGGCAAGCTGTATATCTTGGCTATAATTTTGCACAATGAAGATCTTCTGTCTGTTGTCCAGTACAATGGATGCCTTCAGTTTAGCTGCTTACAGGATTTTCTTTTGTCTGTGTATCATCAATATTTAATCAGAAAGTGATGAGTTCTTTCTTCAGGATGGGTTTAGGGCCCACCTGGTGGGCCTGTTCAACTTAAAATGCCCTCACCATATCCTCCAACTTCAGCTGCTAGATTAGTCATGCATGGACTTCAGCCTCCAGGTTGTTTTTTTTGGGCCCTTCTGGAAGTCCTATAATTCTAATACTGGAGTGGCATGATCTATTTTCCAGATCATCAGATTTTTGTTGAGGGTCAGTTATTTGTTTTTTTAGAGTGTTTCTCTCTTTCATGAGTTCAGCCAGGGTGTCTTTACCCATACTAATTATTTTTTCTGCTTCATCCAACCTGGAAGCTTGAGTCTCCATAATTTTGGACAGTCCTGACACCACTGTCAGCAAATGTGAGATCTGAGCCGTGATATTTTCAAAACTAGCCTTCATTTCCTTCTGAAGGTTTTTTAACATAGCTGGCACGTCTGCAAGTGATTTTTCTAGTTTGGACATTTTTACCCACTCCGTACGTTAGAGGGATGAGGGTCTGATTCAGCCTTGTGGTCCATTTAGATTATTTCAGCCGGCTCCCATGAGTCAAACTGAGGTTTGGATTGCCTTGTTTTTGGTTGATTCATTGCAGTACTACTTCTGCTTGCCATCTATACAAGTAGATTTGTAAAAATGCCACATAACTGTTTTTTCCCACTGATTTACATTTTGTCCATGCAGATCCATCTCAGAGAGTGTCCTCCATCTTGCCCGGTTCCATTGTTCCAGTTTTTTAACATAATTGTCTCACATTTCAATAACAAAAGGTAGAGAAGTATGTGTACAGAATGCACTGGCAATGCAGTGAACATATATAGAGAAACTGGATTATAAGAGTAAGGAATAAGAAATGACAGATGGTGGATTATGCTGTGTAAATGTACCGACTGGTTGATTTCAGACCGAGGTGAAGCCAAGGGTTTCAATCACCAGGAGGTACAGTGACAAAAATTCTACTTCTAAAATGTTTAGTTGTTTAGCACTTTAGCAGTGTTGTGATACAGTGCTGTATCTTTCAGTGCCCAGTTTTAAGGTACAGGCATATGTTAGAATGTATAGCACGAGTTAGATAATGGATGGTACACTGCATAAGTACGGTGCGGTTTCACTTTGTTGATTGCTTTATAGTTGAACTGTTACAGTTGGTGCTTGTAGTTCTTCACATGTGATCTGAGTCAAAGCTGGATGTGAGTGCTCCTGACTAGGTTGGAGCTGTTTCAGAGAATCTGATTTGCAGTCTTTTGCTGCTTGTGAAGGTAATATAGTGGATATTCACTACTTTTGAGGCAGATTTGTGTAGTTGTTTTGGTGATGCTTTTGTGCTGAATATATATATATATATCTATGTGGTTGCTTTTGGCTGGTGTTGTATTTTTGAATGTTTTCTTACATTTTATTAGGTGTGTCTGTTTCCTTTCTTGTGTTTGTTTGTCTCGGTGGGTAGCATCTCTGAAGCATTTCAAGTTTGGATTTTGAAGTCAGACAGTTTTATTTTAGTTTTGTTGAATGGATTTCATGTTTCTTTAGATAGATATTGTATTTGTTTTTTTGAGCAGTATATCTTGCTGGTTTTGGTTTGCAATTTTTTAATGGTAGCAGTGTTGCCAAGGAGGGAGGTGGATGGTAATTTTTATTTGGCTCACGCTTGCACACCAGCCAACAAGTTGCAGCAGTAGCAGATTTGGAGGTGCAGTCACTGTGGGCGAATGCAGGGCACACATCAGTAGGTGCATCCCTCATTCTCTAATAAGGCAGCTGCAGGGCGCTGACACCAACAACACGTAAACTGGCCGCAAATCGAAAAGGTCTGCTGCAGTGAGCCAAGCTTTCGTCATGCAGCGGCGTGCCTCTCCTGGTGAAGTAGTTCATAAACATGGCGGCACTGACTGCCGCCATGCAGAGTGCTGACTTCAGGGGTGTCCAATCCCCTGTCGGCGTGCCCTGGCACACTTCATTTGCCGATGGGAGCCCACTCCCGCTGGCATAATGCCCCTTCCCTCCCATTTCAAAGTGTGTGCCGAGGGGGTGCCCAATCCCCCTCAGCATCCTGTGTCCCCCCTGTCTTTCTTTGCCAACAGAGGGCCCAATCCCCATTGGCATAATGCTCCCTCCACTGCTTTTGTTGTGTGCCGAGGGGGGTGCCAAATACCCCTCTGTTCTCCGCCCCTTCGGTATGTACCAATGGGGATGCCCAATCCCTCGTTGGCTACAGCACACTCAAGTGGCATGCTGGGAGCCCACCCCAGCATGCTAAATGCCCCTGTAAAAAATGAAAAAGTCCCACAATTTTTTTTTTTAAACCTGTAAATCAGAAAACAGTCCCTCGTGGTCAGTTCTGCTCCCTCCCTCAATCCACACCCACCCTCTGTGTACCCCATCTCTCCACACCCCCCACTCCATACTTACCTCTGGAGCCCAGCGTGACAATCTTCAGTGGACTGGGAACACGTTTGCAGTCTTCAAAGCTGACCACAAACTGAAGAAATGCCGGTAAGCTGTATAATGGCATAAATATGTTTTTTTCAACTTTGGTGCATATCTCAGCCATTTTGAGGAAATTTGGCACCAAATTTTCAACATGGGGTTATTGGGACCACTCCTCATGAATTCAGTCATTGTCATGGCATTATTCAGTCCTGAAAGGTGATTTCACGGTTACTGCGCAGAATCACGTTTTGGGACCGATTAACGAAATGACAGTGCCACTGTTCATGAGGGGGGCTCTCAAAAAGCCTTTGTTGCAAATTTGGTGACAAAAATAAAACAAAATGGCTGTTTTATGAGTGTGCATTGCGCAGTTTCCACGCACACTCATAACTTCGTGAATTTGTAATATTTTCCCTCCAAATTTTCAACATAGCTATTTTCCCACACCTCCTTATGAAGAGTACAGCTGTCATTTTACATATCTTGGCTGAAATGTGTTTTCGCATGTCCGGAATAGAATAGCATGGTCGCTGTGCGAAAGCAGTTTTCAGGACAGTTTGACAAAATGACAGTGACACTGTTCATGAGCAGAGGTCCTAAAATGCCAATGTTGAAAATTTGGTGATGAAAGTCCGTAAAATGACTGTGTTACAAGCATGTGTTGCGCAGTGTCCACGCACGCTTGTAACTTTGCAAATTTGAAATATTTTCATGCCAGATTTTCAACTCTGGCATTTTTTCACACCTCCTTATGAACAGCATAGCTGTCATTTTCCACATCCTGCACAAAATGTGTTTTTGCACCTGTGGCGTACAATGGCGTAATCACTGTGGGAGATCAACTTTTGGGACAGATTAAGAAAATCACAGTGCCACTGTTCATGAGGGGATGTCCCAAGATACCTATGTTGAAAATGTGGTTTAAAAAAACCCACAAATAATTGGGTTATGGATGTGCATTGCACAGTTTCTATGCATGCTCATGCCTTCAATTTTTCATATTTCCGCTCCAGATTTTCAACGTTGCTATTTTTTTACACCTCCTCATGAAAAATACAGTTGTACACTTGTCATTTTTCACATCCTGCCCAAAATGTGTTTATGTACCTGTGATGCCAAATGGCACAGTTGCTGTGCTAAAATCACCTTTCAGCCTAACAAACTGTTACTGCCGCTCTTCATGGGTGGGGTCACAAAAAGCCCATGCTGATAATTTGGGTGAAAATACCAACACACACCTCTGACGTTAGGGTTTCCAATTGTTACACCCCACCCTGTGAACTGACAGCCGTCAGGGCTGTGACTTGGGATCATCAGCTGCAATGCTCCCATCATTCCACCCCACCCCACCCTGCAGCCTACTAACATGCATTGAGGTGTGCCTTGGAGTGTTCAGCCACAAAGTTCACCCTATTCTCCTATACTGCACCCACCTCAGCGTATTTCCTTATGGGATGGGGTAAATATAATGCCCAAGGACCCCAAAGCAGACCACAACACTTGTCAGTGTCTACAGGGTAGGGTGAGGTAAAATGGCATGAGCGTTATAGCTGATGACCCAAAGGCACACCCCAACACCTATCAGTCTCTGCAGGGTGGGTGTGGGGTTGGTGTCAGTTCAGTACTTCACTGCCACTCCTAATATGCGACTCTAACTCCTGTACTACCAATGCCAATGCTAGCGAGACAACATTTGCCATTTACAAATGCTTGTTTTTTATATGCATGATGTCTTTATGATTTTTTTTTTGTCAATTCTTTTCGCCCAGTTGCCAGTCTTCAAAGACTCTCTCAGGTGAGACCCACTCAACTGGCCTTTTTCATTTGGCCTCAATCGCCCCAACTGAGGAATCTGGTGCGGATCCCTCCCAACCACGGGCCCATACAGGAAAGGGATCATGGAGAGTCAGGTTGGTTTGGGACCAGTGATGGGCATGTGGGCCGGTCTCTCGGGTCCGCTGCCACTCTCCTGGCAGCTGGGGTTTTTCCTCCTTAGTTCTCCCCTGAGGCATGGACATGCAATGACATCAGCATGCAGAGGGCACACATCTGCCCCTCCCACAGATGTCCACCACAGCCTCAACCTATTCATGTCCCCACTTAGGTGTAATGCTCTCGGTCTCCACTGGGAGCCAGTACCAAGTGGGAATTCCCCTGCAGCCCACCCCAGGAGAGGAGAGCAGTCCTCCAGATGCTTGATCCTCTCCTCCCCTACTGACCCCAGCACCCGGCCCACTCCTGAACCTGGGTTGCTGGTGTGGTAGGCGTTCAGTGCTTCAACGCAGCACCACTGGGCCGGCCGTCTTTTGATGTTGCTAGGTTATGTGATTTGCATGTTAATCTTTTTAAATCTGACAGGTTGAGTCGCGATTAATGCACCCTACATTATCATTTGAGCAGGGATATTTGCTATGTTAATGTAGAATCATGTGATGGAGTCCTGACCAGTGAGAAGGTAGAACTAGCCAGACCACATTTTTTAACAAGAATTACTTAAAAATGAGCAATGTTAATGTCATAGGTTAGAATATTTCTGTTTAAAGTGATGCTTGAGTCTAGTCCTGTGTATCTGGACACTACTGACTTGCTTGATTTCAGAGTATAGTGGCTACCACAGCAACCTCCTTGGTAGGTTGGCTTCAGGTTCGGTCTCACCGGACTGCACATTTGCATGTAATAGCATGATAGCCTGATGTTTGAACTAGCGAGTCCAAGCAGAACAAGAGGAAATGCACTCAAACTGGGAAGTGAGGGGACGGGGGGGGGACAAGAAACAGGGAGACATCAGAAAGCATGATTTCACAGTGAGAGTGCTTAGCATGTGGAATAGCGTACCCAATGAAGTAATGAAATATAACAATACTCAGGCATTCAGTTCAAGACCAGATAGCATCCTGAGGAAGAATAACATTGTGGATTACGCAGCATCAGTAGGGGTAACATTCTGGCAGTTATGCTTGGATCTGTATCAGTACTGAAATTAGGTGTAATCACAGCCATTCAGCATGAGAGGCACACAAGAGGAATCCCAAGTCCTTTCTGACACCACAGTACCAAGTTACAGTGTTACTTATGTCTGATTCAAATTCTCTGTCTGCTCAGCTCAGGGAGTCCCCTTAGGAAGAGATTCTGATTTACAATGAGTTAAGCCATCAAATTCCATTTTCAAGATTTGGAATTCCAGGATTGTGCCAGTGACTGGCAGTCTAATTTTCTGGATTTTGTTGGCATTCTGTGGTCTAGCTTTCATTGCTAGTGGAGGTTCTGTCTTCAAATGGACCTGTTGTATCTTGCAGCTCTGCTTTTGGTGACACGTAGGGGATGAGCTGCCTTAGCGATTAAAAAATAATTATCTGTGGTTCATAGCTCAGTGCTTATGTTACATACTGTAGCTGGATGATGTAGATGGTTATTGGATGCAGAGGCCAGCTGGTAAGTAGACAATGGTGGCCAGGTACTAGTAGTATGGAATGATTTGTGCTTAGGTACTTCAGCATTAACATGTTCAAGTCAATGATTATAGCACGTGTGAATCGGATAGTATGAGCAATGTGCTTGCATGCTTGAACTGAGAGTCGCTTGTTATTATTTGATGGTTTTGTCCTTTCTCTGTATCCCACCTGTAGGGAGGAAGCTTAGTCCAGTATTATGAGACCCCCCCGGTGGGATAGGAGTGCTGCAGAAGGAGGAGGTGACAGGGGAGGATGGAGGGTGAGTGAGACTCTGCCTAGCAGAGCGGGAGTCTGCTGCTTAGTTAATATAGGATGTGGGGGAGGAGCTCTTCCCCCACATAACCACGGGCATGTGTCCTTCAATTATGTGTGGTTCATAGCTCAGTGCTTATGTTACATACTGTAGCTGGATGATGTAGATGGTTGTTGGATTCAGAGGCCAGCTGGTAAGTAGACAATGGTTGCCAGGTACTAGTAGTATGGAATAATTTGAGCTTAGGTATTTCAGCATTAACATGATCAAGTCAATGATTGTAGCACATGTGAATCAGATAGTATGAGCAATGTGCTTGGATGCTTGAACTGAGAGTCGCTTGTTATTATTTGATGGTTTTATCCTTTCTCTGTATCCCACCTGTAGGGAGGAAGCTTAGTCCAGTATTATGAGACCCCCCAAAAGGAGTATGATATCAATGATTGTTCTGTATCCGACTGACGAAGGAGTTGAGAGAAGACACACAGAAAAAGAGTAGTAGTATGATCTCCTCCTCCAGCTCTGGAGAGTGTGACCAGTAGCACGCAGGAGAGAAAACCCCTTTGGGGAAACCCTGAGGACCCATGGCTACTGACCTGCCCGTCCTTCTGGGCATACTAAAGGAGAGTAATCCTAAATATTTTAATCGGCTAGTCTGAACCCCGGTTGTAGAACCCAAGCCAAAGAAACTGAGAACTGAAGACTGATTGAATCGTGACATGTCAGCTGAAAAGAGCAAGCACCCAAGTAGTAAACTCCAAGGTCGAGAGTCCATGAGCAAGCCAGAATGAAGTAGAGTGGAATCCATGGTTGAAGTTGAATTTGAAGCTGCAAGTTGTAGGTGTGGAAGCGCCCAATAAGTGAGGAGACATCACAGGAGATCCAGGCTTCTGGTAATAGTGGGTTGATACGATACGTGGAATGGTAGAAGGCTTGTCACGAGACTACCGACTGATGAACTTAGGTCCGATAAAGTACGATAGGAGTAGAGTCCTTAGGTGATGATATAGAAGGCAATGGCTGTAGAGCTGAGCTGGAAACATGGCAGGCTCTAAGGGTAGTAGAAAGAAAAGCACTAAGTCGGTGAGATGATAGGCAAAAGAACGTGGCAACTAGTCCCTCGGGTGAGATGCACAGCTTATCCATCAGCTGGCAAAGTAAAAAGGGGAGGGTCTAGCTCCAGATGACATGAAAATGCAGTCAGACCTATGGAGGTCTGCTGATGCTAATAGGACGGGCAGCTAGTCCCTTGGTGAGATGTGCAGCTTATCTATCAGCTGGTGAGGTAAGTAGAGAGGCAGCTAGCTCCAGGTAACATGAAAGCGAGCCAGACCTACAGAGGTCTGCTGGTAGCACAGGAAGGCAGCTAGTCCCTCGGTGAGATGTGCAGCTTATCCGCCAGCTGGTGAGGTAAGTAAAGAGGCAGCTAGCTCCTGGTAACATGAAAGTGCAGTCAGACCTACAGAGGTCTGCTGGTAGAAATAGAATGAGGCAGCTAGTCCCTTAGTGAGATGCTCAGCTTATCCGTCAGCTGGTGAGGTAAGTAAAGAGGCAGCTAGCTCATGGTAACATGAAAGCACAGCCAGACCTACGGAGGTCTGCTGGTAGTAATAGAATGAGGCAGCTAGTCCCTTAGTGAGATGCGCAGCTTATCCATCAGCTGGTGAGGTAAGTGGAGGCTGCTAGCTCCAGGTAACTAGAAAATGGCATCAGACTTACAGAGGTCTGCTGGTAGTAGTAACATGGCAGCTAGTCCCTCGGTTAGAACTGAGGATGTATTGAATCGTGGCAAGATGAATAAGGCAAGGATCCAAGTAAGAAGCTCTAAGTTCATGAATCCTTAAGCTGGAATGAAGTAGTGTGGAATCCGTGGTTGATAAGAATTTGAAACGATGAGGAGCAAGTGGTAAGGACTCCAGCAGGTGAGGGTGATGTCGCAGAGGAGATCCAGGAAATAAACTCGCATGCATGTTTGATAAGGCAGGCCCTCCATGATTGAATGCTTAAATTAAGTGGGACAGGCGGCAGTAGTAGCATTGCAGTCACTGCATGATACGAAGGTGGTCAAGCAATTAAGAACTTCGATGAATTCATCGCCCAGTCGAATATCACGGCTTAAGCCATGAATTACTGAAAGGAGCTAGGTTAAAAATACTACATATAGTGCAGGAGTGCAGGTTTGACTTGCATAGAAAGGCTGATATGGTAAAAATGCAAGTAAAATATGCATACTTAGAAGAATCCAGGTAGCGGCTGGGGAAAACAGCATGTCCCAATACTGTTATACTGCCAAAATTAGAGAGATGTGCTAGTGAAACTCACTAGTGCTGCGAGTCCCTTGCAAGCGGGGAGAATATAAGCTCCGTCAGTATCCCCATAGGAGTATTGTGAAATAGCGATGATATGCATAGAAGGAGACAATTCACGGAGAGGAGGTGCAGCAACAGAAATCGTAAATGAATGGCTCAGTGAATTTCGGCCACCGGTGCCACAGACTAAGTGCTATAGCTCAACATTTGATTAGCTTAAGATCCGCAGGTGCGGTAGATGAGAAAGGCAGGTAAGGTCCCTGATTATGGATTGTAGAAGCCAGTTTAGTGTATGAGTGCGAGCTGGAAGGAAAATGGGTCTGAAATAAATGATGAGGAGGTTGGCTAGGATATAACCATGGTAGTAAGCAAGATATCCTGAGTAGCTGCAGCCATGGAGGAGGAAAGGACTAGGCGAGGTACGGAGGATGGAGGAATGGCGGATGGACTAAAGGCACGATTGGCGAACGCCTCACCCAAAAATAAAGAGAACACACAACAGGAGGAGAGGCAGAAGGAGAAGGAAGCACAAGGACAACGGCAAGGATGGGGAGGAAGCGAGGGGGGGAGACCAGCCACACCAACGCAGTGAGTGCGACTCGCTCTAAGCAGAGCGGGAGTCTGCGGCTTAGTTAATATAGGATGTCGGGAAGGAGCTCTTCCCCCACATAACCACGGGCATGTGCCCTTCAAATAAATACAGGCAACATTTAAAAATTGAAGACTGATTTATTGAAGCGAGAGTGGTAGAGCGAGTGGCACCAGTTTTCATGATCAGTCGGCGAGTACAGGATGAGCCACGTTACCAAGTGGAAAAAATGGCTGCATTTCAAAAGTGAATGCTTGAATGGCTCAGTGATTAGTGATTGTGGTGTGATCATGCTTTTGGGATCCTGTGCATGGAACAGATTTCATGCGCAGGTAATAACCAATCAGAGTCGAGGATTTTCTCATCCCATTTTTAGAACAAAATATACAGCAAATTAAATAAAGCACAATAAAGATAGTGCAGAAAATGATTTATAGCAACATCCTAGGCAAAGTAGATGTATTGATCTGGTATGAAATGCTATTTTTTTAATTGTATGGATTTTTACTGGTGTGTCGACAGGAAGCTGTGGGATTTTTACTGCTTTTTATGGCTAAAACCATAAATCAGTGACCCTTCCCTTAGGTGACATTTCAGTTTGGCAATTAAAGGAGCAATTACTGTAAAGATGTGTACATATGAACTGAAAAGAATGATCATATGAACTACCTGTGACTTGCCCCCTACACACACACATACACACACACACACACACACACACACCCTAGCCAAGACTAAAAAAACCTGAGGGCCACTGGGCACTGGGACGGCTGGTGCCTAAGAGCATCACTGCATTCTGAACAGTGTTGCTCTCAGTCCTGGATAAAACAACCTCATACCCAGCTCTGATATTGTGTAATATTTTGTCATTCAGTCATGGAAATCTACCGTAATGTACGTCTGAAGCACATGAACTGGGATACATGCAACTGACACCTAACATAAGCCCCACGGTATTTAACGCAAAGCATTAGCTATTTTACCAGTAAATCACTGTTTGCAACAGTCAAGTATTTATTTATTTAGTTTTTGTTGACCGGGTAAGTGTACTAGATATAGTCTGCCTATTTTCAGGCACAATACAGGGGGATACAGATGAATGCCAACTGACCTTGAACCAGATTAAACTGTTGGTGATATTTTTAGTGAACGGGGGGGAAATTTGGCCAGGACACCGGGGAAATTCTCCTACTGTGTGGTAGGGGGCGCTATGACTGGTGCGGATGGGCCAGTCTTCCTGGAGGTGATGGAGGAGAAAGACGTCTGCAGGACTGAGGAGAGGGCCTCCTCCTCAGTCTCGAGTGCTACAGAGGCAATATGAATGGAAATAGTAAACAGCACTGATGTAACAATGGATCTACCTGTGGATACACTGAAGGCAGTCCCGAGAGAAGAAGCTGCAGATTTCCGTGAGATTGGATGTGATTCTGAGGTCGCTCTTGGCTGTCTCTCCATGGAACAGCTGGACATGTGCGGTCTACAGTAATACGGAACCACATTGAAGAGGAGCTTCAGCAACGTGGGACAGGATTTGTGACAGACTCAGTGGTGCTACCTAATGTACACCCAGGTAGCGAGGAGATGATTTCTGGTGCAACTCCTTGAGAATTGAATCAGGATGCTGGAATAGCAACTGCAAGCTCCCCGGAGCTACAGGTACTGGGAACTGGGTCGGGACTAGTCTCTCGAGAGACCACTCGAGGGAGTGGGCCCTCCTGACACTGTAAAGGAATTTATTCTACAGGCAACTGCTGTTTCTGGCATGTTAGTAACAGATAATGTTGCTCTGTGTAGAGAGATGGAACTGGTAGGCCCTGTTGTATTGCCCCAGGCAGTGAACTGTACGATTGGAGTTTCAGATAGCAGCCCCACAAAAACAGCAGCTGCAGCAAAAGTGTTGGCTGGCCAGTTAAAAAAAAAGAGATAAACACCAACATTCGGGTTCTGTATTGTCTGCCCCCCTGACACCCCCTCCTTAATACAGGGGTAACTGTAGCCTCTTCCCCTGGGTGGGTTCAGAAGGCTTTAACAGGGGCTGGGTGAGTTCCTAATGGGACAGGGTGGTTCTCTGTCTCAGATGCTCAGGTGACTTTCGCAGGCACAGGGGTTCATTCCCATCCTGCCTCAGGCCCCCCAGTTGGACTTATGGACATTGGATCTTTACCTGCTGGACAACCTTTAAGGGCTTCAGTGACTATGGTTACTCCAGTTTCATCCCTGAATGACATTATACATCATATCAGGGTTCTAGAAGGAGAACCTGAGAATATTCCTGTACCAGACATGCTGCTAGTGGCAATTCCTCCCCCAGCTGTTTTACCTTTACAAACTGCCACCAGTATAGTTCCTCTCCTCGAGCAGTCTGAAGAAGCATATCTCTGGGCCCATAGGGTGGCGTCAGCCAGGGAGGGTGGTCAACCTCCTAATGTTTGGCATACTAATGTCCTTGACTGTTTATTTCCTGAGACTGTACATTTGGCCTCTGAGCCAGCTGCCCATAGGAATGCTGTAATGCCTCAGGGGCAGTTTGACGCACCTCCCAGATAGACTGTTCGTGGGTCAGGCCCTGTTGAAGACTAGCATGAAGTTCTATGCATACAAAATATATGCATTGATCCACATGCCTGGAGACACTTGTTTTGATGTCAGTTTCAAACACCCTGATGGTCTTAATCGATTTTGGAAACAGTATTTAACTTTAAAAACCACATCACTTTGGAAATCTTTTCTTGCTATCCATTTGACGAAGCCTGCTTTCAAACGAATTACAATACTCTTGTGAAATGAGGGGGTGAATGTGGTGGATATTTCTTATTAGTTAAAAAAACACTGTACCATTCATGGCCCACCGGAGCCTATATTATGATGAACATTTGTGGACAGATGTGGTGGTACAAAGTTACTCTTAAGCAAGAAAATGGGGTGATACAACATCTACCAAACTGTTTTTTAGGGGCAGATAGGGAGGTTTTGTTTCTATGCTGGGCAGCACGGCTTGTTACATCGCTGTGGTACTGCAGGGCATCTACAATGTCTGTACACAGTTGAAATGTGGTAGATGGGGGTAATTGGGACATTGTAGTGTGCATTGTCCTAACCCTGTGAAGTGTAATTTATGGGAGGATGTAGGCCATGCTTTTCATGCTTGCCCTTGGGCATCACATAATGGTTTAGACAATTCCATCAGGGCTGAACAGGATATTTATATTGCTGTTGCACAAAAAGAGAGGCTAAAAATGGAGGAATTACTGTCGCAAGGCCCTTCTGTTCAGAGATCATCTCCAGTGGCTCCACAGATGCCACATGGTTCACAAAGGCACCAGGGTCCTGACATAGTACGGACTCCAGGTGTAGGTTTGGACCCTGTTGAAGAAACAGACCCTTCCCTCCCTTCAGGAGCACAAATCAGTGAGGTACAGCCTGTCGCAGTGGTCCTCTCACAAGACATTGACCTGGGTTCCACGGATGATCCTGTTCCCCCAGACTCAAATGCTTTGATTTCTGTAGGCCAGACGGGAACTGATATGCCCCACGTCCACTACCAAGGACCCACATTTCAGCGTGTTACTTGATCTTGATCAGTATTGCTGAATGAGGTCCCTATAATAAAAACTCTGGATATGAACCTCACTCCTGTCCACAATTACTATAAGTTTTTGATGGCTATTGAGTCTGCTGACTCTGATAGGGGCTCGGAGGTTTCCTCTGTAGCCTCCTCTCAGCATGATATTGGGGGAGATGCCTTGGTCGAAGGTAAAGCTAAACTGAAAAAGTGGAAAAAAACGTAAAGGATGTGGTTTATGTTCTTGTTGTTGCATGATTTTTCACTTTTTCTCATTTTGCTTTCCCTTGATGGTATCCTTTAAAATGTTTACCTTGAATACTAACAGTTTAAAATCTAGGAACAGCTGTCTGGTCACTTTTGCAAAACTACATATGGAGCATGACAACATTATTTTCTTACAGGATACTAGAGTACTTACACTCTCAGATGTTGAGCAGGCAAAATTGGATTGGCATTGGGGACCTTCTGTTTGGTCTCTGGGGGAGGATGAGTGTTCTGACTTGGGAATTCTGTTTCAGGATCTGAACTTTCATACTCTGCAGGTGTTAGATGTCTTCCCTGGTCAGGCTTTAGTAATGGATATAATGATGACTGGGGTAGCTCATAGATTACTTAACATATATGCTCCACAGACAAAGGCAGACCGCACATCATTATTTATACGATTGGAATCCTACCTTATTACCTCTAAAGTAGTTCTTTGGGGTGGAGACTTTAATTGTGGCCTGTCTGACAGGGATTGGGGTAGCAAGGTTGGGAAGTCTTATTGTGACACCAATCTATTGCGTAATATTTTAGACAGATACCTTCTTGGAGATGTGTATGACTTAGAGGATTCTCCTCCGACCCACACCTTCTATAAGGGTAAACACTCTCTGAGAATTAACTTTTGGCCTCTGTCTACTAGAACAAGAGATGCTTCGGTCCGTGTTGTGTCCATGTTGTTCCTTTTGAAACCTCTGATCATGTGGCTGTGGAAGTTTCTAGGGGAACAGGGTTTTAGCGCGAAGAGGTTTCTGGAAGTTGAATCATCTCTGCTGCAAGTTGATCTTTGCAGGCAGGAGGTTCTATTTTTTTTTTGGAAGCTAGGCATGATATACGGTTCCTTTATGACAGCCCGGTGGATTGGTGGGAAGACATCAAATCAGGGTTGAAAGAGTTATTTATTTCCTTTTCTGTTAAACAGGTTAAAGGGCAGTACCTGACTTATTTGGGGTTGCAGGCTAAATTCGTGTGGCTACTTTCCCTTCTGAGAATTATGGGGTCAGCTTGTTTGCAGGCCCTCTCTGGGATAATGAGCCAGATGTATGAGTATTTGTTAGGGAGGGAAAAATCAATGGCACATAGACCAAAATATGATACCCAACAGACAACTCGTCAGTTGAATCCTTTTGATGAGCACTCCAGGACGGCTAAACAGAAGATTATGACAGCTCTGGCAAATGCAGATGGGGAGCTCATTCATGATCTGCCTGTTCTGGAGTCGGTGGTTCATAACTACATCAGACAGAGATTTCAGGTCGGGAGTACCCAGAGGTCGGATGACTTTTTGGACTCAGTTGAATTGCCACATATCTCATCACTACAGGCTACGCTGCTTCTGGAGCCCATTTCAGTGACTGAGGTATGAAATGCTATTAGACAACTTTCCCAGCATGGTCTTCCCAATGAGTTGTATAAAACCTTTTTTGTGAACAACTGGCCCCCATTCTGACTAAGGTTTTTTTTTCTATATGGGAGGAATACAGACTGGGACATAGTATGGTGGAAGGGATTATATATATATATATTTTTTTTTTTATTTAAGAGAGGTGACAGGATGGATCTCCATAACTGGAGACCTTTGAGTTTACTAAATTCAGACTACAAAATATTGGCCAAAGTCTTGACAGTCTGATTTTCGAAAGTGGCACATGATATGATTTCTGAGACACAGACTTGTGCTATTCCAGGGAGAGGCATCAAGCACAATTGCATACTCCTTAGGGAGGTTGTGGAGCAGGGTAAGATGGGGCGCCTGGATGGCTGCATTTTATCTGTGGATCAGGAGACAGCTTTTGATGCTGTCAAACATGACTATTTGTGGGATTATATTGCTGCATATGGTGTTCCAGAGGATTTTGTGTCATTACTGAAAGTATTGTATAAAGAAGCGATGGTTAGACCGTTGGTGAATAGGTATTTAGGCCCCCATATATCTCAAATATGGGGTATGACAGGGTGCCTCTCAGCCCCTTGTTACATGTCTTTGCTTTGGATCCTCCTGCATGTTGTATTGCAGGACATGCCTGTTCTCCGATGAGTACTACGCAGGGAGAGGATATTGTAACTGTCACTGCTTATGCTGATGACTGTACTATTTATATACAGGATGTCTACTTGGGGATGCAGATTCTTGGGATTTTTGAGAAATATCAGGGGATTACAGGTATCAAGCTTAATACCACCAAGAGTCAGGCTCTAGCACTAGGTAGGGCCCCTTTAGTTTCTGGTTTTGCTATACCCATGTCTGCACATAAGATAAAAATATTGGGGTATGGTTTGGAAATACAGTGGTGATGCAAAGTAATTGGGATTTAGTTTATGACACAGCTTATGCAACTGTTTTGAAAATGGAAGGTATGGAAATGACATGGAAAAAGCATCTTTATTTAGCTAAAACATATTTATTACCTTTTGTTTTTGTATATTTCATGTGTTTTCCATTACCTTTACTATGCACACTAAGGTTTTGGGTTTATTCTTCATGTTATTCTGGGGTAATCATTTGAACCCTATCAAAAGAAATCATATATCGAGCTTCGAAGAAGACGGAGGTTTAAATTTGTACAGCCCCCAGTTTTCTATATGGAAAATTTTTTTCACCAATCTGTATCCTTTGTTGTTGGACCAGGACATGGTTGGACTTTAGCTATGTCTTGGTGGAAACAGGATTTCTTACTGCCTGGGGTGGGGAATGGCATAGGAAGAGAGCCTACTTCCACGTATGTACAGGTTTGTTTGAAATATATCAGATTATGGAAGATCCAACTGATGTGGGTTGTAACAGTTTCCAGGAAAGTTTTTTATGCTATGATCATGCAGAAATGTTATTTTGAAGAACCTGTTTTTAAGATTGGACCTGCTATTGAGGTAACATCCTTGTTGAACAGTATGTTAGAAACTAGAATACCACAGAAGATGCAAGACACTATGTGGCTTCGTTGGCATGAGAAGTTAAATGTTCATGGAAATCACAAACATAAGCAGGTGCAGGATCGTGTGTGTGAGTTTTTGGGTTGTTTGCAGCAACCTGAAACCATGCAGCAGCTTTTTTTCGATTGCGTATTTATATAAGGGCTTTGGGCACAGCTGGATAATTTTTGGAACACCAGTAGGTTTGCTAAGATGATATATGACGCCCTCATTTATGGTCAGCTCTCTGTATTATGGGCTGGTAGGCACAATATTACAGTTTATGTTATTTTTGCTTGTCTGAAATGGACTATCTGCCATGTTAAATGCCAGAGGGTCCTGAATCAAGAAGGTGTCACTATACAAAATGTTCTTTTTAATGTACAATCAGAATTGGATGCCTTATATCAGGTGGAACTGGCTTGTTGGGGCACCCTATTGTGTGCCAAGCTGTGAGATGAATTGACTGGTGAGATGAGGTTGTACAATGCTTCAAACATGACTATGAAGTGCTGGTTTATTTGTTAATACTGTTTTCTACGTTTTTCCTTTTGTGTGTTGATTTTTGTATCATTAATTGTTTATTCTTTCTGTTCTGTTTTGAATGTTAATAAAAATTTCCCTACTCTTTTCGAGAAGTGCCATGGATCTTTAACATCCACCTGAACTACCACCAGAACAGGTAGATGGGGCCTCGGTTTAATGTCTCATCCAAAAGATGGCACCTCAGAAGTGCAGCAACCCCCTCGTGCTGCACTACAGTGTCAGTATTGGGATTTTAACCCAAGTGCCTGGTGTGGGGATAGAACCCACAGCCTTCTGATCTCCTGGCATCAGAGGAGAGTATGTTACCTGCTGAGCCCCTTACACTACTAAGTATTAAAGCTCATGCAGCCACCCAGCCTTGAAACAAAGTGTGTGGGGAAGATGTCACTTTCTAGCATCTGGAACATGGTCTAGACTCTTGGGAAGAAGAAGTCTTAGCAGCAATCTTCTTTGGGATGACTGTGATGATAACACAGTGATCAACTTCTCACATTAAGCCTGTAGAAGATCAAAAGTTGCTTTTTGAGACCATGAGAAAACACACTACAAAACATGGCTCTGAAAGTATTTTTCTTGAGTTCCTACTAAGTTACTTGTACCATATAAATGATTATTAGGAACAGAGTGAAATTAGAGACTAATATATGGGCAGCAGTGTTAACAAGTTTCCTTTACACGCCCAAGGTGTGTGATACCAAATAAAGCCCGAGACTGAAGATCAAGTGTATATTTAGGTGTCACACACTGAGGGTGTGAATAAAAAGTTAGTTTGACTGTTGACCATATTTTATTTTATATAATTATTGGTTTTGCATTTCCTCATGCAATGAAGTATGAATGGCTTACTGCTTTTCTCAAAACAGCTGAATGAAGAGTGAGGTAATCTTTGTTACACATGTACATGTGTAACGAGTGGTGAGTAATGGAGATTTGCACATACTGGCCTTAGACTGCAGTCATACCTTACCAGTACTTATATAACATTTTAGTCTGTAGTCTTGGATTGTTTCTAGTGGTTAATCATGATTGTTTATTACAGCCGTGTCCAGGTACGAGGAGTTTGGATTCAGAGTGGCAGTCATCGCCTCCATCGCCAGTTGTGCCATCATTCTGTTGATGTCCATGGCTTTTCTAACCTGTTGTTTACTCAAATGTGTAAAGAAGGAGAAAGAAGAAGGCCTGAAAGGTGAGAGATTAAAATCTTCTAAAAGTCATAAGATTCCAGAAATCTACATGTGTCAAGATTGTTCAGACATTAGGATAAACCTCACGATACAATTATTTTCCCTCATGCTGGGCTTGTCATCAGCATCCTTATGCCAGTTCCTAGTACTGTTTTAACGCACTGCCCTTGGTCATCAAAAACAGGAGACACTCGGGCGCTCACCACCACACTGACTACCAACTCCATAGTTCAGAGAAAAGGAATTTATTGCATATTAAAAAGCAAAATACAGCACCCACCTGATGCATTTCGGATTCCACCTGGACCCTTCTCAAAAGCCATTGGGCATCCTTCATACCTCCCAGGATATGCTCATGCTTGTGCAACCCTGATTTTCCCCATGTGGTTCCCTCTTTTGGTTTGGCCAGGTCCCAGTTGAGTGATCCAGCATGGACCATACTAAGTACTCTACAGGAGGGGTAATTAATTCTGCATGCTTAGTTGACACAGGTGACATCAAGGCAGCAGCAGCCCATGGCCAACTGGGGAGTTTTCCCCACTTTCTTTACATCCCACTCAGCTCCTGGATGCATGGGCAGGTGTGCCCTTGCGACAGCCCTGAGGGTGGGAATGAGCGACCAGGCAGGGACACCTGGATCACTAGTGGCACCTCCTACTGGATCAACCCTAGGTATCACTTAGACAGCAGAGATTCAGCCAACTGACCCCCAGGAGGAGTGAGTCCTCATGGATGCTCCTATGCCCTCCCTGCTGCTCTCTGCTCGTACCATCCAAGGCTTGAGGTGCAAGCCAGAGATGCCAGTGTGCCAGAGCAGTCCTTTACTGCTTGGCTCCGCAGAGACAGCTTGCACAATGCAACATTTTAATTATAGGGAATGTCAAGTGAGGAAAGAACAGAAGGCAAGAAGTCTTTTTTGCAAATTTGTAAAGTAATTAGCTTTTTTTTAACAGTCCATGAATAGTTGGCAGCAACCATTGGGTATACACTGTGACGTTAACTTCACATTAAGGGAGGTTAAAAAAGTTTGGAGGTTAAGCACAGAGTTTAAAGCAGCAGTACTAGATAACAAAACTTGGATCTTTTGCAAACGTTTGTTCCTTGTGCTCTGTTAAGCACTTACCTGGTAATCTTTCTTGTTTTCACTGTACTATCACCCTGTAATTTGCTACATTTTCCTTTGTTTTGTTTATATTTCTTCCACCACCTTGTTGAACTGGAACCC
Organism: Neoceratodus forsteri; assembly: GCA_016271365.2. Classification (NCBI taxonomy): domain Eukaryota; kingdom Metazoa; phylum Chordata; order Ceratodontiformes; family Ceratodontidae; genus Neoceratodus; species Neoceratodus forsteri. Next base: position 1,098,613,921 of record CM028129.1, on the reverse strand, counting down.
TCTGCTTACCAACTGCATCACAGTGACTTCATGATACTACACAGGGACAGCGGGAATGCACCGCACAGGTCCCATGGAAGTAAACAAAAGACATAATGTGACGTGAGGGGGAAGCTCGGCTGAAAATTAGGCAGCAGCCATATTTATTGTGGCTGCACAAAAATGGAAATAAATTTTAAATATCTAAAAAACTAAAGATCACTAGAAAAAAATATTTACAGATATGGAAACTGGAACTATGGCTGCATGCTTCCAGCCAAAAAGCAGAATTTTGATAATCACTTCCTTATTATCCAGTACTGCTGCTTTAAGTACTGGGAGGGTCAGTCAGTTGCTAGATATCTTAATGTAAGGAAATGGCAGTAGTGGAATTCATAGCAGAATCTCCAGGTTCCCTTCCCAGCTCTGCACTCTAACCACTAGGCTACACTGCCTCTCACAGATGAATGTAAATTCCTATACCCAGTGTGATGAGGTTGGTCTGCCCTTTGCCCTCCCCCATCCTTTTCAGGACTAGAGGGGTGTTGTCCTGGGTTCTGATGGGACCCAAACAAGGATTTGTCAAGAGATTCCTTTATTGGTTGCCCTTAGAGAAAACAGTGCAGGGAGACCTGCAAACTTACAGGCAGCCCTTAACTGGATGGTTGAGAGCAACTGATAACTGGGAGTACCTGCAGGCTGAGGGGCTAAATAAAAAGAACTGCACTGCCCCAATGTGAAGTTTATTTTTCTTAGGCTAGAATCTGAAGGGAGGGAGAGGTAAACCCTGTAGAACACAGAACTGAATGGGGAGCTCTGAAGAACCTGTGACTGAATCTTAACCCTAAAAGCCAGACGGGGCAGAGTTGGGAAAGTCTGCATGGAAGCCTGCTTGGAAGCAGAAAGATCTGATGAAAGCTTTGAGAGAGAATCAATTCAGTATAGACTGAATCGGTGCCCTAGAGTTAGTGGCCAGAAATTATAAAGAAAGCCAGAGAGAGAGAGAGAGAGAGAGCATGGGTCAGTTCAGTATAGGCTGAATCAGGGCTAAGAGTTAATAGCCAGAAAACATAAAGAAAGCCAAAGAGAGAGAGAATCGGTTCAGTATAGGCTGAATCGGGGCCCTAGAGTTAGTATCCAGAGAGGAACAGAAGAGGCAGTTTATTCCTGCTTTGTAAAGGAAGGAAATCCCTGATGAGAGAATGTTTTTGAAAACTGGAAATGAAATCATTTAATTCTGTACCGTTCAAGCATATGTAAAATAAAGAGTTTAGTTTGAACTTTGAAACCAGTCTGATCTGTCATTTGAACATTCCCGAATAGTCAAGCCACATGATTACACGCTCCTTGTCACACCACATCACAATTTTTTTCCATACATATCTATTTTCTCCTCTTGCTGCCATTACCCAGGGATATCCCCTGTTCAGATGATGCTGTTGAGTTGGCAGAAGGAGTGTTTTTCTCGTCCACTTTCTACCTCCTCTACTTTTGCCATAAGACGTGCCATGAAGGCTTGGCAATGCAGCATACCCCAAGTGAAGGATTAAGCTCCCTGGCCCACCCACAGGGGCACTATGCACCAAACCTGCTGCCAACCCTTCCTGGCCAAGGCAAGCTGCTTTTGACAAGGCCTGGCTTCTGACATGATGACCTGAGCCCGCTCTCATACTCAACGTTCTACCACTGTGCTATTGGGACAGACAACCCAGTCACAATTTTGTGATACAAAATGGTTGCTATAAAGAAAGGGGTCACAAGATGTTCACATCACAATGAGAATTGCACTGGCACAGGGAAAGGGACATGGGCCAGCATGCCAGTGAAGCACTACATTATGCACAGATGCTGCTTGGCCCCCGTGAAGCTGCCCACATGCCATAGCACCTCTGAACCCTGTGGAACTGTGAGAAGCAGTTTCGTATGGGTGGTGCAGGGGTGTAGCAGCTCCTAGAGGAGTTGAAGAACTGAAATTAGACAGGGATTAGAGAAAAGGAGTTGTGCATGGGGAAAGGGGCTGCTGAGGCAGTTCCATTGGTGATCATGGATAAATTTGTTGAAAGGAGCAGATTGGGAGCTACTGGTTCATCATGGATGACCAGCATGGGAGGCATAATTTAAAACCAGTGGGTCTTAAATTGGGAGTTGGGGGATCACTGTGGGAGTAGCGCCTCATGGCTGTGACATCAGGCAGTGCAACTGGTGCAGTGCAATGACCAGAGGTCGATGGTGATTACAGTTTTAATGTTTGCACACATATAGTCCTATTTGCGATCACAAGCATCTGGCAACCATCAACTGCATTGTGATTTAACTGCTGTGGGACACCCCACCCCTGGCAGCTAAGTCAGGGCATTATGTGGAGCTGTAGGTGGAATGGGGAGCCCATTTGTGCCCCTAAAGTCTGCCACCCCCAACTGCAACTGTGTATTGGACCGCTAGTTTCCTTGAGAAAAAAATTATTTCTAGTGGTCGTTAGTGGCGTGGTGGGGAGATGGTTTGATGTGCCTCTTGAACATGGTAAATTTCCTGTACATGCAGCACACTTGAGGCTAGGCAGCAGCTGTAAACACTGGCTATCTGTACATACAAAATGAGGTCCCCATCCCTTTTCCTACAGCACAAGTAATACATTTTGTTCACACCAGTCAGCAAGGCACAACCCATTGATTGGTCACTGCCACAAATTTGCATGAGTAAACAAAAGCCATTTTGCTAATCAAAATCTGGGCAAACTGTATGGAACAAAACGCAGAAACAGGTGTACTAACGTAAAATCAGGAGCTGCTGCAATAGGAGGCAAAGTAGCAGAACAAGAACACAGATAAAGCAGCACTGCACAAGGGCTCCTAAATTCAAATATTTATTAAAGTTACTTCCAAACAACAATTGCCCCAGTGCTTCGAGGGATCAGTCCCTCTTATCAGAGGGCGGAGTCATAGTAAATCATACACACTAAAATAACAAAATACATGTGATGTGTATGTCATGTGATAAAAACAGGTCAAAACATTTTAAATAAAAACACTTTGAACATCACATTGTAACATTCCCATTCACTGGCACCATCTTATTGTGTATAATAAAACAATTTAGAAAACAGTAGTGATTAGATGCAAAACAAATTAACATAAAATGCATGACTAATAAAGCCAAATTCATATTGTATGGCTGGAACCAAAAATATTTTTACTTCATGGCTAAGAACAACAAATGTAAGGTGCCATTAAAGGCCATAATCCTTCTAGGCCATAATCCCTTGACCTGGATCTGGTACCTTTGACACTAAATTTTAGTGACTTTAAAACTATGCATAATCATGTTTCTTTTGTTTTACTAATCTTCTCCTTTCTTCTTTACTGAACGCTATTGATCCTGTACTAGAACATCCTCACTGAGGTTGGCCTCAGACATCAATCCATGTAGCCTTTTACCACTGCAGCTCGTCGGCCACTTTCCCTTCCTAAGTTTTTCCCGCTGCCACCCATGTTCCTTTCCGTGCATACTAACCACTGGAGACATCTCAAGCCTTGTCAAACACTTTTGATCTCACCTGGCATCCTCACGCCACTACATATCCCTGTGCATGTGGCAGTCTTTGGTTTAGTGGCCCTTTGCCCTTCTACCGTTTCACATATCCACTCCTCTGGGTCCCCTTCTCCTAAACGTGGCCATAGACGGCTCCTTAGATTCCTCACTAATGGGCTCAAGAAACTTTTTGCTCTTGTTATTGTGCTCAGGAAATATTGAATTAAATCCTGGACTGCCTATGCCCATTTTGGCCCCCTCATACCTCTCTCAACTAATAGGAATCAGATTCCTTCACATTCATGTCTGTAACCTACTTAAGAAAAATGGACTTATTACAAGCATGGGTCCCACACACCACTCCAGATGCACGTGTGGTTTCTGAATCGTGGCTGAAAGCCTCACACCAAATCAGGCCATCAACAACCCTCTTATAATGTATTTAGAAAAGACAGGACAACTGGGGGGTTGTCTATGTCCTTGGTAAGTATGCAGTCTCTGTTTTTGATTTTACCTCCTCAAATAAGGAATTTGAAAGTCTCACCCTGAAGATTTCCTGACCTTCAAATGAGTCTATCTGTATCTCTGGCTGCTACAGAACTCCTTCCAGTGGTCTTGGGATCCTCCCTCACCTACATGGGATCCCAGGAACCATCAACTCAGAATGCCTTCTTCTGGGAGATTTTAATCTTGACTGGAACTCCCACTGCTCAGAACCCCTTAAAAACCTTTTCGATTCCTACGGTCTCACCCACTTATTTGTGATGTCATCTGTCCCAATATTAGAAACCCTGGGCATAGCATTCTCCTTGACCTGATCTTTGCCAATAGACCTCATAAGATTACCCACACTGGAGTGTTTCATAATGATATTAGTGATCACAGTGCTATTGCTTGTGTGAGGCACCTCCTAAAAGCAATACACCAATCTAACTTTCTTTAAAAGGGACTTCTGTAAATTCAACTTCTTCAATTTTCTGGCTGATCTGAGCAAGATCAGATGGCAAGACTTCTGCTTAGCCCTCGATGTAGCTGAAGCTTGCGCCTCTTCCTTAACTTTGTCATGGAGGTAATTAACATGCGCCAATGATAAAAATTAGAACAAGAAAAAAAACTGTCACTGGTTCTCTAATTTGCTAAAAACTGCACTGCACCTTAGAGATCACCTATGGAAGAAAGCCCGCAAGGCAAAATCTGACCTCGATTGGGCTGCCTTTACAGTGGTGAGGAATCAGTGTGTGAGACTCATTCGGGCTGAAAAAACTAAATACTACCAGGCAGCACTGGAGTCATATAAAGGCAATGCAGTCAAATTTTGGCAAATCCTTAGGGAAATCAAAGGGCACAGTTCACCTTCATCCCTCCCAACTAAGATAGTAACTGGGGCCCATACCTATACGAGGAGTAATGATATCCTGGATCAGTTAAATAACCATTTTGCTGCTGCTGGACTAGCATTCAACTCATCCCCTGCTGGTAAACTCCCCCCAACTCCCTGCTGGAGCCCCCTGTCCTCTCCTTCAAAAAAAACTCCCCACTCAGCACATTTTAGCTTTAGCCCTGTCTCTATCAAACAGGTTGAGGATCTCCTAATTGCCCTGGATCCCCCAAAAAGTGCTGGATCCAATTTGCTGGAACCGTATTTCCTAAAGCTAGGATACTACTTTTTGTCCCTGTCTATTACTCTTTTGTTCAGTCTGTCACTCTCCCAAGCTGCCTTGCCCTCCATTTGGAGAATTGTTCATGTTATTCCCTTATTTAAATCTGGTGATCAAAGTGACCTTAATAATTACTGTCCAATCTCGTTTTTGCCCATTCTTTGTAAGTTGCATGAAAAAACTAGTTAACTCTCAACTTAGAGACTATCTGAAAGCTGAAAACCTACTGAACCCTCTTCAATCAGGTTTCAAGCCTAAACATAGCACTGTCTCGGCCTTAGCAAAAGTTACTGACCATTGACTAACACCCCTCGATGCCAAAAAACATGTCTCTGCACTTTTTTTAGATTTAAGCAAGGCCTTCAACACTGTTGCTAATCAGTTACTACTGGACATGTTAAGCAACCTCGGATTGGCTGCTATCTCGTTAAAATGTTTTTCTTCCTACCTCACTGGCAGGCGGCAACAGGTTAAAGTGAATGGCACTCCCTCTCTCTCTCTCTCTCTCTCGCCCCTAAAACCTCTTTTGAGGGGTGTGCCACAGGGTCAGTCCTGGGGCCCTTATTGTCCACTGTCTATATTAACAACATCCATGACAATATGCTTGTGGCGTCCATCTGTTAGTAGACAATACTGTGCTATATGCGCCAGGCCCTCCCTTATAATTTGCTTTGCCATGAATGACAATGGAATTTGACCTCCTTCAACAAAAATTGCTTTGTCTAAGTTACTTCTTAGTGCTAAAAAAAAAATTATGTTCCTCTCTAACAACAAAGAATTTCCTATTAATCTCTTGGATGCAACCTACCATATCAAGACCATCCTTGGTGAGATAATTGAATCAGTCAAGAAATTTAAATACCTTGGTTTCTGGCTAGACAGTAAGCTGTCTTTCATCAAGCATATTGAACAAACCGCCAAAAAATTACACCAAAGGCTTGGCCTCTTTTACCAACTAAAGCATTTGATTGCTTATGATGCCAAACTCAGGCTGGTCCAAATTATCTTTCTCCCGCTAATTGACTATGCAGACTTTCTGTACAGTCACAGCCCTAAATCAACCTTATCCACACTGGATACACTTTACCACAGGGCCTTAAGATTTGCCACAAATGCCCCTTTTAATACTCACCACTGTTCCCTCTATCTGCAGATTGGCTGGCCATCTCTTAACACCAGGAGGTGGCAAAATGCATCCCTTTCAGTGTATAGAGCCGTAACTGCAAAACTCCCCCTTATATCTGCTCCCTGTTTAAATGCGCTTATTGTGTGCATACACTCAGAAAACTGTCTTACATCCCTAGGATTAGAACCTGGTTTGATTCATCATCCATACGTTATGCTTTGCCTACTCTATGGAACACCCTACAAAAATCGTTAAAACTAAAGCATATCGTTGGTATAAGTACATTTAAGTCCATGCTTAGATTCATGTTGAAGGAAGAATGTAATTGCTACACATGAATCCTCATGCTGATCTTTGAACCAGACCCCTTGGCTGTTCCCTAGCACTTATACCTTTCCACTACTCCTCACCCTCCTCAAATTTTGTCCTCCTCTCATTTTCTATCCCTTTGGTCTTACAGCTCTCAGCTCCTTCATCCTTACCCTTCCTACTCAGCTCCTCAAGCACCTTCCTACTGCCTTCTCTTCTGTCCCCTCAACCTGTGCCCCTTCTCCAATCTTGCCATACTTTTGTTAAGAGTATGTTTCCCTGCTGTTGACCCTGGTCTTCCTGTGCTATAACGTCAGAGTATACTTGCATTGTCCAGCTCCACTGTATTGGTTTTCTCTTTTCTTTTTAATCTTTTTTATTTTCACTTGTATTTCGCTGAATTGGCATCTGCATATGCCTTAGTCTTAACTGTAAAAGTATTTGTATTCTGTGTCTATTTTTTGGTTTCTCCTGTATAAGTATCTGTGAGCTTTGTGCTATGCTTTTCTGTATGACATTAGTTTTATCTGTTATGTATCCGTGTACTTCAGGACCTCCTTGCAAATGAGCTGTCTCAATGGTGTTATCCTGGTAAAATAAAATTGAATTGAATTGAATTGAATTAAAGGCATGCATCAAAAAATACATGTTGCCGGCTCAGTGTCATAGAGGGTTGAAGCGTAGCACCTTACCTTGACCTAGGCCGGTGAGCCCGGTTCGGAAATGGACTCAGGTCACCAGGGGTCAGCAGGGGGAGGATATGATTGAGTGTCCGATGGACTGCTCTCCTATCCAGGGGTGGGATTTGGACTGGCCTTGCTCAGTAGTGGCCCCCAGTGGAGACTAGAGGCACTACACGAGCGGTGTGATGGGGGAATTAGAAAACCAGAAACTGCTCCGAAGACTAGCCAGGTGATGGCTGCCAGCCCCAGACACCTCCAAAAACTCCCCGGAAGCTGCAAAATGCCTCAGCAGCACCCAGGACTGAAAAAAATAATAGTGTGCTGGTCTCCTCCTGCCGGTGCCTTTCCCCTTGAAAGAGAGGGACCTACCCGGTGAAGAGCTACACTGGGCTACCACATGGAAGGCTGCAGATCTGAGGTAGGTGGCCGAGGGGAAGATAGTAGGGGAATGTCTGTGGGTCATGGGTCTGAAGGAGAGGCAGCTCCGGAGCATGTAGGAGAGCATAAATAGATAATTAAAAAATAAAAATACATGTTGTGCATAAACATCACTAAAAGTTGAATGGACAATCATGGCATCAAAAGCCACATTTGATATCACAAAACATAAATTCATGTAATCGTTTCATAGATAGATAAGGCACATATGAGACTGCATATAAATATATTTGCCAAATCACCCAGTACCAAAAACATTATCCAACTGGATGAAAATACACAACAATATGATTTACTACCATGATAAAAACAAATTTGTATTAACAATTAAAGTGGTGCCAACTATAAAGCGAAGTATGAATTACAAGCAACACCAGAATGGAACATAAAGGAAAACTACAAAGAACAGGGACAGGAGTAGGGAGGGGGGAGGAAGGGAGAGGAACAGAAACTAGGAACAAGGAAGGTAAGGAGAGGAAAGAGGGTGGATATAAAAAAACAGTTAATTTTGAGTTCAAAGCATACAAGGAAAACCATGAGTAGGATTAGGGATACCTATAAATACATAGTTAAGTCTAATTCTCTATTGAGACCCTGAGGTTGTAGTGAATCTAAACTGTAAATCCATCTTGATTCTTTTTTGAATAGTATCTTGACTCTGTCTCCCCTTCTAGTTTGTAGTTTAACATGTTCTAATAACATAAAATTCAGGCATGCTGTATCTTTTTTGCGTACATCATAGAAATGCATGCCCAATGCTTAATCTAGGTTGCCATTCCTAATATCCCTAAGATGTTCAAGCAGTCTTTCTTTTGCTTGTCTAGTTGTCATGCCTACATAAATCAATGGACAGGAACATTGGGCTGTATACACTACAAAGGGTGTCGAACAATGGATAAATTCCTTTACAGTAACAGCTGATTGGTTAGTGGGATGCCGATGTTCTTTTCCCACATAATATATCTGCACACTGTAAAATGACCACATTTGAAACACCCTTCAGTTTAACAGGGAGCCATAAAGGGGGAAGGGGACGTATTTGTTCCAGAACGTAATGACTATGACTTAAATAGTCCCCCAAATTTTTGACTCTGCTGAATGTCACCTGAGGTGATTACTCATATAGTCCTCTAATATCACAGTGTTCCAACAAATGCCAGTTTTGTGTACTATATTTTTTACTTTGGGGGCATTGTTATATTCTACATACAATTAATGACAGAGCTATCGGTACATTCTTTCTTTTTAGGTCTCAATAGTGAAGTTCTGTCCTGTTCAGATGCCCTACTAAGTGCTTCATCCAAAATGTTTTTATTGTTTCCCCTTTCAACAAATCTATTATACATTTCTTTTGTTTATGTGATTTATGTTGCTTTTGAGGAACAATTACACCAAAGGCATAAAAATTGCCCATAAGGGACAGAACAAATTAGTGATGGTAGGTGAGCACTGGTTGTGAACAGGACAGAATTCCCCACTGTTTGTTACCATAAAAATTCAGTTTCAATTTTGCCATTAGATTTTACTGTAAGATGTCAATCTAAAAATTAAATATGATTCCTATTAGTTTCTGAAGTAAAGCTTAGATTGAGTTGATTCTGGTTGATCCAGTTTAAATAATCCCCTGCATCTTTTTTCTGTTCCATCCTAGATGATTAACAGATCGTCAATACATTTATTCCAGGATACAATATTTTTGGCATATATGTTAGTATCAGAAAAAATAACATTATTTTCCCACCAGCCAAGATATAGGTTGGCATAGCTAGGCGGTACAGTCGAGCCCATTGCTGTTCCAATGTTCTGTAAGTAAATCTTTTTTTTTAACAGAAACAAATTATGTTTAAGGATGAATTTGACTGCAGTCACCAGAAAACTAGGTTGGGGTGTCCCTGGACATGCATTTAATTCAAGACTTTCCCTTAAAGCCTTAAGCCATAAACTATGCAGAATACAGGTATACAGGAAGCAAACAACTACACTAATCCACAAATATTGTGGCTGCCATATGACTTTGTCAAATTTTTCCAAGATGTGCAGAGAGTCATGGATGTAGGATCTAAGGTTAAGAACCAATGGCTGTAGAAGAAAATCATAGAAATGTGACAAGCTTTCAGTTAAAGAACCAATCCCCAAAATGATCTGGTGACCGGGAGGAGGATATGTTTTTATGGACCTTTGGTAAATAATAAAACATGGGGGTAACTGGTGTTTGTACTTTTGAATATTTGCTCTCTATATCTGATATAAATCCCCTTCTCCTCATCTCATCTATTAAGTCAAATAGGAGAGACTGATACTGCAGTGTAGGGTATTTTTCTAAGATAGAGTAAATACTGACATCTGACATCAAGCGTAAAGCTTCAGTCTCATAATCTATCCTGTTTAAGATGACAACATTTCCCCCTTTGTCAGCCTCTCTGAATATCACATCTGTTCTTTTTCATAGAGCTTCTAGAGCCAGTTGTTCCGAGGGTGTGAAGTTGTTTGTTCTATCAAACCATTTTTTATTAAACAATTTTTCAGCATCAGTGCTTACCACCCTCTGAAACGAGGAAATGGTTGGGTCTGTGGGGGGAGGGCAAAATAGGGATTTGAGTTAAAATTTACTCTTTCTTACCAGATTATGTCCTAAATTGGTGGTGCTACCAATATTCAAATCTGAATAATCAAGCACCATGGCATTCCCATATACATCAAAATCAATTAGGACCAAGTTATCTCCCAAATAACCACTGTCTGGTAATATATCAGTTTCATCATCTAGTGCTGTAATTAAATCTACAAAACTAGTACAATTGGTGCTGTCATCAATTATGTAATTGATGTTAGAGCCACCCATGGTTTTATTGGCAAAGAAATAAGTTAATTTTCTTGAAAAATTTTAATATTTCAACTAGAAGTTGGAACTTATTAACTTTAGGAGAAGGTACAAAACTAAAACCTTTTCTGAACACACACAGTTCACCATCAGTAAATGTCCAGTTACTTAAATTTATGATTTTTTTGTGTTCTTGGATTGGGTTTGCCTCTTCTCTGTGCCTCTTTGCCCTCTTCCCTCCTTGTTTGCCCCATCTTGTTTTTCATTTTGTTGCTTCTTTTTTCTCTGAAAAAACAACCTTTTTGTTAGCATCTTTATTTGTTGATGTAGTGGTACCTGGCTATGTGTTTGGTTCCCCGGAACCTGATGCTGGAGTTTGCTGTTTATAGTTTTTATTTTTCCAATTGCTGTTTCTACTATGTCCTCTGTTTCTGTACCCACTCAGACTACATTGTCTTTCCCTACTTTGGGAATGTGTAGGACTGTCCCAAATAAAAATCTGTCCTACAGTGTAATCCTGAAGATCCCACAGATGTTTTGTTTCTTTATGCTTGATAATGTTTATCTTGAAAATATCAAGTGTCTTATTAAGTTCAATTTCCTTGAATTCAAACAATGAATGTGTTTTAAATCTACTTATGTCCTTTTTTTGCTGACTCATTTTCAGCTCCTCATAATTGTCTTTGTCCTCCTTGATAAAAATCTTAATTAACTCTTCATAGCAGGTGTGTAAAGTTTTCTCCCACTCTGCCTTGTGTTTGAATTTTTCAATACCCACAGTGGGCTTGATATCCAGTTCTCAGTCCATGAGGCGTTCTGTTATTGGCTGCATATTCCTCCTCTAAGCTGTTGATGTTGTAATATAATTAATGTTTTAACAGTTTTTCCAATTTTGAAAAAGATATTTTTAGTTCAACAGTTTTTTCTGGTTCTGGACTTACTGTACTCCTAGAGAGAGGAGATGATCATTTGGTGATGTGTCGATTAATCCTTTCTTGTAGAGACTCCAAGCAGGATGCCTGATAAATGCCGGTATCTGGTCCGTCCTCTGATCCAGATAATTCCTCGATGTCTCCCTCTTCAGTAATAACGTGAAATAAAGGCTCCAAGAAGCCAAATCAGGCTGTCAACAATTAAGCCACTTATACCTGTTCCCCGTCTAAAGGAAAACCTCCAGAACAATTCAGGAGTTGTAGATTTTATGTAGATCCTTTGTAAATTGTTGACAATAATTCCTGCAGAACTGTTGTTGGAAGTAAACCATGTATGACTTTTCACAGTCACAGATAACAAAGATCAATGCTCTGTAGCGCATGGAGCCCGATACCCCAATCGGAGCTGCAGCTCAAAGGAATGCCAAACTAAATGGTCTCAAAACACAGGAACAAGTGTGCTAATGTAAAATCAGGAGCTGCTGCAATAGAAAGCAAAGTAGCAGAACAAGAACACAGATAAAGCAGCACTGCACAAGGGTCCTAAAATTCAAATATTTGTTGAAGTTACTTCCAAAAAGCAATCGCCCCAATGTTCTGCAAGTAAACCTAGGTGGGGGTGTCCCTGGACGTGTATTTAATTCAGGACTTTCCCTTAATGTTCTAAGCCCTAAATTGTGTGGAATACAGGTATACAGGGAGCAGACAACATGTATTTTTTGACACGTGCCTTTAATGGCACTGCATGTTTGTTGTTCTTAACCATGAAGTTAAAAATAATTTTTTTGCTCGGTCATACAATATGAATTTGGCTTTATTAGTCATATATTTTTTACTAATTTGTTGTGCATCTAATCACTACTGTTTTGTAAATTGTTTTAATATGCACAATAAGATGGTATTGGTGAATGAGAATGTTCCAATGTGATGTTCTAAAATGTTTTTTATTTAACATGTTTTCACCTGTTTTTTTATCACATGACATATACGTCACATCCATTTTTGTTATTTAAGCATATATGATTTACTATGACTCCACTCCCTGATGAAGAGGGGCTGATCCTTTGAAGTGCCGGAGCAATTGCTGTTTGGAAGTAACTTTAATAAATATTTGAATTTTGGATTCCTTGTGCAGCACTGCTTTATCTGTGTTCTTTTTAAAATGTATGGAACACCAGGCCCCAGATATGAAAGAAAATAGGTATCCTTTAATGCTGCACTATTCATCTTAGACTTAGAAAAAGAAGAGTAATCCAAAACAAAAACAAAAAAACGACAAATTTCCTCAGATAGGATAAAGAAATTGTTTTGATTTTTTGCATTTATTGTTTTTGTTTTGCAAAGCAAAACTGTAGTATTCAGGAAAACAGAAGAAATATTTAAGACCATAATAATCAAAAAAAAAAAAGTTTGTTGGGAGCATGACTCCAACAGGTATGTAGAAAGATTGTAAAACTTTAGTTAAAATTAACAGCAACAAGTAAGCACGCATAGTGTAACGACTACTTCAGAATGTGGTATTTTAACAGACATTATCAGACCCAGTGAGAAGCAAGACATGTTACAGTTGTTAGAGACGAGGGCACCAGTTCTGAATCATGAAAACTAGGTTTAAAAGGCAGATGAAAAAAACACAACTTCACTCTGAGTGGAGAAAATATGGAACACATTTTTTTTGTTTGTTTTTCTTTTTATTCTTTGGTAACTGGGTAAGACCCACTAGGGTCAACCCAGAAGCACTGGGAAGGTTAAAGGACAACACTTTTCCTCTCAGCACTCCACTCCTTCAAACTACAACCCCCCGATTAGGCTTTTCAGCCTAAAAAATTTGTACTTTTGCTCAGTTTTCACTAGGGGGGACAATGAGCCCTTGCCAGAGAGTGGCATCAAAGGGGACATTAAGGGGGTCCTGGAGATGAGGCAGCCAGCAATTACTAGAGAGAGAGAGTCCTGAAAGGATTGGGAGCCTTAAAGATTGATAAGGCCCCAGGACCAGGTGAGTTGCATCCAAGGATACTCAGGGCATTGTAGTGGAACATGTTGATTCCCTAGTAGGTCTGTTCAGCAGGTCTCTAATGACAAGGGTGCTTCTGAAGAATTGGAGCATGGCAGATGTAATTCCACTGCATGGGGGGGGGGGACAAGGAATAAGCAGTAAACTACAGACCTATCAGTCTTACCTCTATTGTAAGAAACTGATGGAGTCACTGGTCAAAAAGGACCTCGTGGACTATTTGAAGAGCAATGGTCTCCAGGATAGTAAGTAGCATGGATTCATGGTAGGGAGGTCTTGTCAGACTAACTTGATAGTTTCTTTGACTCGGTGGTGAGGGAACTGGATAGGGGCTATACTGCTGATTTGCTATATTTCAGCTTCAGTGGGGCTTTTGACACGGTACCATACAGATGCTTGCTGAAGAAGATGGAGGATCTGGGTGCAACTAAGG